>CM042952.1:29941735-32341735 GCA_023678885.1 Pogostemon cablin | reverse complement strand
TCCCATTTAATTATGAGATTTTTTTTGTTTTCTTGATTTTTATACACTTTATGTCCAAAATACCCCTAAATCCCAACTATAAAATTTTCTCGTTTTCTAGATTTTACACACAATTCTGTCAAAAATGCCCCTATATCCCAACGGTCCTCGTAATTAATGTCTTTAAAATATAATTATGAAATATTTAAGTTTCTTTGATTTTATGCACTATTCTGTCAAAAATACAGTTCTGTCCAAACTAACCCCAATTTGGGTTCCTCAAAAAATAAAAAAAATAAAAAAACAAAACCTTAATTTGGGTCTTTTTTTAAGTCGATTTTGGAGATAAACAGGCCTTTGGAGAGTCCGGCGATCCGGCCCAGACAGGATTGGGCTTCCAACTATCTCCGTGGAAGGCCCATCTGCATCGCGTGTGCGCACGCTCCAATTGGCGATGGACTAAGTCTGAAGACTTCAATTCCTGTTAAAACGGTTATGAGACAGCGGATTTGTGGGGACAAACATGGACAATGTAAAACTACACAGTCGCCGTCGCCTTTTCTGTTCACAGCAAAATCCCCCTGCTTTTCTCTCAACTCACTACATAGGATTCAAGAAAGGGAATTGACAATTGATCTTGAGACATTTATTGACTTCTCTTTGGGCGAGTTGATGGAGTTGAAGACCACACTTGTCTACTGTTACTTATGTGCTCTGTTCTCCAGTTCTAAGGTGTACAATGATCTTTTAAATCATTGATGATCAAAGTGGAATGGCACCTCTACAACCATGGTTGATTCTTGACTTCAAGAATTAGTGTATCAAACTTGCTTACAGCTTTCACAATCAATATTGAACAGAATTGTATAACATATTTTATTCTAGATTAGAAAGATCCAAGTGAAATACTAAAATAAAATTCATATTAAATTAATGGATTTATCTTGTAATGTTATACACCAAATAAAATTTCCAAAGTTTGTTACAAAAACTCCTCCTCATGATAAAAAGCACTTCTAAAATAAAGAGAGCTGCAGATTTCCACCAAATTATGCATTTTGGCATTAAAAATAAGAAAGAATTAATTCCTCATATTTACATGTATTTGGGTGAGAAAATACCCAGCAACACGATTACTCCTCCAAACTGTTCATAAAATTTTCTATCAAGTTTTCTTTAAAAGAAGAAAAAAAAAAGAAAGATAGGATGCACAATTTCCATGCCTACCTGCACTAGTAAAAATTCAAGTAAAAGCCTACAACTCCAAAGCCCTTCAAAACGAAAGAAACAAAGATCGACAAGATAACATTGGCTCTTGTATTGGCATCTATTTAACATTTGTTCCCTTACTGTAGTTCTGTAGAACATGCACGATGTCAACAAAATTGAATAATTGAGTAAAAATCTTTTACCAATGACGTTGGACGTGAATCCAGGATGAGCGTCCCAAGTTAGAGCAGGCACTTTAAAACTCCGGTCGAACAAAATGATCAAGTATTTCTGGTCGGTGTCAATCTTGGAGTTGAAGGTGTTGCCTGAAGATCATTTCTGGAGTTGATTTAAGCCTGAGCATAGAAAACAAAACCTCTTTTTTATTCTAAAGTGAAACTTGACTAATATAATTGTAAGGCTCTTATTCACTAAGAAAGTAAGGCTAATCCCAAGATGTTCTAAATGTAACATTGTAGTCTAGCAATTCTAGAAGGCCCCCTAAGTTCAAAGGGAATACATTCTTGCATCGAATGATGTTCTTGGATAACACACCAGATCACGAACACTCTAAGCAAAGGGAGGTATCAAGGATCATCCTAGATTATCACATTCACAGATACATAAACTGCCATCAGAACATGAAACTGGAAAAAAGCATCATGTGGAGAAAGCTTAGGATCTATCCATAGAAGATTACACGTACTCGACCATCAAGGAACCATTTCCATTAGCGGCCATCTGCATTGGTCTTCTCTCTTGACCCAGAAGCAGAATCTCTTGCATTCTTTCAGGCCAATCTGAGTTTAATCGTCGGGCAAAGTCTTCCACTTCCCTGATATCAAACACAGGAATTTATTAATAAAAATTATTATATTCCTTTGAACAGGAAACATGCCAATAATGAGAACTGCAAATTGATAATAAAAATAATAAAAAATCTTTACCTATCAAGCTTTTCTTTCAAAGCGGGGTCAATACCATCATCTAAATCACAATCATCAAAATCATATTCAGCGGATGCAATTCTATCATCAATCCCCAGCAACTTTGTGGCTTTACAAAGTTCAGGCAGAATACTGCCATTATATGTAGGATTATTACACACAGAACCAAGCCCATTTAGTTCCTGCAACATAAAATGCTGTTAATTCCAGACACCAAATGCATTCATCGGCATACATGCCAGTGCATCTCCTTCTATGGCAGGTGAAAGAGCACATATTCAATTAATAAGCAGTGGCTATCGGTGGCCAATATTCATTAAATCCACGAAGTTTATAATCTTGCAAAACACTAACCTTGTTTTTTTGTACATTAATTCCTGAAGAAGTGGTGCTGTTTGAAGTAGTGATGCAGGATGAAGGAGCAGACTTATGATTATCTTTCCTCTTGCGATTCTTCTTTTTATGTTTAGAAGTTGTAGTCAACCTAGAATCTGCAAACTCATCTGTGTATCAAAATGGTCCACCGCCATATAATAAAACAAGGGAGGAGAGGAAAATAAATAGATTTTGCACTGATGAAATCAAATAAAAATAAACCCTGTAGCTTTCTTGGTTATGCCCAAATAGATTTTCTCAATTATTTCCAATTCAATCATACAATCAATATTTCTGAATTTAGCAAATATACATATTACAGAGGAGGAAAAAAAAACCACTAGAGACTATCGTATAGAGATTATGAAGGCATAACCAAGTTTGATCACAAACAAGAAAAAGGTCTTCAACTATAAACTATAGGCAACTTTCTTTACATTTCCCTAAATGAAATTAAGGGAAGTTGAAAATTGAACAAAACATACCTTCACTGTCTCCATTAATAAACAACAAGAGATCATCTACTGAACGCTCATCCGCTCGATCTTCTTCAACTTCAATATTCTACGAAACACATTGAAAGGCAACATAATCTAACATTTTATACATGCTGTAACGGAAAACATTTTCAATCAGTTTACTGAAGCCAAATATGATTGCCTTAAGGGTTCACCAGAATGAATAAATTGGGAAACCAAATAAACAGTACATGAAACAATACCCAAGATCACCTTTAATCTTTCTCTTTCTTTTAATTCTTTCCTCTTTTTAGCATACAATCTATTCAAAAGCCGGATCCTTGGGTCATCCATGGTGTTCTTGATAGGCTCCAATTTTTCTTCCTGTATCAGTAACACATCAAAATATTAGTAAGAAAACATAGACACGTTGGGTTTCACTCCAATGAAAGAAAACCTCTGTTAGATCATCAGGCAGATGAAATATCTCCCGTATTTCTTCAGGAGATTTCCCTTCAATCACACGAGCAAGCGCACGACTAGTGAGATCAACCAGGGGCTTAAGTTGCAGGCTATCAGCAGCAGAAGTCAATTCACAAAGCCTTTTTGTACCCAATCGAACGAACTTCTCATCAAAGGACTTCCGCTCCTGCAAAAAGAATATAACAAAGATGGCGTATCATTCACCTAAATCCTCAGAGCCGAATGCTCAAAACACTCATTTTTTGTGGTGATTGAGGAATCAGGAAAAATAAAAGAAATCACATCAAATTGGTTCAGTATATTTCTCTACTAACCTTGTTAGATCGTCCCGGTACTTGATGAAATCGGCAGTAGTCAAGAATTAGGCTCAGCATATGAGGATTGACCCGTGACGGAAGGGAGATAGGATAATTCTTAGAAGATCCCATGTTCGAATATATTTCATGGCATATGAATGGACAAAACATGGCAACCTCTTGCTCAACTTGCTGTATTGAACCATCAGAAGTTTGAAGCCATACGTAAGCCTTGAGAATCTGAAAATATGAAGCACAATAACAAATAATTAAAGTAAGCAACAAGTGAGAGAAGAGAACAGCAAAGGCTCTGTGTCCCTTGACTCACGACTGAGGAACCAATGATATTATAATGACAGAGAATAATTATAACAAGGTAATATTCTTCTATATAAGTATGACTATAGATTATAGAAGAAACAAAATTTAATTATAAGCAGAGAAAAGAAGAAGAAAAATAAAACCACAGATAAGAAGATGCATGAAGTCAACAAGCAGCCATGAAGAGCATACCTCGGGTTTTATTATTTCACTATCAGCTTCTATCATTGTACTGGAGTTTGAGAAGAGGAAGTCCAAGAAATTAGTTTTACAAGTATTTACCTGCAGCATAAAATGAAGGGTACAGTAATATTACAGCAATATAAGATTACAGTCAAGTCATTTGACTGACCACAACATCTTGAAACCACTAGCAAGTTGCATATATTCTGTTAGGTAAAAAGAGACACTTTAACTGTACTGGAGTCTAACTAGAGCTTAGGTATTGCATTTAGTTAGTCATTCATTCATATGAAAGTGGTTACTCTATGAGTTTTTAAAAAAAAAAAACAACAACAAAACCCATTTCTGACTACATATCCAGTCTTGTCGAGACGAGATCGGAATCGAAGGTGCAAGTATACAACGTGTAATACACCAATAACAAGGCTTTAATTGGATTCATTTGTTAGAACATTGAAGCTAAGAGCTATTGAATAAAAAGTCTCTTACGGCATAGACTCGTAGTAATATCTGACTGATGCTAATTTTGTCTCTCTTTCCAACAACATTGACTCACTAGTAATAGAATTGCTTGATCCTCTGTGCGGCTTCAGTAAGAATAAAGTCGACAGCAGCATCTCTACGTTGGTCAGGAAAAAATGTTTTAATAGATTCATTAATTTCAGAAGCTATAAGTTTTGACAAGAGAAAACAAAATGAGGTGTCAGTTTAGGAAGTGGAAGGTGTATAAGAATGGCCCAAAATAACACTGCAGAGTGCAGGGTACATCACTACATGTCCAGTCCCCACCTCCGAATTAAACCTAACTCTCAGAATCTAGTATGCTCACTTACAAGCTTAAAAGAAAATGACTTCAAACTATGTGATGTTAACTGGCACATATCTTTCTATTCCCCAATTACTTCTATTTTTTTGGGCAACATGATTCCAGACAACAACAATTCGGTTCCTAGGTCTTTTGATAACTGCTACAACACAATAATACATGAATTTCTCGCAATTAAAGCTTCAATCAATTTTTCTTTTCCAGTAAAGTGAACCAACAACTACGCCTCTTTTTATATTTTATTTGTAACTCAAAACAACATTTAACGAATTGAAAATATATAACCACATTAAGAAACCGACCCCTCTACGCGAATTAAAAATGAAATCCAAACCAACCTAAAAATAAAGAGAAATGTAGATTTAAAAAAAAAAGCCCTAATCCCCAATCTGGACTCAGATACAGTACAATTAATCCTAAATCAGAAAGGTGAAAAAAACACCAACGAAAGAACGACGCAATCCACAGTGAAACGATGGACAGCAGATAAATTACACAGTTTCAAACAGAAGAGTAAAGTAAGCATTACAAAATAAACCAGTTGCGCCATTAATTAAACTAAACACTAGCAAACAATCAACAGAGCAACAAATTTAAGTTCCGCATCACTGCTTGGCGAAATGAAAAAGAATACGCACCTGAAGAGAATAGAGAGCAGTTGCGCGCGACGGGTCTTTGAATATGGAAACGGCGGTTGTCGGCCCAGAACAAATAAATGTGGTACCACAGACAGGAGGAGAGATAATATGTCCGAACGGAGATATGAATCATTTACTGTTTCATTTTCAAGAAATAATACTGCTCCTATATTATTTGATCTTAAAGTTATACTCACTCCTTCCCATATTTTTACCCACTTTTCATTTTGGGTGTCTCATGTATTTTTTATTCATTTCATTTTTAGTAAAAATACATAATATTTTATTACCTACTTTTTATAATCTCAACAACTTTAATTACTTTTTTTACACTTTATTCATCATTCTCAATAACTTTATTTACCTTTTCTTTTTAAATTACTAATTTATCCATACTTTTTCTTACATTATAATTTGTGTCCAAACAAACGGATAAAAATACCCGGAACGGAGGGAGTAACATAAAACTCAATATAAACTCGGTTTAATTTTTTTACTCAAATAATAAATATTACTTGGCGAATCGGTAACACAGTTATAAATATATTAATTAAAATTAGGGCTAAATAAATTGTGATTATTCCCTTTTACAATAAAAAGGTATTAATTTTAAGTTTATTAGATGAAATCAAATATGGATGAAATTATCATTTTTAATTTAATCCTTCATGATATAGTTAAGGAAAGAGTGATTATCCAGTTCTATTATGATTATCACAATTCCTTCACCACCTCATGTTATCTCATGTCCATTATGATTGATATAGTTAAGGATGTATCTGAATGTAAATTTCACTACTATTTTATTATGAATATATGGAGTTTTTTTAATTAATAATATTTTTTTAAGATGTTAACACTTATTTAAAAAATTATAAACCCTATAGTGCAAACAAATGAATGACCCTGATTTTGGTTGTGCAGTTTAAATAAACATCTCCTATAAGCCATGTCATATTATTAGGGGTAGCATATTGTACCGTATCGAAAATATCGACTCATATCATATATCATATCAAAATTATCGGTATTAAGAAAATCATACCGATACCATAACGAAAGGTATACCGAAAATCAGTATATCAAAATTTCGGTATACTATAGATTAATGTCGTTTATACCGTAATACCGAAGCATCATATTTTATCGAAAATTACTGATTCATACCGTTAAAATACCGATTCATACCGAAATTATTATATAATATTTGAAAAATAATTTAATCAAATAATTTATATTAAATATAAAAATAATTATTATTTTGATATTTGAGTACGGTATATACCAAAATACCAAAAAAATACCGAATACCGATATATTTTCGGTATTCCGGTATATACCGAAATATCGATTTTTAAAAATTTATATATCAATATCGTATCGAACATTTCGGTACGGCACCATACCGTACCAAAATTTTCAATATAACTATTTTTTCGATATTTTTGCTATTTTTCAATACGATAACTATATATACCGAAATTTTGATAATTTTATTCACCCCTACATATCACACGATGCACACAATAATTTGCAAGTTAATAGTCAGTCTCTTACTAGGATCGAATAATGGGGCCCACCCAATGAAATAGTATATTTAGTAGAGGCCCATTAATAATTTGACTCAATTCAGTTACTACACAACATTATACACACAATGTCCTCGGCACTTGGTGTAATATCTTCTTTGAGAATGGCGAGATGGAAAAATTAAATTTCTTGTCACGGTCCAATTGATCGTGGAGTCTAGATCTTCTATGTTACTTATGGTGTAATATTTCTTATTTCATTTTATTGGATGAGTGACGCGTAATAATAAAAAGTTAAATTATACCCTAAGTTAATCAATAAATTAAGGGATTAAATTTTTCCACTCCACTACATGTCATTCCATAAAAATATTCTCGAGCGGTGATAATTTTCCTATAATAGTTTTATATAATAGTTTTATTTATTGAGATATGTATAGTTATCTGATTGCGTGTAATTTAGTTGTTTTATTTTACTTTTATATATAATCTCAATTTTAAATAAAGTATTCATTGCATCATATTGCATACACACCTTAGTAGTTCATAATTCATTTTGTTATTATATGATTTATAATAATGTATTTTATTTCTTAGATGTGTATTCTATTTAATAATATAATTCTTTTAATTGATTCATAATGAAGAAATGAGGTGTATGTAGGTAGATTATACTTATACTACGACAAATTATTGTGTTAGACTGTTTTATTAAACTCATCCTGTAAGATGTCTAAAAATATACTCCCTTCGTCCCATTTAGAGGTGCGGGCTTTCTTTGTAATTTACAAAGAAAGCGCGTGTCTTTCAATGAGATGGAGGGAGTAATATTTTAATAAAATTTTGTGGTAGCTTAGAGTGGATGCTATCAGCTACATTTTATATTTTTATCATTTTATTTTATTTTATTCAATTAAAAAGATAATTGTATCCTATATATTAACACTAAATTCCAAGAGCGAAATATATATCAATAGGTAAAATTATAATTTTAACATGCAAAAAAACTTATCTGAGGTTGTTTCATGCAATGATTTTCGCGACTTATAAGAAGTGATAATATTTTTAATTAAATGTTATAGAGTGAACTATTTCATAAACAATTTGTAGTATAAATTAAAAGGTAATAATATTTTTTAAGTGACATTTTTTAGTAAAAAATAATGACTGATTACAAAAGTGAAAAATAATCCCATGTTTGATACTCTCATACAAGTTTGTCCCTTGTATCATAGAAATTAATACTTAATCATACAAGCAAATATTAAAGAATAGTATAAATAAAATAAAAGATAAATAATAGGGTGCACACAACACTTACCAATAGTCGATTGTTAAAAGAATGATTTGATAAGATTCTAGAGTACGATAATTGTATGACGATAACCCTAGATCCGGGAAAATAAATAAAGGGTAAAAGATATTAGGTAATTAGGTCAATCTATATAATCCCCATTTTCTCTCAATTTCCCGCAATAAGCTGAGCAAATTATTTTAGAAGTTAGTAGATTGGAATTGGTATTTTATGGTGTATCCATCATTAGGACCTCAATCGCTCTTGCCCTGGATATTGGTGATCGCTCTTGCCCTGGAGATTGGTGTGCTTGCAAGAGGCCAAATTTATGTCAAAGACATGATTCGAACCCCCACTATACAGCAACCAATCCCCTGGGGGCTGGAATTGCTATTTTAGTTTCTATGCTTTGTTGCCCATATGCAATGAAATTTTGTAATTCTTTTTGAAATGTACTTTTTGAACTAAAATCTGAATAACATTTGCAGTTTTCAAGATTTAAAAAAAAAATTCTCGTGAGACGGGTTGATCCATTATTAAAATATATTTATTATATAGGTAAATATACTTATTTATGGTTAAAGTATGTCAATAATGAATCACATTATAACACCCTAAAATCATATTTTAATTCATCATTTATCATATTTTAGAAAAATATATTTTAATAACCATTAAACATATTTTATCTACATAATAGACATATTTTAACACGTCTCATAAACTGTCTCAAATGTATAATGTCTCACAAGAGAAATTGTCAAAAAAATATACTCCATTAATTTATGAAAAGTGATAGCGGTCGAAATAAATTATTTCGTGATCCTATGGTCCACACAGCACATACATATACACTTAATTAAAAAAACTAACACACCTACCATACTTTATCATTTACTTACCAAAAAAATTATAATACCAAAAAAAATATCACTTTTTAAATTCCCGTTATAGGGGGAGAGGAGTGAAAACTATTAAGAAATTGAGGGAGTATAACATTTTGATGTATGTGTTAAGTTGTTGGCCCCTATAAATATATTAATTATTTTGTATGAGTTTCATTTAATAAAAATAACAATGTAAATCTTACATTAAAACGACAAAATATAAATATTTACTTTGGTTGGAGGGAGTAATCATCCTTAATAAAAAATTTCCCTCCAACTCTTTTTAATTTTTAAAATTTTCATTTTAAGTTATCCCACAAAAATTTTAAATTCTTTAAAAAATTAAAAAATAAAAATAACAACCCTTTCTTATCCCTATCACCTTTTCTAATTACATATGACTGAAAATGATTAAGAGTTGGAAGGAATGACAATTTTTTTTAATGAAAAATATAACCGATAGAAAATAAAAATAAAACAATCTCATGACACAATTTATTGTGGCGAAGCTTCTGAATTTAATCATCCAGGTCAATCCATATTTATGATACTCCCAGTGTGTCTATATATATATATATATATATATATACGTGAATTAAGAATTATTATAATTTAGTATATATTTTAAATAATTGAATTAGTACGTGTGAATTTTATATTTTAATTGTATTAATGGATATGTGATATATTCTAAAAATTGAGATTTTTTTAGGCAACAAATGCTCAAAATAAAAAAAAAATGGACTCTTAAAAACAAAGACGGGGAAGTAATATTATCAATGGTTGGCATTGCATCGTACAAACTGAAATTAGACACAGGGAGTACCTCCTCCACCAATCCCCAGGACAGGGGTTGTGGGATCCGTAATGGTGGGTACACCATTTGAAATTAGATAAAAGTGGTTGTACTATAAATGCTACGAGGCATTAATGAGCCAATATTCAACTAACCCCCAACTTAAACTTTGGTTAGTCATGGTTGGTGAGACAACACTTAATTGCGTACTCCTCTTTTACGCTCTATGTAGAACCTACATTCTCATAGGTTTATAATTAATTAATTATTTCTAATAATAATATTGAAAAACATACAAAGGCTAAAAATAAGTAAATAAATCAAGTTACATTCCTTTGAAAAAAATTGAACAGAACACATTACAGGATAGGGTGAGTAATATTAATGTGCATTAATAAGAATTGCTGGTTGATTACAACACCTATATAAATTGATACCACTAATCCATCCATGTGCTATAGATATAAATGTCCTTGACTTAATAAAATTATGTGACACCAACATCTAGCTTCACAACTATTGAAGTCATGTTTATCAATAAATTTAAAGAAAAAGGACTACTATTTAGACATAAAGTTACACCATAATTTTAACTATATTCACTACTTTAATTTTACAAATTCATGGAGAGACACCCATCCTACATTGAAAAGTAACACATTCTAAGCCTATAAGTTCTATAATTGCATAAGTCTTATAATTATCCAATAGATTCATTCCATCCTGCATTGAAAAACAACATTATTACTAATTACATTCTTAGCCTATAAGTAATAAGTTATAAAAAAAAATCATTCTATCCGAAAATAATGTATTACATTCTAAGTCTATATGTTTTAAAATAACATACTAAGTTCTCAGAATTACCCAATCAAATATAGAAGTTCTAAAATATATGCTCACCAATAATTTTTGAGTCAGTTGTCCTACAATTTCGAAATTTAAAATCATTTTATTTTAGAGACGATTACTATAATTCATAAATACTAAATTACAAAGCAATTTCATTTTTAAAAGAAAGAATGTAACTGTAAACTCGATTTTACAAAGTTCATCTAAGCCCTTTTTTTTAAAATACTACACATATATAATTAATATTTAAATTTTTAAAAAAATGTACAAATGTATTCCGAATTAGGGGGTTTTAGACTTTTAGTACTTAATTAAAAATAGAGTCAATAAATATTAGGTACAAAACGTATTTAGAACTTACTAAATCATACATTTATTTTAAAAAAAATACTTATAAATATAAAATTTTATTTTGTTTTATCCATAATACCATACTTACTGAACATTAGTTTGCATCGTCCGGAAGAATAAAAAGAACGAGATTAAGTATTAATATACTCCCTCCATCTGCTTTTAAGGTGTCCATTTTACTATTTTTGGCGTCCGATTAAAAGGTATTAGTTTCCCCTATTTAATAAAAAGTACACAATATTACCACTTCCCTCTAATACAACTACCCACTTTACATATATAATAATAATACTTCTTAATCCACGTGCAAAAAACAAACGGACACCTTAAAACCTAACGGAGGGAGTATATAAATATACATCACTGTGCATTCATGTGAGAAAAATAATTTCCGAAGAGAGAAACAAAGAATCCTCTTTATTTGAATATACATTATTGTACATTCGTCTAAGATAATAATTTTTGGGGAGAAACAATGAAAACTCTTAATTTGTACACACACGTGCACAATGTACTTAATCATTCTTGATTTTGAATAATTAATCAACAAAAAAGAATATATAGTAATGTACTAAACAGTATGTACTCTACATTTAATATTTATTAAATCACAAAAGAAAACTTGTCAAAAAAAAATCACAAAAATGAAACGTCCATTAACCCTAATTACGTTGATACATTGGTGTGCTTCAGGAGCGAAAATTACAAAAACGAATACGATAATGTACATTGGTGTGCATCTGGAAGGTAAATATCATAAGAGGGTATGATATATGCTCTTTTATTTTACATGAGAGAAATAGAAGATATGATAATTTCTGAAATCTCTTTTTAAAACGTGATTAAATTAGAGTGTACAGGGTGAGTAATGCAGGAAAATAAATTAAGCTTTATGTATTTAGCATTAATTATATTAAATCAATGTTTATTACTAATAATTAAGATACAAAAATGCAGTAATAATCCCTTAAAAATAAAAATAAAAAAGGTTTAGAATAAATATTAGCGTAACTGTTTTAATGGGCTAAAACTCAGCGCATTAATTACAGTTAAATCTAACCATAGAAAAGCCACCAAAAGAGGGGTACATCCGTCATTCACTACTCCACCTCCTCTACCCGCCTATCTGTCCTCATTTAAAACGCATCTTCCCTCCCCAAGAAAGCAGACACTCATTTATATACATGCATACATAGATTACCAGCTCACCAGAAGCAGCAGTATGGCTGAAACCGCCGCCGCCGCCCGCTTTCCGTCGATCGCTAAATGCGATCTCTCCCAATCAAACCGTCAGTCGATTGCGGCGGACCTTGACGGAACCCTTCTAATCTCTCGCTCATCCTTCCCTTACTTCATGCTCGTCGCAATTGAAGCCGGAAGTCTTCTCCGCGGCCTGATTCTCCTCCTCTCCTTCCCGCTTATCGCCGTCGCCTATGTCTTCGTCTCAGAATCCCTCGCAATTCAGATGCTAATTTACATTTCGTTTTCAGGACTCAAGGTGCGCGATATCGAGCTCGCGTCTTGCGCTGTACTGCCGCGATTTTACGCGAGCGATGTGAGGGCTGAGAGTTACAGTGTTTTCGAAAAGTGTAAGAGGAAAGTGATAATTACGGCGAATCCGACGATAATGGTGGAGCCGTTTGTGAAGGAATTTTTGGGTGGGGATAAGGTGATTGGGACCGAAATTGAGGTGGATCCGAAGACGAAGAAGGCGACTGGATTCGTGAAGAAACCTGGGGTTTTGGTGGGGAAGTGGAAGAAATTGGGGGTTTTGAAGGAGTTCGGGGATGAGAGGCCAGATATCGGCATTGGAGATCGGGAATCCGATCACGATTTCATGTCGATTTGCAAGGTTAGTCTTCCTTAATTTCTAGCTATGTTAAAATCACTCCAACTGTTCTATCTTGTGTTAATTTTGGGGGAAAATATAAATAATTCTTATTTGAAATCAACTCTGAAATCCACGTCATGTGTTTTTGATATATGCTATATCTTGGTAATTTAGAGTGCAGGTTTTGTTCCCCGAAAAGACCCATTACTAATTATTATTATCATTGGATGATTGATTTTTCAGTGTGATCTTGATTTTTTATGTGAGCGTCGAATCTCTCTTTAACTGCTGCTTGATTTTATTTTGAGAAGAATAAAGTATGGATGAATCTTGGATAAGCCAAGCACCTTAATGATGAATTAAATTTAATTTTATAAAATCTAAATAATAATACTCCCTCCGTCCCCACGTATTTTTACCCACTTTTCATTTTGGGTTGTCCCACGTATTTTTACTCATTCCATTTTTGGCAAAAATACATAATATTTTATTACATACTTTTTACAATCACAACAACTTTAATTATTTTTTTACACTTTATTCATCATTCTCAATAACTTTATTCACTTTTTCTTTTTAAATTACTAATTTATCCCTACTTTCTTTTACATTATATATTAAAAAAATAAAACGTCTTAATCTCCGTGCCCGTACAAACGGGTAAAAATATCTGGGATGGAGGGAGTATTATGTGCTACGTATACAATACTATTATATAATCCTTGAGACGCCATATAATTAATGTTGGTAAACGGCCTTATGATCCATAGATATATTCAAGTGAACACTCAATTCCTTTTTTTCCGTTTTTCTTGTGTGTCAAAAAGTCAACCTTCAACAATAACCTAAATGTTGGTGAACTACAATCGTATGTTGGGTTTATTAGATTGAAAATATGCATATAATATTGATTAAGATTGTAAAAGTAAATCGGTTTACTCCTTAAATAATCAATGGTTTAGGTGAAACTCTTACCAATTTTATTCTAGTATTTCTGGATTAGGGCCACACACAAGATTTCTTGATGTCTGACCTCTTTTCTCAAAGACTCAAACGTCAACGTCCAAGGTTTACAATTCACGACTTGCTTTTCTTGGTAAAAATATATGTTTTTTAGTTTTAAAAAAATGCATTAAATTTTATCATGTTCTCTAGCGTATGCCAGTGATGATCCATAAACCGTGCAATAAATGTAGTAGTTGAGAGTGTAATAATATGTGGTTAAGCCTTGAGGACCATGAATATAAATGGCCCACAGCATTTACCCTTGCAAACTCCAGGAGGTGGAATAGAGCATGTGTCAAACATTAGAACATTACTTTGAGACTTTACAATTACTTGCAAGGATTGAAAGCGGGTGGTTTATTATAATAATCAATGTGGTTTAATTGTGGTTAGTTTTGTGGACTCAAAGTAGATGCTGCAGTCTCAGTGAACTCTTCTGCACCAATCTTCAAAAATATAAATTGGTCTATTCTATTTAAACTAACTAGGTTCACATGATCATATACCATGTCTCATTGTTTATGTGTGATTATACATTTGATCAAGATTCTTATGTTAATGAACTCAACAGGAGGGATACATGGTGCTCCCCAGCAAAACAGCAAAGCCATTGCCACTGGATCGCCTGAAAAGCCGACTAATCTTCCATGATGGGCGTTTGGTACAACGCCCTACTCCACTGAACGCACTCATCACCTACATTTGGCTGCCATTGGGATTTGCCCTCTCCCTCCTTCGTGTATACTTCAATCTCCCCTTGCCGGAACGCATTGTGCGCTACACATACGCCATGCTAGGTATCAACCTGGTGATCAAAGGCAATCCGCCCACACCTGACTCCCGTGGCAACCTCTACGTGTGCAACCACCGCACCGCCCTGGACCCCATCGTCATCGCCATTGCGTTAGGCCGGAAGGTCTCCTGTGTGACCTACAGTGTTAGCAAGCTTTCAAGGCTGCTGTCTCCAATTCCAGCAGTTGCCTTGACACGTGACCGTGAGGCGGATGCTGCTATGATCAAGGCATTGCTCCAAAAAGGTGACCTGGTGGTGTGCCCCGAGGGGACCACATGTAGGGAGCCCTATCTGCTGAGATTCAGCGCCTTGTTTGCAGAACTAAGCGACCGGATAGTGCCGGTTGCCATCAATTTGAAGCAGAATATGTTCCATGGGACGACGGTCCGTGGTGTGAAGTTTTGGGATGCTTATTTTTACTTCATGAACCCAAGACCGACGTATGAGATCACGTTTCTTGAGAGGTTGCCGGAGGAGATGACGTGCAAGGCGGGAGGAAAATCGTCGATCGAGGTGGCCAATCATGTGCAGAGGATCTTGGCAGATGCACTTGGATTTGAGTGCACTCAGTTTACTAGGAAGGATAAGTACATGTTGCTTGGTGGAAATGATGGGAAGGTGGAATCAATGTATTCCAAGAAATGAAACCATGGTGTGCTTGCTCTGCTCCATTGTTGTCTAAACCTTAATCAGGCATTGGTATTATATGCTTATTGTTTTTGTGATACTATATTGCTTAATCTGTTCATTAATGTTGTAAACTGTAAACTTTCATCATTATATTCAGTTGCTATAATAATTATTGCTGTTCCTCCTCTAAGTGATGAATATTTGGTTTTTTTTTTTTTGAATATTACTCACTCTGTCCCAAGCTTATGTTCACGGGTACTGTAGATACGAAGTTTAAGAAAAATAATTTTTTGACCAACTTTATTGACCTTTTAGCGGTATTGTGGTATTTTTAGGTAATAAATAAATTAAAGTATGTTATTTGTGTTAGATGAGAGTGATATTTTTGAAATTAAGATAACTTTTAATGCTGTTGGTTAATATTGTAACATCCCAGGTTTTTATAAAATATTTTTATAAAAAATAGGGTGCAAATTAATTTAAAAATAGGAAATTAAGGCACATAAACCAATAGGCCGAACTTCATAATTTATAAAAGAGAACTAAAGAGTAGTTCATGGTAAAAACATAGTGTTTTGTCTCTAGTTAAATAGATGAACATGAGTTCATAATGCATAAAACTTAGAGATATAATCCATAGTAATTGAGGTGTGATTGTCCAAGCCAATTATACCTCCCACCAAGTCTTGCATCAACCTTCTTAATCTGAAAATATTTAGTGTTTGGGGTGAGCATTCCAATTTGCTCAGTGGGGAATCATATGCATTTTCAAATACAAATAATGACATGCATCAACATCATATATTCATCAACTTGGCATAAAATAGATTTAAGTTTCTTGATCGATCGATAATATCATCAATTTGGCATAAAATAGTTTTAAGTTTCTTGATCGATCGATAATATCATGAGCACGGCGAGTCTACCTCGGGGATCTTCATACAATCCCGGCCCCTAAGGGACCCTGACTAATTTTCATGGTACAATTAAATATAAACTTGTTTTCATGTAATTATTCATAGATTCATGTCATGAACATTGAGAAACATGCATATTCATATAGGAAAACACATAAAAATTCTCACACCTTAGTCTTGATAACTTAACTTGCTTGAAACTTGAAACTTTTGAGAACTTGCTTTAGAGTGAAATGTGGTGGTGTGTGTAGTGAGCTTGGGGCTTGGGGTTTATATAGGGGTTGTGAGATAGTGAAAAGTTTTAGCACTAAATAAAAATAAATATTTTCTAATAATTATCCTATATTAATGGTAGATTATGGGTTGTGGAGTTTAATTGTAGATCATGGATAGCTTGTGTATTAAGCTCACATGTTATGAAATATGAAAGGTCTCATAAGTTTCTATGTTATAACATTTTAGTAGAAATTTGAAGGGTTACTAGTGTGCTTACATTATTTTATATAGTAAATTCTTTTCTTTTATTTAATTTTATTTAATTAATTAGTTAAAATTAGTGGGTGTTACATTCTACCCTCCTAAAATTTTATTTCGTCATTGAAATACAGTGACATACCCACTTCAGGAAACTTAGTAAAATTAGCTCGAATTTCTTCCCCTCATTCCCATGTAGCCTCGTCCTCGCCATGACCTTTTCATAAAACCTTAACGTATAATACATGTTTTCTTCAACCTCTGGATTTCCCGATCTAGTATAGCTTCGGGTTCTTTCTCATAGGTTAAGTCATGGTTAACTTCCAAGTCTGCATAACTTATAACGTGGCTAGGATCATGTACATATTTTCAAAGCATCGATACATGGAAAACGTTATGTATCGATGAAAATTCTGGTGACAACGCTAATATGTAAGCTAACTCACCTACTCGCTCCAAAATTAAAAAAGGACCAATAAATCTTGGTTTTAACTTTCCTTTCTTTCCAAAATGAGTCACTCCTCTGGTTGGTGATACCTTCAAGAAAACCTTGTCTCCCACAATGAATTCTAGTTCTCATTCGATTATCCGCGTAAGATTTTTGTCTATCTTGGGCTGCTTTAATATTTTTCTTAATTTTCTCCACTTTGCTCAAAGTCCTTTCTATGACATCTGGGCCAAATACATCTCGCTCTCATATCTCGTCCCAATATAGGGGTGAGCGACATTTCCTTCCATACAAGACCTCATATGGTGCCATCTTGATAGTAGATTGATAGCTGTTATTATACGCGAATTCTACCAACAGAAGATGTTCTTTCTAATCTTCACCTTAATCGAGAGCACATGCCTGTAGCATGCTTCCAATACCTGAATCGTATTCTCAGGCTGACCGTCCGTCTGAGGGTGATAAACAATATTAAATGTCAACTTCGTGCCCATTGCCCTATGTAAACTCTCTCAAAATCTTGAAGTAAACCATGTTTCCCTATTAGACACTATCGAGATTGGGATGGCATGCAACCTCACAATTTTCTTGATGTAAAATTGTGCACACTGTTCCATTCTGAGGTTCATCCTCACCGGTAGAAAGTAAGTGGACTTTGTCAATCGATCTACTCTAACCCACACAACGTGGCTTCCCTTTACTGTTTTCGGAAGTCGCACAACAAAATTCATCGATATTTGTTCCCACTACCATTCAGAAATTTTCAGTGGTTTCAATTTCCCAGCTGGTCTTTGGTGTTCTGCCTTGAATTGTTAGAAAGTCAAGCATCTTTCCATAAAATTTTCAATATCCCATTTCATACTCCTCCACCAAAATACCTCCTTCAAATCGCGGTACATTTTGGTATTCCTCGGATGAGCGGTGTACGGAGTATTATGTATTTCTTCCAATATCTTTTTTTCTCATGTCTTCATTATAGGGAACACAAATTCTATTTTCGTAGTACACAACATTATTGTCCTTTACACTAAACCCTTGGTATGTCCCCGAGCCTGCTTTCTGTCTCATATTCCTCAAAAGGAAATCTTCAGCTTGCGCCATTGTGATCATCTCTCATAAAGTGGGATGTACAACCAATGTTGCTAACACTGATTTTGTGTCTTTTGGTGAAACTATCACCTCAATCTTCATTTTATCGAATTCTTCCACCAATCGTTGTAGTTCAGTGTATAGACATGCCAATTGCTTTTTTATCTTCCGACTTAAGGCATCCGCGAAAACATTAGCCTTTCCTGGGTGATATGTATTTTACAATCATAGTCCTTCACCAATTCTAGTCATCACATTTGCCTCATGTTTAATTATTTTTGTGTGCATAAATACTTCAGACTCTTATGGTCGGAGTAAATTTCACACTTTTCCCCATACAGGTAGTGACGCCAAATCTTTAAGGCATGAACTACCATTGCCAACTCCAAATCGTGTGTTGGGTAGTACATCTCGTGAGTCCTCAATTGCCTTGAAACATAAGTAATTACCTTTCCTTCTTGCATCAAAACACATTCAAATCCTTGTTTTGAAGCATCACTGTATATTACAAATTCTTTGGTTGGATTCGTTGTTAATACAGGCGCTGACGTAAGCCTTTTCTTAAGTTCTTGAAAACTCTCTTGGCACTTCTCATTCCACAGGAATATTACTCCTTTCTTTGTAAACCCCTTTAACTTTGAAAATCCTTCTATAAACCGTTAATAATAACCAGCTAAGCCCAAGAAACTACGTACTTTGTGGGTATTGGTAGGAACACTCCATTGGTCCACAACTTCCACCTTTGATGGATCCACCTCGATTCCTTAGGCTGTTATCACATGTCTAAGAACACACGACTTGGTTCATCCAAAACTCGCATTTCTTAAATTTTGCATATAATATCTCTTCGCAACATCCACAACACTTCTTTGAGATGTTTCTCATCCTTGGAACACACCAAAATGTAGTCTATGAAAATAATTATGAACCGATCCAAATAAGGATGAAGCACACGATTCATCAAATCCATGAATACAGCAGGTGCATTGGTTAACCCAAATGGTATAATTACAAATTCAAAATGTCCATATCGGGTGGGTTTGAAATGCTGTTTTTTGGTACGTCAGTTGGTTTTACCCTCAACTGGTGATATTCTGACCTCAAATCAATTTTGAAAAATATTCCAGCTCCTTTCAATTGATCAAATAGGTCATCTATCCTTGGTAGTGGATATTTGTTCTTGATTGTGATTCAGTTTATCTCCCTATAATCGATCACATTTTATTATCTCATCATTTTTCTTTACAAATAGCACCGGCGCATCCCAAGGTGAAACACTAGGTCAGATAAAACCCATATTTAGTATCTCTTGTATTTGGGTCTTCAATTACTCCAACTCTTTCGGTGCCATTCGATAAGGAGATTTAGAGATTAGTACGGTTCCTAGCATTAGATCAATAGTGAACTCACTTATTGTTCAGGAGCAATCCCCGACAAGTCTTCCGGAAAAACATCTTCGCACTACTGGAACATTGTCTATGCTTCCAGTTTCTGGAAATCCAACCATCTTGACTAAATAACCTTGATTATATCATTTTGTTAACATCCTTGCGTCTTCCATAGCCGTCACCACCCGTGGCATTGCTCTAGCTTTTTCTCCACAATTTTTTTTCGTATTCCTCAGTAGGTAAAAATAGGCTGATTTCTATCGCATGACACCTAATGTCTCCGTGATACTTACTAAGGCAATCCATCCCAAGAATTACATCAAAATCCCTCATGACTAATATATATAAGTTAGCATCTAAGTTATTTTCATTCACCTTTATTAGTATGTTATTAGCTACCGAGTTTACAAGTATTATCTTTTCGGATGATATGTTAATTTCTAGGACTTCTTATATTAATTTCAACACTTTTACCTCCGATTAGAGAGTGAGATTTGGAGGAGACGAATGAGTGTGCGACATTTTCCTAACAAATACATAAATTCTCTTTAGTGTTCACTATAGTCATTCCATTCATAAGATTAACTAGTTTCCTAAAGTTGTTTTGTCTACCAGACTAATCTTTGATTTTAGTAAGGTCAATAATATTCCCTTTAATACATGTCCTACTAAATGTTATTATTATTATTATTATTATTGTAATTATTGTAATCTCTATATTTTATTTTTTTTATCATTAGTATTGTATAAATAAATTGTAGTTGTTGTTTAATTAACATTGTCACCTTATTTATTAGTTATACAATTACTCATTTTACCAATTGGTTGCTGCTATTAATTATTGTTTGATTGATTGCGTGATTTATTTTTGATATCACCTATACTACTTATTATCTCGTTGCTACTTATCATAATTTCTTTATTAATACTTTTTCCTTTTCCTTTGTGTGAAAAACCGTCACATTTTCATTACATTTAATGTAGGATAAATCTAACATCATATTCAAGTTCTTAAATAATTATTTTTTAATAGTAATTGTGCTTTTAAATTAGTGGATTTTTGTAATTAAAACAACGCTTGGTTATTGTTAGCTACCATTTTTTTTAACAAATACTGAGAAGCTAACTTGATCCTTATAAGTGGTTTGATCATTTCCTAAATTAAGTTATCTTTGTTGTTTGCAACTAAAGTAAAATTATATATGTATATAAATTATAATATTTATTATTATTATTACTGTTATTGTTTTGAACTACTCCTCTTGAATTGACATTCTACTCATTATATATTTGTCGTACATAGAATTGGAGTTAAACTGATTCATTGGATTCTTAAGTAAATAAGAATATCATTTACTAATATACTTGAATGATAGATAGCATAGGAGACAATTGAAATATAAAGTTGAAAAAGAAAATCTAGTGGTCAACTAATTTTTCATAGGTTCTTCCTACTTTGGATTGGTCTCTCCATTAACTTCTACATTCTCACGGTAGTCAATAAATATTTGTACATTCATCTCTAAAGATTAGAGTATTACCTTGTGGTTGATGCGACTTGATGAGTGTGTAATTGCTTGGACTATCATGTCATGACAATACATACGCATATGCGAAAATAGGTAATGCATATGTGATATTTAATTATGTAGAAATTCTTTAGCAAAAATGTACAAACTGAATTTTTAAAAGAATAGAAGGGCAGATTTTTTATTTTTTTACAGAATTTACAAAATGCGTTTTTTTGCAGAATTTAACAAAATACACACCACCACCTTTCCTGGGATAGTGTATTTTACAATCATAGTCCAAGTTCACTATACACACCACCACATTTCACTCTAAAGCAAGTTCTCAAGAGTTTAAAGTTTCAAGCAAATTAAGTTATCAAGACTAAGGTGTGAGAATTTTTATGTGTTTTCCTATATGAATATGCATGTTTCTTAATGTTCATAATATGAATCTATGAATGCATACATGAAAGCAAGTTTGCATTTAATTGTACCATGGAAATTAGCTAGGGTCCCTTAGGAGCCAGAATTGTATGAAGATCCCCGAGGTAGACTCGTCGTGCTCATGATATTATCAATCGATCAAGAAACTTAAAACTATTTTATGCCAAGTTGATGAATACATGATGTTGATACATGTCATTATTTGTATTTGAAAATGCATATGATTCCCCACTGAGCAAGTTGGAATGCTCGCCCCAAACACTAAATATTTTCAGATTATGAAGGTTGATGCAAGGCTTGGTGGGAGGTGTAATTGGCTTGGACAACCACATCTCAATTGCTATGGATTATATCTCTAAGTTTTATGCATTATGAACTCATGTTTCTCTATTTAACTATAGGCAAAACACTATGTTTTTACCATAAACTACTTTCTAGTTCTCTTTTATAAATTATGAAGTTCGGCCTATTGGCTTATGTGCCTTAATTTAATATTTTTAAATTAATTTACACCCTATTTTTTTATAAAAATATTTTATAAAAAACTGGGATGTTATAAATGTGAAGTTTTCTTTTTTAGTGGTGAACTTAAGTGTGGAACGGACGAAAATGGAAAGTTTGAACATAAGTATGGGACGGAGGGAGTAGAAGTTATCAATATATGTCCAATATTATATAAGAAGTTAGTTATATATTTGAAAGTATAAAAAAAAATCAGTAGTAATAAATAAATGGAATGGGGAGTATAAAATAAGGAATGGGCCTTTATCCCATGTCATGATTCTCATATTGGTTATGGGCCTGTGGCCTAGTTGGGCCGGGCTACGACTTCTGAAACTTGCGTCTTAAAAAAAGCCACGTAAGACGTTTAATAAACGGTCAGGAGGTTTGTTGATTAAAAAGCTCCACTCACTTTCTTGTTAGCAAAAAAAAGTAACCTGAATTCCCATAAAACCCTCAAACAATATCTAAAACTACGGTTTCATCTGTCAAACTTAGTATTAAAATGAAGATTCAAGGCAGGGTATTATGTAATCTTCGCAGATCCTATTCAACTCAGTTGTCAATTCCCAATCACCATTCACCAATCATACCTACGTGTCGCTATGGTTTAATATATTTCCCGCTAATGATAAAAACCTAAATCAATTTTTAATTGTAATTATAATTATAAATGGAATTTCAGCTGAAACAAAACAATGTGCGAAGAACAGATGCTCCAGATGTTATCCACTTGTAGAAAGAGAAAAGAAACACGTTCTATTTCTAGTGAGAAAAATTTTTGAAGTTAGATAATTCATGCTTAAAAACTATATAGATTTGTTTTTGCATCTCTAGCCAGTGATGCGAGAAAGTAAACTGATCAATTTAGTGCCAAAGGTGAATTTCGCGTGGTAATGGCAATCAGCACCGTAGTTTCACACCGGAACTTTGGCTCTTTCGTCGGCTCTGGTAAAATATGTGTAATTTTTAATTTGCCAGCATATTTTCTGTATATATTTTTAAGCTTACTCTTTTGTGATATGGTACTGCATATTGTAGGTTTTTGTAAATTTAAGTTTTCTATTTGTAATATGAACACATGCGTCCTGCATTCATGGGAGGTTTATGAGACATGATTATATGTTTGTGTAGATAATATGTTATCTTGGAAAGCATTGTGGTGCTATGTCCAATTGCCTCAGATGCGAGGGTAAATAAACGATAATGTTAGATGTGTAGGAGTGATTTTTTTTTTTTTTTTGTAAATATAGCGTATGAGAGAGGGTTGCCGTTTTGACTTTCTACTTTTTTTATGAGGTGAAAACTTTTGTGGGATGGATCAAAATGGAAAGAGTGAAATTTTTTTTGGACGGAGGGAGTATCTTAGTGTGAATGAGGATTACCTTATGCTTACCCTTGGCCTTGTATATGTACGATATATAGCATTATTAAAACCAGCTGTTCATCTATATAATGCATGGTTAAAAGTTCAAATCGAAAAAGGATTCATGTCTGAAAGGCTGTGATCATTGCTGATCTGATATGTGCTGTAACTCATAAGGTGCTTATAGTCTTTATTATGTCGTGTGGTGGCTTACTTCGTGCATATGGGCTACTGTTACAACTCCATATGAACTGTAGGGACCAATTTAGACTGTTCAGTTTATTGTGTTTACAGTCTGATGGTTTTCTTTAGATTGTAATGGAACCTTTTTATTTGCTTTCATTAATAGGAAGAGTAAAAGGAGAAACAAGGTCAGGTGAGCACTTGAGTGTGGCATCTTTGCAGTATGTGAAGAAGAAATTGTTGTGCAGCAAGGTCTATCGTCCAATGGCAAGCTTTTCAATTGACTACACATATCAGCCAGCCCTTGATGCAAGAGATCAGATGGAACTCACATCAACAAATTCAATATCTCGTATAACAACGTGTCACCAGATAAGCAAGAGTATTAAGTCCATCAGTACAAGGAGAAAAACTAGAGGAATATATCAATGCTCCCATTCTTCAGCTTATTCTGATCCCAGAGGGATTCAAGCAAGCATGTTGGATAAGCTTGGTTTTATTGATGGCCAGAAGTTGTCATCAAAGCATTCAACAGTTATGAGGACGCGCGCTGAATTCAAATCTGAAGATCAAACCGAGTTGGAGTCCCTGGTATCATCAGAAGGAACAAGCGAAGGCGCTTTAACTGAAGCAGTGGAGCCATCACTACCGTGGTGGAAGCAGTTTCCAAAGCGCTGGGTGATGGTGCTTCTATGTTTTGCTGCATTTCTGTTGTGTAACATGGATCGTGTATGGCTCACTATTTTTCCTATTGGTTCTGAATTTCCTTGATGTGTTTATTTATTATGCTATCCACATATTGCATCTTCTAATAATTATCTAAGTCACTGGCGCAAGCAAGTTCTTTCTACCAGCCAAATTTGATCAAATCAGTACTATCTATCTAACCATTATGTTTTCTTCTTCTTAGGTAAATATGAGCATAGCAATTCTCCCAATGTCAAAGGAATTCAACTGGAATAGTGCTACTGTTGGTCTGATCCAGTCTTCGTTCTTCTGGGGCTATTTGCTCACTCAGGTTTTACTCACAATGGCTAAAATGAACTCACCTTTTACTCAATTATCTGAACTATAGCACCTTGCAATATATTTTTTACAGCTGTCAACGGCGTATTTTTACTACTATGATCTGTACTACA
Organism: Pogostemon cablin; assembly: GCA_023678885.1. Taxonomy (NCBI): domain Eukaryota; kingdom Viridiplantae; phylum Streptophyta; class Magnoliopsida; order Lamiales; family Lamiaceae; genus Pogostemon; species Pogostemon cablin. The sequence continues at coordinate 32,316,592 of CM042952.1, read as the reverse complement.
ATGTACTCGATCTATTCTATGAATCTTTCAGGCTTTGGTATGCTGACAACCTGAGGCTCAACAAGTAGTTTATTATTGCATCATAATTTGACCTTGAATTGCACTAATGGTAAAAGTATACCTGTACATAGACAATAATGTATCCCCGAAAACCAAAATTTGTTAGAAAGGATAGACAGTATATTAATTAGTTCAAAATAGTGCGTAAAGAATTTGCCCTTTAAAAAAAATTATTTATTTATCCTATATGCTGTTTCAAATCCCTACTATTACTTGTCTCATAAAAACATTATTAGTAAACTAGGTAACTTGGCCAATCTATTCTGCTGCATCCCTTCCACAGCATTTTTTTTTTGTGCGTCTTTGCTGAAGCATCTTTGCTTTCTGAGTAGATTGTTGGGGGCATATGGGCTGATAAAATTGGTGGAAAGCTTGTTCTCGGTTTTGGTGTAGTTTGGTGGTCTATTGCAACAGTTTTGACACCAGTTGCTGCAAAAATTGGGCTCCCTTTCTTGCTTGTCATGCGAGCATTTATGGGAATTGGCGAGGTTAGCTGCTCATACACCGCTGCATTATATTTGTACTAGTACCAACCAGTGATAAAGAATTTCCCACTTATTATAAGCACAACAGATATTCATGCTTAATTGCTTATTATATTTATTGGTAGTGCAGTGGATCATTTCGGTAGAATGTAAAATGTCTTTCTCTCTTACGAATTGGTTCTCTGTGTTTATCAGTATGGATATGGTTGCGCATCTAAATGTATATACTTTTTTCAATCAGGGTGTTGCCATGCCTGCTATGAATAATCTGTTATCAAAATGGATTCCTGTCTCTGAGAGAAGCAGATCTCTTGCCCTAGTCTACAGTGGCATGTATCTTGGTTCAGTTACTGGGTTGGCAGTTTCTCCTGCTTTGATCCACAAGTTCGGGTGGCCATCTGTTTTCTACTCCTTTGGATCGCTTGGAAGTATCTGGTTTGCTCTGTGGCTGAGAAAAGTAAGTCCCCAGTTTCTTTTCTGCAACTATATATTAAAAAAGAATTGCTGTCCCCTGCCCCCAATCAACCAAATAATGATATACTAATAATTAAAGAATAAAATACAGCCTGGACCAAGGTATGCAACTAAATATAACAATCCTTTATAATAATTTCTCACATTACAGTTTTCATACATACTATTAATTTAGAACTTTCCACCAAACAATCTTGATTTGAGTGTGTAAAGCCTGTAATTCTTTAGAAATTGAAGTTGTGTTTATGTTGGATTTATTGCCCCAATGTTGGTGCTATTATTCCTGTAGATGGAAATGGCTGGACTCTGGGACTCCTTACATTTCGTCGGAGTGTTTCTTACTATTTTCCAGTGTTTGGTACACACCTTTAGTGGTAAATGTCATGTTTTATATTTACGCTATCCTACAACTTCTCTAGGCATACAGCTCACCGAATGAAGATCCAAATCTAAGTTTGGATGAAAAAAAGTTGATTCTGGGAGGAAACATTTCGAAAGAACCTGTCTCCAAAATTCCATGGATGAAAATTCTCTCAAAGGCCCCTGTATGGGCTCTTATCATATCCCATTTCTGCCATAATTGGGGAACATTTATTCTGTTGACATGGATGCCTACTTACTATAACCAGGTACTCTTATCTATTAAATGCTATTGAAGTGAGAGGAGATTCATCTCAGTTAACTTTTCTCCAATGCAATATGGAGGCATCTTCAGTTAAATTTAATTTTATGGAGTATTTTATAAAAGCTGATATGCAGTCAAATTTATCATGTTTCCTATTTATTGCCTGATTGTGTAGGTTTTGAATTTCAACCTCACGGAATCCGGATTGCTCTGTGTGCTTCCATGGCTCACTATGGCCGTGTTTGCTAATATAGGTGGTTGGGTCGCCGATACCCTTGTAAGCAAAGGTCTCTCAATCACATCAGTTCGCAAGGCAAGCATTTAATTTCTCTGTTATTCCAATTCATTATTTTATTTTTCGAAGTCATGCATGTCCTCAGTTCTGATGGTCTAGTGATCAAACATGCCCAGCATAGAATGACCCTTCTTCAATTCTTTATTATGACAGATAATGCAATCCATCGGGTTCCTAGGGCCTGCTTTTTTCCTGACACAACTTAGTAAAGTGAAGACGCCTGCTCTAGCAGTTCTATGCATGGCTTGCAGTCAGGTTTGAGTTATTTTCTGAAGATACTCTTGGATAGTTTTTTCTTAGGAAATAATTTTCTTAAAATTTTACAAATGATGCTTTACTAGGGATCGGATGCGTTCTCACAGTCTGGTCTCTATTCCAATCATCAAGATATTGGGCCTCGTTATGCTGTGAGTTGTTCTCATCTTATTACTGAATTTCATGATATGTTGATACCCTTTTAATCCCACTCTAGAAACTTTATAAAACAGCTTTGAGCGCACCTACTTAAGATGGCTATGCACGTTTAATGCGACTTATTCAGGTCCTAAAACACTAACATGGAATGCTGTTCCGTTGCAGGGAGTATTGTTGGGACTATCGAACACTGCCGGTGTACTTGCTGGTGTCTTTGGGACTGCGGCGACTGGATACATTCTTCAAAAAGGTAGAACTAAAGCAAATATACCATCTTCTTTTAATTAATTACCTGCCTAAGGAATCTTACAGCGACAACACCATTTGACAATTCGAGCAGTATAATTTAATTCCTGAATCACATTTCCACAGGTTCATGGGATGATGTATTCAAAGTGGCAGTTGCATTATACATCGTAGGCACAGTAGTGTGGAACTTGTTTGCCACTGGAGAGAAAATTCTGGAGTAGGTTATGGAATGAAATTGGAACAGTTTTGCTATATATGTATACTGAAACCGGCATCAAACTACGCAAGGAGCGTCTGCAGTGACGTGATACAGATATGAAGGTGCTGGATCATATCAAATGACACAGTTGTTATTTCCATAGACCCCCCCCTGACCCAGTCCGTTTAAAAAAGGTAGCTGCTCGTCGAATCGGTCCCAGGTTGGTGAACCTGTGGTGTTTACTACCTTATTTATGCCAAGATTAGCAACGAGCAAACACATCCAGAGGTGCTTATCTGTCAAAGAAAACCTCAAATGATCATTCTATGTAATATCTCGTTGGACCATAATCTTTTCCATACACTTAGTTTGGATAAATTATCATTAGTATTATGGAGATGATGTTGATATCCTTAATATTCATTTTCATGTATTCACTAATATCATGTACTAGTCATTGTGTTTTAATTATTAGCTTGTATGTACTTGCTATTAGCTCTGAATTATATCATTACTGAATTTATTCAGCGTAAATTTCAAATAAGAATAGCAAGATGTTTTTTTTAAAAATATCAAATATATAAAATTTTACAAAGGTGAAGGAGTTTAATAGTTTCTTGAAATCTTTATTGGAACGAAGGAAAATAAATTTCAACTACTCCTTTATCAAAATTTATGTATTATATAAAATAAAGATGGAGATAGTTTCAATTTCCGACCTTAGCTCAGTTGGTAGAGCGGAGGACTGTAGTTGGAGTGCTGGGATCCTTAGGTCGCTGGTTCGAATCCGGCAGGTCGGATTTTATATTTTTTAAATATAATTTTCTTTTTAAATAATAATGGAAGAACGACAAAACCTTTTTAAAACTATTACAACATTTTATTTATTTTTTGGACAAGAAATCTTCATATGTTAAGCATTTATTTCTTTCTTTCTTTTTATCTAATTCGTTGCTTTTCTTTTCTTTTTTAAAAGTATAATTTTAATTTAAGAGTTTTATATTTTTTAAATATAATTTTCTTTTTAAATAATAATGGAAGACCGACAAAACCTTTTTAAAACTATTACAACATTTTATTTATTTTTTTGACAAGAAATCTTCATATGTTAAGCATTTATTTCTTTCTTTCTTTTTATCTAATTCGTTGCTTTTCTTTTTTTTTTTTAAAAGTATAATTTTAATTTAAGAGTTTTATATTTTTTAAATATAATTTTCTTTTTAAATAATAATGGAAGACCGACAAAACCTTTTTAAAACTATTACAACATTTTATTTATTTTTTTGACAAGAAATCTTCATATGTTAAGCATTTATTTCTTTCTTTCTTTTTATCTAATTCGTTGCTTTTCTTTTTTTTTTCTTTTTTAAAAGTATAATTTTAATTTAAGAGTATAATTTCAACCTTATTGTTTATGGAATACTTTGCCCCTAGGGTTTAATATTTATTTTTAGGGTTTATTCATTATTGTTAATTTTAAGGGTACAATTATAATTTTATCTATGTGGTTTGTGGTATATTTTGGTTTAATGTTTATTTTTAGGGTTTAGTGTTAATTTTTAGAAAATAATTGTAATTAATAATAATTAATTAATAAAAGAATTTTAAAAAACTAAAAGGATGAATTTCACATAAATTTTAAGATTAATTAAAACTGATGTGGAAAATAATTAACGATGGATTTAGTTAATAGTTATTTTAAGGAAATTTAAAGAAAATTAAAAACTAAAATAATTAGTGAGGTGACATGACTTTCTAATAACTGTTAGATTTAATAAATGGTGTAGTGTGTATATTTAAGGAAATGTGTGAAATTTATAATTATTTCAACCGGAAGATCCAGTTCCAAGCATTTACTAACTTGAATTAAAATACTACTCCCTCCGACCACTTGAAAGATAACCGTTTGCTTTTCACACGTGGACAGTTCTAAGATCTTTATTTATTTTTTGCACGTGAATTTTGAAAGATAACCGTTTGCTTTTTACACGTGGACAGTTCTAAGATCTTTATTTATTTTTTGCACGTGAATTAAGAAGTATTATTATTATAGGTAAAATGTGTAATTGTATTAGAGAGAAGTTGTAAGTCATATTGTATACGTTCTTTACTAAATAAAGGAAATTGATACATTTGAAGCGAACGCCAGGAATAGTAAAATAAATATCTTGTAAGTGGTCGGAGGGAGTAAATTATAGGAGTATTTAAGGAGTATATTTAATAGAACAGAAAGTGAACCAAAGTTAAGCAAGCATTTAATTAAGTGAGAAGAAGTAAGCATGTTACATATATGATACATTAGACCAAGCATTTGCGTGGTACGTAACGAAGATATGCATTATCTAAGTACATTTACATAAACCCAACTTACAATCATGGAATTATTTCTTCCCAACATGAATGTCACTAATACCAAGAATTTAGAAATACACTACTGAAACATAATGTTCTGAAACTGGATTTGGTGGAGTAAGAGCCAGAGAAAGCTATGGATCCACTGTCCCTGCAATTTCATCATCGTCCGAGTCATCTATGCTGAGCTCATCGTCACTCGGTACCTCTTCTGCCACGGCCCCAACATCCTCTGGTTTCGCATATTTCTCACAGTATTCTGCATGTATATATCCTGAGATTATCATACATGGAACAACTAACCCACCATTGCTCCGGCTCATATCATGTGTACAGTCAACAATACAATACACACGCAACATTGCAAATTAAATTCAGCATGCAGCAGGCACTAGTCACAAAAACAGAATGTTACTTGTGGTGGTTACAGCTTACAAGAAAGGATTTGAGAGAATAGCACGTCTTAAGCAAACACTCGGAATAATATTGGTTCAATTGTTGGTGATAGTCAATCAAGTCCATAAAATAACATAATCCTCAACAGATGGAAAATTTCCATTTTGTCCTTTTCAACATTTCGCATGACATTCTCTTTTCCTGTAGAGGGTTTAGGTGGGGAGAGACGAGGCAGGAGTCAGTGGCATGATCAATCAGGTATAGTTTAGTTGTGACTCTAGACACTTGAGAAAGAGTCGCAGCAATAAGAAGGTGGGTGCTTATGAAAGATTGTGATACTGGAGCAGGAATCCCTGGGTTCTAGCCATTGGATCGTGGTAAATTTCCAAATCAGCTCAAAAAGAATTGAGTTACATATTATTATGTGCCTTAACTGTTTCTTAAGGTAATAAGGAAGTAAAGGAAAGTGTAATACAACAAAAACTTTCAGACATTTGTTGCCTCGAATGCCTAATACCTAGACATCACTCATACATCAATATCTGATAGTTATGATATAACACAATTCAGAGTAAAGAGGGAAGAACAGTTGATGCCCAACACTCACATAAGTCAAAAGAACAAGGCAATTTCTTCACTAAAATCCACATTTATTTAGCAGTTTCAACTTTCATTTAAGCCCATATTTTTTACTTCTAAGACATACAAGCTCAAATTATGGAGTGACATACTGCAATAGAACTTAAGTTCCAAGATCCTATAAGACATTTCCAGAATTCAGAAAAAAGAAGTTTTCATTACCTTTAACTCTTTGGTCGTAAGCAGCTCGGTCACGCATCATTAAAGCTGCAGCCTCTCCATTCAGTGGGTCAGATGGATTAGGATACAATAACAACTGTGGTAGGAAAACTTCAAACACGTTCACCAAGTCTGCAGAGCAAGTTGTCATAAAAGAACTAGCATTCGATAAAAGAATAATCAGGCAACATGAAGAACTATGCTAGTGAATTACCAAACATGGGACTCCAAGTCTGATTGATAACATCTAAACACACTGAGCCCGACCTGGATGCAATGAACCAAGAGAATGGAGAATCAAATTGGACTGGATAATATCTTATTCTGTGAATGTACTGAAATTTGAAGATAAAATCTCACATTTCATCCACATTTGGATGATACATCTTGTTCATGAATCCAATAGACGGAGATTTATAGGGGTATGCATCAGGAAGCTCCACCAGTATTTTCCACACACCGCCATGGTAAGGACCTTAAAAATCCCATTGAGAACTTTTATCGAACAGGTAGAACAGATATTGGGACACGAAATATCCTTAGAAGGGGGGTATCTCAACTTCTTCAAGTTAACATATCATAGCTTGAATTGTAAACTTCACAATAAAAGAAATGCTTTCTATCTCAATCTGATTAAAATTGGTTCCAATTTTTCAATCAACAGGAAAAAGTAAAAAACACTCAATTATTATCAATTGCTACAATCTTTTTCAATTCGTCTTTTCAAGATTTCTAACTGATAATCCTGGGTAAGATCGATCCTAGAGAGGCCCAAGAATCAAACACCTCAAGAAAAGTTGAAGAATCTTCAATCAAAGAACACAGAAATTGAAAAATTGAGGAGAAAAAGTTGGGAAGATTTACTGTCTTTGGGTCCGTGGAAATGCACATAAAACTCGTGCATGCTATCATTGATCATCTCCACCTTGTAATCACTCATCATCCTGTTTCAAGAAAGCACAATTTCCATCAAAAAAAGGTAGCAGCTTTATGCAGAAGTTCTTGAATAGAGAGAGAATAGAAAGATTGATTTGAAGAATTCACAATTTCATCAAGTCCATCTCGCGCCTCTTGCTTGGGGAAGACATCTTGAAATCCAGAATTCTGCTCTAAAATCCAGGCCTGTTCTTCCTGTTTAGCGTTTAGTTTTTAACACAAGAAAAGCAAGGGAGAAGAGAAATTGATTTCTGTTTTTTTATTTTTATTTGTTGTTGAAGAAAGAATGAAGTTACTTGTTCAAGTGAGAGAAGCAAGCTTCAGACGATGAATGAGTAAATGGTGAAAAACTAGCTGTCTCAATGCTATTTAAGATAGGCAGCCACACAGACAAACTAATTTGTACAGAGTATATACTCCATATGCTCCTCATCATGTGTAATTGCATTGTTATTCTTGATGCCAAGTAAAAATATATATATATATATATATATAAAAGTTGTCATTGGTAATAAAAAAGTATAAAGTAATGATATGTGTGTGAAAAATGTGTTGCAAATTTGAAATTAAAATAACTTTTGAGGTTATTAGATAAAGTGATGTTTGTCATTTTTAGGTTGTGAATAAAATTGTGAAACGGATAAATGTAGAAACGTGAACGAAATTGTGGGACGGAGGGAGTAATAATTAACCAATAAAATATGTTATATGTATTAAAAATGTAATGATAATTTTAAAATTAAAGTGTGTTAGAGAATATTGGTTCGGGTAATGTTTGTTTGAGTTTAAATAGAGATAAGAAATGATGAATTTAGTAAATTTAACCGATGGTGTTAATTTATTTTTGTTTTGGAATTTATATAGGATAGATTTTAACATGTGATGATGTGAATAAAAGAGCAAAATGTGATATGGGTAAAAGATAAATGCGATTTATGTAATTAGATTTTACTAAATCCCCACTATAATAAGGAATGAGGTTACATAATTTTAACTAAAAATATAAAAAATAAATGCCTTGAATTTTTTCTTTTATAAAGTATGAAGTTGAATAAAATATAATTAATTTTCTTAATTAAACCGGAACGGCAGACCTCACCGTTTATCAGCAGAGCCTCATTTTGTTGGGACCAGATCCTTAATTTTTTTTATTTTTTTATTTTTTTATATTTTTAATTGAGACATTTATAAGGTACTCCCATCAAATTTGATTAGATAAAATTTTATAAATAGATAGATAAATAAATAAATAAAATAGTTTTTTTATTTTTTTAATTGAGACATTTATAAGGTACTCCCATCAAATTTGATTAGATAAAAATATTATAAATAGATAGATAAATAAATAAATAAAATAGTATTTATTTCGAAACCATATTTCTAAATTTTGTATACAAGAATCTTTGTATATGGAGTATATCTTAGTAGTTAACAATGCTTCTAATTTCAGGATTCTTATTCCAATTTCCAACTACATGATATATCCATTTGCAACTCATTACAATATACTCCCTCCTTATTTTCACACCTTCCGTTTTCGTTCGTCTTCATACTTATGTTCACCACAAAAAAAAAACTTTACATCAACCAACACTCTCTAAAGTTCTCTTAATTTCAAAAATATCACTCTCACCTAACACACATAAATACTTTATAATTTATTATTACCTAAAAATATCATAATACCCCTAAAAAGTCAATAAAGTTAGTCTAAAAGTAACTTTTCTTAAACTCCGTATCTACAGTATCGATGAACATAAATCCGATGGAGAGAGTACTATGTATAGCCCCTACTTTTAAATTAGTAGAACAGAAATATACATTAACTAATAATTTGCCAATAATAATAATAAAAGATCCTAATGTAATTTTTTGGATTGTGACCTTGAATTAATAACAATTTCCTCTGGAATATGTATAGCCTCACCTACTATATTTGTTACTAAAATAATAATAATAATAATAATAATAATAATAGGTTTCGATAAAATAATAATAATGGTTTAAAAAATATATATTAGTATATTACTGAGACCATCATAGATTTTTTGGGGAATATTTTACCTCGCAAATTAGTTAAATTTAATTTTAGCAACTCTTTAACAAGTTGCTCTGATATTAAGCGCTCCTCGTTTTTTAGTTGATTAATGATCATTTTTATTTTTCAGTTAAATAAATATATGGGTGAGATAATTAAAGAAAACTTATTATACAAAACTATCTTAATTTGTTGTTTTTTTCGATTTTTTTAATATTATATAATATATTCTTTATTTTAATTGGAGTTTAATATAATAGATTACATAAATTTCACATGCTCTTATGCACATTTTACATCACATCTTGCTTTTTCACCCACATCTCCATGACACCATCTACTCAATATAAGTTTGAAATAAAATTAAAATTTTTATTAATAAACTCCAAAATACAAACATCACACTAACGCACATCTGTGTCATATCATTAAAGTAAAAACATTAGTATTGCTTCCATAATTAATAAGCCGACTACAGAACTATTATAAATAAATCAGTTGGTAAGTTTGAAAAATATTGATGTCTAAAAATACTATAATTAAGAATTAAATGGACCGAGTATAAGTGTGGGCCCATATTAGGTTACTGGTGGATTTAGGGATGTCAATTTCGGCCTGGATAGCGGGTATCCGTCCTGTTCCGCACATTATGGGGCGGCCCAGACTCGGCCCGCAAGAGAAGCGGGGTGGTCAGGACCCGTGAATATATAGGGTGAGTCCGGGTATTAATTCAAACCCAACCCGGACCCGCATATAATATAATAAGATTTTTTTTATTTTATACATATAATTATATTTTGTGTTAATATATATATATATAATTAAATTATTAATTATGTATATTATTTTATACAATTATTTTATATTTTATCATACAAATCATTTATAATTATATGTTATATATATATAATTATATTAAAATATAATTCTATCTAATATTCTTATAGTTTATTTATTTATTTAGATATATGGATATTTTTTGTATGTGAGTAAATATTAAATTAAAATTTATGTGGTTGATGAATATTTTTTTAAAAGAAAATGGGGCGGGGCGGGCCAGACCGCCCCGTATGAGTCTGGGTACGGGGCACATAATATAGAACCCATGCGGGTCCAGGGCAGGCCTCTTAAGAATGGGTCGGATCCGGGTAGTTAACTACTCACTTAGACCCGACCCGTTGACACCCCTAAGGGTTCGATTACTTTGTTGGTTACGGTTAATGAAACCATGGATAATCTGACCCTTAGTTGAGAGTTGAGTAGAATTAATTATGGATAAGGATTTAAGATACAATGTTTACTTTACAACTTAATTTTAAATGTTTTTACAATATTACCCCTTTTTAAGTTAAAGATTAAAATATTAAAAATGAGGTATTCCTCTTTCCAAGACGTGAGAGACTTGCATTCTCTCTCCAAATGAGATGAGAGGTACAACTTTTTCTCTGAAGCTTTTTTTTTTGCGGGAATTCAAACAAACTTCTATCATTCCTCTCAAAATTGGTAGCGGCATTGCTGCAATTCGTCGAAATTTTGCCGTCGTCTGCAGGTCTTCAATCGTAACAAGATCAATCTCGTCACTTCTCTTATCGAAGATGTCGTTCGCCGCAAGAAAAGAGTCTTCAGTTTCGATGGAGAGAAGATGAGAGCGAAGGTGTAATGGGTGAATAGAGGAAGAAGACGATGAAAGTGGTGGAGAAAGTGTCGCAAGCAAGAAGATGGAGAAATTAAAAATTTGTTGTAAGTTATAAATCATCGGCCCAATGAAGAAGGTGAAGAGAGGAGGAAGAAGTCGCCAGCGATGAAGATGGTGAAGAAAGAAGGGAGAAAGTGAAGGGCAAAATGATAATTTTTGCGTATAAACCCTCGGGACACATTTTATCCGCCCAAATTTCAACGGGCAGCGTAACCCTCACGAGCCCTTCCACCTCAGCATCTGACATCGGGCCGACAAAAGCTCGTGGGTTATCCTTCAATTGCAACCTTCAAAGTAAACAATCCTTAACTAAGGTTCACGACGTGATATCCCTTGTTAACCTGCAAAGTAATCGAACCCTAGGATCCATAGATAATGTGAATCGAAATAATTAAAAGAAAAATGCTGTTAATAATAATGATATACAGATTCATTTACTTCAGACTGATTTATCAAACTTGTTGAACCCGTTCCCAAACTGGCATTATTTTTTTTGGAAACAATATGTTTTTTATTAAATTTTAAGAGATTAAATTAAATATATCATAAAGTGATAGGACCTTACGTAATGATGAATCAACAATATTCTTGAAATTTTATAGGTGGCAACTTTTAATTCCATCAATTATTTATATATGTATTGATTTCTTATTCACTAAGGTGTTAAAAGGTATAACAATTTGTTAGATATATTATAGTTTAATTAATAAGAGTTATTTTTTTTAATGAAAAAATCGATAAAATATGAAGAGTATTAAAATTTAACTAAAATTTTATTAGTTTTCTTTTGGAAAATCATTATAAACTTTTAAACTATAACATTAAATATTAAAGAGCATAATATTGAATATGAGGGCACTGATCCATGCAATACTTTATATATATTTGTTGGTATATATGCACAAATGGTGGACATGGGGATAGAGTTAGGTTTATGATTGAGGAAGTTCAAGCTTTTCTTATTCATGAATTAGTGACACTTTTCTAGATTTTATTTATTACTTTCTTTAATCAATCAATCGATCATTCATTTATTCAATCAAAAACATGATCCATTTCCAACCACTAATCAAGTGAAAGCCATGATCATTCTTGAAGGGGGGAAAACAAGAATCTATAATAAATTGAAAACATAACCAGTAAAGTCATTAATTTCAAGTTATATCAAGCCAAACATCCCTATGTAATAATGGAGTTCAAATTCTCAAAATATCCAAACAGCAAACACAATTTTATTTTATTTTATATTTTTTTAATTCAGGGAAACATCATTATTAGATTATCCAAGAAAAATTACATAAACCTACACTATGCAGCAGGCATGAAAATATATTGTAAACAAGAAACAACTAATGAGCACAAGGAGAAGCTATTTACATTGTTTCATGCCATAATGTTTGTAGATTACATATTAGGTATGTGATCACTTTACATGTGTAGTGGAAACTTAATCTATGAATGCAGCTAACAATCACTAGGCAGACTTCAAAACGGGAGGACGATTCTTCGATGCTTCAGAAAAAGAAAGACAATACCTTGTTTTTGATGCTGGCACCGGTCATTCCCTTGGTAATGAATCTGCAGAACTGGGCTGAATTGAGACGGGCATCTGAGGTATTTACAAAGTATTATTTGTGTACAGATGAATGAATGAGTCTACCGGTATTCGGAAAAGAACATAAGAGCAAAGAAAGATCATGTGGATCCTTAGCTACATATGTTGAAGAGCTATAAATAAATAACCCAATTAATCACGAGATGGAATGCTCGATGGGCATTCGTACATCATTTCCTGCGATTTGGAGAGCGAGAGATATCAGCTTACTTCAAGAAAATCAGTATTTGGAGTTATGATCATCAAATGGTAATACAATTCAAACTGATCCTTTTTTCTTTTTCTAACATAATAGCTCATCTCAAAAAGATGTAGTGATTTACTACATAAGAGCTGGTTGGTAGAAATATTAAGCTAACCTGATCACAAATAGGGCAGGTGTCGCTTCTTTCCATCCACTCGAGTATACACGAAAGGTGAAAGTGATGGTTACACTTGGTCATTATTTTAGGATTCTCTAAATCATACTCTGCAAAAGAATACAAGATACATTACAAAGAGAGATTCACGAGGGGATGACAGACGAAAGAAATAGACAGTAATTCACCTTCAAAACAAGTGGGGCAAACATCCTCATCATCCGTTGTTGATGAAACAGTTGTGGGATTTGCATTCAAAAGTTCGAGCTCAGACTTCTTTGGGGAGGGTGGAAGAAAGCCAAGTTGAGTCGTGCATTTTGCTTCTTTAAGATCCACACAACTACGTTTTTCCAAACAATTACCACTTCCAAAAACCACATCATAGGGTAATGGTGCAGGAGGGGGTCGGTAAGTATCAGGGATTGACATATTCAGATTTAAATCGAGCAGTACCCCGGAAGAAAATACATTAGAAACACCATCCCGAGATGCCAAGGATGGATGCTCTTCTGAAGTTGGTTGGTACTGCATAATGAAGTTTGCAAATTAAGATTGGAATACATGCTTACAGACCCATGGAATAAGATACAACAAGAATATTTCAAATATAACTTCATTATTGATGATGCTTGCAAGGATAGGAAACCCTCATGTTTTTCAAAGGGCAATATATACGAATCAGACAACAATATGTATTAGATGTAAAACGCAACATCTGTAGCTAATCAATCAATATAACTAGAGTTCATACTCAACTTCATAATCTTGAAATATTAGCAACACAACTCAATACAGAGAATTCATCTCTTATAGATAGGAGTAATTAACAAAACACTTTGCTGAATAAGACTAGTAAATGATGATAAATTAGTCAACTAACATAATAATACACTGGTGTTCCATGAAACTGAAGCTTTCTTGAAGAAGAACAGCAACCTCCCATTTCATCAATTCGTTTCGTGATGCTTTTGCTGGACCCTTTCTGCAGCAAGTGCAGTGAATGAAGTAAACACTCTTCAACATGCCAATAAAACAACATTAATCACAATCAATAAGATAAGTTAGCAGTGCCAAATGGACAAGCTCTGGAGTATCTTAATCAAGGGCTTACAATTGGGAACACAGCACAAATGTCAAAAATAATACACAACACCATCAAAAGGAACCCGCAGATAAAGGGACAAGATTTAATATGAAATTACATAAAACAGAACAGAATAATCACTAACAATCCCCCAAATCAGTTTTCTAGTCTCTCTTTCTGTTGAAGGAACAGGGGTGTCAACCTAACGACATCATCTGCGCTCCACCCACCTCCTAAAACCCCAGATATTGAAACAATAAAAGCAAAATTTCCTCACAAAATCTTGGACAGCAGCACTCAGGAATTTAGTAATCAGAAATTCAAAGAAAGCAGACAAATAAGTCTTAAGTCATAGTTTGCCAAAAAGCCCATCATCAGTAAACTAAGTTTTACTAAAACAAAACAACCCACCATAATTCAGCAACTTTCAAAGAACTACAAGCTTAAATACAGTTGAAAAACAAAAAAACTTTACCTAAGAAAATCCTTCTTGCTTCAGTCCTCCATATATCTGCCAAAGAAAGTAGTAGAAGAATCCTAAGGTTTCTGCGGAGAGAGAAGGGAGTTTGTGGGGTGAAGGACAATCGAAGTCAAAAATGAAAAATTGGAGAGAAACTTTAAATGTGCACGCAATCCATTGTTGAATCTTGAACGGATTGGTGGTTAACTTTTTGTTTTATTGCAAAGTTTACTCACACAAACAATAAAAGCCTCGTCGTCTCTCCTCAGCCATCAAAACCGGAAACCCCTCACAAACATGATAATTTATTATTATTATTATCATTTTATAATAAAACCGCAATAATGCATTTATTATTTGGGTTACAGTTTCGCAAGGTTAGGTACAAGTACGGAAGAGATTACATAAATCTATTCAAGGTTGGAATTGGAAAATAAAATCTAAATAAATATAATTCCAAATCATTTTATTGAATAAAATAAAGATTGTTGGCTCTATTAACTATTAAGAGGTTAAACCCAGCTAATCATCCATAACAAATTAAGTAAGAAGTTGACATGACATTATTACAACTCGTGACGCCAAATGTTTTTCCTTTGAAACTTCTAAGTATGAAAAACATAAAATTAATTTACAACTTCAAAGCCATAAGCCCTATTTGAAAGCCCACTTAAATGGACCAAGCCCAAAAATATTTGAGCCCATTTTTAAAATACATGTGGCGTCGCCCGGACTCGAACCGGAGACCTTCAGTGTGTTAAACTGACGTGATAACCAACTACACCACGACACCTTTGACGAAAAATACTGAACTAGTATTTTTTTTTTCGTATTTAAAAGTACTTGTATTAAATTCAATATTAAAATACAATAACTAATGCAATTAAATCTGAATCCATTATTTATGATGTAAAGTGTAAATAAACATCAGCAATTGAAGCTTGAGCAATATGGGCTGCTATATCTTCTTGGGCCCCACGACATTCACAGCCCAAATGTTTGACTCATTCATTCATAATTCACATCATGGCTTTCTTATTCATCTAATAATGAGGCTGCTGAATTTACACGTCATCAGTATCTTTGGCAATGTCGTCAATCTCCTTATTCCTAAAAGCCTGCCCCTAGTCCTAGCTTTACTTAGGGTTGTAAAAAGATGTCAAAATAGATAATACCCCTAAGGTCTATTTGTAACGATCATTAAATAAATTCTTAAATTACAAGTTTGTTAGCCCAACAAACATATTTCAATGCATGTTTTATATTCATAATATGCATAAATTAAATTTACTTAGCCCTCCCATTATTAATGTTTTGTTGTGAAGTAACTCATCTCATCAATTCTTTTTCTTTTATTGATGGGGAGAAAAATTATAGAGTAGTTGTGAAAGGTTGGGTGAATTTTAAAATTTTCTACTTTGTCTTTCTACTATGTAATATTGATAGTTCTGTTATCTATTTATTTTAAATAATACTCCTTCCATTCCACACCATTTTTCACACTTAAAAAAAATCATTTTATCAAATAATCATAAAAATTACTTTAATTTAAAAATTTTCACTCTTTTTTCACATACATACCAGTACTTTATATTTTTTTATTATCTAAAAATATTACAACATCCTCTAAAGTCAACAAATTTGATCAAAAAATATAATTTTTCTTAAACAATGTGGTACAATAAACGAGAAACGTGGTCCGGCAGGGAGGGAGCCTGATAAAATAATAATAATAATAATGTGTCTAAAGCAAAATATTCTTTTTAATAAAATTTTAAGTTATTCGCACACTAGCCAGATGGGCTTGACTTTTTTCCAATCCCGTAAGGTGAGGCGTGACATCTTTTCTGGTTGGATTAGCCCATCAACATTTGATGGGCCACAGCCCGTTCAAGTCATTCGGCCCAATCTACTAATAAGGATTGATTGTTTCAATTTATTTATTTTCCTCTGCACTTAAATCGTATTTATCATATAATTATTCAGTCTTTTATCGTATTTTCCAATAAAAAGAAGTGGCTGATATTATCCATGTTAGATTTTTACAGATGAGGAAGAGATGTCTTCCTAACTACAATTACATATGATGAGCTCAATCAAGCATAGCAGGATATATATATAGTATATTCTTAAAACTCTCAATATACAAATGATCACCAACTGAAACTAATGGACTCAAAATGCAGATTAGAAGCCAAACCGGATGAACATATGTTTGCTACTTCATGTCTCATTTGCTTCGGCCCACAGACGAGGACTCCGACGCTCGTCTCCTTCATTTCGAATAGGAACCCTGCATCAAAACAAACATTTCTAAGTTTCTTGAAACTCATATTGCCACTATTTATGTTATGATCCATCTTTAGCTCAACTTACTCTTGAGATCTGGCCTTTGGCCATAATGTAGGTTTATTGATTGTGTAAGTGGCTGTTGAGGTAAGCTCTCCAGTTCTCTATCAGCATTGTAGTACCATGAGTTTGGTGATACCACAGGGGTTTCCCCCTCCATGTTCTGTATTTGTGTAGTTTCCTTGGCGATATCGCTCTTGTTCCAAAGAAAAGCAGCTGATGCTGTGATAACTATCCCAATGCATATGACTAGTATGTGGGGCAGAGCTCTTGAGGAAGTGGAGTATATCTTGTTTGTGTTGTGATCAATGGGGTATATGTAGTATCGGGTCAAAATGCCGATGGAGACAAGGTAGATGATGAAGGATGATGAGACGATAGCACCTAGCCACAACCAGCTGTTTTGGCCTAGTATTGGAGATAAGGGTGCATCGGATGGATTAGGCTTGAACCATACGGTTCGAATGGCCTTCTTTTCTTGTATCGTGGGCTGCTTCTCTCGTGTTACGTAGGCCTCGATTTGTAACTTTAAGTTTGATAGCTGTGATGAGGCATTGGAAATGGGGAGGATTAGGTCTAGCATGGCTAAGTCGGTTGAGTTCTTGAATGCACTGATGAGGAGAATCTCCGGGACTTGGTGTTTCAGTGCCTCGCTCGTGTGGATGAGGTCTCTTATGATGGAGATAAAAGGCGTCAAGCTGCTGCCTCCGCTGACCATCACCAATACATCATGCCTACAAAAACAAGACATGTCTCGTATACAGACCTCATCTAAATGCTTAAGCTGTTGAAAATTTATTTGCATACCTTAGAAAATTGGTTGAAGCAGGGCCATATGGCCCTTCAACGGAAACATCAAGGCGATCGAGTGAAGTAGGAGAAGCAAGGAGTTGGCAGAGCTTCTTGGACCATTCTCCTTCCCCTTTGATGACCACACTCAGCTTATCACACTCCAAACTACTACTTGAACTAATGGTGAAAGGATGCTATTGCATCTTGGAAATGCTTGGCACATTCAAGAAAATGGTGCTAGTTGGAGTATAACATAAACCTTAAAAAACAAGAATGGTTGGTTAACACTAAAAATGTTTAGTTATAAACTAAAGATAACTTTTATATCCAAGTGAAGTCACCTCTAGTCTTGGAGAAGTTGAGCTCAACAGTTTGACAGGGTAGAACCCTAGCGGAGACGAGGCGAACGTGTCGCCTGGATTGCAAGAATCGGAGAAATCTGTCGATGATGAAGAGGAAGAAACCGGGGAGCATGATGGATGCGTAGCTGATGCCAAGATGGAGTACAAAGAAGAGAACAAATAGAATGTAGAGGTGGTGGGTGTAGAAGAAAAGCTCAAACATCTTCCTTCTTATTTTTGGAAATGTTGTACACCATAACACTACCCCTGCTAACAAAGATAGCTCTCCAGCTACATTTGAAATCCCTGTTTTCTCCCA
Source organism: Pogostemon cablin (assembly GCA_023678885.1). NCBI lineage: Eukaryota > Viridiplantae > Streptophyta > Magnoliopsida > Lamiales > Lamiaceae > Pogostemon > Pogostemon cablin. Next base: position 32,298,256 of record CM042952.1, on the reverse strand, counting down.
TTTCACCATCTTCACTTCCACAAAATTTAATATTATCAGCATATATACACATATTTTTCAATCACATATTTAATAATACTATGTTGCACATTTTTTGATTTCAACTTATTTGATTATTTTATTTGGCACTTGAAATTACTCAATATGACTACTCCCCCACGAAATCAAGAACATGACTTCTCTTAAGGGATCTCTTTGATTTTTATAAAATTATCCAATATTGATTCTGATTTGGAAAAGATTAAAACATGTTCACTTATTTGTTTCAACAATAGAATACTTTTATATTAAAATAAAATTCCTTTTAATTTAACGACTTTACTTGTGTTAATGAAAGACTTACACGTAACTTTCAGCATGAAAGATAACAAACAGAAAGCGCTCTAATTCTGGTATTCAATCTCATAACAATATTTAAATTGTTATGTACTCCATTAATAGTAACTATTATTAAGAAAAAAGCAGAAAACTAACAAAGCTATAACTGCACATTTTCTTTATTCTTCACAAATTAATTTTGATTCGTTTTATCTGATTGAATTGAATACCCAAATTATTAAATTATATAGTATATACGACAAAGAAAATTTAGAAAAAATGAAATACCTGTGATAATTGATGATAGTGGCCCAAAGTAAAATGTAGGCAAGTCCATGGGCCGTGAATAGAAACAATACAATGTGGCCCAACAATATGTAATATTTCACACTACCCTCCGACGTTATGCCAAAAAGTGGAAGTACCGACGACCCACGAGTCACCGGAAAGAAAAGGAAACTCAGCGCCACCGCGTCCAGCTTCGCCTCCCACCTGCCACCACCGCTCATTACATCTAATTTCTCTTTATCTATAATTATGTTCCAAAATCTCCAGTAATATATCATTAAATTAAAATACAAGTCCATATTTGTTGCATGTATATTACTATCACCACCGTTCAATTACTTATTCCAGATTTGTAAAAAATAGCAATTCACACCATATTAGTGGTCTTACAGTTTTTCACCGTTGTTTGCAGCAGATTGAGGGGTAATTTTGGCAAAACTGTTGCTCAAATAGGTGGCGAAATTCCAAAGGAGAAGAGCAATGAACATGATAAAGAAAGCAAGCTCTATTCGAGAGACTATTCCCAGCCCTTTGATGATCACGGGTCTCTTTCACACTCCCAACCGATGCTCTGCATTTCCCCTGTTTTTTTAATTGTAATTAATTAATTATTGATAGTAATCAATACCAAAAAAAAAAAGTGATTAGATAATTAAATGATTCTCCATATGTATGATTAATACTGAATTAATAAATTATAGTATATTCAAATTACAAATTCGCCAAATTTATTAAGGTTTTAATTGTTATGAAAGAAACAGGCTACCTTGGAAGATGGTTATTAGTTGTCCTTTTGCCTAAAGGAAGATACACACATCCCAATAATGCAATAAATAGAACTGGCGAAGTGAAGATCAGATAATTTGCACCTGCACCAATATATAGGAACACCACTAACCGAGTCAGTAATTAATGCTCTTAAACATTTATTAATAATCAAACAAAAAACATATCCAGAGAAAATTGGAATTTAATTATATTTTTCATTTACATATGAAATATCGAGACCCTAAAATAAAGATAAAAAAAAAAATTACTAATTCAAACCTTGGTTAGTTCCGAAGAAAGTGGAAGCGGTTTTGAGTCGGAGCTCCGGTAGCCACGTCAGCTTATATGGATTTGTAGGCATCACCACCCACAAGAAGAGGTATCCGGCCAACACCACCACCACGTCAGCTTCTATGTTTTACTCGTGCCCCTGCTCACGTCATCATTTCTCATTCTGTATAATCATCATTCTAATTGTACACGTGGCGTGTGTGTTAATAAATGATACCTTAGTATTTAATAACAAATTCAGAATCAATAAATTATACCAACACTTTATTTTAATTAAATATAGAGAGAGAAGAAAAACGATTGTATATGCAATTTCCTAGTACACGTGGAGTTGGCCATACCACTGACGTATTAAACACGACTTTTTTATTTAGGATGTGGAGAAAAAAGGGTGTTGGAAAATAATATTTACTCGAATTAGGGCTAAAGTTGATGAAAATTTTTTTGGAAAAAAAAAAAAAGGGTTTGAAATAAATTTATATCATAATTACTCAGTAATATCATTCTTAATTAATTGTGTCGTTAGCGATTAAAAGAACCTTTAATTCATTCCATCTTTTTCCTTCTATATTGAGCTCCAATATTTAAAAACTAATAATATATATACAGCCTTATATACAAATTTAACTTTTCAAATATATATAGGTTACCTATAAATATAATTACTTTCTTTTTACACACTTAAATTATACATTTTTCATTTTAATTCGTGTCACATCAATTCTCACTATTCAAAAAATGAAAGGATGATGCGCCCACTTACCAGTATCTACAATCGGCTCTGGGGCAGTCGATGTGATACTGACTATCGAAGCTGACTCGCTAACTGAATCCTGTGACCTTACGCGCAGGCAACAGCAGCACCGCCCCTGCACTGAAAGCTTAGTAAAGTAGAGAGGAAATAATATCAAACCAAAGATACTGATATCTTGGCAGATCACTGGCAGAAGGGCTGAAATCTCCCGAAAAAGAGCCCACGCCTCCTATTTGTTCAGGGCGGGCGGCGTGAACTCTGATTCGATCTGGGTATTCAATCCCGCTGAACCCAGTTTGGCTTAAATTGAGCCAAGTTTTCGATTTGAACATTTAGGTTAGGAGACCCAACAAAGACAAGCTGCAGGTACGAAGTTCCAAATCTTCTGGCTGATTCAATATCACCGGGGTCTGCTCAGGGTTCCAAACCAACAGGGAAAGACCCGGCCGACCCGCCCATGGCTCACCCTAAGACTCCAAATGGTCAAACCCCGCAGGAACAAAAAAATATCTCCGCCTGCTGCCAACAGTCTTTTATCATCACCTATATTTTAATTACAAATTTATCATTATCATCTAACACATAATATATTTTATAATTTATTTATTGCTTTAAAACACTGCATTACTCTCAAAAATTAATAAAATTAATTTTTTTTAAAAAAAACTGTTGTTAAACTTTGTATATACAATACCAATAAAAGATTAGGGTGAGATAATTGTATACACATTCATGAATCCATTCTGATTAGGTAGCCAAATTTTTGGCATCCCTCTTATTAATTTATAGCCTCTTTTTTTTTTTACAAAGCCTAAATGTAGTTTTTACTATAAAATTTTACTATAATTAATCACTTTGTAAACGTACTTTTTAAATTTAAAAAAAAAAAAGTTAAAAAATATAGCATACATGAGTGGCATTGTATTTTATTTTGAGAATTTTTGCACTCTTTTAGATATTCTCCACTCTATTAATTATATGTGTCGCGTGCATCTGTGTAACAATGTGTCACGAAAGAATATGATACATCAGTAAAAAAATCCATACTTAAATTTTGTAAATAAAGATTTGTATTATTAGAGAAAGAATAGGCAAAATGAGGTAGTGAATGGAAAAGATATGGGCAGTATTTTTTAATGGTATTATAAATTAAATTGGAATATTGGGGATTACTATTTAGTTGGTTTAAATTTGACAAAATAATGGTGGTGTTACTATTCTAACTAAAAATATGTGCTTTATGTGTGTCTCCACGGGCGCCTTTGATCACATGGCAACATTCTACGTACTAAATTTTATTCATTCATCTTCCTCTAATTTTACTTATTAACATAAATAAATTAATAAATATTTTAATCTAATTTTCTCCATACTAGTGATAATGATAGATCCAACTATCGTGATGTGTAAGTTAGAGAAAAAGGTCAACTACTAAGAAGTCGATGGATATGTTGCAAGTCATACGTCAAACGACGACGTTGTATTAATGATATATATATATATATATATATATATATATATATATATATATATATATATATATATATATATATATATATTAGTTAATTACCTATTTTTATTAATGTGGAGGGTCAACTTTTGTGATATATGGGATTCATGAATCAATAAAATTCCACGAGCAGCTTTTGTTTGTCAACCCATACCGACATATACTTCATAAGTATTGTTTAATGTAAGTTTTGGATTTCATATTATAATTTGATAGTATTATTTTACGAGATGAATGATATATAGTTGAGAGACAAAATGTATACTCTAACTCTACATGGGGAATGTTGATATTTTCATTTATTTAACGCGTGTAATAGAAGCATCAAAATATAAATGAACATCAAATGTCGTTTAACGTACATTACTCGTTACAATTCGAAAATAATTATTTTTAAAATAATAAATTATTACATTTCATAATAACTAATTACTTATTCGTTTAACATAAGAAGAAAAAAATGATAGTTTACGAAATCAAGACTTAAGAAAATGTACTTATATAATGGATGGTTTATTCTTATTCCCCCCAAATAATTTAAGAATTTTTTTTATTAAATTTATAACATCAGTACGGGTGATCAGTACATCGATTGTATAATTAATAGCACACCCAACATAAATAAAAGTTTTATATCTAATCTAATGTACGTAGAAGATTAGTAATAAGTACGTTGAGTTTAAGTGAAGAAGCATGAATTGTGTAGTAGTGTATTATAGATCAGGTGTAAGCAATTGAGAGCTTATTATTGTTAATTAATTAAACAATTAAATTACTAATCATTACATTATGTGATTCATAATACCGTGGAACATAAGAACATGTATTCGGCTTATTGCTCTATAAAATAAAATTAACTATAATAATAATAATAATAATAACAATAATAATAATACTAATAATAATAATAATAATAATAATAATAATAATAATAATAATAATAATAATAATTTTGACTCATTAATTTATGCCTACATTAGCGCCATCCCCACGTTGAGAAGGTCAACTGCCAAGATTTTTAGGGCAGGCACGTCTTAAATCCTATAACCACCAGAATTTTTTTTAATCATCTTTATCGTGGTTAAGAAGTTTATGGGGGGAGTAATTGATGGGATGAAATTTTAATATTAAATTGTTTATAGCTACAAAAATATAGTACAAAGTTTGAAATTTATCTATGGATATACTAATTAATTTAGGGTTAGTGATTGTATGGAATTGGTTCATGCATGTATTAAATTATCTTAATGTTTAATTTTAGGATTTATTTTTAAATTTTAATTTGTTGTATTTCTCACTTAGTGAATCATATGTGTAATGGTTTACTCTTGTCTTTAACATACTATTTTACCCATTTTATCTTTAGAATTTAATGTTAGTATATATTTTCAACTTTATAATTTATGTATTATTTAAGGTAAAAGCTTGTGTGTGCCCGGACACACCTTTAAAATTTTGTGCTAAATTGTATATCATTTGGTATAAAGACGTGTATCTTTTATTTTACAAGACAAAAATTTGTGTGCGCCCGGGTGCACGAAAGCACACTCTGTGTGCCTTTAGAATTTTGTATTAAATTGTACACCCTTAAAGATGTGTACCCTTTATTTTTTGAAGAAAAATAAAAAATATAATGAAAAGTGTATACTCTTTAAAATAAAATGGTGTATCCTTATTAATTTAAGTGTATACCCTTTAAAACAAAATAATATACCATTATCCATAATATTAAATTCTAAAGGCGCACGACATGCGCCGAGCAGCCTCACTCATTATTTAATCCCTATACTTTAATTTAATTTTTTCTAATAGGGTGTAGTGTTGACATTTTTTAAAAATTATTCCTTGCATTTTATACTCGAAATTACTATTATTTAGAACATGGAATGATATTAATGATAAATTATTAATTTTTTAAATAACAATATTTAGACAAAGTCTCTTGTGAGATGCTAATTATGTGAGACTATTGGTGAAACATGTTAAAGTATGTCTATTATATAGATAAAATATATTTAATGTTTGTTAAAGTATGTTTTTGTAAAGTATGATAAATGATGAATTAAAGTATGATTTTAAGATGTTATAATATGATTTATTATTGACATACATTAACTACAAATAAGCATAATTTACCTATATGATAAGCATACTTTAATAATTGATCAACTCATCTCACAACCGTCTCACAAGAGAGTTTCTCCATTATTTATGTTTAAATTATGTTATGAAGTGGTTTCTATATTCTTTTTAAAATGATTAAAATTTTCAATAAAGAATTATAATTTGAAAAATAATATTTCATAAAAGTAATATCCAAGTGCAACCCAAATAAACTCTACATTTTTATGCCATATAAGTGTATTTGATTAACCTCTAAGGATTGACCTAGCGGGGACTTGAGGTGCCTGAGGGTGAAATTCCTTTTCATGTTCAAAAAATCTACGGATCGGTTACTGTTTTAATTTTATGAGCATACTAATCCAACCCCACAAAAGCACAAATGACAATTTGCATTATTGGAGCAGTCAATTTGAATAATTTGTTGCGTTACATAACAAATTTCTATAGCACTTTATGGGGCCAATAATTAACAAAGGGTCGTTCTACCTTCATTTGAATTATTTACTCTTATTTTTAATAACTTAAAAAAAAACATTCCAATATCAATTTTAACTATCAACAAATTCTTTATTCTTTTTTTCTTTTCAAAATCCACTTTAATGGAGATTTTGTATAAATGGATTAAAAATATATATATATTTAATTTTATAAATTATGATAAATAGATATTTCAATTATACTAAGTCCTAATACTGTCACTTTGGACGTTATTTAATTCTCGCAGGTACGCTTTTAAGTAAAGTGGAGTAATTAAAGGTTATAACAATGGAGGACACCAGCCCAATTAGTAAAGTGGAGTGACTCCAGCAGCCCAGCCCAATTATTTATTTCACTTTTAAAAAATGGGCTTTAAGTTTTTGATTGGGCCTTTAAAATATTTTGTAGCCTAAATACTCTTTTCTGTAAAAGTTCATGATACAACAACCCATTTTGTAGTGTTTGCACTTTGATTTTCGAACAATAATTAAGTATTAATATATTCATATTTGCTTTAAAAAAAATTCATATTTTAATATTTAAATTAACTTGTGTTTCATGTATCTCAAAAGAGACATTTTAAACTTATACTACACTACTATTTAATTGAGTGGTTGAGTATCGATAGGATCGTCAATTTTTATATTGAAATTTGATTGATCTCTATCTTATGTAGTGGTTAAATAATAATTTCAGTGATTCATATTATAATATTTAAAATAATAGTTTATAAAATGGAGTATACTTTAACCGCTACTTAACCATATCTCACTATATATTTCACATAAGATATATTTCATTGAGACCTTGTTCTGGTTTATACATACTCCATAAATTTATTACTCCTATGTTTATAATGAGGTATTCATTTTCTCTTTTAGTAAATAAAAAACCATACATACCAATTACTCATTACTAATACAACTACCTACTTTATATAATACTCTCTCCGTTCATTGAAATATTCACATTTTACTATATTGGACGTCTCATTCAAATGTCCTCATTTTCTTCTTTTAATAATAGGGCTCCATATATGACACACAATTCACTACTAATACAACTACCCACTACAAATAAAATAATAATACTCCTTAATTTACGCGCAAAAAGTAAATGAAGATATTTTTATAATAACACTTACTATATGTGAAAAAGTAAATGAGTAGAGTAAATTATCGATGAAGATGGAGCGAGGGTGTATGAATAATGAGGAATTATTTTTTTATTTTTTTGTAAATAACGAACGTGTCTTTTGTCTCTATAAATGAAAAGACTGGTTTGTCCTCTTTTTACACATCCAACATTATTTGATCCTGAATCACGTGAAGTGATTTCAATCCATTATTATCTGGTACTTTCTATCACCGAAAGTTCACTACTTTATTATATTGGGCGTTTCATTCAAATGTTACAATTTTTCATTTTTAGTAAATTTTACAACATGTGGTCCACCACTCACTACTAATACAACTACCAATTACACATAAAATAATAATAATCCTTAATTTACTCACAAAAAGTAACTGTTAACGTTTGGGCGGGAATGAGAGAGTAATAAATATCACTTGATAAGCCAGCGCCATTAAAATACTACTAATACTCATTGAAATAGTATATTTTATTTATATAATTAACTAAGTACCTTATATGGAACACTCTCCAGTAAAATAAATTTATATGAGACATGGAGTATAATATGTGTTGATTTATTAATATGTTTCTCGAACCATCTCACATAAATATTATTTTACATAAAGTTATGTTTTTTCACATTGACAAGTTATTAAAACTATTAAATTATTTATATATTATTGATAGATTGAGATGCAGAATAAATAAAATAAAATAAAATAAAATATGAGTAACATATTATTCCTTCTATAAAAATTTTTATTACTTTAGTTATTTTTTTATTTATTTCACAATATTTTCTTTTTGAAAGAAAAAAAAATTAATTGATTAAATAATTTCAAAATACATAATTTTTTATCTGCAATCACAATTTAATACGCATGACATACCTTTTAATTTATTTATATATAAAAATATCAAATCCTTTTAAAAATTAAATAATTTTGATTAAAAGAATAAATAAATAAATAAAATAACTTGGAACCAACCATATGTTGGAGGAGTTAAGAGAGTTTATATTACAGCACGAAACACAATATAGTAAATTGCGCTAGGCTCGCTTAAGCCAAAATTAAAAAATAACTATTTAAAAATTATAAATTTATTTAGTCAAACTGACAAACCAATAAATTAATACTGGATAATGCTTATATAATCGATTCGTGTGTCACGATGCTCTCTTTCCTATGCATACACAATATATCAATCTTACAAGGACCATAATGATATTTTTTTTTTATGGCAAACACAAAACATAGATATTAATTATCACATGATAAAATAATAATGATAATAATAATTTAAAAAATATCTATTTAATTTCGAATATAAAATTCAGTAAATTAATTCTGAAAGGTATACATCAACTACAACTGAGAAGGTGGGCCTATTATCGGTCCATACTAGTTTGTCGATGCATGCTATAATTGGGCCTCATCTAATGGACTATTTTTTCTTTATTATCTGGATACAACTCATTCGTTTTTCACTCGTAATATTACTACTTAATTTATTTTACAACCTTTTATTTTCCTTCAATTAGTGAGCATAATAAAAATTCAAAATTACACGGAAAAGGATCATTTACTAATAAAAAAATATACCCACTAATCAATAAAAACTTATACTTAATAAAATTTTAATAGATTTAATTAATTTTTTTATGAACATTTTTACATAAAAAGTTAATACATTCAATAAGAAAATCATATAAATTATTCAATAAAATTAATACAAATTAAATGTACAAAAATTAAATACATGCAGAATGCATGAGATATCAACTATTTTTAGTAATATGCAGAATGCATGAGATATCAACTATTTTTAGTGCTCTAAAATTGTTTTAAACCTTAGTATTCATCATTCTATTATCTCAAAAGCTACTACTCTTAATTTGCAATATTTTCTATTGTCACAGTAAAATATTTCAATTTAATTTGAAGAAAAAAAAAAAAGAAGTCAAAGTTAACAGTTAACACCACTTCATTTCTAAGTGCTAACTGATATCACTAACCATTGTTAAAAATTGTAACCCACCAATTATTAGGGTTTTTACTCATTATTACAACTTGGAGAAAAAATAATACTAATAAAGAAAGAAAGAAAGAAAGAAAGGGGGTCAAAAGTCAAAACCCTTATAGGAGTAAATTATTTTTAATGAAAACGTGAGCAATTCTTATCTTGGAGCTACCCGACTTTTCTATAACAGATCCAGTATAGCAATTTCCCCAAGCATAAATACGCTATAAAATAGAAACCCTCTAAAATCCATTTTGCAGAAGATAAACCACACCACTCTTCCACATCAATGGCGTTTCCCTATTTGGAGGCAGTTGTTGGTATGTTCTGTTTCCTAGTATTTCAGTGCTATATCACTCTACTTCTTATTAGCCTTATTGTTTGTTATGTATACATGTTCTCTGGTCGTGGTAAACTGAAGGAGTTGTTGGCTGTTGATTGTGTGATATGCGATTTTCAATTTCAGTTTTATTCGTTTCTCAGCATCGTTATTCGTTCTGGTTTGCTCAGTTGTTATGTTTTGTGCTAGTAATTGCGTTTGAAGAATGGGTTTTGAGGTTTACATCCTTTTATTTATTTATTTTTATATCCTGTGAATTTCTGAGTTATTCTATTTCGGTCTGGAAAGCCGAGTAATAAATTCATGTAGCGTTGAAATTTTGTTGGTATTCAGTACACGAAATTGTGGGTATCTACCAATGGCTTTGGTGTGGGAAGCACATTCATTTTTTTGCTTCAACCGAACGAGTTATTATGATGTGCTTTAATAAGGAACTTTTTTTTTTTTTTTTGAGATATCCTTCCAAATGACAATGTAGCTGCCTTTCTATAATTGTCCTTTGAGGTTTATACTTTAACCCTAATTTGGTTTTGCATATTACAGGTGTTATGATACTGGTTTACTTATTTGAGATGTATCTTGATGTGCGGCAACGCGCTGCACTTAAGTTGCCTGTACCAAAACCTCTGGTCGGAGTAATAACCCAAGAATCGTACGAAAAAACCCAAGCTTATAGTCTGGACAAAAGGTTTTGAGCTATCATCTGTTTCTTGCAAAAGCTTATGATAAGTGATACTATTGCTAATTTGTGCTTTAACTAACCAGTTGTGTCTTGGTTTCAAAACTAATTTCTTCAGCTCTTACCGCATGGTGCGTGAATTTATATATATAATTGTGGATTGCGCTGTTCTTTTATTGGGTATAATACCCTGGTTTTGGAAGGTGAGTTATTTTGTTTTGTTCCAGGTGTTCTTTATGATAATTAATTTTTTCATCATATTATAGTTTTGGTTTCTTTTAATTGCAGATTTCTGGAGAGTTTCTGGCAAAGTCTGGCTTCGATGCAGAAAATGAGATACTGCACTCTCTTGCATTTTTAGGTGGTATTATGTTATGGAATCAGGTGCATTTAGAACTTTTTACCTCTTCTTTTAAAAAATTAACTATAATGTTATTGCCTTATTAAAAGGTATAAGCAGTTGGTAATAGTTATTTGATTTCCATAATAGCTGTTATATATTTTTGCTTGCCAACTCTTCATTTTGTATAACTAAATTGTTTATAAATGTAGATATCGGATCTGCCGTTTTCTTTATACTCCACTTTTGTCATTGAGGAACGCCATGGTTTCAATAAGGTATGTGGTCTACTTAATCATTTGGTTGTGTAAGCGTGTGCCATGTCAATATGATTTTTCTAAGTTCTTTATTCACTTGTCTGTAATTTCATTTCTGAATGCTGAGATTCTTGTCATGAACATTCTCATCTTCACAGCAATCAGTTGGATTATTCTTTGCGGATATGATCAAAGGAACTTTAGTATCAACAGTGATTGGGCCACCTCTTGTAGCTGCTCTAATCATTATAGTTCAGGTACTTCTACTTTACTGCACAGTGCTCCTTATATTTTTGTTGAATTTTTATTTTGATTTTCAATTTGTTTCTAGCCTCCTGCCTAGCTCTTACCATGGTAGGAATATCTATATATTGAACTGTATCAATCAATATTTATGAGTGGTGTTTGAATGCAGAAAGGAGGTCCATACCTTGCTCTGTATCTCTGGGTGTTCATGCTTGTTTTGACTATTGTAATGTTGACTATTTATCCAATGCTTATCGCCCCACTTTTCAACAAGTTCACTCCTGTAAGTAATGCTGATATTTCTTAAATTGTGGTAACTAGTTATATTTCTTGTTATATTCCCATAAATTATAAGTAGTGAATGCATTACATCTTAATTTTTTGTTTTTTCTCCAATTTAAAAACAAGCAGCTCCCAGAAGGTGAACTTAGGACCAAAATCGAGAAGCTTGCTTCATCTCTGAAATTTCCTTTAAAGAAATTGCTCGTTATTGATGGATCAACAAGATCCAGCCACAGCAATGTGAGTGTTCTTTAATTTTATTATTATTATTATTATTATTTTCTGTAATTGCTTCCTGAATTTTTTGTTTCTTTCTTCATTTTAGTATAACTTGTATACTTTTAAGTAGATCTTCAATTCTGGATTTTGTTATTTACTTTTATACAAAAGACAATTTTCTTTAAGCATAAAGTGCTAATGGTATTTATTAATAGCTGGCTTGTACATTGTTGAACTTTTATAGTATATTTTTAATACTTGGTTATACTGTTACCTGTTACTTTTCTTCTTCCATTTTTTCATTTATCCAGGATGGCTCATCTATGATAGCATTTTTCTGCAGGCTTACTTTTATGGGTTGTATAACAATAAAAGAATTGTTATTTATGATACATTATTACAACAGGTATACTTTTCTCATTTACTGATGTTGTTTTATCTTTTTGGCAGCTATGTTCATTTTATTCTCTTATATTTTTATAGTGGTACCATATTCTGCTTTCTGTTAATCATCTTCTTTAAATTCTCTGTAGGGCAAAGAGGACGATGAAGAAATTGTTGCTGTTATTGCTCATGAGTTAGGTCACTGGAAGCTTAAACATACTACATATTCCTTCATTTTATTTCAGGTATGATTACTTTAGACTCTGTTAATGTACTCTGCATGCACAATGGTGGTGAATATTTGTTTATCCCTAATGATTTAGTAATATATGCTTCCATGATTGCAGAACTTTGCTTGGTTTTACATACTTTCCTTTGGTAAACATTTAAGACCTAGAAACAATACACACACACGCACATGTTTTTTCTGACTTATTATACTATAGATGCTTTCAATAGTGTGAACATATCTCCAATTTGGTTTTCTCTCATGCTGCTTGTGGTTGTTACTTTTTCTATTTTCTCCTTTAATTCTAACTGTGAATTAATTACAAAGTTAGCTTCAGTCAAATAATTTTCTGGCATTTGGGGCTTAAGTGTATCTTTAAAAAATTTCTTTACTTGAAATATGTGTGTGTGTGTGTGTGTGTATTGTTTTCTTGTAATATATGAACTGTCTATGCTGTTAATTGCTAAAAGTGAATTTAGTCCTGAACTAATGCTGGCATTAATGGTTTCCAATGCTACTTCAAATTTTTATGTGTTTGAGGAACTTGATTGTGTTAGAATAGTCATTAGTGTGTTTGTTGGTGTAATACCAGGAATATAAATTACGAATTTTGTCTATATTTGTAGATTCATTAATAGTTGCCGTATTAAGGTGTGGCTACAGCTCTGATAATTTGATATATTTACATGATTTCTCATGCTTAACTTGAAAATGGTGATGCAGATTCTGACATTTTTGCAATTTGGAGGGTACACTCTCATTAGGAACTCTAAAGATTTATTTCAGAGTTTTGGGTTTGATACACAGCCAGTCGTTATTGGGCTTATCATATTTCAGGTAATAAGGTGAATACTTGTTGTTTACATGTTCACCGATTGCTATCATTTATTTATAATCTTATCTCTCTGCATTTCTGATGGATTGAATCTTGACCTTAAACATTGGCAACTTTCCTTAATTTCTGTTCACCCACTTGATTTCTGTGTCTTATGTATGTTGGCATGTGTCCTACATATGCTCGAATGTGTTTGTCAAAATATTTCTGTGGTTGATATTTGAATGGCAGATCATCAATTTATTTACACTATGCAACATATGTAACAAGTTATTTTAGTGAATTACAAAACCTTGCATCTCTTTTTTGTGTGATGATCTTTGTTTGATTTTTATAATGTTTTGGTTTTGTTGTTATTAGTCCTGATGCTTTAATTTTGTTTCGTAATTTGCAATATTTGAAATGATAATATTTAAATTGGCCCATTTATGCCATACTCTGGCTTGCATTCCCCCTCCCTCCCTCCAAGTAAGGGTGATAGGAAATTGATCAATGAATTTTTGGATTCCAAGCTAGCATTTAGAAGGGCCTATAAGTGGGGGTCAAGCAATTTTTTGGAGTTCACTCTTGTAGATTTAATGCAATATGCCAATTCCATATGCATTTTTAAATGTTAATATATGTTGATGATTGCAGCATACTGTGATACCTGGCCAACATCTTGTGAGCTTTTTACTTAATCTGCTGTTCCAGCAATTTGAGTTCCAGGTAACTTCTTTTCTGAAACTCAAGTTTGTTTTAGCAAAACTGAGTCTGATATATTAATATCTTTCATGAAAAGGCGGATGCATTTGCGGCAAAGCTTGGTTATGGTCCAAAAATGCACTCTGGTCTTATCAAAATGCAGGTAATTCTTCTGTTTCCAACACGCGTCAAACAGAATTCAGTCCATTATTTAAATAAGAGAACACTACGCACAGTAATCTCATCCATACTGTGTTATTTGTCTTTGACAGCAAGAGAATCATATTGCCTTGAACAACGACCCTTGGCATTCTGCATACTACAATTCACATCCACCCCTCGTTGATAGATTAGCTGCCCTTGAAAAATTATATAAGAAGACGGACTAAATGGTAATATGAGCGTCGGGGCAGTGATGATCGAGTCGACTCGATCAAATCATGACAAGTTCGTAATCTTGTTTTGTAATTGCTACATGCATTGGCTGTTTAGTCTCATGTTGAGTTTACGAGGGAAATGGGATAATGAAATTCTGTGTACAAGAGTTCTGAGTATCCGTTACGTCTGTAGCTTGTCATCATAAAACTTCTCTCTCTCACTCACTCACTCTCTCTCTCTCCTCTTTGGAACAATTTGTATCTAGTTTATGGAGTATCATTTGACACCAACCTATAGTGTTCTTGGGTGTTCTTTATCTATTTTTATTTTTTTAATTTATTTAATATAATGGTAGTTGTTGATGTTATAAATTATCACTAAAAAAACTATTTTTTTAGCATCGGAATATTCCATTGGTAAAAATTTCAATTTTATTGTTAAATTGACTTATTAACGATGGAAAGTGTATACAATTTACAACAATCATACAATTTTGTGCTAAATTTTATTGTGGATGTATCACGTTTTAACCATAATTATTTATTTTGATAATTAAATGTTGATAATTTATATCTTATATTTAATCTAATGAATTAAGCTGTTATAATGTGGGTAGATAGTAGAGAGAGTAGTTATAAATATAAGAGATGAATTTAACTAGGGTTACAAACTTACAACTGACAGTTGTATGCCATAATATCCTAATCCTAAGTCTACCATAACTAGAAACCTTATGTAACTAAGAATCCCACCAAACCTTGAAAATAGAGTCTAAACCAAAATTGAAGCCAAATAAATTTAACAAGGCATTTCAACACAAGTCATTGGAAAATAAATGTTATTGTTCCTAAAATAGGAATGAATTCAATTAATTAATAGACTATAAACTTACCCTAAATTATGCTTGAAATTATTAGACCACAGAGCAAATCAACCTACTTACTTATAATCCACTATAAATGAATATAATTAAAACATGTTACTACATTAGATTGTTAATGTGATTAGTGTTATAAAAATATATATCAGTCTCAATATATTTTTCACATCAGTCTGTCCTAATACATTTTTTACACCTTTTAATATGACAAAAACTTCTGTACTCCCGGGAACACACCGTTCCCCCATGAGAACACAAGAGTTTCATTACTAAAACTATTGTGTTCCCATGAAGAAAGTAAATTCCCGGGGCACAGGATACCAACTCATTAATATTTATTACACATTCTTTCATAACTGCTTTTTTTTATTCACTTATTTTTGAAAAAGACCACATTTGTTATTTAAATAAAAATAAATAAATAAATAAAATTCTTGAATACAAGTGTGGTTTGAAGTAGTATTTTATCAAACCATTTGTTATTTATAACAATAACATAATCGTTGTTTTTATTATTATAATAATAATTATTATTGTGAGGGTCAATCTCTATTATAATCAAAATTGGTAATTGTAAATAATCATCATTCTTGCCCTTGATAATGACATGAACTAATAATTAGAAGATATTACAAGCCAAATGGATGGATCAATCTCTTTCAGGCATGGTTGATAGTTGATACCAACCATTAAAGCAAATGATCACTAGTAAAGTGAATATTTACCTTAAATCAATTTCCACATTTAATTAGAAAATTACATTACTCAAACTAATTCAGTACTGCACCAAAATAATAATACAAATAATAAGTAAATATGTATTTAATATACGATTAACTTGCTGCTATAAAATTTTTAATAATAAATTTGAATCAATTATCAATTGTTTTAAGAATTTTGATGATTATATTAAATGTAATAAGCTAAACTGATAATTGGATCAGATATTATCTGACCGTTTAGACTGGGCCCAAAGAAAAAAAAGAACTATGTTGGAAATTTAATAAATTCATACAAATTGTTTTATCTCGATTTACAGTTTAAGAAAAAAAGGAATTTTTCTACGTTTAGGCTTGATTTTGGTATTAAAAAAAGAAATAGGAAAGGAATATAATTACAAAACAATTACTTTAGCAAAGTCTTTAGTGAAGATGTCATTTATATAAATAAACTCTCCCCATTTTATTTTTATATTCACAATGAAGTGTCATTTTCAGCTTTCATATATAAAGAAATAATAATATTTTCATTTGCACTTTTAATCTCACTCAATTATTAATGGTACGAGAATTTGTAAAAGGGATTAATTATTTAATTTAATAATTTCTTAATTAAATTAATGTTACAATTCATTAAATATTAGAGGGAGTGCACTATTGAAAGTCAATAAAGTAATAATTAAAAAGATGCTTTCTTCCTTTTCCCAACGTTATAAAACTAAGCATTTAATGAGAATTAATTTCCTGAGGATCTAAAGAAAATAATAATAATAATATCTCCATTCTATAAAATAAAATAAAATATTCACAAAATCTTGAACTAAATTGAAAATCGGAATGAAAGATAAACTATAATTTATTTGAAATTTGATCAAATTTTAGTCTCGAATTATTTTTAAATTTTATTAATATATATTGAAATCTGTCCAAATTAAGACACTTATTTAAAAAAAAAACTAATAGGTACAAATAGTTGATAATATGCTAATCCCACCATAAATGTGACTATTTATCACTTCATAGTTGTTAGGTGATAATTAACTATAAATAAACACACTTTATCTATAAAATAAACACACTTTGATTGATTTACTCATCTCACAAATATAATTAGAAAATGGAAATTGATATCTGCATTTAAAAAAAAAAAGGGTACTTTTAGAAAATTGAAAGCAAAAAATAGAGAATTTGCAAACTTTTCTCTTTACAGTGAGAATTACACTCGGGAATGGCGCACACAGTGGCACGCACTCATTTTAATACAGTAAAGATTCTCTCTCCACACACTCGCCGGAGAACTCATTTCATCGGCGGCCGACCTTGGCTATTCAATTCGAATCCGGTGCGTATCCATCGGGATAAATCTCTGTATACGCGCCGCCGCGGATATATTCACTTTCAACCGAAGTATTTATGAACGCTCAATTGTTCTTAATTTGCTTAATTTCCATACCTAGGTTTCTATGAACCCAATAATTGAGAATTTCTGTAGTCCTATTTCGAATTCATTTGCATGTCGGGCTATTTACTTCTCTCACTATTCACACACTGAAAAGTGAACGCGCACGCACATTCGGAGAGGTTGATTCCCGGCGGAGATGTCGGTGTACGATGCGGCACTTATGGACCCGGAGCTTTCGAAGAAGACCTCGATCTTCGGTCTTCATCTGTGGGTTGTGATTGGTATAGTCGTCGGAGCTGTAATTGTGCTTATTCTATTCCTATTATCGCTCTGCATCACCGCCTGGCGCCGCCGCGCCGGTGGAAAGGCTAAAAGACGTCGCCAGGCAAAGCTCTCGGGTGCCGGGGAGATATCACCCGTCGTCTCTAAGGAAATCCAGGAGATCGTCAACGAGTCCACAGCTGACCACCGTTCTATTGCGCCTCAGGTATAATGCGATCAAGATCTAGTTTTTTTGCTTATGGTTATACAGATTTGTGATATTAACTGAGATTGCGTGGAGCTAGAGCAAGGTATGTATATTTTTAATGAGATATATCGTTATGTAAATTACTATATTGAAGTTCCATTTTAAACTCTAATAGCTGATATTATTTAAGAATTAATTATTTTTCTTGTAGTATGTTGTTGGATTACTTGGATTAAAGGTTACCTACCCAATTAAGTAGAGAGTATTGTATTGATCAACTTAATCACCTTTCGCGACTAAATTGATTTATACGGTGAATTTTCCAAAGAAAGTTTTTTTCTTTTTTTGTATGATGGATGAATCTACAGTTCATTGATTTCTAATGCACTTGTAAATATGTAATTATAACTGAAATTACACCTGTACTACCCCAGTAATCCCTATTATTTTTGAGCAATAAACTGGTTGACAATTGTTATTATTATGTATTCATTATTCTCTATTAAATTTTCTAGGCTGTGCCAGAGATACAAATAGATATGGGCAAGGTAGAGCACAGAGTGGTGTTTTCTGATAGGGGGGCATCAAGCGGTGAAAGCAGGGCTACAGGTGGGGCTGACACTGGGTCTTTTGGAGGTAGTGGATCACTGCCTGAGGTATCACATTTGGGATGGGGAAGATGGTATACTTTGAGAGAGCTTGAAGCAGCCTCTAATGGGTTGTCGGATGAGAATGTGATAGGTGAAGGTGGATATGGTATTGTGTATTATGGTGTATTGGCTGATAACACTCGAATTGCCATAAAAAATTTGTTATATAACAGGTATGGAATTCTTATATCTACTTTGATTCTTGAAAAAATTAATTCCTTGCACTGCGGAGTTTAACCTATTGAATGTGAACTTCTATTCGGTTGCTGTTGTCATTCGCACAACTTCATATCAGGGATGTGCAGTTTCTATTAAAATAACTAGATTTCCTTGCTTGGTTTTGTAGAACCATATTGAGGCTTGAATTCTGATTTCACTTAACATTAATAAATGAGCAATCCATTTTTAGTAGTCTTGGTAAAATTACTTACTAGCCGGATCTACATCTCAATTGAGATGAAATTCTTTTAGGCTGTGGGCAGTGAATTGCCTTTTGGGTTCTATGTTGTGCTTATTTATGCAGAATCTTGTATTCGTATTTGATTGATTTGTATTTGAAGAAGCATCTCTAATGATTCCATACTAAGTTACTTTCAAATCCATGAAAATCACTTCATTAAAAATAGTTAAAAGTGAGAGCACATGGATTGTACATCCATTTTGTTCATCAAATATCAATACAAACGTAGTTATTATAATGGTTAAACTCCTTAGTCGAATCCTTCCTTTAATTCTAACGTAACCTAACCCTTTTTGAATTCTGATAGATTTAGTCCTCTTATCATTTAAGTGCATGAAATCACTTTGCATGAATAGCTCATGTATGTTATTCATGATTCTTAGAGGTCAAGCTGAAAAGGAGTTCAAGGTGGAGGTGGATGCAATTGGGCGTGTTAGACACAAGAATCTCGTTAGATTGCTTTGATACTGTGTTGAAGGAGCATACCGGTATTTTTACTAATATTATTGCTACTAAAAAAATTTCATATATTTAACTAAACCAAACTTGAAGTGCTTTTGATTGCATATTTTTTTCTTCATTATCATGTAGGATGTTAGTGTATGAGTTTGTTGATAATGGAAATCTGGACCAGTGGCTTCATGGAGATGTGGGGGAAGTCAGTCCATTGACATGGGATATCCGTATGAATATAATTGTTGGAACTGCAAAGGGGTATGGGGACTCAACTAATGCCATTTCTTGCTACCTGTGATAGTCACTTATTCTATATACTCATCTTCATGGCAGATTGGCTTATCTACATGAAGGTCTCGAACCAAAGGTTGTTCACCGAGATATCAAATCCAGCAACATATTGCTCGACCGTCAATGGCATGCTAAATTATCGGATTTTGGTCTCGCTAAACTCTTGAATTCAGAGAGTTCGTATGTGACGACTCAAGTAATGGGAACATTCGGGTAAGGTCATGTTTGCAAAAAAAAAAAAAAAATAATTCTTTTGATGTTAGTGAAACTAGCTGATTTCAGAAATGGGTGATAATTTGTTATATTCATTCTTGGTGCAGGAATGTCGCTCCAGAATATGCTTGCACTGGTATGCTCAATGAGGAGTGATATTTATAGCTTTGGCATACTGATTATGGAGATCATCACAGGAAGATCTCCCGTGGATTATAGCCGACCACAGGGAGAGGTTATAACCGAAAAACGACTAGTTTTTTTGCAACATAATATTCGCAAGTCTCACTGAGAACTCATGATCAATTGCAGGTAAATTTAGTTGATTGGCTGAAAATGATGGTTGGAAACAGGCAATCGGAGGACGTAGTTGATCCTAAATTGCCTGAAAGGCCCGCGTCAAAGGCACTGAAACGTCTCATCTTGGTAGCTCTTAAGTGTGTGTGTGGATCCTGATGCCCAGAAGAGGCCAAAAATGGGCCATGTAATACACATGTTGGAATCAGAAGACTTCTTAACTCGAGACGTATGACTCAGAATTTTGTTCATTCAGCTGTGAGATGGTATGATGTTTTTCTTGCAGTTTTATGGATGCTATGTATGATTTTCAGAAACGAAGAATCGCTCAAGAATCATCCGGCTCTCACCAAGACGACAACCGTCGTGGTCCACGGTTGGGCAAGGGCGATAGCAATGAAGGTACATCTGATATAAGTGAAGGGGGTAGCAGTAGAAACCATGACATGCCAAGTAGATGGAGATAGTATTACGATTGAATTTCTGCTTAAGAAAATTTTCCAACTTATTTATTTATGTCATTTCATCCTAAACTTAACTCCTATTTATCACCATTGTTTAATAGTTGACAAACCATTAGAATTTGTAAAGCAATTCATCATTCTTAGTATTTATTTATAGAAAACATACGACTCCGGATATTTGGGCCTTTATTCTAAAGTTAGCCAAATAGTAGATTGGGCCGGCCCCAATTATCTTCCAGGGTTTAGTAGTTGGGTCGGCCCAGGCCAAGGCCAATCTTGATTTCATGCTTATGTCACGTGGGTCAAATTGCCACATCTTGATCAGTTGGGTGGGTGACACGATGACACAAAGCTCCTAACATCCTGCCCCTCTGTCACACGTTATTGTTCATTCTGAAAATGTTGCTTCTAAGATTGGAGCTACAATTAATGATGACTTATATTAACAATCTAATATGATATCTAACTAACTAATTAGTTTTTTCGAGTTCGTGGCATAGCTCTAAAATATACATGATTCAAAATCACGAGTTTAAATCTTTTAATCAAACTTATGCCACCCTTTACAGATTTAAACATTTAAATAAATTTAAGTAAAAAGTGAAAAGAAGGGGAAAAAATGAAGAGGAAACAAATATATAGAGTCGAAAAATAAAATAATTTTGAGAGTCAAATTATTATAAATAAGAAAGGTGAATGATGCATTTTTTATTTTCCAAAGATGCAAGAGATATTTATTTTGAAGCATTTTATCCAAAATTAATGTCGACAAATATAACTTTATGAAAGGCATCTACAAAACATCTACAAAAATATATTGCGTGAGGATTGAGAAGAAGGAATTGGATTTGCGCATCATAAATGCAGAATTATTATAGTTCATCCATTTTATTACATTGTCTAATGCTATACTTCATTAAATCCACGGTGATTATAGTTAAGTTAAATATGTGTCTTGCTTCCTAAAAGAAAAATGCATTTATAATGTTTTACCCATGGTCTTACCATGCTCTAATACTCTTCACTTAAAAATAAAAAGTCAATCGTGTATTTTTGGGAATCTCCTTAACTATGGGTAGAGAATTATATTTATATTTTAGAAATTAAACAAACTCCTAATGTTAAATTGTATTTAAAGTAGGTTATGAAGTTACTTATATGTTAGAAACGTCGCTAAATTATGAATTTTTGGATTTAGAATAAACACTCTTCAAAATTATGTTATTGTGGATCTTTCTCATTTTGTTCTCTTTTGTCACACTAACTAATACTTTATTATGTTATCACTAGTTACGCATTAATAAAACATAGAGTTAAATATTTACCTAACTAAAAACTCAAAACAAACATAGTAAAAAATAAATTTAAAAAATATAGTATCATAATAAAAATAAATATTACTCCAGGTTATAAAAGTAAAAAGCTAAATTCCAACTTAACATAAAAATAAATATTAAATTATATAGAAATAGGTAGACATAGTGTAATATGAGATCTTTTTAATTAATTATAACTTTTTATTAAAAATATTATTACTCTTTATTTATTTATAACTAGTATAATACACGGGTGTTACACGGGATTGTAAAAATTTTATTTACGCATTAAATATTTTATTTAATAAATACCAATGTATTTATATACTATAATGAACTTTACATCTTTAAAATATTATTTTCTTACTTTTACAACATATTAAAATCTTATTTCTCTAAATTTATTTGAAAAAAACAAACGCTCACGTTTCTATAGAACAGAGAGACTATTAATTGATATCTTATATGGCTAAAACTTGTGTGCCCCGAGAACACCGTGCACTCAGATACCCTTTATATTAAATTATATAATCTTTAGTATAAGGGCGTGCACCCTTTATTTCCTGAAAAAAAATTAATAAAAGTGTATACTTTATCAAACAAAATAATTTACCCTTATTAATTAAAGTTAAAACAAAAATTTTCACTTCCACGGAAGGGAAATAAAATAATATAAAAAACGTCCTTTACAATAAAAAAACTACCATTACCTAACATATTTTTACCATTTAGTTATAATAAAAATAGCATAATACTCTTAAAATTAATCACTTTTCTTAATGTACATATCGAATAAGGCGTGCAATCCTTTAAAAACGGAGGGATTGAGGGAGTGTGTTTTTATTATATAAATAAATGGAATAAAATAACAATAAAATGAATTCCATTAGCTAAACTTATTTTATGTCAAATTTAATGGAGTATTTATTTAATATTTTTAAATAAGAAATTATATAATACACAAAAAAAAAAACTCATGTTCCACGATTTTTTCCTTATACATTTATTTATATAATATAATTATGTAAAATTTTATTTATTATTCATATTTTATAAATAAAATTTTGATTATATATTTTAGTATTATTTTTAGAAAACTTTTAATACATTAAATTTAAGATTAGAATAAAAAACAAAAGTTTTTAATACATGCCTTAATTAATAATTTAAAGTAATTAATTATATATTAAATTGGATTCAATCAATAATATATCAACATTTGTATTTTTAAAGTCAACATCATATATTTTTTAAAAAATTATATAAGGAAACTTGTGAATTATATATATATATATATATATATATATTAAGATATAAATTGATATCAATTTCATGTTAGATTGTGGTATGCAACGATTCCATAAAGAAAATATTCAAAGATTTTTATTTTTGCTAGTCTCCCATGGCTGTATCAGTTCAGCTACTACTGTTTAATGAACAATATTAGCGTAAAAATACGTGTGAAAAGAATTAACTTCCAATTATATTCCGACACGTGGGCCCGCCCAAGGGTGATGAGTTGGTATATAAATCAATCCAGTCTCAAGCATTCTGTTTTAAATCACTTTTCCGGTGGAATTTGTTTTTAAAATTTTAACCGAAGATCAGATTTTGTTTTATAGGTTGATTTGATTCAAAAGCGGCACGAATCTTTCTCACTTTCTTCATTCTTGTCAGGATTTTGCGGCAAGTTTCTTTCTGAAGATCAGGTTTGCAAGCACTGTTTCTTTTTGTGTTGATCTCGATTGCATTTGTTGGATGTCTTGTGCGCGATTACAAACACAATTAAAATTATTTCTTGATTTTTATTTACTATTCTAATCTAATGACTCTTATTCTTAAAGCATCAGATTACAAAATCACATAACAATAATAAATTGATTATCTGATTAATTTGTTGTAAAAATTTGATGAAGATTATTTTTTACTCAAAATCATGGTTTCGATACGCTTTATGGCTAGACAATACATGTGGTTCAAAAGTTATTCAAATCCGATTTTAGGGTTTCATATGATTGAAAATATAAATTTGAGGAGAACAGGGGGGTTTAAAAAAAATCAAAAATTCATAAGGTTGTTTTGTAATTGGCTTGTTGAGGTCGAGATGTTTTCTTGAAGATTTTCTAGATTTGCGGAAATTTAATTGCAACAAACATAAAAGACTGTTGCTGGCTTGTCATTTTCGCTAAGTATTGATGGCAGCTGTGCAGTTAATTTGTTGATGTTCTTGTTATTTTGTGAGTAATTTCCCTTTTGTATTGATTATTTGTTATTTGTATTTTGTGAGTTGCTGCATAAAAGAATGCAATTGTGAACTCTGATGAATTCATGTGTTTTTATGGCTGTAGCTTTAATCTTTTCTTTTCTGCTATTTTTATTGACTGACTTATCTTCCTCTCCATAATGCAGCATTGCGACCTTTGTTTTTATTCCTTCTTAGGATTCATCAATGAGTCGTCCCCAGGAGTTTTCGCTCATTCGGAAATTCCTTCCGCATGATGTTGATGAGAGTACCCTCTCTACCTCCTAAGATGCTTCATTTGTTGAACACTTTCGAGCAAAATTTGGCAGGAAGATTTCCCCTCCTTTTCATGGATTGGCTATGTGAGATTCATGCTGACTTAGAACTTCTTGTTGTATCTCTGGAACTCCCCATTTGTAATTGGGAGGACAGGTGGTGGATGGAAGCCTACTTTGATTACAGTGTGAAGTTGCTAAACATTTAAACCATGAGATTTTACGACTGAAACAGGGTTCTAATCCCTTTCTTGGGCGTTTGGGAGCAGCACATGAGCTCGAAGAACTCCAAACTCGACAGAATCTAGACCGTCCAAAGATCAAGAATTCTCCAAATGAAGATGTTCTAATGCAAGCCATGTATGGAGTTAAAGTAGTGAGTCTTTTCATTTGCTGCTGCTGCATTCTTCGGTTCCGCAAAGAGGTTAGTGGGTGGAGGCTTTCGTCGACCTCCAAACGTTTGTCAACACCGAAATAAGGTCGTGCAGAGGCGTGGCTAGCAGCCGTCGAGACGGGCGTGAAGAAGCTACATGGCATCATGCAAGAAAACACCATTGAAGATGAAGGTTTGCAGGATGTGAAGTCGGATATGGAACAATCCATGGAAAAACTGCACCAAGGATTAGATTTGCTTGCAAAGGACGTGAATGGTTTCTTTGGGGGACGCAATGCTTTGCTCAGTAACCTGAGGCTCGCCGGCAACGTGGCGGAGAAAGGGCGGAGCTCCGGCGACGATAACGTTGAAGAGTTGAAGGCCAAGGTGTTAGGTGAAGGACGATCCTTTAAACTCTCACCTTTAAATAATTCATTGTAATAATTAATTGCTTTTTGATATAGGGAGATGCTGAATGTACAGATAGAATTAGGTATTTTTGTAGTTTTATTAAAGTACGGGGTTAAGTAATTTATTAGTTACCAAAATACCCTCCCATCTTCATTTTAAGTTTGGAACATTCTCCCATGCTATCAATTATTTCTGCAGGAACTATAATAATTAGAAGTATTAATGGCATATTTTTTTCAATTAATTTTACCTTTTCCTATTTAATGTAATATAAAATTTTGTAATTTATAATCGTTTTGATTACTTATCATGTGATTATTAATTCTATATTAAACAAATGAATAATTAATATCGGAACTTAATATTTGAGATGTCGTTTCATTAAATATTTTTCATTAAATAATTATATTTAATTTTTATATAAATTAAGATTATATAAAATTTCTAAAAAAATTATTATTTACATAGCTGGAATGTAAATTATTTTTCCATTAAATTCATTTAAATATTTTATATAACATTATATTCAATTATTATAACTATAATAATACACAAGTATATCAATGCAGAAATACTGTTGTTAAATTGATTTTAATTTGAATATTATTAAACTTAATTTTTTTTAAAACATTTAACAAGATATTTCGATAATGTAGAAATATACTAGATTTTAACACAATTCCTATCAGGTTTTTTCGCTTATATATTTTAGATAGTTTATGGTCTTGAATAAAATTTTGGCAAACTTATGTGCACCACGGGGCATATGCCGTGCGTCTTTCAATTGCTGGAACTGTTCGATTTGATTTGATTTTGATAACATTGCAAAATAGTATTTTTTAAATAATTAAGTGAAATAAATTAAATTAATAAATGTAATAATATTAAGAATTAAGAAATGAAAATTAAGAATTTTAAAGAAGAATAAATCGCTGAAACTATTCGTTGAATTAATTGGTTTAAATTTGAGTCTTTCTTTGAAAATTTAAATAAAATTTTAGGAAACTTGTTAAAAAATTCGACTCTAATTTATAATTTTATAGGATTTAACCTATTTATTATTAATTTTTTAAAGTTTATTTAGTTAAAAAAATACTATATTCTATTTTAGAATTTCATGTTATATAATTTTCTATTTATACTTAATTATTTATTTATTTCACAACCGACATAATTTTAAATTCCAATGAAATGGAGTAATTATGGAATGTACCGTAATTAATATATAGGGAATTGAGAAAGATAACAGGGAAAATTTGAAAAATTAATAATTCAGTTAAAAAAGATTAAAAAGGGTGAAATAATAATTATATAAAAGCATTTAAGATTTCTATCTGGATCTTTACTTCTTAAGTCTTAACTTCTGTATAATAAATGTACATCAACTGTACATTGTTAAATGATGTAGTATCTATCCATATTTAATTACAGTGACACCCAAATTCTTACAGTAACCTTGTACTAAGTTGTATGAAAAAAAAAAAAAAAAAAACCCTTTTTTGTGGGCAGATTTGACGGAAATAAATGAAAATTTGAAATAAGAGTTGAATTAAATAAGTATTTAAGTTTAACAGGGTGAGTCAACCTGTACCTAAATGTATGGTTGAAGATAACTCACGGGGAATCTCAGGTCATTCCAGTTCAAAAGTTCACAAGTGAACACAACTTTAATTTCTCCAGATCTTTTTTGAGGAGAAGATAAAGGCAATATTGTAGGTCGCACGGACAAATCTATCTTTTTCATCGGGGGAAATTTTATATTGTTTTTCATTTTCCCGATTATTTTGTCCTTTTTGTGATGTCTGTGGAGTCGAATTCAGGCGATCATGGCGGGCATAGTAATATTAAAGGAGTGCCAACTCATGGTGGAAGATATATGCAGTACAATTTGTACGGAAATATATTTGAAGTTTCCAGAAAATACGTTCCTCTTCGGCCTATAGGACGAGGGGCTTACGGCATTGTTTGGTACATAATCAATCATTCCTCTTCAACTCACCCTAATTTTCCTCCTTGATTTACTGTTTTTTGCCTCTGTCGTTGATTCCGTGTTGACTTACTTGCTCATCTGTAGTTGACTCGGTGATATGGTATTATGGTGAACATTTATAGCTTATTTAAGAATGAAGTAGGATTCTGAGAATTCGTAATTATGGTATGAGATCTTTAGTGAATGTCTGCGAATTCTATTCCGGTCGGTTTTTTCTTCTTTGTTATGATGTTCTTTCTGATTCTGTTCTTGATTTTTTGGAATAAGTTGATAGTCAATGAGAAAGGAGTGCAGATGGTTCACTAAAATAGAATTGTGGGTGGGTTTGATTTCTTAGTCTGGAATTTGGGGGGTGGGAGGGGGGGGTGTTACTTTGCTGAACCTCTTTCTGCTGAAGTTGATCAATCATGCTTGGATAACTTTGGTTTAGATGAACTACCGATGCACTGTAGCTTTAAAGCTGTAAAAACCACGTAAATTTAAGTGGTTAGGTTTAAATGAAGTTCTGAAGAATCAGTGCTTACTTGGCTGTATTTCCATCTCGTGGTCTGCGGCGTAAGTTTTGAATAGAAGGTTGCTGAATACTAATTTTTCCTAATTTCTTAGCATTCTATATTTTGTGAGACATGGTAATGTCCAAATGTGTATTTTACGGGCATATGTGAGAAGAGATGGCGACTTGATGAATTTTTTGGGGATATAGAAAATTTCTTGAAAGATACTAGTTAACAAATGTTTGAAGGTTTTGCGAAAGAAAGAGCATATGAATTAGAGGGTAATTTGATGCTCTATTACTTCATCAATACTGGGTTACGTATTTGATATTCATAATTCATAAACTTGTCCATGGTATGTAGCTAGTATAATGGTCTTGGGTGAATTGGTTATTTCTTTTAAGGCTTATCATGCCTGTCTGGATTCTATTTGCTCTAGTGCTGCTGTAAACTCGGAGACTCGCGAAGAAGTTGCCATTAAGAAGATCGGCAATGCATTTGATAACAGAATTGATGCAAAGAGGACACTACGGGAAATCAAGCTTCTACTTCACATGGATCATGATAATGTAAGTTTTTTGTTATGCCCTAAGCTATGACTTTTTTGCTCTTTACTACTCTATATAGGCTGGATTTTGGTTGTTTCCTTCTCTATCTAAAACTTTTAAATGATATTTGTTTTGCGGGCCACTCTGGATAGAGTACATCTATTTTTAAAGAATACTAAAGATATATGTGTTTTTTCCTTAATATACTGCTGCACTCAGCACTGAGTTGTAGAAATGACGCAACCATATGCATGGCACTAATGAATTTTCGATGAAGAATGTAACAGATAAATGATTGGGCCCAAGGGATAGAGGGATAATTTAGTTAAGAGCTATTAGTAAAATTTTCTTACATTGACAGGTCATCGCAATTAAAGACATAATACGACCACCACTGAAGGAGAATTTCAACGATGTCTACATTGTTTATGAACTAATGGACACCGACCTACATCAGATTAACCGTTCCAACCAACCATTGGCCGATGATCATTGCCGGGTTTGGCCTCACCTTCTTATAACATAGAGAATGCATAATCATTTGGTATTATCAGTTTATCACAATAGATTGCTTAGACAATGTCAGTTTTTTACTAGTTTCATCTAAAAATGAATTTGACTTCAGTGTACTTGGAAACACCCATTGATTCTTGTTCCATTTTTTCAGTACTTCCTTTACCAAATTCTGCGAGGACTTAAATATGTTCATTCTGCGAGTGTCTTGCACCGTGATCTTAAACCCAGCAATTTGCTCCTCAATGCTAATTGTGACTTGAAAATTGGAGATTTTGGGCTTGCAAGGACAACATCTGAGACAGATTTTATGACAGAGTATGTTGTTACTCGTTGGTATCGGGCACCAGAACTGCTCCTAAATTGTTCAGAGTACACTGCCGCGATTGATATCTGGTCAGTAGGTTGCATTCTCGGTGAAATTATGACAAGACAGCCTCTTTTTCCTGGAAAAGATTATGTTCATCAGTTGAGACTCATCACTGAGGTATTCTCTTTGCTAGTAGATTATATAATTTTCCTATTTGATATGATTTACACTCTTACCAAGGAAAATACATCGCCATGCAAGTTATGAAAACAATTTGCCTTGATGTAACGAATCTCATCAGTTTATAAGAAATCACGACATACTTATGCCTTTTAATAATTTGATTTGGATCTTATTCTTGTTTAAAATTTTCCAGAAGCAAGATTTTATACCCTCTCAGTGAAGGGATTAATTCAAATATTCATATTTATAGTGATTAAGTTATTCTAGATGAATTTCCCATTCTCAATACTTCTGCAAGGTTTTGCAGTCTAAATAGCAAGATACTGTATTTTTGCCTCCATTCTCATTATTGTTCCAATTTTGGATTCTGGTTTGTATGTGATTCTGATATGGCAATACTGTTCCTCTTTGTTTTGTAAAGCTCATAGGATCTCCAGATGATGCTAGTCTTGGGTTTCTCAGGAGCAATAATGCCCGAAGATACGTTAGGCAGCTCCCACAATACCCGAAGCAACAATTTGCTGCCAAATTTCCAAATGCTGCTCCAGGTGCTCTTGATTTGTTAGAGAGAATGCTTGTGTTTGATCCGAGCAGGCGCATTACAGGTACTGTTCAATTTATTGTCATAGTAACTTTATCCAACTCTCTGTGGATTTGTACAGTTTTCGTCAAATTTGCTTAGATGTGGAACCATATATTTGTAAATCTATACATTCTTTCTTCTTAAAGAATAAGATCAATGGTAGGGAGATGATACCCTTCCACCTGAAGATGCAGTAGCTTTATTTTTTAAGTGCGCCACAGTTATTTTTTTCTTATAGGGAGTATTTAGAAGCCCAAAATTTTCGTGGCCTTTCAAATTATTAGAGATATATATGATCATGGAGATATGATTACCCATGTTTTAAGTTTCATTGAACTGAAATGTGTGATTCTGGCAATTTCAAGTCATGACGTGTCGTGTAAAAGGTATGATTCTCTGGTTTCAACATGCTAAGATGCCACTTAAAAGCTCGAAATTGGATTGTGAGAAAAGTCGCGATAAAATTGTTGTGGATGAGTTCGCTTTGTGTCTTCTTGTATTAGCGCCATGTATAAAGCAGAATGTGTAAGGATCTATGTTTCTGGCCTGCATAAATTCAACGTGATGCGATCTCTTGTATTTGAAGTTTGTTTTCTTCCCCTTTTATTTTATGAGTGGTTTACTTTCTTGATCATTTGCAGTTGATGAGGCACTCTGCCATCCATACTTGGCTCCTCTCCATAATATCAATGAGGAGCCTGTTTGCCCTCATCCATTTGTCTTTGATTTTGAGCAGCCATCAGTTACCGAAGAACACATCAAGGAACTCATTTGGAGGGAATCTGTAAGATTCAACCCTGACCCTATTCATTGATAAATGTTATTATTTGAGTTCTGACATCTGTAGAAACTTGTTATGAATGCATAAAAATCCCACGCTTGAGGTGTGTTGGCATGTAGAAGATTGGTTTTAGGTCATACCATCTTGCTTGGCTCTATTGTCTTTTCAATGAATGTTTATTTGACAGTGCTGAATTAACATCAAAGGCTTCTCTTTTCTAGAGGAATGGATAATGCACCAATTGCTGATTGGTGTTGTATGTAATTTTCGAGTGATAAATTCAAGATTCCTCATTTTTAAGAACATCACAAAGGCTTCTCGTTTCTAGAGGAATGCATGATGCACCAATTGCTGATTGGTGTCATTTGTAATTTTCGAGTGAAGATTCCTCATTTTTAAGAGATCATTCCTCATGGATGATCATATATATGCATTAATAGTTCTTTTTTCCATCAATTCATTCTATTCAAGAAATGCAGAATCTTGAATCAGATAGAATTTCTGCCCCATGGTAGTTCGTTTCTTTAATAGATTTGATAATAACTGACTAGGCTATTACAATCAGTTCATCATGCAGGAGCATTTTTGTAACTCTAGACTATCAATGGCTAGACTCTCTGGTGGAAAATCACACATGTACAGTTTGTCTTCTCCCTGATCTGGTAGCAGGTTACACGGTGGCGGTACCACGCCACTGGTAATGCCCTCCACATCCGTACAAGTCCACGGATACTTTTTAGACTTCTTAGCCATTCCTATTGTTGCATTTGAAATGCAGATATTGGTGAAGGGATCACCTGATATGCCCTCGAGCCTAGCTGCCATTGTCACATTTTCAGCCACCACGTCCCGGTAGTTGATTCCCTTGATCTCGGGTAAAGCGTTTGGATCGTAGTTTTTATCTGCATGAGAGCCGTAGTTTCCTGTCATCCAGAAAACCCATTTCATTGTGTGCAAAATCATACCCTTTACATATATGTCTTTCACATATCCTCCTCGTCCCACTCCTGTCTTTATTCGGACACCCGATTCTGTGTGAATGGCTGTTATGTCCTCGGCTCTTACATCCTGTATCCCACCCGACATTTCACTGCCTAATGCTATGGCAGCACTGTAAGGTGAAATGCATGTTAGACGTCTGATTATCAGCTGTTTTGTCGGCATACCGTAGCTTATTCCGTATTCATCCCACCCACTTTTAACCGCTATACAATCATCTCCAGAGACAATGTAGTTGTCCTCAATTCTTGTGTTTGTGCAAGAATCTGATGAAGTAAAACTTCAGTATATATGGAATAAAATAATATTGATAAAGCTATATACATAGATTAGTGTTGATAAAGATTGAGAGACCTGGATTGATCCCATCTGTGTTAGGAGAAGTTACTGGAGCTAGGATTGTTATGCCTTGAATAATGATATTACTGCTGTAAACAGGATGGATATTCCATGATGGAGAATTGACTAGTGTTAGATTTGATATTTGGATATTGTCTGAATGCATGAGTTCAATAAGGTAGGGCCTTGTGTATTTTAGCTTTTTCTTGTGAAACTGCTGCCACCATAGAGCACCTTGACCATCTATTGTACCATTCTCACCTGATATACATACATACAGCAAAAGGCAAAATATGTTTTTTGTGATATTCATGTATAATCAGAGTGTGGGAGAGAGGGGTTTGGATGTCCTGTAAGATATCACAGGAAATATCACATCGAAGTATCACAGGACTTCCCGTACCAGGAGAGAGAGGGTTACCTGTAATGACAACATCAGTAAGATTGGTTCCAAATATGAGACTGATGTACCTTCCTCCTGGTCCATCCCTTCCATGGCCATATGATGGCAAGGGATCAACCACAGGCCATGAATTAATGTCCTGAGAAGCAAGGAGGAGAGCATCTCTGTGGAGAAACAGAGTGAAATGACTGGTGAGATTGAAGCTCCCTGTGAGCCATTTACCAGCTGGTACAAACAGCTGAGCCCCACCATCTGATGCATACTTGCTTAGCTCATTCACTGCCTTTTGAAATGCCTGTGTGTTGAGTGTTTCTCCATCGCCCACCCCACCGAAATCCACTATGGATGCACTGTGACCTCTGCAACTGATCGCGGAGTACTCGAAAGATTCTAGAATCCTTCCCCTCTTCCTGCTTTCTACTCCATTCAGAACCACCACCAACACCACTAGAACCTGAATAGCTTTCATCATCTATCACCAAAATAAGAATTATAAGTGTCAAATATGAAAAGGGGCCTGTAAATATGTTGATGCATGTGATTTAGGAGATGATATGAATGTGATAATGAAGGTGATGCAGGTGTTTTACTTTGAAGGTGTTGCTTCTTCGCTAGCAATTCATATTTCTGGAATGTTTGTTTCTGCTATAACAAACTGTCTTTTATACATGTTAAGTAGTTGCGCTGGTGGGGTAGGGTTGTGTGTGTGGGGAGGGGGTGGGTGGATAGGTGGGTGGTTGTAGGGTTTGGACACATGGTTTTGAGAAAGAAGACAAGGATAAAAAGCTTTTTCTTCTTACCAAAGTGGGACTAAGTTTTGAATCTCATGCGTGCCATAGTGATGCTATGGTTACATGTCCACATGAAATATTTACAACAACAAATAATCATGTGTTCATTAGAAGAACAAAAACACAATATGCAAATTACTTGAACAGGGTTTTAAACATGGTTCCCCACCCCCAACCCCCTTTAATTATTTAATGATTTACTAATATGTTCGTCCTTTTAGTTTTTGCCTATTACAATTGTAACTAATTTATTCATCATTATATCTTGGAAAAATTCACATATAGAAAATGTTCCTCCTTCACCCTGCCATTTAATTAATTTGAAAATAGAAATGAGAAATGTAGTGTTACACATACTCCCTTTGTCCAAGAGAGTCTTTTGCTTTTTTGCACGTAGATTAAAGAGTACTTTTATTTAATGTGTAGTGGGTAGTTGTATTAGTGGGAGTGTGGACCTCATTTTTTAATTGTATTATAAAGGGTAGTTGTATTAGTGAGAGTGTGGACCTCATATTTTAATTGTATTAGAGAGGGTGTGTTCGTCTCATTTATGTAAAAAAAAGAAAATGGACCTTTTGGGTAGAATTACTAAAATAGAAAAAAAAAAAAAAAACCCAATTTGAATGGAAATGAGTGAGTAATATCTATATAATTCCTCTGTCCCGGTCAAAATGCATCGTTTCTTTTACAAAAGCTACAGTAAATGTAGCATACTCTATACAGTCTCCCTCTTATGTGTGAAGTCTCGGAAGTCTCTAAGTATTTAAAAGCGAATACTCAAATGATAAAATGATCTACTCGACTGGATATATGGGAGGAATGAAGAAGTGGGATATTGTTTGGTAAAATTCAGTTGAAAAGTAGTTAGTGGGGCCCGCCCAACCCAGCCCTAGGTTTGGACTACGGTTATTGGGAGTGGCGCCTCCATATTCCCTCCCGTGAGCCACTACTGCCGACCCACTCACGGGTATTCCACTACTTCTGGGGCCCACCATTACCACACGCAAACGCAACCACTACAATTTCTTTTTAGAACTTCACTATTTTCCAAATTAATCCATGATTCCAACTGTACTTAAATATTTAATGACTTTTAAAATTGGTACTTCTAAGTAACCAATGTACATTTCTTATACTCCACAATATCTTTGGTCATATAACCATAATTTGGATTGAGAACATTTTAAATTTCATGATGATTTTTCTCAAATAACATTATAAATTATTAAAGTTGTATTAAATCGTTAAAAAGAAGTAGGGGAAAAAACTGATTAATTAATAATAATTTAAAAAAAACTGTAGAATAGGAGTAAAAGGAGAGTAGGTAAAGAGTATATTTTACATACAAACATTAATTGGCACGTCCTAGCCCAGGGCATAGAAGTGGTAGAGGGAATAATGGAAAAGTCTTTCAACTGAGTTTGGTTGCTGCAGGGTGGGGTTCAAATTCTGCCTTTGGTATGGATTTGGCTCCTTGTAAGCACAAGTTTAACAGTGAGTCTTCTCTATAAGCTAATTGAGGCACATCCTGCGATTTACCTCCTCCACCAATCCCTAGGGCAGGGCCCCTTAATGGCACGTCCTTGATTCTCTGTCAAGTGTAGTGTTAAATCACATGATTACATTCTTCCATAGCGGCTGTCGGCGGTCTTCCATTGCACACTAGAATCTCTACATCGCTGCATTTTATAATTTTAAATTCTACAGTAAGCATTTCTAATTATCATCATACATGATATGTATATTGCGGAAATAACATACAAAGTGTAGAGTTATTATTATAAAATCGGATTTGGGCATGTTGAATCCTCAATAAAATCATTAGTTGGCGATTAAAATATCATCATAATATTAGTGTATGTTTTTCTTTCATTTCGATTTCGATAGGATAATGTGTGCTCCAAACTCCACAGGTCCAATATAAGTCATAACCGCAGCACATCATATGAAGATATTGTAAGCCCATTACAAATAGGCCCAGATTAGACAAAGGCTGATTAGATAAAGCCTGAACTGTCTTACCAGTCTTTAATCTGATTTCGATCATACATCTCTCATTCTCTCTCTCACACAAATATATGGGGTCCTCTTTAAAAATAATAAAACTTACTTACATGTTGCATGATCTTGTGGGATGTTCATGAGGTAGATTTGGTGATCCTGCTAGGTCTAAATATTTGCTTGAGAAGAGCCATTTTGGGTACATTCCAGTGTTCTACGTGCCTGGACAATGGCCAACGTTGACAGAGAGTGAATAAGCAATCAATTTAAAGGCAATTAATCCAAGAGGATGAAAATACATGCCTGCATATTTTCCCAGATTTTTCATTGAAGTAATACTCCGTATAACCAGTAGCTGAAAGCAAGAATGGAATGTTAAGAACATCATCAAATCAAATCTGGAAATGTAATGATATATTGATATGATACCTGAGAGGATGGGTCTCCATGGGAAGGACATGACGCAACTGAAACGCCAGTGCCCGATTCCCTTATACTGAACAACAATTAATTAACAAAATACTACTTTACTTCACAAGATGGTTGGTTGAATTTCAACAAACCACCAACTCCTCCCATTTCATAAGTTTCATATTTGATCGTTCCAGAAGGTATCCGAAATTTGTGCAATTTCTCTTGAATCGATTTAGGCCTCTGAATGAACCAGCTGGATCAGCAAATTCACAATCCTCTTCATATGCCTCAACGCTCACATTTCCTGAACAAATACAATTCTTAAATGAAACCCTAACTTAGGATAGGAAAGGAGGCAGAAATTGAATTGAATTACCAGTAACAAAATAGGATCTCTGGAAATCGTCTTTAATGGTGGCAACCACTGCGGCTCGATTAATTTTGCCGGATTCATCAACGGCAAGCTCCAGCTCCACATCAGGGGTTCCTGAATCCCCAGTTTTAGCGGAAGAACGGAGGAAAGAAGCCGCTATTCCCAGGAATTCAGAGCCGTACCAGGCAATTTTGAGCTAAGCATTCTCAGGCTTGGACGAATTGTCCGGTGAACAGCATCGGATTTTGCTAATCTTCCGGCGATGATTCGCTTGACGAAGAGGAGGATAGAGAGAGGGAGCGGTGGAAGTGGATCCTATAAAACTTGCCATGGAGAAGAGTTACAGAGGAAGTGGCATCCCGCGGTTTGAAATTGAAATACATATCTTCTTCAACCAACATTGGATTGAATTGGTGGCCATGAAATTTTGATTAATTCCTTCTTCTATTTTCAAAAACCAACTATTATCCTTTCATTAACATGTGCATCCTAACTTAATTGGACCTTACTACATATACCATTCAACATTATTTGTGATTTGTTGAATAATAAAGAGATATAGAGTTGTAGAAATTTATTTTTTTACTTTAATATAGTAATTAAAGTGTATTATAAACTTGTTACCTCCCCCCAATGGGGAGGTTTTTTGTCTAGGTGGAATTTAAAAAACCTAAGTGTTGAGGTTTTTAGCCATTAGGAAATTGTGGGTTTTTAACCCAGGTTTTTTGAAGGGAGAGAAAGGTAGGAGGAGAGGTAAGAGGGTGAAAAGGAAGAGAGAGGAGA
The DNA here is from genome assembly GCA_023678885.1 of Pogostemon cablin. Lineage (NCBI taxonomy): Eukaryota > Viridiplantae > Streptophyta > Magnoliopsida > Lamiales > Lamiaceae > Pogostemon > Pogostemon cablin. The sequence continues at coordinate 32,261,274 of CM042952.1, read as the reverse complement.
GAGATTACTTATTATTTATTATTTTGAAAAGACACGTAAGACGAGGGAGATGGGAGGAAAGAAGAGGTGGGCTCGATTTAAACAAAAAAAACCTACTTTTCAATTTGTATGAATGGGGAAGACCTTAGGGAGTATGAATTTATATATGAGCAACAAAAATAGCTAATCTTAATTTGTTTGTAGGAGAAGGCCAAGAAAGCAATAATTACAAAACTTCCATGATACATTACATGGTATCACCATTTTCCCCAAACACACACCAAGCTTACATTAGCAAATAAATCCCACAATCAACACTATACAACCTCTATCTATGCTATACAACACATGGCAGTGTGGCCATGCAAGATACCGAACAACCAGCTATTATGTACATATGCAGGTGTAGCTACACTGGTGAGGTGTCACACAATTGAAAACCAAGTCACCACCAGTGAATCCAAAACATCAACTCTTCACATCTGGATTTCACAGATGATATAATACCCCTGATCTCAAAATTTAAGAAAAAAAAATTTCACAACCACTGCTATCATTTTCGATCCCAGGTTTATATGATGACAGCAGCCTCCTCTGCCAACAATCAACAAGATACAATAAACTAAGATAACCATTTAAAGATCAGTTAATGATATGGTAACTGAAAAAACATGCTAGTTTCATTTCAGTGGTATAACCATTGGAATTTACATTCACATAAGGCTTAAGGCATCAACAGTTGCCATCAGCAAACTATCGAATATACTAAATAACAATTTTTTGTTTGAATAATGTATCATAAATATGACTATGACTTGCAGATAGAATCAGAGAATGTTGAACTTACATGACTTTCAAATTCAGGGCTAACCAAATTGACACAAAGATTCTTCATCATCATCAAAACCTGCAGAGAAGATTGACAAGCAAGTCTATTAGGTACTAATCACAAAATAAGTTGCAGCACAACCGAACTTCATTAATTTAATCTAGATATCGACATGATCCATAACGCAATCAAGTATCTCATCATAAAGGTCTATTTTTTTTGCATATTCAAGGAACTAGGATTGGAATCTTATTTCCAGAGCAAACAAAATTTCTTGTTCATGGAATCAAATAGCCTTGTAGATGAGAGAAAGAATTGAGAAGTTAAAAATATAAACAAGATGTTACAAATCTAGGACAGGTACGAATGGCTGATCATGGCAGTAAAATTAAAAAGCTTAAAAACTAGATGAAACATGCACTTTTACTGGAAAATATAATGCAAAAAACTTCAGAGCAGTAATTATCCACAACCCAGTAGTAGCACATGAATGAAGCAACTTTAATTAAGCAACAAAGAAACTTCAACTCACCGTCTCGACATTTATAGGGTCCAATTTTCTGAGTCTTTGCAAGTGATTACTTGCCTCGGGGTCAAAGATGCTACCAATGAAACCATAGACTTGAGTAAAATCTGGCATAACTGCAGTAGCGAACCAGAGATAATTCATAATTATGCAATCAAAACCAGAAAATATAATTACAAGATGTAGCACATATTAAAATAAACAAGAATAACACGTAAAAACTGAAAAAAATTCTTCAAAAATGAAATTAAGGAATTCTTCTATCTTCAGACATTTAGTCATGCACTAACCAATAAGTAGTACTAACATACAGAACTGAGAAACCAAGACAAGAAGTGGATCTGTCCAGGTTCAGCTTTAAAGAAACTGACCAACTAACTAGATCTGAAAGACTATGAAGGCAACAGACAAAGGAACAGACCTTTAGCTGTGTTGCATTTTTTCGTTTTTTCTTCAAGAGTTGCCCCATTAGGATTCCCAACACGAGGAATGCTTTCATTGCTGCTGCTGCTATAGTTACTGGTAACATTGGCTAACCCAATATCATCTGCAACACAAGTACAGACATTACGCTTCTGACATTTTAGAACAAGTAGAAGATTAATTCATGTTCAATAAACAGAAAGCACCTCCTGAAACATGTGACAAACATCCTGTTGGGACAAAATTGTAACTCCAAGAAGACAAAGGTGCATTATTGACAGGATATTTTGGTATTGAAAGTGAATCGGGTGTTCCAGTATATCCAGACTCCATCAGACCAGCAGACAATGGCACGGGACCTGCAGGTTGAGACACAGGAATACAGTTCAATACAGAGTACCAAGAAAAGTTACAAAATATCTTGAGATAAAGGGCAATAATAGAAAACCAAAGATAGCTATATTCAACCATTTTTGGAGGCCTTCTGAGGATAAGGGTGGGCTGCTTTCCTCTTTGGGCGTGGAGGAGGTACATGTTCGCTCGTGCCATTCTTCTGGACTTTTAGAAAATACTTCTGAGCATGGCTGCGTATCTGCAAAACTACTCTTCAGCTTCAGGACGAACAACAGCAAGCACAAGCATTTTGAAAGAGGTTTATATCACTTGCAGCATAAATCATGTCCAACACATAATGAGTCGCTTATTCAGAATGACAAAATTATACTCAACTGGACATATTGTCAGGTGCTAAGAAGAAAAGGAAAGACGAGAGCCAAAAAAAAAATCCAAGCAAAAAAATTTAAACCATAGGGAATATATACAAGCATACATCTTTTTTTGAAATCATAAGGATAACCATATGCCTCATCCAGGAACTCTCTTACAAAGCCCAAAATTGACCACATAAAATATTCCATACACCCTGACTCTGTTGGAACATGATACAATAAGGATGTCAGAAAGATCATTCACCAACTCTTGAAAGGAAATCAAGACAATAAATAGTTCAATCTCTATGGCAGTGGCATTTTAAAACTGGAATCATCCTTAGAATAATTCACAATATTGAAGTTTGAAGGTCAAGATTTTTACCTGGATAACAGTCTTTGACCCAACAAATGCTTCAATTTTCTTCCAATCACGATCAAATCTGAAATTGAAAAGGCAATAAGAGCATCTAGCATTAACAGCAAGGAAAAATATGAAGAGAAGAAAAAAAGAAACCCAAGAAAAGCCCATGACTTCGTACATCAAAACAGTTAATAACATTAAAACGAACCCTTCTTTGTTCACAATTATTCTCAAAACACAACGCACGTTCGTAATTTGTGCTGGCCCCGCTAACAAAAGTTCCACCACTCATTCCCGAAAAAGATGAGTAAATTATACAGAGACAAACACTTACAACTGAAGAGCTTCAAGAAATTTGTCATGCTCTTCCTCAGTCCAGCTCTCTCTGGACTTCGTTATCGTGTACGGCTTTCGGATCTTCTTACTCTGATCATCCAACACACCACCAGAGCCGGCATTACCAACCGTAGCCGTCTGCATCAAACAGTGTTCACTTCTATTCTGCCCCGGCATTGCCGTCGGATCACCCGCCATGTAGAAGCCGTAATATTGGGCCAAATCCTGATCCGGTGGTGGGTTCGGGTACACGGACACCATGAATGATCAACACTTCAAAACTACACCTCAAATTCGAAAAATAAATTCGAACAAAAGGCAAACAGATAAAAGCAGAAAATGATGCGAAAACCTATCTGTATTCAAGAAATTGAAATTGAAATTGAATTTCGGAATTGTGGAATTAATAATCGATGGCGTTTATTTGTGTGGTTTTTGGTTCGTAGTGTGGGGAGAATGAGAGCGACGGAGGTTTTATATTAAAGGAAACCATAACGGACTGTGTGCGGGAGAGGAAATAGATCTGGACCGAACACGTGGCCTGAGATCTGTGATTTGATTATTAATTAGGCAGCTTGAGGTGTCACCATATGGTTGGATCACTACCGGTCGATGTTTGATCCCTTTCAAAAAGGTACTTCTATTTAGATCTAATTTCACACGACATAATCTTTGAATATTTATTTCTAGAACCTAATTTGAAACTAAATCTAATTAATTCTAAATTATATCGAAATCCATGCATCAAATTTAACCCATCACTAGCTTACTGAATTCCTCCAGCCCACTGCAATGGTTCATTTACAACGAATAGAACCTAATATAAAAAGAATGTGTGATAACATCTAATATTAGAATATTTTCATAAAATAGATAACTGAGTGATAATTTTTATAATGAAAAATAATGTTTAATTGATGAAAAGTGATAATGGTGGTTTGAATTACTATTATTTTATAAATAAACAATTTATATTAAATATTAAAAGTGATAACATATTAAAATAAATATTAATAAAAAATAACAACTAATTAAGAAAAAGTAAAATGATCCCAAGACAATTTCACACAAGTCTCTCTCAATATACAATGTGTTGGGCTAAGAGGACTATTATTATTGTTATTATTATTATTTTAAAGTTAGCAGAGTACATAAAGTAAATTTAAAATTTTCATCAAAATTACAAATCGCACCTGTAACATAACAAGGAAGGTAAATTAAATATAATAAAATTTGGCACTTTATCCCATAATAAGTAGATAAGAGATGTTGGGTTGAATATTTTTTCTAATTAGATTATTTATAATTAAACCAGATTCTGTAAATGCGGGTTGAATATTGTTGGAAGAGGAGTGTGATTGAAGGGTTTTGGTATGGAAAATAAATAAATAATGATTGCGTTGCTTCCATTGCAAGAGATTTTGGAACACATTCACATGTAAGTCTGCAGGTGAGATAGGCAAACAACCCCCACCCAACCCCACCCCTATGCCTCTTTATCAATGGAATACACACTCGTATTTAGATTCTCTTCAACTATGGAATAGAAATGTAGTGAATTGAGTTATATATACTGCAATCTTATAGGGTAGAAAATAATATTTAATTAAAAAAAAAAAAAAACAATAACAACTTTATTAATAAGTGTACTCATCGTTGTTATGCATAGGTGAATGCATGCAATAATCTATTAATTATTTTATTTCATTTTTAAAAGAGAGGGAGAAGAAATGAGAAGGTGCAGATGGAAAAACCACAATTTTTCACATTGGAAATTGATAAGTGAAATAGGCAAGCAACACAATTGCAATAGGTGTATATCCTCAGCTACATCATCATTACTATGTCAATGAGATAATTAAGAAGAAAAAAAAAAAAAAAAAAGGTAGCATACATGACTCACTATTTCTAGTGAGAAAAATAGAATTCTTTACAAACTATGAGGTATTGGGCAGAAATATCACAAACCTCAGTGTAAACAAATTTGTCATTCTTATGTTAAAACCTTTTATGGCTCCAGCTGCCTAATCAAGCCAGCGTGTAACACCATCCTCACCTAGCGCAGCAACTATTTCAATGCGTACGTTTAACACAGCCTGCAGATCACCGAGATGGAAGAATATATTAGTATGGAGGGAGAGAGAGAGAGAGCATCAGCAGCAACAACTCAGAAACCAAATCAAGACCCAAGCACAGAAGAAAAGGAAATACCAGAGGATTTCTGCAGTTCACGAGCCTGCACTCTTCCAGAGAACCCTCAAAGGTCCAACTCTCCCAAACGTCAAAGGTATGACTAGCAAATACAAATTCCATCCTCCTATTAATCTGCCGAGTCAAAATGAAAAATCAGAAAACAATTCAGAGTAGTCTCTCACAGAGGAAATACACTATAAATTAAGGCTGAAAGCATTCTTTATACATATAAGGAATGGCAAAAATGGAATTTAACTACATTTTATAGAAATGATAAGAAAAGAGAGCTCCCTTCTTTTATTGAAACTCATTGCAAAATTTCCTTATGGTGAACTTCTGGTATTCAATCTAAACCAGTTTCACACACCTTAACTCATATCACAGCAAATCATGAGGTTCTTCTTAGTCTTCCTATGTGTCATAATAATTGTATCCCACTTTTTTTCTGAATAAAGGAGTCTACATCATTTTATTGTAATCCAAAAAATTTGACATTCCAAACTTTTCAAATATCAATCACCAACTCAATCATAGCCATTATCAACTCTTGGTTTAACAAACATTAAAAGTACTCCATTTTTGCAACTATCAAATTATTTATAATAAAGATGTCACATCCCAAAAAATCAGGAGAGTTTTATCGAAGAAGACCATACATAACAGCCCCAGTTTCACCACTATAGAACAAAACATAAACTTGTATCAGAGGCATTAATATACCATTGTTTCTCTTCAATCTTTCATATACATATTGTTAACCTAGATAACAAGGACCCATACCTGTAATAATTTTCCTCCAGCAGTAAACGATCTAAAACCAATTGTGTCCTGCAAAATACAGGGAAAAAAGATAAAAATCAGTTGCTTATATTTTATCCCATACTCTCAAAAGTTATCACCCCCATCGATTGGAGCTAGTTTCATCAATATCCACCAAAGTATTTCCAAAAGTTAATAGAAGAAGAAAACAAGAGAAAATATTAGCTTCTTATCCACACACCTTGCTTCTAGATACAACAAGAAACTGTGCCGCAGGATCTCTTTTGGTTACATTGGGCAATGTGTCCAGGAACCAACCACCCCCTTGAACTCTTTGCCTCGAGACATGAAGAGCGGGACGATCTCGTGCATGTAGAGCTACAATATAGCCATCTTTCAGTAGCTCGCCTGATTTTTTACTTAGTTCTATGCTTGATTTTAAGAGTAGCTCTGGAGATAACTCTGCTTTTGAGTCAACTGGTGTTTTCCTGTTCCGTGAATCTTCAGGAGAAGCAAAACGAGAGCTTGAACTCAACACTTGATCTGTGCCACTCATAGTAGCATCGTCTTCTCTGTGTGAAGAACTCTCTTTTTCGAAAGTCAAAGACTCATCTGCTTTATTCTGAGATTTTTGCCGACCATGCCTCTTTTTAGCCTTCTTACTAGATCTGCTATGTTTTGTGTCCGATCTATTTGAAGTACTCTGAGACAAAACAGAACTCTGATTTTGAGATGATGTCTCTTTGGACTGATCTGAGACCTTTTTCTGGGAGCTTTCTGCAACTAGCTCAATATCTTCATTCCGTCTATCACCAATTGAACCTCGGAATGAAGTTTCATTATCTAGAATGGGACTCTGTTGATTATTGTTCTCGGACTCTCCTTCATCCACTTCTTCCTCATCAGATACAGCATTCTTTGGGATGTAATTTTCAATGAAGAACTGTTGTAGTATTGAAATTACTTTTTCCCTTATCTCCATCCATACTTCTTCACTGTAGTCTGCACTCCGAGGAAGTATCAAAACATTGGGCATCTCCCTAAGCTGAAACCAGGTAAAAGATCAAATTCAGTTTAGTAAATGCACAGAGATAAAGAACCTGATCCCATTAAATGTCAAAATTTTTGATATAGTAATTTTCACCTATTTTAAATATAACTATGTATTAATCATGGAACCAACATCATATATAGTAATTCACTCAGATAAAAGACTATATTTTCCATTATGCATATTTTCAAATTTTTAAGAAAAATTAAAAATAACTTGAGTTATTATGATGATCCTCCATACACAGGTCACTTTAGGCACGAAATGAGCAGTAAGAACTTTGAGCAATATGTCATTTGAATTATTCTACACAAGAATTCTTTTAAATGTATAGCTTACATAATTTTCCTATTTGCAGAAAGTATAAAAACTGAATCAATCAAATAATGACTCCAATTTTAAGTATTCTGCATAGCAATGAAGCAGGATGGCAGCTGAAAAAGAAGAATCAACTCACGTGAAAATCTATCCAAGATTAAAAAGAAAAAACCATAAAACAGGGTACTGATTAAATGCACCATTAGACACTATCTGCTCAAAGCAGAGATGACCTGGCCATACTAAAATAAATAACTAGTAACTGAAAAGAGATTAAGTTAGACTTTCTAAGAAATATTTTATTCATTATTCATCTGACAGATTGCAGATAATTAATGGCTTATCAAAATCACACCTGCTAAATAAAAGATAAACACATAGGAGTACGAGAAAACGAAGATGAGCCCTTTAAAGAAAGAAAAGTTGCAAATTAAAGCAAGCAATCAAGCCATAATATGCAAAGTTTCCTTCACTATAAGCAGCTAACTTCTGAATGACACATCTACACTGCATTCATCATACCCATGCTTCCATCCATTGTGGCCCTTCTGCGCCATCCAGGGCACAGCCTGCCAGCGTGCCATCAATCAGGAGTTGTTTCACAGCGCAATCATCTAGCAGCTGACTGCTCCCAGTATTTACAAGAAATGCCCCTTTAGAAAAGCACTGCCTCATAAGATAGATGGTCCAGAAAACCAAGCATGGAATATTCCAATAAATAAAAAATCACAGTTTACCAGGCTTTATATGCTGTAAACAATCTGCATTGATAATCTGAATTGTATCATTTGTTAGAGCACAATGCAACGACACAAGGTCACTTGCAGCTAGCAAGTCATTAAGTGTATCCATCCTTCTGGCTGCAGCAGGGAATCTCAAAGAAGATCGACTTACTCTATTGTTACCCTACAAATAATGAGATAGAAAACTCAATAAAAAAACATAATAACATTTAATATATCATAGTTTTACAACTATATGGATATGTATATTACAAATTACCATCATCAAACCCCAATTTATTTTACATAATACCATATGAATAACATAGCAGATGCTCATAGCAATCCAAGATATTAAAGCTACTTGCGTATCAAACTTGTAAGAAAAATTAGCTAACTGGTAAAGATAAATATCAAATCTATCCAAAAGAATAAATAGAAATATAATCTAAACACAGAAGCCAAAACAGTGAGATCTTACTAGTTTCGTGTTCTAGCAACCAAAAGACTGATGGGTACATTAATTGCTACTGGAAATAACTATATAAAGGAATCTTGTAAGCAGACGCACAGAGACAGCTGAAGTTAGAAATCATATAAAACGCATATCCATGGAAAGAAACAGGAATTGTATAAAGCCACTAAAATATTACTCGCATTTTTCTGAACGAATATAAAAGAAACTTCCCCAACATTCATGCCTAATAGAAAATTTCCACGAGTTAAAACTTGCATTTTGCAAAAGGACAATTATGTGACATCAAAAGAAAACCTCCATAAAAGTGCAGTCCCAGTAGCAATACATTTCATTTAAGATAAATCTATCAGCATACCTCTTGCACATCAAAATACAACACACTCATCTTAAATGCAAGGCTCCTATTGGCCAAAGACGTCGCTGAAGTAGATCCACCAACAATCCCCAAAACCAAGCCACGGCATCGACGCATTCCACGGCAGAGCGGCTGCACAGAACCAAGCCATCCAGAAGCCGAGAGCGCGTGCCTCGACAGCAGATGCGTACGCCTTATAAGCCCCAAAATGAGAGCCATCACAGTATCCGCCACCTCCTCCGCTCGGCTAACGTCGACGTGGATCAGCCGATTCAAACCAAGGTCAGTAGCGAGAGCCGAGTCGACAGCGCGGTCAGACGATCCCAAGCATAGAATCAGCTGCCAAGGACGCAGCCGTCGCTGTGCGGCGCGCGGAAGGAACGACAAAGAGTGGATGAGAACAGCCGCCGCCGACTCGATCCGCGACTCGGCCAGTCGACTCAGCGGCACGTGCTCAACTTCCGCCACGCCGTCGAGGCATTCCTCCTCTAGAACTGTGTCTTCAATACAATTAAGCGTCACCACTAGGGGAAGTGGCTGAGATTGAGCGGCGACGGCGTTGCGTTGAGGCATTGCTGCCGGAGATCTCTCACACTAACACAGTAAATCTGTGGAATTTCAGGCAATCGAAGGTGTTTTTTCTGCTTACAGGTGAAGATGGAGAATCATATTTGTTTAATTTCGTAGAAATTTTAGAAATTAGGAGTTTGAAGTATTTATAGTGAAGGTTTCCAGTGGTTTTGGAAGACGACAGTGAAAATGGAGACCCTACTGTTGTCTCACTCCCACTATGTATTTTCATTTCTACCGTTGTAATTTCCCAATTTACTTTCTAATGCCCTTGGATATTTTTATTTCCAGTTAAGTCCCACATCTTCATCTTTTGTGGGAATATTCTCATTGCATTTAGTTTGAAATTTTGAATCTCAATAAAATTCTAAATAATATTAATGACATGGCTTAAGGATATTGGTCGAATTTGAATTTTAGTTTACAAATAATCTTATACGTTACATCATCCATGCCTTAATAATAATAAGAATAATGTTGTAAAAAATAAAAATAATAATAATAATAAATTTGATTATTTTATGTTATGTTAAGCCATTATTTTTATGAGGATAATAATTCTAGCCATAATATATTAAGTTCATGATTCCAAATATATATATATATATACTGCCTCAAAATAGAAAACAAAACACAGATTTTGGGGCTAATTTAATTATTTATTGTAGTTTTTATTTTGGCTTACCAAAATATGGTAAATGCATGGAGTTTTAACAATATAAGCAAAGTCGCCAGTCATAGATGCGACTTTGCTGAGCTGGCACTGTACTCAATCAAATCGCGTACTATCCCATGTATATTGTTGTATTAATTTTTTTTTCGTTTACTTTTTTTTCTTTTAGAATTTTATACATTTATTTTTTAATCATGTTCAATAAATAAATAAATATATATATATATATATATATATATATATATATTATTACTACTTTGATTTTAAATCAGAATTAAATTTTGATTTATTTAAGGTTGTCTATTTAAAAATTCAATAATTTTACAAATTTTAATTTAATTATAAATATAACTTCTTAAAAATAAGAGTATTACACCTCTCAATATTTAAAAATAATAATACTTTAACCTTTAAGAGGTACCCTACATCGAGTTGAGTGTTAGCACTCCTCTTCTGTTGCATACGTTCTACATCTCATAAAATTCTTTTATACTTTTTTAATTAGTATGTTCTCCAATATATTTCCCACCATGAGAAAGAAAATAATACTTCTATTTGATAACGAAAAAAAAATTAATATCAAAATAGGGACCTTTAAATGTAACATCTAATATAGTAAAATGAGGATTTTTAAATGAGATGGAGGAAGTACATTAATAAATAAGAATTTATATAGTTTGTTAATGTTATTTTTAATTAATTTTTAATAAAAAAATTAAATATAAAAAAATAATACATTATTAAGAAACACTGTGAACAAGTGGATGAACCATAAACGTGAATAATTTTGTAAGAGAAATAAAGTGTGTATATAAATAAATGGCAAATTCATTGCACTTTGGTTCTTAATTCTAATAGTATTACTCTTTAATACTTCTGTCAAAAAATATATATATATATATATATATATATATATATATATATATATATATATATATTACTCTTTTAACACTAAAACAATTTATGTTTTAGGATAATAAACTAGTAAACTCTTGTAAATAATAGGGTGAGACTCTTGTGCTCGGGGACATCGTGCCCCTTTGTAATTTAAACTCATAGCAATATTTAGGATTAAATAAAATATGAATGGGAAGAGTTGTGTTCTCATGTGAGTACGGTATGTTGTCGGGATACACAAATTTTTGCCTAAAAAATATTAGGCATAGTCAAATATTAAATTTTTGAATCTAAGTCACTCTTAATTATAAAATCAATGTAGAATATACTTTCTCAAGCCACACTTATCTTTACACTTTTCATTTCATCCATTCAACACTTAATTTCATTATCATCCAAAAAAGAAACATCACATCGGTCAATAACTTTAAAAAGTTATTTTAATTCATCTCACCTAACATATATAACATACTTTATTTATATTTTTATTTGTTACCTAAAAATACTACAATACTCTTAAAATACTAATAAAATTGGTCAAAAAATAAAATTTCTTAAACTACCTATCCACAATGCTTGGTACAGTTAGGTGAGAAATGGATGAAGTATAATTTTTCTGAAGATAATAGAAAAATATATATAAAATTTAAAAGAAAAAAATGAAAAAGGAAAGGAGAAAAAAATTTTAATACGAGCATATGTGTAATGTGCATGGGGTAGTGTGCAGATGGTGGGTGTACTGACAGCTCAGCAAAGTCGCCTCTACGACTGGCGACTTTGCATATAACGTTAAAAACGCATGCATTTGCAATATTTTGGTATACCAAAATAAAATCTACAATAAATAATTAAATTAGCCCAGATTTTGGATATAGTTTGAGGTCAAATTTAAGTAGAGTTTGGGGTGATCCAACTAAAGCAACTAATAGTGTACTTTTTTTTTTAAAACGATTTTTTCTATAGTGTTAATTAATAGTAATAGTGCAGTAAAATTATTGATTTTTATAAAAACACTCATAACTTAATTGAAAATATATAAATTAATGAAAGTAGTTTAACAACTGCTGCGCGTTAATTTTTATATGAATATCAGTAGCTTAAAAATCATTTATAATAATATAATAATAAACTAAATACTACTCTTATTTTACTCTTTCTATTTGTCGACTTCATTTTAGATCATGTATTTATAGTTTGTAACTAACAAACTAAAAATCAATTCAAATTATTACTAAAACAGATTAAGAAAAGTTTGGTTTAGTCTGATTATCAAGAAAAGTGGGTGGTCGTAACTCGTAAGTGAAGGCGTACCAATCGGTATCATTACCAAATCCCATCATTTTGTGATTTCAAATCTTAAAACTATTTTATTCATAATGAGTGATGTATATTAAGCATGCTTAGCTTAAAGGATGTAACATTAGGAATTTAGGACAAAGGCACATCTTGAAATCAAATGGAAATAAGTGAACAAGAAATTGATTAATATCTAATTACATAAAGTAATAAATAAATGTGCTCTTGAAAATTTAGTGTTCACTTTTTTATTTTACTCATTTTTTGGTAATAAATGGGAATTTTTTTTCTAACAAGGATATGGGCACATAGTTTTCATCCCACTATATAATTAGGGAGGGCCCAAATTTTCGTAAATATTATAGTTGGGCCACTGAAGTAGCCCATTTAGCTACGGTCTATCGAGTTCGTTTAATAAATTGGGACACACACCAAGTTACATTGTATAGAGAAATAAACACCTAAATAAAAACTGTAAACACTGTTCATACAGAGACACACCTAAAAACAAGTGTGGAATACGAATAATGGAAACCCCCCCTATTCAGACAGAAAACAGTTAAACAAGACGAGTCACTCTTCCAAGAAATTCAACCACTTGAAGACTTTTAACAGTGTGAAACATGAAAAAAGATTAAGATAGGATGATAGATGATTAGGAAGCCAAATCCCAATTATGGGTACATTATCCCAATTGTGAACTCATTCATGTCTCTAAGGTAAGCCAAATAGTCTACAACAGTAACACATCACTCTCGAATTACAGCAACACGTTCATCATCGTGCATTCTCCCTTTAACCAGGCACTAGAATACTCTTTTTTAAAAGTTTATTTTACCAGAAATTTGAAGCAGCAAGTGTGGAGGAACTCCCAGAACAGAGGACCAACAATTGCTTCTCATTCATTTGTAGTCGCATCGTCCGATGGAGGCGCTGTGCCATCTACACAATGACATAGTTCAGTTAATACCTGTCTGAGATATGGCAGTCAAACATTAAATTTAAAGCCCATTTTTTTATGGAATAAGTATGGTTCACAATTCAAAGCCATCCCCACTGCATAAATTTCTATCCAACACAATTTCGTACTGTATTATTATATAAAAACTGATCCAGTTGTAGACAATAAATAAATAATAGGTCAGGACTACTGTCTCATGTAATTTATGAAATCATGCTTACCTTCACCTTCTGATGGTGCATAAGGAGATTTTCGGTACCGTGTTTGTTGCTGTGTTGGCTAGAACAACAAATGTCAAAAGGAAGAATGTGTCATTACAGATTCAAATGGGGAAAATAATAACACATCAAGTCACAAGTGCCCATCCAATTTTTTGGAGGAACAGAACACAAGGTATTATGTCAGGGTCTCAGATGAGAACCCTGGTCCCAAAAATTGTTCTAATAATTATATTTTCTACTGCGGACTGCCAGCATATAAAAGTTGGAGAAAGACAAAGCCGTGTAATCTTAAAGAGCTGTTACACATGCAGATTCTTTCAACATCAAAGTCCCTTCGTAAGGGAAAGACAATAGAAACTAGCTAGTGCTGATGAGAAAAGGCACAAGAAATCCAATAATCATTTAGATCCAAAGTTGAATTTTGAGACTGTCAACACCCAAAATATAAGAGTACACATGATTGATACCTGTAACTTAGGCCGCAGAGCCTCAAGTGGTCCTTTGGGCTTGGCAACACCTTGCTGCGGTCATATATCAGTCAAAATCACATGCTTCAATAACGTAAAATATGGTGTGTGTACCAAAAAAGAGTACCTTTCCCAAGGCCCAATCAGCAGAGTCAAAATAGGCTCGTTCATGATCCTGACCAGATTGAAACCTCTTAAAAAAAGAATCCTCAATGAAAAACAAAAGTATGCAAGAAGATCATTGCTACCTTAGAAATGAGAGGTGGTTTCTTGGGCATCATCCCCCCATATTTCTTCTTAACAACTTCCTCCTGCAAAAAGAGACAAAATAAACCTATTCACAACATACGTATGGAATACAGTTTTAAAACACCCAAAAAACAGGAGCATGATTTGAACACAACTTCCTGCTGTGCCGTAGGCAAGGTCTGATCAGCTTCCTCCATAACAACTTCTGTCTGTTCTTTGACTTCCTCAGTGCCTGACATATCTTGCCACAACACCGCACAAAGAACACCTGCACAATACAGACCATCAATTTCATCAGTTGTTCAAGTCTTCATGAGACAACTTAATTTTTATATGATTGACACGAAAGAGAAAACATGTTCTGCACAGGAAACTCGGGACTGGCAAAGAATATGAGTCATTCTTGTAACATCAGTACATCAATTTATTCCGTTAATTACACGTGTATCCACTAACTTCAAGATCACAATAATTAGATGAGTTTCAGATTTGATTATAAGAAAATTTACAATGATAATTTGCATTATATTGAATCTTCTGCGCATAGTCAAGTAGGACACTTTATTCTACTCTACAGAACGAATAATTGATCAAATGCTCAACCATAGGATCACATTAAGCAATAGTTTGAAAATGGTGAAAATGTTTAGGACTTGAGAAATTTAATCATTCATTCGTAGAGTCATTTACCTGTATTGCACTTCTACCCCTTATTCTCCTGTATGATATTTGCCTATGCACATAAAACTCAACTTAATATTTTCAGTAGTTCAGATTCTTCTTAAATTTAGCAATGAAAGTTCTATTGCAAAACGCAGAATTGTCTTCAATGACTCAAAATATCTACTGCATTTGCATCACAATATGACAATGCACATCTTTAGATCAAATTTTGATGAAAATGGCAAAATTTCAAGTTTCAACTCCAAATTTAAAATAATCCATGAAAGAATGTGTAGAAATCTAACTACTTATAGGCACCAGAACGAGAAATTGTAGTACTTCAGCAATAAAATATATCACACTGCTCCCGAATACAACATCAATTCATCTTAAGTCACAGAAGATCAAATCATCATGAGCTGTAACCTTCACTCCTTAATATAACAACTGCGTCAAACAAATTCATAAATCTCTTTTAGGAATCCAGTTTATTATATCCTCATATGCCTAGATCCTAAGAGATCTATACAAACAATATTAAATAAATTCTAGCAGTAACATCAATCGAGTTAAACCGCAAATATCCTACAAAATTATCGGCAGAACAACGTAGAGATTATTTTCAACGGAATATATAGAAAATTACTCTAAGAAATTACCGCAAAAAAGTTGGAAATTCAAACAGATAAATCCAGAAACAATTAATAATTGAAAGGCGGATCACCTAGGGTAGATAATCCAAGCCTGTTTCCACTTCAGATCGATCGCGTGTTTGTGTGTTTCTGAAAGGGAGACTGTTCGTGAGCACTACAAAATAAAGCATTAAATTACTAATCGAATAAAAGGAGAGACGCGAGATTCCATTTGTGTCCTTGAGATAAATTTTACATAAACTACATGCGATATTCATTTTCTATTTTAGATTATTATCTTTCCACTGTAAATTCCCCACCATCTAATTGGAATCTGTGCGTTAATTATATAGCATTTTAATATTCAATTTATAAATTCCTAATAATAATTTGTAGTAATAAATCTAGCTCTGTTTTAGTATCAAGCATTTTAGCGTTATTCGTGAAAATTTTAGATGGATAAGAGAGTAAGAGATTATTATATTAAAAAATAATAATTTATTTAGTTTTATCTATATATATATATATATATATATCTATATATGTATAATAATACAATAGTGCTATTTTAGGAAACTTCCAGCCAAAACTAACTTAATATAAATAGTAATGCGCTAAAAACTAAAAATAAAAATACATGTGTCAAATTATTAATGATGTGTGAAATGTACTTGCTTTAGAGAGAGTAAGATGAAGTATTAGTAGTCAATTTTTGTAACCAATCAAAATATTTTGTTCTTATCTTTATTTAAAAATTTATCTAATAATTTAAATATATTTATAATTTATTTATTTTAAATTTATGTTACATGAAAATTATATCAAACTATTCGTCTTTTCAAGATCTTCGATTTGACATCCATATCTATAATATAATATAGTAGGAATTACAAAATTTCAAATTTAATAAAAAAAATTATTTTAAATGATTCTTTATCACAATTTATTAATAAGTAAAGTATTTATAAATGAGTAAAAATATTTAAATTAAAATTCTATTTAATTATTTATTATTGAAATTTTAAAAATTCTAATTTTAATGATTTAGTTTAATATATATTATAAAGTAAATTTTGTTGATAACTATGTATTATTTAAGAGTAAAGTTATTTCTTTTTAAAATAAAATAATTAAATATATTTTACTTTAAAAATATACATAATTTTATTTGTGTAAGGTTTCTAGAAGAAGAAGCTTGAAGCTTTTGGAATAAGCTTGTGCAAGGCTTCTACAAAAATTTTGGTACAAATCTTTCATGGGAAGCATGTGACATTTAAATATATATATATATACATATATAGGCTGCTAATGATAAAAAATTTTATACAAAAACATCCGACTATAATAGGCAGTTGAGCGGACATGGCGGAGGAGTGGTCGAGCGGATATGGCGAAGGAGTAGCCGATTGAGGTAGCGACCACTCCTCCGCCACGTCCGTTCAACTACCTATTATGGTCGGACATGGCGAATGAGTAGCCGATTGAGGTAGCGGAGGAGTAGAGCTGTTATAGTGATCGAGTAGCTCGTCTCGTCAAAACTCGAACTCGGCTCGACTCGACTCGTGACCATTCGAGCTTGTTAAATACTCATTAAGCTATCGAGCCGAGCCCGACTCAACTCGATAAGCTCGCGAGTACTCGATTTTTTATTAAATAATATATTATTATTAAATATGTATCATATATATATATATTTATATATTAATATAATATATATAATAACAATAAAATAATATATTATTTTTATAAGTGTGTAGCCCTAATTTCCACATTCCACTTACTTTTCTTTTTGGAATCAAATCAGCAGCAAGGGGCGATAAGGCAGAAGCTCAACAGCTCACCTTCGCCTCCAACATCCAAGTTCATTTTTACAACTCTCCAATCCGCCGCAGCCGATTCATTCAAGATGCAAAGTTTCAATACTCAATAGCCACAACCCATCTTACCCATTCAAACCCTAAATTTATTTATTCAAGTTCACAATCTTCCATTCCTCCCCGATCTGCAATTGCATCGATTTGGGATTCAACCCTCCGTTTCGCTTCAATCATCTTTGGGTGAAGAGTATCTTCCGTAGACTTTGTTTACTAGTTAGATCTATTTCCCCTTTTTCTTCTCTATTTTTTTCGATCTATAAAAAGTTAGGAAGGGGAGTAGATATTTTGTTGAAATCTTGCGAAAAATGTAAAGAATTATAGACGGCCTATTTCTTCTCGTCGCCTTCATTTATTGAATGGTATTGAATCTATAGGTGTGGGATCTTAATGTTGAAATTATCTTATATAAAATTCGAGTCGAGCCGAGCTTAAAAGTAGCTCATTCTACTATTCGAGCCGAGCCTGGCTCTTTAAGAGCTCGAGCCGAGTTCGAGCATCTACTACTCGGGCTCGCTCGGCTCTAACAGCTCTACGAAGGAGCTTCTATAGCCAATGTAGAATATGTGCTTCCAAAAGAACACTTCATTGACAATGCGATGCATTTTGATTTTTTCGTAAAAAGAAAATAAAGAAGTTTGGGATGCATTTTGGATTCTTCATAAAAAGAAAATAAATAACTTCTCATCCAATGCATGGATAGTCTTTGATGAGTAAGATTATTTTTTTATTAGTTTGACTCTTTAATGAATGAAAATTTGTTGAACAATATAGTTTTTTCATCATCAAACTCATCTTCAATTTTTTGCTATTCATAATTGTGGATATTTTCTTTATTTACATTGAAGAAATCAATTCATATTATATGTATAATTTCGACATGAAAATGGAGGAAGAATAAAGAGTTAGAAGGAATTGTAAGAAATGGAAGATTGAATTGAATAAGATGAATGAAATAAGAGATAGATAAATAAAATGGAGCATCTTGTACAAGTACGAATAGATGTTCCTCAAAATAAAATTATTCGAAATAATCCTTTTAATTATTTATAGCAATAAAATATTAAATTGTCAATTGAATGTGAATTCAAAATATAAGCATTTGATCATGATTGGAGAAAAATTGTATGACTAGATATTTGAAACATTAGTTCTTTTATATATATCTTTATAATTTTAAAGATATAAATTAGTAATCTACAAATTATTCGAATAGATGTTTCTCAAAATAAAATTATTCGAAATAATTTTTTTAATTAGTTATATTAATTAAATATTAAATTGTCTATTGAATGTGAATTCAAAATATAAGCATGTGATCATGGTTGGAGAAAAATTGTATGACCAGAAATTTGAAACATTAGTGCTTTTTTATATATCTTTATAATTTTAAAGATGTAAATTAGTAATCTACAAATGTAACGTATTAGTAATTTATTAAATTAGAAAGGATTAAAAAATACTATCATCAACTCATTTATTAAATTAGAAAGGATTAAAAAATATTATCCTCAAATCATTAACTTAGAAGAGAAAATAAATTATTAAAAAATTGCATCGATCATTCACATCATGTAAAAATTGCATAGATCATTTGTATGTGGTAAAATGCATAGAAAAATTTATCGATCATTCACATCATCATGTAAAAACTGCATAGATAATTTGTATATGGTAAAATGCATAGAAAATTATGATAAACATATGTAGTTTAGATATTTAGAAGTGATACAAATTTAGATTTTTTTTTTATCTAACCATGAATATATCGTTTAAATAACACGATAAATATATGGATATAAAAATGTTACAATTTTAACTTACATGTGAGAAATAAGTTTCTAAATAATACAAAATTTGTAAATATATTAGTAAAGTTTACAAATAAGTTATATTGTTGATATCGAAGAAAAATAATTATAAATAATAGAATTCATTAAAATTATATACTCAAGTAAAATAGAAGACATGGAATTATGAATAAATGAAAGAAATATGCTATCAATTATTTTGATGGAGAATATGGTAAGAATAGTGTATTATTGTTAAAATATATATAATTTAGTATAGTGATTAAAATACACCATTAACCACAAATATTAAATTACAGTTATACCTTACAAATTCATTTGAAAAGGTATAAACTTTTGATGTTTGCTTTGGGTATAAGTAAAAGTAAGAAAGTTGGTTTTATGATTGGGTGAATTTAGTAAATCCAACAAATAGTGTTAATTTAGGTTTATTTTGGGGATTTAAATAGTTGTGACAAATTTAAAATTAAAATAAATTTTGAGGTTATTAGATACTCCCTCCCGTCTCATTCTAATAGTTACGCTTCATTTGTAAAATAGAAAGAAAGCGTAAAAATTAGAATGGGACAGAGGGAGTAAAGTTTTTTTTTAATAGGCGTGTGAAGATTGTTATTAGACAGACGAATGAGAAAGTGTGCAATCTTTTTTAAGGTGGAAGAAGTACTAATTATTGTATGCGTATTTTTTTTTATAAATAATATAAAAGTTATTTAAAAAATATTATATGTTACTGAGTATATTATTATTGATAAAACTGTAATAATATATTCAATGAAACATAGTAATTGATTTTGTGTCTTTTATTATTTTAGTTTATTATTTATATTGTAATTGAGTTAATAGTTGCATTGTATATTTATCATGAATTGAGATTGTTTGCAAGAGTAAGATAATAAACTGTCAACTTTTTAGAAAAAAGTGGTTAAAAATTATCATAAAACTTTGCTAATGTCTAAGTTAAAACAAGAACTTTTATATATTTTGTTATGTCATCCGTGACTTTATGTTAATATGCTTAAGATAAACTAAACTATACATTTTTTGTTTTTGAAAAAAAACTCTAAAATAGTTATGATGATATTCATTATAATCCTAAATTTTTTAATTTTGTTTTGATTTCATCCCAAAATAATAATTTTTACCTATTTTTTTCTCATAATTTTGATAAAACACCAATTTAATCTCATAGTTTAGTCATATGAAATTAAAAAATTGAACATTTTAAGTGAAAATTTAAAAATTATGAGAATATTATTTTGAAAAAATTAAGTTTCTTAAACCTATTTTTAATACAAAATAATTGTATATTGCTCTTTATTATTACATGTTTATTCTCAATTCATTATTGATGAATGCTATAATTTATTTATTAGGTATATTCTATAATCATTGTCACATTTTAATTTTAATTTTTTAATTTCATATATTTATATTTTAACTTCATTTTATTTATTTATGATACTTCTATAATAATTTAGTTTAATTTTTATTCTTTTCCGTGCAACGCACGGATGTATTACTAGTAAATATAAATCTGGATTACTATTATAAACGACAATTATGTACAAATAAATCTAGAAAGAACTATATTTATTTAATAAAAAAAGGCACCCCTTCTATGGATCATTTTATGCAATTTATTTATTATCATTTTTTATTAAACAAGTTGTTATTAATAATCACATTAAATTTTACGTTTATTTAGTTTTTTTTTTTCTAACTCCGTAAATAAAAAGTCAATAATCTCACAATATATACACAATACACACCATTTAGTAAGTTAAATTGAGGAATACAAGTGAAAATTTAAGATATGCTCATGCACATATCTTGTGTAATATTTATTTTAAGCTTTATTAACTTTATAAAATGCTTTTATAAAAACTGAAAGTTTAGGGTGTATTTTATTAAAATATCTTTTGTTTTAATAAATATATTCACATTCAATTTCCACTCTCGTTTCCAAATGCGTTGAATCAACTGAAATCAATAAATCGCAGTATTTTCTTTCACAAGAACACTTATCTGTTTATTCTACAAAAGGAAACTAATCATTTTTAAGAGGAAAAAGAAAATCTCAAAATTTTGGACAAAATGAAGCTTTATCCCAAAACGAATA
This sequence comes from Pogostemon cablin, assembly GCA_023678885.1. Classification (NCBI taxonomy): domain Eukaryota; kingdom Viridiplantae; phylum Streptophyta; class Magnoliopsida; order Lamiales; family Lamiaceae; genus Pogostemon; species Pogostemon cablin. Next base: position 32,239,801 of record CM042952.1, on the reverse strand, counting down.
AAAAGTTGCCTACTATTAACATGTATCATAGCATGGTGCTGGAACAGAACATCTAAAATGGAACAGAAACATGTTTCAAACAAACAGGAAATCTCAAAATTAATATATACTCCCTATAAACAAACTTTATCCATCAAATCTGCCAGTTATGCAATACAGATTCACACAAAATCCCTGATCTCAACCATGGTCGACTTATCACTTGCACAACTCTACAATGATATACTACAAAACACCAATTTCATATACCGACACTGGCTACTTTTTTGGACTAAAATTTCCCAAAAACACAAGGACAAACAAAAAATTACTAGACAAAAATGATGCTCCAACAAACATTATTAAAGATGATGTACGACGCGAGGAGATATAGACACATGGACAGAAACATCAAACACCAACCCAGCATTCTTTTTGGACAGATCGGTCTAACTATTTTACATCCGGGGTAGCACACAATGGAAGAGATTTGGCAGTATTCATCAAATCTGAAACTTAAAGTGCCGATATCCTGCAGATCAATTAGCTAGCAATATTTTGTGTATCTCACTTTCTCAGATGCGTTATGCTGAAGTATACTTCCATCTCTATATGATGATACCTACCATACCTTTTTTATATGTGAGAATTGTGAATTTAGAAAAACCTCCTCCTGAAACCCCGGGTTGTTGCTTGATATGATCGCATGAGCAGCCCGACTCCTATTCCAACACCAAGGCACATTCCAAGACCTATCCCAACACCAACCCTTACACCAGCGTTGAACCATGTTAGCTGCCCATCTTCACCAGTGTACATATCTTCAGAGTAATAGCTGTATCCAACTTTCCCTTCTAAATCTTCGTCATCCATATCAGCTGCCATTAACTGCATAATAACATATATTATTAGCATTTGAATTCAGAGGTCAAATTACATGCCTTAACTCAGTCATAAACAGTCATTCTTGAAAATGGGTTGCCGTGGGGGCCATCATGAACTAGATACATCATACATGAATGGAATGACTAATTTAGATAACTAATGGGTGCAAATGTTGAAAAATATATCTGGACCTTGCGGATAAATGGAACAAAATAATAGGGCAGATACTCATAGCATTTTTTCTCTATGAAATTTCATTCAATATATATATATATATATATATATATATATATATATATATATATATATATTTTAAGGGTTTGCAGTGGAGGGTCTCTGCCAAAATTAACTGATTATCTGGGAACATAAGAGAAAAAGTATAGGCCATTGCAATAATTAGTTGCCAATGCTCCATGAGAACACTAAATATTTCTATCAGACACCGGTTAATATCTTAGCTTCAACTAATCAGACAGCAGAACAGGCATCTCAATTTTCAGCAAACCCAGATTTTGAACTAAATGACGGAGTGTAAAAAATTTTACTGCCATGGACAAGAAAATATTGTCCTAATCCACTCGCTCATTTCCACTAGTACATTTCCAAATATCATCACTACATAAATGGTCTGATTTAATAACACATACGACCTATCCCAAATTCATGATATAAAAATTCAAAACTCACCAATACTTTTCAAGATCAAATGTTGAAGAAGTATATAAATCTTGAACTTTCCAGCATTCAAATACAACATAATGCTGGGACAAATAAAACAGTTATTTATCCCTGAGATATTTAGAAGCTTGTAAAAGACATACAGACATTTAATTGGCTCAGAATCAGATTGATAACCATTACTTGCTCATCTCCATATCCTAGAGAAATACAGGGTCATATAGATGGATATTCACAAAATGACCCATTGGCCGTTGCCTTACTGTGTAGCCTAATTTGCAGAAAAGCATCACCAAGTTTATTGTCTATGTTATTAAATAAAAAATTGCAGAAAAGTAATATCTCAGTCTTAATTAGAATTGCGTGAAAAGGTGAGATTGATATCAAACCTAGGGAGGTGGGATTGTTTCAATCCAACAGAATGCATACGAAATACCAATTATTTTCTAAAATCCAAATGACGAATCACACATATTGCACTCCATATTCCATTCTATTCAACATCAAGTAATCATCTCCAGGATTTCTCCAATTGATTCAACAATATGAATATTATCCCATCAGAGAAATAGAAAGTAGAAACACAGGGATATGGTGTCCTCCAAATAAATTGGAAGTGAAATGGAGAAAGAGATAATAAAGGAAATGAAGACAATCAGAATCAAAGTTGGAAACTCTGATAAACCACTCTTCTACATTACTCTCTGAAAGAGGTAGTGTGGAGCTCTCTGGTCTTGGAATGGCTATAAACGATGTCATGGCTATAATAGCACACGTAACTGTTAAGGAAAAAGACAGAACATTGACCATAAACACGATGGATGATCATGCCACATAAAGTAGAAGTTGTATTATTCAAGGGGAAATTAGAAGACAATACAAATATATTAGAAAATAAACTGATAAATAATACCTCAAAATAAAAATATTTTAGAATCCCAATTGATCCAGTTCATAAAATAGCATCCAATAGCATGAGTTCATAATTAAACTCAACTGCATTACATATTATCATCTTCCCTTGCACTCCACCATCTTTACTTTTACTGGTGTGGCGCATATATCTCATTGCAGAAGCAAGCTTTTAACCAACTGATTTATTTGTTACCACTTCAATTTTTGCTTCCTTAAGTTGCATTAAAAGTAGAGAGTTCAGCTTCAGCCAATTAAATTTTCAGTGTTCCTCTATGTTGGTCGCAGAAATTTTTTCTAATAAATCATAATTGTAGGAAAATATTGAGACATACACCAGCACTAACATTCAGACACAAAAAGCCAACTGCCTCAATTCTAAACAATAACCACGTCCCATATAACAAATAAAGAGGTAAAAATGAATCTGAGAATAATAAGCCTAAATCCAAATTACCTGCAATTTCCGCTGTCTTACTAACCCATTACTCAAACTCCTTTGCTCCTTCCCCATCTCCTCATCCTCTGGAATTGCATCGAGCATCATTCCTTGTCTCGGTTTCCTCCGTGGACTAATCAAAACCGTCTTCATCATAATCACCGGCGTCCCCGAGCAACACCCCGCTATATAAACCTCGATCGACGGGGAACAAGCCCCTTTCTTTGACTGGATAAGGGGAGAGCTTTTATTTGTAATGGGAGTCGCCACATAACACTCAATGCTCCACCCAGAATTCGAATCATTGTCCCTTCCATTCTCGTTACTCCACGCAGCACCCGCATCTGCTCTCTCCAACGAACCACAAAGAATCAAATCCAAATCATCTCGCTCTTCACACACCTCGAATTCCACGGGACCGGTGACCTTAACACAATCTGTGCTGACATACGTCACCTCGGACGAATCTTTATTGACACGATCCCGGCGGAGGGTAATCGAAACGGTGTCGGACGATGGGATACGAGCACCGTTGATTTCTAACGAAACGCCAACTTCCCGGCGGAGGTGCCGGAGTTTCAGTTGGTCGGGGAGGTTCTCCAATGCGCAAGGCGCGATTCGGACATAGAAAAGCCGAATTTCCAAACAGCCGCCGGTAAAACTCGGAGCTCTGTATATAGATAGTTGTAAATCATCGTCGCTTTGGCCCATTCTCAGAACCCTAAGCTTCGAACAATCGAAATTCAACTATTTCGATAAGAACTCGCGGTTTTGTGGGGTCACGTACAGGGAATTCAAGATATTAACATTGAGGATCTGGAATTTAGGGTTCGTTTGAGAAAATAAATAAAAAATAGATGGAGAGGAAGGGGAGGGACAGAAAGAGTATATGAGGAGCGTGGGATCACACATGTAGATGGCGAGTGGGATCTGGAGGAAATCTCACAGACCCACGTGGTTCGCATAAGGTGGGGCTGTGGTTTATCAGGACCCCGCCCGCCCAGAAATTGCCAACCCGCTCCAGTAATTCAACAAATTTGGTTACGTCTCATTGTCAAAGACTCGTTTCATCGCTTATAATTCTAGTTCTGATTAAACCAAATTAATAAAATAATATTTATTAATTTACATTGAAGAAAATCATAGACCACATAAAATATAGTACTTTTTTTTTTTTTATTGTTTTTGTCTATTGCTTTGATTCAGTTTCTGAGTGTAAATATAATGGTAATAATTTGTATGAGATCATTCCTAAAATTAGAAAAAAACTAGGTAATAGAATTTTTATTAAAGAGTAATACTTCTTATTTAATGGTAATTGTCTATTATAATTTCATAAGCATTTTTAGAATAAAGTTATGTACTTCCATTAATAAAGGGTGTGAGCTTATATATTATATAGAAATTAAAATGAGATATTTATAATTGCTTAAATTTTAATATTTGGTCGCTTTCTTATTATTATTTTTTTATAATAAAACGATAAATTAGAATTTTTGCTAAATATGATGTTATAGTTATAGTTAACTAATAAAAGTTTTGAATAAAGAAATAAGCATGCATTATGAAGCATATCCAAATGAGAAACCGAACATGTCATTGTCATGTAGAAAGTATACTAAGTTGGATATGAGTTTATTAAACAAGATTAAGGATTGTAAGAATATTAAATTTGGCTGTCTTATATTCATTAATTGTAGTGTACCGTTTAAGAAGTCGGACATCATCGTTATCAATTTGACAACCCATTTAAACACTTCATATAAAAATCTAAATTCTTCTTTGAAAATAACGCCCTTTTTTTTTTTTTAAGGTAAATTACCAAAACTCCTCTAGGTTTGTTCAAACTATTAAATAAACTCCGTTGTTTGAAAATTTATTAATTATCCCCTTTAACTTGTTTTTTATTTGAACATTAATAAAAATACATTTTTCTTAAAATAAAGAAGGATGAAAATGACATCAAGACTCATATATTTAATATTGTATTTTTAAATTTCACTATATTTTTTTAAAAAATATTTTTTAAATGAGGTAATTGGTAATTTTTCAAACCACTGGATTTATTTGGTAATTTGGACAAACCTCGAAGGGTTTTTTGGTAATTTACCCCTTTTTTTTATTCATAATTTAAACGACATGAGTTGCCCTTAATTATGCGTTAGTGTGTGCTAAGGATTGAAAATTGATGCATTTTATTGTTGATTTTAGAAAAAATATCCTTCATAATATATTTATTTTTAGAAAATTACACTATGACTTTTTTTTTTTAACTCTTTACTATGTTAATTAATATATAATCGTATGTAAAAGTATACATATAATCGGATTTAGAGTGCAAATATTGAGGCGTATGGAATTACATGTAGAATCAAACATAAGATTACATTTGTCACTGCATGTTTGTTCGTAAAAGGAGTCGCGAATAATATTATTGTTCAAAATTTTTGAAAGTTGGCATCATTTTAAAGAAATCATAATGAGTGAATTTTTATTAAAATAATAATAATAATAAATAAATATTAATAGTGCTTTTTTTTTTTTTTTTTTTTTTACGGAGACCCTTTACATTGACACTGCTAAGTAGAGGTGATAAAAGTGAATAATATTTTGTACAACTTAAATTTTATATTTTTAATTAATAGGGCTCACATCACACGTTTTCAATGTTTAAATGGAGAATGTAAATTTGACTAATTTTTGTTGCAACTCTATTTTGATAAGCTGGTCTCTTATTCACATAAGCGTAAAAAACGTTAAATGATATAACAATTTATTTTAAAGTGTACATCTTATAAGGGTATTGTTCTTTCAACTAGAAAGAATCAATTGAAATATGTGGTAAATGACATTATTGTTTGAATAAAAACAAATTCTCAAAAAATAAAAGATATATATTTTAATACTAAATAATACAATTTTTTAGACTTCAAATATTGGCGCGCGGTGTATATGGAGTACGCAAATTTGATCTTATATAGATTAGTATATAACCCACGAGTTACGCGGTGTATAATATTTATATAAAAATAAAATTATTAAGTAGACCATAAAATTTTTATTTTATATATATATATATATATATATTTCCTCCATTTCATATTAAATTGCACCACTAAAAAAAATCACTTTAATTCATAACCTTAAAAATACATTTTAATCACAAATTTACCATTTCCAACCTTTATTATTTAAAAATACTACTCCTATATTATTTTCCAAAATCAATAAAGTTGGTAAAAAGACAACATTTCTTAAATTTGTACAAGTAAATGTAGGACGGATGGTTAACTTAATTTTTTAATTAATAATTTTCATATTTTTTAAATAAAATATAAATCATTTGACTTTTGCACTATAAAAATATAAATTGTTTCCTTTTATTTTGGATTTAATAAATTTAGTAAGAACTCATATAATTATTAATATATTTTTAAATGTCTTAATTTAATATTTATTTTTAATATATAATTAATGTAATATTAAAAAGTTAATATACTTAATCATTAATGCTTAACCAATGATAGCATAGTACTTAAAAAAATTTATCATAAGTAAATGCAATTTAATGTTGATAAATATTAGAACTTCAAATCATTTAAATTAAAAAGAAAGGAAATAAATAAAGACAAACCAATCAAAATGTAACACATATGAACAAATATTTAATAATTCAATTAATGCTGACACATATGATTTTGCGAAAAGTTATTTTAGGACTACTTTTTAATTATATATTGTACTAGATTTAAAACATGCGATGTTACATACACGTTAGTACTTTATAATGACAAAAATTCTTGTGCATCTGGGCGCAGTCCATACGCCTTTAGAATTTTGTGTTAAATTGTATACAATTTATTATACAAATATGTACCCTTTATTTTCTAAATAAAATTATTGTATGTATCTGGGCGCATGAGCAACACTCCATGAGTATTTAGAATTTTGTGTTAAATTGTATACACTTTAGTATAAAAACGTGTACCCTTTATTTTATAAAGAAAAAAATATTAATGAAAAGTGTATACCCTTTAGAACAAAATGACATACATTTTATTAATTAAAGTGTATACCATTTAGACCAAAGCAATGTACCCTTACCCATAATACTAGATTTCTAAAGGCGTAGGGAATGTGTTCCCGTGCGCCCACACAAGTCTCACTCCTTTATAATACTTTATAATGTATACTTTAAAATTGTATATTAAATTAAAATGTACTACTATGTAATCAAGAGTTGTATAATCATTTTTTTGGCTCTCATTTCATCGGTCTTTTCTATTCTCTGCATTTTTCATTAAAATAAAAAGATTTGTTAGTTTTAAAAATTAAGAAAAATTATTAAAAAAATCATAACATTCTGGTTTTTATTCTAAAAATTAATAATATTTAATAGATAAAAAATTTTAATATCAAAACTAAAAAAACTAATTAAATTAATAAAAAAGACGGTTCCTATAGTGAAATCACCATTACAATTAATGACTTTACTATGTGTTATACAAACTCACCATTATAAATAGTGATTTTGCTTATTTTGGAAAGATTTTAAGGTAAGGAATATTTTAGAAATCATGTCTATTTTATTAAAATTTTCATATCTTACTAATTAATACAAGGCAAAAACTTGTGTGTGCTCCGTGCGCCTTTAAAATTTTGTATTAAATTGTATACCATTTAGTATAAAGATGTGTACCATGACAAAAACTTGTGTGTGGCCGGGCGCACGGGAACACATTCCGTGGTCCTTTGAAAATTTGTGTTAAATTGTATACCTTTTAGTATAAATATGTGTACCCTTTATTTTCTGAAGAAAAATAAAAAATATTAATAAAGTATATACCCTTTAGAACAAAATGGTGTACCTTTATTAATTAAAGTGTATACACTTTAGATCAAAGTAATGTACCCTTACCCATAATACTAAATTCTAAAGGCGCACTGAATGTGTTCCCATGCGTCCAGACGCACACAAGTCTCACTCTTAATATAAAATAATTAATTATTATTTTAGGTAAAGTTGTAAATAATGAATTATATGAAAGATATATAGTGATTCACAAATATTTTGCAAGTTTTTCTAGTAGAAGATGCAAAATAATTAATTATTTATAAATTTTTATATTAATAAAATATAATAATTTTCGTAATTAATTGTTATAAGAATTAAAAGGTTTGTGCATTTAATAAAAAAAAAATACTTTCAACTTATTAGTTATAATACTTAAAGTTCTAATTCATACTAATTGAAAAGAATATTTAAAGACAATGTTGATACATGAATGTTTGAAATTAACCTTAAATCCAATGCTATATTAACAACTAATTAATCCCAATAAATATAAAAAATATATATTAATGAATGGTTAATTAGTAGATAATAAGATATAGTAAAGGATATAATGGCCATGTTTCTCACACGATTTATTGTTTAGTTACTCACTCTAATCTACAAAATTCACATTTATTGTTTTTATAGATACTAATAAAATTCACTTTTGATTTATTTTTAGGATAACACATACTTAATTATAAAATATATTGTGTATAGTGCTATAAATTAATAATCATTCATTAAAAAAAATAAAAAAATAAAAATTAATGTGGTAAGTTATGAAAAGTAGAGATAAGTGTGTGTTGTATGCCCAGCACACAGCAACAAATAGATGAATGCTAAATAATGTGAAATGAGGATGACATCAACATCCATAAACTAATCAAATACACACAATGACATCTGTCAATTTCAGTAACATATTGTTGCTACACACCGTTACAGTACTAATTCTCATCAACCTAATTGAGCAATAATATGGAATTATTTCCATAATGAAATTTGATTTTTAGAAATTTGTTTCATTATTTTATTATTTAATATGGAATTATATGTTATACATCAAAATCATTAAATATAATGTTTCTCCTATGGTTTTGACTCCAAGTTAATATAATTTGATAAATATAAAAATACATATATATTGTTAAAAAAAAATTTAAAATGATTTAATTCATTCACAAAATCAGCTCCATATTTTGCAGTAATATTTAATTTACCTATTCATATTGCTCATTAAAAGATTTTACGAATTCATTGTTTTAAAGTTAATAAAAGGTCTTGTCCATTGCATTCTCCACATCTTTAACCTTCACATATTAATGATATATTATATTTAATTATTTAATCAATTTTATACTCGATATTATTATTATTATTACAATTAACATTTTTACATTATCATATTAATGAATTTATAAAGTCAAATAATATTAAAAGAAATATAACTAATAAATTATAAGTATAAATAATTTCTTTAACTTATTCACTAACATAAATTAATTAATACTTATTATGAGTGAAATTACAAATAATAAAATATATAATTATTTAAAAATAAAACTTTGTGTACGTTTATATATTATATTTATTTATTACGATGATTAATAAATGATTGGTTACCTTCAATGTAATAAGTACCTTGTATCAATGAATTTTAAATAATTACTATGAAAAAAACACAAAGATAATTAATTAGAGACATTTACATTTATATATATTTTAAATATCTTGTTACAACAAATTATTATTAATTTAATATTTTATTTTTATTAATCATGAACATTGAAATTCACAAATCTATTAAACTTTTATATTATAATATCACGGTGATAATTATTTAATTATATAATTTTTTTTATTTATAATATACTATATTAAATAATTTGAAATTAAAAAGAATAAATAAATAAATACTCCCTCCGTCCACTTTCAAGGGTGTCATTTTTCCATTTTGGGCGTCCGCACCCAAGGGTCTCATTTCATTTTTTATCTACACACCCACTAATACAACTAAAAAAGGGACACATACCTCCACTAATACAACTACTCACTACACATTAAATAACAATATTCCTTAATCTCTGTGCTCAAACACATCAAATAACAATACTCTTTAATCTCTGTGCCAAAAAGCAAATGACACTCTTGAATCTGAACGGAGGGAGTAAAAGAAATCTAACTAATAAAATTACACATGGGTTCATCAACGACTACAGAAATCAAATCTTTTTATGGATGTAATTAGCAAATAGACACAATACTCTTAGATAAATAGGTATAGAGATATATAATTAGGAGTTGCATACCGTACCGTACCGAAAATACCGACTCATACCGTATAACGTACCGAAATTATCGGTATTAAAAAAATCATACCGATACCGTATCGAAAATCGGTATACCGAAATTTTGGTATACTATAGATCAATACCGTTTATACCGAAATAGCGAAACATCTTATTTTATCGAAAATTACCGATTCATACCATTAAAATACCGATTCATACCGAAATTATTATATAATATTTGAAAATAATTTAATCAAATAATTTATACTAAATATAAAAATAATTATTATTTTGATATTTGAGTACGGTATATACCGAAATACCGAAAAATACCGAAATACCGATATATTTTCGGTATTCCAGTATATACCGAAATACCGATTTTTAAAAATTTATATACCGATACCGTACCGATAATTTCGGTACGACATCATACCATACCGAAATTTTCGGTATACCTATTTTTTCAATATTTTCAGTATTTTTTGATACGATAACTACGGTATACCGAAATTTTGATAATTTTATCCACCCCTATATATAATTAAAAATAATAATTATACAACTCTTTCATTTTGCAATCTGATTTAAAAATGTCACGCTCCCTCCTCACTTCAACTTTGAATGCACTGCTTATTTTCATTAAATTTGTGAAATTCTCTTTATCATTAATGGTGTACCCCACCATTAGGGCCCCCACCGCCCCTACCCTGAGATTGGTGGAGCAGGTAAATCGCACGATGTGCCTCAAGTGGCTTATAGAGAGAGTTCACTGTTAAACTTGTGTTTGCAAGGAAATTCTCCTTATCATTGAATATACTTGTAGACGTTGTCGTCCCCTCTTTTGATTCTGCATTCGACTCCATCTCGGTTCCTTTCTCATCCAACCGAGTAGCTACGAAGCACTCTATTACTGTCAATGATTCGTTCTAGAACTGCACCTCCGACGACCCCATTACCATTGAATTCCACTCCACAATTTATAGTATTTAATTTGTCTTTTCATATTACTTGACTTTATGAATTCATTAATTTGATAATGTGAAAAGGTTAATTGTAATAGTAATAATAATTTAAGTATAAAATTGATTAAAGAATTAAATATAATATATCATTAATATGTGAAGGTTAAAGATGTATTAAAATAATTAGATAGGGATAAAATGGGGAAAAAAGTTTCTCAAATCCTTCATACTTTTAATATATTAAGATAAGATAAGATTAAGATATATTAGATTTTAATTAAGAGTTTAATTTGTGCACTGAATAATCTCAAACGTTGAATTATATTTTTATTTAATTCTCGTTATTAAATAAAATAAAATAAAATAAATAATTTAAAATAAATTCAATAACTCCATATTATACTCTAACTTATATTCTGTATATATCGTTGCACTAATTAGACTCATAACCACCCCTTAATTAATAGGCTTACATCCCGTCACTATCAATAATCAAAAATTTCCAATCTATATATATCAAGTATTTAATCAAGTATTTTATAAAGTTCACTTTTACTGCCTACTCTAATGCTAGTTTAATATATCTACACTGTTACTTCGATTCGTCCACGTACATTTATCAATAAGTGATGATTATTTTCCAACTCATTTTATATTTTTATTAAAAACAAAACAAAAAACAAATAAAAAACTCCACAACATATCGATATATAAAGAATTTCAATTCAAACTCATGCAATTAGACCAATTCAATCATTGGTTATAGCGGTTAAACTTTTCTTTTTATGGCATAATTTTTCTCTCTATATATATCATCCATCTAACATTATAACACATAACATATGTACCAAAATGGAACCAAGAATCCAAACATCAACTAGACACAAGCAACCCGATTCCCTATGTTTTACTCAAAATTAATTCTTATCCTAAAATAAAATGATGAAGGCATATCCACTTCAATTTGTATGGGCCAGAGTTTAGAGTTGGAGACTAATAAAGACCAATAAGAAACTGCTATTGGATTAGATCTGGCCCATATTTGTTAAATACCGGGCAGTTCAAATGCAGAAAAAATTAATTAAAAAATGTTAGTGAGTCAAGTGATTAATGACCAAACATATCATGATAATGGAGAAGGTAGATGTGGCCCATTAACATTAACTGGCTCAAGATTTATAGGCCGGCTATTCTCCAACCATAACTTTGACCAAAGTGTTTAGTATATACCGTATCCGTCTCATATTAAATTTCACACTTTCTGTTTTAATTTGATCCACATTAGGCTTTGTCACAAAAAAATAAAACAAAAACCACATCAATTTTTAGTGTATCCGTCTCACATTTAATTTCACATTTTCCATTTTTATTGGATCCACATTAAACTTTGTCACAAAAAAATAAAAACAAAACCCACGTCAATTTTTTTATCTTAAAAGTATATACCACTATCACATGACACACCTAACATATTTTTATAATTTATTTATTACATAAAAAACTGGATTACCCTTAAAAATTCAATAAAATTATTCAAAAAATAATTATTCGTTAACTCCATGTATATATATATATATATATATATATATATATATATATATATATATATATATATATATATAATGGAAAAAATTTACGTGGGATGGAGGGAGTACTTATTATACTCTTACTATTCGCCCCAATAGTAGTATTTTAAGCGTCTGGTCTAAAAGTTTCATTTTTATTTTAAAGAAACAAAAAAAGGACTCACTCATAGTCCACCACTATGCATTAATAGAACTATTCACTACATATAAAATAATAATATTTTTTAATTTATAGCAAAAAGTAAATAAAATTGCTCTGATACCATGTAAGAAAGAACGGGAATACGTGATTTTTATTCTTTATTTATGGGATTAATCCCAATATACAGTGTACAAGAAGATATGTATGAACAAAATACAATCAATTAATATACAACATATCACTAGAATTGATTTATGACAAATTCTCTTTTGAGACGTCCATCCCGTGAGACGAATTTGAGACGGATATTTATTTTGATTTTTATTAAATTAAATAACTCATTTTAATTTTGACCTATTAATAATTATTAATTGAGAGGTTATCATATATCCTATAAAATCTCCTACAAATCTGCTAATTTAAAAAGATATTATTTTATTTTTTCATAAAAAAGAAACATATCAAGAAAGAGATCTTCAACAGAAAATAGATGTGATACTGATTTTTCAACTCAACGCCGTTTCAGAGAGGAGAGATGGTGTTCGACGTGGTGGTTTGGCCGCGGCTATCGGTTGTGGCGGCACTGATCAAGTACAAAATTCGCAATGTGATGGATGAGCACGTTAATGGATGATGGGTGTGTAAGATTACTAGCAGAGATGAAGATGAGTATTCAATGTTCTTTAATTATGCAGATTCCATGAAAATCAACATTGGCAGAGAGAAAAAAGTCTTCCCAAATTCAATACATCCCTCCATACATCGAGGAGAGAGAAAAAAGTCTTCCCAAATTCACTACATCCCTCCATCTATCTTCTTGAAGAAGATAAAGAGTAATGCGCAACATCCCTCCATTAAAGATTGAACAAAGAAACATAGAAATGAGAAGTCCACGTTAATTTGGATACATGTTCTATCAATGTATATTTCCATGGAATTGCTTGTAAATTTTACTTGTTAATGTAATTCTCCATAGAATTGCTGCTAAGTTTATCAAATATTTGATCAGTTTTGGTTTCACGTCGAACTTACATTTAAATCATCATATTACAACACAAAAGCGACATATTATATATTGTAACACGCTTACATACTATAAAACACAAGTGATATACTATAGGATAGACTAATGATACTTTAGGACGTTTACACTTTAACATTTTTATATATTATAACGCATATACTATATGATAGACTGGTGATACTTTAGTACGTTTAGGTGATGAACATTTACACTTTAACACGTTTACGTACTATAACACATAAATGATATACTATAGGATAGACTGATGATACTTTAGCACGGTTATGTGTGACATTATCTAGCATTATATCACTTGCAATGTATGTTATACCTTAAAATAGTCTTACTTTTTTTTCTACGTATTAATGCATACTATAAGTCGTAAACGTCATACTATGACAATATTTAATGATACTTTAATAAATTATACTCTAATACTTTAAAACATCATAAATATAATATAACCAAAACCTGACATACTATAACACTTATACGGTGTTGTAGCCTACCTTGCTCTTTTTATAGTAATAATGATATTTTATAATGGTTTATAACATACCATAATATAGAAATTACATACAATAGCATCGATGGATGGATTATAATTTAACCCCATACAATCATTCTTAAAATAAAATAACAGGAAATGGAATCATAATTAATTCAGGGGAAGTTATGACCATTCATATCAATATTCGAAAAAAAAAAAAAAGTAGTTTAAATGCATCTCACAAATTAAGGAACTTTTTAAAATGATAGGTTTGACTAACTATAAAAATATTATATAATATTATTAAATTATGAATAATTTACTGGGTTTACCAGTATTAAACCCGTCTCTCTAATGACCCGTCTCACAAGAGACTGACTCTTGATTTATTCCTTAATACCCTATAATTAAGGAATTGATTTATTCCTTAATAAACTTGAATAAGAGATATTATCACAAATGGTCCACTAAGTATTATTAAATCCACATATAGTTCTGTATCTTTTGAAAATTTCAATTTTAGTTATTTTTTTGTCTAATTTTGGTTCATTATACTCAATTTTGGGAAATTCTGGTAATGAGGGACTAAAATTAGACAAAGAATGACTAAAACTGAAAATTGCAATAGTTAAAAGGTCAAATGTAAATTTTGTGATAATTTGACAAAAAATTTTAAAAAACAAAATATGATAATACGATCGAAAAGATAGGACGAATAGAGTATACTATTTCATATATGTCCACGCATAATAATAATTAAAAAAATACATAACAAAACATTAAAATATTTTATTTATTAATCAACTTACTCATTAAAATATTATATTTTTTAATTTATCGAAAAAATCAAAGTAAAACGTTTTGTTTGGCAAGAGGAGTATGTAAGAAAAGGGCAACGAATTTGCACGACAGAGTAAAGCTCGAAATTTGTAGTAATTTGCTAGTAGATCTTTTACAGGAGACCAGATGGCTTAACTAATTTCCCCACGCGCTTAATGTGAGCGTGCGACGATTGCACGTATTAAAAAAGTAGTAGTAATAATAATACTAATATGCTTTTAAAAAAAAATTTTAAACACTGAGAATAATAAAATATTATTATATTAATTTATTTTATAATTTAAGATCCATGTGATCACCCACAGAATTAAATTAATGACCCACTTTTAAATCCAAGAATTCCGTTGTAAAGAATTAAGTAGGCAGTGACGAGGCAACCAGGTTGGATCCCCGTGCGCGCGTATTCGTCACGTTCCTTATAAACGCGAGTGGTGTAGCAGCTGTTAACCGTACTATTTATTATGCGAGCTTCCATTTATGCTTCTGTTCTTTAACTGGCGTTCGCCGGAGAATTGAAACGTGTAGTGATTAGTGTTTCATTCTCTCTCTACAATTTCTTGGTTTAGGAGAGAGAAAGTTGGGGTGGGCAGCTCAGCACAGGACAGCACTCTGTTTCCTTTTCTGTTTCGAATTCTGCCATTCTTTGTTGTTTATAATCACACTTGTCTTCTTTTTCTAATGCCGCCCATATTTCTTTCCTTCTGTCTCTTTCTCTCACCTTCTCTCTCCTATTCACCTTTTTTTTTATATTTTATCTCTTCCCAAGTTTTTGAGGACTAAATATATTGATTCTATGCTCTCTCTCTCTCTCTCTGCATCTCATCAGAATCCACATTTTTAACAGTCTTTTGAGCACCTCTGAAAACCAAGGAAAGAAAAAATGAAGGTCTGATTAATCTTGATTTTTATTTCTTTTGTGATTGCTGACAGAGATTGAGTTCCCCCTTTTTGTGATTGCACGATTCTCCTTTTGTTGATTAGTCTTTTTTTAATGGTTTTTGTAGAGATTATGGCTGTCTGTTTTGTTGTTTAAAAGGTTGTTCGCTTTGAGCTATTTTTTAAATCCATAATTGCCCTTTCTTGGTCAGTTTGATTTCTTGGCAAACTCATGAAGTGGTTATTTAATTCTCTTCACATTACATTATATGTATATTATGTGTGGCTTATAGTAGTTTCATTAGATAACAGAAAGCTGATTTGATCTCTACTTTTGATGATTGGCTATTGATTTTGATTAATCTAATTAATTATGCAACTCTGTAATTTATATCTTCACCAGAAATTCGTGCTGAATTTGGATCTGCAAGATGACCAAGACAAGAGAAGGGCTATGAAGACAGTGGCTGCTCTGTCAGGTTGTGATGAATTTTATTTATTTACTATTTTATATATATATATATATATTCCATAATACTATTAAATTTAATTGTCTGAGAGAAGATTGTGGTATGCCATGTACACGAGCTACAGAGTACAGATGAGTTAGAAATTAATTGCAATTTTCTTTTCTTACCTATTCATTTTAAAGATATTCTAAAATTGCTATGAGTAGATAAATAATTTCTGATATTCAACTTTACATGATCATCATATACTACAAACTAAAGGTGATTTTGTGCAGAATTAAAGAATAATGTAAAAGTTCTTATTCATGTCACTTATGTAATGAGTTACATGTGCTTTTTATCGGTTGCCCCTGCACCATTAACGTGCAGGGGCAAGAATTGAAACGAACTTATTTGGTTCGAATTTAATCTACTTAACACTGTGTGACAGGCAAAAATATGATGGAAAATAGATAAGGTTCGTTTATTAATTTGAATTCATTGTAGGAATCGATGAAATCACGGTGGACATGAAAGGAAAGAAACTAATGGTGATTGGGACGGTTGATCCGGTGACGGTGGTAGGCAAACTGCGGAAGAAGAATTGGGTGACGGACATCCTCTTAGTCGGGCCGGCCAAGGAAACGGAGAAGAAAGACGAGGCAAAGAAGGAAGAAGCTAAGAAAGATGAGCCGAAGAAAGAAGAGGGTAATAAAGAAGATGGTAAGAAGGAGGCGGAGAAGAAAGAGGAGGCTAAGAAGGAACTGGTGGTCGGGACGGCAATGCCGTACAGACAATATTACCCCCCGATGAACACATACTACTATGTGAATCACAGCATGGAGGAGAATCCAAATGCATGTGTGATCTGCTGAATATTGTAACGCGAACTCTGGTCATGCATGGTAAGGCTATAATGGTCTTTTCAGATTTTGTAATTCGGGTGTATATGTAGTCTAAATAAATGTGTTGCTTTATATTTTAATTAAATTAAATTATGATGGCTCATGATTTGTAAGGCCAAATCCAGTTGAAATCATTGCTGGAACCTTGTCTTTCTTTGATGATGTAGACAAAAAGCTTGGAATGAGTAATCTAATAGTGTTACATTTAATTTATGATGCCACAATATATATAATTATTTTATTTATTTTATTAAATCATGACAATTGCAAGTTGAATCTTTATCAACGGACGGTCGTTATTCTTTTTGCTTTCAAGCCACAAATTATTGGAAAGAATAGCATATTTTTGCCTAATTAATTAAATATGGAGAAAAAAATCAACAATATATTATGTTGTGTAACAGTAAAACAGATTCACTGATATAAGTCTCCAATTCATTGATTTATTCCGTTACCTATTTATATTTTTGCCTGATTATTATCAACCAATTTTTGTTATTAAGTGGCTAAAATTAATGAATCAATAAACTAATTGAAATCAAATGCTATATTTCTTTTCTAGAAGATGGCCTATAATCCGTAAGTTATTAGACCTATTATTATGCTTTTGACTTTGGGGCAAAATATTTAGTGCAATGAGAAGGGATATAGAAAATATATTTTAACTTTTAATGATTTATTCGCCATGTTTTATTTGATCATTTAATCCAAACAACCAGCATACTCAACTACTACATATATAAATAGGAATAAATATACTTTATATAATTAATTGATTAAATTAGGTTTTCACATCATACAACCAAAGACTAAATGTTAGCAAATAACATCTACACCAATTACTCTACCAATACCTTATACACCTAATATTGTCAAAATTTCATGTGAGATTGTAAAAATAAAATAAATTGATATTTCTAATTATTTTATTAAAGGGTAGATTAAATTAGGAAATTTTTATAAATTCAAATATAAATGGAATTATGATGGTATATTCGAGAGGAGTAGAAATAAAGGTCGGTTTAGTAGGTCATAGAAAAGAAAATGTAGTAGTTGGTTGTTAGATTTTTGGGAGTCATTATTACTCAAGTTGATTATTTTGGGGGTCAATTTATAAATAATGTGAAAATGACATAAGATTCACTCCTCATTTAATACCTCCAGAAATGCACAAACATGCCCCATGGCATAGCTCAAGTGATAGAGGGGAGAGTGGAAAGACCTTCCAACTGAGCTTGGTTGCTGCAGTGGCATGGATTTGGCCTCTTGCAAGCACAAGTTTAACAGTGAGCCCTTTCAATAAGTCACTTGAGGCACATTCTGCGATTTACCTCCTCCACCAATCCACAGGGAAGGGGCGGTGGGGGCTCGGTACACCATTTAGAAATGCACAAACACTTAATCCAATTTAATTTCCACGTCATACTGACTAGGCAACCCAATTTATTAACCAACAGATTAAGGAACTTCGATTTTTTTTTTTTTAAATATCAGAGATTGACAATAACCCTAAATTACACTCTTTAAATTTCCTTATTTATTTGTTTTATGTTTTTTCTATACTATTATTATATTATAATAATAAGTATATCTTCTATTAAAATTAATCTTAAAATCCATTTCATGTTTGCTCAATGTACCCTCAAGAACAGAATGAGACAATTAATAAAGCGAGCCCAGTTCAGTTATCTTGTTTACATGTAAAGTATATGACACTGTATAAATATTAATAGGCCCATCTACCTTTCTAATATTAAAGCCCATTATTAGTCTTGGCCCAAATAATAGCCATTAACCACTACGTGTTGCAACAAAATATCATCGTTTGTAATTGCAGATCCTTTTTGCGATACTCTTGGACATTAGGTTCGGCCACAATTTGGAAATTTCCATAGCCATTATCTATGCTCATAAGTCACAAACAATTTATATACTCCAATTTTATGCTTTAATACTTTATATAGAATAATGTTTAGTTAGTAACGCATTATCTATCTATTTCATACATTATCTTTTCTTATTTTTTTTTCAATTCTCTAACATATATTCTCTTACATTAATGAAATATTTGATTTGATGTAAATTTTAAATTTATTTTATAAAAATTCAAAATAAACATAAAATAACACTATTTACAATTTATTAAATTTAAACCTAAAACCTAATCCCAAATCAACATTATCCGATGAAACATGAGATATGCAATTACTCGAGTACTAAATAAAAATAGAGGATGAAATTACCAAAAGTGTCTTCTTTTATTTGTACATCTCCTTTGACTTGCTAAGTGTATCAAATACATTTTCTTAAACATTCTATCTCAAAACAAAATATAAAAAATAATTCCACGTGGCTTAGTGGGCGGCATAAATTTAAGTCATGAGATGGGAAGTGGTAACACAGGTCCTACATCCATATCTTTTCATTATATTTGATATATTAATTTTTTGGATTAATATTACAAAACATATTTAGATATTACTATTTTATATATTCGCTATAGAAAATTATGCACAGATACAAAATTTAATTTTGTTTTACCCATAATACTCATACTTACTGAACATCGGTGTGCATCGTCCGAAAAAAATAAAAAGAACGCGATTAAGTATTGATATGAATATACATCGCTGTGCATTCATGTGAGAAAATTAATTTTCGGAGAGAGAAACAAAGAATACTTTTTATATGAATATATTTCATTGTTTCGTGTGCAATAAATAATTTTCGGAGAGAAACAATGAATAACTCTTAAATTGTACACACATGTGCACAATATAGTTAATCCATCTTAATTTTTATTAATTAATCAATAAAAATGAATGTATTGTACAATCTGTACTATACTTTTAATTTTCATTAAATCAAAAATAGGAAACTTGTCAAAAAAAATAAAAAAAAGAAAACGTCAATTAATACTAAATTCGTTGATATACATTGGTGTGCATACGGAGTGAAAATTAGAGATTTAAGGTTAATTAAAATCACTCATTCTTTAATTAAAGCACATATTTTTTCTTTCTCTCTTAAAAATGCAAATTAATGTACATTATGTTAAGAATTTAATTGCGTATTTTTGATAATTTAATAGCGTATCTTTTATTCTTTCTTCTATTGATGTACACTAGTTTTTAGTCTTCACTCAAGATTTAAGGAAAGATTTTATGAACAAACTGTTTTACTATTTCTCTCTCCGGTTAAGTTCTTCTCTTTTTCTACATCAATGCACAATGTACATTATCTTCTTCATTCTTCTAATTCTCACTTCGTCTGCACGCCAATGTATATATATATATCATTCTTCTAAATATGTGTGTGTTCCAATTAATATTCAAATCTTTATTTTTATTAATTAGATTTGATTCCACTTTTTAGAGGATTTTTAATGATAAGCATAGTATTTTATACTTCTTTATCTAATATACACTAATATTAATATTATAATTTTAGAATATTTATCTTCTTTTATTTGATAATAAGTACGATCAATATTGCTCACGTGTTATTGTGATGTTTGAACATCAGTGTGCATTATTAATAAATAAATAAAATACCGATTTAATTATATATATTGCACGATTAAACATCACAATAATGAACATTAATGTGCAATTGTTAAATTTTTGGCATTTATTATGAATGCAGTGATTGTCAGTAGAAATAAGTTGTGTGTAATTTTTATTTTATTAAATGCACATTAGTGTTCAGTCAGAGTTATTAAGTACATACGTTAAATATTAATTGATGTAAATAAGGGTAAAGTAAGAAAAAATAAAAGACGCTCTGTATTCATTAGTAATTATATTATATTAATGTATTTATTAGTAACTAGGATATATAAACGCGTACCTATAATTAATTATCCCTAATTTTTTCAAATATAAGTTACTTATTTTTATATATTTCTCTTTTCGTTAGTAGTTACTCCCTCGGTCACGGGTTTAAGTTCTCCAAGATAAGGTTTATATTTCATTTTTTGTTATGTTGCCCACACAAAATAATTAATTATTTTACTTCACACACAATACTAATATAACATCCACTTTACATTAAATATTATTTTTCTCACCTCACTACATATTAAAATATTATATTATATATTTTAATCTCCATGCAAAAAGGAAACATCACTTTAACGCGGGACGAAGGGAGTATATGAAACAGCTAGACCATCAATCTATATATATTATATAAGTAAAGTGTGTCAATTTAGTTAGTTTTTTATGTTCCGAGTGCATAAGGTATGCTAGAATATTAACATTTTGTTTTTTAAAGAGTATACGCATTAATTAATAATGATATAATTTTTTCAATTAAAATATTGATTGAGATATGAATAATATAAATATTAGATTAAAAAATTAATTTTTTTCAAAAAATAAAGAATATACTTCTTTTAATAAAAAAGTATAACAGATACACATTTAGAAAAATGCCGGAACCTCATTTAAAAACTTAAACTTGTAAAAAAAGAAATCATTTAATATTTAAATAAATCACTCGACAATACTCTATACTCTATATACTCTTGTAAGAAATTAATTTCGACATTTTGCTCGTACACTGAAAACACTCAAAATGGAACTCCTAATATTCAATTTTAACAAAATGGACCCAAACATGTACACCGTTAACTACTCACTAGCGATACAAATAAACTACTGACTTTATATCATTTTTAATTTAGGTGAAAAAATAAATAATGACAAATCTAGAAGATGAATTCTAGCCGTGAGATTAATAATCTTGGATAAGCAAGAACGCGAAGCATGGATCAGTCCCCAAACTTTTTCATCGTGGGACCCACTTTATTTTTCGATCGTCATGACACCTCACGCTTATCTCATGCACCCCAGAGGTCGACAGCCGTCTATCTTCACAGCACATTTTCACAGCCGTTGGATCATATTTTACTCTCTACTTTGACAAAGTCAGCTTCGTTGACAAATTTCCCAGATGTGTCGTATTAGCGTAAGCTCCGAACGCTTACTCAACTGAAAATAATTAATTTTCTTATATTTTTTGTTAACATTCTTTGAATAATTTATACTCCATATTATTAAAATAATATGTATTTACGATTTTTTTCTGGTGGATCTGTTTGTGACTTTACTAACAGATGTCCATAAAATTGAATTTGCAAATAAATTCTATAAAAAGAATTAAATATGAAGTTACTAATCAAAATTAACTTTGTTAAATAAAATCACTTTAATTTACTTACATCTTTTATCATTTGATCATCCAAAATATAGGTTCGGCTAAAATGTTCGTATGCTTCCAATTAAATTGATTATTTTACTTATAGTTAAAAGTACGAGGAGCCAAACTTAATGGATATATGAAAACCTTTCAATTATATTATTGCACGATAAATGTATTACCGGAAAAATCAACTGTGTGTATTTGTCATGTATATATAAATACATGCTGAAATTTTGAATGATAAAATAAGAAAAGCTAATCGAAAAAAAATCATGAAATTATAATGAAGATTTATTATGAGGTACACTTAAATATAACTAAAAAAACAACCTTACTACCAACTACACAAATTTATAGTAAAGAGACAATTAATCTTATGAGATTGTATAATTTTTCTACACATCGCATTATTAAACATTTTTTATGCAACAATTCAGTGTTTTCGAACAATCCAATTTTCAAAAAAAAAAAAGTGGAGAAGAAATATTAAATCGAAAGGTTTTTGATTCAATTTATTTGTGGTAGAAGTTTGTGATGCTTGAAGATTATCTTCATTTTAGCTGCAGGTATTAAAGGGTTTCTTGATTAGTTGAATGAATGTAAATAGTTTTACATTAACTAGTTTTGATGGTTTTTGTTGATCAAGTTTTGAAGTGAAGCACATTTATTTGAAGTGAAGTATATTTTTTCCAATAATTAGATTGGAGGGTGTTATTGTAAAAATACTTAAAAATTAACCTTCAATGTAAACAACATCCCCTAAAACCTTATCCTTAGTTTTTTTTTTTTAAAGTAATATTTTATTAATAAAAGAATTGGTAAGAGTGTTACCAAAATCTTAACCTTAGGTTAACCTTAACTCTAGGATAAATATACCTAATTTAAGAAACCCTCCCACTCAAAGTAAATGATCCCCCTGAATATATTGAAATTTTTGCAAATTATTTTGAGGCTTTGTAACATCCCCTAATTACTACTTACTCGGATGAAATAAAATTAAAGGTTAAATACATTAATTAGATTTACAAAAATGGAAATTGAGTGAAGAGGCAATTACATTTGGTTTTGGAGAGAGCACCCAACCCACGTGGATTGCGTCTGCTTGTTTTTGTCGGCAAGTGGCCACCTCCCACCCCTCCCCACCCACCCCCTTCTCAAACACACAAAAATCGCGTAGACTTTTTGATAGCACCAACCCACCCCTTTGACAATTTGATTAGTCAACCCTAAACCCACTAAAGAAGAAAAGCATTATCACTAAACACAAGAAACAGAGAATGGGCTAAAAAGACGAGCCAAGCTCTGATAATGCCATCCCAACCCTCTCAAATTCCTCTCTCTCTCTAGACTTTTAGAGAGAGAGAGAGAGAGAGAGAGAAACACCATTATAATACTCTCTCTCTCTTTATAAATAAAATACTAGTGTTTCTCCACTCTGTTTTACAAACCGTCCATTCATTCTCTCTCTCCTCTCCTCTCCTCTCCCAAAGTCAGCGCCTTTCTTTTCTCTTCACATCAGAGCAAAAGAAATGGATGATGACTGGGATCTGCACGCGGTGGTCAGAAGCTGCTCCTCCACAGCCGCCACCGCGACGGCGGCAGAGACCAGCTGTGGTGGGCAAGAATGCAATATTTCTGGGTCTCAAGATCAGTTCTTTGAGCCTAGAAAGGATAGCTTCATAGAAGGACTGCATGATCTTCTCAAACCCTTTCTCCCAAAACAACAATTTTCTCCAAAAACTAATTTACCCATTTCACCACACTCTGTTCTTAGCCGATTTCAAGATCTATCGTCCCACCCCCAACAAGTAATCAAGCAATTTCCTCTCCAGAAACAGGAGCTCTTTTCTGTTGTCAGTGCCTCTAAACCCACTCCAAGGTCCAAGAAAAGGTACTAGAAGATTAACATTTATCAATGAGTTGCTGTTTTTGGATCTTGTTTTAACTTTGGGTAAATTAATTCTGATGCAGAAAAAACCAATTGAAGAGGGTTTGTCATATACCTGCAGAGAGTTTGTCTTCTGATATGTGGTCTTGGAGAAAATATGGCCAGAAACCTATTAAGGGATCTCCTTATCCAAGGTAAAAATTTAGTGTTAAGAAATTGTATTAATAAAGAAAACAGAAGAATAGAAGATCAGATGGTTTAAGGTTCTGACACAAATATGATTTGCTAAAGTTTTTGTTTTATCCCTCAATTTAGTTGTTAAATAAATACTCCTAATGGAGTAATTATTTATTTTGTGGAAACAGGGGATATTACAGATGCAGCACCTCAAAAGGGTGTATGGCCCGTAAACAAGTGGAGCGGAATAGATCCGACCCGGGAATGTTCATCGTCACCTACACCGGAGAGCACAACCACCCCATGCCCACTCACCGGAACTCGCTTGCCGGAAGCACCTGCCACAAGCCCACCTCCGATGACTCCAAGAAGAACGAAATGTCGCCGGAAAAGATGGAGGAATTGGACGATGATGAGGATGAGGACGACGATTTCAGTCCATCTAAAATGGCGTTGGACGATGATTTCTTCGCTGGCTTGGAGGATTTTGCTGGAGAATGCTTGTCCGATCCCATTAAAGCTGATCTGGAGTTTCCATGGCTGGGCAACACGGCGGCCACCACCGCCACCACCACCACGACGGCGGCGGAGGGCGGTGGTTGAGTGGGGATTGATGCTTTCCTTGTTGGTCACTTATGTAGGCACGAGACAAGTTTTTGTCCGTTGAAGGTTGTAAAAAAACGAATCTTGAATCACGATGTTTCCTTTTGTATGTATACATTCAAATCATAAGAGTATTGTAGGGAAAAGTAGATGCTCATGTTCTTTTTGCAGGTTTTTTATTTTTATTTTATTTTGTACATGTTTCACAATCTATTCTATAGGAAATATGAAATTATTTTACTTCATTCCTTCTTTTATGTCAATTTGATTAGTGATAAGAGTTTTGACTGGTTTATCCATCTCACAAGTCTCTACATTTTGTTCTAGTGGTTTCTTTATATTTATTTACTCCAACATATAAGATGGAAAGATAAATTATAATAACTCAATTAATCAGTAAATATTAGATTTATAATAAAAAAATAAATTATAATAATTCAATTGATCAATATAGATTAAATTTGCAGAATGAGATTCAAATCTCAAATCCTAAGCGTCCCGCGTCACAATTTGATAGAGTAGTGTAGAGATAAATTATAATAACTTAATTAATTAATTAATAGGTGTTAGAAATTTGATTATTAATTATTAGTGAAACATTTTAGTTGGACAAAACTGTGAAGAGATAAATTATACTAATAAATAAATTAATCGATCAATGGGTAAAATTCGATTACTGGTCATCATATCGATGAAAATTGACACCCTTAGAACAATCTACAACATGTCAACATGTGCAGTTAGAGGGTTTTGATGGGTATAAAAAAATATGGTTGGATATAAATAAATTAGAAGCATGAGTGGGTTTTTGAGACATTGATTGGTGGTGTGGTATTTTGTGTGGTGAATGTTGTTGGGAGTTAAATTAGATGCCTGAAAAATCAGCCACCTCCGAGCAAGATTAGGTCAGTGAGCTGACTATTGCTTAAATAGTCTCCATTAATCGTTGCAGAGATTTCCAGCTAGTATGCCTAATCGGAAATCGAGTTCGCTCCCTACTTCTCCGGCGAGAGGTAAGGGAAGCAAGGTCAGTAGTCACAGTAAAAAGAAACTGAAGGTTATGTCCCTCATGGAGTTTAGAGGAAACCATATACACTCAACTCGCGGATGTACATCACAGATCTTTCTCCAGATTCCGATCGATCGAGAAATGGAGTTCTGAATTTTTTGGGAGATAAACGATTACTGCTGCGAGCGTCGCCGGAAGTATTGGAGTTGGACGAATATGGGAGATCGATCGGAAAAGCAGAAGATAACATTGGTGAAGCCCAATAAAAGGAATTGATGGAGACGTAGTAGCCGTTGCTGAACGAGTTGGTGAAAAGCAAAAGCTGAAGGTTGTTGATGGAACAGGAGGGAAAAGTCTTACCCATCCTTCTTTGGTGAGTGAAGTTCAAAAAAAAGTTGTACCTTCTTCTCTCTCTTCACCATTTCCATGTAACTCTCCTACCTACCCTATATCATTACAAGACAAGTTACTGGGACTTTGTGATACCCCATCTCCCTCAATGTCTCCATCATCCCCGTCATCCTCTTTGAACACTACTCTACCCCCTCCGGCCGCCGAAACTTCGACGCCGGCGATGGTAGCCCTTACTCCCTTCAACCCCGCTTTTAAACTACCTAACACTGCCCTTAGTCCTAACACCCTGCAACCTAACAACATCATTCTGCTTCGGATCCATCCACCATAACCTGCCTCTCCAATCCTCACACCAAGCATCGACTTCAAAAAACCCCACCCCCTTGTCATCAACACCCCTTCATCCTGCTCCCCAGACTGAGAATCCTCCTAAAACCAACAGCCAACCTCCATCGAAAACCAACTCAACAACTACACCACCCCCACCCCTATCCCCAACCCGGCAGCTTTCTCACTTTTGAATCTGGAGTACATTGAACCCCCAGAAGATGGTGTTATTGACATTATTGAAGATGAGAGAAGCACTGAATGGGATTTCATTCTCATCGGTTATTTCGCAGGAAGATACCCAGGATTTATGAATCTTAAAGGTATAACCAACAAATGGGGAGTCCAGCTGAAAATTTTGCATCACGACAGTGGCTGGATCATCTTCAAGATGAATTCTGAAGAAGATGTTCAAAAAGTGATCCTAAATGGACCCTATGATTTTCATAAAAGAATTCTTTTGCTCAAACGGATGCCCTCTGATTTCAGATTTGATGATGATGAAATTTTAACGATTCCAGTATGGGTCCAGTTTCCTTCCCTCCCCCTGAATCTCTGGACAAAACCCATTCTGAGCAAGATTGCATCTGAAATTAGACACCCTGTTTCAAATGATGATATAACAGCCTCCAAAGATCGTCCAAATTATGTCAGAATATTAATTGAAGTTGATGCGACCAAACCTCTGAAAGAAGAAGTATGGATCAGAACAAAAAATGGCAGATTCGCTCAGCGAGTCTCTTATGAGTATGTTCCGAGATTTTGCAATATTTGTGCTACTCTAGGGCACTCCACCCTCGAATGCAGACTACATGATCCAGCGCAGCAATATGAACATCCTACAGAACCTCATCCCGATCCCAATCATGAAGAAGGAAACCCATTTCATGAAACCATCAGAGAAGACGCAAACCGAATAGGGGTCCTGCCAGAGGCCGTGCCAAGGCTGCTAATACTGGTTATAGAGAAGTGCCCAAAGCCCCTATCAACCAAAATAGATTTGCTAATCTATCTATGCAGCCTGAGGAAGAAGGCGAAGTAAGAGAAGGAGCTCCGAAATCTTCGAATGTCCAAGAAACAGTTCAACATGGGCATCAACAGCTTGATGCTGAAACTCTAGTTAATGCAAAGAGTTCTGAAAAACTGCAGTCTCCATCCACTTCTAGGTATGAATATGGATACTCTAGATACCTTTGAACAATACTGAAGAGGAAGAAACTCCAGCACAGTAGCAGTAGTAGTACATCTACAGGAAGAAATTTCAAGAGTAAAAGAGAATTCTTTAAGAATCAACTAGAAAATATGGAATGGAGGAAAGTTCATTCGGATGGCTACGCATCCGATGACTACTTGCCATGAGTTTACTCACTTGGAATGTGCGTGGGATGGGGCGTACACCAACCCACAATGCACTTAAACAGTTGGTGCGCAAGAATGATGTTGTTATAGCAGGGTTGTTGGAAACTAAACTCTCTACTTCTTCTCTCAACAGTGTTGTTAATAGAGTTTTTCCAGGGTGGCAATACTCACACAACTTTGATCTTTGTAACGGGG
This sequence comes from Pogostemon cablin, assembly GCA_023678885.1. Classification (NCBI taxonomy): domain Eukaryota; kingdom Viridiplantae; phylum Streptophyta; class Magnoliopsida; order Lamiales; family Lamiaceae; genus Pogostemon; species Pogostemon cablin. Next base: position 32,211,386 of record CM042952.1, on the reverse strand, counting down.
GTAGGATACTTATGGTGTGGGATGGCAATCGGATTGCTTTGGATAATGTTGTTGCTCATGAACAAATTATGACAGCTCATGCTAGATGCAGTATCTCTTCTAGAACATTTGTTATATCTATTGTGTATGCACACAATCGTTATGTTGATCGTCGACAGTTATGGGAGCAAATGGAGTTGTCTCAACATGATATTCCTTGGATTGTGGGAGGTGACTTCAACTGCACCAAGCATGATGGAGAAAGACTCAGTACTGTTGTTCAACCTGGGATAATGGGGATGAACGAGTGCTGTGCACTTCTGGGCCTTCAAGACACCCCATCTGTTGGGTGTTACTTCACTTGGACGAATGGGTCTTCTCGTTCAAAGATTGATCGTGTGATGACGTGTCATAATTGGAGAGCAAGCAGGTGGCAAGGAGCAGCTAGTGATCACTGCCCTGCTATTACATCCTTCCTACATACGAATTCTAATGCTGCTCGTCCCTTCAGGTTCTTTAATCTCTGGACTCTTCATGAACGTTTCATTCACTTGGTTGCTTATCATTGGCAGGAACATATTTATTATAGGCACTAGACAATTTGTCTTATGCTCCAAATTACAAAAGCTAAAAAAGCATCTGAAGGAGCTTCACAGACAAAACTTTACACATATTTCTGAAAGAGTGAAACATTCCAAGGAGAAGCTGGAAGCCTTACAGATTCAGTTCATGACAGACCAGACAAGGGTGGTACCTATTGAACTACATGAAGAGCTCCAAAACCTTAAATTTTTGGAATCTTGTGAAACGAGCTATATCTCCCAAATTCTCAAAAATAAACACATCTCCAATCAAGATAAACCGACCAGGTATTTCTACTCCTTGATAAATGGAAACACTTTGAGAAATAGCATTTACAGGGTATTTGAGGAGCATGGGCCGACAACCACTTATCAATCCATGGTGGATAGCTTTGTGCATTATTACACATCACTCCTAGGAGACGAAGCTCTTATTTCTGAGGTGGTTGATCCTGAAGTCATTAATCTTGGCCCGAAATTCTCACTGGAAGACACTACCATGCTGTAATACGGTATATAAGATCATCACTAAGGTGATGGCCCTTAGATTGAGAAGGATCCTGCCTAACATTATTGATCCAGCTCAATTTGGATTCATCAAGGGGCGCAAGATGAAGGATTGTGTGATGTTGGTGAAAGAGATATTTCGAGGATATGGAAGGAAACAGGACACTATAGCTCCCAGAATGGCAGTGAAGATTGATATTTCTAAGGCGCATGACTCAGTTAGCTGGGATTTCTTGTTTGATATGATGCAGCACCTTGGCACACCTCCAAAATTTCTCAATTGTATCAAGCAATGTGTTTCTACTACTTCCTATTCATTATTGATCAATGGGAAATCGGAAGGATTCTTCAAAGGCAAACGGGGATTGAGGCAAGGAGATCCAATTTCTTCCTTACTCTTCGTTCTTTTTATGGAGTACTTTAGCAGGCTGATGAAAAGTAAGGTCAGAACGGGGGAATACAAATTCCACTCTAGAATATGTAAGAAAGTCGAAATATCACATATGATATTTGCTGACGATCTACTAATTCTAGGATATGGAGACACCACTACAGCTTCTAGCATTGATCATGTTTTAAAGACGTTTGAGAAGGCCTCGGGGCTTACTGTCAACCCCCACCAAATCAAACTTGTTCACTGCAGGTATTGGAAGCCATCGAATTGAGCAGATCAGGGCTATACTATCCTTCTCTAGAGGGTCTATACCATTCAAATACTTGGGCATACCTATCTGTAGTAAACGTATTGGAGTACAGGACTTCAAACCACTCATTGATGACATCAACAGTATGATTCAGAAGTGGTCATCGAAATTCATTTCCTTCACAAGAAGACTAGAATTGATTACCTCGGGTATTTATGGCATTATTTCATTTTGGTGTGCTATGGTCAAGGTACCGAGCGTAGTAATTGGAAAGGTCGAGAGTCTCATCCGACGATTCTTGTGGGGTTCTAGGGCTAGTGCTGTAAGTTGGAAAGATGTCACTCAACCCAAGAATAATGGGGGCTTGGGATTGAAAGATATAACAACTTGGAATAGAGCACTAATGACGGGAGCACTATGGGACATACAAAGCGAAGCATCATCCTTGTGGGTGAGATGGATCCATACTGTTTACCTTAGAGGGAGGGATTGGACTGAGGTCAACCAAGGAACTAATGCTACTTATCTATGGAGATCCCTACTCCATCTCAGGAACGTGATAGCAAGCATTGAAGGAGAAGGAGACACGGTGAGCGCAATCATACATGGATGTGTTAGAGGAAAATTCCTACCTTCCCTAATATATCAAAAATTAAGGAAGGAATAAATTGATGAGGAGGCATATGTATACAGATAGATCTGACATAAATGGATAGTCAAGAAACAGAGCTTCAGACTGTGGTTACTTCACAGAGGCAGATTATATACCAAAGATAGAGTCTGGAATCTCAATGGTGATATAAACTGTGGATTTTGCATAGGGACAATTGAATCACAGAAGCACTTGTTCTTCCAGTGTCTATATACCTTACTAATATGGGACATCGTGAGAACATGTATAGGCTGGGGAAGACGTTTCACATCAGTCATGAATGGATTCCGGAAGATACATGCAGACACTAGAAGTAACAAGAAGGTGAGGAGATTGTTTGTCATAGCCTTTTCATCCATGATCTACAACATATGGATGGAAAGAAATGCCTTACTCTTTGGATCGATGATGTTATCACCAAAATGTATTGCAGACAAGATAATGAAGCAGGTTGTTCATTTGTACCTGAATGTTGTATACCTTATGCTATGAGCTAAGGTAATAGGGATTAGAATTATTTTTGCTTTATACTTTTGTATACTGTAACCGTTGGATCTGAAATAAAATTTACCCTTTTCAAAAATTAGATGCCTGAAAATATGTGTGATTACGATGATTGCTTTGCTAACTGTGAAAATAATTTATATCATGAGTGGATTCCACTCGACTTTTAAGCACTTAGAAATCTATTAGTCCGTTAATTAGGAGGCAGGACTTTATATCTATTTTATTTTAGAGGTTTCTTACGTGTATCTCGTGTCACATACATTAACCTAAAAATTTTAATTATGTTTTAATAATCTCCTATTGAGAAATACGAAATTTTAATGGCCGTAGTATATCTATAAGAAGAGTTAGTATTTTATAAATCGTGTTTATATTTTAAATTCTGTAATTCCCTTTAAATTAAACATCGTAACAATATATAGGATATATAAAATTGGAAGAGGGGGTTATAAGGTTTATACTGTGAACTCGATTTACACAAGTATTTATGCCATAGAAAATACATATATTATTACTTCTCTATCTTATAAAATTTAGTAATGTGTTAATAGTAAGTGTAAGATTTAAATAATGAGTTGGTTTCTTGTAAATCGAGTTTACAACATAAATCCTTGGTCATTTTTACTTATTTAAATATATATTGAATTGGGGGAGAAGATCATAGAATTTATACCATCAACTAAGTTTACACGCTTTACACAATATTGGAGTATTTGATTGTTTGGAGAGTAGTACAAGTAGTATTAAGTATTAACTGAAATAATTGCCTACAGGGCATAGCTCAAGTGGTAGAGGGGAGGGTGAAAAAGTCTTCTAACTGAGCTTGGTTGCTGCAGGGTGGGTATTCGAATCCTGCATTTGGCATGTATTTGGCCCCTTGCAAGCACAAGTTTAACAGTGAACCCTCTCTATAAGCCACTTGAGGCACATCCTGCGATTTACCTCCTCGGTACACCATATTAACTGAAATAATCGATTTACACAAAAAAGCACTTTAAATTCACTAAATTCCACGAGTCCAACAATCATTAATGTGAAGGAGTGGATAATACAACCCAAATAATGCAGAGCCCATTAATAGAACAAGAATCAAAATGGGCCCATTTGTCCATTTTCTCCGTTGCAAGTACAGGTCTGCCTGCAGCCACGTGTCAATGAATATTTTTTACAACGTAAAAATGCAAAGTAAAAAAAATTACTCCCCGTCCCTATACTAGTTACTATAGGCATGAAATTTAATAAAAATTATTTTTGATCAATTTTATTAACTCTTAAAAGGTAATATAGTCTTTTTATCATATAATAAAATAATTATAAAGTGTGTTATGTGTACTAGGTTAGAGTGGTAAATTTAAAATTAAAATTTATTTTGAAATTATATGTTGATGTGAAATTTTCATTTTTAAAGTAAGATATTTATAATGAGTCGGATAAAAATGGAAAGTGAAACATTTATTATGAAAGTTAAAAGTATTCTATATGTTTTATTTTTTTTAATTTATTTTTATTATTTCTTTTACCATTTAATATACACTAACTTATCAAGCCTTGTAAGTTTTTATTTTTGTACATTAATTACTTTCTAATATATGTATCAAATCATCATACACTGAAAATTTTGTTTACATATAGTTAGACATGAATCATAATTTAAAAATGAATTTTGAATAGTTTAAAGATTAATAGTTCTGACTTTGGAGATGGTCAATAAATGCATTTTGAAGTTTTAATAGAAAGTGGGCCACTAAGGAAGTGAGAAAAAGACAAAATATAACTTATTTAAATATATGCAATACCAGAAAATTTAAGTATAAACAACTCAGAAATGTTTATAAACAGATTAAACATGTTATAAAGAAATTGATATAAGCATTAAAAAAAAATCAGGAAATTTCAATAACGATTTTGGACCCTAACTTTCAAATCATAAAATAAAGGAATTAGAGCAACTCCTAAACCCACTATAAATGATAAATTATCTATAATTTAAAGAGGCAAGTAATAAAAATTACTTCAAACAACTTCTTTAAATTAAATAAAATTTTACATAATTATTTTAACTCTTCAAATTTAGAGAGTCATGATAACAACTCTTTAAAATTCCAACACTATTTTTTTTAAATTTACATCAAAATATTTATTACTTCATATATTTAATAAAATAAATTAGAAGGGAACACAAAAAATAAAGAAAAATAAATACTATAATAAATAAACATTGGAAAGATAAAAAATTTAAAAAAAATATAAAAAAAAGTGTTGGAGAGAGTTGAAAATATAATTATCTATATTTTAGACACTCTCTATATTATGTAAAATGAAGCTGTGGGAGTTGCTCAAGAATTAAAATTATAAATATGACAACAATTAATTCTCATATTCTAGTTGAAATTGAAATAAATATTAAAGTAATGTACCGATAAATATTGAGTTGATATCCTACAACCATCTATATATGGCATTTATTTTCATGCACTATATCTACTTTTTATATTTAATTATTTATTAAAAGATTAATATGAAATTTGTTAAAAAAATCACTAACAAATTTTATAAAATTTTATTTATTAGTATATAAACATTTATTAATAAATATGATGCACCCATACATACATAAATATTACGGCTTAAACGGACCGTTATTTGGGCCTTCAAATTCCACGTATTTTCTAACTCAATAATCATATGCGGTCCCACCTTAAAAATTTTGAAAAAAAAAGGGTGAATATAAAAATGAAATGGAGCACAATAGATAGTAAAAGAAGAAAAAAAAAATTAATAGGAGTAGATTTTACTAATGCATAATAAATAGAATTATATTAAGTAATTATTTTAAAAAATTGTTTGTACAAATAAAAACCTAACCTATATAATTGTGATAAAAAAAAAACACAATATATGTAGTTGAAGGGGAAGGAGTATTAATTGGATGGAAATATTTTTTCTCAAAACTAACACGTCATTAGCAACCTACCAACAACTACAATTAATTTATAGAATCATTTTTGGCCATAAACCACATTTGGATTATTAAATTCTTTTTAGCTGCCTAACGATTATTTTATTTGTTAATTTTCAACAATTAACGTCATGTGTTTAATGATATTTTATATTTTAGTTGTTAGTTAAAAATCCTTTGATACATGAATTCTTAATTAAAAAAAAAAAATTGGAGGAAGAATGTTGAAATAATTATTATAATCTAATGTGAAATTGAGGAAATTAATTTAAATTTACTAGCGTGTGAAATCATGACTGCATAAAGCGAAATTTGGTGATGGTATTTAGTATTTAATTTAATGAATACTATATATTAAATGAAATTAATTCGTCTTTGCCTACCACTTACCAAATTGAGAGTAATTATTTGTAGCACTCTATAAATATTCTTTAATAATTTTTAGTGTGGTAACATTTTTTTTATCAAATATTTACTTTTATTTTATTAATAATTAGATTTAAGTTGGAAATATGATTTGTTTCCACAAACGAAAATCAACGAAAGTAGGCAACAATTTCTACAAAGTAAGCCCCACCAATTGACACTCCCCCACTACCACTACATATAAACAAATCCAACTGCAACTGCACATTCCAATTCAAATTCACAATGGTGTACTCATCGGAGCAAATCCGTCCACTCGCCCCCTCCTCCGTCCACAGCGACGACGACGCACCATCCGCCACCTCTTCCCGCCGCAAACGTTGGCTGAGATGCTGCGCCTGCGTCGGCGCGCTCCTCCTCATCCAAGCCGTCGTCGTCGTAATTCTAATCTTCACCGTATTCAAGGTGAAGGATCCGGTGATCCTGATGAACGGAGTCACCGTCGACAAGCTCGATCTGATCAACGGCACCACCACGCCGCGACCGGGCTCAAACATGTCGCTCACCGCCGACGTGTCGGTGAGGAATCCGAATTTCGCGTCGTTCAAGTACCAGAACACGTCGACGGAGATCTACTACCGCGGCGCCGTGATCGGGGAGGCGCGTGGGCCGCCGGGGAGGGCGAAGGCGCGTCGGACCATGAGGATGAACGTTACGGTGGACGTTATAATTGATCGGATCCTTTCGCAGCCGGGTTTGGGTTCGGATTATAATTCGGGTTTGATCACGATGAGTAGCTATACAGAAGTTGGCGGGAGGGTGAAAATTTTGATAGTGAAAAAACACATGACGGTTAAGATGAATTGCACGATGACGGTTAATATTACATCGCAATTAGGGGTGGGTAATATCGGTATACCGAAAATACCGATACCGTACCGATACCGTACCGAAAATTTCGGTATGGAAAAATTCATACCGATAACGATACCGAAATTTCGGTATACCGAAAAATCGGTATACCGAAATTTCGGTAAATTAAATCGGATACCGATACCGTACCGAAATTTACATCATACCGATTTTTCGATAAATACCAATTAATACCGAAATGTTGACATACCGTTTCATACCGAAAATTCAACATATCGAAAAATACCAATTTATCGAAACCATACCGAAAAATAATATTTAATTTTAATCAAAATAATAAAATTAATATAAAAATATTTCAAAATAATTAAATTTTCTAATCTCAATCATTCTACTTTGACACTTATGTTCCTTTTAATTTATTCATAATTATATATTAAATAATAAATTTTTTATTATTATATTTTTATACTCCTATATTTTAATTTAGAAGTGTATTATATTTTTATTTATTTTTATTAGAGCTTATTTAAATTTTAAAAAATATATATGAATAAATGTGATACATAATAAAATAAAAATAATTTAAATATATTAATAATATAATATATACTTAAATATAGTATTATGTATAATTAAATTTTTAAAAAATAAATATAAAATTTTCGGTATATCGGTATCGGTATACCGATATCGAAATACTGAAAATAATTTCGGTATACCGATATACCGAAAATTTTAATATCCAATACCGATACCGTACCGAAATTATCGGTACGGCAACCATACCGTACCGAAAATTTCGGTATGTTGAAACTTCGACATTTTTCGATATTTTTCGATACGGCGAACGCGGTATACCGAGTTTTCGATATTTTTCCCCACCCCTAATCGCAATCCATTCAGCAGCAGAAATGTAGAAGGAAGGTTAAACTCTAGAAATTTACAGCCACTAGTAACTTTTTTTTCTTGGTACTACAATTAATTTGTGGATCATTTTGGGTGCACATCCCATATTTATAGTATAAAATAGGTTAGTGGGTAGTTTTTTTATTTAAAAAAAAATAATTACAGTATATTGTTATATTTTAAATAAATAAATTATATTATTATATTTTATGGTGTAAATTATATTAAAATAATCTAACAGTTAAAGATTATTCAGGTGCACCCGTACACCACAATACGGTCGGACTCTTAATTTGTTTATGTATGCAAAAATGTTAGTCTACTTATTGATCTTTATCTTCTCTCCGACCTTCCACAGTGGTAAAATTGAAAAAAGAGGTTTTTCTTTCTGCTTTTACATTTTTTCATTCTCTCTCTTCACCTAAAAAAAATCTCTCTCTCTCATCTGTCATGTACCCCTCTCTTACTCTCACTCTTCTCTCCTCTCCTCAAAAGTTTCACTCTCTTTCTCCTTTTCTATCCGGCTCACTCCTCTTCTCTGCTAGACATGCACCTAAAAATCAGAACTCGCAGTTCGAATCGGGGAATGCCGATTTTAATCAGAACCAGTGGTTCCAGAACCGCCAAAAAAGAACCATAGGGGAAGGTTCGGTTCCGATTCCTCATCTTTGCGAAAAAAACTGGCGGTTCTGGTTTGAACCGCCGGTTTTTCAATTTTTGTTTTTGTTTTTTTTTTCTTTTTTGCGCAAAAAAAAAAAAAAAACCGGAACTGGAACCATCGGTTTCGAAACCGAAACTTTGATACTCCGGTTCGATTCCGGTTCCCCTACCTTGGAACTGGAACCGACGATTCTAAACCGAAATGCATGTCTACCCTGCCAAAAAAAAAAAAACAGATAGGGCCCATTTTACCTGGCCCAAACAACCCAACCCACCCCATTGACCTCAACTTTAGTTTTTTTTGTTTGTCAACACACATAAAACCTCCACATTGGGGGGACTTATTTATTTAGGTGTCTAGCTTTAGTTGACTTAGTTAAGAAGACATCTAATATCTTCAATTATTTACAGGAAACTTATGTGATTGTGTATATGCTTTTACCATCATCATTTTACTACAAACATTTATTTATATTTATACACACCAAAATTATATATGCATATATGTAAAAACTAAAATACTCTTAATTTAATAAACCCATGATTGTCTGTTTTGCTAGGAAAATAGAATAGGATAGTGGGTGACTTGTAAAAAAAAGACCACATATGTTCGGCCCTGGTGTGCCCTGAATTGGAGATTTATTCGACCGGTGATAGACGAATTTTATAGAAATGTTTAATCAGTCTTGGTCGAACACAATGCAAATTTTCAGTCAGGACTTGTCGAATAGTATTGCATTTCGTCGGCCCTGGTTGGTTGAACATACTGATGTCGAGAAAAAAAATCCCGCAAAAAATAATATTTATATCGGTGTAAATGCATAAATATACAACTTTTAGGTTTTTAGATGTATTCTCTTCTAACATTATGTCCCTTTGTTTCAAAAAAATAAAAGGATTTAATTTATGGGTTGGGGAAAAAATTAGGGGTCTTCACAATAATGTTAGGGGGAGTGGTTGGTGGAGTTTTGGTTTGGAATAAAGTAAGGGTGAATGATGGTGTGTGTATGTATTATTTGTGTATAATGTTGTAAGTCTGGTGTATGAGTTTTAGGTGTATTTTAGTAATTTAATATATAAATTTGTTATTTGAAAAGTACAATAGGTGTCTGTTAGTATTATAATTTATCTATTTATACATATATAAAAAAACCATAAAATTATATTTTTATCTTCAATTTTTCTCTATCTTTTTAATTTTACTTTATTTAGAAACATTCAATTTTAATCTTGATCGTCTATTTAATACTTTTGATCTTAACCATTAACCCTATTTATGCCAATAATAGATTTTTTAAATTAATAATATAAGTTTGATAAATATTGGAAATATTTTTGGCATATTTGACTAATTATCAATGAATATATTAGTTCTCAATCAATACATAAATTAATACTTAATTGATTTAATTAATTTAATTTAAGTAAAATTTATTTTTTGGTAATATATATTTTTTCTTAATATTCGACCAATTTATTTGACCTATTTAATTTTAATTTAATTTTTAAAGATCATATTTTTTTATTGAATTTATTTTAATTTTAATATATATTTTTAATCTAATATTTACTCTGAAATCCCATTTTAAATTAATTTAATTAATCTATTTTACGATAAATTTCATTTAATTTAATTGATCAAATACAGTACACTTTTTAATTGTTAATTTTTACACACGAGTATTAATACGGGTTTGGAATGTATCGTAATAATTTTTTTAACATAATGGGTACGAATAACACTAAAATGATACTACCTCCATCCCTCTGATAAGTGTCTATTTTGTCATTTTGTTCCGTCCCAATTGATCGTCGCTATTTTCACCTAAATTTTAGTATCTTTTTCATGTGTATTTTCGTATTATTTTATATATGTTTTGTGTATCTTTTGGTGGTATTTTATGTTATTATAAAAATGTGTGAAAATGAGTTTAATTGCATGAAAATCAGGTGAAAACGGAGCAAAATAGAGTCAGGAGTCGAAACGGGAAGAAGAGTGCAGAGCTCGACCAAACATCGAGCCGAGCCAGGAGCTCGAGTCAAGCTCGTGATTGAAGCCCTAGTCGAGCTGTGTTAGCTCGACCATCGTGGTTGACTGTACACTTCAGAGAAGTCTGCTCGACATTCTCTGTGCCCGAGCTCTAAAACTCGAGTCGAGTTCATGTGAGAACCTCGAGTCATGCAGCTCACTCGGGTCGAGCTCTGTAAGCCTGCACAATCTGTCGAGAGAACACGTCCCTACTCGAGTCGAGCTTTCGTGCTCGAGTCGAGTTTGACATTTTTCTGAAATTAATTTGGCGAGGGTTTTGGCTACTCACACATTTATAAATACCCCCAAATTTCAACATTTCCATCAGAATTCGCAGGGTTTTGGCTACTCACATACATCACACATCATTTTGGTCATTGTATACCATCACCTTCAGCCATTCTTCATCCATACCATCTATCTATCATCCTTTCATCAAAACTACCATCCAAGTGAGGAAAATAAGCAAGAAAGAGAGGAAAATTGTAAGGAAAGGAAGGAGATCACCATTGGAGCAATTCAATTGAGTTTTAATCAAATTCTTGTATTGAACTTTATAATTTTGCCATTATTTTTGAAGATACAATGGTCTATGTTGATTTCTTTAGAATTATGGTAGGTTAATCTCCTTTGTGAGATTTGCAACATGATTGGTGTTGGATAATTTTTGGATTTATACATTTAAATTTATATGTTGATTGTGTTTATTGATTTTCTATCATTGATGTTGTAGATCTTGATGTTTATGATGATTTGTGTGGTTTGTTGTTTTAAGCATTGAGAAATCAATTATGTGTCTAGGATAATTAATTGAATCATTTTGTCATACACCTCATGCGCATTAATCTAAAATGAAATAGAGATGTCCTTTTAGATTTAGAACTCTTTGATAGAACATTTGATTGACTAGATTGAGAGGTCGGTTGATCAGGTGAGGGGAACCAACTCAATTGAACAAAGTACCTAAGTGGAGGTATTTGTTGAGACTCAATCCTATAAGCCATTTAGGGATTCTTGTAAGGATCTACATCCTATCCATCTCGAGAGAGTTTAGGTGGATTAAGTGATTGCCCTTAATTGTTAACTCATGATTCATGTATGTTTGGAACATCAATCATCTTCAATTTATCTTTATTTGATTAATCATTAATTGCTTGTTTGCTTAGATTAATTTTAATTACTTGTTTGATCAAACTCAAATCCAATCAAGACTCGTCTCTATAAAATTATACAATTAACACGACATCGATTAAATTCTAGTACGTTCCTCCCTTGGGTTTGATAATTTGTATTACTTGGTCACTTCGTATTACACACAGTAGAGTATTCTTACTCTATTCACATGTAAAAAATTTATTATACTCAACCCACTACACATGGGGTCCACACTAAATACTAATACAACTACTCACTACACATTAAAATATTATTTCTCTCACATCATTACACTTTAAAATATTATACCCCTCAATCCATGTGCAAAAAGCAAACGAACACTTATCAAGGGGACGGAGGGAGTATAAACGAAACATATATTATACAAAAATTTATACAAAAGTACACATATTGTCATTAGCTAAAGTACATACAAGTAATAGTATTGGAAAACATATTTAGAACAAGTACGGATGACAATGAAATGTGTGTTTTCCAGTACCCTATGAAAGAGTGGTATTTTTATAAATAAAGTGTAGGTGAGAGGTTACTTGTTAGGACCTTTTTACTATTTTACGAGTGTGAAGACTTATGGAATAGTATAATTTTTATTATAATATTAATTTAAGCATTAAAAAATAAAAAAATATAAAATAAATGAATATTAAATGGATACAGGTAACCCATGCACGTGTACTTATAAATGAATTTGAGACGGGTACGTGTATTATAATAAACTTTTCTAATAGGACGAGTTTGGATACATGTAGTTAATATTTAAACAAATACAGTCGGGTATCTTTAAATAAGTGTACTTTTGCTTAAACGTTGTCATCCTTAAATACAAGTAAAATTGATGTTATAAAAAAATGTACGCATTAATTAATAAAGGGTTAATTACGCCAAAAGTCCTAACCTTTTCGCGAATTGCGAATTATTCCAAACTTTTCAATATTTACAAATAAGTACTCGACCTTTAATTCGTTTTGCAAATCAAGTCATCGGGCAGCGATAGGCCTGCCCGGTGGCTGACGTGTCACCGTTTATTACACGTCCCCACCCATGCATCCTGTCAGCTGCCCGGTGGCTGACGTGTCACCGTTTATTACACGTCCCCACCCATGCATCCTGTCAGCTGCCCGGTGGTTGACGTGTCACCGTTTATTATACGTCCCCACCCATGCATCCTGTCAAACGACCGGGCAGCGATAGGCCTGCCCGGTGGCTGACGTGTCACCGTTTATTACACGTCCCCACCCATGCATCCTGTCAGCTGCCCGGTGGCTGACGTGTCACCGTTTATTACACGTCCCCACCCATGCATCCTGTCAGCTGCCCGGTGGCTGACGTGTCACCGTTTATTATACGTCCCCACCCATGCATCCTGTCAAACGACCACCTCGTCTAAAAGCTTAAGCTGTTAGAGAGGATAATCGTTTAATAATTAATTAATCACTCTAACACGCCCCCTCACATGCAGGCGGGAAATTTTTTATCTCAAGCCTTGCATGTGCAATTTTTCTCATAAATGGGTGGAGGTGAGGTTCGAACCCTGGACCTTTTTGTTAACCATGGGCTCTGATACCAAGTTAAATGACCACCTCGTCTAAAAGTTTAAGCTGTTAGAGATGATAATCGTTTAATACTTAATTAATCACTCTAACACATCCAAAACAACACCGTTTTGCACCATATGTTTAATCTACGTATAAACCTCCACTATCTCAACACCTTTCTCACTCTCCACCGCACCCCCTTCTTTCTCTCTCACTGTATATACCTATATGTTATGTGACAGTGTGTGATAGTGCTGAAAGTTTCTCCTCCTCATTTCCTTTCGTCACTCTGCTCTTGTCGTTTGGAATAATCTCTGCACTGAGCTTGAATTTGGCAGCATTAAATCCCAATTTCAGATGGCTAAACGGTTACGCTACCCGACGAACTTCACCAAGCTGACGTGCTGATCCAATTCTTATCCTAATTTTCTCTTTGTTATCTTGGTGTCATCGGAGCAATCCCAGTATCAAACTGTTTCCATGGCTAAGCATGCTACTCGGACTAGACTAGCCGTCTTCCTCTCCGACGGCGTCCTTTTTGCCGGCGATGCTTTCGCCAACTTCTAGCTTCTCTGGGCCCTTTGGTCTTTCTATGCCCCATCCCTACCCCTAATTTCTCCACCTCCTCTTTCCCCGATTAAACCTCCGACTGCGCCGATGCCTCGGGCCCGAACCTCCTCCATGATAATTGATGGAAGGAGGTGCTTGTTCACCTTTTTGTGTGTGTCCCCAAGTGTAGGGAATCAATTTCAGTTCAGCGTGTAACCAAATCTAATATCGAACCCAAGGGATTAGAGCTAAACAGATTACCACATAAATCGAATTTGTACCACTAATAATTAAGACAGAGTAACCTTTTCTGAGTTTGAAAATTATTAAACTAATTATGCTGAAAAAATAAATACTAAATAAAATAAATAAAAATAAAACCACAAACAATTACAAGTGTTTCAAGAGATAAGACAAGATAGCTCTAGGAAATCCAGTTTAAATCAACCAAATTAAATCACTAGACAATCGGTTATAATTCCTGCAGATTTTATGGAAGCAATCACATAACGATGTTAAATCCCTCTTTTAAAGTGAACTTAACACATAAATCTTGTTCAAACCCTCAGATGCAGAAGAATAATTCTTACTCCCTTTCTAGGTACTTAATGCAAAATTCCATTAAAGGTTAGAGTACTAGACTTCCCTTTATAGGTACTTAAAAATTAAACCTCGGTTCCCACCTAACAATCTAAGAAACCAAATCCTCTAGAATGGTAATTAATAACTTCCCACCTAACAATCTAAGAACCAAATCCTCTAGAATGGTAATTAATAAATATATTAAGTGTCCAATATTAATTATTCTAATGAATAAAAGTTATATTGTTAGATCCCTTTTACCTATGACAAATATAATCACTTTATGACACAAGCAACAAGAATAAATATGCATAAGACAATGACATATCATGAATGAGGGCAGACCATATAAGACAAAAATATAAGTCTCAATTAAAGCATTAATAAAGGAATAAGAATACTGCAGAAATCCATAACCTAGTCTAGGTCATCAATTCAACCTTCAAAACCTAAAACTATCCAGAAAAGTACTAGCTCATAGTGTTACAAGCAACAACCATGTCTATGGAATTAAACTTACCCATAAGTCTATAAATCAACAATAAAAAATTAAAGGAGGAAAAAAACATTTGTCTGGAATAATTCTCTGTCTTCTCTTTCCGTCTTGATGATCCTCATCCGTTCTCCTTCTCAAATAGCAAACACCATGATTGAGTTTGAGTGTTATATGTGAAAGGTGGGTGAAGGGTAGAGATGGATGGCGGAAGGTGATGGTTTAAGATTGTGTAACCCAAAGGGTTTGATAGAGAGTTATTGTTCTTTTGGAACTCCCCAAGGGCTCCTTTTATAGTTGAGAGCTGCTTAAATTCGGATTCCACCTCAAAATAAGACTTTTTCACGTCAAAAATCACAAACGGGCCAAAAAATGCGATTTGGACTTGCTGGGCAGTGGCACGGGTCATGCCGGCCATGACACGAGTCGTGCCGGCCATGGCATGGTCTTTGTCGCCCACTCGTGCCGCACGTCCGCACGAGTCGTGCCACCTATCGGCAGCCCTCAACGTCCTCACAGTTTTGCTCATAACTTTTTCATCTGATCTCCGATTAAGGTGATTTTTGCACTCACGCGATTCTCTCTTCCTTAACTTTCCAACCATATATCCATTTTCCACTTAAAACACAAAATAACACCTCAAATGCACCAATATCTTAAATACATGAAAGTTAACCATTTATTGCTAAAATATGAACATAAATTTCACAAAACGGTGCGAAATCGGATCTTAAAACATGCAGAGTTTCACACTAAAAAGGTGGTGTGGGGGGAAGTTTAGGTTAAAGGGAGTGAGGGCAAAAGTTTTCATGGTTGGGTTGTTGACATCCGGAGGAGTGTTGCCGGAATCCATGATGGAGAATTATGCAAGGGAGAGAGAGAGGAAGAGATGGTGTTGACAGTCGTTTTCTATTTTTTAAAAATAAATACGTGGATTAAACATATGGTGCAACACGACGTCGTAACGACACGTGGGTGGGGACGTGTAATAAACGGTGACACGTCAGCCACCGAGCAGGCCTCCCACTGCCCGATGGATTGATTTGCAAAACGGGTTAAATGTCAAGTACTTATTTGTAAATATTAAAAAGTTTGAACTAATTCGCAATTCGCGAAAATGTTGGAACTTTTCGCGTAATTAACCTATATTAATAAATATAAAATTACATTATGTTAACAAAATACATGCATTGCACGAAAAGAATTATATTACAATATACAATTTTTTTATATTTAAATTGTTGTTTGTACGTTAATTGTAGTATTTATTTATGTTAATTGTAGTATTTATTTATTTATATGTATTTATGTATTTTATAAATAAAATATTAATTATTTAGGTAGAAGTATATAAATGTAAATTTTCTTTTTATGAGTAAAATCTAGTAGTGTCTAATAGCACATGTAGGATTATGTGTGTTTTATTTAAATATCAAGTGATGTGGTGATTTTGTGTGCGAGTGTTGTGATTGCATGTATTTATATTTTAAGTAAATATTTATGTATACTTATTTGATGCTTTTTTATTTTAATTTTTAATTCTTTATAATTTAATGAGTTCGGATTTTCGCAGTGAAAGCTAATTTGATTTGAAATCTAAATGGAACGAATAAAAAATAAAAAAAGAAAAAGAGTTTATAGTAGTCGATCCTTAATTAAATTTTACAAATATCATTAACTTTTCCTGATCTTCCGTGGTTACAGTGGACTACTCTGAACAGAATTTATTTAGGCAAAAACTTCAACGCCCTCCGTGTCCCCTATATTCTATTTAAACCTATATATTGCTAGGAGTTTAAATTATAAAGGGGCAAATTTGCAAAGACGTACATAATATGCTCCGTACGCCCGGATGCACAAGAGTCTCACTCATTTAGTTATCATTTAATTAAATTTAATTATGATAATTTAATTTCTAGTACATTAACTATTGATTATATATGTTAGATAAAAATTCCTATTCACCAATTTATGTTACATTAGGATTGCGTAATAGAAAAAAAAATAAATAATAATTTCGAATGACAATTAAGACATTAGGTTGGGTTAATCTATGAAGCATTAGTGATACATATTAATCATGTTTGGTTTCGATTTTGATAATTAAGATTTGGTTTTTTAAAATTCACATAAAATCATCTCTATATATACTTATAAACCATACAATTTACTCCCTCCATTCCAAATTAAACTTCACATTTTGTGTAGATACATAAGAAAAGTAACTTTTTAACTTAATTTTTTGGTATTATGGTATTTTTTGGTAACAAATGGAGTAAATGATAAAGTAAGTTATGTGTGTTAAAAATGTGATGATAAATTTGAAATTAAAGTATGTTAGAGGGATATTAATTAATTATTTTTTCCTTTTATAAAAGTGTGAAGTTGAATTTGAGACGGAGCAAAATAAAAAGTATGAAGTTGAAATTGTGACGGAAGGAGTACAATATACTCACATTTTATATATTTTATTTCTTCATTTAATATTCTTTTTTTTCTTTCTTTTATCTCTTTTTTTCTTATATATAAATTAATATATTTTTTTTATATATTGATTTGATATAAAATTCAAATCTACCATAGAAAAAACTCAAAATAACCATTCATTTGTTTTTTTATTTTGCAAAAAAAAAAAAAACCATTCATTTGATTTTCAAAATACAAATTAAATGACACGCCCAAATTAAGGTAATCTCGTGTCGTCATATACACTAAGCAAAATTTTATTCACATCAATATTACTTCCCCTTGTATAAGGAAAAAAAATTAGTAAAAAAAAAAGCGTAAGCTTTCCTTCAAATTTGTTTCAATATCAATCAAATAAAACCAGATTTGAAAAACGAATTGAATTTTTTTTATTAAATTTTGGTGTTACACTTACTAATGTGAATTATTGGATAGTTGATATATAACAAAATCTAAACCCTAAAATAAAAATATCAATTCTAAAGAAATATTGAGATTTTACCCCTCGTAATGCATGTGATAAGAGATGTAACATTAAAGTATAACAGGGCATCCAAAAATATCAAATAATCCCTCCATCTCGCGTTAATATTTATATTTTCATTTTAATTTATTTCAAATTAAGATTTATATTTTATCTTTTGTCAAGTGAGACCAATATAAAATAATTAATTAGTTTATATGAGACACGTACAATACTAATACAATTATTAAGTGCACAATAAATATTATATCTCTCAACTCATTGTGTAGAGTAAAGATAGTAAGTATGCATCCAAGTTTATGTTCAAACATTAATTACATTAAGATGGATTATTATTACTCCTATTTCACTTGTTCAAACATTAATTACATTAACATGAATTATTATTACTCCTATTTTATTCCTATAAAATGAGTATAGTTGTATTAGTGTTGAATGGTAAGTCATATATATTCATTTTGTTAAAATGTAAAACTAATACTTTAAGAAAACGCAATCAAAATGACAAAATAAACAGTATTACTATAATTTTTTTATTTTTTTCATCACGCGAAACATGAGAGGATAATCAATCTGCATTAGCGTTTTGTACAAGCTGAATTCCACCACCTACCACTACATATACGTATTTCCGCCACCCTACGTATACACAATCACAATATAAACCTACCCTCAAGTTCAATATTTTCACTAACTCCACTCCTCCATACAATGCCACACCCGTCGGAGCACCCAATCACCACCGACAGCGAAGCACCACGCGCCGCCGCCCGCAAGCGGCGGCGACTGATCAGATACTGCGCCTCCGCCGCCCTCCTCCTCCTTACACCTCCACTAATCTTTGTAATTTTCAAATTCACCCCTCTAAGAGCAAAATATCCCACCATCTATTTAAACAAAATCACCGTCGTCAAGATCTATCTGATCAACGGCACCGCCAATCCGCGGCCGGGCACAAACCTGACGATCACCGCCGACATTTCGGTGACGAATCCGAACTTTGCGTCGTTAAAGTTCCCGAACACGACGACGGAGATCTACTACAACGGCACCATGATCGGGGAGGCGCGTGGACCGCCGGGGAAGATGAAGGCGAATCGGACGATGAGGATGAACTTTACGGTGGAGTTTGTAATCGATCGGATCCTGTCGCAGCCGGGTTTTTTTCCGGATTTTAATTCGGGTGTGATCACGGTGAGAAGCTATACAGAAGTTGGCGGGAGGGTGAAATTTTTTTTAGTAAAAAAACACGTGACGGTTAGGATGAATTGCACCTTCACGTATAATACTACAGCGGTATCCATTCAGCTCCAGAAATGTAGAAGAAAGGTTAAACTCTAGGAAATTTACACCCACCGCTAATTTTTTCGATTCGATAAAAGTATTCGTTTCAACTTGTTTGTTAACTTTTACGAGTCAAGTTAAATTCAAAATATGAATTCTTATAATTTATCGAACAAAACTCATATGTCTTTGGTGCCGGCACCCAAAAATAAGATTTGTAATTTTCCAAACAAATTCACACTAGAGTGTAGTAGGATAAGTACGGGTTGAACCCACAGAGAATAATTGAATTTTAGTTAGACTTAATGTGTTTCTAAAGTAACCGGAGGGGGGATTGGATTGAATTCTAAACTATTAAACATAAAAACATAAATAATTGAAATTGCAGAAAATATAAAAATAAGATAAATAAATAAAATTGAAAACCTAGTCCAAAGATTTAATTCCTCCTGTATCCTAATTCACATAAATGAATTCCTAAAACACCGTTACGATGTGGGGCTTGTCCCACATCGGTTCCTCATATGGGTGGGGAGCTGTATTTAAGTTGGAGGTCAATCCTACCCTCTTGACCATGGTTTTGAGGAGGAGTTAGGGTTTCTGACTTGAATACGTAACATTGATATCAGAGCTGGGGGTTGCATCGCTGTGAGAAAATGGCTACCTCGTGAAGAGTCCGGAAAGGGCTACCCTTGCCGCTGGTGCTTGATAAGATCGCTGTGAGAAAATGGCTACCTCGTGAAGAGTCCGGAAAAGGCTACCCTACCTCGTGAAGAGTCCGGAAAGGGCTACCCTTGAAGGAGTGAAGCCGCTGGTGCTTGATAAGAGAGTGCAGCCGTCCGTGAACGTCCGACTTTCCGGGGACCTTTCCAAGGAGGGGCTATTGTTACGATGGGGAGGGGCTATTGTTACGATGTGGGGCTTGTCCCACATCGGTTCCTCATATAGGTGGGGAGCTGTATTTAAAACATCTTCATAAACTCAAGCCGGGGCTATTGTTACGATGTGTGGCTTGTCCCACATCGGTTCCTCATATAGGTGGGGAGCTGTATTTAAAACATCTTCATAAACTCAAGCCCCTAGGCTAATGGTACGACTAATTAACCCGAAATATCCTTAAGATTAATAATTCAGGGTTCGACCACCATTGAGCTATTCCCGAGTGACTCGACAATGCATTAAGATTTAGATATTAGGAATACTAGACTATGAAAACTGACTAAGAATCATACAACCTAGATTTCTTGATTTCAAGAGGTACTCCCTCATTTTGCTACTTGTTTCATAATATTATAACATTTACGGATTATAATATGTAAAATAGTTATTGAACAATCAATCACCTATTGAGAGAGGTAGTCTACACAAGCAATTGAAAATCAAGATTAACATCAAAGCCAATTACAAAAATAAATCCATAAAACAAGTTGACAATATTATTCATAATCGAACATGAAATTAATCTAAGGGAGTTTACAATCCTTTGACTAGAAAACTAAATTACATAATTAAAAACTAAATTAAAATTGAAATAGAAGAATCGATATTCTTCATGGTGGTGCCGTTTTCTTGCCGCCCTTCTCCTTCAATCTGCCCTAGCGTGTATTATCCTGATGAACGTGTATGTGATGATGTATATGTAGCGTGAGATCTCCATATATGTCCCAATTTAATTCTTTCCTTCTTGAAGAGTGTTCATGTTCATTGCATCTCCAATCTTTTTGGTAAATTTCCTTATATTCTTCAAATCAAATCCCTCCTTAATTTACTTTGTTAAATTCACCTTATTTCCAGCAATTAAATTTATCGTAATAGTCACACAAAATAATCAATTTTGACATGTTTCAATAAGAAATAAAATAATTAAAGTTTAAGTATATAAAATAGAAATAAGTCGTAATTACACTAATTATTCACAACTCACATAAAAATATATATAAATTTATAAAAAATAATGAGGTAAAATTACGACTAACCAGTCCTAAAAGTATTCGGTTCGAAATCTCGCTACATATTCATTAACGGTCGTTTATGGTTGCAATGCGTTCGTAAATTTTATTACTCTATGAGTTAATATTAGGTGCATCCGGGTGCAAGGGTACACTCATATGTGTATAATTTTTTATTTTATTTTGTATATGTTTTTATTCTATTTTATATGTGTGTTTCATAATAATGGTATACTTTTTTCTCACTAAGTTTTTCATTAAAAAAATTAGCATCCATATGTGTATAACTTTTTATTCAATAGTGTATACATAATTTTTAATAATTGTATATTTTTTACACTCAATTTTTCATTAAAAAAAACTAACGATTAAATTGTATACATTTTTGTTTATAATTGTATATATATATTTTTGTTTATATTTGTATACTATTTTTAAAATGTGTGCACCGTATCTTAGGGTGCACCGGGTACACAGTATAATAAGTCTTTTACTATTATATTTAAGTATTATATATTACTTATTTATTTATTACTTATTTATTTATTTATTAAAATTTAGAAATTAAATATTTATATTAAAAAACATAAATATAATAATTGTTTAAGTGATTATTTAAATAATTAAATATGTTTTCTTCACTTTTATTACTATGTACCGATTCACCAACCAAGACTCTAAACTTTATGACATCATTTAACCACTCTCACTCTTCCCGCCTTCCGTGGTCCAAGTGGACTTTGAGTCTTTCATTACTCAAACAGAATTTAGTTATCAATTAATTTATTCTGACTATTATAATTTAAATTCTAGACCATTAATATTTTGATTAAACGTTATATATTGGATTGATTTCTATTCAACGTTCCATTAATATTGTTGCGTGATATATTAGATTAAACGTTATATATTGGATTGATTTCTATTCAACGTTCCATTAATATTTTTGCGTGATATATTAGAAAGAGAAAAAAAATGGGTACTATAAATTCATTAATGATTGAGTACTTCATTTAACTAACTTGACTAGCTTCTTGATTAAGCTAGCGAGCTTTTCTACTAAAGGATTCTAAGCATATGAGGATGTCTCTATTACATCATATAATATTTCATATTAACTGTATTATGAAATGATTCAATTAATAATTCCAAATATATAATTGAATTTTCGTTCTAACCACATGCATAAGACAATTAACTGTACAAATCATACATATGAATTAAGTAATTCACATCAATTATAGGTGGGATATGACGTGACAAATTCATTGGCTTAAAAAAGTTAAAATTGCCACGTCGGATTGACCAGCCAGAAACTCCAAAATTGAAGCATGACATAGTGGATTCCGGCGAAATTCGTATTTTTCGGCGAAAATTGGGCAAAAATTAAAACGATTCGTTAGTTATTGGGCAAAATTGAACCACTTATCTTTTTAGGGCAAAAATCGAAGTTTTGCTTAGTTACATGACATAAAATGAATTTAATTCTAATATGCTGATGTAGAAACGAAATAAAAAAAAGTGGGATATGACGTAGTGGATTCATTGGCTAAAAAAAAATCAAAATTGTCACGTCGGATTGACCAGTCGGAAACTCCCAAATTGAAGCATGACGTGACGAATTTCGATAAAATTCGTGTTTCAGGGCAAAAATTAGGTAAAAATTGAAACGATTGTTAGTTATAGGGCAAACTTGAACCATTTATATTTTTTTAAGACAAAAATCGAAATTTTGTTTAGTTATAGGGCATAAAATGAATTTAACCTTGTTTCGGGTTTGATTCCAATCCGAAGTTATACAAGAGTTGGTGGGAGGATAAAGATTTTGTATAGTGAAGAAGCATGTGAGAGTGAAGCTGAATTGCATCATGGCCATTAATATTACAGCTCAACCCAATTAGATTCAGAATCTGAAATGTAAAATATCAAACTCTTGCTAAAGTTTTAGATTTAAATGCGTGTATTTAATACTTCTCCATATTTTTAAGTGTAGTAATTTATTTAATATATAGTGGATACTTGTATTATAAGAATGATAATCACTATCTTTTTTAAGAAATTTTTATATATTAAAATATTACCTCAGTTCGAGTACCATTTACGTTTAAGGTTTATTTAAGAAAAATGTTTGTTTTGATCAAATGTCAATTTTTTATAATATTTTTAGATAATAAAAATATAAAATATAATATGTAAGTTGGATGAGAGAGAAAATTTTAAAATTTAAATAATTTTTTAAGTTATGGACAAAAGAAGTTGCTACCGTATCAATTTTGAAGGATGTTTCAAAATGGACAAGTGTAGAAATGAGAATGATTATCTGGTGTGGAGATAGTATAATCTTATTAAATTAGGATAGGTGCATTGATTTCATAGGAAACTCATTCTAGATTTACTAATAAACAATTATATTATTTTCTATGCCTTAAAATAATGTTTAAATTTTTATTTTTTTTAATTATATACAAAATAATTAATATATAAACACAGATCCAGTAGAGATTTTAACTAAAAAGAGAGACAATGCGATATTGGTTAACAGAAACGAAGTAATTTATCCGTCCCACAATAATGAGTGTATTTTATTATTTTTGTCCGTCTCAATATAAGATGTTCATTTTTATTTTATTAAATGAGATCTATACAAAACAATTAATATATTTTCATAGATCCACACATCATACTAATACACTTAACCATTTTATATTAAAATATTATTTATCTCAACTCAATTATCATTATACATTAAAATATTCAATTATCAATGATTATTCATTAAATATTATTATTTCTTAATTTACTGGTAAAAAAGAAGCACCACTTATTGTACCGGGACAGAGAGAGAATGAGATAATGGATTTAAAGAACTAGTCATATGCAAACAAGTAAACTCAGCACAGATCTCAAGATAAGTCGAATTAAAGTCCACGCAGCCACTTGAACTAAATAGATGTCCAAAAAGAAGAAAAATAGATAAACAGAGTTACCATAAATTCAGTCCCAAAACCAATAAATAAATACTCCCCTCAATTACACATTTATTTTCATACTCCATCCGTACAGCAAAGGTAATTAAGTAAATTAAGGAATATTATTATTTAATATATAATGAGTAATTATATTAAGAGGAGTGTGGGTCTCATATTTTAATTATATTAGTGGGTGAGTGTAGGACCCATGTGTATAAAAAAGGAAAGAGAACCTTTTGGGTGGGACAATCAAAATAAAAAAAAGAGACACTTGGTGCGAAACGGAGGGAGTACTTTTTATTTTTTTCCCTCTCACACTTACCATTTAAAAAAAAATTTCACACTAACCAACGATATCAAAAGTTATCTTTCCGTTTATATCCATCCTACACTTATTTTCGCCATCCAAAAAAGAAAACTTCACATTAATCAATAAACTCAAAAGTTATCTTAATCTCAAAAATATCACTCCTCCCTATCACTAACACACATAATGTATTTTATAATTTATTTATTACCTAAAAATATCAAAATACTCCTAAAAAATTAATAAAATTAATTAAAAAATAACTTTTTTTAAAATCTATATCAATAATACTGGTGCAATAAGTGCGGACGAAGTAATAATAGAGTATGATATCATATGAGCATCATAAGCCATGTTCTCTCTCCTCCCAAACTCCAGTATTAAATGATAGTAGCAGTGAGTCACCCACCCACCGCAGTCCACCTCTCCAATTTTCCCCCATTCAGATGGCAATTTCCACACCCTTACGCTACCAATGTACATCGCACAATTACCGCCGCCGCCCCTAGCCACCTCTTCCACCGGATCAAAATCTGCCGCTTTCTCCAAAACCTTCACCTCGATTGGCCTCGGCTACGCGATTGCCATCGCCTTCGGATTCCTCGTTTTCTTCTCCGCAATCCTCCTTACCTCCTACATCTGCTGCCGATCCGCTCTCCGCCGCCGCATCCGGAATCCCAACCCTAGCCCTAGCAATTCCGACGAAAACGGCGTCTACCTACCCCGGGTAATGTTCGTCGCCGAGGATGACGACGGTGAAGACGTTGTAGTCGGGCTGGACCAGGCGGTTATCGACTCGTGTCCGAAGCTTGTTTACTCGAAGCGGAACAGAGATTGGGGGAACGACGCCGTTTGCTCGGTGTGCTTGTGCGAGTACAGGGAGTCGGAGATGCTGAGGATGTTGCCGGATTGTAAGCACTGTTTCCACGTGATGTGTATCGACGCGTGGCTGAAGCTCAATGCTTCGTGCCCTGTGTGTCGGAACTCGCCGCTGCCGACGCCGCTGTCGACGCCTTTGCAGGAGGTGGTGCCGCTTTCTCAATACTCCGATGGACGGAGGCGATGAGGGTGGGTGATATTTGTTATTGAAGAATTATTAGGGGTTCGATTTCACCAACTTTTGCGGGTTCAAAATCCCGCTTTCTCCTCTCTTCATTTTTATTAGGGCGGCACTAGAGCACCCAAATTTCTAAAAATATTATAATTAAAATACTATTATATCCCCACTTTAAATTTATTCCAGTTTAAATTTATTCCACTATTATATTTCAGTTTGAATAAGATATATATATTTTTTTCAATTTTCTTGTCCGTGTTTTTTTTTATTTGTTGCAATACATACATGTGGGTTAGGTTAGTATATTAGTTGGGTGGAATTATTAATTATAAAGATATAGATAGTAAATTTAGAGGTGGGGACATAATAATATTTTTAATATAATATTTTTTAAGAATTTGGGTATTGTTAGTAATCTTTATTTCGAGTGACAATATCGACGCCCTTTTTATTATTACACCAAAATAAAAAAGGATAATTAAAACCTGTACGTTCACATTGTCTTATTGGTTCACCTTTGTACTCCCAAAAACTAAACATAATTCCTAGAAAAGTGAAGCATAATTTAATTAATATGATTGAAAAACCAATCAGATATTAAAGTTTTACTCAAGTGATGTCTTTCAAATCATCATCCCAATAAACTAAAATTAATTTTAAATGCATTTAAATAATTAAAAAAATCTTCAAAATTCTCATTGCATACAATCTGTGGTAAATATTCACTTCTTTACCTTTCAGATTAATCTCTTTACAAAGAAAAGGTGTAAACTTAAATCCAACTTGTGGGAAATACTCTCTCCTTCGCCTTTAGATTACATTTCTTAACAAAAAAAAAAAAAGGAGACGCAAACTTAAATCGGACGAGCAATAACGATCAACTACCTCATAATTAATGATTTAAAAAGCCAACCTCACTTGTCTATAGGCCACATAAAATCATTCAAACTCGAATCAATTCTTAAAATTATACAAACTATATCCAGTTTTAGTTTTATATGCATTGACATTGTCATTGCGAATACCATTTTTTAATTTAAAAAATAAAAGAATTATAATCTGAAGTTATTAAAAAAGTAAAATAAAGTAGGTTAAAAATATTTTTATACTGTTCAATGGATGGGTATTAATTTATCATAAAATCAATGATTGTGAAAAAATTTACTGTTGAAGTACTGTTGGAATGCTGCTACATTTTATTTAAATTGATTTTAACGTTCTAAATAAATTTAATAACAATTTTAATTAAAAATTATGGCATAAACTTAAATGGAGTATATAGTTTTTTTTTTAATTTTAAATGCCCACCAACTCATGGTACTAGGAAATTACATAAATGTTTTACAGGTTTGCTAGTAACTTATTTGATTATGCGAAATGAATTGAAGCGTTAATCAACTGCTTTGCTTAGACATCATTTTTTATTGTCAATATTGCTTCAACTTTTAGGCCTATTTACTTATTCGGTTTTTGACAATGTTTCAAAGAACAATAATATCACTTCCAAATAAATTACTAAATTTTTTAAGATATTTTAAAATTATTTTTAAGACGCAGTGATGAATTAATTGAATATTCACAAACTCTTCAGTATACTAATCGACTCTGACCAATTGTTCTGATGAATTAATTGGTCCATTAAATAAATCAAGAATATTACATTCAATTTTAAACTATTAATCCCATTTCAGCAATTTCAAAATTCGAAAGCATTAGTGTATTAATATAAGAATAACATTTAGAGAGAAATATGAAAAAAAAAAGATTTAGATAAACATGAGTCCAGATTTGGAAATTAAAAAAAATATATGGCCAAAGGGTACTAAACGTATCAAGAACAAAAGATCATGAAACGTTGTTTGAGATGGCCTAAGTTCAATCTGCGAAGGGTTATACATTGATGTGTTAGAGAGATCTCACAATGGAGTCTATCTCTCCGCTGGGAACCTTCGCTAAACATTCGGAACTTCATAATCATATATTCGAAAATTAAATTATCCGAAAATTTGGAGAACCTTACCGAAACACGATTCATCCGGTTCGGCGATCAAAATTCAGAAACTAAATTTAAATATCCGAAGGTAAACTTGACAGATCGGCACAGAAATAAACGCCTCTCGTCTATAGGTCCTTCGATTGAATAAATTTTGTGCGAAAAGAAGAAGATTCAAAAAGAGAAGAAGTTAATAACAGAGATTGCTCAGTGAATACGAACCAAATATAATGATTCACGCTACGGCAATGAGTGCTGCAATCGATGCGTTTGATCTAATCTTCATAGCTTCATTCTTCAAAACATTGAAACTCAAAATCGTGAATGGATGTGATTCAGAAAGTAGATTAGGCCACTGATATATCGGGAGATTGGTTCTTATCGAATTTATAGTGGACAAAAAACCCTACTAGATTAATGGGCCGAGCTCTATTTAAAGCCCATTAAAGAATTTATAACTGTAGATTGGGCGAGAGTTAGTATCATTAATGGGCTGGGCCGCTCACAATTTGAATTAAATT
The DNA here is from genome assembly GCA_023678885.1 of Pogostemon cablin. Taxonomy (NCBI): domain Eukaryota; kingdom Viridiplantae; phylum Streptophyta; class Magnoliopsida; order Lamiales; family Lamiaceae; genus Pogostemon; species Pogostemon cablin. Next base: position 32,183,355 of record CM042952.1, on the reverse strand, counting down.
TGATAAGTGAAATATAAAGAGAGTGGCTTCATTTTTTTTATTTTAAAATTCATGCTTTGAACTTAATTATACTTTAAAATATTTTTAATTCATTTTTATTTTTTAGGATTAGCGTTTTAAAATCATATAAGTTCATTTAATTACTAGAATTTAATAGTCTTTGACGTGTATAATTTACACGTTAATTTCAAATTATATCATGTAATGCATTCATTCATTTTATACGAAACCAACTCATTACTCTTAGACAAAGTCTTTTGTGAGACGCTAATTAGGTGAGACGGTTTGTGAGACATGTTAGAGTATGTTTATTATTTAGATAAAATAGTATGTTTAATGATTGTTAAAGTATGTTTTCTAAAGTATGTTAGATTATGCATTAAAGTATGATTTTGGTGTGTTATAATTTAATTTCTTATTGACATACTTTAACTGCAAATAAGTATACTTTATCAATATAATAAGCATACTTTAATGATGAATAGACCCGTCTCACATGAGAGTACCTTCTTTTTATATTAACTTATGTTATTAATCTACTCAAATCCCATTTCTGACATTTAATTTATTTTTAATTTTTTAACTTTGTATTTATTTTTATATATATATATATATATCATTACTTAATTAGTACTAGTATTACTTTATTAGTTTGCTTCGTATATTTACATTTACTTCATTATTTTATTTTGATATTCTACTAAAGTTTATGTTTTAATATAAGAAGTATTTCACTTAGTGAGTTAATGTTTTTTTTTTTAACTCGGGAATATTATAAAGGAACAAACTTGTTAAATATATCTGTTTAATTTTAAAATTGAGTAATGTAGTGAAATTCTTTTCCATGTCAATATATTTTGGATAATGATCTTTATATTATACTAATAAATAGTTAAATATTTAAATGCTGAACATTATGTCACCAAGGCGCCAGACTCAAGTTCTGGTCTTTGAGAGGGGGCGTGGGTTCAAATCCCACTTCTGACAGAACTTTTTTGTTTTATTTTTAATATTTTTTAATTAAACAATGTTTTTCTAAGGCACAAATATATATATTTTTTATTTTATTTTTAATATTTTTTAATTAAATAATGTTTTTCTAAGAAACAAATATAAAAATTATTATTTTTAAACAATACTTTTATGTTTAGAAATTAAATAGGAATTAGAAATGATTTCATTTTAATATTTTTTAATTAAATGGAGTAATGTTTTTCTAAGAAACAAATATAAAAATTATTTTTTTAAACAATACTTTTATGTTTAGAAATAAAATACGAATTAGAAATTATTTTCATAAAAAATGTGTGGTTATTTATTTAGGAAATAAAAAAGGAAATCCCACTTTTGACATAATTTTTTATTTTATTTTAAATATTTTTTAATTAAATAATGTTTTTCTATAAAACAAATATAAAAATTATTATTTTTAAATAATACTTTTATGTTTATAAATAAAATAGGAGTTAGAAATTATTTTCATTAAAAAATGTGTGTTTTTTTTTAAGAAATAAAAAAGAATTAGAATATAAATATTAAATAATGTTAAGTTTTGAGAGGGTAGAGTGAGATATATGAGAGCAGGCAGAGGTGTTAAAGTTTAACAAAAGTGAAGTAGATATGAGTTTGGTTCGATTAGTGACTTCAAGCTCCCGTTTTGTTAATCAATTCAGGTTGATTATTTTAATAATAATAATAACTTAATTATAGTTTTTATAATGATTATTTAATTAAATAATAAATATAAAATATATTAATTAAAGATGATTAAGTAAGACTTAATAAACTTGATAGGCTTCGTTTAACGAGCTGCTTGAGTAATTTTTGAGTCAAGTCGAGCTCGTTGTTAAAGTAACCTAACTAAATATTAAATTATACTCCTTTCGTCCGCTTTCAAGGGTTCCAACCTATTAGAGGGAAATGAAACCCTTGAAAGCGGACGGAGGGAGTACTTTTTTCTACTACCTTACGCATTTACATGAGATGATCATTTAATATGATATTAAAATTATGACCTAACAAAGGTCATGTGTTCAAACCACATTATTACCCTTTTATAAAGAAATTCCACGTGCAAAGTTTGAAATAAAATTAAATCTCTCTACATGTGCGGAACGATTGAATTTAACCTCTGTTAATTTAAATTTTTAGATAAGATGATTATTTATAACTTGTATTTTTATTAAACTGATCTCAAATTTAACTCGACAAGTATTTGAATCGAGCTCGACTAAACTCAAGGATAGCATTAGAGTGGTCCCAAAATGAGTTAGTGGATATTAAAATGATGTATGACTTGTCCAGATTTTACTGAGTTTGCGTGCATTCATACGTGTGTCTCACTTGTGAACCGCATTAACCTGGATCATCCACTGCATCACACCAAATTTATCTACACAACATGTTGCTGCTCTATGCTTTATTTATGCTCTCTGGTCCCCTACTTATTCCCAACGTATACTCCCTCTATCTCGATAATTACCGTACGTATTTGTATGCTCGGAGATTAAAAAAAGAAAAAGATTCATGTGGGATGGACAAAAATTAATTTTTTTTTAATTTAAAATGAAGTGTATTGTGTTGAATGCTTTTATGATCATATTAAATTATTTTTCATGAAAAAATAAAAATGTTGATGGTAGAATGGGGGATTAATTGATGGTGTTTTTGGATGGGTTGTTCCAATCAAATGTTGATTAGGGAGTGACATTAATGTTGGTGTGAAATATTACAACAAAAGGTGGTGGTGTTTTCTATTGGCATATATCATAGCAACATGGACCCTCTTGTCCCTGCACCTTATTAATTTGGGAATCCTTACTCTCTTTTCAACACTTGCATGCTTACTGTCCAAAAATCCCTCATCCATACAATTATCTTGCCAAATTATGCATTGCTAACAATCAATCAATCATCTCTGATCTACATCACTTTTATATCTCTATCCATTAAAATACAGGCCATTTACTTTTCTAATGTCTTTTTTTAGCATGCATGTTATTTCAAATTAAAATAAGACCTTCAATTAATTAAATTAAGTTGGTACTGCATTTTATATTTATTACTCCCTGGTACATAAAAGCCTAACTTAGCATTTTGTTCTAACGTCAAAAATATCTTAGAATCAAAAGGAACAAATTTTATGAAAGCTGATGATAAAATCGAGAATTAATAATTTCGAATCAAAACTTCACGAATTAATCAATAGAATTAAACCCCCTTAAACAACGTACATAGTGATTTATTTTTTTTTTTTCTAACCAATTATAATCAAACTTCATCCATTACTTAAAAAAAATGTCATAATTACTTTTGTGTTATTAGGAACTGTACACGTAGATCGCTTCAATCTCCAATACAATAGTGTTTCTTCCCATCCTCAAAATCTCTTACAGTCTTAATAATTTACACACACATAAACATATTATATAAATAAGTAGAACTGGAAATAGCTAGATCGATAGATATCCAAGTTGCAGTTAATATCTGAAATTAATTTTATTCGATCAGGAGGAGAGATTCTCTATGGTTACAATTTGAGAAATCAAGATCATCAACAAATAACTAACTTTCTTGACCTCTGCAAATTTCAAATCTTTCTCTTTCTCAAGCCTCATTTTTCTGAAAATAAAATTAAAAGAGAAGAAGTTAATAACCATAATCAAGATTTGATTACATATAGTGTGGTATAAGTATAATTCAAAGTTGTTACAACACAAACCTATGGATCTCTTGCAGTAGAGAATAGCTTCATGGATGGAATTCTCAGCATCCCAACAAACATCACTCGAACGAGACGGATTCACGACAACATCAAAACCGTTGTCCAATTTCCTGCAGTCACTCCAATAGTCAACGTCAACTGAGTAAGCCGAACTCGGTCTGGTTGACTCAGCAGTACCACTCCGTACCACAAAAACCTTCCGCAGAAGATCATCCACTCTGCTGTTTTTCCTCACGAGCGACGACGTGTACAGTTAAGACAGGAACATCGAAGTTGAATTCGTAGGAATTCTTTCGAAAGGCGGGTTGAAGATTGAGGTGATGGGAGTGGGAGTGGGAGTGGGAGTGAGTCAACCAGCTATGGGAGAAGCTCTCTGTGCTGGATAATGCTTCGGAATCGGAGTTTTCCATACTGCAGTAATGGAATAGAAGCAATGTAATTATTTTGAATATTATATAAATAATGCTCCTGAAATATAACATGAGATAATGTTTCATGGTAGTAAACGTTGATATTTTGAATTATAGTAATAAAAAAAAGAAAAACTCTATAGTAGTTAAAACTTAAAACCCTGAAATATCTAAATTTCAAATCATAGAACAAATTTGGCAAAGATTAATTTATGATAAACCGTTGCGACTACTGTACGGTCTGGTTTCTAGAGCACAGATATCTTTAATCTGAGAAAGGAAGGTTTTTACTTTTTTTTTTATTGTCGACTACTTACCCCTTTGTCAATTTCTTAAAATTTCTTAAATTGGTGATTCCTCTGCCTGCGCTCCTTCTCTTCTCTCCACGATATTTAGAAAATTATCAAAATGAGAAATTAAACGGGACAATATTAGCTTCTTTCCGGTGTATCCGGATATAAGCGTACACTCATATGTGTATAATTTATTCATGTATACATATTTATTAATAATTGTATAACTTTTTTACACTCATTTCAAAAAATTTATTAACAAAGTAAATGGAGTATATTTTTATTCATAAATATATAAATTTTTGAAAGTAGGTGCACAGTGTATCGAGTGCATATGATAATTAAGCTATTTTTAAAATAAGAATATGTATTTTTTGACTAAATATTTATATTATAATTGAATACCAGCGTTTATGTACTAAGAATGTTACCGGCACCTTCGAATGATAACATTATGATTAAATTCAACCAAATGCAATTTTTGAGTAATGATGTATTTTAAATGACAACAAATAAAAGTAATTAATGAATAATTAAATATAAAAAGTTATGAGTACAGATATTGGGTATTCGGGTGGACACGTGCATCCACATATGCGCTATAAATTATATGTATGGTTCATAATAATTGTTTTTTTTTTTCAGTTCAATTTTTCTTTAAAAGTGTATACTATATTCTTATTCATTAGTGTATAAGTATGACTTTATTCATAAATGTATAAAATTATGAGTATGGGTACTGTGTATATATGCTATAATTTGCCAAAAGTTATATACTTATTAGGAAATAAATATATACTAATTAAATAAAATTTACTCCATTCGTCCTATTTGCTGACACGTATTGAGTAATTGAATAGAATAAAAGTATATGATATAATTGATTTGACTGTATTGTGAATATTATGTTTTATTTCTATTATCAGGATGTATTAGTATTTTTTAGACAGATCAAAATAAAAATGATAAATTACAAATAACTCACTCGATGTTTGTTCAAATTACCAAATAAGCCCCTTTTGACTTATATTTTGATTTGAGCATTAACAAAAAAAATATTCATTTTTTTTAAAAAAAAAGGAAAGAAATGATATCAACACCCATTTTATTTATGAATTAAAAATTTAACTCTAATCAAATATTTCTAATTGAAATATGCGGTCAATGTTCTACTTGAAATATGGAGACGTAATTTACTTGTTTGAGAGGTTCAATTCCTCGTTATAAAAGTTCCTACTCAATCAAAGCACTAGAGTTGATATACAAGAGTTGCTGGTGAAAATAGAATTAGTAGAGGATGAATCAATAAAAGTTATAGACGGTAATTGCTCAAATCAAAATGGATATTTGAACAAAGAGTTCCTTTCCTTTTTATTTTAAAAATGGATATTTTTGTCATTGCTCAAATCAAAATATAAGTTATAGACGGTAATTGGTAGTTTTTCAAACTACGGGATTATTTAGTAATTTGGACAAAGCTCTAAAGAAATATTGATAATATACCCAAATAAAAAATATACAAGTATCCTTACGACGAAGAATAATACATTAACCTTTGGTAGGTGAGAAAAGAAAAAGAAGTATTACGGGGAATAAGTATTATGTATGTTAATATTAAGAGGTAATATGAATGAGGGATTTTGTTTGGTAGAATGTATAAAAAGTAATAATAATATTATGTAGTGTTTGGTAGGTAATATTAGTATTATGTATTAGATGTAATATTACCTTTATACCCTTTATTTAATTTATAAATTTTAAAGTATATAATTTTCACAAATGATGATAGGTATTTTATAAATAATATTATTTTTTATTTATTTAAATTTTATTTTCTATGTAATCAAATTCAATATATTGTAAATTAATAAATTTCTTAAAATTTAGATAATATTTTGAAATTAGATTTACAAAATAAAAGGTAGAAACAAAGTGTAAAATAAACCACAAATTTAAAAGAAAAAAAAATCACAAATTTACAATACAAGAAAAAAAAATCATAAATGTGATATTTAACTCAGTTACACATTAGTTAATCACAATCTAGATGTAGTTCAACCCATCATCACAAAATTTACATAACATTAAAATGAAATGCCACTATCCAAAATATGAGATCACTTGGCCTCTCAATCTCAATCTCAATCTCAATCTCAATCTGGCGTCCATTATCAGAGGTAGAAAGACACAAACCAAAGCATACACAGCTTTGGAAGTACCAGAAGCAATGTGTCGGTGCTACAACCGCTGAACGGGTCGGCAACAGAAACTGCATAAGGAGAAGGGCAGCTGCATAAGCAGATTCAAAGAATTGATAAAACATCTCCCACGTGTAATTAAGAATTAGATAGGAAACAACACAAACAAATTTAAAAATAAAAGATTACTAATATCAGAAAACTCATCAATCTTCCTTGATGTCCTCACCGCAAACCTCTAGATACTCGGACAGAGAAAAAATGATGAAACATGTTACAAAAAATGTTCACTCGTTACATCACATCTTCAATGTAGATTAAATGTTTAGCATTATGTACTTATCCTTTATCTTAAGGTACATCGACAATGCAACAGTATCTTAATGTGGAAACAAGAAAGACTGATTCGTTGTAAAACGCCGCAAAACCGGATGGGATCTGGAATTAAAACGCCGGCGGCAGTACATCTCTTGGCGGAGAAATTGAGAACTCCTATGCAGGGGAAACAAGACAAGCGGAGGTGATGAATGGAAGTCGGCAGAGACTTCAAATCGGAGGGCCCCTGAGCGTTGTTGAGTCATAGGGGAAAAGCGGGGCTCGCATCTAAAAGAGCCCGCCGGTGATGAAATAAGTAGGAGACGCTTCTGTTAAACATGGCGGCGGAGATGGAGAAGGGGAGCCCAGGCGGAGCTGTGCTGTTGGTGGTTCCACCGTTGAAAGATTAGTTCATCTCCAGTATGGAGATACTGTGCTTTACGTAATATTAATATGGAGGATTCACCATTGTTTATCTCGCGCAGTTGAGCGCCACCGCCTCCGCCGCCGTCAAGGTTTACCACAACAGCCAACGCCTTTACGAGGCCTACGAGCAGGAGTTGCAGATCCTGCTTCGTCTTCACCATCATCATATCGTCAAGCTCCTCGGCCATTGCCACGATCAAGGTAATTAATTCACTTTCAATTTCTCCAATTTCACACAATTTGGGTGAATCTCTCATTGATCGATCGATCGATTGATTCAAATGAAGATGCTCTGCAAGGCGTGCTGATACTGGAGTACATCTCCAACGGAAATCTACAAGAGAAGCTCCAAGGATCGACCAATGTTCTTCCATGGAAGCAACGGATGGCCATAGCCTTCCAATTAGGGCAAGCCATAGCTCACCTTCACGAAAAATGCTCCCCACAGATCGTCCATGGCTACATCAAATCTTCGAACATATTACTGGACGATAATCTCAATTGCAAGCTCTGTGATTTCGGATCTGCCAAAATGGGGCATTCTTCGGCGGTAATTCCCCCGATTCGAACTGGAGGAAACAGAAGATGACGATGATGGGTTCACCCGGGTACACGGATCCTCTGTATCTGAGAACAGGGCTTGCTTCCAAGCAGAACGACGTGTACAGCTGCGGAGTGGTTCTTCTGGAACTGATCACGGGGTTGGAGGCTTTTAGCCGTGAGAATGGGGATAGGCTGACGGCGATGGCGGCGCCGGTGCTGAGAGACGCCCGGAGGGTGCCTGAGATGGTGGATCCGCGGCTTTTAGGGGAGATTGATATGGCAGAGGCGATGGCTATGGCGGCGCTGTCGGCAGAATGCCTTTCTGATTGCCCTGGCGCGAGGCCTTGTGCTTCTGATATCTTGACATCCATCACCAACTCAGTTCCTTCACTATCATTATCCATGAAACAGGATACCTAACCAAATTTGGATGGGAGTTTTCAACTGTGAATTGTTAGTGCAGTTGTATCAGTTGTAGTTTCTTTGTGAGAATTTTCTAGTTAAAAGGTAGACACTGAGAATAACAGAATTGGATTTAAATTATTTACAATAATTCAAATCGATGCTCCCTCCATAAAGTTTGAATCTTTATGTTATTTTTTCACAAAGTATAAACATTTGAAGTGAGATTTATAAGGAGTGAAATGGCACGAGGAGTATGTTTTTTTTTTTCTTTTTTCGAGTGATCTCCAATTAAATTACTTCTATTAGATCTTTACTTATTTAGTATTTCATGTAATAAATAAATGAAAAAATATATTATGTTAATTTTAAAATTATGATGTATTTTGAGGGTAAAATAAAATGAGTGAGGCTCATTTGCAATTTCCGTGTCATTTTGTAATTTAAACCCTTTAAATAGAATATGGAGGGGAGGAGGGTTGTGTTCCCATGGGGACACAGTGTGTCCTCGGGGGCACATGAGTTTTTGCCAAATAAAATATCATGGAACAATTAAACTAAGACTAAAACTTGTGTGTCCCGGGACACCTTGTGCATAGATATCCTTTAATATAGTATACTCTTTAGTATAAGGACTTGCATCCTTTATTTTTTAAAAAAATAAAAAAATATTAATAAAAATATATAACCTTTAAAATATTGTACCCTTATTAATTAAAGTTTATACCTTTACAAACCAATTCTTAAACTAATTGAGATTTCTGACCAAATAATTTAGTATTTTATGTAATAAATAAATAAAAATATATTATGTTTGTTAGTGGGATTATATTTTTAAAATTAGAATTTATTTTGAGGAATTTCATGGAACAATTAAATTAAGTCCTATTAGGATGCACCTAGTGCACAGATGTATTGGTAAGATCTAAATCATTAAATTTTTAATAATTAATCTTCACTTTTGGATTTTTATAAATAACTAATTTTTTAAAAATATATAATTACTATTATACATAACTTAAAATATTAAATCTTAGGTGCACGGTGTAACAAGGACCAAAGAATTACCCTAAATTTGTCTACACATAAAAAATAGTTAAGTCAACTGTAATTATGTAATATTAATGGGAAGATGCATATTTGGAACTTCTAGCATTTTTGTAAATATTTTACTTTTTTCGAAAAATAAGAATTTCACATAATAATTAAAGTGAAAACACTTCACATTAATATAAATTTTAGGGATAGTAACTATTAAATACAAATTATATGGTATATTTATTATTAGATGCAAACCTAAATTTTAATTACCACAAGATACAAAATTACAATATGGAATTCCCCTCATACCCCCAATTAAAAACGTGAAGTTTAATTTGTTTTTTAATTATTATATCATCAATCCCTAATTAGTGGAATTTGATTATTTGAACAACATCTAAGCTATATTTTAAGAACAAGTTTAAAAGTTACCGTCTATAAACCCACAATCCAACAAACTATCTTAAATTGGAGAAGAGATAGGGTAGGTTCACGCTTCAACTTAACTCCGGTGATCTTCGAAGCAATGGAGGAGAATTGTGGGTTAATGGATTATCTATTTAATCTTTTGCACAACCTATTTAATTTTTTGTACAATTGGTTAGATTTCTGCGCAACTAGTGTGTAATTTTGCACAACCTAATTAAACACCCCATTTCTGGCGATTCTTCGCAATTAATGAATAATTTTGTACTACGAACGAATAATTTTGCACAACATAATTTCCCTATATTTTTTTTCATAAATAATTCTACACGACTAACAATAATACTGCACAACAAATGAATTATTTTGCACAATTAGTGTATAATTATGAACAACATGTGAATAATTTTGAACAACATTAATTTTTTTATATATTTTTCCGGCGAAGATGAACAACTAGTGAATAATTTTGCATAACATAATCTTTTACACACTTCTCTCGCAAACTATATTATATAGAATGGAGCTCGTTGCATAGAGAAAATTTAAATTACAATTATATGATTAATTTGATATAACCTAATCCACATCGGCCCAAGCCCAGATGTTGTTGCTCTCATCGTTTTCAGTAGGGCTTTGCTCTCTCACATATTGAACACATTATTATGTAAATAATTCTTACACCACCGTTTTCTTATCAATTCCTTTACTGTCTTGAATTTGGAAGCACCCACTCTGAAATTTTTGGAAACCCGCTACCACCAGAAATAGGCGGCGGGATTGATTCACCTTGAAGCGAGAATTGTGAAGATTGAGGGCCAGACGTCTTGCAGCGCAGTAGAGCCCTTTCTACAAGGCGAACCATCGCTGAGGGCATATTTGAAGTACCGACTTGCGGTGGTAGTGTTTTCCAATCACGGCAGCATATTTGAAGTACCAGCTTGCGGTTGTGGTGTTTGCCAATCACGGCAGCATATTTGAAGTACTGCCTGTGGTTGTGGTGTTTGCCAATCACGGAGAGGCGATATTGTAGGAAAGAATATTCCCTACCTAACCGTATACTAATAAGTAAGAAGTGAGGCTACCATAGGGAGATGAGCGATGTCAAGTCTTTTTACTGTCGGTCTTATCAACTGATCCTTCAACGGGAGTGGGTGACAGAAAACTTTCTTTAAATGACTGCACTTGAAAGTTCTTTTTGAACATTTAGGTTAGGAGACCCAACCAAGAAATTCAAGATTTGACCAACAAAAGATGCTAAGGTAGATCAAGTTGCTGAACTAATAGCTGACAAAAACCCTCAGTGTATGAATTGTTTGTGATCTTTCCGGACGATTTCTAGCTCTCTTCCGAAGGCATATCATACGAGAAGAGAGAAAAACAGTTATCTTCGGTGGCGCTGCCTTCTATATCCGTTGGGGGACGGTCCCTTGACATACATTCTGAAGCCCTAAGGGCACGTCCAAGCTGACGAAGGAGATATGAATACCATTAAGGCGGGTAAGGGCTTGGCTTGAAGTGTCTTTTTTCGTCAATGATGGATTTCGTGCCACGGCCTGTTTATTAAGATCATCATAGATTATTAATGCGTGCTGGAATTGGATGCGCCGGGTTTGGTTGGTTGCCCGAAGGGCTATCTGATCCGATCAACTGCCTAAGCCGTAGGGATTAAGAGTATCCCATCCATGTTCAAAGAACAGATGCAGCTAACCAACAGACATCGAAACTAGACGGAAGAATTAATCGGTGAATGCAGATCAACGTGTACCTTTTATTTGGAGTCCGGAGGAGAGAGAGAATAATCCGTTCTATAAAACGTGGTTGGATAATATCTACTCCTAATATATATTTAGTTTTTTAAATAATTAATTGGAGCTAGGGTTATATTAGGTATATTAGTCTAATGTATTATATCTAATAGTATTAAATTTGAATACACTTATCTCATAGTAATAATGCTCAATGATGCGTATTAGTTAGTAATTAATCCTAAATTGAATTTTATCTTAATTACTATTATTATTTTAAATTTTTTATACGATTATCTTAATTAGTATTTGATTAATAATGAATTTTTCTATGAATAAGAAATATGATGGAGTATAAAAAAGGAATTCTATTGTGAGACGAATGAAATTTATTAAATTATTATTAAAATATACTTATTGATAATTAATGTATATTTACTCTATAAAAAAATAAATATGGTCTCATAATTTTTTTTGTCAATTATTAGTGAGACTGGTGTGAAACTGATCGACCCATCACTAAAGTATGCTTATTATATATATATAAAGTATGATTATTTGTAGTTTAAAAAGATTAATAATAAAGATTGTATATTGGGTGCACCCATATGTGTATACATTTTTATTCTATTTTGTATACATATTATTCTATTTTGTATACGTATTTTGTAATAATTGTATACATTTTTCACATTAATTTTTCATTAAAAAAATTAACATCCATCTGTGTATAACATTTTATTGAATATTATATATAATTTTTCATTAAAAAAATTAACAATTAAATTGTATACATTTTTACTCTTAATTGTATATGTTTTGTTTATATTTGTATGTGGGTGCACCCTATCTTTAGGTGCACCCGGGTGCACACTATAAATTGCCAATAATAAATCATATAACAGGCTAAAATTATATTTAATACATAATCAAACATACATTTGAGACACTCTCTTGTGAGACGTGTTATTTGTGAGACGAGTCAACCCATCACTAAAGTATGTTTATTATGTAGATAAAGTATGCTTATTTGCAGTTAAAGTATGTTAATAATAAATCGTATTATAACACACTAAAATCATACTTTAATACTTAATCCAGCTTACTTTAGAAAACATACTTTAATGACTATTAAACATACTTTATTTAAATAATAGACATACTTTATTTAAATAATAGACATACTTTAACATGTCTCACAAAATGTCTCATGAAATTAACGTCTTACAAGAGAATTTGTTTACTTTATTTATATAATAAACATATTTTAATAATGAATCGACCCGTCTCACAAATAACTCATTTAATGAGGGGAATGTATTTAAGTTGTTATATGGAGTATATGAAAAAAAAAATTGCTAATTTGGGAGGATGGATGATCGTGCTCCTCCTCCCTTGGAAGTCCAAGATTTCGTGCGCTATCAATTCGCCGCATAATTCGCAAAACAGTATAACATAAACCTCCTCATTTAAGAATCAGCTTCCATTCACGCATCACCCTTTAACCATTTCTAATCCTAAATTCAATCCACTTTCGTCAAGGGGATCCTCCATCTTGGGGGCTGCTTCATTTCAACAATGGCGGACGACAAGAAGTACATCACCTCCGAGGAACTCAAAAAACACAACAAATCCGATGATCTCTGGATTTCAATCCAGGGCAAAGTGTACGACGTCACCGATTGGGCCAAACAACATCCAGGTGGCGACGTCGTTCTCCTCAATTTAGTTGGCCAGGATGTCACCGACGCCATCATTGCTTTCCATCCAGGTTCCGCCTGGAAATACCTGGACAAATTTTTCACCGGATACCACCTCCGGGATTTCCAGGTGTTGTATATGTAGACCATGCATGCATACATTCATGTGTACACGTGTACATATAACAAGTAAGGATATGGAGGGTGATGTTTGAAGTAACAGAAAGATGAATGGATGAGTAAGAACATCAATCTACATAAGATAAGTGATGTCTGAACCATAACAGCTCTGTCATGTTGAATGATCAAGCTAAGTGTAAGTGATGGTTAGCTAATTGTGGCTGTTGATGACAGTTAGAAGAAGTTCAGGATCAGTTGGCAAGGATCGGTTGTAACCAGCTGATCATTGGTTATTAGCTTGGTAACACATACATGGCAGTTGAGAAGGTGTAGTGTTGCTGCGGCTGATAAGTTTGTCATCACATGATAGTTAGTTTTGGTTAGGTTGTTCAATTAGATCAGAAGGTTAGATGCTGGTTTGATGGTGGAGATTCAACACAATATGATCGGTCATAAAATTGAGCCATAAGATCAAGAAGTGTGCTGTTTTGAGAAGTTGAGTAAATGGAAGCAGTTGCAACTGAGCTCAAAACTGATCATGTGGAAGTTATGTTGCTTGCTGATACATTTAGTCTGCAGCAGTGTAGTATAAATGGATCATCATGCACAGCTAAGCAAGAGAGAGAGTTGATCATCATCATCATACAAACTAGAACATCATATTAGGGTTTCTTAAGTGTTTTAATTCATCATCATCTTCATATTGTAATCTGTGTTTCATCATATAGTGATTACTCTCCTTAAGAAAGTGGATGTAGATCAACATGATCGAACCACTATAATTCTTGTCTTCCTACTTCAAGTTTTAGTTTCTGTTTTTGATTAAATCAACATACAACTTAAGAGTTTAGGGTAGAGTGCAAGCTTCTTTGTTGATCAAATTTTGCTGCATTCATAAGAATTGACGCCTTCTGTAGGAAGCCAACAGGAAGAAGAAGAAGAAGAAGAAGAAGCAGACTCAGTGGAGAAGAAGATCAAATGGTTACCACAAAATTTGATATTGAAAAGTTCACAGAGAAGGCAGACTTCAGTCTGTGGAGGATGAAGTTGGAGGCCATCTTGGTTCAACAAGGTTTATCAGATGCCATCAAACCATTACCTGAAGGTCAGATTGCAGGAGTTGATGCTGCTGTTCTTGCAGCAGATCAAGATCAACAAACCAAGGCCAGAAGTGCTCTCATCTTGTGTCTTGGAGATAAGGCTCTAAGGGAGATCTCAAAAGAAGTTACAGCAAGAGGAGTTTGGAAGAAATTGGAGGAGTTGTACATGGTTAAAAGTTTGGCAAACCGTTTGTACATGAAGCATAAACTATACTCCTTCAAGGTATCAGAACATAAGTCAATAATTGGTCAATTAAATGAGTTTAACAAGATCATTGATGATTTAGAAAACATTGATGTGGCTCTGTCAACTGAAGACAAGACTGTTATCCTCATGTCAGTACTTCCAAAGTCTTTTGAAGGTTTAAGAGATACTTTGTTGTTTGCTAATGCTGAATCAATATCCTTTGAGCAAGTATTGTTGGCAGTTAAGGTAAAAGTGCTTCACAAGAATCCAGAACAACAAGCAAATGCAGAAGGATTGACAGTGAAGAAACAGAACCAGTGGAGCAAGAACAACAAGAATAATAAGAGTAATGTTGATAAGAGGAAGCCAGAAAAGAACTATAGTGCATCAGCAGATGAAGAAGAAAACAAGAATTGCTTTCACTGCAATAAGCCTGGACATTACAAGAAACAATGTTTCAAATAGAAAGCAATGGTAGCAAAGAAGATAGCTGAAAAGAGAGGAAATAAGAGACCTCATGCAAATCAGGTAACACCAAATCAAGTTGCTACAGATTCTGATTTCATTAAAGCAATGTCTGTGAGTTCTAGTTCAGTACCAGAAGAATGGGTTATGGATTCTGGATGTACTTTTCATATGACTTCTAGGAAAGCTTGGCTTATTGAATTAAGATTACAAGATGAAGGATCAGTAATGCTAGATGATGATCATACCTGTAAGATTGTTGGAATTGGTTCTGTCAAACTTAAAATGTTTGATGGGAAGATCGGGATATTAAAGAATGTTAGATATGTACCAAGCTTAAGAAGAAGTCTAATATCTCTTGGAATGTTAGTTTCTCAAGGTTATGAGTGTCATTTGAAGGGAAATACACTTGCTGTCATAAAAGGAAAGTCAGTAGTTGTTAAAGGGTTCAAAAGGTCTGATCTGTACTTCTTGGATGGTTATGTAGTGACTGGACAAATTAATACAACTAAGGATGAAGTTAGTGTTAATATTTGGCATGTGAGGCTTGGTCATATAAGTGAAAGAGGTTTACAAGAACTTGCAAGACAGAAATTACTTGAGATCAGTTCAACCTGTAAGATAGATCAATGTGAAGCTTGTATATTAGGAAAGACAAAGAGGTTGAAGTTTGGTGCAGCTGAGCATACTACCAAAGCTAGGTTGGAATATGTTCACTCTGATCTTTGGGGGCCTTCCAAGACTTCAACAATAGGAGGTGAGAAATACTTCATCTCATTCATTGATGATTATTCAAGAAAGGTATGGATTAAAATTCTGAAAACAAAGGATGAAGCACTATCAGTTTTTAAAGTATGATTGACAGAAATAGAACTGCAAACTGGAAACAAGGTCAAGTGTTTAAGAACAGACAATGAGCTTGAATTTGTGTCACATAAATTCAATAAGTTTTGTCAAGAGAAGAGTATTAAGAGGCACAAGACAGTGCTAAGTACTCCACAACAAAATGGAGTGGCTAAGAGAATGAATCAGACACTTCTTGCAAGAGTTAGATGTATGATGAGTAGTGGAGGTTTCTCAAAAGGTTTCTAGGGTGAGCTAGTATCTACTGGCTTATTTGATTAATCTGTCACCAGGCACAACACTCAAGTTTAAACCACCTGAAGAAGTGTGGTCTGGAAGGGTACCAGATTATAGTCATTTGAGGATTATAGGTTGTCTGGTGTATTCACATCAGAAGCAAGACAAGTTAGATCCTAGAGCAGTTAAGTGTGTGCTAATAGGCTATCCTAAAGAGGTAAAAGGGTACAGACTATGATGTTATGAGAATAACAAGTTTATAGTTAGTAGAGATGTTACATTCAATGAAGAAAGGATGCCTTTGTTGGAGAGAATGTCTGATAAGGTTATAATTACTGATAAGTGTGAGTTTGAGGTGGAGCATGATGACAAGATAGTAGTGCAGCATTGTCAAGATCAAATAGATGATAATGTACATGAGGAAGTTGCTGCTGAGGAAAGGTCTGAGTCATCTGGTTCAAATGAAAGAAGAACTCTAAGTAGCTATCAATTGGTTAGAGACAGATTGAGAAGGCAGATCAAAACACCTATAAGATATATAGAGGCAGACACTGTATCATATGCATTGTATGTAGCATCAGATGTTGATGTCTATGAGCCAAGGACATACTCAGAAGCAGTATCAGGTAAGGAAAGTGTGCAGTGGTTGGATGCTATGGAAGAAGAGCTGCAAGCTTAAGAAGAAATGATACTTGGATGATTGTTGACAAACCTGCTAACCAGAAGCTTGTAGGTTGTAAATGGATATATAAGAAGAAACCAGTTACAAGCAAGAAAGGAGGAATAAAATATAAGGCAAGGCTTGTAGCAAGAGGGTTTTCACAGCAAGAAGGTGTAGATTATAATGAAATTTTCTCACCAGTAGTAAAATACTGCTCAATAAGGATTTTACTGTCATTAGTTACTCAGTTGGATTTGGAATTACATCAAATAGATGTAACAACAACTTTCTTGCATGGAAATTTAGAAAAGAAGATTTACATAAAGATTCCTGAAGGTGTTAGTCTAAAAGGAGCAGATTCAAAGGTCTGTCTATTGCTTAAATCACTATATGGTCTGAAGCAAAGTCCAAGACAGTGGTATCTCAAGTTTGATGAATACATTACTTCTAATGGTTTTGTCAGGAGCATGTATGATAGCTGTGTGTACATAAGATGTGATGAAGGAAGCTATACTTATCTACTGCTCTATGTAGATGACATATTAATAGCTTGCAAGGATATGATAGAAATCAATTCAGTAAAGGATACTTTGAGAAAAGAGTTTGACATGAAAGATCTAGGTGAGACAAGAATGATTCTTGGAATGCAGATAGAGAGGGACAGATCAGCTGGATTGTTGAGATTGTTTCAAAAGTCATACTTGGATAAAGTGCTACAGAGGTATAATATGAATCTTTGTAAGAGTGTATCAGTACCAGTTAAGCAAGGCTTGAGTCTGACATCTCTTCAAGGGCCTCAGACAGATAAGGAAAGGTCTGAAATAAGTAAAATACCATATGCAAGTGCAGTTGGCAGTTTAATGTATGCTATAGTATGCTGTAGACCAGACTTAGCTTATGTTATGAGTGTGATCAGTAGGTTTATGAGTAATTCTGGTCTTGTTCATTGGGATGCAGTAAAGTAGGCACTGAGATATGTTAGAGGTACTATGTCAGTTGGTTTGAAGTTTCAAAAGCAAGATGTTTGGGATAAGGTTGTGGTTGGATATGTGGATGCAGATTATGCAGCCAATCTCGATACAAGAAAGTTCATGACAGGTTATGTGTTCAATTTGTTTGGTACAACAATAAGTTGGAAGGCTACACACCAACATATAGTAGCATTGTCCACCACTGAAGTTGAATTTGTTGCTCTTACAGAAGCAATAAAGGAAGGTGTTTGGTTGATTGGTATTTTGAGAGAATTTGGAGTTCAGCAGGATAGTATTGAAGTGTATTGTGATAATCAAAGTGCTGTACATCTCTCAAATCATCAAGGTTATCATAAGAGGGCCAAACACATTGATGTGAGATTTTAATTCATAAGAAATTTGATAGAGGAGAAGGTGGTTTCTGTTAAGAAGGTTAAGACAGCAGATAACCCTGCCGATGCATTTACTAAGGCTCTACCTGTTCAAAAGTTTGAATTGTGTAAGAGTCTTATTGGTATTCACTAAAGGTGGAGGAAGATAGGTGAGCTGCAGCCTGTAAGTGCAGCAAGGTGGAGAGTGTTTTATCACTTGTGATGATGCATGGTCTAAGGTGGAGATTTATTGTATATGTAGACCATGCATGCATACATACATGTGTACATGTGTACATATAACAAGTAAGGATATGGAGGGTGATGTTTGAAGTAGCAGAAAGATGAATGGATGAGTAAGAACATCAAGCTACATAAGATAAGTGATGTCTGAACCATAACAACTCTGTCTTGTTGAATGATCAAGCTAAGTGTAAGTGATGGTTAGCTAATTGTGGTTGTTGATGACAGTTAGAAGAAGTTCAGGATCAGTTAGGTGAGGATCAGTTGGCAAGGATCGGTTATAACCAACTGATCATTGGTTATTAGCTTGGTAACACATGCATGGCAGTTGAGAAGGTGTAGTGTTGCTGCGGCTGATAAGTTTGTCATCACATGACAGTTAGTTTTGGTTAGGTTGTTCAATTAGATCAAGAAGGTTAGGTGCTGGTTTGATGGTGGAGATTCAACACAATATGATCAGTCATAAGATTGAGCCATAAGATCAAGAAGTGTGCTGTTTTGAGAAGTTGAGTGAATGGAAGCAGTTGCAACTGAGCTCAAAACTGATCATGTGGAAGTTATGTTGCTTGCTGATACATTTAGTCTGCAGCAGTGTAGTATAAATGGATCATCATGCACAGCCAAGCAAGAGAGAGAGTTGATCATCATCATCATACAAACTAGAGCATCATATTAGGGTTTCTTAAGTGTTTTAGTTCATCATCATCTTCATATTGTAATCTGTGTTTCATCATATAGTGATTACTCTCCTTAAGAAATTGGATGTAGATCAACATGATCGAACCACTATAATTCTTGTCTTCCTACTTCAAGTTTTAGTTTCTGTTTTTGATTAAATCAACACACAACTTAAGAGTTTAGGGTAGAGTGTAAGCTTCTTTGTTGATCAAAGTTTGCTGCATTCATAAGACCAGGTTTTCGAGGTTTCCAGGGATTACAGAAACCTCGTTGCTCAGTTTGCCAAAGCTGGCCTGTTCGAGAGGAAAGGCCATGGCGTTATTTACAGTCTCTGCCTTGTCTCTGTTTTTCTAGCTGCATGTTTGTATGGCGTACTTTGCTGTGACAATTTCTGGATTCATATGCTTTCCGGAGCCGTGCTGGGATTTTCCTGGATGCAGGTTGCCTACTTAGGACACGATTCTGGTCATTACCAGATCATGACATCCGGTGGTTACAACAAGCTGGCTCAGATTCTTACAGGGAATTGCTTGACAGGGATCAGCATTGCCTGGTGGAAATGGACACACAACGCTCACAACGTTTCTTGTAATAGCCTGGATTACGATCCTGATCCCCAGCATTTGCCAATGCTGGCAGTATCCTCCAAGCTGTTCCAATCTTTGACGTCTCAATTTTACAAGAGAAAGCTCACCTTCGATTCTGCTTCGAGATTCTTTGTTAGCTACCAGCATATTACATTCTACCCTGTAATGTGTGTTGCAAGGGTGAATCTTTACCTGCAGACGTTCCTGCTTCTGTTGTCACGCAGGAAAGTCCCTGACAGAGCTTTGAACATAGCTGGAGTCCTCGTCTTCTGGACATGGTTTCCTCTGCTCGTCTCGTGCTTGCCTAGCTGGAACGAGAGGATCTTGTTCGTGTTGGTGAGCTTCTGCGTTACCTCCATTCAGCACGTTCAGTTCTGCCTGAACCATTTTGCTCGCCTAAGGGAAACGATTGGTTCGAGAAGCAGACAAGTGGGACTATTGACATCTCCTGCTCTTCCAAGATGGATTGGTTCTTTGGAGGGCTGCAGTTCCAGCTGGAGCATCATTTGTTCCCCAGGTTGCCTCGTTGCAACTTGAGGAAGGTTTCGCCGATTGTCCAAGATTTGTGTAAGAAGCATAACTTGCCTTACCGCAGTTTGTCTTTCATTGAGGCCAATAAGTGGACGCTCAGGACAGCAGCTCTGGAGGCTAGGGATTTTACGTCGTCGGCTGCTCCTAAGAACTTGCTTTGGGAAGCTGTCAATACCCATGGATGATGGATGCAACAACAGGTTGTGAAGATTTTTTGTTGTGATTCCTAACAGCTTTTTCATGTTGGTAGAACAAGGCTTAATGAAAATAGTCATGAATAGTTTCAAATTCATCGTTGTTTTCAGCATTTATAATCTTTTTTTCCTTTTTTTCACTTGTTACTAAAAATAATGTACTAATGTTGTTCATATATTGTCAGTCAGGTAGTGTATTATTTTGGTGCAACTCCAAAGATTAATAATAAAGGATAAATAAATATGATCAATTTTAAATAATTAAAAATGTTCTATCACCAATTTATTCTTTTTATACATAAGGTAGTATATTAATTAGAGTTTAAGTGAGAATCTATCATCTTTGATCTAAAGAGATGCATTAATTATTTTATTTTTTAAAGAAAAGTGAAATAATTAATGTTGGAGTTACCACCTAAAAAATGCAAAATAGCAAAGAATACACAGGGGAACTTCCTTTTATATTCAAGCTTTTGCCAACAGTAAAATATACATGTTCTGTACACTAAATCATGCTCAGTTATGTATTTTTACAACAGTTAAATACACTGCTAGTCTGTTCTGTATTCATGAGTGTGCTATCAACACATTTTGCGAAAATCGAGGAGCTATCAACACGGTGCATCCAGAGAACCAACGCTACTCACCAGTTCATTCGGTTCTTGAGCTACAAGCACTACATAAGATCTCGAAACACATCATAGCGACCTAAAAATATTCAATGGCATATGCCCACTCTATGCACTTTGTTTTGATTCCACCTCGGATCTGAGAAGGTATAGAACAGAGGATAAATAACGCTGATGTCTGAGCAAGACTTCCATGGATGAGAAAGATAACTTGAAATAGGTTGGGGTTGGAGTGGAGGGGCAGCCAACAGATTGATTAATCAACTGCTCCACAGCAAAGGCTTGGAATTTTTGGGGTCCATTCAGGGCGATGTTGTGAACTTTATGCTCGTATATCTTCCCATCCTTGTCGAGCTTGTACTCCGAGGTGCCATCAAATCTACTATGGTTCTCCCAGGGTATACGAGGAATGCCATGAACTGTCCAACGAATTGTAATCATGGTATCCCTGGGCTGCCAAACGCTTGTAATGTCGACCCACAAGGCCCTAAAGAAGATTTTCCCATGAAATCTTAATGCCCAGAAAAGTGACTTGTAGCTCTCAATACCAGCAAAGGCGTTTACGGGATCTTTGAACACAATATCATCTCTGCAAGACACAATTATAATGCTAAGAGTACATGAATTAAGTTCAAGATTTGCAAAAAAGAGAAACTAAAAAGCTCGAAAATGATCATGTTATTCTGATGTATAGAAGGCATAAAAACCCCAATCTTTCAAACAAATTTCTTGAGATATAAACTCGAGAACGATGATGGGCCACCAAAAGAAACAGGAAGCGCATTAACAGATATAGCCATTGAAAAAACCAGCAGGAAAAATATTAGAGTAAATTAATGAGCACTGATGATAGTCTTATGAAAATGCCCATGGAAGTGTCAACATCCTCCCCATGGTATATCTATACTTACTGTTTTCATATTAAAGCTCAAGGCTTTAATAGACCAACAAGTTCACTATCCTCCAAACATAATCAGTCTAGGAAACTGTTTCATCTTTCAAACATCAAAGATTCTATTTTTGAACTATGACCAATCTTGATTTCATACTTCTCTCATCATTGTTCACATTATTGCTACTTGTGATTGTCAATCGTTAACATTACATGATCAGGCAGAAAATCAGCGGCAAGCCATTATCAGCCATAAATCGAGACTTTTCACAATCACAACATATAATAAATAAATAGATAATCAAAGGAACCTGTAAATATCAAAGTTGAGTTCTCTATGAAAAAGCTCCGGAAAGTCTTTGCGGAGAGTCCGAATGGCGTAACCCGTATTTACGTAATAATCAAGCTTCTTTTCCTCCTCCTCTTTGCCTTTCTGTGAAGGAAACGGCGCCGTTCTACTCTGCCCATGTAACAATCTGACGCCAACACTATCGTCACAAGTATCACCCTTCAATTTTAAACCGGATTTTTCCAAATCCTTTACACCCGAACAAACACTAAGTCTCACATTTCTGATTCTAATTCTCAGAACTGCTGTCGCTGGAATCTCTCTTCCGGCGAGTGATAGAATCTCCGGCGACGGGACTAAAAGCGCCATCAACGACGCCGGAGAGAGGGACAATCAAGATTGTTTGGGAATGTCTTCTTTCAGATGGGCATTTTGTTCATTTTTTCTACGGGTACAATGAATTTTGCAATCTTGGAGGCAAGAATTTGAGGAATCATTGTTGGGAATTGAGGGAAATGGAGGATACGAATATAGGATAAGTTTTTGGATTTTAGATAAATTGGAATTTTATTAATTGAATTATTTGAGTGAAATTATTCATTTATTTGATTGGCTGGAGAATTGGGCTGGACCAGTTTAGGTTGAAAACTATAGTAGTCCATTGGATTGTTGACCCAATATCTAGGCCCAATTTTCTTTTTCTACATTTAAATCCCAAAAATATAAATAAATATTGATTTTAATTTCATTAATGAGTTGGGATCTTTTACCTTTTCCGAAAGAACTTATAATGCTGCTATCATATTTTCAAAGAATATAACACTTTCTTTAATTATTAAAAAAAAAAAAAGAGTAGAGGAGCTTAAAGCTTATATTATTTCTTAAAAAATAAATCTTACTAAACACTTCTAAAAAATTATAATCTTGCTAAATATAAAACCTGTAAGCTAAAAAAAATAAATTAATCTCACAGGTCCTAACTTACTAAGCCTCCAATAAAAAAATTTAAAATCATTAATTAAAGTGAACCAAACTTGATTAAAGTTGGACAATTAGTCTAATTTTCATAATCTCCATAATTAAAGTTGGACAATATTGATTTGTCCGTTGAAGTTTAAAAAATTATTATTAGTATAGAGATTCATTCAATTAATGGCACACCCACCGAACAGCTCAACAACAACTACCCTCTTCTTCCCTTCTGCCCCCAAATAAATACCAACGACGTCGCTTTCTTCTTCACTTTTGCTCTAATTTTCATCTTTAGCGTACTTCTCAGGGTTGCTTCGGCTACGCTCATTTCACCAATTTTCTTTTACATTAATTGCTGAAGGTTGAATCTATCTTGGCTTAGCTGAATCCAAAAAATTATTACGTGATAATTGGTGCTCTTCCTGGCATTTTGATTGTGAAATGAGTGCTCATTATGTGATGATGCTGGCTTTTTTATGATTAAGCTTTACAGAAAGTTTCTGGAATTTTAAGAGGAATTTTGTGTGTGTTCAATGGAGGCGGACAAACTCCGGGCCGAGAGGCGGAGTGCGAGATTTGAAGAGGTATCTATGGAGAGGAGTAAAAGCTTTGTTACTGCATTACAGGTGAATTTTGTTCGCTCTGTTTTTTAAGGTTGGTTCATAATTTTGAGATCGGATCTAGGACTGTGTTCTGCATGCCAGATTGTTTCATGTTTGTCTTATTTACTGGTTGACTTTTTACTTTGACGAATTTGGTGTGCGGTCAAGAAAATGGAGTAGAATTCTGCAACTAGTGTTGATTTAATGTGATAATGTATGTCGTAATTTTAATTATTCTTCTTTTATTTTATTTTATTTTATCTTTTTGAGCTCTGTAATTTTGATAAATTGTGTTAATTCAGTTTTGAATTGCATGCTACAGTGGTTGTGTTCATATTCATTTTAGCCTACTTAACATGGGATTCATTTGTGGGTTGTGCTTGATCTCTTAATAACTTTTTATTAGGTGCATCATCACCGCCTGTTGTAAAAATGTCATGTAATGCCTATATGAAGCTACAGTATGCTTTTATGCATCTGTTCACTGTAACAATTGTCTTTGAAACTCTATATGGTCTGACCTTTCGTGATATTATATCTCATGCGATAAGTTGGAAGATGAAGCTATGAAGCTTGTTGCTTGATTGTCTTCTGATAGAGAATTGAAGCAAGAACTGAAGAATATAGATGAATCTACGTAGTTCTCTGAAAGTATATTATTTACTCTTTGCAATTATATATTGATTTGTGCACACGTTTATTTATTTTTCTTGTCATATTATATCTCCACAGGAACTCAAGAACCTCAGGCCACAACTGTATTCTGCAGCAGATTACTGTGAAAAGTCTTATCTTCTCAGTGAGCAAAAGCAAATGTAAGACTTCTCTGCCCACTTGTTTATGTAATTTATAATATGAATCTTTGTCTTTTCCCTTGGAGATTCTGTATTGATCTTGTTTATTGCATTATTATTATTGGGTTGTGTTATCTTTCATTTGGCAATTAAGTAGAGATCAGTGTGCTGATTTTACAACAATGTTTTTCTTATATACTGTTTCTTTTGTATATTAGGGTGTTGGACAATCTTAAGGATTATGCTGTACGAGCTTTAGTTAATGCAATTGACCACCTTGGTACTGTTGCGTATAAGTTGAGTGATATCCTGGAGCAACAGACTGTGGACATCTCATCCGTGGAGCATAAGGTCGCACGAGTGAATCAGGTAACTCTCCACTCGATTAGCTGTGAGAATTTTATTGAGCCTAAATACATAATTCAGGCTGAAATGTGTTTTTGACTGTGTAGGAACTTCTAACATGTCAAACATATATGGAGAAAGAAGGTCTTAGGCAGCAGCAATTATTAGCTTTCATCCCAAAGCATCACAAACATTACATTTTGCCAAGTAAGATTAAGCACTACTTTGTATAGAGTTTATTAACATTAATTAGATTCAAATCATTTTCATTTTTCTCATTTAAAATGTTTTTTTGAATGACCAATCTAGATTCTGTGAACAAAAAGGTGCACTTTAGTCCTCATATACAGACTGGTCCTAGGCAACCTATACAAGCAAGACCTCGCATTTACCCTTCAGGTTTAGCATTTGGATGGTTGTTGTTATTTGTTAAAGTAAGTTGTAGAATAATGTACTCTAACCAGGTAAACTCGTTTATTTTATACCTCATTCAGGTGCTTCGGCTACAAAAACTCTCTCTTGGCACTTAGCATCTGAAACCAAATTGACATTGAGAGGCTCTGCAAGTGGTAGTATGAGGTTCACTCGGCAATTTCTTATTCTAGTTCTGATTAACATAAAATTACTTTCTTTCCGTGCATCAAATTGATCAAACACGTAACTTGATGTATACTTAATTTTTCAGCAATGATGAATCGAAGACTAGTGCAAAAAGTTCTGCTGGATTTAATTCGTTTGGTATGCAAATTAATCGTACTGGTCCAATTTGTTGTGAATGTCAGAAGATATTAAAATTTGGTACAGAAACATTCATTTTGCAAAAAAATATATTTTTTCCATATAGATGGTGAAGACAACACATGGATGAAATTCAAGACGTCTTCAAGTGCAGCTATGCCAACAATGCAAAGGGTAAAGTCAAAATTCTCATGCATGCAATTCCTCCCTCACTACGGCTATAACATTTTCTCCTATTGGTCAAGATTCATCTTGTTAATTGTTTGTTTTGGGTTTGTATGTGGGGATGTTTAATGTTTTGTGGGCAAGCATTTTTTTAAGAGTGAGGCTCTTGTACCCCCGAGGACACCGTGCCCCTTTGCAATTTAAACCCCCTAGCAATACATAGGTTTAAATAAAATATGGAGGGGGGAGGGTTGTGTTCACATAGGGACACGACGTGTCCCGGGGCCGCAGGAGCTTTTGCCATTTTTTAATATATTTCTGTCGAATGCATTTCCTTTGTTTCAATTGAGTGGTGTCAATCCCAGGACCATTCCCCCTCTGAATTTCATGTTTTGTTGCTTGTTTCCACAACTGATTACATGTGTAACCAATCAAAGCTTTCTGATCTAAGAAGATTCGTTTGCAGAATGCGTTGGAGGGCTTCAAACCTATTACTCCATACAGGTCATTTGATACTCTTGCTCAAAAGGAAGCTATTCAGCCCCCAGTTCGCAGTAAGAGCGTCCTTTCAGCTTTCTTCGTCAAGCAAAAGACACCAAAATTAAAGTTAAGTGCATGAATCCATGGGCAGAGCATAATGTAGCTTGTTGGTTGTATTGCTGTTTTGCCTCTTACGACTATTGGAGTCTACGTTGGGTCAAGCACACTAGGTAGAATTTTACTTGTTTTGGGCATCAATAACGTAGCTGCAGAGTGTATAATCGGCTAAAGATGTTGGGCAAGCATCCTTCGTAGGAATTGTTTTTTTATCAGACAGATTTCTCTTCTCATTACTATTATTTGTTTAATTTTATAATTTTTGTGCATTCTACTGTCGAAAAACTAATGATCCAAGATTAGAAAAGAACGTGGAAGATATCAATCTCAAGCTTCAAACTCCACCCAACAGCTAATTCAAGAAAATCTACAAATCAAGATCAGGATGGAATGATTGTAATAAGAATGAAAAAATGGTGGAAAAAGAAATAGGTGATTAATATTTAATTTGATCACACGGTTTGTACTACATCAACTTCAGGTCTCACATATTTCCCAATCACTTTCTGATGACTTCGTTTTCGTATCCGTTCAATCTTATCCCTACTCTGTTTCCTCTTCTTTTCTTTCTTCATATTTTTCAGCCTCCTCTCTTTCTCGTACAAACCCTGCCAAAAAATCTCACCTGTAGACGGCCATAGACACCGTCTCATAGGGTGCTCAGTATCCAACTCCTCCGCCATGTCCTCGTCCATCCCCTTGAGAGTTGTGAACTCGAAAAATTTGATCCACATTTGACCTTTCCGACCGCTGAGCATGTGTTGTTCTTGCGTGAAACCCGTCTCTGGGTCTACGTACACCATTCTTCTTGCACTATGATATGCCCAAATGTTTACCAGTAACTCGAGCAAACGAGAGTAGCAGTGTTTGTCCTGTTCATCCACCATGCATGCATCTTTCAGAATAAATGAATATGGAGAAAATTCAAGACAAAGGCTTACTCAACATGCACTACGGTTGAGTTTACTATGTGTTCCCTTTTAATCTGAACTAATATGTTCTACTTTCTACTTGCTCTAATTGATGCAGAATCCCATTAAGATCACAAAAGAGTACCTTGGATATACTGAGATAACAATACCCGGTTTTCTGATGATCGTCATAGAACTGTGCATCTAGTGCGTCCACAAACAATCTGCAGATGCAATAGATTGCTTGTATAAGTTATTCGTACGTACAGAAGAACTCTGTAGGCATAAATTGAAATAGAGGTTCATTAGAGTAAGCATAAACTTAAAACCTTGAGAACATGACAAGCTCCAAAAAGGACTTGGTAGGCAAAACCCAGGAATGCATGACGGACCAAGTGCCTCCATCCAAAGGCATCAAAGGAAGAGAACTCAAGTTCTGTTTTATGCCGTACATCTGTTTTACAGTCTCGGAGAAAACAAACCTAATAGTGACATACAAATAAATTAGATTGATCAAAGGAAAACTACAATTTAAATGTATCTATATTAAGTGAAGAACTTGTGCATATTTTAAGGGAAACATGCAACACCTACTGGCATTTCCCAGCATTTATAGCATCACAGAATGACCAGAAGTCCTGTTTCAGTGGGTTTCTACTGTCACTGTCCAGGCGGGCCCAGAAGTAGAAAGCGTCCCCATGCCTTCGAGCATCAATAGCATCCAACAGTGACCTTTCGCCACTCTTGGACAAGGTTTTCTGCTACATTATTTGTGTTAGTACATGAAACAGTATTTCTTCAAGGATAAAGGCATCTCTCTCCCCTCTTTCCCCTTAAGAGTCGTGATGACATGCATTGATTAACAAATTATTACTAACATCTTAAAGAAAAATTTCATATGGATCTAACTAAAAAATCTTTCAGTTTCCTTCGGACATTAATTTAAAGAATATCTTTGTACAAGTAGTTATCTGCATGATAGTGAACAATGCATGCATTTCGTGGTTAAGGAGAGGCACAAAGTCTGCAATGGAAAGAGCAATAGAAGTATGATAAATAAAAATAAAAAAAAGGTCCAAATTCATACCATCTGTGCTGTAGCTCTCCAAGATTGAAATCCTATCCAAGCATTTTTATGGACTTGGTCGATCCGATTAGCAATAGCAAAAAAGGCTCCATACTCTCCCAAGACATCTCGATAGTATACATTATTTAACAGTGGGAGCCTAGAAGGCGCATCAATGTCATCAGCACCAGGCCTTCGACTTTTTCTAGACTAGAGAATACATTTTAGATTGCATCAGGTTGACAACCACATAATATTAGATACACAGCAAAAAGCATGATGATTAATAAATGAAATGGAAACAAAAACACATAACTCGCTCCTACCCAGATTCCATAAAATGACTTTCATAATATTAAGTGCCAAAATCATAAGTAGCCTCACTAAATATTACTTATACAATGAAAGAGAGACGAGCAAGAAAATATTTTCAAGCATATGATTTGGACAGGAAAAAGACGATAAATGAAAACACACACACAATTATATCGTTAGTAAAAAAATTAGTGGGAAACAAACTTGTCCAAAATGTTTTATTTTTTTGACAGAACTTGTCCAAAATGTTGATTTGCATAGGAGCCATGCATAGAGAACTCACCAGCCCAATTCCTCTATAAAGTGAAGTGTTATGCAAAAAGGGCCAGGTTCCTTCTCCAATGTAAGGTTCGTAAATACACAGAGGTTGACCTGTCCTTTCAAGTTCTCCTTCATCTCTTTCATGCAATGAACGGTCAGCTCTTCTCGCACTTCGGTATATCTCATCCCATGTTCCTCGTGGTTGATCGGTCCTATCCTTCAACTGCATCAGTTTCAGAAGAAGAGATATCCCAATCAAAATTAAACTGCGTGCTTACGTTTCATATTATTGTTATGCTAAAACTTAAATTACATAAAAAAAATCACTTACCTCTTCATCTTCCCTTCTTTTCCTCATGTAAGCCATATCTATATGCTTTTGCTCTTCCCATATGGTATACAGTGATGTAATATTTGATGTATCCAAAGCAACAGAGCTCTCTCCTTCAGTGTGATTAAATTGCTCCACTATCTTGTCTATATAATTCTGACTAGTTTTGCTAAGAGAGTGGGTATAAGTAATATTTTCAAAAAGATGCCACTGCCATTCAGCTTTCAGTTTCATAGGGATGTTTTTGGCAGCCCGAGGAACAGCTACTTCTGATGGGAGTGTGAGAATGTTTTCCAATAGCAAAGCATATCCTTCCACAGATTCTGAAACCATTAAGTTTTTGGCTGTAAGTTTGCCAACTGATGCAGCACTCTGAGCTACAAGTGAGAGTTTTCCATTTGACACTATTTGAAACATAATTTGAGTCAGAACCTTTATGGTATCCTTCGGGAAAAGGTAGCCATTCACCCTGTCACTAACCTAAGATTACCCAATCCAATTAGTAAGTCGGATTTAATTGACTTGCCTAAATTGTTTTCAACTACTAATCAGAATGATATTCAGGCTTTCAGAGTATAGCTGAAATGTTTTCAACTATTAAATACAAGTAGCTGAAGAGCACATCAGTGTGTTATATCACATGGATTATGCATATATAAAAAATTTATTAAATGACGATTACTACAGATACCTACATATTTCCGTATTGTTGGTAGGTCAGGAGCTATTATAGGTTTCCCAGAACACATAGCTCTCACCAAAATGTCGGGAAAAGAATTTTCTTCGAGGAAGGATCCATATATTATAACATCAGCAGCAGTGATTACAGTGTCGCTGGTTTCATCAATGGCCATATGTTTCACCATTTCCTTTGGATATCCCAACTTTAGGGCGATAATCTGCAGCAAGAAATTTCATTACAGAATAGGAACAAAAGGAGCAGTCTTCATTTCTCGATGACACAAAATTTTATTTAAATTAACAAGTTAAAAGCAATAATATTTTCAGAGGGTCAGATTCTATAATTAAATGTCTTCCATATACTTGTTACTTAGAAATGATATCAAACAACATTATGATAAATGAATAAGCTCCTCTCACCTCCACAGTACGACTGTAGTTACTTCTGGAATCGCCAGCTAAGATAATGATTTTTAGATGAGAATTCGAACTGCCAAAATCTGTAAGAAGTGGATATAAAGCCTTCAAGATTAATGCATTATCCAACCACAGAGCTCTATGTGATAGCTGACTTCCAACAATAGCAACTACAAAATCATCTGGTCCATACTCCATTTTCAGACTTAAATTATCTTCCATGGAAATTAACTGGTTATCAGAATTACAAGACACCTCAGGAGAGCCCGGGATGACGAAGTAGTTTCCAGGATCACAAGTAGAATAAGCAACCTGCATTATATTAAACATGTAATATTAATATCAATCAACTAAATTTACTATTTTCATAAATACATAGTCAATGGCTATTAATAAGAATCAGGATTTTTATCTTTTTTCCAAAACTAAACAACTATTTTCAGGCTTCAATAACCATTGGGAAAGGGGAAACCTTAATACAAGGTATCAGTTTCTCAGTTGCAAACCAGGAAGCATATGTGCTTATTACACAAGTCAAACTAGTAATAATTACTTTAAGTAAGCAAATGAAGGATGTTACCGGTAAAATATAGTTTGGGAATACAACAACAGTGGCTCTGTCAAAGTATTTTCTCCACATATCGACCAGCTCACTTTTGCCACTTGAAACATATTGTCTCAGCCGAGTAGCAAGTGTTTGTTCATGGATGGTCCAAGCAAGGGGAACATTTCTAAAAGGTTCCTGCATAAGACTGTAAAAAGTAAAACGTTATATTTTATTGGCAAATGATATTCTTAATATCATGTGGGATTTCAATTGACTTTGTTTACCAAGACAAAAATTCCACAGCATTTAGAGAATTCACAAGTATGCCATCATAGCTGCAAAGCAGAAGCATAACATTAGAATAAATACTCCAATTATTTACCAATCATATCATTAGTACTAAGCAATTCTATTTTCGAGTAAACACTGTAGCTCAATAATTTAAAGAGATTATTGTAGATGATATTCATAAACTACTCATTTAGAAACATCAAATCTCAATAAAGGTTTGGTGAAAACATAACTTAATCCTGTAATAGAGTTAATCAACTAGAACTCTTACAGGTCCAGTTTCTTCATTGTACACTTTAGAACATGTACATATAAACATCAAACCACGAAATAAACTGCAAACTCAGTACCTACCACAAGACATAATGATTAGAATGAATTCACTCACCAAAATAACAAAAGATTCCAAATCCAACTTACACAGGAGATCATGATTCATGTAGAGAACATCAGAAATAGTGGCCAGAATCAAGATCATGCAATAGCTACAAAAGCTGTAAAATATCAAACAACTTAAACACAGGAGTGTAATGTGCATACTTCAGCCAATCCACAGCAAACTTCGCATCCTTGTCTGCTATGTTGACAGTGACAGGAACTCCTATCTTCTTCCATATAGCATGTGCTGGACCATTTCCCTGCGAGAAGACCTGGGAATTAAGAAGATTTTTAGTTCATGGTGAGTCCAAGTTGGAGGTAAACAAAATGCAGATATATATCCACAGCTACGGATTTCTATTACATTGCATAATTCCATCTAAACATATAAAATCGGCAAAGATACTACTGTTAAACCAGACCTGTTATTTATCTTTTTGGGCCAAGCCCCTTGGTCAACATTCCAGCATACAATTTAGCAGCAAACATATCAAGAAATTGGAAGGCCAATTAGATGCCACATGCCAGACACAAGTACCAATAAGTCCAAGGAGCAAGCAGGCTAAACAAAACTCAGAAACAGCAACCAGGCAACTTAAAGGTTGAACATAGAGTAAGTCAACACACCAGCTGAGTCCACCGGATTCCTCTCACTCTTATTTTCCAATTTCTTGCTAAGTTCTAGAGGTATAAATTTCATAAACTAGTACTCCAAGAAAAGGGCTCATGCATGTTAAGTGGCTGTGTTCAACTATAATAGCAACTATTCGAAAGGGAATTTAGACTTGGTGGTCCAAGAAGATAATTTTATAATTTGCGTAATTTGGCGCTTAACTGTTTAAAGAAAGTGAAGATTAACAGGGAGCCTTCCAAAAAAAGTTCAAAGAAAAGAATGGGAGGGAGGATCTATAAATAATCTCCATTGAAATTTATAACAAGCAGTAAAGAATAGAAGAAAGTAGTTTATTATCACCTCAATTTCGTATCCAATTTCCAGCAAGGCAGTAGCAACAGTAGTCATGAGTATCTGGTGTTGATCAACCCATAAATTAGCAAAAACCTACAATCACGAGTCCAAACAGTCTCTTTTAATAACACGCTTCCAACACTCAAGCTAATACCAAAGGGGAAAAAGGGATCAAATTCACAAACAGGATATGTGCATAGTGAAACTATAAAATTAAAAAAAGAGTAACCAAAACAGATCATGGGTATGCTTACCAATGCAAGCTTTGGTTTTCTGTATCCAAATCTCACAACATTACTTTGATTTACCACACCGGCTTGCTTCCTAAATTTCTCCACGATTTTCAGACTTTCAAAATCAATATCTTCACCGAAATCCAACTTACTCAATAACGAGAAATCCTCGAGAAGTACTTCACTGTTTATATGGGTTTTCTTGGAAATAATTCCATCTTCAATTACCGAAGCAGGCAATAAGAAAATCTGGAAGAGAAAAACAAAGAAGAAAAAAACAGCCGCTCCACAAATAAACTGTAGATAGTTGATCTTCTTGAACAAACCCACTCTTCCGAATCTTGATCTGCTCTTTTGGCCCAAAAATCCATCACCGTTCCTAACAGATGACGAACGTAACAAATGGTGATCCCTCTTCAATGGCAGCCTACCTTCAAGTGACCCCATCCACACTCGTGTAGAAAACAAAACTACAAATTCAATCTTGTAGCTATGCTTCCTAGTACATCAGTACGTGTTTCAAGAACGGTAGCTGTACGCAAACATTACCCCCAAAACTATGCAGCGAAGAGAAAAAGGACTGCCATCTGGGGAAAATGAAACAATGGGAGTAGTATTTATATAACCAAGAGTCATATTTATGCGTGAATTGATATAATTGCACTGCCTCTGTTTTTCTGTATTAAAGAATTCGAGTTCGTTCTTGTGAATCTTTATTTTCCAATTTCTTGGTTTTATGGAGAGAATGAGATGAAGAGGGTAATTGCTGACCTGGCGATTGAGTCATTCGTTGTCACAGATCTGTAGTATGCAAGATTCAAGAACGAGAGTGAGAAATTCCAAGATTTTAAAGAAAGGTTTGTCTGTAAAGTAGTTGGGATGGTAATTAATTAATTAATTGGAGTCTAAAATTTACTGTTAATTAATTAATTAATTCACGCATCTATTCTCAAGCTAGATCCAGCTGTATCTTTCCGTTGTATTTTACTGTATAAAACTCACATGCTTAGCAAAATACTGAAAACAGTAATAATCCAAAATTACTTTACATTTTAAAAATTCAATAGTAATAAAAATAGAATACTTACAATCTTTCAATATATCCGAAATTAATATAACATAGGAAACTATTTTATTTAATTAATGCACATTAGACTAGTTATTTTAGTAATTATTATAAATTAAAAAATCTATATATATAGTACTCCATAATTAATGATCTAAATTGGTCAAAGTTCACAACACGTTGTCCGAAAACTGGAGTCAAATTCATTGACACTTGTTCAAGAAACTCCATATAGAATCAATTGAAGTAAGTTTATGCCTAACACGGAAAATTTTAAGTGTGTAAATATCGCTAACAACGACTTAATGTTGACAAGTCACAAATGAAAGTAAAAGTATACTAAATTCTAAGATGTAATAAGTTACTAAGGGTGTATATTGTTATTTTTTTTTTTTTTTTTAATATCATTTAACAACATACGTTGCACAATTTATACGTCAGATGAAATACATTTGCCATTCTGATATCTACTTAATCTCAGTTATGTACACCACTTACCATTGTTGAAGCACCAGTGTGATACTAATACATAACAACAAAGAATGTAACAGATGTCGAACATGATGAATTATGTCCAAAAGATGTGATGATTGTACCCTGTTAATGAATAAAAATTAAGAATACATCCTCTAGTAGAAATTTCATGTAAGATTTGCTGATGACTCCGCACATCCGATCAAGCAAAAACCGAAAAAACTCTGATCTTTGGTCCTCTGCTTCTGTATCGTCTCCCACAACAGTTTCCAGGCGTCTAATTACAGACATGCATCATTCTTAGGGAAAGGTTCTGTTGTATTACGTCAAAGGGTGGTTCACGCGAGCTCCTCCTGAGTCGCTATAATCTGCCGAGTGGGGACTCAGAGGCGTATTCGTCCACCATCCAAAGACCATAATCACGAAATCGCTTGGTCTTCTTTTCAAATCCAATAATGTAGTTGTTGTGAATGATGACATGCATTCCCTTAGTTTCCCGTACCCAGATCTTGTTCTTGAAATATAGACCACCTGTGGGGAATGCTTTTTGAGGTAGCAGGTACACATCCACCTGAAATAAGATCTCAGGCATGAGAAACGAGTTGCATGCAGCATGAGAAAGGTTTGTTAAATCACCAAATCAAAGCTAAAAGGAAGAGCATAACACGAATTACTCGAGTCATTTGTCCAGCCCCTAAGCATGAAGAATAGAAGAGGACCAACCATTATTCAGACCACTGGTATATATGGACTGCTACAGGAGAGTACATATGGAGCACAGGCAGATCATCAAGAAAGTTCAAAATATTTTGAAACATGCGAGCTTGCACAGTTTGATAATCCAGATAAGACATTGAAATTGAGGAATAAACTATGGCGAGTTATTAATGAAGATATGTCCAATGTTGCTTAAAATCACACAGCATCACAGTATAGCCACTTAGCCAGATCATGAACCAGGAAACAATGGGTGCAACTAACTGGAAATCTCAATTGAAATATCAGAAAGAGTATGAAAATTTTGAGAACAAGAGTTGTAGACAAGAAGTATATTGAAAATGTCAGGAACACAGCAATGGCATAATTCGAGCATGCAAGCAAGATCGGTGGCATATCCTCTTAAGAATTGGTACTAAACTAACAGCATCCAGTTACTTCATCCTATGCTTAATATGGTTCAAGTTATTAGTAATCTCAGTAATATAGGAACTTTATCATGGCAGCAAAATAGGTATATATTCTCCATCTCTTCTAAAAATTACTTCATAGGTCACACCAGGTGCAGTGGGTAACAGGACTATCCATTTGCTTTAAATACCATAAAGATGTTGACAATTGGGATGCATAGAACCAAAAATAACTGCTCATAGCAAATTGTAAATTCATGCGTCTAAATATGCAGGAATGTAACTCAATATGGGGATAGTAGTAGTAGTAATAGAGAACTGTGCATCTACCTGTCCAGCAGTTTTATTCAATGCCCAATTAAAACCAGGCTGGTCATTGGCTTTCTTCGCTCTAGACCAGGGCTGGTCCTGAAGTTCTTCAATCCACTTATTCATTAATAATTTTGCTCCAACAGTGGGACGCAAATAGATCAAGCAGCTACAGATGTAGGTACGACCCTTTTTCCCTGGAGGCGGCAAATCATGAGAATGATTAAGAGGTTTCACCTGGAAGTTGTAGTGGACACAAAAGTCATAATTAATAAGAGTAATAATCATATATTAGACATGCATCTGAGATTGGGCAAAACCAGGCATGATGTATGTTTCCAAACTACAGTTCTGTCAAATGTATACATCTGGTTTGCATTCAGGACTTTTATATGGTTCAGCAAGGAGTTACAACACCACAATGGGGCAGAAAGGAAATTTTTGTTCAATTCTTTTTTCATAATGTAGATCCAGATACCATTGAGACAAACAAATCACATGTAATGAACTATTTTCTTATTGAGCTTTCGGGAGGCATCATTTCAAATCCAGAAATACAAGAAAAGGTTCCTGTATCAAGTTCTAGAACTTGCTAAGGACTACTACTGGATGATTGTAACAGATAAGAAGTAAATGGGATACTTACAAAAGCCATGTCATCCATAAAGTACACATCATGCTTGCCTACAAGATATGGAAAGGGATCAGCCAACCAAACCATATCAACATCATTGTACATAACATTATAGCCAAGCTCCAAAATTTGCAGGAGATGACGAGGTCTTCTAGCTGTAAAATTGAAGAAGCCCTGTAAAATAATGATTATCAGCCAGGGCTCGAAGTACAAGAAAATATCAAATATAAAAATTATAGATTGGAGAGAATAAGGGAGATCAAAATTAGCATATTAAGCTTAGCATTGAACATCTCTCCATATAACACTGATGCTAAAGAAAAATATTTACTTTGCCACAGATCTACTAAATTTGACTTTTTAGAAATTAAACCACCATAAGCATAAGACATTCCAGAAAGAGCAAGGCACATATATTTTCAACTCGAGGACAACATTCTCCTAGTATCTTAGATCATAATCAAATGCTACATGATTGCTCCTAATCCGCATAAATAGACTTGCGTTATTAAATAAAATTGTCAATATTCCGGAACTAAGTTAACAGAGACTCACGACCAATGCCATAGACAAAATCAAGCGCAGTCTAATTCATCAACACAACATTAGCTTCGGCACAAATGGAGAAAATTTTGCCACAACTTAACAAATTCCACCACGTATCAGAATCAACAAAAAGAAAATATACAAACATTACCTGAGACCCAAACTTATGCGCAGCCGCCGCCTCCAAAGCGGGCGGTACCAAAACCGCGTGCCCTGGCCACCGTTCATTTACCTTGTAAAGCGTAGCGTAATCCTCAGCAATCACCAAAACTTTATCCTGATACTTTTGCCGCGTGATGCTAATCAACCAGTTGTTCAGAAACGACAAATAAGCCTCACTCACCGCACAAACGATCAACGTATTGTTCCTCGCGACGAAAGCAGCCGCATCGGAAAGCTTGTAGCTTCGCCACTTGGAATCCTTGCTCCCGGAGTTGAACGAAACTAGGGATTCGGGACGTTGTGCGTAAGGAGAAAACACTCCGACGATTATCAGCAGTGAGAGGAGCATGAAGATCAACAACGGCCCACGGGCGGCAAGAGCGACGCCGCTAGATTTCTGATAATTCTGGCGCGATCGAGGGGATAATTCGGATGAGTCGAACGAGGGAGAGTAGAGTGGCCTCTGATGGAGGAATGCTGACATTTTGTTTCGCATTAACTGTCTTTGTTGCAATCTAGGGATTACAAGTTAACTGAAATTGAAAATCTCTACAGTTAGTGAGAGAGAGAGAGAGGGAGAGATCTCAGGTGAGAGAAGTGGCCGACGGTGAGAGAGGATATCGGGAAATATATTCTCGCGGACATCTTTGGGCCGGATCGGCCCAAAATGATATTGGGCTTACATTTATTTTCATAAATTGGGCTGTTAATTTAACCACTTACAATATGGGCTCTCACATTCTCGCCAATCGTGGGCCCTTCATTTCTCCAGACCATTCTAAAGTCTAAACGCATCAAATTAGGGTATTGCAATTCACACGTGGCAGGAAACAATCAATATTTCTAGACCATTCGACCGTTGAACGCGGGAATGATCTGGAAATCAATCGAAGTATCCAAACCTTAGCCAGTGGAAAGTATTTAAACCTTCAATTTAATAAATCATCCCGCAAAAAGTATCAAGAAGCACTCATTAACGAAAAAGAGTTCGAGATTTCGAATACGAAGGCTATCCTTTTGGGTTGGTGGATTGTTTACGCACCGGAATCTAAGTCAATCGGATTTGTGGATTGTTCGGAGGTCGTCTAATCAGCCATTGTTATTTTCTGTAGATTGTAAGTAGTTCTCTTATTCTCGATCTTCCTCGTCTGTTGATTACGTGCTGTTACTATTGCTTTTCTATTTCTGAATGGGGTGAGCCGATGGCGCATCGTAATTGCAATTGAGGAGATGCTAGATGCTAATCTTCGTTATATTAGAAGATTTTCGGATTTGTGGGAAGGGTTTAGATCCTTGATTTTTGTAAATCTTTTGTGTGTGTTGAGCTGAAATTGTGCGCGGTAGGGGATGGTTTAGGGTAATTCTCAATCATTTGATGGGGAAAAAAATCAAAATTTTTGGGACTGCATTAAGATACGATGATTTGGATGCATTTACTGTGCTTCAATGCTCTTTTCATAAAAAACATGATGTGGATGTGGTTCGAAATGCTTATATTGATAATATAATCAGAAATGTTTCTCTTAAATTAGCTGATCTTAGGTTTTGTTTTCCATTATTTAACACTGATCAAGTTATCTGTACTGCATTTCTACTCTGCAGGAGAAATTAGTTTCTCTTGAAAGCTAGTCGGATATCTGGAGATCATGAAGATGCAGCCATATCCGAGTCAGAAGGATCAAATGTATCACATGTATCATGGGCCTCACTTTTATCCGAGAATGGAAGCTGTTCCATCTCAAGGGTATGTAGATCCAGCTAGGCCTCCAATGGGTTATGGATGTTGGCCATGGGGCAGCAGCTATGGCGGTGCTTCACCTATGGCATGCCATGGTTGCTACAACCATTCTTATCTGCCAGCCCATTGTAATTGGGGATCTCCTTATGCTCATCCCCCAATGCATCATTGCCCTGGGAATTATCCTTCTTTTCCTGTTCAATACATGCCTCCTTCATATTATGGGATGGAACCGCCACGATACGAGTATGAAAAAGATATGCCCAAGGAGCACCATTGTTGCGGGTGTGTCAATCATCCACTTCATCATAGAGAACAGAAACATGTGAAGATTGAAGAGGAAGAACCCGAAAGGGTAAAGAGGAGAGATGACTCTGTGGTTGCTTATCAATTCAAGAATTCACCTTATCCTATTGTTTGGCTTCCATCTGACTACAGTGGTGATGAGGGGAAGGGGGAAGTTCATAACAAGGTGAATGAGAAAGATGGTTCTCGGGGGGCAAAGGAAATTCAGAAAGATTCGCCTTTTCCTGTTATGTGTCTTCCAACTGATTACACCAGTAACATAGAGCAAGGAAAGGCTAAAAACACAAGGGATAGTTCTCCTGATGTGAAGATGCTAGAGAATGGGAAACTACTTCCACTTGATCTGAATAAGATATTGCCAAAGAACATCAAGAATGGTGAGGGGAACCAACAAAATGATGGCAAGGAAAATTTCCCATTCCCATTGTTCTGGATACCTTATAAGCATGAGGAAAAGGAGAAAGAGAATCAGAAGAAGAGGGATGCCAGTGTGAAACCAAGCCTAGAAGCAGAGAAGGTCTCCAATGATGATCAAAAATACCATGCAAGCAGAGATAATACTGGTGATCGAGCTGCTACGAAGGTGAGAGACATCCCTGTGAAAGATGTGGAACAACCTGTGGCTATTAAGGGAAAAGAAGGAGGTGCCTCTTACCTCGTTGGCAAGGATAATGGTGAGAAGAAAGCATCTTCCAAAGAAGATTCTAACAGGAAGTCCTCTTCTCCACAGAAATCATCCAAGCTACCTCCTGTCTGTCTGAGAGTTGATCCTTTACCAAGAAGAAAAAGTGTAAGTGGAAGCTCACGATCTCCAAGTCCTCCCGGCAACAAGCGGAAGCCTGATTCACAGTCTAGTGATGCAAGCAACGTCTTTAATCCGTTGGGAATTAAAGAGCAAGCTAAGATCCTATCGAATGATCATAGGGAAGACACGGGGACAAAAACCATAGAGGTTGATGATGGAAAATCTTTGCAAGGGAAAACTATGGATGTTTCAACAAACCAAGCGGAGGAAAAACCTACAGAGGAATGTAAAAGCAAGGAACACACTGAAAATGATGCTGTCGTAAAGAGTTGGTCTGAAGATGTTGGTTTGGCTGGTGAAAAGAAGGAAGAGACGACAGTAGATGAAGTGAAGAATTCACATAAAACAACACTGTCTGAAGAGGAAGCAGCTGTCATTCTTCAATCAGCATATCGTGGTTTTGAAATCCGCAGGTGGGAGCCTTTAAAGAAGTTGAGAGAAATAGCTAAAGTGCGAGAACAAATAATTGATGTGAAGCGTCTTATTCAGACGATGGAATCATCAGTTGATATTCCTGACCGAAGGAAGCAAAGGAACATCATTGCAGAAACTATAATGAGCCTTCTCCTAAAGCTCGACACAATCCAGGTATGCTAAGAAGTTGTTATATTTGTGTAATGCAATGCAATGCAATGCGATGAAATACATTCACTTTCCACCTTTTTTGTTGGTTTGGTTATGGTTCTTTCGTGGACATGTTGAAATTGACTTCTTGAACCATGGTAATTGATTTTCTTGGATTAAAGATGATGAGGT
Source organism: Pogostemon cablin (assembly GCA_023678885.1). Classification (NCBI taxonomy): domain Eukaryota; kingdom Viridiplantae; phylum Streptophyta; class Magnoliopsida; order Lamiales; family Lamiaceae; genus Pogostemon; species Pogostemon cablin. The sequence continues at coordinate 32,142,597 of CM042952.1, read as the reverse complement.
CTATACAAAAGGTTTTCTTGTTACAAACTTGATAGTCATATATTGCTTTTACGAGGGGTTGTTTTTGTATTTGGGAAACTAAGTACTAGTATTTTAGAGCTCTCTTGCTAGTGTTCTGCTGAATAGTCAGTTTTTCTTTCCATCAGATTTCTCTTCTAGGTTCGAGAGGGTCATTTTGATGCTTTGTTTGATGTAGTTTTCTGAGGCTTTTGTTCTCTTCTTTCAGGGACTTACTCCGATCATGAGGGAAGTCAGGAAATCCGTAGTGAAAGAGCTTGTGAATCTTCAGGAGCAACTTGATTCATCAACAATTGTTGAACTTGAAGATTCACAAAGACATGAGTCAGCTGTGACACCGGTGGAAGATTCCTTGAACAGGAGTGAGGATGTTATAACATCCCAGAAGGATGTTGATACCTTCCCAACTGTTCTACTGGAGGCACGTGAGAATCAGACTGAAGGAGATGGAGGACCTAACGAGAATTCAGTGGCAGATCTGATTGGTGAACAAGCAAGCAGAAAGATAGAGGAGAAAGTAAGAGAAGATTCTACGAATAAGAGTGTTGTATTAGCAGCAGAACCAACCATTAGAGAAGATGAGAAGAGCAGTGAATTGCTTGAAAATGGTGAGGCGACTGCTAAGAAAGATGACGAGAGCGTAGAACCAGCCATAATAGAATATGAGAAGTTGCTTGAAAATGGTGGGGCGACTGCTAAGAGAGATGACGAGGGCATAGCCCTTGGGCAAGGTTCTGGAACTTCACCTCTGCAGGAAAACTCCTCAGCTGAGTCTGTGGAAGTAACATCTGCAACTCATGACATTGCTGGCAGTGAATTCACTGAGCTCCCTATTGGTGTGCTTGATGATTTATGTGTTGAAGAAGGCCGGAGTGATGCAGTGGTTGAAGCAGGTGCGAGCAAGGTTGATCAGGAAAAGCAACTGGAGGAACTAGTGATGGAACCGCTCATCATTTCTGAACCATATGAGACGATGGACGATAAAGATAGTAGTTCACAGACACCTGTGGAAACTCATGAGATCCCAGAACCTCCATCCAATATTGGTGAACAGGAAACTCAAGAGACTTGTCCAAACAACTTGCAATTCATAGGCGAGGAAGTGGATGGCAAAACTGGAGATGCTAGTATTGAATCTGACTGCATAGTTCAACAACCGCAGGACTTCATTGCCCACACAACTGCGGTTGGGAATTATACCACAGGCAGAATCGATTGCAGCATTTCATCAGTGTTGGAGAAACCGCAACATGAACCGATTGAAACAGAAATACCTAGTCATCCGGGGCAGGCAGGTGATTCTAAGCAGGATGCAAACCTAGCAAACGAGTCTGAATATTCTAGAGAAGCAGCTGGAGGAAAATCCGGTGACACGGAAACTGATTCTGATGATTGCATCACATTGCAAAACGTTGTCACTAAGATTGAGGACTCAGGAGAAGTTCATGAGCAGAGGCAACCACCATCAACACTTATACACGCTTGTCAGCGCGATGATTTAGTGTCGTCTGAACTAGGTACAGAATGCAACACGGAGCAACCAATGCCAGCAGAAGCTCTTGGGGAAGATTGCAACATGAGGCAATCTATGCCAACAGGAGCTCCTGGTGAGGAATGCAACACGACTCCACCTAAGACAACAGAAACTCTTGAAGAGCAGGGTTCAGAAGTTGCAAGCAACGACATCCATCCAAGAGATGAAATAATGGAGAGCAACCGGAAACTGATGGAAGAGAATCAAAACCTGAGGGGCATGATGGAAAATTTGATAAAATCAGGTGAGGAACAGCTGAGTGCAATTTCGAGTCTCTATGGAAGAGTGAAAAACTTGGAGAAGAAACTATCCAGGAAAAGAAAACTGAAGGTGAAACATAATCATGCTCCAAGATTAAGATCATCTTGCATGACAACATCTGATGACACAAAAGTGGCCATGTAAAAGAGATGAGCACAATGTTGTACTGTATATTTTACTTAGAGTTCCTGTACACTAAATCAAATCTTGTAAATTATAAAAATGAATAAACTGTTTGCTCGTTTTCGTTATATTCTTTTGATATGTATATAAAAAAAATACATTAATTATTTTTTGTTATATCTATACATATATAAAAGAAGCAAATCTAAACTTTTATTTTTATTTTTAATTTTTTTTTTAATTTTACTCTATTTAGAAATAATTCAATTTTAATCTTGACCGTTCAATTAATGCTTTTATTTCAATCATAAAATGTAATTATACTAATAATAATAGATTTTATTATTTAAATTTTATTTTTATTTTACAATATAAATTTGGTAAATATGAGAAATATTTTCTATTTTCAATTTTTCTCAATCTTTTAAATTTTAGTAAATTTAGAAATCATTCAATTTTAATTTTGACCGTTCATCTCATAATTTATTTATTTATTTTTAAATTAACAATATAAATTTGATAAATATGAAAAATATTATTAGCATATATTCTACTAGTTTTCAATCAATATACTAATTTTAAATCAATATATACCAAGTAATATATTTTAATTTAATCTATATATAACACAATATATTTCAACACAATCTTTGGTAATTTTACACATTTATTCCTACGTTAATCGCTTTCAATTACGATCGTTACTTCATTCTTTCAAATCATTCTATATAAATATTTTCATTACCTAATTATATCTTTACTTCTTCTTTTTTTCCTTTTTGGTGCTTCCTCTTGTTCCTCTCTATTTCACTTTCTTACTTTTTTTTTTCTTCTTCTTTTTCCTCTCTATTTCACTTTCATATTATATCTAATATATGTTAATTTGTTTTATCTTTTATACTTTACTTTTTGATCTTGCAGGTTCATTCTTTGAGGTATCATTTTTCTTTTTTATTTTTTTGTTATTTTTTTCTCTTCTCTTTTTTAATTTTATTTATAATTCTATAAACCTTAATTCCATCATTCTCATATTTGAGTGCATATTCAATCATTCTTATTTGAAATATCATTTTTTATTTTTTTCTTTTTGTAATCTTATTTTCGTTTCTCTTCGATTTTTGTATTTTCTTTATAATTTTATAAATCTTATTTACATACTTTAATTTTTTTTTATCTTATACTTATTTGATCTTATTTTCATGTTCAATCATTCAATTTGAAGTACCGTTCTTCTTTTTTATTTTTTGTTTATCTTTTTTTTGTATTCTTCATATTTTATAAACCCTATTTTTATAATTTTTTAAATCTTATTGATTTTATTTATTTGATCTTATTTGTAGTTCAAATTATTAAAATTAAAATAGAGTTTACTAATTAAATATAACGAGTTGAAAATGGGGATGTCAACGGCCGGGTCCGGGCGGGTACCCAACTACCCGGACCCCGCCCATTTTAAAAGTGTCCGTCCCAAACCCACACAAATCTTATTTTATAGCCCCATACCCAAACGGGACGGGTCCACCCCGCCCCGCTCTTTTTTTAAAATTTTTTAATATATTTTATTTTATTTTTTAATTTTATGTGCACCCATAAATCACTAACTCTCTCACTTCATCATTTTCCATAACTTCAAATAATAATTATATCAAAAGAATAAAAATAAAATATAAATAATAATAATAATCATAAAATTAATAGTAAATTATTAGAATTTTAAATGATTATTAAAATAAAAAATATAATATTTATATTTTGTACATGCCGGATAGGATACCCACGGATCTAGGATAATACCTGGACCCTGCTAGTTTCAATACGGGTCCAGGAGCGAACCCGTCCTGTTTTTAGTTCGGACCGGGTCTGGGCCGACCCATATCGTTTAGGTCGGACTCAAATTGGCACCCCTAGTTGAAAACGATAAAACGTAGGGCAAACATCAGTTATACATAAATTTCAGGGGCATATTAGTCTTTGTATCAGAGTCTTCTCTGCTTATTATCTCGTGTTTGCAAGTTAATGACAGGGGCATAAATACAGGGCTAAAAAACTTCCAGCGGAGATATAAGCTTACTTATGGAGACTCAGATTCTTGAAATCAATTTGATCTCCGCCCAGGGTTTGAAGCCGCCGTCTGCTAAGCTTCGGAAGATGCAAACCTACGCCGTCACCTGGATCAACCCAGCGGTTAAACTCCGAACCCCTGTCGACTCACTCGGCGGCGAAAACCCTACCTGGAACGACAAATTTCTCTTCGGGGTTTCTGATGAATTCATTTCCGGCGACACCTCCGCCGTCGCGGTGGAGATTTTCGCTGTCGGTTTATTAAAGGATGTTCTAATCGGCAGCGTGCGTTTCCTTCTAAGCACCTGCCTCAAGAAATCGACGATGTGCAATGACGGCTCAATCGGGACACCAGCTTTCACCGCCTTGCAGATCCGTCGCCCATCCGGCAGATTCCAAGGCGTCCTTAATATCGCCGCCGCCGTGTATTATTCTTCCGATTACCCAATTTTGGAGAAAGTGTCAGCGGTGAGTTTCCATGAACTGATGGAAAAGAAACAGAACGAATCGCGTCGATTGCGGAGGCTGAGCCGAGGGGGATCGAGGCGGAGCCACCAGTCTTCCGGCGGAGAATCTTGCGATCTATCCGATGGTACGGACTCCACCACGTCGTCCTCGTCTGCAGCTTCAACAGCGTTGAAGGAGTGGAACTGCGTTCGAGAAATGGCGGGAAAGATGAAGGGGTCAAAATCCAACGGTGGTGGATTGCTCTGTGGGCTGATGGTGCCGAAGAAGATCCCGTTTTGCCCGTCCGATCAGAATCTTGACTCATGGCCGGATTCTTGTGAAGAGAACATTTGATGACGGTTCTGATTCGTTTATCGGTGGTAGGAATTGACGGCTGAGATCAGATCAGTTTGCTGCTGCAATGAACGCTATATGATTTTCTTGGTAATTCTTTGATTGAGAATTTTATGCTTGCTAAAAAATTTTGAGTGAAAATTTTAGAATCTGAATTTAATTCCTCTTAATTCTTTAATTCATTTCCTCTTCACTCTCGTTGCAATTATGAGTTTTCTTTTTCTTTTTCTTTTTCTTTATCTTTAATTAGATTTTCTTTTTCTATTTTGAGTTTTATTAGATTTTCGATCCTTCCTATTTTTTTAGAATAAATCAAATTTGGATTCAGCAACATAGATAGAGTATTTGATTACAACCTGGCAATTTTTTTCATGTAAAAATTTAACTCAAATTTAATATAGTTGAGCATACTAAAATTATAATCGTATGTTTGAATGAACTTAATTGAATTAAACTCCTTAAGGATGTTTAATTGCGTTGTGTGCATGTATAATGTTATCTTTTTTTTTTAATAATTTAATTATCTTAAATTGATTGTTGGGGTTGGAAGAATGGTAATCTAATAAAATTTAATAATAAACATAATATATTCCAGTTGATGAGTGAGAAAAACGAACAGCCAAGCAGAGTTTTATAAACAAAAAAATTTGTGAGCCCAAATCCCCAATAAAAAAAAAAATTCATATATGAATTGTGAGCCCAAATCATTAATTGGAACAGTGCAAACTCTTTATGTACTCGGTACTCCCTACGTCCAAAAAATATCATTTTATTATATGGGGTCTTTCGTCCAAATTATATTATTTTTCTCTTTTGATAAAAATGGTCCATCAATAGCTCACCACTACTCATCACATCTCTCTAATACACTTGCACATTTTACATAAAATAATAATACTGCTTAATCTATTTGCAAAAAATAAATGACACACTTTAACTGAGACAGAGGGAGTAGTATAAATTATGCCCAACTTGCAAAAGTTCGTCTTACAAATATATTTCTACCTCTCTAACATAAATTATTACGTTTTTATTATAAAGTGATATTTGATGCATAAAATAAAAGTATTCATTTAACTAATAAATTTCATAAATTATTAATTAATTAAATAAATTAAAAGTGATTACATCAAAAGTAATCAAGACTTGCTCAAATTATTTTATCTTTTGGGTTAGGAGTTAAAAATTTATTTTGTTATTTTTTATTAATTTCATCATCAATTCATTTTAACATTTTAATTACATTTTTAATTCATTTTTAACTGATCCACGAATTCCGAACCTAAACATTTCACCTTAATTCACCTCAGTAAATCAACATTTATTAATCAAAAACTACAATAACATGAAACATTAAAATTGAAACCATCCAAATGGAACCGGAGAGTATTACTTGGAAAATTTATACACAAAATTAATAAATTGATAAAACAATAAATAATGGGAGTATTACTTCAAATCCAAACACTCATTTTCATGTGTTTTGAATTTCGACGTGGCTAGACAGCATTATATGGACTTTGATTATGCCCAATACCCAGATTTTGTTGAATCCTTTTTATATATTTCTACAATCCAATCCATTATAGCCTCTCTCTATCTCTCTCCCAAGTCCCATCCTCCACTTTTGTCTGGATCAGCAAACCAAACGCATCGTTTAAAGACCGCCCTTCTCTATCGTATCGTTCTCCTCTTCCTGTCGTACAGGCAACATCACTTGGACGTAAAAGGAAATAATTCAAGATAAAGACAACCCCTTTCCGTCTCTTCGCAACATTGTTAGCCTACTTACTCTACACACACTCACCTCACACATACGTATATATGCCCCTGTTCATCAGACGAACCCATTTTCTGCCCTTTTCGCCTCTCTTCGTTATCAATTGATTTTGCCCCATTCCTTATCTTCCCTTTTCTTCACTATTTACTGAAAAAGGATTAGTCTTTGTCCCCACTCATGTTTTTTGGGTAATTTTCTTGACGAGTCATAAGGATTTTAAGCAATCTGGGAAGACCCATTTGCTTGCTGGGAAAAAATTTGCATTTTAGGTACATTTCTTTTGTGTTTCATGTCAAGAAATCGTCTGTTTCATCCAGGATTTGAGTTATGGATTATTTTTTCTTTTCCTTTTTTGGGGTGAGATCTGCATCTAGTTATTGTTAATATTGTTTTCTGTTTTCTTTATATATTAATATGCATTCAGCTCTTCTTTAACTGCATAGTTGAGTGTTTTAATGTTCCCTAGATAGTGCTGCTTGGTAAAATAATTATCTTTCACCTAACATTTGTTATTTTTAAGGTGAAAAATAAATTCAGGGTTGGTGTGTCGAAAGTTGTAAGTGGTTGCACTTCTTGAAAATATATTTAATTGAATATATAGTTGCTTTACAGAGGTGATTTGGTTTCATTATTTGAGTATTATTGTGAAAATTATTATTCTGTAGTCCTCTTTGAATGTTTATAGCTTTATGCGGTATTAAATCAGTGGTTGTCTTTCCCTCTTATTTATTCTGGTGTAGAATTTGAACTGTGCTTAATACTGAGCTTTTCTATCCACCAAAGGGCAATATCAAACCTGTGGTTGCCTACTTTTCCATATTTGTGTTCTTTATTGTGCTCAAAAAGTAAGCTTTAGTGATCAAAATTCTCCAATTATGCCTTCTGGTTTTTAGGTTATCTCTTAGCATCTTTAAGAATTATACTACTTTGCTAAACATCACTAATGGTGCGCTGGATGTATTCTTGTTTTTTCTTGTCATTATCTTTTGATTATGGAGTTAATATTCATTGAGTGGTTCCACTTTCTAGCCAACCCTTGTTGTCAGCATCAGGTTTTTATTGTCATTTTGAGGAACCTACATAACACGCTAGAACTTTTTTTCCCTTCATTGGAATCATGTTAGGTTTTCAATAATGCGATGCTTGATTGATAAGAATACTGGATATGTGTGTATCTCATGCTGTTGCTTTAGTTTTACTTAAACCAGAATAACAGTTATTCCTTTTGTTGGCCTCTGGATTCTGTAGCATCTCTCTGTTAATTGCATAAGTCTCCCCTCAGGCAGTATAATTTGATTTATTGAATGTTTGCCTTTCGCTTTTGTTATGATTCAAAGTAGGGTCTTATAGTCCTTGCCTCGGTTTTGAGTTTTAATTATTGCTGTACCATGGGATGTTTCTTGTGTAGGTATTGCATATTGCTCATCATGGAAGGAGAAACCTCATGGGTGAGTCATGGCATGGATAACTCATCGAATGCTGCTGTGGAGTTTGATTCATTCTCGGAGCTGAATGATGAAACTGATAAAGATTTGACCTCAGTTTCTTTGGATTCAGTTTTGCCTGATGATCTGTTGGAACGGATACTAGCCTATCTCCCGATAGCCAGCATCTTTCGCGCTGGGGGTGTGTGTAAAAGATGGCATGATATTGTGAAATCAAAGAGGTTTTTGTGGAATAGTACTCATGTATTCTCGCAGAAGCCTTGGTATTTTATGTTTACCAGCTCAGACGAACCAGTTGGTTATGCATATGATCCCGTCCTGCGTAAGTGGTATGGCATTGACCTCCCCTGCATCGAGAAGTCTAATTGGTTCATTGCTTCTTCGTGTGGGTTAGTTTGTTTTATGGACAACGATAGCAGAAGTCAGCTTTACATATGCAACCCTATTACAAAATGTTGCAAGGGTCTTGAAGAGCCTCCTGGCCCCAAATTCTCCGATTACAGTGCATTGGCTGTGTCGGTAGACTGCAGCTCTCACAACTACCACATCTCGGTTGTTAAATCAAAGCAAGTTCCTGAGAACTTCTTTCAGTGGGATCTGTCAATCCATTTGTACGACTCAGAAGCGATGTCATGGGTGACCACTCTATCCGAGGTCTTAATGGGGTGGAGAGCCGGTGATGAAAGCGTGATCTGCAACGGGATGTTGTACTTTCTGATTTACTCGACGGGAGGTGGCAGACCAGAGAGCCGACATGGTCTTATTAGATGCAGCCTTGGAAGCCGTTCACCACCTTTTCATGGCTACCTTATGAAAAGCTTCATACCAGTTCCATGTTCTCTTACATGCGGCCGTTTGATGAACCTAAAGGAACAGCTTATAATGGTGGGGGGAATCGGGAAGCAGGATCGACCTGGCATCATCAAGGGGATTGGGATCTGGCTTCTCAACGGGACAGACTGGGAAGAAATCGGTCGAATGCCTCACAAGTTCTTTCAAGGATTTGGTGAGCTGGATGATGTGTTTGCTAGCAACGGAACGGATGAGCTGATATACATACAGAGTTACGGAGCACCGGCCCTGCTGATATTCGATTTCCATCAGAAGCAGTGGAAGTGGTCACAGAAGTGCCCGGTGACGAAGAGGTTCCCCCTTCAACTTTTTACTGGTTTTTGCTTTGAACCAAGACTAGAAATCAGTCCTTAAGTTTCCCATGATGTCCACATTTTGACAGTGTTCACAGAATGTTCCTTATTCTTTATACTCAAATCTATTTTGATAAGAGTTAAGATTAAAAGAATCAATCAATCCGCTGCTTTCTTCTTTATCATTTTGCTTCAGCTTCTATAGTATCTTTTTTTATTCTGCAGATTTTACATTTTTTTTCTGTAGGTTATCATTTAACACAACCATGATGCTAGGGTTTAGTGCCTTTTTTTAATTTTTCCAAATTGCTTAATAATTTAAATTTTGTTGAAACTTTGTATCTCTGATCATCTCCATATGCTAGGGTTTGGGGCCTCTTTTACTAATTTAATTCTGATTTAACAATCAGCTATCGGACATGATTTGGTCCGTTTTGAAATAGATAGATAATGTGTACAGTGTAAATCTGAGTGGACCTTGTGTACATTCTATGTTCTGTCATTCTTTTATGTATGTATCTACATTGGGTAGCTCAATTATTTAATAATCATAGACAACATTAAATCACTATTTGAATCTTCTCTCTCTCTCTCTCTCTCTTCTTCTAGGTAGAACCTTTTTTGTAATAATAACTTGGTGGCTACATTTTGATCCATGCATTGCCAAACTTTACTACCCATCATGTTGCCAAAAGACCCAAAAACACACACATGTATATGTAATCACCATTAATTTTATCAGAAATAGGAAATTTATTGTCTACAAAAGATTTTTTTAGTGAGGAAAAATGATAGGCTTAAAGTGGGTGTTTTCTCCATGTCAAATATAGCAATGGCCTAAAGAAAATCGCGCTTTACCTATCTAAGCGCCACCGTAATCTCCGCCACCCATCTCCACCGCCCCTCCGCCCTATATAGCACTCCTCCACCACCTCCTCATTCGCAACACATTTTCACAACCGCTGCCATTCTAGAATAACAGAACACACACACACAAACAGAGATACTATCTCTGATTTAAATAAAAAAAAATGGCAAAACAATTTGTTATCCTTGCTCTAATCTTCTTCGCAGCCGTGGGGATGGCTGCCGCCACCGCCTCCACCACCCCCGCTTCCCCTGCCCCCACCTCCGGAGAAGAAGAGGGCGGCGAACACGTCATCGGCAGTATTTCTGGAGGCAGGGCCTCCGATGCTGCCCCCATTGGAGGACCTGTTCCTGAAGGAGTATTTCCCACTCTCACACCCGCCCCGGGACCTACGGGTGGGGCCGCTGCACTTGAAGCGACAACCGTCGCCGGAGCTATAGCCGCCGCCAGAGTTGTTGGCTCATTCTTCTTTTAAATTTGATCAATAGGAAAAACAAAAGAGAAAATTAGAGAAGTGATTTTGCTAATTAATCATACTCACGGGAATGTCGATATGATGATCATCTTCCAGTTCTTTTTGAATCATAATATCATCTTCTTCTCTTCATGTGTTCCTTTTTCATGTTGCATCATATAACTCTTAATTATTCTTTGGAATTATTACTTATAGGTACAAAATATAAGATAATATTACTACTAAATACAAAATATAAATTATATTATTATTAAGTACAAAAATGTGTAATGTAAAGTCTTAATTACTCTTTAACAAACTTCAATCTCGCCAATATGTAAATTCAGAATGGGTCGTCAATTTAACCAACTTCTTTACCACTAATATGGGTATTCAGAATGAGAATTCAAATTCTTTCATAAGTGCTTCGGTATTCAGCTTCACAGTGCCCTTTTTTAAAAGGAAATACATTGAGAAAAAATATATACAAGGTATATATTGAGAATGGGATTTCAATTTCTTCCATATGTGCATCGGTAATCAACTTCAAAATGTCCATTTTTGAATCAGAAATAAATTGAAAAAAAAAACTTCTATATGATAATCAAAATTAAAAATCAATTTCTTTCGTAGGTGCATTGGTATTCAATTTCAGTAAGCAAATTGAATATCATGGATTGTGTATGCAAATTAATGAAACATTCATTATCGGGAATTCGTCCCCGGAGCCCTTCACGCCTTCTTATATCTTTCTTTTTTTCACGATAGTTGTGGAGTTAGTGGGGGTGAAGATATGGGTGCATGTTTCTCGCCTGTTTTTTTTTCCTCTTGTTAATGAATAATTAATTTTTGAATACAATTAAAATTGGAATAGGGTTAAAAGTTGTATTTAATTAGTTCAATTTAAATATTATATTTAGTAGTATATAGATACATAAATTGTACTTGTAAGTAATGGTACTTATTCTTTTAAAGAGTTCATACAAAGTTAATGCTTAGCATTTAATTTCCAACTATATATGTTCCATAAGATCATTAAAATCATGAATTTCGCATACAATAAGAAAACAAATAAAATAAAACAATCAAATTGATTAATTAATAGTTTCGTGATTAAATTTTAGTGCATTGTACACCATTTCCAAAAATTTAATTTGATCGATCCTGTTTAAATCTTTAAAAAATTAATATGAAATGATAGTTTTTACTCCATTCATTCCAAAACTTTTTCCACATTCTTCTTTTATCCATTCCACAAATTTATTAAAAAAAAAAACACAAATAAATAATTCCTCGGTATATCTAATTTAAAAAAAAATTCATAATCACTTGTTTTATATCAATTTTCCAACATATTCATATTATAATTTATTTATTTTTGACCTGAAAAAAACTACACTGCATTTCAAAATAAAAAATGAGTTATAAAAAATAATTTTTAAAACAATACTATGAAAAAACAGTTTTAAATTAAACAAGATGCAGCATAAATATAACTTAACTTTTAGAACTTATATCTAGAAGTCAACTATTAACTATTTTAACAGATTAAATTGCAATAACTATTGAAATTGAAAATTTAGTTGATTAAAACACCGATTAGCACGGTCAATTCTAACCCCTTTTGCCTTACTTATACTATACTGCCAAATTTGTCCAACCACTTGGATGAATGGAAATATTATTCTTAAGTTCCTAGATTGTAATTCTTTGAATATTCCTTTCTTAGTAATACAATTACTTTGATTATTAGAACACCAATATTAACCCTCTGAATTTCTCAATTTCATTTTTTATTTAATTTTAGTATTTCTTGACATTAATGCTGCCGGGATGGACCTTTCGAATTGTTACTATAATATTAACAAGAGGTGTATATTATTACATAATAAAAAAACAGATGTTACATGTATATTTATAAACTTGTAATATAGAATTACAGATGTCAATTTATTTTTTAAAACAAGGTAAAAAAAAAATACATCGGGTTTAAGAAATAGGGCATTATCTTATCTGATATGTGAGATGGTTTGAACTAGTTATTATATTAAAGTATTATAATTATATAAGTATAGCATACTTAACCATGAATTATATTATAATACATAAAAATCATACTGATTATTTATTATACTTTAAGAAAATATACTTACCATTAAGCATATTTTATATTTAATAACAATTATATTTTAAGACATCTTACATCCTTCTCATACAACCAACATTTTATAAGAAATTTTGTATTAATAATCTCTAAACTCTTTTACATCTATATCTCCAATTGTTTTCACTGAAATCTTATTAATCAATTATTTGAAACTTAATAAATGACCTCATGAAAAAAAAATCCATTTCTTTTATATAAATATTGAATTTTTTTTCTTTGCTTATCTTATTCGTATTCTTGTTTATTATTATTATTTTTTCCGTCCTTAATTATGAAAATTATATTGGATTATTAAAATTTTAAAATTAAACAGATGCATACCTATGGATGCCCGTGATAATAATAATATATTAATACTAAAAATGATAATAATAAATGGTCCATTAGCTATGTAAAAAGTTTATTGTGGGGAAACTTAAAAATGGTTCACATTTTTTAACTTTTTTTTGGGAGTGGTCTAAAGTGGATTGTGGTTGAATCAGAATCCTCCTGACCATTTCTTAATCCCACCCATATCATCATCATGTAGAAATAACTAAAATTGGATTTTATATATAGTATAGACATTTCTTTTATTTAAAATTTTTAATTTCTTCAACTTCCTCCTATTAAATCTTAATATTTTATAATAATAAAATTCATTATAAAGATTTTATATCATCACACATGAGGCAAATTCCAGATCTTACAAGGTTATTCTCTAGTAAATTCGGATAGTAATTATACAAATACTAAAACTTAGAAGAAAAGTAATGTATATTTTACCATTTATTTATTATTCTAAATTGTATTAATAATGCAAATAATTTCTAAACGGAATAAATAATACGGCAACAATATAAATATTCGACTCTAATATACCAAAATAAAAAATAAAATATAAATTGTTTACTTATTTTAGAATTGAAGTTTTCTTTATGCATAAATTGAGTTGTAATTATTTGTTATAAGTATAGAAAAATGGGAAAATTGTACATTTAAAAATGTTATTTACTTTGTTATTATACTTAAAATTGCTTTACAATACTCATGTGATTATAGATATTACATATTCGTATTCTAATTTTGAAAATGACAAAAGCTCTTGTACCCGAGGACACGGAGGAATACTCCATGTCCCCATGTAAACACAACACTTCCCTCTCAAATTCTCTTTAAACCTATGTATGCTAGGGGTTTAAATTGCAAAGGGACATGAAAATTATAAATACGCATTCACAAGAGCCTAACTCAAATAATGCTTACACGAGTATAAAAATAGGAAACTTTCAGTTAAGAGTGTTTAAAAAAAGGATTAGAAGTAAATTAATCTAAAAATAAAAATCCAAAGTATACCCAAAACTCACCGCAAATCAGAAAGAAGACTTTGAAACGCGACACAGAAAAAACTTTCCCATTTGTAAATCTCTCTCTCGCTCCTCGCTCATTATACACTGCTCATCAGTGGATAGCGAGAAGCTTTTGGAGAGACTACAATTATGAGGGATTCGGGTATGGATCTATTCGACCCGAGAACAACCGTCATGGACTCCCACTTCACCTCCTCGCCCAGCGGCAGCCGCGACCCTGACTTCGCCTTCGCCTTCAACGACAGCAATTTCTCCGACAGGGTTCTTCGAATCGAGATTATCGCCGATTCATCAGACCCCGTGCAGGAATCAGATGGTTGCAAAACCCTAGCTGATTGGGCCTTGCGCAAGACCAAACGACGACGTGGGGATATAGCCAAGAAGGAGAATGGTAAGACAGTTTTACGGTTTAGTCAACATAGCTGATGATTGTTTGTTTATTAATTTTAATCAAATTCGTTGTTCCTATGCTTTTAGAATTCGCTGTTCGTATGGGTATAGGTATTGTTATGTTCGATTTTTTATTTTTTCTTTCGTTAGCTATGCAATCGAGATACCAGGAGCTCTCAGATTTGTTACTGCTCGAGAAACCTCATATATGATATATCTGTGTGTGTCTTATTGTTTCTTAATTTGCCAACATTATCTTAAAAAAAAACAATCTGGGGATTTTTATTTCTTCGCTAGCAGCTTGCAATGTGGAAAGAGTGGGCTTGTAAGTATAAATAACTGCAAATACTGATTATTGATAGTTATTTTGGAATTGAGGCTAAGCTATTTGAAGAAAATCGATAGTCTCTATTTACTACACACGCTGAATGTGGTTATTATCAGCATAACTTAGTGAAATTGATTTTCTGCTGTAACTTGGACCCATTTTAAAGCAGAATAATACAAGAATCGTTAAAAGAAAAGAGTTGTGTTTTGATGAAGTAATCTCGTCTGGAAGACTGGAACTGAATTTATTTTTTTCTCTCTGGAGATGACATTTGTTAGATAGTTATTATTATAAATATTGAAATGAGACCTCAGAGATCAGGGTAACTCATTTCTCCTATTTAATCATGTTGTTGATTATTTGTTTAATCGTGCTCTAATTATATCATTCTTTATCTATCTTGTATTTTGTAGATTGCTAATTTCACTGTCAAATATCCTTCACGTATAGCATGAGTGATTTCTGTTACCTATTTGTGCTTATCTTCAATTTCTACACATTCTTATAATGGTATGGGTTCTGCTCATCTTAATCAGACATGTACCACTCGTTTACAGCTTTGGATATCAACAATTGTCCAGAAGAGCAGATTTTAGATTGTCATCCGGATGCCGAAGATGGTGTGGGTGATGAAAATCATGATGAAGAGGAAATTGCAATGATAAAAGATTCACCATCAGGTACCAAATGAAAACTCTAGATATCTTACATAGGTGTCATACTGGATTAATATCTGATATGGCAAAGTTTTTTTTTCTTTTTTAATGATATCCTGAAACATACCAGCTTATGTATTCAATTTGCAATCCCCAATGTAACATTAACAGCCAAGTGGCACACACTTTAAATTTTAGTTCATTGATCAAGCATCTAGTCAACTACTCAGGGAAGAATTATCTTGTATACATGAATCAATTTCATGGTACTGTAGAGGCGTCAAAAGTATATATAACTACATCCTAATTCATACCTATTTGTCTAAAATAATGCGAGTAGCTCTAACTTTCATGCTTTTATGGTCAAAGGCGTGGTGAATTGAAATCTCCAGGGTGGGAACAATACTTGCAATAAGATCCAGGTACTCTTTTGAGGGAAATTTAACTGGGAATCACTCTTTAATTGTGTGAGATTCAAGAAAAGGTTCTCATATATGGTTGATGTTAAACTGACTCAATGAGTGGTTTGTTTGTTAGCTCGTGCATCACGACTCATGTTAGAGAATTACTTGCAATGTGTGTCACTCGCATCTTATAATTTTTTAATAATCACTATTGTCAGGAAGTTAGTAACTTTGTGGAAATGGTCGTTTGAAGCTGCATTCTCCTTGAATAGCTACCTTTTTCAAAGTACCAATGTTCTGCAGTTTTCATTTGTGCTCTAAACTGGTATTTTTATTTTGCATGTTGCCAAGCAGGAGATGAAGCAGCACACAGTGATGTCTCCAATTGGTCCGAAGATGGTTCAAGAGCTATAACAGTGAAAACCTTGCATATTAGCTCTCCTATCTTGGCTGCAAAGAGTCCCTTTTTCTATAAGGTTATGGTTGTTTTAGTTTCTAAAATGCACTCAAAATATTATGATTTGTTGTGCACTTTTAAATCCACTCTCTCACTTTGCAGTTATTCTCCAATGGTATGATGGAATCTGAACAGAGGCATGTAACCCTGAGAATTAATGCCTCAGGTATGTGAACATGCAGTATTCGAATAACTAGAGGAAAGTTTGCTTCTAGCACGTATCACATGTGGTTGTTGAACTGCAATGTAGTTCATATAACATGCTTCATCATCATACTTTTTCAATTTCTCTCAAGGAAAATCCGTATAATCCACTTTTGGTTTGAGTCTTTAACATTCATCCATTTTGGTGCTGATTTATAATCAGCCGCATTGTGCATCATATAATACTGTGTACTTTCTGGAAGATTTTCATAGCATGGGGCATATCTAGGCCATCATTTACTGCTGTTTGCCATATCCAATGTGTTATATGTATATATCTATTGTGCGTGTAATTGCATTCCTTAATTTATGTATTTTCAATGAACAGAGGAAGCTGCTCTCATGGAACTCCTGAATTTTATGTATAGCAACACGTTAAGCACCAATACAGCTCCTGCTTTATTGGATGTACTAATGGCTGCTGATAAGTTTGAGGTAGCTTCATGCATGAGACATTGCAGTCGTTTATTGAGAAACTTGCCCATGACTCCAGACTCTGCATTGCTGTATCTTGATCTACCTTCTAGCGTCCTAATGGCTGATGCAGTTCAACCATTAACTGATGCAGCAAAACAGTTCTTAGCTGCTCGTTTTAAAGATATATCGAAGTAAGTTCTCCCAAATCTCCTTTCTTTACCTGTCATTTCTTCAAAGAAATGTGAAACATAAGAGAACTTGTCACACCCGTGACACCCCAATTTTAATAAATAGGTTTATACGTAAAAATTCTTTAATGAAAGGGTATGACTAAAACCCTTGAATAAATAGACAAAATAAACACAACTGGTTCTAAACTTATGGGGCTATGAATCGGTTTGGATCTTCTGTTACATTTGGTGTTACATCTCCTGTTACAAACCGTTGGATGATTGACACGTAGGATAGACTAATCTATACCCTAACAATCAACCCTAAGGGGAAAGGTTGAGATTTTTCTCTCCGCACACGTGGAGATGTAACACAAAAATGTAACAGGACATCCAAAGCCGCTATGATTGGGGATTTTAAATAAAATTTTCCAAAGTAGGGGTTCCATTTATTTAACTAAAGTAAATCAGAAAAGTTAATTTGAGTGAAAAATACCGGATAGTTAAACATTTAATTAAAAAGTCAATATGATGAATCAAGGGATTTTCTTCTGACTAAAAAAAAAACTCCACTAACAACATTATCTTCTATGTCATATGATAGCTAGATAGAAAAATTTTAATTTTCTTAAACATGTATTTTAAAGGATTTAAAGAACTTAGACGAACATACAAATTACACCTGCCAACCCACAATTCAGCAAACAAATAAAATAAATTTTAACTCAAGTATTCATAATAAAGTGCTCCGAAAATTTAAAGTAAAAATAAATCCCAATTCAAAACTTAATAAGATTTTAATTCGTCTCCTCTTGCCATCACACCCTCCACGCAAAGGAGATAAAATGGGGGCGCCACTACCATAAATTAAATGATCTTATACATGAAAATTTAAGTATTCACATAATCTTAACATGATAGTAAGATGATAGCAAGGCACCTTTTATATTACATATATTGAATCTTAAGATGGCACCTTTCAATCCGTTACACATAACACATGTATGATAAGACATCTCGATTCGTTATGGTAGGGCACCATTACAGTCCAATACCCATAATGCATATATATGATAAGACATCTACCCGTAACATTGGTAGGGCATCATTAAAGGTCAAAACCCGTATTGCATATAAATCATATCTCATAATTTCATTCATAAGAATATCTCATAATCTCATTCATATCATTGAATATATAAATCATATCTCATAATTTCATTCATAAGAATATCTCATAATCTCATTCATATCATTGAATATCATATCACATAATCTCGTAATAAATTATATCTCACAATCTCATATCATGACCTCGCACTCTCTCTTTCTCTCTTCTCTCTCTAGCGCGCGCTCTCTCTCTAGAGACTTATAGCGCTGGTGATGATATTGAGTGAGGGGAGAAATATAATACGGTGTATATTTAAGCTAATGTTGGGCAAATCCTAGCTAATTAGGGTTGTAATTGATTAGGAAAACTTTACTTCTAAAATAAAATGCTCAATTAGGAAGAAAATAATACTACAACTTAAAGGGATTTGATAGGCAGATAAAATTGATTTAAAAAGATATTGAAAATTACTGCAGGGAAGACTTTCCCTAGGAGATCATTCTCAAAATATAGCGTAGGAAATAAATCTCAAATTTAGGGAAGGGTGTACTGTCTGTAAAGTATCATCAAGCTCTAAGTTTTGGGGTGTTACAGAACTTGTCGTTCTTTTTGTGCTTTCTTGTATGTCAAAAACTTTTAATCAATATTTGCATGGAGTAAAAAGATTTTAGCACAATTTGTTAACAATTGTTTTCTGCTGCGCCTGATAATATTGACTTTTGTTTGAGAGCAGGTATCAAGACGAGGTTATGAATTTGCCACTTGCTGGAATTGAAGCAATCTTGTCTAGCGACGATCTTCAAGTGGCCTCAGAGGATGCAGTCTATGACTTTGCCTTGAAATGGACTAAGACTCATTATCAAAAGCTGGAGGAGCGGCGTGATATCGTTTGCAATCGTCTGGGTCGCTATATCCGTTTCCCGTACATGACATCTCGGAAACTGAGGAAGGTCCTAACCTGCAACGACTTCGATCATGATTTTGCAACTAAAGCTGTGCTTGACGCCTTATTTTTCAAGGCTGAGGCCCCACATCGCCAGAGAATTCATGCGTTAGAGGAATCTACCTCTACAAGCCGCAGATTCGTGGAGCGGGCCTACAAGTATCGGCCTGTTAAGGTAGTTGAGTTTGAGCTCCCACGCCAACAGTGTGTTGTCTACTTAGATCTGAAGCGAGAGGAATGTGCAAATTTGTTCCCATCTGGCCGAGTGTACTCTCAAGCTTTCCACTTGGGAGGGCAAGGGTTCTTCCTGTCTGCACATTGCAACATGGATCAACAAAGCTCGTTTCATTGCTTCGGTCTTTTCCTAGGGATGCAAGAAAAGGGCTCTGTATCATTTGGTGTTGACTATGAGTTTGCAGCTAGGTCTAAACCTACAGAAGAGTACATTAGCAAATACAAAGGTAACTACACTTTTACTGGTGGGAAGGCAGTTGGATATCGCAACTTGTTTAGCATATCATGGACTGATTTCATGGCTGAGGACAGTCTTTACTTCATCAACGGCATACTCCATCTCAGAGCCGAGCTCACAATCAAGCGCGAATTGCCGACGTAGAGAGGTGGAGAAACACCGTGGTGTGGTGGTTATATTTTGTAATTCAGATGGGTGTTGTAAGAGAGTTGAGACTTTGCTGCATTTTTCTTGAAGCTTCAGATTACTAACTTTTAAGACACATATGCCCTTGCTCATCATGTGGATGCTATGTGCTGTAAATAGGGGCAGTCTTTTCTGTTGTGCTTTCTTTTCACGACTGCCATTTATCTTCTATAGATGCCTCTTTAATTTATCTTCATCTTTTTCATTGACCTCAGCTTACGGCGTCGTATGACAGATAATTGTATGATAAAAAATAAAAAATCTACCTTCATTAGATCATAATTGAATTATATTTGTACAGTATAACGAATTCAAAAGAAAAATATTCATCGTTGCGAATAAATCTCGCTTATATAAATAAAAAACCAAATATTTCCACATATGAAAAGTAATCAGTTATTATTATTATTTTTTCCTATTAAGACAGATATTTTAATCATAAGATTCTCAAATTATTCACGGAATTAAACAATTAAATTAGATGGATTCTATTACTCCATTTAAGTGAAAATTACCAAGTTTATTCCTATCGGCCCATCAGAACAAAATTTTATAGATAAGAAAAATAACGTAGCCCAAAGAATAAAAGCCCAGCGTAGAAATCCCGCAACTCCAACGCTAAAAAAATACCGACCTTATTATTATTATAAATATAAAACAATTCAGGAAAACAAAAAATTGAACACGCTTGAGACAAATTAAACTCCCGTCGAGACTGCATATCATCAGAAAAAGGTAAACCGTCCGGTCTAGGGTTTTGCAGCTGCCATGCCGAAGAACAAGGGAAAGGGAGGAAAGAATCGGAAGAGGGGTAAGAACGAAGCAGACGACGAGAAGAGAGAGCTCGTATTTAAGGAAGATGGGCAGGAATACGCCCAGGTAGTGCGTATGCTGGGGAACGGCCGATGCGAGGCTACGTGCATCGACGGCGTTAAGCGGTTGTGCCATATCAGGGGGAAAATGCACAAAAAAGTCTGGATCGCTGCGGGTGATATTATCCTCGTCGGCCTCCGCGATTATCAAGTAATTAATTAACTGTTTCTTCCGTTTATTTTATTTTTATTTTTGAAAGCTTTTTTGTAAGGTGATGAGGTGTATGTTTTGATTGATTTGCTTGTTTGGATGGGAGAATTTCGGCTACCATTGGGTATTACTGTCTTTTTTGCTTTTTTGCTGCATAATCTTTTTATATATAAGCTCCTCCATTATCAGTGTTTTAACATTTTGTTTTCATTATTACCTTCATAATAATTATTAGTATTATTTTATTCGATAATTGTTTTGTGTTTCTAATCCGCGCGGCTGCGGCAGGAAACATGTCACTGTCCTGTTCATGTGTCTTTTTTGCTGATTAGTTCTTTATGACTTTGGGAGTTCTGTTCTTGTTTTTCATAGATTATTTATTATTATGCTCTGATTCTGGAATTCTATAACTGTTATAAATATGTTCAGTTAAGTTTTGTTTTATCAGGTTGTGTCCTACGTGCTTGAAAATTTCTCTGCATCAGACTTTGGCTTTATGCTGGTTTATTCCATTGTAGTTTCAATTTATAATTTTAATTGAAATCTTATTCTTCCTTTTCTTAATGTTGGTTATGAAGTGCCGTTTCTAGTTTAGTGTTTCTCATCCTATCAATTCACATTTTCTTCTATTGTATTCTTGAATTGTAGGTTCAGACTGAGAGGTCCAGAATGATTCACCCTTTTTCTTTACTATGAATATTATTACTATTATTTGTAAGTATTGTGTTTGTGCTAAATCTCTTGGCTTTTAACATCAAAAGAACCTAGCCTTTGAAGAGATTTACTAAAGCTAAAGATCTTGATATTTCGGATTCCATTCGAGTCACATGAAGCATACTACCAGCATAGTTTTTGGTACTGACTTTATGTCCACTCTATGATGGAAGGAAAATTAATGTCTAGATGGCCATACTAATTTTTCTTGAAAAATTGAATTGCTTATGGAGTTTAGTTTTGCTTATAGTCTTTTCTTTTGTTTGCTTATGTAACTCTTTCATTTCTGTTCTTTGGGGTTGGGAGTTCATCTTTTTAGTATTACGTTTATTGAAACTTTGTATTTGGTTGTTGGAACTTTTTATTAAAAAAATATACAGTAAATGAGAGAACCTTCTCTGTTCATTTTTTGTCGCCATTGACTTGAAATAGTCTTCTTATCCGTGCTACTTGACGTGTAATAGGATGACAAGGCTGATGTTATCTTGAAATACATGCCTGATGAAGCAAGGTTATTGAAGGCTTATGGTGAGCTGCCAGAGAACATTAGGCTTAATGAGGGTATTGCTGGCGGACTCGATGAGGAGGATGACGGTCCAGGTGACGATTACATTGAGTTTGAAGACGAGGACATTGACAAACTCTAGAGAGCTTGTGAGAACTCGGACTTTGTTGAAAGGGGTTATTTGCTTGCCTCTTGTTTACTACTATAATACACAAGAGTGAGGGGTTATTTACTTTGTAACGATTTTAAGTAATACGATGAATCTTTATCTGCGTCGCTCAATTGTGATTGGTGGCTGTATTTACTGTGATGTATCTTTTCTCATTCTTGATCATTCGATATATTCAGTAGGAGAGCAGGAGGAATTCTCGCATAGCTGCCGACCAGACGTTTGATCATCACATGTTAGATTGAACTTTGAAGTAAAAAATAAATTAATAAAGTTATGTGAAACCGAAAATATTCATATAATAAGCTCTTTATTTATTGTGTATTGTGCTATGTTTGTGTCTAGTTTTCCAACACTATTGCGTGATTGGTACAAATGTTGTTGATTCTTATGAAGTATTCAGATAGAATACATTATTATTCAAGGAATAAGGTTACAAATTACTAATGTGTCTCTTCTTGACATTGCATTCATCACGAAGATGCATTCATGAAAGTTGTTTGTTGGGGAGCATCTCAAGTTAAACAGTTTTGTGTATCTTTATCCTACACATACACTTATTGAAGTCGGGTGATTCTCTTACTGATTTCACTTTTTAATTAATAAAATTCTTTTACTGATTTAAAAAAAAAAAAAGGAAAAAAGAAGAGTTAACACACATACTGTAACTTAACCAATGTCTGTAGAGAACGAATATGCTCAAACATCAAAATACATCAAAACATGCAACAAAGTCCTTAATTGAAAAAATGCTCAAATAACTCAAGTTGCAAGAACTATAGTCTAGATCATCAGCCTCAGAACCTGACCTAAAAAACATGGAGAATCAAAGTTGTCAGCTTTCTTAGTAGGCTTCAACTGGGATCCATCCAACAGCAAGCTCCAGTATTCTAACCTTGCATCATCTGATCTTCTTCACAACAACACTCTTCCTTGCTGCCTCATTCATTTTTTCCATATACCCTTCAATTGGAGGTGTCATGGTAGCAACAAAGCTGTTTGCTGAGAAAGGAGTCAAATCTGGAACTAATGCAGCTGCCTTCAGATGCTCGGGCAATGCTTCGATTGCTTCCTTCTTCAACCTTAACAGAGTCGACTCTGCAGCCTGCCTAGCCCGATGCTTCCTCATGAGGACCCTACTATACTCCTTGGCAATTCTTCGCCCATCCTCAACAGTCAATTCGTACTTGGGAATCCTATCAGCATCAACTAAACCTAAAGTGATTAAATCCATGCCTGGGGTTCCCATGATCCAAGGTGAATCAAATTCATTGCCCTGTTTCTTGAGCATCTTTTTAGCTTGCTCGTTATCACTGCTTACGATTCCCATTTTCTCCCTCTCAGCTTCCCTGTTCCTTTCTTTAGGCTTCAAGTGTCTGAGGGGGGGTGGGGCTGTCAGACATTGTTCAACTATATCTTCGAATTCGGACCGCTTTCTAGATCCTTCTTTCTTAGAAGGATCTGCTGCTGACCCCTTTTTTGTGGTGACTTTTGATCGCTTCAATGGCTGCCCCGCTTTGATCTTACCTTTCCCCTTTGCTGTTCCACTGACTGAACATCTTTGCAAGAACTGGTAACTTAGGGAATCTATGGATGATTTCAAGGGCTTCAGATTCTTGATCAATGTTGAGCTCATCATCTTCAACTGTGCAACAAACTCGGCTCTTTACCCAAAAAAAAATAACTTATTTTTTAAGTGTTACAGAGCTGATCCAAATCAAATGCAAAAAAATCATCAATTTTAAACAAATAAACAGAATTACATATATAAACCGTTCAAAATACTTTTCCACCATACCACACAATCCATGAATTTCACAATGAACCACAAAATTTTGTAAAGTTAAATTTGAACACCCAAAATAAAGAAGAAATTATAGAATATCTTTTCAGTTTCCCAGATTTCAAGCACAAAATAATGGACATCAAGACTATTAGCAGAAATGTCGACAAAGATAATCTCACACTTGCACCATTTACAAATCAGCAATTCACCATTTTGGGTTAATTTTAATCTGTTAAACTTGCATAGAGATCAATCGAAAATAATTGATACGCTTACATCAATGAACACTGCCTGAATTGACTGGTAGAGAGCGCGGGGGAGATTGGAGAACGCAGTGCAATCGAGATTCAAAGTACGTTCACCAATGGAAAGAAAAGTACCTGGTCCTAAATAAAAGCGAAACTAGGGAAGTGCCGGAGGAAAAATGGCGGCTATCGGAATCGACTGGTGGAGGCGCGGCGGATATCGGACTGAATTCAGAAGAAGCTGTTTCCCCTCTTTCATTTACCAAGTTTCCTTAAACCCTATTTATATTTTCATGGCTGTTTTCTTTTCAATTTTTAGTTAAAGAGAAAAACCAATATTTAATTTAAAAGAAATCACCATCATTAACAACAAATTTACTTTCTAAAGATATATGGAGTAAATATTTTTAATTGAAACTATTTACTATAAGCATTATTCATATCAAATTTGATTAGTTATTTAAACAAAATTGTGTTCATTCTTCCAAAATTAAATTGTTCTCCAAAAATTATTGATTTTTCAACTCTCTATTATTTCTAATATATATACAAAAATATTTTATTAATTATTTTTTCTTTCCCTTTTTATGTCAACTTTATTAAGGTGTAACAAAAGATGTAATTTTAATGTGACATGAGATCCGGTCTTATACACCCGAGCTCTACCCAAAAATAGAACCGGATGATTGACATGTCCACATATCCGATTCTATTTTGGTTACTTCTCTCATTATACATGCACAAATGGAAAATCTGGCACTTGCAGAAAATCTCAACATTTTCTTTTGATCTTATTATGGTTGATATTTTTATTTTATATCTGAGTCACGGTTGACAATTGGAGAAGTAACACATAAAAGAAAAAAAAAAAAGGAGATCCGAAATACTAATATTAATCAAATTTAACTAAAACGAATCTTAACAATCAATCTGAAATTTCCTCCGGATGAAAAACCTAGCTCTAACAGAGTGGAATTTTACATGCATAAAGAGAATGAATAACAAACCAAGGTGTTCATATAGATTATAGAGAATTCAAATATATCAAAACAAGGAAAGATGGCATACACATGAACTATTTCTACATCACAAACATTGTATGCCCCTACAAGCAAATGCATAATAACAGGAACTGATCCGGTTGGTCGAGACGAGCAATTTTCAAATCTCAGTGCCAGTGATCTTCTTCTTGATGACTTCGATGTCTTCTACCAGCTCTTTTCTGCTCGACTGCAAGAATGCAATTACAATAACCGTAAAACAGGGATTCACAGACAGTGGTACAAAAAATCTAGCAGTTGAGACGGTGAAAAAGAAACAGCTACTGATGTTTTTAGCCAATGTATAAGTTATGGCATATGCATCGTCTAAGAATTTAGAATCTTTATTAAGTAATCAATATCTCATCTATTTAGAAAGGGTTGAATGAATACAATGACAGGTATGCCGAGTCGCTGCTCAAATTAATTGTACGACGAAAAGCCATACTCGTATGTTGATACCTAGCTTGAGTTAGGCATAACTCATAAGAGACTTCACGGTATTATGGTTTACACGAGGCGTCGAGTCACTTTTAAGTTGAAATGCAGAGTAGGAGAAATATACATCATACCAGAGCAAACGAGAAACTTGATGTACCTTGAAAAGAAGGTAACGGTAGACAAACCATCCCGTGTATCCAAGCCCAACCAACTCTAATATCTTCGGAAGCTGAAGAGTAATCCATGCATAAGGTGACTAGTTAGTTAAAAACAGCATAACTAAAAAAATTGGAACATTCATTGATTAGAAAAGAAACTATGATATCATAGTTTGATTACACTATAAAGAATGAAAGATACCAGTTTGATTTTCTACTAGAACCTACCAAAGGGATTGAGTTAACTGCACCAATGACAACTGATGCCAACCAAATGGCCACAACAGCACCACCTGCATACGTAAGTACGGTAGACTTGTTTTCAACGGCATCCCACTGTAAAGAATGCAAGCAGTAAACAAGTAAGGCAAAAAGTACAAGAAAACGAAATACGCGAGGAAGACTCATCCACTAAAATAAGCAGCACACCTTTTCCTTTAGGTCCGATATCAATTCACTACTGTCAAGAGGAGTATCATCAGACGAAGATGCCTTGACCACGAACTGAGAAAATCTCAGGGGCTCTGTTTGGAAAAAATATTGAGTAAAAACATAAAGCACAAAACCTTGGCAGATAATAGGTCGTTTGCTAACAGGGATTGAAAGTATTTTAAACATAACGTACTTGAAACTAATTCACTAGTTTGATCAACTTCAAAGAAGAGAGAAAGAACTGATGCTTGTATAATGGGGATTATATGAACATAAATGAAGGTTAGATGTGGAGAAAACTAATATAACCAATCAAAAGTCAAGAAACACTACAATTTGAACAAAGCTTTGTGGCACAATGTATGAAAAGCTTCGAAACAAACGTGATTTATCCACGCAAGAGATTAACTTCATAGAAACATCATACTTAAAGTTATCAAGAATGTGATTAACCAACAGTATTTGATCCCAATTCATCACGAGTTCACGTTTACCTAATAAGACTACAAAAATTCATCACCTAGATCAACAGTTGACACGAGCTACTCTAACTTTAACGTTCAATGCACTCTACAGCCAACCCGAAAAATACATCTAAGACAGTCGAGCAGTGGCAAAATCCAAGTATTCAAACAATTGGGGAAAATGTAACCTCGATAAAATTAGGAAAAGATTGTACCCTTGAGTAGTCTGCAAGGGGTGGAGCAAATGGAGGGACGGTTAGGTAAGGGAGAGAAGACGACGGTGTGTTTGGCGGCGGGTAAGCGGTGCATCAAGACGGCGGTGGCCGCCATGGAAGTGGAAGCTGCCGCTGCCATATCTCGGCTGACAAAACAAGAGAAAAACAAAGGGAATTACAACGAGAATTCACGGGAAAAAACAATAATGGGAATTAGATTGTTATAGTGTTGAGCTGAAAAAGACTCACAATATCCTGATTCAAGAAATTCTGATTTTTATTGCAAATAAAATAAAAAAGTTGAAGAAAATTTCTTGCTATCCACAATATTTTTTTGGGTCAATGCTGAGGTGATTCGAGCTGATGCCGCGTGGAGATTTCGGGCTTTTTCATTGGTCGATTATCTATCTTGAAAATCCACTTGATTTTGCATTTGGATTTCTAAATCTCTTACGCCCTCTTTTGCATATTGCAATTCATTCCTGTTTGGCAGAAGTTCCTGCGCACGAAGGATACTCCGTGTCCCATGTGAACACAACTCTTTCTCTATATATTTTATTTAAACTTATGTATTGCTAGTGATTTAAATTGCAAATAGACACGAAAATTAAAAAAACGCACGACCGTGCGCCCCGAGTGCATAGGAGTCTCACTCTTTGCGTTTTCGAGAAACCCATCTATATTCATTGAAATATCTTTATCAAAATTTAAATTTATGAGACATCTACAAATAATGATTAAAAAAAATTGATGGAGATAGATAACCCTCTGAATTTAGGTTAGGTTACAAATTATTAGGAAAAACATTAATCTGATCTAAAATTGATTCTGAAAGATTGGTTTAAAATTATTTAAAAAAAATTAATAACCTTCTGTAAACAAAAGAAATTTAAAAAATTTAATTATTTACATTTGCTCAAATAGTTCTAAATTTCCAATATAAACACATACTAAAGCTTTCTATAGTAGCTACTAAGGGCAAGCTTTTTTGCTGCTAAAATTAATAATAACATAAGAGATACTCTTCAACTATTATTAGGTTAGGCTTATAAATTCATTTGCAATGATGTTATACAACTACAACCTTGTGGATTTGTTATTTATATCTTTGGGCTAGCCTAGTATCTCCTACTCTAAGCCCAATTACTCTATAGCAAAGGATAAAAAAGCCCACAAAAGCCACATGTCATAAGGCCCATACTGCATGCTTCCTGGCCCAATTAAGGTCCATATCAAATTTTATGGCACACTCCAAAATGAGCAGTAGTAGATTTGTTTGAATTACTACTCACAGTAGATACAACTGGCACTGAATTTTCATTAATTATATCAATATCTTTTATTTTTAGAAATTCAATTATTGTAGTCTTGTAGATACTACACCTCAAAAGGAAAATACATATATTTAAAATTTTAAAGATTATGTTTTAATATAAAATAAATATAATTATCGCAAGAAAGGTAAGGTAGCAGGTTAGGCTGAGAGATTATATATATTTATTTATTTAATTAAAAAAGAAAAAGGTTAGAAAGGAGAAAGAAAAGGAAAAGAAAAGAAAAAACAAAAAATAGACCGTACACAAAGTAGGCTTGACAGAGGCGTATTATTCAGACTCCAACATATCCATTACACAACATTTGATTAAACAAAGTCAGCAATAACAGCAAAACAACAGCTCAAAAGAGGCTCTTTTTTCGAGATTTCTCAATTGCTCATAGCTGCAATCTCCCGTCTTAATGGATCATCAGTCATCGAATTACTGGTACTGGATTAGTGGGTGATCTCCCTCGAGATCATTATCAATACATGTATTGATTGAAGATTGTAATTTTCTTTTTCTTTTTTTCTTGAAATTTTCGATGTTTGATCACGTACGCTGTCTTGATTTGTGAAGGGGGGGATGGCAATAAGAGAGTGGCTGATTGTTTTCGTCATGTTAGATGCATGGTTATGGCCACCCGTTCAAGGATCTGAAAGCTACAACAGGAATTCATTGGATTCTTTTCTGTATGATTATGCCACCAAGAAAATCCCAAAACCTCGTGCAGGCAAACTGTATGATGTAATTCCTCCTCCAAATTTATCGGGCATGGAAGTATCGATCATTCGCCTCACAACTTTTAGTCTGTGGAAGAATGGGACTCGTTACAGATCATTCGCAATCCCACCAAGAATATTGCCATGTCCTTACACGAGGAGAGTCGATATACTGTATCAAAATATAGGCAACTGGTCGTCTCATTACTACAGTGTTCCAGATTACACGTTGGTTGCTCCTGTCATAGGCTTTCTAGCCTATGATTCCAATAGAAGCTCCATTAATCATGGAATTATTGAGCTTACAGCAAAGGGGGACGATCCCTTTGTCGTAAAGTTTCCGAGCATTTACAGACAGGAAGGTGGGGATGATACTATGAAATGTGTTAGATTTGATACTGATGGCCCGTTGGAATTCAGTAGTTTGAGTGTTGAACGTTCATGTGTTGTGAAAGAACAGGGCCATTTCACTGTTGTCATCCCTCATAAACAGAGCAAGGATAAGGCTCTGAAATGGTGGATTATGGGAATTGCAGCTGGAGTTGTGGGACTGATCTTAGTTCTTGTGATTGGTATTGTGCTATGTAAGTGGATTAGAAGTAAAAAGATCAAGAAAATAGAGATAGAATCCGAGAGAAGTGAGGCGTTGGACACAGTTTGGATTGGCAGGAGTAGAATGCCTTTTGCACCAGGTATTAGAACACAGCCAGTTCTTGAAATTAATTCTCTTCCTTGATTGAAGCATTGAGTTTTTGAAAATTACTGTACATTTTTTCTGTTATGGTTGTGTTGTCTCAGATTTAAACGGAATGTTGCTGCATTTTCTGTTGGATAATTTTCTGCAACAGTTAGTGTTGGTTTTATGTACAAGCATACATCCGCCTTTTCCAGAATGAAAATTCATACATATTGTTTGTTAGGACATTATTTTACCAATTTTGAATATAATATGTTAGTGCTTACCTAAGTTGAGTTGGCTGCATTTACCAGAATATGAATGTATTTCCATCCATATTGTCTTCTGTCGTGTGAACACTAAAAAGCGTGTTAATAATAATTATTGTGAGAGGAATAACCAAGAATGAATCTTGCTCCTTGAATAACGGCGATCAGATGAGACAAAAAAACAAGTGATAAGTAATGACAAAAGTCACTATCACAGTAGTAGTTTCATTGTGAGTCATGCGGACATGTGTTTTTTCTTGGTGAAAACGATGTTTTGGAGTAACTATCATGGTAAGAGATGACAGTAATATTACTCATTAGTTGTGCAGTATCTGTCAAACATATGATCCTGCTAAACAGTATCTATCAGTAGATAATCTAGTTTAAGAAACCAAGACATTGTTATTCAATTAACATAAGGCACAGAATTCCATGATTTTCATTGTTCAGCATATGGAATTGCTGTTATTCATTCATATAGATATGACAACTGTTCCATCAACCAATAGGCTGAATATCACAGTACTGATCAAGATTAAAGGGTGGGTCAAAGTGAGGATTGCATAAGCCAAGAGCTTATTAGCTTTCTCCGGTAGGTGGATTCCGTCCCGGCGGTGCATGCATAGGCAGTAACTGTCTGTTGATCTCCTTTGTGTTTCCACAGAACACGTCCTGATTGAAATTGTAAATTCCACCGCCATGTTGCAACCCTAGAGACATCATAGGAAAGAAAAGAAAAGGAATCAAGATAAATGCCTAAGTATAATCAAACTCTAGGACTCAAGAAGTTAAACCATGGGATTTATAGAGCACTAGAATCACAGAGTGAACGTCTGTGTATATGACATTAGCATCTTTGAGATCTTGTCTTGCTTGTTTCAGTGATTCTTGCAGCACGGAGTTATACTCTCCGACAGCATTGTTGAGTGACACCGTGCATCCAGAGGAATCCACATCAGAGCCCCTGTGTGAGACTTGGGTTAAAACTGCTGCATAACAGCCTATGGGAGCAAGATTCAGCACCAAAAACGTAAGCCTCCTATCGGTATAAATCCTGCAAATGCTTACAAGAATCAGACAACATAGACTAGTTGTCTGAACAAGAGAATTGGTACCTTGATTGCATTCACAACTTCACCAGCAATCTGATAAATCATGTGTGATGTCGTTTTGCCCAATCCAGATCACATAAATGGCTTTTCCAAATACATCAGGTTGAGGAAGATTGGTTTCTCCAGTGAAACAAGATCCAAATCAAGAATACTGTGATCAGATTGTTGTAATCTGATATGTTTACCTTGGGACTTAAATTCATCGACTTTGGCCTTAAAATGCTTAATTTGGTTAATCTGAATTGCCAAATAGAAAGGGCTAATCCCTGTGACAAACAAGGAAGTGCTTGGCTGGAGGACAGTAGAAGCTGATGTAGCAAAGTTGACACCATGTCTGAAATCAGATCCAATGGATTGCAGATAAGGGCTTAGAGATGGGAATCCCAGAGCTTGAGCTGAAACCAAACAAGCATCAGTAGAGTAGAGAGAGAAACAGCAGGCAGAAGAGAGAGAAAGGTATGATGTGTTACCTAGGAAATCAATGTGGAGCCTGCCATGAGTAGGTCGACCAGTTGGGCTGCCAAAGAAGGTCATACCATTGGGTTGTTGAGAAGGAAATACTGCATAAAATCCACCTGTGTCTGAATTAGTCTCCAAACATGAAGATGACCTCCAAAGCACGAGAAGATATCAATTTTGGTAATGTATATTTTATCAAATCCAATTTTAGTCCGTAACTTTTAGAAATTTCAATTTTAGTTCTTTTAATTTAAATTTTGGTCCTGTAACTTTTAAAATTTTAATTTTAATTATATAAGTTTCAAATTTAATCCTATATTTTTTAAATTATCAAAATTAGTATGATATCTTTTGAAATATAATATAATTTATAGTATGACTAATTTTGATAATTAAAAAAGATATAGGACTAATTTCGAAACTAATAGGAATAAAATTGAAATTTCAAAAGACAAAAGACCAAAATTGAAACTAAAAGAACTAAAATTAAAAATACTAAAAATTACATGACTAAAATTAAATTTGGTATTCCCTCCGTCCGCCTCAAAGGTGGACATTTGTTTTTTGTACGTGGATTAAAGAGTATTATTATTTAATGTGTAATTGATAGTTGTATTAGTGGAGGTATGTCCACCTTCGGGCGGACGGAGGGAGTAAAAGATAAATGTACCAAAATTGATATTTTCCTCCAAAGCACACTTATTTAATTAGTATGATAAATTGATATTCTTCTATAGGCCTCTAATTTGCAACAAGATTTCTATAAAATTTAATCATAATATATCCAGGTTAACTTTTGATTTAGAATGAAGAAAAATTAAAATAAGTACTGTGTGGCACACAAATTCAAGTTTTACCAATTTAGGTCCGGTGGACTGTGGCTTCATCACACGTGTCTTATTTGGTCAAATACAATCAACACAAGTGTCATGTCATTAACCCCTATGGCTTCGTGGTTCCACCGCACAGTTTTAAGATAAAAATATCGGAAGCATTAATGTCTTCTATAAAATAAAACGTTCAGTTGGTCGCTCTCTATCTAACAACTCCATTGCAAAAACGCAATTAAAAAATAATAAAGTATAACAAATTTTCAATTTTTTTCATATGATTTAACAAATGTTCAGCTGGTCGCTCTCTCAATTGGCAGTTGGTCGAATGGAAACGACTATTGGATTAGCAAATAATACTATGATTTAAGGAATTTTTCAATTTTATTTCCATATGATTTCTGTTAATATTTGTGAAGAATAAACCTTATTCAATCATAGTTAAGTTTGCATATTTCTTAGATTATATATGGACATGATGTATAGAAGAATCAGATGCATCAACAAGTTTAATATTCAAGAAGAAGACAAATCAATTCAGCTAGGCATAAGGTGGACATGTCAGTTTGTGGTCGGTTGTTTGGTGGATAGATAGATCAGTTTACAATAGTTATATACATGGATTGGTAGCTTGACACATAAGCTTCAAGATAGGGTCAGTTACATTCAGTTAGCTGGTTGTTTACAAGATGGTTGGATGCCACAAATATCAACAAACTGGATGGCCCTATAACTTCCATGGCATGTTGTAGATTAGTATATAAGTTTGATGCATGACTTTATTCAAGTGTAATCACCTCCACAATCATGTAGCAATAAGATACTCTCTCCATAGTGGATGTAGGCTCGTTAGTGAGCCGAACAACTCTAAAAAACCCTCTTGTTCTCGTTTCTTCTTTGTCTTTAGATTTAGGCTTCATGCTTTCATATTTTGGTTTCAATCTGGTTTTCTTTCTTTCAAATCTGATATTGGCCATTTCCCATGACAATTGGCGCTGTCTGTGGGAAGAGGATAGAAGGAAGGGCAGACCAAAGAAGAAGGTGATTGAAGGCCATTGAAGATTAAGATGGTGTTACACCAAGATTGACAGCGGGCGGATAAAATCTGATCGGAGACGAAGACGTTGAAGATGAAGAACAGTGAGATGCAAGAAGGTAGACTTCTCTCACGGGCAGATCAGATAGAGGGATTCAGAGTCGTTCTATAAGCGGCAGTTCAGAGGCAGATGGAAGAACAAGGAACGGTGGTTGCGGAGTATTGATCTACATCAGACGGGAAACAGAGGAGATCAAGAAACAGATGGGGGTGATTCCAAGAATGCAAATCACGTAGGAATTCTCAGCAAGAAGGAATGTGAAGTCTGGTGGTCCAGCGACGATGGGACTCTAGCACATTCGGCGACGGAATCAGGTTTGCAATAAAGTTGCAGATTCAACAACGCGAATCTGAAGGTGGGATCAACGGATTGAAGTACTTAGTATCAGCGGAATTCCATGTCTGAAGATCGCGCGTGATAGTCAACGACAGTGGTACTCCGGTGGGAGAATTAAGGTTCCGGCAGAATTCTTGATTCCACAATGTTGTCCGGCTTGATGGCGGTATAAGTATACACGTGGCATAAGTCGACGGAACAATTGGGCATCACTCAGAAGTGGGCGTAAGCGGTAGCTTCTCTCCACCGGTGAAAGGCGATGGCTAAGGTGACAAAGGATCAGATTCTCACGTGTAGTGAAGAACTGATGCAGCGAAGAAAAGACAGTTGTCCAGCATGAGGTGACGGTTATAGCAGTCTCCGGTGGTTTCTTAGACTTGCAGAGATCAACGTTTTCTTGCGACTAGAGTAAGGCACACTATATGGTAATGCTTTAAGCAAAGGTAATTCTTGGAAGTTTGGTAGGTCTAACAAAAATCCAGAATTATTTCATACGAGAAGAAACAATGTTGTTCATAGCGACGGACTCCAGCGAAATAACTCTCTAAAATATCAGAGGTGAGATCATTTTTTTTTTAAAAAGGAGATGGTTGCTTGGGCTGGGCAGCACTGGATAGGAACAAGGTATAGGTTCAAAGAACTTGGTCAGCACAAGCTAGCAGCTGGAGTTATAAGGATCTGGTGCAAGGCAAATCCAGCAACGACAATAAGGAAAAGGT
Organism: Pogostemon cablin; assembly: GCA_023678885.1. Taxonomy (NCBI): domain Eukaryota; kingdom Viridiplantae; phylum Streptophyta; class Magnoliopsida; order Lamiales; family Lamiaceae; genus Pogostemon; species Pogostemon cablin. Next base: position 32,108,125 of record CM042952.1, on the reverse strand, counting down.
CTCCAACGGCGGTGATGCTATCGGCTGGAAAGAAGCAGGGTTGTTCATAGGTGAAGGACAATTTCTGAAGAAGGGCAGAGGATCATCTGTGAAGAGTCATAAGTGGCTTGAGGGTTCAGTACAAGTTCGAAGAACTGAATCGGTACAAGGTCGTGCCAGCATCGTTTAAACGTAATGCAGCAATGGCATGGGACTCCCTGAAGGTGGAGTCGGGACATGGCAGGTTAACCATGGAAGTGAAATGATCATGCTTCAACAGCATTGAATTTTCATAAGGATAAGGTCAGCTCAACAAGTTTATAAGGAAAGAATTTTTCGGTAAGTGAATGGTGTTCGGGGGAAGTAGCGATATAACGGGGTAGCTAGGAGATGTGGTACTTGGACTCGTTGGCGTATAAGAGCAGCGCGGTAACAACGAGCAAGTAGGAGAAGCATCGGGTAATCCTAGTGAGTTAGAATCGACTTCAAAGTAATGGCACTTTCATTAGGAAAATGGTTCGAACTTGGTGTGGCTTGGCGGTAAGTCAACATTTATATGTTGCAGGTGTTGCTCATGGTTGAGCAATGGTAAAAGGTATTGCTCAAGTTGGAGCAATGATTAAGAGGTGCTACTCAAGGTGGAATAGTGTAATGGAGGGAGAGTTGCTATGGTTTGATTAAGGTTTAAGGTGGAGATTTGTGAAGAATAAACCTTATTCAATCATAGTTAAGTTTGCATATGTCTTAGATTACATATGAACATGATGTATAGAAGAATCAGATACATCAACAAGTTTAATATTCAAGAAGAAGGCAAATCAATCCAGCTAGGCATAAGGTGGACATGTCAGTTTGTGGTCGGTTGTTTGGTGGATAGATAGATCAGTTTACAATAGTTATATACATGGATTGGTAGCTTGACACATAAGCTTCAAGATAGGGTCAGTTACATTCAGTTAGCTGGTTGTTTACAAGATGATTGGATGCCACAAATATCAACCAACTGGATGGCCCTATAACTTACATGGCATGTTGTAGATTAGTATATAAGTTTGATGCATGGCTTTATTCAAGTGTAATCACCTCCATAATCATGTAGCAATAAGATACTCTCTCCATAGTGGATGTAGGCTCGTTAGTGAGCCGAACCACTCTAAAAAACCTTCGTGTTCTCGTTTCTTCTTTGTCTTTAGATTTAGGCTTCATGCTTTCATATTTTGGTTTCAATCTGGTTTTCTTTCTTTCAAATCTGATATTGGCCATTTCCCATGACAATATTTATGCTTGTGAATGCGCCAAAATCAGTACATTAGTATGCGCAATTAGTAAGACAAAATTGATGTTTTTCGAGATTTACCGCAAGATATAAGATTTAATGATAATATTTACTCCAGTTCAGGCAAACTTCGGGTTTTGATATGGACCAAAATAACGGTGAAGAAAGATCGTTTTAGTATAAACAACATATCAAAAGTACTCCCTCCATCCCGGTCAAAGTGTATCATTTGTTTTTTGCACGTAGATTGGGGAGTGTTATTATTTTATGTAAAATGGATAGGTGTAGAAGAGAGATGTGATGGATAGTGGGTGGGCATTGGTGGGTCCTTTTTACTAAAAGAGAAAAGTAGTACAATTTGAACGGGACACACAATATAGTAAAATTGTGCTATTTGGGCGGGACGAAGGGAATATTAGTATATACTCCCTCCATCCACTGTTAATTTATCTATTTTATCATTTTGGACGGTCTATTTCCCTTTTTGATTATGGGACCCGCATCATTCATTAATACAAATAAAATATGAGACTCACACCCTCCACTAATACAACTACCTGCCACACATAAAATAATAATACTTCTTAATTCACGTGCAAAAAGTAAATGAATACATTGAAGATTGACGGAAGGAGTAATATAATAAAGTTGATCTCCTGTGTCTCGTGCTCCCACAAAAACACAAGATAAAAAGTATTAAATTCGTGACATTATTTTTTTTAATAAGAATATAATATAATGTTACTATAGTTAACGTGTACCAGATAATTGCTTTAGATAAGAATAAAAAGTTAATTATCAGGGTTTTTTTTTTAAAAAAAGAATAAAACTTAATCTTAATTACGAATATTGGTAATCACCCCAGGGTTTGTTTCAATTGTACATTTACTTTTTTAAAATGTATCTTAGAATATTTAGAGTCATTTAGAGTCGATCTATTTGAGTCGGTCAATCGATCATTGTCTCTTCTATTAAACAGCAACCGCAAAAACATGTTAAAAAACGATGATATAATAAACAGGACAAACAACTTTTAAATTTTAAAACAACAAGGTATGATTTATCGGAAACAGCGTGTTACAAAAATTAATTTATTTGCGGTGTACTATACACCCTGTTCTTGCTCACAAAAACTTGTTATATGAAAATATACTCTTCTGTAAAAACCTATTACTCTTGAGTTTGCTAAAAAATAAGTTCTACAAAAATATACTCATATGTAATAACCTAGTGTGGATTCAGGCTAAGAAATATTTTCTTTGGAGAAAGAGAAACGTTTTCTTTTCTCAAGTTTTGAGGTAGAGGTACAAATTTCTTTTCAGTGATAGAAACGTTTTCTTTTCTTAAATTTAACAATGTTTTGATGGTTTATTTTACGTCTAATTGTTTGAATTGCAGGTTGGTGAAAGACTCCTGAAGCTCAACATTTGGTAGATCGTCGGTGAAAGACAGACTCTCCTGAAGTGAACAGTTTTAGCGGAATTATTCAACTTTTGGTAGATTGTCGGTAAAAGACTCATGAAGCGAATAGTTTCAGCGACTCCTGACGCTAATAGTTTCAGCAGAATTATTCAACCTTTCAACTTTTGGTAGATTGTCGGTAAAAGACTCATGAAGCGAATAGTTTCAGCGACTCCTAACGCTAACAGTTTCAGCAGAATTATTCAACCTTTGGTGGATTGTCGGTAAAAGACTTATGAAGTGAATAGTTTCAGCGACTCCTGAAGCTAACAATTTCAGCAGAATTGCTCAATCTTTGGTAGAATAAGAGTTAGCAAATAATTCTAGTTCAAGGAATTTTTTCAGTTATCATTATTTTCATTTTCATATATTTTTTTATCAATAATCATGCTCGTGAATATGTGCTTACCTTTGGTATTTCAACGGTAAGTTTGTATGCAACTTGTAAGATAGTTGCATGTAAACCTTGCTTGTATGCACCGGGTACATGGCATGGAGTGATTCTACCATCAGTACAGATCAGTTGGAAGCAAATGGATATTCTGCAAGATTGAAACTGATGGCAGTTGGCATGAGCTGATGTGGAGCGATTTGATTGGCCTTAAAGAGTTAGTTTTGGCCAAGTATCAATTGGAATGAACAGTTGGAGTGTAATGCTTCCTATTGGTTGATTAAAGAGTTAATTAGGAGGGAATTATACACATCAAACACAGCTGCAAAATCAACTGCTCACTTAGTCCTATAAGTTGGAGTATTCATTCATGTGATCATTAGGGTTCAGAGTTTTCATCTTCATCATCTAGTTGGTGTGCGGTCTTATTCTGAAATCTCTCATGAATAAATAACACTTTTTCTCTCCCGTGGATGTAGATCTTACGATCGAATCACGTTAAATCTCTTTGCGTTTGATTTCTTTTCTTCAAGTTTTAGCTTATCGTTTATCTAGTTTCACACATCCGTTCGTACTCAATCTTGATATCGTTTGGGCTTCAAATCACGACACAACTAATATGATAAAATTTATATTTTTCCATAGCCTGTAATTTACAATAAGATACTATAAAATTTAATCATAATATACACTCCCGTTCAGGTTTAGAATGGAGCAGAATCCAAATAAGAGGGTTGAGAATGCAGAGTTTGAGAGCAGAGATGAGGAGTGTATCTCTACAGAGGCAACAAGCAGGATTGTACCTGTTTCTGTGGCTTCCATTGGTGAGTTGGGTTTTACCAATTTAGGGCCGGTGGAGTCTGGTTTGAACACAGGTTGGTCCAACATGGCCGCCAACCCATTTCTGACAAACCATTATTTACTAATATGAACAAATATGAATTTTAATACTTTACTTAGAGACTATGTATTTATTATGTATTTATTGTATATTGAAGAGGGAAAAAAGAAACAAAAAAATAAAAGTTCACTTTTTTTTTTTTTTTTAATATTTAGGTTGATTACATTCTTAAAAATCAACTAGAAGGCAATTTTTCACACATTATTCATTAATTAAAACGAAAGAAGGAGTAATAAATCAATTTTTAAATTAATGAAAGGGATGTGAGGTGCGCTATTTAAAATGGGCTTAATAGACAATAAAAGGCCCAAATCATTGAAGCCTTACTCAAGCTGTGGCCCAAAATACTCACTCCTCTTCTGAACACGTCACCCATTTGTGTATCCACTAGGGTCTGCGGAGACGTGTTGAATTGGCGATGTAGGAAAACCCATCGAACGGCTATAAAGATCCCAACGTGGTTAATCATGCAGTGGCCACGAACGGCTATAAAGATCTCAACGTGGTTAAATCATGCAGTGGCCACGTCATAAAGCTGTGTCATGCTTAACGTGGGTCCCTTGGTGAGAGCATAGACACGTAATATCGCTACAGTAGTTAATTGCAAATTTTCATCGTCAAACACTGCCTCACCATGCAATTTCCGGTAATCTTTCAAATTAATTACTACAAGTTTTGATTTGTGCGTAACTTAAAAAATAAAAATTGGTGTAATGGTATATACTCCCTCCGTCCCATATTTGCTTTTTTGCTCAGAGATTAAAATACTGTAGTGAGATGAGATGAGATAAATAATATTTAATGTGAAGTATGTAGTTGTATTAGTGTTGCATGTAGAGTATACATGAAATAATTAATTATTTTGTAGAAGAAATTAAAAAAAAAAAGGAATTTTTTTAATAAGTGCATGATATAGTTGACTAAATTCAAAAAAACTTATTTCAACCTAAATGATTTTTTCTTACTCAAACATCAATACCTTTCCTATTTCAATCTACTATTTTATTTGTAAAAATAATACTCTTATTAATTAAACTGATATCTTTTATAATAAAATATTATACATTTAAACGTATCTTATACCAACTCAAATGTAATTGAAAACAAAACGAGGGAGTGGTAAAATTTGGATCTATTAGATTATGCTACTTCTATCGTGTCACAAGAGCTTTTAGTACTTCTTACGTTCCACAACTGTGTATACATTTTTTTATTTTGGTCCGTTCCAAAATAAAGTATACATTTATTTTAGTTGATGTGACTTACATAAAACCATTATTATATTCAAATGGTCCACTATACTAATACAACTACCCACTACATATTAAAATATCATTTCTCTCACTTCACTACACATTAAATTAAAATATTATTATATTCCTTAACCTCCATGCAAAAAGTAAACGTATACCTTGTTTCGGGACGGAGTGAGTATTTATTAAGACATTCCACAAAAGAGTTGCATTTTCTTGTTGCTAAACCTACACAAAATATTATTTTTATGGGCTTTCATCTCACACAACACAAATAGTAATAGCAATGATAGTCTTCTCTATAAGTCACTTGAGACACATCCTGCGATTTACGTCCTCCTCCATCAATCTTCTGAATAGGGGCAGTGGGCCCCTGATGGTGCGTACAAATAGTAATTGTTACTTTTGTGACGATGAAGGGAAAAGAAGCGAGAAAATATCAATTTTGGTCCCGTATCTTTTACCAAATTCAAATTTAGTCCTATAACTTTTAAAATTTTCAATTTTAGTCATTTTAATTTCAATTTTGGTCCTATATCTTTTAAATTTTCAATTTTAGTCATATTAGTTTCAAAATTAGTCCTATATCTTTCTTAATTATCAAAATTAGTTATATTATAAATTATATCATATTTCAAAAGATATATGACTAATTTTGATAATTCCAAAAAATATAAGACTAAATTTGAAACTTATAAGATTAAAATTGAAATTTTAAAAGTTATAAGATAAAAATGAAACTAAAAGAATTAAAATTAAAAATATCAAAAGTAATAGGATAAAAATTGAATTCAGTAAAAGATATAGGATATGATATTTTCTCATAAGCGTTTACTACCCAACCAATAGATCTTCCGCGGGTCCCATCCCGGATTCCAAAACTTCATCAAATCTAATTAATTTTCCCAAAATGAACACACATGCATGGTGGACAGGGTAACATTAGGTGGCTAAACAACACCCCTTAGATTGAATCTATACAGAATACGTTGACGGCCAAAGATTGTGTTGGAATAAGTATTTGATCGCCAGCACGAAAATCACCTATCAGTATTTGATTTTAATTTTCTATAAATAGACACAAATTAATTATCTTACTAAAAATAAAAATAGAATTATTTTTAATCAAATGCAATAGTTAATAAAATTTGTGGCTATAATAAGAATTGATTCTCCATTAACCTTAATTAGAAAATTGTGAGTATCTGTGTAATTTTGTTTGAGTAGTCAAAGTCAACATAATTAAGAATATCTCTTTAGGCTAGTGGAGACGTGTTCCTATGACGTGGATGGTTACCCTTTTACTCCCCATTTTGTCTTTCTAAAACATCTTTCAACCTCTGTGTTTCTTTCAAACAGAAAAATTGCAAGTAATTTGTAAGAACGAACTTGTTCAGAATTCAATCTTCCCAAGGTCGGTTACACTGAGCTTTTGATTTTGAAACTGTCTGCAGAAATTAATCTTTTTTTTTTTTTAAGTATTGCAGGTTTGCATATCGTTCTAAAATTATCATCGTTTTATTAAAACTCTGTTACAATTTTTATTTCTTATGTTTTAAGAAGAAATTTGTTTATGGGAGTAGTTGAATCTATTACATACATTCTTTGTGAGTATTAATTCTATTTGATGTTTTGGGAGTATCTGGAATTTTAGTAGTTTTGGCGAGGATGAACTTGTCATTACTCAAGTATGTTTTTTTTTTTTGGACAGTTGGTAACATGTGATAATGGATATTTTCTATTCAGTTATTTGCTGTTCATTCGAGAACAGCATACTTAATTCATGTTTCCTCTTTATATCTCCTTATTAGATTACTTACAATTACTCTTTACTCGGAAAGAACACATCCTTTTATGCTGTTTATATTTAATTCAATCCATTTTGGTCTTTAATACAGTGTAGTTGCTTCGACTATGATGTTTTTACTACAATATTCACTCAGTAGTTATGAACCGTACTCGTTTATGTCACTATAATTGAATCTGGAGTAAATTAAGTTAAATTCAAATAATTCTCCATGTTCTGTTTCTGTTTATGGTGTCTTTTGCTGATTTCTTTGATGTGTCACTTTATTATCATAAACAAAAACAAAAGAAAATTTGATAATTGTTTGCATGGGTGGTTTTTACAAATATTTTTGCATGTCTTAGTTATTACTGCATTGCAATTAAAAATTCCATATCAGAGCTGCAGTCCTATTATAGAATCTTAATCTGGGGTTGACCTCTAAATTGAAAAGTTTCCGGTGGATTTCGTGTTGCCACAAGAAGATGATTATAAGCAATTGTGTCATAATTGTGCTGTAGAAATATCTTTTATCAGATGAAGACATATTATCTAATAGAACCTTTATCTTGTGGAATATTGTTAATTCATACCCACTCTTGGAATTGACTGCAGTGTGTACAATAATTAGTACACATCATGGGAAATAAAGAAAAAGGGAAGCCTTGCAAACCTGAAAAATATTCGTCCCCTGCACAGGTGAGCATAGAATTAGTAACTGTCATTTACATAATGTTTCAGGGATTTCTTGAAGGAAATTATTTGGCTTTAAAAAACCATGTATTTGTTGTGTCTAAATGTTTTAAACCATCTTCCTAATTTCCTTGCATGCCTTGTGATATTGGTAGGACCAAAATAACATTCATGTATATCCTGATTGGGCAGCTATGCAAGTAAGGATATCTGTTGATATTTTTTTCATTCAATTGTCCACAATTATAAATTAAATGAATTCATTGTATTTTAAGGTATGTTTGATGCTAATTACTGCTAGACCAATCTTCAGGCTTACTATGGTCGATTTGCAGTATCCCCATACATGAACTCAGCTGTTGGTTCTCCGCATTATCCTCCGCCTTATATGTGTTTACCACCACAGGTATTGTAGTGATTTTCTAGCATAGCATCAATAGGCTTGGTTCTATTATCTATAAATAGACTGCTTAATGTACAGTAACTATTATGTTTTTCAGTCAATGATGCATCCTTATGTTCCGTATGCTGCATTTTATGCTCACGGAGGTAATTACGGGCATTCTGGAGTTTCAGTGGTATGTTTTCACTTTTACATAGATTTCCATATTGTTTTTCCTGTGAAGATTTTAATTGAAAGTCAAAACTTGGGATGATTAGTTCTAGTTATTATTAGTATTAGTATTGTTTTTTAATTCAACCGAGTAACAAGCAATATAGATGATGTCATACAAAAACTTTGACGGTTAATTTAGATTGGGATTTGACAACATATGAATATTTAGGCTGGTACTGCTTTTAGCATGGACACATCAGTTAAGTCATCAGAAAATACAGATGGAGATGTTGTGAAGAAGTTGAAAGAAGGTGATGGGCTTGCAATTTCGAAAGACAATGGAAATGCCGACAGTGATGAACATGGAACAGATAATATACTACTGGACAGGTTTGTGGATATTCAGGGACCACAATATCTCTTTACACTAGTGAGTTAGAAGTAGTATAAATTTGTCTGTAAATAGTGTATATGCCTTATTATTGACATATCATATGGACTAATCTTCTGTACAGCATTATCAGTGAGGAGACTGATGATTCCAGCAATGAAAGTAGTGGAATGGCAGTGAAAGTAAGGATCTTTGAATCTGTCGGTTTTGTTTTTTGTTTGTGCTCTACTGAAGAATATCTCATTTTTCAATGCTATATCGTTTAGGCTGGTCGGAGGGGCACGAAGAGAAGTCAGCCAGGATCTCCCAACTTAGGTAAGCTTCTTTTTTAGCTTTATTGTCTTAAAATATCTATTTGAGAAGTTCCCCTTGTTCAGTTTGTCCAAGTAGAATTTTTTTCCCGTGGGAGTTGGGACCGTACCAAAGAGGCACAGATCTTAGGCATTATATACGGTTTTGATTATGATGGAGGGTTTAATGTTGTAAACCTATATTACAGTATTCTACCACATAATTCTATGTTATAGACATAGTAGTATGATCATATTTCATTACCACCAGTATTTATAACTGTTTTCTGATAATGTCCAAACTATAATGCAGTTGAATCATCAGAAACTTTTATATGATTACTTTAGGTAATTAATTACTTACACTTACCTCAGATTCATCTTCTAGCAGAAGAACGAGATGCCAATGCCAATGCTCAGAAAAAAGCCAGTTCGGAGAATATGATAAAGACATCTCATCCTGTAGTTGTAGCAGCAAAAGTAGAAGAGGGCATGGATGCACTATTGGGTACTTCTGGCCAGAATGCAAAGCCTATGATGCAGGTTCCAAGTGAAGCCTGGTGGCGGGTATGAATCGAAATTTTTTTTTTGTGATTAATCCTTCATTGTCTTCTCCGACTTATTGAACATAATTTACCAGATTTGTCAGAGGAAGTAAAAGATGAAAAATCCGACAGCTATTACTACTGAATAGATAAATGATACTGTATTTAATTACTCTCTAAGATTGAAATTAGCTATGTCCAGACTTGTTGACTGGTTGCTTTGACATATCATGGGTGCCTCCAAATCAAACACAAGTAGACACTAAAAAGTTATTAGCGGTAACTTGTATTTACCAATCTGGAAAGCTGTTCCTTCACGAACTATTCTATCTTGGTTCACAGCACGATCGACAGGAGAGAAGGAAACAGTGCAATAGAGAATCTGCTAGAAGATCAAGACTGAGGAAACAGGTATGAGTGTCAAATTTATGCACACATACTCATTTCTTTTCCTAGCGATTGTCTTTACTATTTTCTGATTGTTCTTCCATTTATCTTTGTTTCTGCTTTTGACTTTCTTTCTGTAGGTTGAGAATGAGAATCTGGCCATAAAAGTTCAGACACTAACGACCGAGAATGCAACTCTCAACTCCAAGATACATGATATGATGGAGATTTCGGAGAACCTTAAGCTTGAAAATGCTGCACTAATGGTATGCCTGTTTTAATCCCCTCCTACACCTGATACTCGATTTCTGCCAATTATTACTACCTTCACCTTGAAGCTTATAAAAATGGATCAAATTTCCAGGAGAAGCTCTCCAAGATGGAGGATTCAAGGCTGAAACCAGTTGGCACATGTGATCTTCTCACCAGAGCTGAAGACAATGATCCCAATAACCGAAGTAATGAGGATGTGAAGAGAAACTCCGTAGCTAATATTCATCAAATTCTTGATGCTATTGCTGGTTGCAGAGCGGATGCTGTGGCTGCTCGTTGATTTTACCGAAATTACTCTCGAGCATCATATCATATAATTATTAAGTGCTGTAGGAACTTGCAGAAGTCTAATTTACACTAATCGGAATGATTAGTGTTGGCAAATCCTGGAATATGTTTTTGGAGTTCAGGGGGCTGCTGGTGATGGTACTAAGTCAGGGGTATATATGTCAACTAGATAATAACGATTCTATTTTCCTGATAAATGTTTAATTTTATCTAATTTCACCATGTTGTTCATACTTCATAGTATAGTATTAATTTAATATGCGTTTGAAGAAAATACGAAACATATTGTGATTATTATAATGTTCTATTATGCAAGCTTATTCGGTAGTTCAATTTTTTAAAGTACCCCACTTGATAATTTCGAGTATTTATTACGTGGATTATGTCATTGCATAGTGGGTCTACTTGTTAGAATGTTTTAAATTTGATTGAATGCTCTTTTCCCTCCAGTCATTTTCGTTATTGCCACGAATTCTTGACAAAATGACAATCATCAAATGCTTCTAGAGCCAACCTTTAATAATGAATGTCAAATCATAAAGTAGCAACTATAAATAAACCTAAAGTTTGAAGATAAATTTTAAATTTTGTGAGCTTGATGGGTAAATTTTCAATTAGTACCCGAAAATTTTCTTGCATTAATGCGGTAGATTATGAATTAGGGATTAGAAGATTTTTTCTATCACCTAAAAGACTAAAAGAGTATGAAATTAATAATTCATGACCTAAAATTATAAAATTATTCAATTAATAACTACATTAATATTTCATATAGTATTAAACATGTTTTTAATATAAAATTTTATAATTTATTATCATTAAAATAACATAGTATAAAATAGAGTATAAATTAACGAAAAATTTAGGGTAATTCTAGAGTGCACCGGTACACCTAGAGTTTATAGGTGTAAAATAAGGATTAGTGGGTAAAAATTTATTGAAAAAATTACTAATAGGTACACACTGTGTAACCCTAATTACTATTAGATACATTGATTTAAAATAATTACTATCACATATAAAATATTTAAGTAAAATACCAAATATAACCCTAAACTCATACACTTTTAAACCACAAACCCTAACCCCCACCCACAGCCGGACCACCACCGCCGCCGCCGCCGCCGCCGGACCGCGCGGCAACCGGTCGCAGCCGGAAACTGACATCACCGGAGCACTGTAGGACCACCGGCCGGTCGCCAGAAAAGCTACCGGACCGCCACCGCCGGAGCTTCGCCTGAGCTCTACCAGACCACCACACTTTTTTTTGCTGCACACACTTTTTTTACTGCACACACTTTACTGCACACGAACTTTTGCTGCACACAACATTTATGTGCAGCACATTTTTGGAGTAATATTGAAATATCACTATATATTTTTGTAGTTAGTAGTAATATTTTTGTATATTTATATCTTATAGTAATTAATAATTTTTTTATCTAATAGTAATCCTCCAAAATTTATTTTATTTTTTTATTATTTTATTTTATAGTTAAGATTAAATTTAAACTTAATCTAATGGTTAGGATTGTTTATGTGCACCATGTGCATTGAAGTTGAACTCAAAATTTATACAGATCATTATACTATTTTAAGCAACTTTATAATTTTAGGCCCTAAATTAATTGGTTCATACATTTTGGATCTGAATTGATAAAAGAAATAATTTATCTTGCTTTGGGGGCTTAAATATAAAAAATTCTAATAAATTATGTTGGAATATCATAATGACTTCTTATCCATTCAAAGTTACAGAAAGGGAAAATTATAAGCATGTCACAGTTAAAAAATTTTATTTGGGAAGTGAAAATAGAAATATACTCGACGATTCAAGATAATTTCTGGTATAAAATGGGAGTAGAACCAACCGATGAGTTGGTATCGCATTATTTTTCCCTCGCAATTTTCATCCTGCTTTGTTCGTTGTGCTTCAGCAAGTGGTAAATTTTGAATCTCTTCTCCACAATTTACTGATTTACACAGCAGCATGAATTTACACGTATCTCCATCTCCTTCTCTCTCACGACAGACGAATGCTACTAAAACCCATTAATTTCTTCGCATGTATGTTCATTAATTCATTCCATATTTATACATTTGGGCACCACGGCTTCTCTTGCTCTGTAATTGATGCCTTTGAAATTCCTCAGTATTCTTGCTTAAAGTTCGCATTTATATCGGCATTTCTTGATCATTTGTTTGTTTTCTTTTACTGGGGCTTCTTTTGATCTGAATATTTATTGTGAAACGTATTAAAGCTTTTGGTGTAGCTGTTTGGGTTCTTGATGTAGTCAAGTTGCAATTTAAATTGTAGAAGGGTTTTCCTTAATCAGTTGATCTGATTTACACCATTTAAAAATATTTGTGGTGTTCTTGGAGTTTGATTTGAAGTAGGTTCCGTTCCCCAAGATTTGGATATTTGATCATTGAGGGATTTGGTATCTTTGAGTGTTCTGCTTGGGAGAATACTGAATTGCTTGAGAATTTTGACACGAGGGAAAGTTTTGTGGATAATTCCGAATATTATATATTTATGGCAATTCTTGAATGGTAAAGGCATATAAATTTTTTTATTAATGATTTTGGGATTCTTCAAGTCAAGGAGATTTCCTGAATCTGAGGGTATATGATAAGGGCTGCGTCAGAATTGTTGAATAGTTGGTTTTGGTTTCTCTAGCTGGCAATATTTCACAAGCAAGGTGTTGAGGTTAGTTCAAATAATTATCTGTCAAAGTGACATTTGTATGATTCATTTAAAGACCGAATGCGTTGTGTGCATTGTAGGAGTTTATCTAGACTTTGGTGTTGTCTGACTACTCAGTAGGAACAAGAGGCCTTTCTTTACTTTGGGCTTCTGTACTGTGAATGATGTTGCATTCTGCGGCAGTTTGGGATGATAGAGTGTCTGTAAAATTAACGGAGGATTTGAATGGGAACAAACAAGTACTCCTTCGTAACCCTCAAGGAGCATCTGCACGAGTAAGATATAAACAATCTATCTTAACAAAGATATATATGTCTGTATATTGATGGACAATATCAGTTGTTTAGGTTACCGTATATTGATTTAATATAATTGATGTTTAAAGTTTGAGTTATTGCTACTTAGTATTACTTATGATTTTCAGGTATGTTTGCTTGGAGGACAAGTTGTATCATGGAGGAATGATAAAGGCGAAGAACTTTTATTCTCCAGCAGTAAGGTGGGGTTTAGATTCTTATAGTCACCAAAATGGTTGGTACTTAATTTCAGTTTAAATCTCTTAAGAATGATTTGCAGATTATTCACCATGATAACTTAGAAGTACTTACTGAACCCAAATGAGGAATATAGTTTTTGGGGCATACTTACGAACATGCTGTATAATATTTGGGGCAATAACCTTCATAAGAGGAAGTTAAGGAAGAAGATGAAATTTAAATATGACATCTGCACAGAACACATTATTATATATGAAAAAAAGCACTTGTTACGTGATTGAGTTTTACATTCAATCTTCATCTAAACAAGACAAATGGTGAGCATGGCAAGTATACATGACATTGCAGACTATGTGTCTATACTTTACCAGAGAGGAAATGATAGTGTGAACTTGCGTCTCTTGATCCGTGTAATAATTATCTCGCTATTTATAATTGGCTTTCCAAAATTTTGTAGGCCACGATTAATAAGTTGCCAAAAGAAAAGCGAGGAGGAATCTCTATTTGCTTTCCCCAGGTATGTCATCTATTATTGTATATGTTACTAAATCTTTCTTACATGAATTTAATTATGAAGATCCTAACTAAGTAATCCAACAATTACTCTAAGAATTCACAACCAATTCTAAGATTGAGAACAAGAAATTGATCACATATGATAACAACTATGAAAGTGTGTGTGTGTGATTGAATGAAGAAGAAAGGGTTTATAGTGGTTCAGCTTGTTTTCACAAGCCTACGTCCACTGTGAGAGAGAGATCTATTATTGATTGAGAGAATGAAGTGTTACAAATGAGCTCATGCATAGATTACATCATTATATACACTCTATGCATGCACAGCAAAGTTACAGGACCAACTTCGAGTAACCAACTTCCAGCTGGATTTCCAAGTGGTTAAATCGAATCTTTGCGGTTATAACTGACTCCATCACACAGCCTGCGTGACGAGCTATCCATTCATGTGTGGAACCTTCCAGAAGACGCACACATGCCACCTGTACAACAGCCATAAACTGCCCTGGTCCCCACTTGCACACATGGCACCAATTGTAATGCTTTGTGTTGCCATCAGCTCGGTTGCTGCTGATATACCCGTTGCATGCATACATCATCACCATCCTTAAGCTGAAACACAAAACACACTACCTCCTAATGTTGATCAAGCACTAGTATGTAGTTTTCATTACAAATTATGTATAATCTTGATAATGTTTCAGTTTGGAAACTGTGGTTCGATCGAGCAATATGGACTGCTGAGGAACAAAATATGGACTATTGAAGAAAATCCTCCTCCTTTGCCTCCAAAGGATTCACTTGGAAAATCCTTTGTGGACTTGCTACTTAGACCAGCCGAAGAAGATATGAAGAGCTGGCCCCATCGGTAAATACTGGTGCTCTTGGGTTCTTTGTTAGGTTACATGTGCTTTGATGATGCTTTTGTGAATAAAATTTTAGTCACTGTTACCTCAATCATTTATGCAATTGCTGTTCCAGAAACGATTGTGTAAATTTAGATGACCTAGAAGCTTCCTAACCTAATAAATATGAAAAACTCGAGAAAAGAATTTGGGTAAATGAACTAGTTGGAACATCTGAAATCCTTTTAGTAACATTCTGAGTGGTTTGTCAAATTTTCTCTTGTTTAATCAGCTTCGAATTTCGTCTTCGAGTCTCTCTTGCTTTGGTTGGAAACTTGATACTGATCTCTCGAGTCAGGAATGTAAATGGAAAGCCTTTCAGCTTCTCGTTTGCTTACCATACCTATCTGTCTGTTTCTGATATTAGGTAAACTGCTAAATTTTAACTTTGATTTCTTTAGTAAATGAGCATCTTTATGAGTTTCTAAAATGTATAATCTCCCACTATACATGAGTCCACTGCCGGTATAGTTATTTTAGTTCTATTTTTCATGATCATGTATATCCTATACTTCTCCGCAGTGAAGTCAGGATAGAAGGTTTAGAAACTCTGGACTACCTGGATAATCTTTACGGAAGAGAGCGTTTCACGGAGCAAGATGATGCCATCACATTTGAGTCAGAGGTAAACACATGAAAGGATGACCATTTCAATTACATGTTTCTCTACGTCCTTCTTTAAATAGATCTTATGAATAGCAGATCCTACGTAGTCATTAGACTCATTATGCTCAGTTCAATCTTGAGAGTTTCTTGTAGAAATATGTTGTATATCTCTCCCATTTGCAGATAGATCGTGTTTATCTTAGCTCTCCTAATTGCATTGCTGTCTTGGATCATGAGCGGAAACGAACATACATATTAAGGAAGGCGGGATTACCAGATGTTGGTAAGAAACAAAAAAGAAATGCTGCTCAGTTGATGTCTTGTCTGTTTTCTTGAGTGACCAATGTCTGATCTATTTCCCGAACGATGATTGTCTTCGAGTAGCTGTATGGAATCCATGGGAGAAGAAGTCTAAAACGATGGCCAATTTTGGTGATGATGATTACAAACATATGATTTGTGTGGATGGAGCAGCAATAGAGAAGAACATCACTCTTAAGGGCGGAGAGGAATGGACCGGACGAATGGAGCTCGTTGCTGTACCTTCGAGCTTTTGCACCGATCGCCTCGATCCCAGTTTGAATTTCTTTTGATGATGAAAGCAATGGAAGTAGAGATGCATAATCTACGGAAGGTGAAACAAAGCCTAGTTTTTGAAGATGGCTTTAGTTTGTGTATTTAGATAATGTAGAATAGTTATTTTGGTGGCCTTAGTTTTGATTGAAGAATCAAAGATGAAGTTAGTGTAAATTGTTTGTGTTTCCGTAGGTTGTTTATTACTTTCTAGGATCAACAGTGTTACCTGAAGGACTGTTTGGATTATCTTAGAAATTGAATCCTTTCGTTTAATGGGGTACTATTTGCTACTGATATTGCTCGAGGACTAATTTATTTTTATTTTTTAAAAAAATCTCACAAGTGGGCAGTATATTATTTGAAAACAAATTTTATACTAAAATAATTTGAAATAATTTCTATATGAAACAATCACGGTATATAACCGCTGTTTAATAAATCACACACACTTATGTAGATTGGGTTCACAATATAAATTCTGTGTTCCTTCTAATCTTATATACCCTATGTATTGCTATGATATTTAAATTAAGAGGACTACATAATTTATAAAGAATTATGATGTAAACCTGGTT
The DNA here is from genome assembly GCA_023678885.1 of Pogostemon cablin. NCBI lineage: Eukaryota > Viridiplantae > Streptophyta > Magnoliopsida > Lamiales > Lamiaceae > Pogostemon > Pogostemon cablin. Next base: position 32,091,274 of record CM042952.1, on the reverse strand, counting down.
TACTAGAGGTTAACTCATAATAAACAAACATAATACCTATAATTATTAGACAAAGTCTCTTGTAAAATGTTATTTATTTGAGACGAGCAAAGTTTCTTGAAAAATGTTGTTTATTTGAGACGGCTTGTGAGATGTTGTTTATTTAAAAACATAATTTTTTATAAAAAAAAATTACTCATACAAATTAATTATACAATATAATATCAATTTAATGTGAGAACCATATTTACACTACGCACAAACTCTTATGTTTGCTCGGTCCATCATTTAAATATATCATTATGTATTTTTTTATGCACTAATATCCAATTTGTAGGTTGATTAATTTGAGAATTGTTAGAATTCACTATTTATTAGCGGGAAACCATTTAAAGTTAAAACTTTGCATTGTGTAGTTTGTTTAGACTGACTCTATAATTGTGATAGGAGCTTGTGACACGTTGTTTATTTAAAAACATAAATCTTTATAAATAAAAAATTACTAATACAAATTAATTATACAATATAATATCAATTTAATACTATGAGATAACAATTATTTACACTATGCACAAATTCTTATGTTTGCTTGATTCGTTATTTAAATACTAGTATGTATTTTTATGTATTGATATCCAATTTATAGGTTAATTTGAGAGGGTTCTGAATCCACTATTTATTAGTAGGAAGCCATTTAAAGTCAAACTTTGCATTGCGTAGTTTGTATAGACTGATTCTATAATTATGAAGTACACAAGGGGCACGGAACATATTTCGTGCGATTTTAGAATTTAATATTATAAGTAAGAGTACACTGTTTTGGTCTAAATGGTATATACACTTTAATTAATAAAGGTACACCATTTTGTTTTAAAGGATATACACTTTATTAATATTTTTTTATTTTTCTTCATAAAATAAAGGCACACATATTTATACTAAAGAGTATATAATTTAACACAAAATTTCAAAGGCCACATAATGTGTTTCCGTGCTCACGGACACACACAAGTTTTTGTTATGATACACATCTTTATACTAAATGGTACACAATTTAACACAAAATTCTAAAAGCGCACGGGATGTGCTCCCGTGCACACAAAGTTTTTGCCAATTTTAAATTTAAGATATTATAGAATTTCATCTTAAAACATCGTAAACCTCATTAGAAATGTAATACATCTCGCGAAATATATTGTGCTAGTAATAGTTCGGTCTCACGTAAGTTATAAAATTTTGTAATGTTGGACTTTGAGTTTCGTGATAATACTTGATGGGTGCCATGTTATAATCGCTCTAGTCATTATATTGGAATATAATAGTAAGTGGTTGATTCAGATTAATACAGCTCAGCTATTTTATTATTTTTTTTACAAATCAAATTTATATATAAAAAATAAATAAATCGAATATCGGGAAAGAAAACTTTCAATTTCTCAAATAGTTGTGTGGTGTGGTGATATCCATTTATGCTTGCATTTCACAACTACGTCCCTATTTAATCGGTATAATGTATTTTACGTAAATTATCATTCCCAAAATTCGTTAAGACGATATGAAAAGAATTAATAGTATCTTAATGATGAATTAAATATCTCTTCTCTTACTTGAATTAAAATAAGATTAAGGTTATTGAAAATGTTGGTAACGGGAAGAAATAATTGTAAATATGGAAAGCATATCCACAGGGACAGGCCACAATTATTTAAAGATACTCAGTCCTGTAAGTGTAATGTATGAAGAAATCTTCGAGGATGAAATTACAAAATTGACCTCGCTCGACAGCCACTTGTTTTCTGGTAAGTCGGAGTGTTTTGCCGCCACGCCAGAAAATCCCGCTCCCGATTATTCTCATATTCTGATTCAACCTCTCTCTTTCTCTCTCCTATCCTCTCTCTCTCTCTCTCTATAACACAATAATTAATACATTCTCAATCCTCAAATCCTCCCAACAACATTAATATTCCATTACATCTCTATATATCAAATTCTTGAAATTTGGATAAACCTCTGAAACTGTTTCATCAGGTTCAACAAACCATTACAGATTCTATGCTGCAGATATAATCTTGCCAGGTGAATCCATCTCCCATCAATCATTTCATCATCATCATATTATTATTATTATCAATCTTTATTTTTTTATTTCAGATTTGCTTTTTATGTCATTTGATATAACGTTTTCTTCAATGAGGGACAAAAAGATACAATGTTATTGAATTAGATTAGATTAGATTCTTGAAAATTGATCAAATAAGGATATTGATTGTTACATTCATTGAAATGTTGATTAATTGAAATGTTTCAAGGTAATAAAATATAATGTCGAGTGGGAAATCAGAGCCGCCGCTACCCCTACGAAAGCCGCCGGGTTACCGAGACCCGGCCGCCGTCCCTATCCAGCTTCCGCCGCCGCGTCAGAAAGCCGCGGTGAAGCTGCCGCCGTCATTCCAACACACGAAGCGGCGGCGGAGCTGCTGCCGTATCTTCTGCTGCTGCATTTGCATTTCCATCTTCGTCCTAATCTTCGTCCTCTCCGTCGTCGGATTCCTCTTCTACATCTGGTACCGCCCCCGCTTCCCTGAAATCCACCTGAAATCGGTCAATTTCACCAAATTCAACGTCACCAACACCCCCGACGGCGGGCCGGGCCTGGATGCCCAATCCACCATCGACGTCGTAATCAGGAACCCTAATCAGAATTTCGGAATTGTGTACGATAAAACCCACATCCTTCTTAACGCCATCAATGGCGACGTGAATTTGGGGGAACAGACGCTGGGTGGATTCAAACAGGCGAAGAACAACGTGACGATGTTGAGATTCGCAATTAGGGCACAGAGGGAGATCGTGGATGGGAAATCTGCAGAGGAGCTGAAGAAAGGATTCAAGAACAAGAATTTGATGATGAATGCAGAGATCAGAAGTGGGATGGGATTCCGGCAAAGCCGATGGTCGATGAAACCGGTTCAGGTGAACGTCGATTGCGTCGGAATTAGGCTTAATCAGCGTTCGCCACCTCAATGTCGCATCAGGCTTCTTAACTGGTAATTAATTAATCCCCTTAATCACTCATCTAATCACCTTCTTAATTAATCCTCTTTCGCTAATCCGGATTAACTCCTTCGATTGCTGCAGGTTTTTTATAAACTGAATAATTGTTTCAAGATAAACATGTCTGATTTTGGCATGAGATAGTACCATACCATGTTGTTGGCAGTGATTATTCTCTCTCTTGATCATTCTGATACTGATTGTTGTCGGATTAGTACACATTAATCACATCTTGGATTAAGGTGCACTTGTTAACAATTTATATTGTTACAGAATCAGTTGTTAGCTAGAGAGAGGGAGAGGGAGGGAGGGAAGGAGGGAGGGAGATATTTATTATGGGTTCGTGAAAATGTATATATATATATATCATATAAATATGATTGATTGATATTGATATATAATTACATGTTGTTGGTTGAGGAATTAAATCCACCCTTCAATTATTAACAAATGATTAATTGTATCTTCATAATTGTTTGTTTCTGGTTGTGGGAGATTTTTTAAGAAATTGATAGATTTTCAGAGAGAAGGTGAAGATGTAAATGGTGAGATATAATACAGACATCACTAAATTGAGAGGCCAACCTTCTTAAATGAACATAAAATATATATATGTAATTCTAAATAAATTAGTAGTTGAAAGTTGAAACGAACATTATAGCTTCGGCAAAATAATTTTTATTATATTTTTGTCGACTTTATTAGAATATTTTCTTATAATTTGTGTATATAGTATATACTGCATTTCAGCTATTATTACTATATGTTTTTACAGTATTTATTTATTTTGTTAATAATAAGTCTATTAATAATTTTTCTAATGGGCATAATGGACCAAGCCCACTTTGCCAATACAAATAATTAAAGGAATAATGAAATACCAACAAAACAATCAAATTCTCTCAACTATGAGTCTGATCCGCGATTCTTAAACTCTTTTCCATTTTTTTTTCTTTTTTTTATTTAATGAAAAATGAGCAATGTGATCCAAATAAATAAATAAATATATATATTTATTGTTATGGGTATTATATCTCCATGCCCATTGGGCCGGAAGCCCAACAAACCACGATGCAAGGGAATAAGCCCAAACCTAGAAGGCACGTCTCGGGAAATAGCAAGGATGGGCCCGAAGGACGAGCCCATTGTTGATGTCCGGAGAGCGGAAGGACCAATGGCTAGAAAGCCCAACGAAGGGATAGGAGGCCAAGACCCCTCGGCAGAGTACCTAAATCCGAAGCTGAAGGGAGCACTCCTGGGTTCGGACGAGCAATGAAACCTCGGAAACACATCTGGCCGATGACAAGAAGGGCTACCAGGACTGTGGGGCAAAGTATAGGCATGACTACAGTGACAACCAGTGGTGACAGGCTAAAAGACAAGAATAACGCTAAGGAGATATGTCTTGGGCAAGAATCCCCTCGCTAGAGGACAATACACAACAGACATGCCTTTCGAATCCACCAATAGGAAGCCAACAAAGGGGAGAAATACCTGCTACACTCTAGGAATCGTCTGGCGGCACCCTGCACCGGCTACCGAAAGTCGCCGATGTACCTGCAGCTCCCATTGATGGCTGCTTGTCTTCATCCAGGTAGCACCATGAGATTGGATGACATTAGGATTTGATTGATATTATAAATAGTCTCTCACAGGAGAGAAGTAGATTATTCATTCTCACTTTAGACATTACACTTATAATTTGAAAGGTTTATGAGTGTTGTTCTAAGGGAGAGTAATAAAAATCGGTTAAGGCTTTTCGGTTGGAAATAGTTTTCTGTTAGATATCTTGTATTTATTGTGTTTGGTGGTGATCGTTTTTAGCCTAATCAAGTATTTCATCCCCTCTTTAATCTCTTAATTAACTAGCTAAGATAGCCATCAATATATATATATATATATATATATATATATATATATATATATATATATATATATATATATATATATATATATATATATATATATATATATATAGATTTGTGTGAGATCGTTCATATAATAATTAACTGAAGATGAATAAAAGTAATAATTTTTATAATGAAAAGTGATAATATTATTTTTTAAATAATTTGTAATATAAAGGAAGAGTGATTATATCTCATTGTGAAAAAATTCATTCTCATTTATTAATTATTTTAAGAGTTGATTACTTGATTTATTGTGACTTTGAGCGCATAAGGATGTTCATATGTATTTTAAAAAAATATTTATATTAATATATTAATTTTTATTTAAAAAATATTTAATATAGTAATTAGTAGTAAAATACTTTCGAAGTTGAGTAAGTACCGTGTAAAAAAGGAATGGCTTTCATATAAAAAATAAATAAATAAAGAATTCAGTAGAGATAAAATATATAAAAAATTGTAAAATTTCCCCTAGAAAAAGAGATTATTATTTAATTTCAAGAAATTATTAGAAGGAAAATAAGACAAAAAAAAAATATAATATTCAGAACCCAATCATTTGAAAAAGTAGAGAAAATTAATGATTATATTCTCCAAAGTCGTTGGTTGGCGTCAAGAAGCAGCAGCAGCACAAACACAAGAAGATTCAAGAGAATAAGGAAATCTCAAATAATTGGAAAAAGTTTTCATCTCATCTACCAGCCCAGGTAATGATCCATTTTCTCCTCACGTATTATACATGTTTTCTTGTTAATATCTAAACTTTTTTTTTCCATTTTTCTTTTTTAGTTATTTTTATACGTAGTTTGAAGATCAGAATTTTCTTGGATGGCTTCGAAACGGATCTTGAAGGAGCTTAAGGATTTGCAGAAAGATCCTCCCACTTCTTGCAGCGCAGGTTTTCCTCTTGATTTATTTTATCAAATTTTGTTTTATTCGTTTTTATTGCTTAATTTCTTGTTTTTTCAGAATTTTAAGCGTTGATCTGTGAAATTCTGGTGTATGTGTGTGGGAAATTGGACAACCTTTTTTCTGGGCTTGCATATTTTTGTTGTTTCGGTTATCTTTTCCTGTAAAAAATCTGTCTTGGCTGTGAAAATTTGTGGGGTGGGGGGGGGGGGGGGGGTGAAATCTTGATGCTTGATTATAGTGGAAACCATGAGTTTGTGAATAATCATATTTCCTCTGGGATTGGTTTAGTGATAAAGATATTTTTACTGTGTATTGAGTATTTGATAAAGAGAAGAAGTTGAAAATGCTGCCCAAAAATTCCCAGCTGTTTAGATGGTGAAGGGAAAAAAGGAGAATTTAGGTGCTATTATTTTGAAGGAATAGATTAGTCCCAAACTTGCTTTACCTCTTATGATGCTGCTGTATACATTCTAACAACGATTGAGGGCTCTATGTTTATCTGTTCAGCATTATCATACATAAGTGATCAAAGCTTTGGGTGCAATTTTTTGAAATTTGATAACAGTTGAATTACTCGATTGTACACTTCTCATTTGAAATTAGTTTTTCCATTGCAAGATGGAAATATAATATTCCTTTCCTATGGTAACAGGACCTGTTGGTGAGGACATGTTTCACTGGCAGGCAACCATAATGGGTCCGCAGGATAGTCCATATGCAGGAGGAGTGTTTTTAGTAACCATTCATTTCCCCCCTGATTACCCTTTTAAGCCTCCAAAGGTGTGGCTAGTTATAAATTATTTTCGAAACACTCAATTCTACTCTTTAAAGTCTCAAACATAATTTTTTCCCTGTGTGTTATTGATAGCTTGATTTTGGATCACTGCAGCAAATTTTTAGTGTTGTGGTTTTTAAAATAAACTTTTCTGGCATAATCTGGCCATGACTTCTCCACATTATAAGTTTTACTGGTTCCATTTGACCACTTTAGGTAGTTGCATGGGAAGTATCGTTGAAGTTTTTTGAGGTTAGAAATGGAAAATTGTCTCTCCCCAATTTGTTGAGAAACGAATTCATGATTTGAAGAATTTGAGTACTGGAAAATGGTATAGTATTGATTATTGATATTGCCTCTCTGTTTTCCTGTTAAAGACAAGTGTTTTTATTTTTCTCTCTGTGTAAATTTGGTAAATATGCCTTCAATTTGCCAAGATAATTCTGAGTATTTGGCTAGAAATGCACCAGCAAATTAAAGCTTAAATTTTCTGAGTGTCAAGTTTTGAGGTTTTCAATCCCTAGAGCAGTGAAAATATCAATTTGATGATCCAAGATTGTCTTTCAAGTTCTCATTAAAAGTAAAAGTAATTACACATTCGACTTCTTATTGCACTCCTGCTGCAACATTCACATTCACATACCATTCATGTTTGAACTACGCTCGGAAGTGTAATATCTGCCATGGTGAACTTCTCATGCTGGAACTCTTGCAGGTAGCATTCAGGACAAAAGTTTTTCACCCTAATATTAACAGCAATGGCAGCATTTGCCTTGACATCTTAAAGGAGCAGTGGAGCCCTGCCTTGACGATATCTAAGGTTACTTTTCATTGCTTGGTGTTTTTCTCTTGTAACTTTAGATGACAACCTTTTAATCTGCTCCTTTTTCTAGACCAACAAAAAATGTCCAACCTCAGTTAAACATTAGTTGGCATGTTTTTTCTTCGGTTATCCCACCTACACATTCACAGCAAAATAGCACCAAAATTTGTTGAAATGAACTTCAAATTGTCCTGTTCCCATGTTATGTATTGAATCTTGGGAGACATGAACTGGGAGCTAAAACTCATTACTCTTAACCTTGAGAAACACAGAAATTCAATCAAGTTGTACCATTTGTTCATGATGGTGTGCAATGTAGCTAAAGGCAGTTGTGATATGCTAGAATCTGAAATTACACAAGCTTGAAAAACTTTTTCATATCAGCATTTCTGATAGATCATTTCCACTTAATATTGATTACAGCTCTGCCCTACATCTGGAGATCATGTAGTGATGAGAGAGAAACTGTGACATTTACTGAATTTAATCTCTAATGGCTATCTAAACACATGCAAAGAATTACTCCTATAATGGTACATGCTTGCAGGTATTGCTCTCAATTTGTTCTCTGCTAACGGATCCAAATCCCGATGACCCATTGGTACCTGAAATCGCACATATGTACAAGACGGACAGGGGCAAATACGAGCAAACTGCCCGGAGCTGGACCCAGAAGTACGCAATGGGTTGATGTGTGTGGTGAAGGCTTAGATTGGATCATGTAAAAAGGATGTGGCTATCATTTCTGTATTCTTGTAATGGATTAGTGTGAGATGGATGTGTTTGAATACTTCATATGGAAACACCGTTGTGAGATTCTCAACTTTGGGTATGCTTAATCTGCAAGGTTTGAAAACTCTTTTGTTTCTTCACTCCAGATTTTCAACTACATCAATCTGCAATTTTGTTTATATATATATGAAAATTATTTGGCCATTAATTAAAAGCATTTTATTTTATTTATTTTTACGTTGTGTTATCATATGGATCCAAATTTACAAGGATTGCTATCTTTTACTGACCACCACTTGGTTGTATGTATAGAATAAGTATTGTTTGAAAACAAATGATTATGTGGGATGGAAACGTTTATTTTATGAATTGTTTCTTATAACGGGACTAGAAGTTTAAGAATATAGTAAAATCTCTATAAATTAATATTGTTGGGTCTGAAGAATTTTATTAATTTAGAAAGATATTATATAATTGATAATTTAATAATTTATTAATTTAAAGAGGTTATATACATAAGAAATATTTTATGGAATTATATTATTAAAAAAATATTGATTAGAAATATATAAGTATAAAAAATATTAGGAGATTCTTAATTTACACATGTAAATAGTTAATTGTATTATTTGATTATTATTAGGCAAAGCTCATGCGCTCCGGGGACACACCGTGTCCCCATGTGAACTCAACCCTCCTCCTTCATATTCTATTTAAACATATGTATTGTTATGTATTTAAATTGCAAAGTGACACGGAAATTGCAAAGGGGTACGGTGTATCCCTGAGGGCACTAGAGTCTTACTCTTATTATTATTACTGAGTAAATCTACAAATACATCGATTAGAAGATGGAAAAAAAAAGAAAAAATACAATTAAATATTTCAATAATGTGTAAATTGTGAATCCTTGAATATATATATATATATATATATATATATATATATATATATATATGAGATTTTTTAATAATTATTAATTTATTATTTCATTGAGACCTTAAGTATATTTAAGGATTTTTTAAAAAAGTAGTATTATCTTATTATTTAATTGATTGGTACCAAAATTTGAACTGGTCCCGAGTTGGGACAAGACAAATTATTAGTTTTATCGAGGTTATTAATTTATCGAGTATTGTTTTATGGAGGTTTTACTGTATATTAATATTTTCTTCTAAAAGAAAAAAAATTAATTAAAAAAGAGTTGATCTATTGTACACCAATTGTACACTAAAAACATAACCAATTTTTAGAAATGGGTCAGGTATATAATATCAAAATATCTAAGTGAGTCATTTATTCTCACTGCAACCCTTCTCCTCCCCTCTCTCTCTCATTTCTCTTCCCTGTTCTCAAAACCCTTCTCCTCCTACTCTCTTCTCTCATTTCCTTTCCCTCCCCCTCTTTTCTCTTTGATGGCACCGCCGCCTCCGATCGCAAACTCCCTGCCACCTTCGTCTCCTCAAATCTGCAGCGGCCTCCGTCCTCTCTGATCTCAACCTCCGCCACCTTTGTCTCCTCAAATCTATCGTGCCTCCTCTTTTCCAACCGATCTGAGCATTCGTCACTCTACCTCCACAAATCTGAGTTTGGTGATTCTCTTTTTTCAATTGAGGATGGAGATTCTCTCTCCTCTTAAACCTAGTTAAGCTAGGTTGTGTTCATGAAGGGAGTATAGGTATGTTGTTTCCATTTCTTTTTCTTCGTTGGTGGTGCTGGTGAAGAGAGGCTGTAAAAGTTGATTAATTGTTGTGTAAAATTTAATTTGTTGCAGTTGTTGGTTATGTTAGGTTAATTTCCATCATCTTCAAATATTTGTTTATCAGAAATGGTACTTTTTTAATTCAATAATGGAGTATAATTTTTTTAATAAGTGTATTATGTTTTTTATTTTTTTAATATTTTTAGTCTTATACATTACTTTAAAAAAAGCAATACAATTATACATACAATCATATACACTAATAATGTGATTCTAAAAATTTCTTCAAATCTTTGTTTTTCGAAAGTTGTATTTTTTGTAATTCAATAATGTATATATATTTTTTAATAAGTGTATTAAGTTTTTTTTATTTTTTTTGTAATATTTTTAGTTTTATACATTACTTAAAAAAAGGTAATACAGTTATAGTTGAGAGAAATTAGGAGTGAGAGAAATTAGGAGTCAGACACGAGAAGAAAGAGGAAAATAAGGAAAGAGAAAGGGCGTAAGATTGAGGGAAGGAAAATAATGAAATACAGGTTAAAATTATTTATATATGATGGGTAAGCGAATTTGAATTATTTGGTGCACTTTAAAAACTGGTGCGTATTTGCCTTAAAAAAAGTTAATTAACATTAAAAAGATCATTTAAAATTGAAAAGTATTAATATTTAACACAAAAAATTATTTTTCTGTATCAGAAATTTAAAGGTATAAATTTTTATATTAATGGTATAATATTAAATTTAAGAGTTAAAATAAAGTGCACTCGGAGCAACAGTGCACCTGCTCAGTAAAAACCATTAGATCAAAAAATTGATCAATAATACATTTGCTATGTACCATAAACTCTGTCCTTGCTCATAAAAACCAGTTCTACAACTTTGAAATAACCTATTAGGCTATTACTCCTCCAGTTCTACAACCTTCTTGTTAATCACAAAACCAGTTCTACCAAAATATAACCTTCTGAAATAACCTATTACTCCTGGCTTGTTAAAAAAACTAGTTCTACAAAAATATACCCTTCTGGAACAACCTATTACTCATGCCTTGTAAAAAAAACCAATTCTACAACCCTATTCTTGCTCACAAAAATCAATTCTACGAAAATACACCTTATGGAATAAGATAACCTATTACTACTGTGCTTGTTAAAAAAATCGGAATAACCTATTACTCATGCTTTGTTAAAAAAACCAATTCTACAAATTTGTTGTAGCTCACAAAAACTAGTTCTACGAAAATATACTTCTGAATAACCTATTATTCATGTGCTTGTTAATGAAACCAATTCTACAAAAATTTACTCTTTTGTAATAACCTAATATGGATTTTAGGTTTAGAAATGTTTTCTTTGGAGGAGGAAGAGAAATGTTTTCTTTTTAAAGTTTTGAGGTAGGGAAACAAATTTATTTCCTCAAAATTTTCATGATTTTGATGTTTATTTTACGTATAGTAAAAGTTGGGGTGTGATATTGTTTGAGCTGCAGGTCGGTGAAAGACTCCTGAAATGAACAATTTTAGCGGAATTGCTCTACTTAGAGATTGTCGGTGAAAGCAAATAGTTTTGGGGGAATTGCTTAGCTTTTGTAGTTTGGAAACAACCTTTGGGTTAGCAAATAATACTACTAGTTTAAGGAAAATTTTCAAATTTATCATTAATTTCGTTTACATATAATTTTTATTAATAATCATGCTCGTGAATGACTCATTCCTGTACTGCCACTCGACTAACTCAGCTGGAAATATAAAGTCATAAAGATATTCCGTATGGTTTGATGATCGTATGAACAATTTCATAGTTTTGTAACACATGTAAAATAAATAAAAAATGAACAACTTGTAATTTGTAACACATGTAAAATAATACTTATCTCAATATATTTGTACATGTTTTCTTTTCACAAGTTTTGAGGTTAAAGTAGATGTGCCAAAATACAATTATTGGGCCTATACAATTAGTAATAGAAGAATATGGGCCGAGTTGAGTGAAGTTTACAAACCCAATAGAATTACAAATCCTATATCACAATTAATCGCCGACCAGAAAGGCTGTGGCCTCTGCGGCAAGCGTTCTATTGTCTCCTGAGATTCCTTATTTCCACGCCACGAATCACGCACCTAATTTCTGAATTTTCTTCTTTCTAATTCTTCAACAACATCCAAAATCCGACGCACCCCACACAACAACAACGTGCTAAACAAGAAACAACTTCTGGAAAATCTTGATGTTCTTTTTTGGGGTGGGAGTTCAATATTCTTGAAATTCTTTTTCTGGAGTGAAAAAATTACGTTTTCTTGGAATATCGAAAATCTTTATCGTACTGGGAGTTTATTATTTTCTTGAAATTCTTTTATGTGGCGGAAGTTTCTTGAAATCTTGAAATTCTATTCTTTGTAGTGGAAGTTTAACATTTTCTTGAAATCTTGAAATTCATTTTCGGAGGGGAGGCTCTTAACTTGTGTACGTATGGTGGGTTCATCGAGACAAGGTTTGCCTTCATGGATTGGATTGGTTACTGCAACAAGGAAAGTAGAATTAGATAAAAGCATGGCACTAGATGCGTCTTTTGCCGGAGAATCTTCGGAATCGAAAATTTCTGATGTCGATTTGAGTTTTGGAGAGAGGGCATTTTCTGCCGCGGGCGCCGCCTTTATCTCCGCCGTCGTCGTCAACCCTCTTGATGTTGCAAAGGTCTCGAGTTTTCTTGGTTTTAACGAAGTGATGTGCATTAGGAATTCTAATTATTTTTTATTATACCGTTGCGATAACTGTTAAAACTGCTAAGTAAGGTTAACTGAATTGTTGATACTGTTTATTGCTTGGCATGTGTTAGATTATCTATTAATTGCTTGCATTTAGGGATTCTTGAGATCTTTTCTGAATGTCAATTGTGTATTTTCTTCATTAATACTCTCATTTTCTACAATTTGCTGCATGCATTATGGTCCATTTGGCTCCCTATGCACTCTCATTCCTCAACGCCGCAGACTAGTGAATTCTCATGGCTTCTTGCTGTAATTTTAGTTTAATTTTGGATACTTTGGATTGTGTTTAATGTTTTCAAAAGTATACTTGGAAATTTTCCGATGTATTTGGGTTTCATTTGGATGTGTGGTTGATATTTGCCCTTTTAATTTAGACAAGGTTGCAAGCCCAGGCTGCTGGAGTCCCTTACGATGGCTTATGTGAGACAGCATGTGGAACAAACTCAGTAAGCTACCATTTCAATATCAGTTTTTTCATTTATCATGTTTATGAAATGATTTGAGCTAGCTACAATGGACTTGATGATACAGAAGAGTATGTATGGTTTCTGTTGTGCTTTACTTCTTAATCTTACTGCACTGCTTATTGGGTGAGCGTATGATTACTTTCTCCTTGAACTTGTTGTCCAGAAGGCAGATTTTTTTTTTTCCTTCTTATGTATTAAGAATATTTTATTACTATATTTAACACAGTTAATTTTTTCAGATGCTGCAAGACAGAAATTTTATGCCATCATCTGTTCGTGAAACTCATGGGACTCAACCAAAGTGCACTCCAGATTGCACACGCTATAAAGGAACATTGGATGTAATATATAAAATAATAAGACAGGTTGGTAAATTTGTTCTGGAAGTAACTATTGGACATATCTGTATAAGGACATGATAATTATAGGCAGTTTTGGAACTGTGAACATAATTTTTTTATTTTAACTTTGGTATTCTTCAATCATTTTCTGTCTTCGAACTTTTTTCCCTTTTTAGGCTTTTAGTGTCTGTATAGCAATATTGATATGTAAAGCTGTGGTTTAATACCCTGTAGTGGTTTGCTTCAAAGCTTGATGTGACTACATAATTTTTTTTTATATTTCTTTTCATTTAGAAGATTTGTCAAAAATAGGTATGCATGTCATGTTAGACACTATCTGCACCTCTTGATCTTAATAGTATATTATATACTCTAACCTCACGGAATCTTCCAGGAAGGATTCTTGAGATTGTGGAGGGGAACTAATGCCAGTCTAGCATTGGCTGTCCCGTCGGTAAGTTACCCTCTGGCCTCTTATAACTCTGGCTGTCCTTTAGCATTGACTGTAGTGGTTTTCTATCTGCTGTCTGCATTGTTGCTTGGATGATTTTTGTGACTTTCTGACAAAATGCTATCCATGTTGTAGGTGGGAATATATATGCCACTTTATGATATTTTTCGCAACCACATGGAAGAATTAACATCAAAGAAGGCTCCAACCTTAACTCCATACATTCCCCTATTTGCTGGATCCTTAGCACGGTCTATTGCATGTGTAACTTGCTATCCTGTTGAACTTGCAAGAACGCGCATGCAGGTAATGTTGCACTCAACGTTAATAATCTTATTAGACATGATTTTGTACATAATTGTCTAGAAATGGCTAGATTGTAATTATTTCATAGTAATATTCAAAATATTTTCATTGAAAACTAATTCATGCTCTCTGTTGTTCAGTACATAGATTACTGTATGTTCTAGTTGTTGAGTACGAAGTCATTATACAAGTTTGTGGGCTTTTTGTTAAGTACGAAGTCGTTACTTTTCTCATTTTTGGGTTAAAGGCATTTAAACACATGCAAGTTGATGTAAAGCCTCCTGGAGTGTGGAAAACATTGATTGGTGTAGTCTCTCCTGTCAAGACTGCTAGTATTCGTCAAACCTGTATGTTTGCCCATTTACTTACTTTTCTATTTTCTTTGCTAATATGATGGCCCAAAAGAATCCAACCTGACATTATGTTTTTAATTGCTCCAGTTCAGAACTTCCGCGTCTTATGGACAGGTCTTGGAGCCCAACTTGCCCGTGATGTTCCATTTTCTGCTGTTTGTTGGTCAACTCTAGAGCCAGTAAGGGCTTTTTACTTGTTTAGCTTGCCTGAAATCATTTAAATCTTCTTGTATCTAACTGATGCTACTTTTATGAAGCTTCGAAGAAATTTTTTGAGCAGAATGGATGAGGGAGCTGGTGCATCCAGTGTCCTTGGTGCAAACTTTTGTGCTGGTTTTGTAGCCGGAAGCCTTGCAGCTGCTACCACATGTCCACTGGATGTTGCTAGGACCCGCCGGCAAATTGAGGTCTCTCTCACTCTCTCACTCTCTCACTCTTGTCCCTGTTATTGTTAGATTAAGGTCATTTGTTAGAATCATAACTCAGCATTATAGTCAAGTATAACCTCATCACGTTTACCTTGTTAGGCTTTTCCCAAAATATCAGCATGCCATCATATTGTTCTTTATGGCTAAAATGTGGAAAGACAGCCCATACTTGTTTGTGCCTAGAATGTCATCTACTTCTCCTGTTTAGAGGGGACGTTATAACGTAACCTGAGAGAATCATTTTTATCTATATCGCTAAATATAACGACTAAATTGGCATGGGATGAATTGTGGTTTGCCCTTGTTATAGTTTTAAGGTTGTGTGTGCACGACCTACAGAGGTATTGCCATGGGAAAAACTCTCTTTGTATTGGCTCATCTTCAAGACAACAGTGGTCTAAATTGTAGGTTCCTCATTTTCTTTATTTAAAAACATCTTTTATCCTGCAGAAAGATCCAACGAGAGCGTTGAAGATGACGACAAGGCAAACTTTGATCGAGATATGGAGGTAATCTTAATGGTTTTTCTTCACGTGTTTAATCTTTGAGTGCTTGAATCAACTTATTTTTGTGATTGTTAAGGGATGGAGGTGTTAGGGGATTATTTGCTGGTGCTG
This sequence comes from Pogostemon cablin, assembly GCA_023678885.1. NCBI lineage: Eukaryota > Viridiplantae > Streptophyta > Magnoliopsida > Lamiales > Lamiaceae > Pogostemon > Pogostemon cablin. The sequence continues at coordinate 32,075,652 of CM042952.1, read as the reverse complement.
GTCCACGAGTTGCGCGAGCAGGTCCCTCGGTCGGAATTGTAGTGTCTTTTTATGAAGTTGTCAAGTACGGCTTGCGATACATTGACAGTCAGAAGAAATAACTTTGGAAGCACAGCTGATTTTTCCAACAGTCAGAAGAAATAACTTTGGAAGCACTGCTGATTTTTTCCAAATGCGAATAAAATAGATGGTAGTAGCACACATGACAGTTGTAGAGGTAAAACGCTTACAGAATCAAAATAAGTCTTTGTTAAGGAATCAAAGAAGATAAGATATCTATTATCAATAAGGTGTGAGCTTCTTTTGGCACCGCCAACGAGATAGCTAAAAATTGGCTTTGACCTATTAGCCTATTGTTCATTCAACTAATTCATAGTTCACTTAGCCTTCACTTAATAGGGTTCTTCGGCGGGGAAGACATAGATTCCAGGATCGAAGCAGATATTCCTAAGAAATGAGAAAAGAATTCACAAACACTTGTGTAAATTGACTTCCAATCCTATATACTTTATGTATTGCTAGACTGGTCCCCCTTCCAATATACTATGTATTGCTATAGTGTTTAAATTAAGGGGGACCACACGTTTTACAAGGATTTATGATGTAAATCCGGTTTACAAGAGACTAACTCAAAAGAATTTGAGCTACAGATGCACAATATATCCTCTCATTTTATCAGGAGCTTTTGCTGATTATTGATACTTAACAATGAAGGGACCTTGACTTTTCCTGCTGGATATTTACATGTGTTGACAAACTATGTTGACAACGACAACCTATCCATGGTCATGCCATCGTCAAACCATACGGAGTATCTTTATGGTTCTGACTGAGTTAGCCGCAACAAGCATTTGGGACTTCTTTATCCAGCACACACTCGAAACATAATGGTCATTATGATGGCCATCAACATCTATAGTTTCTGTGTTTTCATATTCGGATATAGGATCTATGGATCTAAATTTGTGAGAAGCAATTGGTATCGGCAGTGATCTGTAATAAGCATAAACCTGAAACAAAATTGGATCGACTTAACCAAGTACATTGATGTGAAATACCAACGTAAACGATTGTAGTTTATTAGACTAACTTTTTATGAGAAGTCGCATTACCTCACTTGTTTCAGAATTTGATATTAACTTTTTATAGGGAAATAAACGACAATACCTCATTTGTTTCAGAACCAATTGCCATGAATCCATCGAACACTGAGAGACCAACAAAGTTCTGCATAAAAAATTGATTGTTTAGCTGGAGAGAAATAAAGAGAAAACAGATAAGAGTGTAATAAACTAACCTTCTTATTAACATGACCTCTAAGAGTGACAGTGTAGGATTGAGGGGATAGTCCACCTATGGTCGTTTTATTAAGGTCCTAAAGCTTCAATGTACTGTCAACTGATGCTGACACGAGCGTTTCAGAATTCAAGAACCTGACATAGCTAACAGTTTTGTCATGACCAGATAATGTGCAACATGGAATTCTTGTGTGTCTAAGATCATAGCAGAGGATCTTGCCACGAGCATTCTCGAAGGCAAGAAGATTGGACGAGTATGGAGAGAACTGAACACAACAGATGTTGGAACAATTTGGGATAGTGTATATCGATGTTTCCTGTAAGTTTTATTTAACAATTAATGGTAAGTATCATGACTAATGGTGACTAATGGTGACTTACTTTGTTGATGCTCCATATTTTAGCAGTACAATCATCACCTCCACTTGCAAGTTTAGTTTGATCTACACGATAAAAGTCGACCGACCAAGCTTTACTCTGGTGCTCGTTGTGCTGGGTAACCCTTCGTCCAGCGTAAACATAAGAGGAGAAGAAAAATGAGTTTGAGGAACATGTGAAGAATCTCAAGAAAAAGTATGAGGAGAAAAGGAAAGAATAGCAAACCAAAGCAAGTGGATCAATACAAAAAGGGGGACCTACAAAAGTTGGTGATCCGAGGAAGTTCATAATTCCTTGTGAATTTGAAGGAAAATGTACTCTTGATGCATTGTGTGACTTGGGGGTGAGCGTCAATGTGATGTCTCATGCCACTTTCAAACATCTTGATCTTGGAGAGCTTAAGCCTACAACTATCCGTTTTGAAGTTGTAAATGGTGAGGTCGTAAGGCCATTAGGAATTGTTGAAGACGTGGAGGTGAAAGTGAAGGGGCTAGCTTTTCCGGTCGACTTCATGGTGTTGGAAGTGAAGGCGGACCCTAAAATTCCACTTATTTTGGGAAGGTCATTTCTAGCTATGGGAAGAGCTAAAATTGATGTTGGAAGAGAAGAGTTTTCTTTGAGCTCAAATGGAAGGAGTGTCACATTCTTATGCAATAAGGAAAAAGGAGCCAAGTCTCATTTGAAGCCTCCTAATGATCTTATGGATCATAACTCTATTCTCTTTGACAATTTAAATTCATTTCTTCATGATTATATGAAAATATCAAATTCTAACTTATCTTCTTACGATGTTAATAGGATGAAAGCATCGGAGCTTGAGTGGAAGCTTGACAATGGAGAAAGAGGAAGTCCACTAGAATCACTTCTCGAAGATGACTTGATGCTAGTAAGCAATAATGGTAAAGTGGAGCTAGTGGATAAGAAGAAGGAGAATCAAATATTTAAAGTGAGGATGCGAGAAGATAGTGTGGTGGACCAACATTTGGTTCAATGATCGTGAAATTCCGTTTGGCTTGAAGACGTTAAACTTAGCGCTAAATGGGAGGCAACCCATTCTTTTTTATCTTTTGATGCTTGTTTGTATTTTGGTCTTGTAGGTGGATTGTGCTTGTGAGAAAAAGCATAGTGAAGAAAAGAGCAGTGCTCCATGGATTCGAATAGGCATATCGCATCACTTGTTGCAAACTTAATTCTCGACTGTTGTCTCGAGTTAAGTTTGGGGGCTAGTGCGTGATGGACATTGTTGCTCAATTCGTTGGATGCGTTTACTTCTCCACAAGAAGATCATCAATGAAAACTACAAGGGTAAGTCCCACCACTTTTTGCAAACTTAAGTCTCAACTTGTTTCGATTTAAGTTTGGGGGGAGAGTGTGTGGTGTGACTCACCACTTGAAGATACTTGAAATGATGATATTTTGATGATGAGAGGTATTTTCTTGTAAAATTGGGTCAAATTTAAAATTTTTCTCATGAGTTTTGATTTGATTTTGGTCCGTTTGGTAGTGTTGAAGTACATGATAGTCCATATTTTTAATGATATTGTTGAGCTAATATTTTTGATGAATTGTTGAGCATGAATGAAGTGTAGTGAAAGCACGAATTGAGCCCGGAGATCAAGTCGAAATTCGTTGTGTATTCAATCCGGAAGCTAGTGCCAACTATTTCCACTACCAAATGTCTATTGAGGGAGTTCACTCTATACTCTACCACTTCTAGTTGCTTGACATGAATTTATTTTATTTGGATTGGTGTGATTAGCATGTTACTTCATTTGTTATTTTTTTGGAGGTTTATTTTCGTAAGATAGGATTTCTTTTTCAATCAAAGATGGGAATGTTGTGAGCTTACTTGATCATGGATGATATAGAATGTATGCTTTATTGTTAATGATGGTAATTTTTATTTTTGCATGTTATGTGCTTTTGTTTTGTTTCTTGTTTGTTGAGTCCTTATTTTCTATTTTGTGTGTTTTCTTATTTTTGTCTAGGATTGTTTGGTGGTTTGTTTTTGGGATGTTGTGAGTCATTTTTGGATGTGAGTAATGACATGTTATAAGTGATGACAAATTATGATTAAGAATCTCTAAACTTTCAAATTGTGACATGTTTTATTTAACTTGTTCAATTTTGAGATGAATGTGATGTAATAAGTCTTTAAGGTCCGAGCATAAGCTTGTGAGTGTTTGAGCCTCAACCGTGCATACATGGTATTTCTTCATGAGTGGATAGATTGCGTTTGATAAGCTAGAACTTGCTCAAGAACTATAGGAATGAACCTGATTAGTAGAGGTTAATGACATGATCTAAGACCATCCTTGTTATTATAGTTATTGCTATATATTTTCCTACCATGAACATCATCCATAGTCAATCACTTTGAGTCTTCAAGCCTATTTCTTGTGAATTTAGAGCATTACAAGCCATGATTACTCACTTAAGACTTATATATATATACCCTTTGTGTGGGTGATTGAGGAGATGATAGCTAGAAAGGTTTGATGAGAATTGTGTAAGAAAAGAAAGAAAATGGTAACAAGCAAGAAAAATGATGAAAAGAGCACGAATAAGAATGGACATGTAACCTCAAAACAAGAAAATGAGCAAAGCAACAACAATATGCTCAAGTACTTAAAAGTCCAAAGAAGGAAACATGAATCAAAAGAAACTCAAAAATCCAAGGAAAGTTGATGATTAGTGCTTGTGAACATTAAAGACAAGAAAAGAAGAAAGAAAAGTGGAGAAGTTGGAGAAATTGTTCATCTCTTCGATTAATTGCACTTGTTTAGTCACTAATATTCATATTCTACCTACTTTACCAAAGAGCCTATCATTACATCCTAATTAAAGACCTTTTTGATCATTGATTGAAACTTTGGTGGTTTGTGAATATAGTCCACGAGCAATCTTATAGCAAGTCGAGCCAATCGGTTAATGAATGTTGATTTACCTTACCTTCGTAGAGTGTTGAGTGAAATTGATAACCTATGTGAGGCTTGAACTAAAATGGACTATATTACACTATTATTCTCTTGTGATTGAACTTGTTAATATTTTTTGCATTTTATGAATCTAATGTTGTAGGATGACTTAGCATGATTTGTAGTTCTTATTATTATTGATGTGTTATTACTTATGTTCGTTTAGTCTTTTCCTAGGTGAAAATCTCATCCCTTGGTTTATCATTTTCGTTGTTCGGGGACGTACAACACTTTAAGTTTGGGGGTGTGATGAGTGATATTTTCACCTAGATTTTAGTTTTTTTAAGTGTGTTTTCGTATTATTTTATCCATTTTTGTGTACTATTTGTTGTGTTTTGTGTTTTTATGGAGATGTATGTGAATGAGCTTAAACGTATGATTTTCAGGCAAAAATAGATCCTAGACGCAAAAAGAAAAACGTAGGAAAAAGCGAATATCAATTCGAAGTTGAAACGAGGGAGAACGAGCCGAAATAAAATTGTAAAAATAGGGGTTGCACCAACACGGCCGGCCGTGTTGCAGCACACGACCCATGTTACGCAACACGGCCCTGTAAGCCTTGACCATTTTTTGACATCAATTCATCCAACACGGCCACCCTGTGACCGTGTTGCAGCACACGACCCGTGTTGCTGCAGGATCAGAAACACATTAGAACCCTTCTAGAAGCTTCTCAAGGGGTATAAATACTCAATACTTCAATATTTGATGAGATTTTCGGTGGTTTTGCCCTGCACACACACATCACACAACATTTCCTCCATTTTACACCATCATCTTCATCCGTACCATCTACTATTATCCCACCATCAAAACCTTCATCTAATTGAGGAAAAAACAAGGAAGAGAGGAGAATTGCAAGGGAAGGAAGAAGATCACCATTGAAGCACTTTAAGGGAGTTTTTATCCATATTTTATAGTGAAACCTTATTGTTTATCATATTTTGTAAGGATCTTAATGTCTATGTTGATTTCCTTTTGAATATGGTAGGCTAATCTCCCTTGTGAGATTAGCAACATGAGAGTTCTTGGATAATTTTTGGGATTTGTGTATTTGAATTCATATGTTGATTGGATAAATGAATTTTCTATCATTGATGTTTAAGATCTTGAGGATTATGATAATTTATATGTTTAGTTGTTCTAAATATGTGATTAGATTGAGAAATCAATTATATACTTAGGATAATTGAGTGAATCATTTAATCAAACACTTCATATGCATTATAAATTGTAAAGAAATTGAGAAATCCTTTAGAATTTATAACCCTTTAATAGAACATGTGATTGGTTTGATCGAGAGGTTGATTAATTGTGTGAATGGACTCTCATTTCAAGTTTAGTACCTAGTTGAAATTGTTTGAGTGGGAACCAATCCGTTGAGCTAATTAAGATTCATATCCTATCCATCCCGAGAGGGAGCTTAGGTGAATTTAGTGTTGGCCCTTAGTCTTATATCCATGATCATATGAATTTGATGCATTTATCCTAGAATTTCCACTTCTTAATTGTTGTTAATCACACTTTTACTTAATTTGGAAAACCAATTTTCATCCATCTATCTTGTTTGCTAATCATTGCTTGTTTGCTTTGGTTATTGTTATTTTCTTGTTTAACAATCTTATCCATTGATGATTCGTCTCTATAAAATTATAAGAAACGTGAGATCGCTTAAGCACTAGTACCTACCTTCCTGTTGTTCGATAAATTATTTTAATTGGTCATCCCTACTACAAAATGGCTAATCAATCACATGAGAAGACACTGCGTTGCATTTCATTTTATAAAAATGTAATGATATGCGTGGCATTTCATTTTATAAAAATGTAATGATTAAATACCAGTGGCAGGCACTATCTTCTTCTTCATTAATCATAAATTGTGACTCAATTTTACTAAATTTACTTTCAACTTATTTGTCTTACAACTTTGTTTGTTATACTTCCTCCGTCCGGTTCTAAAGTGTCCGTTTGCTTTTTGCACGTGGATTAAAGAGTACTATTATTATATGTAAAGTGGGTAGTTGCAGGGAAGTAATGAGCCATATTGTGTTCTACTTTTTTACTAAGTAGGGGGAATAGATACCTTTAAATCGGACTCCAAAAATAGTAAAATGGACACCTAAGAAGGTAACGGAGAGAGTATTATTATTTTTTTATATAAAATGTTATTATTTTCGCTATAAAATATTATCACTTTTTATTTATCCTAAAATAGTTTTTGCATCATTATCACTTTTCATCATTGAATGTCATTTTTCATTAATGATTTTATTATTTTTATCCATCTATCTTACATGAAACAGTCTTACACAAGTCTCACACTTTCTCAATATTGGTTAAAATTTAAAATGTATTTAATATATTGTGATAAATAAATATGTTATCTTTTTGACAAAAGGAATTATAAAATGCATTGTACACATTTTGTCATACAAATCCTATACTAATAATAATGTATTGATTTTTTTTTTTAAATTGAATTCGATTGAAAAAATCACGAGCAACGCTAATATTAAATAAATTCAAAATTAGGGTTGGTCTATTAAATATCATTCACTTAGAGTTCCAGATTACCAACAAGAGCTAGCATTTCTTCTCCTTCAGAAACCAAAAGATTATTTTCTCGATTTAATCAAGAATATACGATCAAAGGTGAAAATATCTGCCCACTATCATCTTTTTCTAAAAAATTATTTATTTATACATGAACTTAGAAATTCATCATTGATTGTTTTGCGCCTAAATAATTTGCAGAAAACTGATGAATTTCTGGATTTGCAGCAGATAATATGGATCAAATGTCAGAAAAAGATGTAAACGAAGAGAGCATTGAAAATCTGGAGGCGATCTGTAGTAGTGTTCTTGCTGGGATTAATCTTGTTATGATCTTCTCCTCTCTCTCATCATCCGATGAACATCTCGAAAAAATTGAAGAGCGAGAGAGTGTAACCTTGAATCAAAAAAGAATTTACTGTGGATCGAGATCGAATCTTTCTTCAAGAAGGCAACAAGCGGGTGGAATTAATCGATCAATCGGAAGGCAGCAGATGTCAAAGATTCAAACAAAGATTAGGGATTGCAGGTAATTTCTCCCCTAAAATTGCCATCATCTGCGACTTTGTTGTTAATCGTATCTGCATGAATATGTAATTATTCTCTATTTACATTCATTTGATTTTCTCATCCATTATAGTCGGAGAATGCATGTTGGAATTTGATTTATGCGAGGGTATTAATGGCTAACATTGTTACATTATGATCTTAACTGTATAATTCTGTTAATCTAGTATAATATTAAGTGCCAAATTTTTCTTGTGATACAACTTGTAACCCGTTTTTGTTTTTGTTTTTGTTTATAGCACGTAAAATATATTTATTTATAGTTAAAATATATTTTTTAAAATATGCATTAAAGTATATTTTAGAATTATATAGTAGTATTCACTGTGATAGTACTTTAACTATCAATATTTCTAATGTACTTGTATATGAACATACTTTAATAATGAGTTTAACCGTAGAGAGTTTCACATAATAAGATTTCCTCTTATAACAAGATTTTAGTTATGAACTCACTTGTATTAATTAGAAAAAGAAAATTTATGAGTTCCTTTGGATATTTGTTTCTAGGCACTGCAGAAGATTGTGAAGTTTGAAGAAATGCATCACCCATCTCAACCCTTGGTAAAAGCCCTGTGAAGGAAGAAATGCTTCTCTCATTTCACCTAGAAATACATGTATATATGTTCAATCTAGGTGTAACTGTGTTGTTTTTGTAATACATTGCTAGATATGATCTGAACTGCATTTCTACTTCTTGTAGTGAAGAGTGGCCCAACAGTATTATTTTTTTAATACATTGCCAGATATGATCTGAACTGCATTGCTACTGTTTGTAGTGAAGAGTGGCTCAACAGTGTCATTTTTGTAATACATTGCAAGATATGTTCTGAACTGCATTTCTACTTCTTGTTGTGAGCAGTGGCTCATGAGCCAATTAACTAAAATTTCTTCTTGCAAATAATATTCTAGATTCAAATAAATATCCAAAACATTGTCATAGATTCATTCTAGTTTGGAGACTTTTGGGGTGGAGCTCTGAAGCTAATCAAGTGGCTTGAGCTCGACTCGAATAACTTCAAGTCTATTCGACAACACAACAGCTGGCTCAATTATTCTACACCTAAAGGGACATTAATTCCAACATTTTAACAGCATTGACAAAAATACTCAACGGATGGATTCATCCAAAAAAGGCAGTGATCAGTACAAAGCCAAAGGACAAGATAGCTAGTTACTTAACAAGCAACCTGGTAAAAAGGAGAAGCTATTATTGGTATGGTTCTTCCTCACTATTACTTATTGGAACAGCATTTCTACTGAGCAGCTAATGATGGACCCAGAAGAAATTTGTAAAAAAAGAAAAAGGGAAACGAACATATGAACAAAGGTTAGAATGGTCTGCAGCTTCCGTTGATCTCTCTGTCGAAGAGGGTTTAACACTAATTTCTACTCCTCTTCTCAGACAACAAAAATAACACAGAATGAGCCGTGTCACAAACTGGCTCTGTCTGTGCACTGACATCAATCAGATATTCTAATTTCTACTCCAAGTAACTCCTTCACTTGTTCATAAGTCACAAAAGCAATAGCTATTGATGGGACAACCTGAAAAGCAACAGCATTCGGTTAGTACAACAAGGGTCGAGCTTGGTTTCTGGTAGAACTTTACAACACAAACTATGCTTTTATGCAACTATATGGAGTTTGGCTACATGTATAAATTTTCACCATCTTATTCAATCAGGACACGGCTTGTCTATATTTAAGTTTAACTTCAGTCTCTTTTCAAGTTTTTTGAGGTCTTCTCAAACCCCTTTTAATTTGAGTTCATGATCCTCTGCTTTCTACTTGTTTGTATTGCAGCATTTAAATATCTTTTATTTATTTACATTTTTAAACAATCTGAAGCACCATTCTGATTTCCATCTGTTCGCAACATGTCGTGCTTTACCTCTAAAATACAAAATGTGATCACTAATCAGAGATTTACCTTCACTGAATTGGGGACCAATCCCTTGTACAAGGCTCTGAAGCCCTCATGCCTTACAGTTTTCCTGAAAGCATCAATCATGCCAGTGTACTCAAGGGAGGCCTTGCTTCTTCCATCGGCAGTGAGGATCGAAGAAGCGTTGCTCCACCCCACCATCTGCATTCTTCTACGAATGACATCAAGTGGGTAGGCAACGGTTTGGCCAACCGTTCCTGCTGCAGCTCCACACGCAAGCCGCGTCACAACACCCAATTCGTTATCATCAACAAGCCCAAGAGGCTTGGATTTGATTAACCAGTCTTTAAGAGATTCATACACAGCAAAGTTGAGGCCTACATAAGGAACCTGGAAACAAATGAAATGTGTAAGTTGGCACCAAAAGAATATCATATTAGACTGTTGCTAAAGAAATTAAGGTATAAAAGTTAATTAGTGCTTTAGTAGGTTTTTTGGTTGTCCACAAGGATCAATGTTCGAGAAGATTCAATCAACATCAACTTAACCGATGGTAATATATTGAAGTTGATAAAGATAGCTCTAACAGGATCATTGTGAAAATGGTATAGACCAATTAAACAACCAATTCACCATTCAGAATCACGACAAAGATCTTAAAGCAGAGGGAAAACATACAGGGAAACAAAAGAAAAAAGATAAGTGAAAAAGGGACGAAAAAGTGGGGAAAGAAAGAAAGAAGAATCCTCTTTTAGGCAGATATGAAGAATTGAAGTAGATTATATAACTTTTAACGAGCAGCTAAGTTCAGACACAATCATATTTAGTTATAAGCAGTTGCAAGGAGTTAGTCTAATTCCATCAAGCAAAAAGTTGCTACAAGGTTGCGTTGGTGGTGGCCAATCAGTTAAGCCCTACATATTATTAAAAATCAATTAACAATGTTAAGTGCTGGATTTTATCATTTGAGAGCTACTCAAGCATTACTCTCATAAATCTGAACCAAACTTTAAAATAGAAAAACATATATTTTATTCACAACCACCAACTGCTAGTCTGCCATGTTATTTAACACAAGACATAAGAGAATATTGGCAGAACTTACAACTCCAATGACAGAAGGAAGCCAACCCTTGTATAGTGCACGGAAGCCTTCCTCACGAAGCACAGTGGATAAAGCATGAAACATTCCCCTGTACTGGTAAGGAGACTTCTCTGTCTGTTAATGAGGGGGAAAATTATTATCAAGCTTAAAAAACATCAGAAAATACCTAAATTCTTCTATAATTTTCTAAGATGGGCCACTTTACCTGTACAGTAATTCTGCCTCGAACCATGTCCATTGGGTATGTAGCAGACATAGCAATTATTCCAGCACAGGCTCCCGCACCCAAACGTAATAGAGGAGTCAGCTGGGCATCCTCTACATGAACATTTTAACGCAAAAATATCACTCAAAAGTTACAGCAATTATATATCTTATGTGAATCTTGATAGTCATCCATTACATTTATTCTTGCAATGCAGTCAGGAAAAATAAACTGGAGGCTTTACAAGTCCATTACCATTATACTGTATGTATCTGGAAGCAGCACTGCTCAATTACTATACGGTTTATTGAGCACATGAAATAACATATTAGCAAAATGCCAATTTTTTTTTAAAAGATCAAATGAAATTTTGTGAGATCAAATGATTATTACAAACGCAGTTCTGTTTCCAAAGCAAAAAAATAAAATGAAAGCATTATGAAGTTTACACTTAAATTTGGACTCATAAAGGGAATATACAGAAAACAATATGGTGCAACACAACAAAGCTACAACAAGTACACAATAAATTCTTTTTTAAGGTGATCAAGTAAGCTGAAAACAGTGATTTGCAGGGCAACCATTGGCTAATATGCTGAACAGAGTTACAGAACTTGAATTGACATTGTATGATTAATACGAAAAAATATGTACCATTGCCTGTTTGTTGCTGGTACAAATACAATATGCCCCTGTAATGAAAAAAATAACAGTCAAATGATGCGAAGATGGAAAAGACAAATTTATCCATGCACAATAGCTATACATGTTGACACTGTTTCTGAACCCAGCAAGACCACCACAAATATAATGTTGAATTGGAAAAAATTACAGTAAATTCAAGTTTAGAACGCTCTCCTAGGTTGTTTTGCATATCAACAACATAATACAAAGAACATCACTAGACGAAAAGCAAATGACATGTTGATCATGGAAGCGTACTTGGATGCTTGCTCATAGCTGAAGAACTTTACAGCTGAATTTGGGACAATTCGAGCACAGTTAGTGCCATTTCCTTTAAACAAACCTCTAAGGCCCTCAGTTCTCCATATGTACTTCAAGCCTTGAACAGTACCGTTATATTTAATGTTGTGTGAATTTTGAACCTGATGTAATAAGAAAAATCACAAGCAATGTGAGAGTGAGAGTGAGAGTGAGAGAAAGAGTATTTTTCAAGAATACATCTTCTAAGCAATGATGCTTCCATCAAATGAAAGTGAAGTCTTTCACAAAGAAAAAACATATTTCGAGCAATGAGCATGATCCATGTAGATCACCCTGTCATAGCTGACGCTATTTTGCAGCTATACATTAACTTTAAGATTTCAATACTAGATAAAACAGGATAAAAAATGTAAAAAGCTAAATACAGAACAAACCTGAAGTAAAATTTTTAGACGCTCTAAAGGAGCAACTGCAGTCCGTGATCTGCAATAGAGATGCAGCACAACATACACCAAATACAGTTTGCATCAGCTAGAAGTATAAGATCATCACTTTTAACAAGATCCCTTCAATTGTGACAAATAGTTTATGATAAATATTGTAAATATATTCAATTTTATGCCTCCCTTTAATTATTTCCCATTTAGAGAACCATGAAGATAACTTATCAACTTGATACCTCTAAAGTTCTAAAAGTTGGGAAAATGAGAATCACAAAAGATAAATGCTTCGACCACACGATCTTTTCACTTCAGTGAACCATAAGTTCAATCTTTCATCATTTATTCATAAATAAAGGGCAATTAAAGGAAAACTTGAATCACAAATTTTTCTCGTAATTCACAGCCAAGGATCAGTAAACTTCATCAGTAAAGATCATTTTTCAGAAGTTGCGAATTCTATTGAAAACAGAAAAATGAAATCTGATTATCCCGTAACTATAAATCAACATATATAGACTTCGATTAAAAAAAATAATAATAATAAAATAAAATAAAAAGGTACTTACACTCCTCCGGCTACTCCACCGGCAACGAGAGACTTGCAAATACTATAAACTTGATATTTAGTAGGCTTTATTTCTTCCTTTGCCAGCTTCGCCTCCTCCGCTAAATTGACAATCTTAGACACCGCTGATTCGCTCGCTTTTACATCCTCCGACGCCATCAGAATCCCCCAACAATTACTGTGGAACCCCTAGTTCGACGATCGAAAATAAAATAGCATTCCACGCTGTATCGTCTCGGCGGCGGAGAGACAGATGAGCGGAAGTGGAATGCGGTACGCAGTAAGTGTGTGGGTGCGTGTGTTTGGGGGTATATAAGTGACGGCGTTCTTGTAAATGGGTGGGGAGTTTGGTTAGCTTGACTTCACCTGCTTTTTTAACAATTTATTACAGAGCTTGGATTCTCTGTTACGCCCATTTTTCCCTACTCTTGCTTTACTTGGTTGTACCCTAAAAATCCGTAGTCCGTGTTAGTCTTTTTTTTTTTTTTTTTTTACACAGTAATATAATTTATAATTTTTTATTATAAAAAAAATACTAAAAAGTACTAATATTTGTACAAATATTAAATGTGAGCTCAGAATCGAAATGGAGGAATTACAAGCAATATTGAAAGACGAAGTAATCATAATTTTTTTAAATTTTAATTAATAAATAAAAGTGTGTGTTTTAATCATTAGATTTTTTAATCTAAAAAATCTCAATTTCATTTGAGAATTCCTCAATGGAACATACATCTATAAACCATTTGGTTAAAAGTAATGAGTTGGTTTTTTTGTGTATTCAGTGATATATAATATTTTATTTTAAATAGTATAGTACACTTTAATTAACAAAAATACTATTTCTCTCTAATACAACTATCTGCTTTACATATAATAATAATACTTCTTAATTCACTCACGTGCAAAAAGTAAACGGACACTTTAGAACCGGACATGGAGGTAGTATATTCGAATGCACATAATTTCTTATCATTTAAATTATATAAATAATTTTAAAAAAATACTGAATATAAAAGCAAATTGCGTTCATATATTTTACACAATTACACACCACGAAATACATCTACAACAAAAGAAAAATATTTTAGTAGCGGAAAAACATGAGGTTGGAAAAAGAAGTGGCTCTTCGATTGCAGGAAGGATAAAGATAGGGTAGTAGGAAGAAACTGGAATCTAGAATCCACAAATATAACTTGTGGTTGTTACAGAAGTTGGTGGGCTTGGGCCACTTATTGGGCTTTATTTTCTGCTCTGATCCAAAATGTATGGTTTATAATTAGTCAATCAACTAATCACAAGTCGCTCTCCTAGAATTGGTTTAGGTCCCTCTCACCATACGTCTAGCACAACTATTTTATTGACAATTTCTCATGTGAAAAGGTTAAGTGTTCCAAAACGGATTGTGAGATTGTTAAAGTATGATAAATGGGAGTATATTAAAATAGAGTTGGTCTTGCATGATCGGGACACGTTGTGAGCCTTTAAAATTTAGTATTATGGATAAGACTACATTATTTTTTTCTAAATATTATACACTTTAATTAGTAAGTTACACCATTTTGTTCTAAAGGGTATACATTTTTCATTAATATTTTTTATTTTTTTTCAGAAAATAAATGGTACACATCTTCATACTAAAGTGTATACAATTTAATACAAAATTCTAAAGGCGCACGGGGCTGGGTGCACACAAGTTTTTACCATTAAAATATAGTAATTGTTGGGTATTATCATATAATTCACTACAAACATAATTTTACTACGAATACACATATTTTACTTATACAATAGGTATACTTTAATAATGGATCAATACATTTCTTATATGTCTGTATCAAAATAGGGTGTCACTTTAATTTTTTAACACCAATATTTTGTTTCCATCAAACATCTTTAGCTATAAAAACAATAATCACAAAATCTCTGCCATTTTTGAGAATTTTTATTGTAGGTTTATATTGCTTTTGTGACAAAGATTCAGGATTAAACTTTAATCATAATAGTGATTTCATTTTAACGAAATTATTCTGGCAAGTGTTGTATGACTTTGAACATTTTATTAATATTTTCTTAATCATACATGTTGGTTGTACTTTAAATTTTAAAATCTTAAATCCATCACTAACTGTGACACAATCACACCCTCCTACAAGTTTTTTATCTGGGGGGTTGCTATAATAGTTATTATTATTATCATTAATTAATTATTAGTTATACTTAAATTCAATATCTATAAGTTGAAATATATAAATTCAATAAAGAATAATTAAAGCATCGACTTCCTCTTTTAATGAAGCTATGTGATAATGAGGGTCCACCGAATATGATTGGGTGACGGGTCAACAATGTACTTATCATTAATTATATAATTGAGTCCTAATCGAGTTTATGTATTTCATTTACAATATATATAATAACATAATACCTGAGTTCTTATACTTTAATAATTAGACAGTTTGACTTGAACTCTCTACTAATGCAATTAATTATATGGACTATATCTTGATGCAATTGAAAGTACAATATATGTAGTATTAAAATAAAAATGCAACCACCTGAATCTTAAAAAGTGGGAAAGTAGAGGATCAAAATTTTCCATGAAAGTACAATATATGTAGTATTAAAATAAAAATGCAACCACCTGAATCTTAAAAAGTGGGAAAGTAGAGGATCAAAATTTTCCATTTTCCAATATTAATATAAATACAAAGAGAAGTTGTTCCATTAGTTAAATATATTAGTTGCTGCCTACAAGAATATCATATCATTAGAATTTATTTTTAAGTTTGTAGTTCGATTGTAATTATCATTGGGCCGAAATTCGAAAATGGGCCATAGAATTAGGGCCCAGTATCAAATCCAAGCCCAGATATTTTTATTCAGTGTTATGCCGTTGCGCTCATTTCTGAAAGCGTTCAAGTGATTAGATATAAGAGTGAAAACAAATCAAACTATTCGGTATTTGATTGGAGATCATTCAGTAAAAGTTTGTTTGAGTTTGATTGACGAACATATCAAACAAGTTTGAATAAATTTTTATGTTCGATAAAATTAAAAGTTCGACTTAACTCGATCGATTTATACAAATTAGTAAAGTAATGTAAAATTATCAAACTACTCAAGTTTGGCTCGATAAAAGCTCGTTCAGGTTCAGTTCAATTTCTTATCATACAAGCTCAAACACATTTTTTAAGTTCGATAATATTTCAAACAAGATTGAACAGCTCTTTGTTCGGCTCAACTAGACTCGACTCATTTAGAGTGCTAGTTAGATATTTCCAATTACTTAATCAATATTTATTTCAATTTTTTATAAATTGATTGAAATAAAAGATTAATTTTTTTATTTTTTTTTAGAAATATATATTTATTATTATTATTATTATTATTTTCAATATCACTCTTTATTTCTAAACTCATTAAATTCAACTGGTGTCAAATTTAATATTGATAGGTAGCTTGGGCCAAAAAAATAAAATAAATAAATAAATTCGTGTGACCATATATATATCAAGTCCATTAATGGCAGGACTTACGGATAAGATCAGAACTCGAAACTAATTAATAAGTGGGATAATCTATGTCTCCCGGCCCATTAGGCCCAATAAAACTATGGATTAACATAGAAGATTATTGAATACTGTACCGGGCCGGGGATAATTATCCGTTAAAAATTAAAGAGCGTGGGCTAAGGCCCAAGGCCTGAATAATGTGTTAATTAACCTTTCTTTATTACTCCCTCCGTCCCGGATATTTTTACCCATTTATACGAGCACGAAAATTAAGAAATATTATTTTTTTAATACATAATATAAATAAAATTGTAAAAAATATAGTGTATTTTTACCATTATATGTAAAAAGTATAGTGTATTCATAAATGTGGGACTGAGGGAGTAGTTAAAAATATATATATATTTTTTTTTAAAAAAAGTATAATATGGCAACTAGGTTTAGATTAGATTGAATTTTTTTTTTCACCCTGCATAAAAAATTGAACGAAGTGCCTGGTCAGTTTTTTTGGGCGACTGAAATTAAGAATAATATTTTAAAAGAAAAATTAATAACACTTAAGATGTAACTTTTTAAAAATGAGATCAATTATATTTGAGTGGATTAATTTATTTTCTAACACAAACACTCTTATGAACTCGATTCAGATAACTTATTATGTGAACCCTGATTTTTTCTCCTTTTATGCCCTCTCCTTTCCTCGCCTTCCAATCCTATTATACCTTATGTATTGGTAGGAGTTGAAATTAAAGGAAAAAAGAGGGTTCACACTGTAAACCCGGTTCACAAGAGACTAACTCATTTTTCAAGATCCACTACTTAAAACCAATGGCATAATGAAGTGTAATATATATAAGTGTGAGAGTCGCAATAACAAATGAAACTATTGATAAGTTAACATAATCTTCATTTATCTTAAATCCTTCCGTTCTGATACTAGGTTCATTCTTTTCCATCATGAGTACGTATAGTTTTCATATTTGTCAAGGATCAATTATTAACATGTCTTATTAACCTATGACTATCTTTTTTTACATTAGTCAAGGATGAGTTATTAACCTCGGATGTGTTGCGTAGTTACTAGGCAGTTCGCACATAGTATTAAGTTAGTTGTGAATTGTGATGCACGATTTTGTGAACGTACAGACGATGAATTGACTTATTGTATCATCATAATTAATGTATTTGCTGAAAATGAACCCATAATTCAAATTAATATCTTACCCTTTTACCTATACAATTTAAGGTTTAGGATTATGACTTTTGGATTTAGAATTATTGCGTTAATCATACACTTTTCATATTTTTCTATTAGCGTGCAATTCAAGTTTTGGATTTAGAATTGATTTGTAATTTTTAATCCCCTCAATTAATATAATAATTATTATTATTATTATTTTATTTTATGAAAATGCCCACTTCTTTTAAGAATTGTATCATAATCTAGCTAAATGAATAAGTCCTGGTGTTGTATAACCTTATAAAATTGGTTTGCGATAATCAATTGATTAAATTGGATTAAGGTAATTTAGAACCAGTTAAGTATCAAATAGAGTTTTATAAACTAATCCAAAATATATAAAGATATAAAAAAGCAAGAAAAGGAAAAAGTCTTGATAAGGTTATTGATTGATCTTTGAATCTTGACTGACAGCAACGATTCATGAGGATCGATTCGAGTATATAAACATATGAATTATTTGTACGGTTTGAACTATGAACTGCTTATTAATTAATTATTTTCCACTCTAGAAAATAAAATATTTATTTTGCTTCCTATCAAATATATTTTTGGGTAAATATGTGTGTAAATCGAGTTCATGTATAAACTCCTTCCAATTCTATTATACCTTATGTATTAGTCAAGTTTAAATTTAAATCATTATTTTGCATGTGAACAGTGGTCAGCAATTCATGTTAAGAAAAGATTATTTAATTGTGATTTTTAGTAACTGGTATTTTTTTTTAACAGAAAGTGTGATCATAAATATACATTTAAGTTAAATAATACAGGTTACAAATTACTCCTCATTTCACATTGTTTAAAAATTTTAGAATTTTCTTTTACTAATTTAATTGACTTTTAAAAGGTATTTTATAAATTTTAGATAATAAATAAAGTGTAAAATTATATTATAAATATATAAAATGAGTGATAATTTTAAAATTAAAGATCAACTCTTATCTAATCAGTCAATTTTCTTTTTAAATCTAAAGTCAAATTAAAAATTGAGAGTAGACACTTGCATCCATTGAGTTGGCTGAGATCACGTGTGATTCTATATAATTATTATTGGGTAATTATACTGTGAACCCGGGTGCACCCTAAGATAGGGTGCGTCCACCTTAAAAAACGTATACAAATATAAACTAAAACATATACAATTATGAACAAAATGTATACAATTTAATTGTTATTTTTTTAATAAAAAATTGAGTATAAAAAAATATACAATTATTCAAAAACATGTATATACTATTGAATAAAAATTTATACACATATGAATGCTAGTTTTTTTAATGAAAATTTTAGTGTGAAAAAAGTATATAATTATTAAGAAACACGTATACAAAATAGAATAACATGTATACAAAATAGAATAAAAAATTATAAACATATGGGTGCACCCGGGTGCACCTAATATCAACACATAATTATTATAGACGATATTGTGGAGTCCATATATATCATATATGATATTATATATATATATATATATATATATATATATATATATATATTTATATTTTAGTATGGTTCATATTATATGAGATTCAAGTTTATTCTTATTGTAATCACCATCAATAAGATTATCTTCTCCTTAAGAGTGGATATAGACAATTTGCCGAAATACTATAATCCTTTCTGTCTATCATTTTTTTTTCTTTTCTTTTTTTATATATTCACAACGTATCTAATTAGCCAATTTTTTCTTTTCAAATCTAAAATTAAGTAAACAAACGTGTGAACTGAGTTTATAAATGTAATGTAATTTATCAATTATATATTATTTAGTATATGAAAATTTATTTTTTAGAAAGATTAACTATTACTATTCTAAATAAAAATGTTTACTTTTTAAATTATAATGATGTTGTGATTATATACTCCCTCTGTCCGCTTCTAAGGTAACCATTTGCTTTTTGCGCGTGGACAATTCTAAGGTCTTTATTTTCTTTTTGCACGTGAATTAAGGAGTATTATTATTATAGATAAAATGGGTAGTTGTATTAGAGGAAAGTGGTGAGTCATATTATACACTTTTTTTACTAAATAGAGAAAATTGATACCTTTGAAACAGACACCAGGAATAGTGAAATGGATACCTTAAAATCGGACAGGGGAAGTATATATATATACACTAGTATGAAACCCGCGTACTACGCAGGATCATTTAATTGTTATTCTTATTTTTTATAATTAAATAATTTGTGTCATATAACGTAACAACATTAATTAAGCAATTTTATATTTCTTATAACTAGACAATTTCTTTCATCAATGTAAAGAATTTGCAACAAATTATAACATTTAATTTTTGATAATGTAACGTATAACTAAATCATGTAAAAAGTTAATATATATGTACATATTTTCTAATTATTTGAAAGAATCTTAATTTGTATTTTTTTTCAAATGTTACTTTATAGTAATACTATAATACAATTGAAAACTATTTATTACTCTCACTGTCTCTCTAAAAAAATATGCAACTACATAGGGACAATTTTATCTCTTTACTATATATTTATATAGTTGTTAGTATTTCATTTTGTTTTTTCATTGGATTTAAGTGCAATTATGATCAAAGTATGTAACTCTTAGTAATAATTTTTACTGTTTGTCTAAAATAAATATCAATTATATATAAAAAAATTAAATTTATTCTTTTTTTCTATACATGATTTGATTTGATACTAATTAATTTATTTATATTGAATGATTTATTTATTAATTAAAATTAATGATACTAAAATAAATAAATAATAATAAGTGTATAAGAAAAAATAAACAAATAGCAAGACTATACGTGAACAATACGTTATCGAAAAAGGATTTTGTTATACTATATATATATATATATATATATATATATATATATATATATATATATATATATATATATATATATATATATCTTAAGTATACTATAATAGAAACTTTTCTTGCTGACATGTCGTCTTCAGAGTGCTCCAATGTGACGTGTAATTTTCTCAAATTTTTTTATTTTTTAATACTTTTTTTAATATTTTTTATTTAATTTTTTAATTAACTTCCTTATTTAATTAGTTTCTTTTTTAAATAATGTATTTCTTATTTTTAATAATAATTAAATTTTTAATATTTTATTTATTTATTTGGGTATCATTAATTAATTTAATTACTAAATCTTTTAATGCAATAAATTAATTAATATTAAATTAAATCATATATATAAAGAGAAAAAAGAATATTCTATGTAATATTCTCTCTCACCCACCTATAAATAAGACCTTTTGGTTATTTATTAATTCGATTCAAGTATTCTTCAAGAGGAAGAGAACTGATTCAAGGATTCTTGAATCAATTTACCTCTTAAGAATCGATTCTTCAAGAGGAAGAGAATCAATTCAAGTATTCTTAAATATATTTACATCTTAAAAATCTTGAATAGATATACATCTTATCTTAAAAATCGATTTTTCACGAGTAAGAGGATTGATTCAAGTATTCTTGAATCGAATCGATTTTTCACGAGTAAGAGGATTGATTCAAGTATTCTTGAATCGATTTACATCTTAAGGATCGATTCTTTAAGAGGAAAAAAATAGATTCTTAGAATGAATAATCAAAAAGTGTTATTTACAGTAGGATGAGAGGGAATATTATATGGAATATTTTTTCCCTTTATATGTATTATTTAATTCGATATTAATTAATTTATTGCATTAAAAGATTTAGTAATTAATTAATGATACCCAAATAAATAAAGAAAATATTGAAAATTTAATCATTATTAAAAATAAGAAACACATTATTTAAAAAAGAAAATATTAAATAAAAAAGTTAATTAAAAGTAAATAAGAAAAATATTAAAAAAATATTAAAAACAACAAAAAAAATAAATTTTATAAATCATATGTCATAATTTAATAATTAAGATATATATAAATAAATAAATATTAATATACTAAATTAAAAAAATTAACATATATTTACAAACTCAATTTTAATGTTATTTGATATGAAATAGTGACTTAACTTAAAGAACTTAAGCTTTCATTCTATGCATGAATTAGTTTTTAACCTATTATTTTCTAGAGGTAATTCGATTCAAGAGTACTTGAATCGTCGATCCTCTTTCACTTGAACAATACTTGAATCGATACTTTAGAGGTAAAACTTAAAGAATACTTGAATCGATTCTTAAGAGGTTCTTAAGAGGTAATACTTGAATCGATTTTTTTCTCTTGAAGAATCAATTCTTTAGATGTAAATCGATTCAAGAATACATGAATCGATCTTCTTACTCTTGAAAAATTAATTCTTAAGATGTAAATCAATTCAAGAAAAAATCAATTCTTAAGAAATAAAACGATTCAAGAATAGTTCTCTTTCTCTTGAAGAATACTTGAATCAATTTTTTAGAGGTAGATCGAATCAACAATAGTTCTCTTCCTCTTGAAGAATACTTGAATCGATTTTTTAGAGGTAGATCGAATCAACAATAGTTCTCTTCCTCTTGAAGAATATTTGAATCGATTTTTTAGAGGTAGATCTAATCTTTACTTGATTCGCTCTATCAAAATAATTTTTTTATACTTTCATAAATAAATTCTCTAGATAAACTTGAAGAAATCTCTTATTTCTCTTGGAGAATCGAATGTGTGTATTTAGAATAAATAACCAAAAATTCTTATTTATAAGTGGGGTGAGTGAGAATATTATATAAAATATTCTTTTTCCCTTTATATATATGATTTAATTTATTATTAATTTATTTATTTATTGCATTAAAAGATTTAGTAATTAATTAATGATACTCAAATAAATAAATAAAATATTAAAAATTTAATCATTATTAAAAATAAGAAACATATTATTTAAAAATGAAAATATTAAATAAGGAAGTTAATTAAAAGTAAATAAAAAATATTTAAAAAATAAAAAAATTAAGAAAATTACACATCACATTAGAGCGTTCTAAAGACGACACGTCAGCAAGAAAAGTTTCTGCTATATATATATATATATATACTCCTATATATTTTGAGTATGGTGATCCATATTCATATCAAATTCACTCAATCAAATATGTGCACACACACTCGCAAATTGATGAAGGTTTCCATGGTCCTACATAAAAATGATAATTTGAGTACCCATTTTTTGTACGCTAGTGCGAGTGTGTGTAGAACAAGTGCGCCAATTTCCATAAGATGATGACAGCGACCAAATTAAGCAAAAACTTGTCTCGTCGTATTAATTAATTCCATTTACTTTTTTAAAAGCAATTAATTTTAATATTAATTTTCTATAGATAATCCAACACGATCCATAATTAATTAATTTTATACTCATTTATTTAACACCATGTAAGCGTTGATTAAACTGCATATATCATTTTCGCACATTTGATTAACACGTGAAAGAGAAAAAAAAAAATTTAAACATTGTCTAGATTTAATTTTTTTTTCTAAAATATATTTTTTTTCTCCTTCCCGTGTGATGTACCAAAATGAGAGAATAATTCGAATCCGAATTGGATATTAGTATATTGTTAGCCGAAATATACATGTTGGTCGGATCAATTAAGCACGTGGTATATTTATGTCGTACAGCCGACTTGTGCTTAAGGAATTTGTGCCACATAAAAAACGGCATAGCTATATTTTATTATTATGGAGGTGTCAAAATCAGTCCAATTTTAAACCTAATTTCGGTAATCATTATTAGGATGAGAATCTCTACCATTTATCCCCACAAGATACTCATTCTCTTGTTCGTTTCCCCAATCACAACACACCGTCCTGATTTATTTATTTAACTACACTTCTATCTCAATAATTTTTTAATCACAATTTGTAATAATCAAATGAGAAATAAATTGGAAATTAGAGCTCATTGCATAGAGCATGTATTGCTTAGGTGGTCTCATAGTGTAAGTTTCTTGAGGATTATTATAAAAAATATACATATTTAAATTAAAAGTAGAAAAAGTTTTGTATAATATGCTGTCTATGTGAGACATGACGGTTAGATGATCGAATCATTATTAAATAGGATTATTATATATGTAAAGTTAAGTGGTTAAAATTTAATGAGTAGGTCTTGCGTGAGACCGTCTCAAGTGAGACCATTTTATACTTTTTAAAATAGTTATTACTTTCGCTATAAAATATTATCACTTTCGTTATAAAAGGTTATCATTTTTCATTAATATTATAATTTCATTAATTTGTTCATTAAATAGTATTATCACTTTTTATTAATTCATTATCATTTTTTGTTATGAAAGTTATCACTTTTCGTCTGTCTCACGTAAGCCCTTACATGAGACGGTCTCACACAAGTCTTTGTCAAATTTAATTTATTAAAATATAATAAATAATGTATTTTAAAATATAATGTAATGCGTTAAAAGAATCTTTATCAAAATATGACTTTTGAGTGATATTTTATTCTCTTTTTATCTTAAATTATTTGTTTTATTTCAATCTTTATATATTTTTAATTTAAATATCTCAATGTTTACATTTTTATGTTTGATAGATGAGTCTTACTCAAAATAATTAATATATTTTCATTAGACTCACATGCTACATTAATACAACTATTTATTTTATATTAAAATTAATATTATATCTTCCAACATACTATATACTTTTATAATTGATTATCACTTTCGATTAATGATGTTATCACTTTTTTCTATGAATTATTTATAAAATAATTCACCTTATTATTTTTCTTGGATTGAGTATTACTTTACATTAAAAATATTATTCCCTCCGTTTCGAGTATTTTTATCCATTTGTACAGGTACGAAAATTAAAAGGAAGTGTTTTTTTAATATACTATAATTTAATAAAAAATAGGGATAAATTGATAATTTTGAGAGAAAAGGTAAATAAAGTTGTTGAAAATGATAATTAAAGTGTAAAAAAAGTAAATAAAATTGTTGAAATTGATGAATAAATAGTAAAAAGTAGGTAAGATATATAGTGTATTTTTACCATTTATGAAATAGATAAAAATATATGGGACACCCCCTAATATGAAAAGTGGGTAAAAATACGTGGGACGGAGAGAATATTAATAACATCTATCTCATCTCATACACGTACATTAAGAAAATCAAAATAAAGTATATAATTGAATATGAGGGAATATTTATTATTACATATAATAATCTTAAAAGTATTTTTTAGGGAGGATTACTGTTAGGTACAATAAAAAAATTCTTAATTACTATGAGAAACAAACATACAAAAATATTATTATTAACTACAAAAATATATAGTGGTATTCCAATAGGGTCTCTTTAAATACACACCCCTCTTTATTGAATACACACCCCTTTATAATATAATTAAAAAAATATATTTTCCAAAAGTCTAACATATCCTTATTTATTAAATGTACACCCTTTAAAATTAAATCTCCAAACTTATTTATTTAAAATTCAGAATATAGAGGCGGTACCTTGCACGGTAGTTTCTATCGTCGGGAGCAGAGTGAGATCCACTCAAGTATTGAAGCAGCCTCCATTAGATGGCGTGTTTCTTGCTTCCAGTAAACATTTGAATTATTTGAGATTAACTGATTAAGAATTAAACATTCAGAAATTGAATCTTCTATCCTGAATTCATTCGTACAGTGGAGCTACTGTAACCTTCATTTACTGAATTCACTAATATGCACCAATGTTGTTAATTATTTCTTGCAGATCTGCTACAGAGGAATTCTAATTCATTTCTATTTGCTGTCATTTTTTAATGGTGGCTGGAATATATGGTTATCAGATCAATTATTTTCAAAATTAATTAAACGTGTCGACGTTTGCGAAAGATCATCTTACCCCCTTCCTTCTACTAGTATTCGTAAAAATTACCACACCAGAACGGGATTCTGCAGAAACAAGTGTTTATAACGGATTGCTTGCAAATCCCAGTGAGAACTCCCATTGTCAGTTATTGAAGCCCGTTTTCAGAGAACTGCTGCTACCCATTCCGCAGTTGTTCGGAACGTACGCCACCGCACATCGCCAAAACTTGGCACCAACCCGCGTTGTAAGTTGCAAGGAGAGGTATCTAGATGTGCAAAATCATGCCGGAAAGCACGAACGTCCGAGATTAGCCGTAAATCTAGCACTGTTCCAGCCTCAAAGGCAATTTTTTCGATAAGATAGTAGAGTGGATTAGGAATTTTATGAAGGGGGTTTGTATAATTTTAAATTTAAAAAGGGTATTTTTTAAATTTTAGGGGTGTGTATATAATAAAATTAAGAAATTAAAAATTTAAAAGGGGTGTGCATTCAATAAAAAGGTGTATACATTTAACATCACGCATTCCAATATTATCCCTATAATGTGTTGCACATTAATGTTGTGTGCAGCAAAAGTTCGTGCGCAGCAAAGTGTGTGCAGTAACAAAAGTGTGTGCAGTAAAAAAGTGTGTGCAGTAAAAAAGTGTGGTGGTCCAGCAGAGCTCCGACGGCTGTCCATCAACTTTTCTGGCGACCGGCTGGCGGCCGAAAGTGCTTCGGTGATCGGCCGGCGGAGCTCCAGCGAAGCAGTTTTCCGGCGGCGGCGGTCCGACGGTGAGTGTGGATTTAGGATTTGTGGTTTAAAAGTGTATGTGTTTAGGATTATAGTTGATATTTTACTTTAATATTTTATATGTGATAGTAATTATTTTAAATCAATGTATCTAACAAGGTTTAAAATATCAATATCTGTAAAAATATCGATACATCAAATTTAGGGATATATCGATGAATATATTGAATATTGATATCGATATCGGTAAAAATTAAAAAATCACGGAAACTTGAGAAAAAAAGGGAAAATTAATTATTTAATTTTGCAATATATTTTAACTAATTTTAATATATAAATAAAATTTAAAATTTTAATAAAACTCATAACATATGATAAGCCATTCAATTACAACATATTTAAATAGTATAAAGTCATACAATACTTAATAACTAATACTAAAATGATAATCTATGATGTTCAAATGTAAAACATGCGATGCCATCTTAATTTAAAAAATATTGGTATAAACTCATCGAATTAGAGAAATTCTGAACATAATTTTAAATGTGTCAGTAGTATTGTTTTGTACTAATAAAATACTCCCTCCGTCCCGATTCGATTGAATGTACCAAAATAATTATATTTTTAATCAGAGTATACTATCATACTATGTACATGAAAGGAAACTCCTCATTTACTTAGTAGTAACAATTTTAATGAAGAGTGATAATAAGTGATAATTAATTAAATAAAATAAAACAATCTTAATAATTTCATGCAAATGTTGCTCTATTTTTTTTAATTGATCAAATTAATGAAAAAAATTATATTTAGTCGGTAAAAGTAATATAAAACATTATTAAACTTTTCATAAAAAAATGGATAATTTTTCGATATTTTCGATATATCCTCGATATTTTAGCGATATTTCCTCAATATATCTCGACATAAGAAAAAATTGAAAAGTGGCAAATCGATATCGATATTGTTACCAATATTTCTCGATATATCCTCGACATCAGAAAAGATATATCATTTTCCTCAATATCGATATCGGTACTCTCCAAAAATGGATATATCGTGAAAATATCGTGGATATTTCCAAAAATTTTAACCTTAGTATCTAATAGTAATTAGGGGTACAAAGTGTGTATCTAATAGTAATTTTTCTTATTTTTTACGTTTACGAGGGAATATTTATTATTACTAATGATTATTAAAAGTAATTTTAATCATATACGTTTACTCATTTACTCTTTTCGTCTCGGCAGCTTTTTCACCACATCGGATTTTCTGCACAATTTTCGTACACCATCTTCTGTGCCACACATTAAGTAATTGACACGTAAGAGGGGGAAATAAATCCAACCATTCCCCTAGGATTTAAGGATTATGGTATAGTTTCTCTCTCTTACATGTCGTCCATCTAACGATATGGCAATTCGAGCCGCTTTCTCACAATCATGCTATATATGTTGTTTAGAAAAGGTAAAGTAATTTTGAGTACATTAGATGTAATAAAATAAATAAATAAATAATGTAAAATTTGTTATGAATTTTGCAGTTTGATGTTACATCTTTTGTTGCTCATCGTTAGATGATTGACATGTATGATACAATAAAAGATACTATATTATAAAAGAAAAGTATCAACTCTAAGGGTTGAGATTTTCCTCCATATATCACTACAAAAAAAATTGTTTTTATGCATTAATTACATTGTTAAATTGGTTTACCAACTGATTAGCAACGGAATCCGTTGGTAAAGTGGTTGTTGGTAAATTTTTAGCAACGAAAAATCAATTTCATTGGTAAATAATTCCATTAGTAATTCGTTGCAAATAATTATGTTGGTAATTTATATAATGATTCCCTTGGTAATCCGTTGGTAATTAGCAATTGATTGAATTCCGTTGCTTAAATAGAGAATAAATCAATTGACATCACGTTGCTAAAATAAAAATGTCGTTTTTGTTGTTAATCCATTAATAATTACCAACGGATTGAATTCCATTAGTAAATTCGATTGTTTAAAAATACTTTTTTATAGTGTATACATGTTACTTGTAATAGAAGATATAATACTAAAATATAACCGAATATTCAAAATCCTATAATAATAATACTTACTCTTTAATCTATTCAATTTATTGAAAAATATTTAATAAGGAGATTTATATTTCATAGTACTCCACTTATATTTTTGGGTAAAATCAAAGGGAGATATTTGATGTTGGAATACTCTATTGTGAAGCGAATTATAAAATGGATCAATCTATTATTAAAATATGTTTATTATAAAAGTGGGTCATATCTATTAATAATTAAAATATATTCATAATAAATCACATCTATTATAACTATTTAAAATCATAATCTAACATATCATTCATCATGAGGCGTGCGGGACGGCTGGGGTGGACGAACCACATATCATTCATCATGCTTTATCTATCTATGTATTAATCATACTATATTATAAAACATTTTCTCTTGATTTTAAAGGGGAGTAGAAGAAGATAGCAGTACTGGGAACAGCTGAGTATCATTGATGTGGTGGGCCACCCACATGAATTAGAAGATAAGATTTATTGAAATTAATAAGAATGATCTCCACTTAAGTCCACCATAATAGTTATGGTGGGACACATATCACCACATATTATTTAATGCTTTATAAACCTTTGACTATTACATTTTCAAGTCTTCCATGCACGGTAGATTATTCCATGGAACGATTAGATAAATAAAACCATTTCATAAAATAATTTGTACCGTTTATTTATTTACTTATTTATGTTACATCGTTAATTTCATGAGTATGTGTGACTGTGACAACATTTACAGAAGACATGTTATAAAGTCATTGACTTTATTAGTATTATTTCTTTTAATAAAAGAGCATAATAATTGGATAATTGGAATTAGTCACTTGACAAGGGGAAATACTAGCTTTCTAAATTGACATTGTTTTTGGTAAAAATTAAAAAAAATAAAAGAAAATTAATAATTAACATTCTGTGTTAAAAATTATTTATGATATAATTTTGGGTAATTATAATTTATAAAAAAATTATTTTAAAGACTCCCTCCACTCCATAATGAAATCCATATTTACTTTAGATATGGGATTATAGAAAAATTATTTTTTAACTTACTTTTAGGAGTAATTTGATATTGATAGATAATAAAGAGTAAATTTTAAAGTAAGTTATGTGAGATGTAAAAGACAATTTTAAATTTAAAGTGTACTGTGTGATTATTGGATTGTGTGCTAGTTCTTTTTTTTTTTGGATGTGAATTTGTTTATGATACGGACAAAAATATTAACGGCTAGACTGGTATGACTGAATGGAATTCAGATGGAATGAAATGAACTCATGAATGGAATAGAGATGAGAAATGAATGATTGAAAAGAATACTCCGCAATTATTATGATTGGTATGATTTAGATTTAACACAAGTGATAGAATACACCTTTAACTAATTTCAATCTCATTAATATATTTTTATAATGTTAAATTTAAGTTATAAATTATATAAATAATTTTAAATTAATTAAAATCTATTGAAAATCATATTTTTATATTAAAATTAAATTTAAAATTTATATTATTTTTAATTAAAAAGTTATTAAATTATATATAAAAATAAAAATAAAAATAATATTTTATATTTAATACATTTATATTCAATTTAACAAATATATATACTCCCCCCGTCTCCTTTCAGATGACACACTTTCCATTTTGGACTGTCTCACAAAAGTTTGCACCTTCAAAAAAAAAAAAGCAAAAAGTAAAAAACAATTATCATTTCTCATACACCTTATTTATAAAAAAATCATCTCTACCTAACATACTTTATCATTTATTTATTACAAAAAATTTATCATTATACCCCTAAAAGTTATCACTTTCTTAATTTTCGTGCCGTAAAGGGGGCACAAACTTTTCTGGAACGAAGGGAGTATATTTATATATATGTATATATATAATTTATTAATTTTTATATTCAGTAATTATTTAAAATTTTATTAAAATTTTAAAGAATTAAAATATAAATAAAAAATTTATTTAATTAATTATTTACAGAAATGAATAACAAAATATATGATTTTTTATTGAAATTTTCAGTGAGTTAATAAATTTTTTTCTGATAATTTGTAATTGAAAATTTTAAAATTACATGTTAAAGCAGAAAAAAATAATTAATTATAATACTTTTTATAATCATATAAATAAATTTGTGGAATAAATATATACTCCCTTCGTCCCGGGCAAAGAGATGCATTTACTGTAGCTTTTGTGAGAGTTTTGTGCAGTCAAACGTAGCTGTTTGACCGGGACAGAGGGAGTATATATATATTCCACACATATAAAAATAAATAAATAAAATTAAAATAAAATTTTGATTCCTAAGCACATGGAATACCCAATACCATGAGGGTGGAGCGAATCACTATTCCTTATTTTAAGGAATGGTGATTCCAAATGGAATTGGGTTTCCATTTCCATTATACATACCAATCAAATGATTAAGAATTAAATAAGGAATGATAATTCCATTTCTACTTGATTCCATCCTACCAATCACCTCCTAAGTGTTAATTTATTTATGGGATTAGAGGATATAATCTAAGAATGTACTCTCTTTGTCTCCATCCAATAATTAAGTTTGCTTTTTATGTGGAGATATACTATTAATATTTTAATATAAAATATATAATTATATTAACATTGTACGTGAACCTATAAAAATATAGTATTAATTATTTTGCGTGTTTCATTTAATGGAAATATAACTATTTGACAAGGACACATAAATTGAAAATATTTACTATTATTGTGGGAGTAACTATAGTGTGTACTGTATTAATTAATAATTTAAATGTTACATGTGTATCACTAATCCAAATACACTTAAGAAGACTCAAAATTTGGTGTGTATTAATTAATGATTTAAGAGTGAGGCAATTGTGTTCCGGGTACACCGTGCGCCTTTAGAATTTAGTATTATGGATAATGATATATTTTTTTGTTTTAAAGGGTATACACTTTAAGTAATAATGGTACACTATTTTTTATAAAGAGTATACACTTTTCATTAATATTTTTTATTTTTCTTTAAAAAATAAAGGGTACACATCTTTATATTAAAGAGTATACAATTTAACACAAAATTCTAAAGGCACACGGGGTATTGTCCGTGCGCGGATACATAAGTTTTTGTCATAATTTAAATGTTACATGTGTATCACTACTCCAAATACACCTAACAAGACTCACAATTTTGATACAGCCATGACTCTTGATATACACTATACACAAAATAAAAATGTAAAATCAGGATAAAAAGAAAAATCAAAGACTAGCAGAATGTGTACTTTTTTTTTTTACTCCTTTGTGCGCTTGAAATAAATCTATTACAATATTTTAGGTGTTGATTAAAAATGTATAATTAAAGTTAAAAATAAATTAGAAGTATTAGACGAATTAATCTAGTTGGAATACCATCTACTAGAGTTCAACTGGAATACTCTCTCTGGACCACTTCTCAAATAGCATGGATAGATGATTACATTACATTATATAGGGAAAAAAAAATAGCAATCCACCATTTATGGGTGGAATCGTGCGTAAGTAGGGCCCATCTAGTTTCCACTTATGTTTATTACGAATTAACCCAAATTAATAACGCAATAATTACGATTTATACTAAATAATAATAAAACCAACTCCACATATATTGGCTATTCGCCAATCCTTGGAGTAGGACCCACTCGCCCACTATGCGTTCCTCTCCGAATTTCGCAATCAAATCTTCCTACGGCACTTGTCGACATTTAATGAGGGATCATGGAAGGGTATTTTTGGTAATTACTCGTTTAGAATTCAATTTGTGTATAGTCTGTAGTAAGAGATATTTTGTTAAAACAATACTAGTACGTAATTTTTGAGCTAACGCCCCGATTATTTTATAGTATATTTTTAATTAATTAATAATTTTATCTCACTCTTATCTTCACACTTTACGTTTTTGTCCGTCCCACACTTATTTTTACTATACAAAAAAGAAGTTTTATATCAACTAACAACCTAAAAAATTATCTTAATTTAAAAAATATTACTCATATCTAACACACATAACATACTTTATAATTTATTTATTACCTAAAAATACTACAATACCCTTAAAAGTTGATCAAAAAACAATTATTTTAAACTACGTATGTATTGTAACTGTGAACATAAGTCCAAGACGGAGGGAGTATTATTTTTTTTATTAAAAATGTTACTTTTACTTTTATTAAAATTAATATCACTTTTTTATAAAAGATTTTATTACTTTTTATTAAAATTATTATCATTTTTTATTTATAATACAAATTGTACATGAAATAACTCACTATACAATTATCAATTTTTATCAATCAAATATTTCTTTATATTAAAATGTTATCACATTTTATACATATTACTGAAGTTATCCGCGAAACGATTTCACACAAATATTTGCACTATGTTTTAGTATAATTCTAATTGTCCTCTTATACTAAATTATATTTTGGTATTATGTTTTTTTTTTTAATACGCCATACATAAGTAACATACAAGCAGAAAGAAAATCCCTATATTTTCTTGATTGATGTTTTTCTTTTAAAATATTGATTTTGTCATCACCAACTTATGTTTCATTCACCATGCTATTTGCATCGAACTAATAATTAGTGAAGTCTGTAGATATTTATAACTTGAGCATAAATTCCGTATGAACTCAAATATTAACTTAGATTTTTATTACTTAATTCCAACCAAACTATGGAGATTTATTATTCAAACTAATTGATTAAATTTGACAATTACACAAGAAAATAATTCTAATATCTTTCTTCACGCAATACGTGAATTGAAAATATTGCAATCGTATTTTTTCAACTTTGATAATCGCACTTGTGACTAAATTAAATTCAATTGTTATCACAATGGAACAAGAAAAATGTAACTTTAATTAGTGTATGCTTAAGTGATGTAAATATAGTTATTAACATAACTAACTTAACTTTTAAACGTAACCAAAATTATCCATAAACAGTGGATTGTAACGTCATTAACCATTTCTGGTGGGCATACTTTTTATAAAACCACCAAAATTAATTGAGTCGCTCCGCTTAGCGTCATCATAATTAGTTATATTTTAATGAAATAATTACTCCCTCCCTTCCCAACAAGAAGTGCATTTTACAATTTTTATCCGTCCCAACACAAGAGGTTTCGCTACTCTTGTTGTGGGACGGAGGGAGTACTATATAGGACAAAATATATACTAAAATTACTAATAATTATAAAGTATATATTTTATTATTACTGGTTACAAAAATAAATGATGAAAAGTCTCAATTATTCTATGAATGTCGCTGAATACAACTGTATTGAATACACTATTTTATTGAATAATAAATCATGATTTTTTTAATATATGGGTCAATAGTTTTAGTTTTGAAATCATAACATCCAAATTCATGAATTCCGAACATTTATTTAATTAGCAAATTTCTTATTGTAATATAATCTATAAAAAAATATCTAAATATTTTGAATACTTATATAAATATTTCTGAATACATATTTCTTATCTTATATAATTTAGATACCAAAATATGTTTAAATATTCTGAATATTTATCTAATTATTTATGAAAATTGCAAATTTTGTTATCGTAATATAATTTGGATACCAAATATAATACTTATCTAAATATTTTTTAATACAGATTTCTTATCGTAATATTATGAATACTTATCGTAATATTTTGAATACTTATCTAATTACTCCCTCCGTCCGGATTCAAGGGTGCAATTTGCTTTTGGGTACGGAGATTAAAGAGTATTGTTATTTAATGTATAGTGGGTAGTTGTATTAGTGGAGGTGTGAGTCATATATTTTTTAGTTGTATTAGTAGGTGTGTGTGGATAAAAAAAGAAATGAGACTCTTGGGGGCGGAGGCCAAAATGGAAAAATTATACCATGCGGACGAATGGAGTATTTATGAATATCTAACTATTTTGAATACTTATCTAATTATTTATGAATATTATAGATTTCTTATAGTAATATACCAAATATATTTAAATATTTTGAATACTTATCTAAGCAAATTTGTTATCGTAATCTAATTTGGATATCAAATATATCAAAATATTCTGAATACTTATTTAAATATTTTTTAATACAGATTTCTTATCGTAATATTCTGAATACTTATCTAAATATTTTGAATATTTATCTAATTATTTATAATATTGCAGATAATCTAATCTGATACCAAATATATTTAAATATTCTGAAGCTAATCTATGTATTTCTGAATATATCAAATTTGTTATCGTATATAATTTGGATACCAGAATATATAAAAATATTCTGACTATACATATCTAAATATTTTACGTAAATATTTTTTAATATGATTTTTTTATAGTAATATAATCTAGAGTCGTGAGGATTTTTTAATCGTAGTATAATCTGAATACCAAAATATATGTAAATATTTCTGAACACATCATCGTAATATTGGCAAAGACTTGTATGAGACCGTCTCACATAAGAGCTTACATGAGACGGACAGGAAGTGATAACGTTTATGAAGAAAAATAATAATAAATTAATGAAAAGTGATAATGTTAATTCATGAACAATTTATAGCATAAATAAAAAGTGATAACATTTTATAGGAAAATTGATAACGTTTTATATTAAAAGTGATAACTATTTTAAAAAGTAAAAAATGGTCCCACGTGAGACGGTCTTGATCGCTATTTTCTTTAGGAAAATATGAATCTCACCCTCAAGTATAAGAGATCAATTGTAGTGTGCGTATAACCAAATTAAATGTCGAACCCACAGGATAGTGTCAGAGTGACAAATAAATATAATATGACTATTTCTATTTAAGACAAACTCAATTTATAAAAATTAATTACTCACTCTAATTACTGCACATTTTTCTTTTTGATCCGTCCTAACACTTATACACGTTTCTATAAATGGATAATACATTACAATATTACTCACTTTATACAGACTTCCCAATACCTTTACACACATTTTTCATTGAATAATCTAAAATACTCACTTTTTACACACATATCAATACCTTTATATATCTTTATACATAAAAAATTAACTTTTCTTAATCTCCGCGCAATAAAATACGTGCGCAAATTACCGGAACAGAGGGAGTAATAAATAATAAAATTAAATAAAATAAGATAAGATAAGTTGGCGAGAAAACAATTAAGTATTCCAAGATTAGAGATTGATAATGCTAAGGACAATCCATCTTAACCATGTGACAAATTATTTTAAATCCAAATTACTTACCTGCAGATATTTATAAGAGGATCACTAAACCTAGTTAGACAGGTAGAATCTAACACTTATAATGAGCTGCAAATTCTAGGATCGATAAGGAATTAACTCTATCTCCCTCTATAGGTAATTCATGCTAAATTCCATTAAAGGCTAGAGCACTATACTTCCCTTTCTAGGTACGCAATTATTGTCTAACACTCTTAGAAATTATAGGCCAATTCCCTAAGATTGCCACATGAAACAACAACTATCATACAAAAATAAAAAATCTCATTAACTATCAATCAGTGATATCGTCAAGAATAATTAAAGGAATCAAAACTTAAAACACAATAATATGAAGTCTCAAAATATCATCTTTAATAAGGAAATAAACATTTTGCAGTATAATAAATCCAAGTCTAGAGCAATCAAATCACATAGTCAAAACTGTCTAAAGCCCTAACATAACCATAAAGATACTTAGCTCATGGTGTTACAAGAAACAACCATATTTATGGAATGAAACTTACCCATGAGTTTAAAAACTAGAAATAATAAAGTAAAGAAAGAAAAACTTATTTATTTGGTTCTTCTTCTTCAATTGCGTCCTCTCCAGAATTCACGTCTCCGATCAAGTAGGCGAATACTCTCTTGAATTCTCTCCAGATGGTGGATGACGGATGATGGGTAGAAGATGAAAGGCGGATATGGTGGATAATTGGTCATATATAGTCGGGATGACCAATTAAAGAATTTAACGAACCTAAGGGAGGAACGTGCTAGAGTTTAAGCGATCTCAAAATTATCGTAATTTTATAAGGACGACGGAATGAGATGGAGGATAAGCGTGCAAATGAATGCATCTAAACTAAAGCAAGAAACAAGATAAAATCAAGGATAAATGATGAGTTCCAAATGATGCAATGATGAGATTAACAACAATCATGACATAGATAATAAAGTAATCATACAATTAATTCTAAAATCTTATGGATAAGACATAAGAGCGATCACTAATTCAACTTAAACTCTCTCTCGAGATGGAAAGGATGTAGGCCCTTAATAAGCCTCCCAAAATCACATAGGATCGAGACCATATCGAACACCTCCCACTAGGTACTAATTACTCTACGAGTTTACTAATTAGGTACTAAATCATAGACAATAATCCCTTTTAAGGTACTATGAATTCACTAATGGCTTGGGTCTTCTCACCTAATCAACCAACCTTTCGATTAAGTCAATTAAATGTTCTATCAAAGTATTCTAAATCTAGAAGGATATCTCTATCTCATTCTAAATTAATGAACATGAAGTGTATGATGAAATGATTCAATGAACTATCATAAACATATAATTGATTTCTCAATATAAGCATATGCCCATGAAAATTAATCACACATGTCATCATATAAATCAAGCAATAAACAATCAATGATAGAAATAACACAAAACACATTCAAGATTAAAATCAAATTGCATAAAAACTAAATTATCCAACACCAATCATGGAGCTAATCTCACAAAGGAGATTAGCATATCATATACTTAGAGAAAACAACACAGACAATTTTATCTACAAATTTCATGACAAATCTATAAAGAAGTACACAACAATTAGAAATAGATTCCTCATTTGAAGGTCTTCAATGGAGATCTCCTTCTTCTTCTTGTGATCTTCACTCTCCCTTGCTTCCTTGATCACTTGAATGGTGGATTTGATGGAGGAGATCAAATGTAGATGGATGGATGAAGAATTGATGAAGATGATGGTATGAAATGGAGAAAATGGTATGTGAGATGTGTGAACAGTCAAAACCTTTGATAAACTTATGCAAATGTTGAAATTGGGGGTATTTATACCCCCTTGAAAAATCTGGAAATCGCATTTCAATTTTGCCACTATTGCAAGAAAACACGGTCGTATTTTCTTACATCTGCCTGTGTTTTTATGCAAATTGCGATTTTTAGCCCGGAACGCGATTTTTCACCCAAGTGCAAGAAAACACGGGCATGTTTTCCTGCATATGCCCGTGTTTTCTTGCAAAATTTCAGCTCTCTGTACATTTCTTCATTCTGCAAGAAAACACAGTCATGACATTAAAACATGACCGTGTTTTACGTCCTGTTGACCATTTTTGATTTTCTTCACCGTTTCAGCTTTCGTCTCTGTTTTACTCCGTTTTCACCTCTTTTTCATGCATTTAAGCTCATTCTCACACATTTTCATAAAAACACAAAACACAATCAAATAATACACAAATATAATAATATGAAAACACACATAAAAAGATACTAAAATTTAGGTGAAAATATCACTCATCAGTGGATTAGAGTTTAAAACCTAGGTGATGTGGTGGTGGTAGATTAGGCGGGTTCTCCACACCTTTATGTGGTGATGAGTATATAGTATATATAAGTGTGAGAATGGAATAAAATAAGGAATAGAAGGATGTAGGATCTTGAAAAATTAGGAAAAATATAATTATGGAAGATATGAAGGGATATTAGATTAGGAAATAACTTGGCCACCAAGAAAATAGGATGTAAAGGGTAATTTTTATGAATTTTTGGAATTCTCGCTGGCAGCTGCGCGACCTCATGGTTTTGAGCATAACTTCTTCATATGAATTTTGATTGAGCTGATTATTTCGCCCACGCGACCCTCTTTTCCGTAGATTTCTAACCATGTATCATATGAGTAGTTTAGACTTCTACACGCGTATAGAAAAACTACGGAATGCAGTCCTTTGTTTTCTTGCATGTTGCACAAATTCACTATTCATTCCAACTTTGCATTTTTATCCATTTTTCCTATCAAAACACAATAAAATACATCTCAAGCATATTTTAGTCAATAATCATTCAAAGTATTAAGATTTGTGTAAATAATAGCAATTAAACACTCAAAGAGGTATGCAATCGGACCCAAAAATACATGAATTTCCACTCTCATCAGGTCTCATGCAAGACCTACTCCGTAATTTAATTTGATATATTGTAGTAATATATTTAATTAATGAATTAATTTTGAATACAATATAATTAGAGCCCCGGGGACACACCGTGCCCCCATGGGAACACAAGAATTTAATACTATAAATTCTTGTATTCCCATGGAGGCACGGTTTGTCCACGGGGTCACACAAGTTTTTGTCATACAATTAAACTTATTTTTTAATGTTTGACCCACGATTGACTAATCACAACCTATCTCCTATTTTCATGGAGAAATTAATGATTAATTAATTTTGAACACAATTAAACTTAAATAAGGTTAAAAATGGTATTTGATTAATATAATTTGAATATTGTACTGGTAGTAATAAAGGTTAATAAAATTTACCTATGTAATGGACTTAAAAAAAATTAAGAATGACATTATTGTTTGAGTTGTACATGAAATTTGAAGGATAATATATTTAAAATCTTACTTCCTCCGTCCCAAATTAAACTTCACGTTTACTGTAGATACGGAGTTTAAGAAAAGTAACTTTTTGACTTATTTTTGGGGGTAGTATGGTATTTTTGGATAATAAATAAACTATAAAGTATGTTATGTATGTTAAAAGGTGATGACAAATTTTAAATTAAAGTATGCTAGAGGGATATTAATTAGTTGTTTTTTCCTTTTATGAAAGTGTGAAGTTGAATTTGGGACGGACGAAGTATTATCTAATTTGGGGTGATTCTGCGGTGCACCGGTGCACGTGCGGTTAGTGAGTTAAAAATAGGGAGAGTGGGTTGTTTTTTTTAAAAAATAAATTAATTATTTTATGTTATTTGATGATAGAGATCTAATTGAAATATAATATAACAGTTAAAATCGTCAAGTACACCGGTGTATACAGTAGTGGACTCTCTAATTTAATACAATATTTCATTTCTGCGTGGACAACATTTTAAATTAAATATGTACACATTTATATTTTATATATGCGTATTTGTTGTATTAATATATATATGGAGTATATATATTATTTTTTAAACCGTCAAATCACTAAACTAATATAATATTGTTTAAAACTATGTGATAAAATTCACTTCAAAAACCCCGGTTTAAAATTAATTTTCGAATCAAATCATCTCTAACATGAATAAATAGGGTGTAAATCGAGTTTATATATAAATTCTATTTTGAAAAAAAAAATTAGTACATAGAAAATTATTTTTTTAAGAGTAATTATTTTTATTCAAAAGTATATTAATTTCTCTAAAAATAATTTTTTATGTATCAAAGAGTAATTGATAAATTAAAATTTATAAAAATTTGAAGAGTAAATTTTCACTTAGAAGAATAATAATTCATATTTGTAAAAAAAAGTAATGAAAAATTTGTAAAAATTAAATTTTCATATATTAAAAATACTCCCTCCGTCCCGTGAAGTATTTCACGTATTGGTATGCTCGGAGATTAAGAAAATTTTATTTTTTAATGTATAAAGTAAGAGAGAGATATACTCCCTCCGTCCCACAACTAGGTATACATTTTTCAATTTTGTCCATCCCAAAATAAAATATACGTTTTCTTTTTTGGTTGATGTGACCTACACAAAACCATTATTATATCCACATGTCCCCACACACTACACTAATACAACTACCCACTACATATTAAAATATTATTTCTCTCACTTCATTACACATTAAAATATTATATTCCTTAATCTCCATGCAAAAAGTAAACGTATACCTTGTTCCGGGACGGAGGGAGTATATTTTAGTTAATTTAATGAAAAATGTGTGTAAAGTTGTTGGAAGATGTGAAAAAGTGAGTATTATATTGAAATGTAGGTAAAAACGAATATTATGATAATTTATTTTTTATCATTTTTAGTAAAAATAAAATGTGAAATACTTTGAGAATAAATAAAAAAGAAAAATATGAAATACGGAAGGGAGTCAGGGAGGGAATAATGGCTAAAAGCAGAGTTTACGTCTAAACTCATTTATACAAGTGTTTTTCCAATAACAATACAATTTAAATTTTGTCCAAATAACCTTATAATCGCACACCACTCTACCACGACAGAAACTGACGTGAATGCTCCA
Source organism: Pogostemon cablin (assembly GCA_023678885.1). Taxonomy (NCBI): domain Eukaryota; kingdom Viridiplantae; phylum Streptophyta; class Magnoliopsida; order Lamiales; family Lamiaceae; genus Pogostemon; species Pogostemon cablin. Next base: position 32,035,057 of record CM042952.1, on the reverse strand, counting down.
TTACAAGGTTTCCACCAAGGGTATTCTTGGTATTTCGTCACCAATTATATGCTCATCCCTCCCTCCCCGACAGAAACTGACGTGAATGCTCCATTACAAGGTTTCCACCAAGGGTATTCTTGGTATTTCGTCACCAATTATATGCTCATCCCTCCCTCCCACAGTCCCACTCTATATAAACAGGACTGACAGTGGACACTACATATCCCACCAAGCTTATCTGCAAGTGAAAGACAAAGGAAAGAAATTTGTTATGCTACGTGATATTACCTCATATTATTCTTGTCTCATTCTCCATTATTGTATCCAAGCCCCTATCTCTCTCTCTCCCACACACACACACAGATACACACTGAGCAACTCCCAGTTTCAGTAAAACCGTCGTTGCGGACTTAGAACAAACACTTGGCGATCATTTTCTACGGTCCTCTCCATTGTTGCCGATTCTCGCAGTTTTACAGGTTTGTGAGTTTTGTTTTGTTTATCCTAGTTGGGTTTTGTCCGTTTCAGATTTATATTCTTTTCTTGTTCAGTGGTTTCTTGAAATTCTTGATTGAATTTCCAGGGGGCGTTTCTGGGCTGTTTCTGGAAGTTTGGAAAGTTTTCCAACTGTTTGCGATTCTCATTTAGTCTGTCTAGCTTTTGTAAATAGAACATAGACTCCACAGTTTTGGTAATTTTCTTGAAATCGTCTTTAGTGTCACTTTCATGACTAAAATATGGTTTCCAGGATTTCATTCCAAATGCAATGAATCTGAATTTTCTTGATTGAGAATATTTTAACGAGCATTTGATGGTGAATTGTTCAATAGGGTAATCTTTTATCAGTTTCCCTTTTCAACTTTTCGTGACTTGCGTCAAAGTAGAAAACTTTTTTCCCACATCAGATGAACATGGTAGTAGAGATTCACTGCTTAAATTCCATGCATCTTTCACCTCTCAAGTCAACACGTGTCTAAATTCTGAAGTCTTCATTAAAATTCCAGAGTGAAAGATGTTGGAGAAAAAGGAGGAGAAATTAGATCCGGAAGCTGTGATCGAAGAATTCGAGAGGCTGTCGAGGGATGCTGGTGGAGTTCAGAGGGAGACTCTGAAGAAAATCTTGGAAGAAAATGGTGAAACAGAGTACTTATCGAAGTGGGGTCTGAATGGAAGGAGTGATCCAGAGAGCTTCAAGTCTTGCGTTCCTGTTGTCACTCACAGTGACTTGGATTCTTACATTCAACGGATCGCCGATGGAGAGACTTCCATTCTCACTCGAAAACCAATATCTGCCATTTCACTCAGGTTACTTGATGTTATGTTTTGTGAATTGATCTTTTTGGCATGTAGTATTGAGAATTAAAGTTGATGTTTTTGTAGCTCTGGTACCACACAAGGGAAGCCAAAATACGTCACCTTCAACGATGAACTGGTCCAAAGCAGCATGCAAATTTTCAGGACATCTTTCGCCTTTAGGAACAGGTAATCACTTACGTAATCTTAAAGTTTGATCTGTTTAACCATGAGATCACGGGCAAAATATTAAGTACTGCTCCACATAAAATCTTAAACTTAAAAGATAAAAAAAAAAAAAAAAAAGTGGTAAGATCATTCATTATTTGTCGGTAATCAATTGTTATATTAAAAAAAAACTTCCACGTACATGATCTTCACATCACCATTAATTCTTACAAACCTCGATCCCAATAGTGGTAATTTTTTTTACTAATTACAGAGAGTATCCAATAACTGGGAATGGGAAGGCGTTGCAATTCATCTACAGCAGCAAACAATTCAAGACGAAGGGTGATCTGCCAGCTGGCACAGCTACTACTAATCTGTATCGTGATGCTGAGTTCAAGAAAACTATGAAAGCCATGCAGACACCTTGTTGCAGCCCTGACGAGGTGATCTTCGGAGACAACTTCCACCATTCACTCTACTGTCATCTTCTCTGTGGTCTCATCTTCAGGGATCAAGTTCAGGTGGTTTCCTCCACGTTTGCTCACAGCATAGTCCATGCCTTGAGAACCTTCGAACAGATATGGCAGCAGCTCGTGGCTGATATTCGGGCCGGCGTTCTGAATTCCCAGATCACCTCTAAGCCCGTTCGAGCTGCCATGGCGAAGCTGCTGATCGAGCCCGATCCAGATTTCGCTCATAAAATTCAGGACAAGTGTTTGGGGTTGAGTAACTGGTATGGACTGATTCCACAACTGTTTCCTAACGCCAAGTACGTGTATGGGATCATGACTGGTTCGATGGAGCCTTATCTCGGAAAACTGAGGCATTACGCCGGGGAGTTGCCGTTGCTGAGCGCCGATTACGGCGCGTCTGAGGGATGGGTGGGTGCGAATGTGAATCCGGCATCGCCACCGGAGTTGGCCACCTTCGCCGTGATTCCGAACATCGGGTACTACGAATTTACGCCGTCGGAGACGCCGGACGCAGCTCCGGTGGGGCTGACGGAAGTGGAGGTGGGTAAGGAGTACGAAGTGATCATCACCAGCTTCGCCGGATTATACCGGTACAAGCTCGGCGACGTGGTGAAGGTGAGGGGGTTCCATAACTCGACGCCGGAGCTCCAGTTCATGCGGCGGGGGAGCGTGGTGCTGAACATCAACGTGGACAAGAACACGGAGAAGGATCTGCAGCTGTCGGTGGAGGCGGCGGGGAAGGTGCTCGCCGGGGAGAAGGTGGAGGTGGTGGATTTCACCAGCTGCGTGGATTTGTTGGCGGAGCCGGGGCACTACGTGGTGTTCTGGGAGATCAGTGGGGGGGCGAACGACGACGTTTTGGAGGAATGCTGTAACTGTCTGGATGCGTCGTTCATGGATGCGGGTTATCGGAGCTCCAGGAAGGTGAATGGAATCGGGCCGCTGGAGCTGAGAATACTGAAGAGAGGAACGTTCCATAAGATCATGGACCACTTCGTCGGAATGGGAGGTGCCGTGAGCCAGTTCAAGACACCTAGGTGCGTCGGACCCACCAACAACAATGTGATGAACATATTGTCTAGTAACGTTGTCAAAACATACTTTAGTACTGCCTATTAATTGTGTTGTCTATTAGTAGTAAATGTTTTTATTACTGCTTTATGTGCTTTCTCATTTCCATTAAATAAGACTATGCTTTTTATAAGAGACTTCATATTTATCCTGCATTTTATTTTACTTTTCACATTTTATTATGCACACTATTTTTTTTTTTATTATTTATTTCATTAATTATGCATATGATTTAGAGAAATAAAATCTTTAATTAGATTTGTACCAATTTTATATGGATCACTAGTTACATTTTCATATTATATTTGTGATTGAGTTATAAAATATAATACTCATCCGTCCCATTAAAGTTGGTATAATTTTTTTGGGCACGGAGATTAAGAAATATAATAATTTAATGTAAAGTGAAGTAAAATGAAGTGAGAGAAATAATATTTAATGTGTAGTGGGTAGTTGTATTAGAGGTGATATGTACGGTCATGAGAGAAGATTAATTATTTTTATGTGGGTCCCATGTATTAAAAAGGAAATGTATTAACTTTAGTGAGACAAATCAAAAAGGAAAGTGTGTCAACTTCTATGGGACGGAGAGAGTAAAATTTATATTTTAAAAAAGGAAAATATCAAAATTCAAATACTGAGATCAATTAGAAAATGAAACAGGTTGTATACATGCTCTTGTTCTTCACTTACTATTTTTAACTTTATTGAAGGCCCGTTACAGGATTATTATTATGAATTTCATTTCATTTATTTTATTTATATATTTATTTAATAAAATATCCACTAAAAATAACACCAGTACCACCATTTATATTCCATTACTAAGGGGCCCTTCACGCCATTTCCCCCTGTGCCCAAGTAAGACACATCTTTATCATTAATGTTTAATAATCCTATTCATCATTAATCATTAATTAAGGAGTCCCACAATTACAACTCAAAATGAATATCAGTATGATTTCCGTACAATAAGTAGTATTATTAATTTTTTGAATAACTGCAAATTTAAAATCTTTACGACGATGGGGCGGGTTCAACCAGGCACCATTTTCTTTTATAATAACATTTATAATTTTTTAATTTATTTTATTTACTTTACTACTTAATTATGGAATAAAAGATCAAAGGACGAATTAAAGGCAATAAATTGTAATTGAAGTAAAGTTTATAATTTTTTTCTCTTCAATTAACCCTTTTATCTTTATCTTTAATCAGGCCTTTACACTATTTCCATAATATAAATGTAATTTTATAATTATGGTTCATATTATATTTTAATTTGTATTTTATCTTCAATACCTTATAATTCATGATATATTTTTATCATTAGATTTAGCTTTAATCGTAAAATATAGTGTTAATTCTTTTAGGTTCCACAAAGAAATCAATCTACACCAAAAAAAAAAAAAAGAAAAAAAAGAAATGAATTCACCTAAATGTTGGTTAATACATTAACGGCCTAATAAAAGGCAGAAGAAACATTGCAGACAGACTTTTATAAGTTTGCAACTCTGCATGTACCATATAGTTTCGAATTTGATTAAGATTCATGAAAAGAAAAAATATGATAAGAGTTCAGTGTTAGCGTTCCAAAACACGTTTCTTCATTTTTTTTGTGTGAAATCCGCCTGTTTTCCGTAGAAATCTACCAAGGCCAAGGCATATTAAAACAGAAAAATGCCAATCTTACTTGATTTTAAATTTTGTGTATCATTTACCTTACTCAATAAGGGAAATAGTTGAAGTTGGCACGTTGCTTATCAATTAGCATATAATTAGTATAATATATTTATCTTCCTAAAATCATGGGAAGAGAGTTGTATACACGTGTATTAATACAAGTTTCTGAAATCACCAATTCATCATCTATTGTTTACATGGTATAAACCCTCTACGATCCTCTAAATTTCACTCTTCGACACAGAATTTCTTTTGCCAAAACCCTTCTTCTTTCTCGTCTGATTCCTTCATCACCATGGCAGCACAAACTTCTGACCTCCTACCTGTTAATACTATGATTAACATGACGCCGGTAAAACTTAACTCCTCCACTTATCTCATTTGGCAGCGTCAGATCCTACATATGGCTGAGTGCTTCGATCTACAGGGTTTCCTCGATGGTAAGACTGTTGCTCCTTCGCCCACGGTGACATCTGAATCCGGTGAATCTTCCCCCAACCCCGCCTATCTCTTATGGCGGATGAAAGATCATAAGTTACTGTCTGTTATCTGGACCTCCCTCTCTGCAGAAACCATGACCGAGATCATTGAGCGCTCGACGGCGCACTCTGCCTGGACAATATTAAAGATTGTCTTCTCCGACTCCTCAGCCTCCGGCACACATCAGCTCGACTTAGCAACTCGAGTCGAGTAAGGTGCCGTAGAGGGTCAAAATTGATCAGTGAGCCAACTCGACTTGTCTTGAGCAACTCGACTTGTAGCTCGAGTCGAGTTGCGTATGGGACAAGTCTAGTTGTATGTCGTGTGAGGCAGAGCAACATCGAATTTTGTCCAGTGAGCCAACACGAGTTGACAGGCGATGACTCGACTTGCCAGCTCGACTCATGTTGGTGTACGGAGGAAAATCAGTTTTAGAGCATGACAGCTCGACTTGACAGACAGACGCACGACTTGGAAACACGACTCGAGTTGAATTACTCGAGTCGTGTGGGCAATTCGAGTTGGTCAATACAACTCGTGTTGCATTAGTTTGGACTGAAAATCGAGGTTTTTAATCCCCTGTGCATGACAAACGTGGTATAGAGCCCAGTAGAGTCAGTTTTCGTGGCCCATGATATAAATAGGGATCAGAACACCTGGAGAGAGACCCGATCATTCTACACAGAACACACCGTGAATTCAATTCACGCTCCATCCACCCACATCCACTCACATCATAATTCATCAATCCATTCATCCTATCGGTCCGGAGGAAGAATCAAGTGCGGTTGAGAGAGCAATTCAATCAGAGAGACGGAGGAAAGACGCAAGCCACGTGACACTAGGGTTTCATTTTCTTTTCTTAATTTCTTCTTTTGTGATTTTGTTATGTATTTGATAGCCATGAGGGTTGTTAGTGACATCATGGGCTAAAAACTCTTTACAGTTCTAAGGATTGAAGGTTAGGGTAGTTGATTTGGAACCCTAAACAAAGTATTGTGATTTCATGCTATTAAGATTCTTATTTATTTGATTTATTTCAGATTATATTATATGTTTGTAACGTCTTCATAGCATGCTATTGATATTGCCCATTATGCTTGGTATGTTGTGTTAGCTTGTGTACATACGTATTTAATATTGTCTGTTTGCTAGGATTATAGTAGTTTGCCCGTGAACACAATAATCCTAATGGCTGGTAAATAAGATACTTGATATTCTTAGTGGAACAATACAATTAGGAAATCAAGTAGGAAGCGAATAAGTTTGAGTATTACTTTCAGAAAATATATGTTAGTCGAATTGGTCATCCGGAGGTTTATGTAATTCGCTTTATTAGTATCTAGGAAGGGGGTTCAAAACTGTTCGCGCATCATCTTATGATGTATTTTCATTGAAATAACATGAATGAACAATATGACGTCTAGAAAACCAAATCAATTGCACTATACATGAAACCTTAGAGCTATTACTTCTCTCTTGATTCAATCTCAAATATTCTTTACTTTTATTTATTTTGTTAATTGTTATTTAAATTCTTTAGTTATTAATTTATTCAAACAGTTGGAAATTTGTTACGTTAATTCTAATTGAATAGTAATACAAGTTAAGTGAATAATTAACTGTCTCAGTGGGAACGATATTTTATTTTAACTGGGATACTTTCCTCTACAAATGACATCCTTACACTTGAGAATTTTAATTGAGGTGCGCAAAATAGCCTAACAACTATGCAGACAAGTGTCCCCAATTTCTCACTGTTCGTAGTTCTATTCCTGCTGCTCATTTGGCTCAGGCTTTTAAAGCATCTAGTAATGTGACACCTCCGGCCCCTGATTGGTACCTCGACTCCTACGAGCCTTACTCTGGTAATGGATCCATTATTGCTGGAAATGGTAGTTCTTTATCTATTTCGCATATTGGCTCGAGTAATTTAACTCTTGAAGTCAAATTATTGGATGTGCTTGTTGTTTCTCATATTACGAAAAATTTGTTATCTATCAGTAAATTGACCTCTGACTATCCTGTTGATGTTATCTTCTCTGACACGTCTTTTAAAATTCAGACTCGGGTAACCAAGAGAATCCTGGCTCAGGGTAGATGTGAAAAGGGGTTAATTTACTTGATCATGGTATTCCAGCTTTAGTTGCAGCACTCCGTAGTAAAGCTTTGAAGGCTAGTTTTTCTTTATAGCACTTACGTTTGGGGCATGTCCCTTTCAATGTTATTTCACTTTTGAATAAATTAAGATATTTATCAGTTTCGTCTTTATTGCCGGATCCTGGTATGTGTTCCAGTTGTCAGTTAGCCAAGACCAAACATTTGCCTTTTACTTTAAATGAAAAACGTGTTACTGCTATACTTGACTTAATTCATTGTGATTTGTGGGGTCCTGCACCCATTCCTACTTCTGATGGTTATAAGTATTATGTGGCTTTTGTTGATGATTTCTCGAGGTTTACTTGGATTTATCCTTTAAGAGTTAATCGGACTTCTTTGACACTTTGGTGCATTTTCATAAATTTTTCTGCAATCAGTTTTCTCGTACTGTTAAAGTGTTTCAGAGTGATGGAGGTACAGAATTTGTTAATACTCGAGTTCGTGAGTTTATGTCTATTAATGGTATTCATCATCGTTTGTCTTGTCCGTACACGCCACAACAAAATGGTCGTGCAAAACGAAAACATCGCCATTTTTCTGAAACTGGTCTTTCCATGATGTTTCATTCCCATGCTCCTGCATCTTTCTGGTTTGATGCATTTGCTACTGCTGTGTATATCATTAACAGGCTTTCGTCATCCATTCTGCATGACAAATCGCCATTTGAAATCTTGTTTGGGTCTACTCCGAATTATGCTCTTTTTTGACCTTTTGGTTGCCGAGTCTTCCCGTACTTACGTGATTATGCAGCTAATAAACTTTCTCCTCGTAGTCACCCATGTATCTTTCTGGGTTATAATAGAGTTTATAAAGGTTTTCGTTGTTTGGACTCATCTCAGATTTTCATTACGAGGCATGCTTAATTTGATGAAATCTTATTTCCGTTCTCCCATGAGGCGAACTCCACTTCACCTGGTAATTTGGATATTGTCAGTTTTTTGGATAGGGCATCTCTTCCATCTAGACCTATTCGTGCACCATCATCGGTACTGTCTCAATCTCTTTGGGACTTTCGCCCCAGCCCCGACCTGCTCCTCTTGCAGATGACGAGGGTATTGTGGCTTCAGCCGTACAACCTCCTCTTCCTCCTCCTACCGAGTCTGATATTATGCACGAACCTAAACAACATGCTCCTCTTCCTATCGAGCAAGTAGCCTTAGTTGCACCACTTGTTATCCATCCTATGGTTACTTGAGCTAGAGCCGAAGTCTTTAAACCCCACTATCCAATTGACTTATCCTCCACTGCTCTTCTCTCAGCTCTTGTTGCTTGCTCTGAGCCTCGTGGTTTCAAGTCCGCTTCTAAGTCTCCAGCTTGGCTATCAGCCATGCAGGAAGAAATTGATGCTCTTCGTGCTAATAATACATGGGATCTCGTGTCTCCTCCTTATGGTGCGAACATTGTTGGTTCCAAATGGATTTTCAGAACCAAATTTCGTGTAGATGGCTCCATTGAGCGTCACAAAGCTCGTCTGGTTGCTCAGGGATTTACTCAGATTCCTGGTTTGGACTTTCACCATACTTTCAGTCCGGTTGTAAGGGCTGCTACGGTCTGTGTTGTCTTGGCTCTTGCTGTTCAGCGTGGGTGGGGCTTACATCAACTTGATGTCAAGAACGCCTTTCTCAATGGTGTTCTTGCCAAACCAGTTTTCATGGCTCAACCCCCTGGGTTTGTTGATCCTCGGTTTCCAAATCATGTATGTCGCCTTAAGAAGGCATTGTATGATCTTTGCGAAGCTCCTTTTGCTTGGTTTTAAAGATTTAGTACTTATCTTCTTAGTCTGGGCTTTCTTCAAAGTCGAGAAGACACGTCCCTATTTCATTCCATCGGAAAAAATTCACTATCTTTCTCCTGCTTTATGTGGACGATATCATGGTGACGGGTGATGACCCAACTTTGCTTTGGAGGCTCATATCTCGAACTCATCAGGAGTTGTCATTAAAGATCTCGGTCGTCTCAACTACTTTCTTGGTCTTGAAGCCTCCTACACTTCGGATGGTCTCTTTATTGATCAGGCCAAATACGCTCATGATATTCTTGAGCGTGCTGAGTTGTTGGACTCAAAATCCCATTGCTACACCTTTGTCTCCAGGGGAAGTTCTTACTCATGACGGTTCTCCATTCCGTGATCCCACACTTTATAGGTCTCTCGTTGAGGCACTTTAGTACTTAACTATCACTCGACCGAATCTCTCTTACGCTGTCAATCTTGTCAGTCAGTTTCTCCAGTCCCCAACGAATGATCACTTTCAGGCTATCAAGTGTATCCTCCGGTACGTGAAGGGCACAATGCACTTTGGCTTGTCTTTCAGTCGTCATTCGGCCTCTTCCGTTGTTGCCTACTCGGATGCCGACTGGGCTCGTTGCATTGACACTCATCGCTCTACATATGGATATGCTATTTTTCTTGGGGGAAATCTTATTTCTTGGAGTGCCAAGAAACAGCCCACGGTTGCTCGTTCTAGTTGTGAATCTGACTATCGTGCTATGGCCAATGCTCGTGCTGAACTTGTTTGGCTCTCGAATCTTCTACATGAGCTTCAGTCTTTTTCTTCCTATCGGCCTCAGCTCCTTTGTGACAATAAGAGTGCTATCTTCCTTAGCCAGAATCCTGTAGCTCACAAACGAGCTAAGCATATTGACTTGGATTATCATTTTGTTCGAGAGCTTGTGTCTTCAGGGAAGCTTACAACATGCTTTGTCCCTTCTCATCTTCAGCTTGCCGACATCTTCACGAAGAGCTACTCCCGGCCAACTTTTGAGTTCCTCCGGTCCAAGCTTTGCGTATGTCTTCATCCCACGCAACGCTTGAAGGGGGTAATAAGGGAAATAGTTGAAGTTGACACGTTTCTTATCAATTAACATATAATTAGTACAATTAGTGATTCTTTTATTTTATTCTATATTTATCTTCCTAAAATCATGGAAGAGAGTTGTATACATGTGTATTAATATAAGTTTCTGAAATCATCAATTCATCGGTGATCACCATACCTATTGTTTACGAATCTCAACATTACATTTTGGTATCTGGTGAACCTTGATCAATTGAATAATAATCAGCTAAGCAAGAATCCAGATCCATCTGATCAACCAAGAAATCCATATCAACATCAGGGAAACTCGGGACACAAGCTGAGTTTGAGTTCATCTCAGCAAGTAAATCATGCTCGATCCCAATGTGACTCGACTGGGAGGGTGGTGGCATCGAGAAATATAACGGATCAGGATCAGTCGTTGGCTCCGACAACAACGGTGATGGAGTTTCGACATGAATATGAGAATCCAGTCCTTGAGCCTCAACCTCAGACCCTGATTCAATATCATCATTCTTTTCTTTGGTCTGTTTTACTACTACACAAGTATGCTTACCTCTGTATCCAACCCTGTAGGAGGATGGCCCGTCTTCCCCTCGTTGTACTTGTTTTGTAGCGAAGCATCCTTGAGTATAGCGATGAGTGCATCGATAGTATGACCTGTGGTCGCAACAACACTACTTCACTTCATTTCATACTCATCACATCAAGCCAATATATTTGAAGCTGTAAGAAATTAATGTTTCTTATTTTCTATTGACATAAAAGACAAACAATTCTTAGATTCAAGTGGTCCAGATTAAGAGCATGGATACTTGTTGTATGTTAAAATAAACTGATGTGTCCTCTTTCTTGGTTGCTAATAAGCCCAAAGCAACAATCCCTGTCACATTAACGTACAACACTAAAAAAAAAACTGTTCTTTAAATTGGTTTACTAAGTTGCTTGGTAATTTTAAGCAACAAAAATTCAATTCTGATTCTGTTGGTAATTTGTTGCTAATAATTTCATTAGTAATTTATATGATGATACGTTAGTAAATAACAACGAATTTTATTTCGCTGACATTCCTTTGATAAAATGAAAATGTAATTTTTGTTGGCAATTCATTTATAAATTATCAACAGATTGAATTCTGTTGGCAAATTCCATTGCTAAAAAAGAGTTTTATCGCACAGCGGTTGAACTACAAAATTGTCCAACAAACTAGCAAATTTGGGGTAAATGTGAAGTAATGACGTGTACGGAAACAGGTGAGGAAGGTAATGTTAGTTGGAAAGTCAGAGACAGGGTAAACTCTACCTAGAAGTCAAACCCTCCCAACACAAGACAATTTCCAAGTTTTGGTATAATCATCAAACAGGATCATAATCACTCTTAACACAAGATTACTGATAAGAGAATGGATTAAAGAAAGTCATGTTAAAAAAGGTAATGTTAATAAGATGATAAGACACAAACCTTGGATGAGTAGTCCCCAGAATATGTTTCTGTCCATATTTCCTCCAGTTATATCCATCATGAATGTCAACCCCTTCATGCACTTGTTCATTACTCCATCTCAGCAAATTCTTCCTGTAAAATCAGCCCATTAATCCAAAATGCAAATAAAAAAGAATTAAATTACAGATCGAAGAGGGTCACCTCGTTTTCTTGTTGACATGATCCTTAAAATCCAGGTCAGAAACTTGGCATGTGGGAGAAAGGGGAGAATCGTTCTGAAGGGATGAGATAGCATTATCATAACAAGAAACTATCCTGTCGACCAAGATTCCAGAAGCTTCTGAACTTGAATTGTTCACCATTTCGATCATCAGCTTATTGGTCAGCTCTAATCCTTGACTTAGCTCACTCATCACCCTCTTTATCTCCCATCTTTCTTCTTCACTTTCCATCTCTGGATCTATCTCCACTCAGCAGTAGCTGATTTAGAGAAATGGGATTCTGAGTTTTTTTATTACTACCACAGAATAATTGATGAGAATATAGTGGTAATAAATATATAAAGAGTTGGGAGGAGGAAATTTGAGGTGGTTAAGTCTTGAAAAGGAGAATATAAAGTTGTGTAAATGGAGGACATTTTTTGACACTCTTTAACTAAAGTAAATATTCATTCATCTATTTATATAAAATTATGGGAGAATTATTACCAAACTAATCTAATTCTTCTGACTTTTTCAAACATCCCTCAACCCTACGGTCCCCACCATCTCATAGACTCATACTAAAACACACTTGCAATTTATATACTCCCTCCGTCCCGCCCATATTGCATCGTTTACTGTAGTTTTTGTGAGAACTTTATGCAGTCAAATGATGCAGTTTGACCGGGACAGATGGAGTATATGTGTGTGTGAGAGAGAATTAACATTACTCCTATTTTATGTGTTTGAATCAGAGTGATCATTTGTCTATAGTGAGTGATGGTGAGGCCTCTATAGAGATTTTTAATGCAGACTGCATATTCAATTCATTATTTATCAATTCATTTCACGATCACAGTTGGACATTATTTAATTAAAGAAAAAAAATAGTGTGTATGTTCGTTGATTCACATCTATCTATATATATATATATATATATATATTATTGTTATTTCTGAATGTGTCAAGTTCTTGAGTGACGCAAACGAATTAAAGTAGTTGATTTAATTATGTATTTACAAGGGAATTATTGACGAGAACGTGGTTGGAATAAATGTTGAAAAGTATGAGAAAAGTTGAGAGGTAGTGTTTTGGAGAAAGATGTGTAAAATGAAGAAATTCTGACCGTCTTGACTGAATTCTAGTGTGAGCATATACACACACATTTCTGACCTATTCAATATCTTATGTTGAATATTCCTTTCTCATTCAAAATACTCCCCCAACCCGTAACAAACTTCATCTTTATTATTTCTCGTTGTTTGAAACAGTTACGATTTTTGGAGATATTTTAATATTTTTAGGTTAAAATAAATGCCAAGTAATATTATGAGTGGAAAAAAGCTTGACAAAATTAAAATTAAAGTAATTTTTGAGGTTATTGAAAAATATTATTTTTCTGGGTGAAAATTATTATTAGAAAGACGAATAAGGAAAACGTGCCCACTTTTTATGAGAGAGCAGGAGATGTGGTATATAATATAAGCAAGCACAATCAATATTAATCAACCATCATCATTATAATTATTACTCCATGATAAGAGGACAAAATTATTAGAAAGAACGTAGCATAAGATTCTTCATCCAAAAGAAAGCTGGAATTTCAAGTCAAAGATGTAGTATTCCTGTTTTCTTACAAAAATCAAACCATCCAGATTGATTTTGAATGGCCTCAAAACATAATATTTTCGGATTCAACTTGATTCATTTACACACATCATCTCCTATACAAGCATCGAGTATCACCTTAATCATCTGAGCAGCAGCAGAGTCCCTTGCTTCACCGGGTTTCGACTCCTCACCACCTTTTGCATAGAGCTTAAAATCCTTTCCCTTGAGTGTCACATCGGATTGGAACTTACCTACACAAAAATGAAGATTTCTGAGGATAAGCTGTTGGGGTATGGATATATTTAAGTGCAGAATAGATATCTTGCAATCTGATATTTGCGTAGCTAATTTTCTGCTTTTTCATTTCATGGTAGAATACATCAATTTATAGTCATTACATGACATGAGATTTAATGCATGAATTTAATGTGTACATTCATCTATCAACCTTCTTGATTCTTCTACTTGACTACCTCCTCATATGTCTTCAATGGAGTTGGACCATCATTACAAATTACTTTCAACAACTTCTCTTAATTTGTAATGTTAACATGTCCTCTGAATTGCTCAAGCTTCTCTGACGTAAATGCTTTCGTAAACCCATCTGCAAGTTGCTCCTTAGTGTTCACGAACTCCAATTGAATTTCTTGCTCACTTACGAGATCTCTTATAAAGTGATGCCGCAATTCGATATGCTTAGAACTTGCATGGAAAACTGGATTCTTTGTCATTGCAATAGTCGACATATTGTCGCAAAAAATAGTTGTTGGAGTGCCTTGAACTTGCTGAATATCAGCAAACACTCTCCTCAAGCATACAGCTTCACAAGCTGCATCACACGCTGCAATATAATCCCCTTCCGCCGACGAGAGCGAAACGGTCTTCTGCTTCTTAGATGCCCAAGAAATTATCTTAGACCCCAAGCAAAATATATATCCTGATGTGCTCTTACGATCATCAATCGAACCTGCCCAATCACTGTCGGTGAAACCAACAAGCTTATCATCCATTTCCTTGACATAGTTATGCCAAAATTTCTTGTTCCTTGAAGATACCGCATGATTCTTTTTGCTGCGGCAAGGTGTAATTTGCTTGGATTATGCATGAACCTTGAGATCGAACTTACTGGATAGACAATATACGGCCTTGTGTTTGTCAAGTAAATTAAGGAACCTACTAAGCTCCTGTACAATCTTTCATCAACCTTTTCTGCTCCATCATCCAGTTGCAATTTTTCATTTGATGCCAATGGAGTTGCAATAGGCTTGCAACTACTCATATTGAATTTTTCAAGACACCATCAAGATACTTCTCTTGAGAAATGAAAATCTTACCCTTTGTTTGACGAACTTGAGTCCCGATAAAATATTTCATAAGACCCAAGTCAGTCATCTCATACTCTTTCATCATAGCTTCTTTGAAAATTTCCACCATCACACGATCACTGCCCATGTAGGTCAAATCATCTACATATAAGCAAACAATGAGAAAATTATTTCCTTCCTTCTTCACATATAATGAAGCCTCGTTAATGCTTCGAACAAATCAAATTTTCTGGAAATAGCCATCAATCTTGCTATTCCAAGCTTTGGGGGCTTGTTTCAAGCTATATAAAGCTTTCTTCAATCTGCAAACTTTCTTTTCTTCTCCTTTAACAACATAACCTTCAGGTTGTTGTACGTAGACTTCATCCTTTAAGTCACCATTAAGAAATGCTGACTTTACATCCAATTGATAGATTGGTAGCTCCAACTGTGCAGCAATGGCTAGAACGATCCGAATCATTTCCATTCGAGCCACTGGTGCAAACGTCTCCGTGAAATCAATATTGGGCTGCTGAGAATATCCTTTCACTACCAAACGGGCTTTGTGCTTGAGAATCGAACCATCTTCTTTGAATTTTGTCTTGTAGATCCATTTCACTCCAATCACATTTTTCCCATCAGGTGGATCCACAAGTTCCCAAGTTTGGTTTTTTTGAATGCTTGCAATCTCATCATCCATTGCTTCCTGCCAACATGTTTCTTTTGTTGCTTCAACATATGATTGTGGTTCAAAAGAGAATAGTGCCACATTACAAGCATCATAGATATCAGCCAAGCTTCAAAATTTTGAAATCGGACTTTCGGAGTCGGCATGAAACTCTCCACGTGAACTTGGACCAGGAGTACATGGGCTGCTGCAAGTTCCACTTGAGCTAGGATCATCATTCTTCTTTGATGAAGTAGGCATGATAATTGCTTTCCCTCTCTGATTTCATTCTCCCAATTCCAAGAACCCATTTCATCAAAAATAACATCACGTGAAGTAACAAGTTTGTTGGTCTTTGGATTAAGTAGACGATAGCCTTTCGACTCGTCACTATACCCAACAAATATGCATGGCATGCTCAGTCTGATCAAGTAAAAGATTAATCAGAGACTGCCATGGTTCATGGCTGCCACTTCAATTCTGCATTAGCACAACGATCACTCAGACCATGTTTTAATCTCCGAATAATAACACTAAGATGTGTTAATGTTTTAGAGTAGCATAACTATTTTTTACTAGGTTGTTAATGGGTAGAACCTAAAATTAGTGCTTTGTCTGAAGTGAGACGAAAACCTACATTGAATCTTCCAAGAAAGAAACTTACTTGGTCTGCAGTGAGACGAAAACCTACATTGAATCTTCCGAGAAAGAAACTTACTTGACATGAAGACTTTCCAGGAAGATAGACATCAGATAATCTGGTGTGTTTCTCAAGTTGAGGTCCGCAGTTATTTTCAGCTCTCTGATTCAACTTGTGATCCAAGATCAGGCACCAGATACATTTACGAGCTAACTCAACTTCGTTACCTGAAAATACGCAAGCAGAGAAATTATAATAAGTTGTTCGGTCATTTCAATAGTTCTATGATGTAAGAATGTGTGTTTATAGATAGAAAACATCACACAATCATGAGTTGTGCTGATCTGCAGTGACTATCCATCATAATAAGTGGTTTGGTCCATTTTTAGGAGACATGGATAAAAGAGTGTGAAAGATGCATACCATCTCTCACTCTAAAAATGTTATCTTCGCATAACTCCAGCGCATCTTCCATATTGCAGATTTGAGAATACTGCCAAGATAAGTACAGTTTAGACATATGTACATGTTAATAAAATCAAAAGGTATTTCACTTTACAAGCTGACTTTCCAAAAAACTATTATTAACAGATGTCTTTTTTCTGTATAGAAGTGTCAAGGCATAACTTTATTTAAGGTCCTGTAAAAGTATGATCAGTATATATTCTTCCGTTGCATCATCAACTCTCACTGCTATCTGAGAAAGAGAACTTGGAGGACTAGATAATGAACCCTTGTCAAGTTGCTTGCTGTCATTACCCAACTTTTCTAGAGTTTCACTTCTGTTGTTGTCAGCAGAATCCAGGATGTCATATTTTTCATAGGATTTGTCAGTGTCTTTTTTTGTACCACAATTTACCCTTCTGGAATAAATATTCAGCCTCTTGTGATCCTTCGGTGTGTCGGCATCCAAATGAGAGACGCTGCTATGCATTGGAGCAAGAACCTCATAGTTCAATAAAGCCGATTCCTTGCTACGAGTAAGGTCTTCTTCACATTTGAACATTGCAGTTACTTAAGCTTGGTAAGCATAAATCCATCCTGCAACACCTTGCAGTTTGTCAAAACGAATGTAACACATCCCACAATCTCATATCCAACCAGAGGATTAAAACGCTGGTAGACTTACTTTCAGACAACTCAAAAGGTGTGTATACAATTTTTTGCCTTTAGAGGTACAAAAGAAACCGATCTCCCCTCAACTCCATCAATAAAAAATCACCACATTTGAAAAGAATAGGATATTGAAATATTGTAAAGCAACAATGAAGGTTCTACTCTATGGTTCAAACAAACCAATTTTTTTTTTTTCAAATAATAAAAATATAAAATAAGACCAACAATTTCATGGTATAACATATTTGATATTTTTGTAAGAGAACAAGACAAATATGGTAGAGCACATTTTTTAAAAAAACAATAGAATGGTGATTTTAACTTCAATATAGTTCTAGAGAAAAGCAAAAACTGAAAACTTCAGCCAATTCTCATAATTTCTAAAGTTGGTTAGACAGCAATCTACTTAGAATTGATATTCTGTTCCATATAAGTACAGAATCACAAAACTATAGAGAATATTACTACGTAAAGTAGAATATGCTTATATTAAAAAATAAATATGCAGATTAATATATTGCAACAAGCTCATAATAATCACTGTGTATGAAGTAGTGACTAACTAGAAGAAAGAAAAATGTTCATAACAGATTATTATATACTTCATACCCTGAAAGCCAGCATGAGATGAACTCCACATAAGGAAGCAAGTGGTGAAACTGGACAGCAGGGGTAGTTTTCCAGATACCATTTTCTTGTTAGAGGGCCCTGTAAGCTGAAGATTGAAGGGTTACTGTTCATCAGAAAGCTATCTGATTCTGATACATATATAATCAAGCATGTTTTTCATCGTGTGGAGTAATATTCATACATTATAGAATGATTAAATTAAGTAAAGAAGATCTACTCCGCCTTCAAAGTTGAATACTCTCCCATCCGCCTTTAAGGGTGTCATTTGCTTTTTGCACGTGAATTAAGAAGTATTATTATTTAATGTATAGTGGTTTTTTGCACGTGAATTAAGAAGTATTATTATTTAATGTATAGTGGGTAGTTGTATTAGTGGAGGTGTGAGTCTATTTTTTAGTTGTATTAGTGGGTGTGTGTGAGTCTCATATGTATAAAAAAGAAAATAAGACATTTGGGGTAGACACATGCACATTTTAATCGGAACCGGTCTAAACGGAACCAAAACCAGATATATTCCGGTTCGGTTTCGGTTCCTCATTTTGTGAAACCGGAACCGGCGGTTTTTCCAATTTTTTCTTTTTTTTTACGTTTCAAAGGCTAAAATTAAAAAAAAAGAGAAAAACCGGAACCGAAACCGGCCTACCCTCGGTTCAGTTCCGGTTTCATATTTTCCCAAACCGGAACAGACGGTTCCGAACCGCCGTGCATGTCTATTTTGGGACGGACGCAAAAAATGAAAAAATGGCAACCTTAAAAGCGGACGGAGGGAGTATATTATCATATATTTAAATCTTTATATAGAAATTATGTTTTAACATATATAGTTAACAGTTGAGTTAGTCCCACACATTATTAATTGAATGGAACACAAACAAACTTAGCTCAACGAATTTTAAACCCTAAAATCGAATATAAAATTACATTAAAGTTTTGATAAAATGCTTCACATATATATTCATTTCCTCTCCACTTTAATTTTACACTTTTTCATCTCAAGTTTAAGTTTATAATTTCATAAAAGAAAATGATACTTAAGTAATATCTTCATAACATACTTTAATTTTAAAATTATGATCTCTTTTAATATACAATACTAACTACTAATTTTACAATTTTAATTAATACCAAATAATTCCAAAATCAAAAAAAAAAAGTGACTTTTATTAACAATGGTGGTAGCAATTTGAAGTTTTGAAGTCTGTGGGAGGAAATGAGGAATCACCAAAGAAAACATCAGCAATGCAGCATGATAAAAGAATCAAGAAAAGTACAAAAGAAGAATAAAATAAATACCAATCATAAGAGATTAAACAAGGACATGGTAATAATTAACCATGATTATAATATATTCTACAATAAGATAAGAAAAATAAAATAAAAGGATGAAGATTAATTAATTACAAGTTGTAATCCTTTTCTTTTGTTTCCTCTTATCCTTAAAACTGTCACTGTTTCTCATTAGCCAAAATCTTTCTATCTCATCTGCTTTTCTTCCTGGAACTCTTCCAGCTATCAGAGCCCACCTGCACATTCTTACCATATTACTACTATTCATAATAATTTCTATCTTTATTCCCCATTAATAAAAACACAACCTTGGAACAAAAGAAACACACACATCATGTACAGCTGCTAAAGAAATTGCAGCCAACATCAAACTCACACACATATCCAACAATCATGTGATAAAATAAAATACGAGGTTGAAGAATTATAATCTGTACTTGTCTCCGACGAGCTTGTGCATTCTGTTGATGATGTCTTCTTCTTGCTCACTCATGTCTATGAACTCCCATTCTACACTGCTCACTTCTGGACCAACCATGATCAACATGAATAAAATCCCATGTATGAAAGATTAATGAACAATGGTATATGATAGAATTTTCACCTTCTGATAAAGAAAATTTTCGAATCTTAGGATTCTTTTGCCGACAGTTATCCATAGTTGAGAGTGAGGGGAGCTAGCAAAGAAAAAAAGCTATAATGGTCATGTAAGTATTATATTGTTTAATTATGAGACTAGTATATGTATGTATACAGTATACTCCATGCCATGTGTGTATTAGAATGAAAACTGCTGGTCCTGCCAAATGAAATTGACTGATAGGTGCTAACCATCCAATACCTACAAACATCAACCTATCTACCTCCTCATATTTAATCATTATCCATTAATTAATACTCATATATACTACCATCGTCCCCTAGAGAAGTTAGCATATTTTTTTTGGCACGGAGATTAAGGAGTATAATAATTTAATGTAAAGTGAAGTAAAATGAAGTGAGAGAAATAATATTTAATGTGTAGTGGGTAGTTGTATTAGAAGTGATATGTGGGCCCATAAGAATAGATTAATTATTTTTGTATGGGTTCCATGTATTAAAAATAAAATGTATCAACTTTAACGGGACAAACCAAAAAGAAAAGTGTGTCAATTTCTATGGGACGAAGAGAGTAAAGTATATTTCATTATATACTTAAAATGTTTATATTAGTATTAGTATGATCAAAACTTTATTTTTCTTTTTTTTTTCTTGAAGTATACTTGGTATTTAAGAAAAGTTGAGAAAAAGAGTGATGTGAAGAATGGATAAAATAAAATAAGTATGGGGTCATCATTTTTTTTAGTCCAGAAAAAGACTTCAATCATATCCATTTATCCATTCTTATTTGAATTATATACCATATGGAGTATATCTGGATCAAGATAAGAAATTCATTGGAGATTCGAACTTGTCAGGTTTCGTAATCATTTATATTTTTAAAACATAGTAGGCAATAAGTTTTGTTGATTTCTTTAAATTAGACTTTTGAATTGCAGTGGATTGAAGGGAGAATGATATGAATGTTTTTGTCTGATTTATAAGTAAGTTCATGAGATCCTGACACCTTTTGCATTTTGTATGGATGAGATCATGAGAATATGGAGTATACTAGTATATATCAATCAATGTAGATATACTTTGGCTTTTTTTTCTTTTTCTTTAGAAATTGTGTTTTATTTAAGGAATAATGTTTCTAATGTTTTATGTATTTTTATTTTGTTCTTACTATCTATCTATATTTTGATGATTGATTTTATTATTATTAATTTTTTTGGAGTGGCCTTTCTATTTTTGGCAAAGATTCGTGTTACATGATCTCACGAAAAAATATTTTTAATAAAAGTGATAATAGTATGGTGGCATAAATGACAAGTAATACATGATTGGGAAAAAAATAATAGCATTTTTATAATAAAAAGTGATAATCAATTACAAAATCTTCATTTTGAATTTATTTATTTTTATGTTTTGTATCCTGTACATTTCCTCCTTCACTCATTTTTTTTTATTTTTTTCTTCTCTTTTAATCTTTTTATTGCATTATATCGTATCCCTTAAATGTTATTTAGCCCCTGAAAAAAGAATTAAATCAGAATTATCCAATAGAAAAGTCTGGCTGGCTATTAGAGGTTGGACATTCCGTTACAACCAAGTATCAATTTGTTCTGTAACATCAGTTTGAAAGGTGGATGGCTACTTTGTTCAACATTTAATTCATTGTTAAAATGATTTTTTTTGAATGGTTCGCATTTTTCTCTAATGTAACTTTCCATAATAATTTTGTCAGGTTGAGATTCGAATTCTTTTAGTAAAATTTTATTGTAAAAAAGGTGGTTCGCCCACCCCATGAGCTCCCGCACGCCGGCCCGACAACATGTGAAGGAGGTTAATCATAGTAACTCAACTAACCAACAAGGGTTAGACCTTTTTACCCACTTTTAGTAAAATCTTATTTGCAACTCCATGAGCATATGTGAAACTTGTTCATCATTGTATTTTGATCATATAAAATTATTTTTTTATAAATAAAAAATTACTCTTTAAATAGGTAAATTATTACTCTTTCAAATAATTTTTTTTACTTATTCCAATAAGAATATAAAATATCCAATATATTAAAATATGAAATGTAATATTTATTTAAATTAAAAAGTATAATACTTCATCATCCTAAAAATTTTTTTGATAAAATTATGGTGCAACGTGAACCCAATTCTTATGAATATTTGCCTTTTTTAAAGCAAAAAAATCATATATATATATATATATATATATATATATATATATATATATATATATATATATATATATATAGAGGAGTAATAACGTCATATTTCAATTGCTATCGAATTAAACATGCGTTTCCTTTCAAGTTGATTCCAAGATTTTCATCCATCAATTCAACTTCATTTTCTTCTTATTGGATTTTTATGATCATATTCATTATTTATGCGAGATGTTATATCATTAATGCGTGTATAAGAAATCAAATTATTGCTCCTATAGACCTTTATCGTCCACGTCCTAAAAATTAATGAAAAAAGTAAATCATATATTGATGGAGAAAGTAAATCATAAAATGTGCTTCGGGTGACATATTGAGAACTCATTATATTTTACATGTAACAGGCAAGTAGGCGAGCATGCGAATAACAAATAAACATTGTTGAATATTAGGCATGTTAAGATAAAATTAAGTGTCATAAGAATAATGTGTATCTTGCAAAAATCATATCTTTATTTCCCTAAAGAGAAAAAAAAAGTTCTCCACATATGATTAAAAGTGGGATCATAAAATAAAAAGGTATAATATAATATTACACAAACATGGAGATACAATTATAACCTAAGAAAATATAACTTACCTAAATATATAATAATTAAAATTGTACATGAATTGATTACAAAAATAATATTGTGTGAAATAATTTAATCTTTATATATACAATAATCTATTAATTCATTTAAATAATTAAAATATCTTGCCAAAAGTAAGTGATCACCTTCCTTTCTCCCACCAATGAATGAGATCTAAATTAGAGCCACTCAATTATTCCCTCATTTGTGGCCACTTTCTTATTGTCGTCAGAACGTAAATTATATTCCGAATTTTTTAATTGATTTCATTACTTTATATTCTATAGTAATAATTCGCAACGTCCCGTTTGAAATCAAAATTCAATTAATTGAAAAAAACTCAGCAAACAAGTGGATGTGATACTTTAACATAAATTTATTTCACAATCCATCATCAACTATATAACATCTGATTTACCCAATTTACACAAACTTATTGCACGCATTCATGCTGGAGTAGGATGCAATTATAGGCAATTCTAAGCAACGAAATTCATTGGAGGAATATTAAATTTAGAGTTAGTCTCTTGTATACACCCCAACAAATGCATAAAATATTCAAGAATATAACATTTTATTCTAAGAGTAAATATTATTATTAATGAGGATACTATTTTTTTTATTGAAAGTATTAGTTGAAATATAAAGAATATTAATGTTCAACTAAAAAATTAACTTTTTTCCCTGAAAAATTATGAATACAAATTTTTATAGTAAAGGGTATGACATTCAATACACAAAGGTAAAAACGATTGCATGATATTTTCCACTTGCCTGAGATGAAGCATCAAGAACGCATTTCTACGAAACACATTCCCAACAAGTATATATATAAATTTAGAAATCATTCTTTACTTTAATTTTTGTTAGATGGCCCAAAAACCATGTCAAGCTGGTCTTAAAATTTCCAACCTACCATCAATGTTTTTCGGTTCAAGTTAATGGAAATAATTGAAAGATCTAGGTGATACAGCAGAAAAAGTAACTTAAAAATTAATACATCTACATAACCCAATAACAAGCTTGAACTACAAGGATGGCCATAAATGTAATGTGGTCTACCTGACTAAGCAATAAGCTTTAAAGCTCAAAACTTGTGCTGCATATCGACCATTCAATATCTAGAAGCTAACTGGATGAGTAAATTCAGAATGATTTAATGCACTAATCATAGCTCACTATGTACCAAAAGGGCAAGTTAGACAATAGAATGCAAGCAATCTTTCGAGTTAAATGGGGTGTAATGATCTCACCAAGGTTGTCCGATGCCTCCAATTCGTCTTGCCAGCTCAAAGTCCTTTTTCACTAAGAACATAACCAAAATACACAAGTCCAAATATTAGAATTGACTAAAGAGAAACTATGGGTGAGTATAAATCTCCTTGAAATTAAAGATATTATCAGCATCCTCTCATGTTAAATGTTAATGCATACTCCCTCTGACTCGTAATAATAGTTACATAGTTTCTATTTGGGTGTCCCATATAATGATTACATTTCCCTTTTTGCTAGATTACATTCACACTAAACAATACTCCCTCCGTCCCAGGAATACATTCGTGTATTCTCTGGCACGGAGTTTAAGAAAATTAACTTTTTGGTAGTGTGATGTAAGAAAGAGAAAGGGTATTTTGGGTAATTGAGTATAATAAAGTGTATTATATAGTTGACTTTGACTAGATTGTGTGTAAAAAAAAGGTGACATTTTTGTAATATTGTAGTATTGTAAGGTTATTGATATTGTGTATTGTTTCCATTTTTAGGGGGTGAAAGTTTCTTGGGACGGACCAAAATGGAAAGTGTGAATGTATTCTTGAGACGGAGGGAGTAAATAATATATCTCCATGGGACCCACACACAACACTAGTACAACTACCCACTATACATTAAAATATTATATCTCTCTATCCACCACACATTAAAATATTATAGTATTCCTTAATCTCCACTAAAAAAACAAACATAATTATTACTGTGGAACGGAGTGAGTACATCGTAAGGAACTTAATATAAAAGGAAACTTACTCAAAGTGACCCGCTTGGCATGAATGGCACATAGCATTGCATCTTCGAACAACCTAACTAGAAAATCCTCAGCAGCCTAACAGCAAGTATAAAGAGGAAATATTGAGTTTTAACATAATCAACTTTTAATGGCTCTTAAGCTTATATACATGCTTTCTTCAAGAAAAATATTTCAAAAATTTAATGAATAAATTTTAATACATCGATATCCTTGCAATGTGTTAATTAGGCAACAATAATGCTTAAATATATAAAGGATCAAACAATTACAAAATGAAGGCCTACATACACATGTGCAGGCAAACATTCCAACACAAGAATTAAAACATATATAAACAACATGCAAGAAATTGCTAATAGGGCTATGGCAGTGAATCCCAGAGAATCCCATAATACAGTTGATAGGCGCACATACTGAAAAAAATGGGGGTGTTGAAAGTTAAACATTTTTTGAGAAATTGAATGAAACTTTCCAAATTCTCAGAATAAGCCAATCATTAGTTTCTTAACACAAATTCTGAACCTTAAAATCAAGGATGCTAAAGCACAAAAAAATAACTTTACAAATTAGTCAATGACCAGTATTTTAGTGAAAAATGTGCACAAGGTATATATTAGGATATTAGCATTGAACTGCAGGAAATTTTATCAGGAAAACATATTTACTCAGACAGATTTCAATCCTTGTGCTCCTTTCAACATTGATTTTCAAGGTGAAAATTACATTTAGAAATCATTGTTATGGAGGGTACTGAAGTCTAGCCTCAAAATTAGGATTCAATGTTCATTAACATTTAAAACGGGAATGCATAATTACATTACACATTGTATTCCATCAAGGTACACAGTTGGGGTTATGCGCAAATTGTATTGTAAGTGTAGTTTTTTTAAGAAGTACCTCTTGTATAGCCACTAAGGCTTCTGCTTGCCAACGTTGAACATTTGGTGAAATGTCCTGAGTAATCTCTCTAACCTGTTAAATTAGATAATATGTGGTTCAATATCCTAGAAAAATTAGTAAGCAACATGCAGGAGATGCTTCCAATACCAGTATGATAAACATCAAACGAAGCTTCTCAACTTAACTGCTGGATGCAAAACAAAATTTTAATAGCAAAATGAACACAACATTTCATTTGAACCCTATTAAAGCCCTAATCAAATCCAATTACTATGCCTCGATGGCTCAGACAGTAAGCATGTAAAGGTGTAAGAAATTTACAAGTCTAGCAAACGGTGCAAACGGGATTAAAAGGTTAAAAGACTTCTGATATTTCCGAATCTCCCGAAGAGCCACCGTCCCTGGCTTATTTCGCCGTTTTTTCTGCAATGTAGCACCGCCCCTAGCTGAGAATCAACAAATTATCACACCAGCTTATCAACTGTACTTAATTGAAGCGTGCTAGAAATTCCCAGCGACACAACTTGCATATAAACATCCCAAAGACGAGAAAAAAAGAAAAAAGAAAAAGGGAACTTACATGGTGTCTTAGCAGGAGTCCTAGGGTTTCTTCCAGGCGATTGCTAAAGAAGTTGGAGAAAAAAACCCACATTTGAAGAAAACATTAGAAATTAAACAAAGTAATAAAAAAATCAACTATATTTGAAATTTGAAAATAAAAACTAATACTGCGATCCAACGAACTGCGCCGTACCTGAGCCCTTGAAGTTGAAGGAGTTGCTCCAGCTGCTCAAATTTCAGAAAATAAACAGAATCCGAAAGTTAGGGTTCCAACAAACCAGCAAGAGCAATAAAAGGGGAACAGACAAAGATGACGCTCACCGGTGGTTTTCTGAAATAGAGCGCGCTTTCTACTTTTCGCCATTGAAATTCCTCAACAAGTTGATACAGAGTTTTTTTGGTGAAATACAGAAATTTCCCGCTCAAGAAATTCGAAAAATTGTTGTTCGCCTCCGACTCCGAGTCGACACCGCTCTTCACTCCTCAGTCCTTCCCCACTGAGTGGGGTCCACCTCTTGCTCGTTACGGAATTCACCCCTTTTAAAATTGCCAATTTAAAGACTTTTTTTTTTAAACAGTAGTAGCAGCCGGTAGGCTACTTTAGTCTTTGGGTAATTATTTAAATTTTGAAATTTGGGTTTTTGGGTTACTAATTGTCTAAGGTCATAAGAAATGCCCATTAGGAAAAAATAGGAGTACAATGAAATGAAGGGTTACAATAATGAATAAAGTATTACTTATAAAGATATTAAACTTTTTGGATCAAAAGCTGTGTAATTGTATAGTCGATGCGCAATATTTAGATAAACTCTTTGAGTAAAACTATTACCACCTCCTTCATAACAATTTCATATATATATATATATATATATATATATATATATATATATATATATATATATATATATATATATATATATATACTCCATATTAAGTGATAAAAAAAGTTAAAACTATTAATCTATTATATATTAAAAAAATTACCGGAAGTAACAATTCTCTTATTCCGTAAAAATCACATTTAATATAACTTCGCACAAATGGTATAATAAAATGTTGCTACATTTTAAATAAAAAATTAATACATCTTACTCAATCAAACGTAACAGAACAGTAATCCATCCAATGCTTGATGAGTTGGTGTAAACATTTCAATGCTAGAATTTTTATTGAACGGCAATATAAAATCTTCAATATCGTGTATTTTTCAATTGTCCATTTTTTTTCTTTTGTCACTTATTTCTTGCATGTAAACTGCTTGGAATTGTAATCATCATCATGTACCATTACATCTCACGAGAAATTCAATCAACTACTAAGCATATCCTTGAAGAGTTGACTACACACCAAATTCAAGCATGGGCAGTTGTTCACTGTTTACTGGAACTCAAACACCCACACTGAAGATACAAAGAATGAGATGATACAAACTATGAACAGCTCTACTGAAGATCATAAATACACATTTCTTGCAGATGCTAACTAAAAACCTCTTATCAAACAGGATCTTAGATTGTACAATCCCACAGAGTAATCATGCAACTCCCAACACACGCTAGATTTCCTCGATACGTCATGGCTGTGATGGCATTGGCGATGATGGCGGCTTGTAGTCGGGATACTAGAAACAATGAACACATAGATGTTAGATCGCTGAATGTGATCACTTCTATCCAAAAGTGCTCCCTACCTAGTAGATGAGGATGTAAGGAATTGTAACGATAAAGGAAGTAGATGAGGTATGGAAGAGTTTACGTTTGGATATGGTGAAAGTGGCCTTGGAGGGACGGGGAGTGATTCTTCTACAATTTCGGCTTTAGGGACGGAATTGACTTCTGGAGCTGCTTCGGCTATAGGTGGAGAAGTAGACTCGGAATCACTGGGGGCAGGAGGTTTCGCCTCCACTGGTACAGGTAGAGTTTTGCTGATTACAATGGGTGGTAAAAGAGCCTTTCCTATTTTCTGAGAGAGTAAATTCAAGAAATTAAAGCTATAAGACAGAAAGAGAAGTATAAAACTCAAGTTTCAGATGTAAGGTTATCACCTGTATATCACCAACAAGCTCCGATGGAGCAACTTGAGTATTCAAGACCTCATCGATCTGTTTTAGAGTTAGCTTTCTATCCTGTGGATGAAAAATGGTGAAATATCAGAATATGTGTATGTTCATAGTCTTGAAACGATGATAAGTAAGACTTAAATTTGCGCACTAGAAGGGATACTGTAGGAGAAAAGGTAACAACCAACCTCTTCATACAGGAGTTTCTTGCTCACAAATTGCACAAGAGCAGTTGTACCTAAAACTTGGAGAATCGTTTCGGCCTGAAAATAATCAAGAAGGTTAACGCGGAGGTAATTGAAAATGTATGTTGCTCGGTACATGCTTAATCCTTGGTATCTTACCTCTGTGTATGTCAATAGTCCAAAACCAACAGCAACCGCAACACCGAGGACCAGAGGCACAGCAGAAACCTCCTACATGCATATTTAGATTAAGAAAAAAAAAAAGAAGATGAACAGCAAATCATCTGTACATACTACCTAAGATGTAATAAAATTCAAGATGTTTACCCCAAAAAATTCGGTCAGATTACTCAGGTCGAAGCTGAATGCCTTCTTTGGAAGTATCCAAGGAAGTCCGCTGTTCTGCATAAGTTTTCCGTGTATAAGTTCAGGAGCATTTGCTGAAATCGAGCTATCGTTTCATTGTAAGAGAATTAATTAATAATAAGAGCTCAGTGAAAGTGGCAGTAACCTTCCACCCTCTAGGTCCTTCGGCACCATCTTTGATTGCGTAAGCAGCTTTGAAGCCGTTGATTGTTGCCAGCTCCGAAACAAGTTCAGAGTTTCCGTCAAATCTGGCTTCATCACAAATCAGATACATAAAACTGAATGCCTTGAAAACTTATGATCTCAGTCTTTTCACTGCCTACTCCCATTCAATATCTACTATCACAGATTGTTGATTCATTTTCTTTACATGAATTGTTTAATGATTGAACCTGAAAAAAGGCTGCATTGCCCCAATGCTAAAGAACCAATGCAATCCAAAATTCTACAATCTTCCTATGATTAGGGAAACTTTGAATATAAGCATATAACCTATAAGATTCCTTACCAAATCAAAAGGACTTAATCAGTAGATCCTAAATGAATCAAGGTCAATGATTATGCTCAATGCAATAAAATACTCCATCAAGAAAGCTTTCAAACATAGGAAGGGTCAAAAGTCTTACTTGTCCAAAACGAACAATGTGGTGTTCTCTGGTTCCTTAATCTTCAAAGACAACTTGTTCAAGAACCCTGACTTGTCGTCACCTTTATACACAATGGCAACGGGCTTCTTCTTCAGGGCCCTAATATCAGGGTTCCCTCCTTGTTTAATGTCGGAAGAAGCCCGTATATCCAGCAACACAGCAGTCGCATCACCACCTAATTTCGCATAAGCATTTCTTGCAGTCTCCACTCCCCATGGCTTAGGCTTACCGAGAAGCTGCGACACCAGCAGCGGCACCGCCACAACCGCCAATCCGCCGCCGACAATCAGCGGATTATCGGAAGCAAAAGTAACGACATTGTCGAGAAGTCCACCGACATCGATATCCGGAATTGAGCTGCTGTCACTGTTCACCGATTGCTGGAGGGCTTCTTCATACGTAAGCGCTTTAGCAAATCCGGAATTCAGCACTGATGATAAGATCGCTAGACCACCCTGTAAGCTTCTTGAAACGGAGAAACTGGATATATTTTGATTGTTCTTGAATTGAGAAATGGTGGCTATGGATAAACTCCTTCTGAACTCTCTTCTTTTTGCGAGAACTGATATTGGAGACAACCCAACTGCATTCAGGGTCTCCATTCGCCACTGAGATTCTCTTCTTAATTAGGACCTAAATACCATGAGAAGATGATGATGAAGCTGTTCGTTAAGGATGGTTCAGATGCTGCCCTGTCTTATTTTTCCAACTTTTTCCTGTTAGAAATTGGCTGCTGTGGGAGATGAGAGATCTAGCCAGTGGGAGGGCGCCACGCGTCATGATGTCAGATAAGAGATTGATCTGAGCTTGCGATAGTGAGTGGCTGAGGATTGCTTCCGTAGAAGCTTCTTGGAGAGATCTTGATGTTGCAGTACCACTGTATAAATAAAACGTACAACACTATTTTCTTTCAGACAGTACGTGCACCACTACTTAATAGAGAATACAACCGTGTAGTACACCCCACCCCAACTGATTTTCACTCCATACACTGAGGGAACACAAAAACTCACAAAAAAAAAAGAAAAAAAAAGGAGAAAATGGACACAACTGAACCCTATAATATATTGGGGAAACACAAACTCCAAAAAAGGAGACGGAAATATCCCACGCAAACACCACACACATAATTAAAGAGAATACACTCTACAAAAGGAGATTAAGAAAGGGAGACTAACTCCCGCAAGGGAGACTAAAGAAAAAAAGAGAAAAGAACAATGAGACGAGATTATACACGAGTAATCATATTCCATCAAGAGGGGAAAATGAAAATGCACAACAGTTAATTTACATTCTCCATAAAACCCTTTCTGCAAAAATTAAAGTGTAGTAGTCAAGAGAAACGCACTTTCACTTGACAATGACATGGTGCTCCATATTTGGTGGTGAAAAGAACATCACAAAATATCAAAGAAATATTCCAAACCCTGGCCGATTTCCCAGATTGAGATACCAGCATCCCAAGAGAGAGCTTCTTGAAGGCGCTTTGCGATTGACATGAGCGTCGGGTAGAACACGACGTGCTGTACGTTTTGCTCATCAGTGTACAAGAAGAAATGTTCTGCGCTTTTCTTCTCCCACTGCAGTTGTGGTTGGTGCTTCTCCAGCAAAGACAAATACTCTCTTCCGACTATAGCTCCACCACCTAAACCTGAAATCAACGAAATATAAAGGAACAAGGAATCAATCATGGACTACTCATATATGTGACTTTCTACCAAGTAAAATGAAATTAAAAGCTGTAGCACATCCAGAATGACATGAAAAACCAAGAATCTTGAGATCACAAAGTACTAAAGTAGGCAGAAAAATAATTATGTCTACCCTCATTTGTTTGAATGATTAGGAAGAAGCATGGAAAGACAGTATATTTCCACTGCTGCTTCACAGCTGTTATTGTTTTTTGCTATTTCACGAAAGCTCAAGATATATACCTCCAGTGACTACAAAATCATTTCCGTAGAAATTGATGCCGATGAAAATCTTTTTGGCTAATTTCTGATGATCACCAGTGCTGGCATCAAGGAGAAGCTGCAAGGTAGAGTGGATCCACTTCAAAGGTGCATTTGGACCTGGATTCTGGGGTCCTGAGAAGTCATAAGTCATAAGAGAGAAACCATCTACGTACTCACTCAATTTCTGCAGATCTCCTGGTCCAAAATCATATTCCTCCAACTTAATGGAATGAGGTGGCCCTATAACAAAGACTAATTGCAAAGTCTGGCTTCCAGCCTGTATCGAGCTTGTGGAATGGATAGCTTGTCCAAGCTGAATGATAAATTGCAGAGCCTGGGGTGATGAAGTAAAATTGATTCCATCAGATGGGTAACGATACTAGTTTGGTAAATCATTGCTGTGACCATGACTTAAACCTTATTGAGTGGCAGGAATCATAGAATCCACTACACCTCAAATTTAACTCCGATTTGAAGAGTAAATGATTAAAAAGCAATAGAGATTTCTTACTCCCTCTCTCTTAGGCGCGGGAGAGGAGGAAAAATGTCATGACTAGATCAACATATGAACTTTACAGCAGAGGTACTGGATTCTATCTATGAATAAATTAACTGTATTTTGAGTTTTGTGCAGTGGAATGCAAATAATTACATTTCAGAAAAAACTATTAGAAAACAATTCAAATGATCACTATCTCACCATATTCCGCATGTCTGGGTCATGCAAAACACCATAAGCTGCCCATCTAGACCATGCCTCCAGCACGATACCATCGTATTGCATTTCTCTATGAATCCAAAAGGTTAAAACAATGTTGATTTTGAATGGAGATGAGGCACGTCAACCTTGAATATGAATGGTTTACATGAAGAATACATTAGAGGGAAAGGAAAAGAGTTTACTCGCATTCTGCTAGGATAAGATTAATTGCTTTCCCTCTCTGCCTTTTCTTTTTCAGCAGATTGATAGGAATTGCTTCCAAAACTACCCTAGGTAAAATCTGGTCACAAAAAAATGAGAAGGTCCAATGAAACCAAGGATATCAGGAAAAAAATTGGAAAAGAATAAGCACATGGTTTTTAATATTAGAGAAACCAAATTCAAAAGCAAATTTTCATATTCTACAAGATCAGAAGAAAATTACTCCCAAAAAGTAATTGCATACGCCAAGTCTATCTCATGAAAGATGAGTACACCAATTCTCTGAATGAAGTTGCATGCAGAACTGACAGTTATTTATTTATTTTTTATTTTTTATTTGTCAAGAATAATAATAGGCCAAAGAAATTAACACTAGAGCAGTAAGCACGAGTATGGTAGAACAAATCATAAAATGCTACTCAACGAGAAGCCTGTAAAGGTGCTATCAGAGTGAGGATGTCTAAAAAATCAGAATATAGTAGGGAAGATAGTGAAATATGCAGGTATGATTTCAATGCATGATGGTTTCAACTGATAGTCGAGGTTAGAGGTTGCTATCTTTTATTCTAATATTACTGTCATGGTGTGATCATAGCCAAAGCAAGGAAACAATTATGACCCACCCCACCCAATGCTATATATATTGAATCATAAAACAGAAGAGCCTAAAAACCATTAATCCAACTAAAAACAAATATAGTCATATTTCCATTTTCTATAAAAACTTTATTCACCGCATGTTAACAGTACCAAATTTGATCATATACTTATTAAAATTATATATTGATACCGAGCAGTGGAAGCATAGAAAAACCTGAGAATTTCCTGTCCTCCTGATGTCGGTAATCCATCCTTTATCAGCATTATGTCTCCCCTCCAAAACCAACTTAGTTCCTTGGCTGAGCACCAGATAGATCTATGTCAGTGCAAATTAGCAAGCTACAGTACAATTCCTTAAACCTTTACTGAACCAGTCACATTAAGGGAATAAACTACAAAATCATCAGAACAAATATAACTCACCGAATAGTATAAATTAACAGGTGGTCCTATTGACTTTCACTACAAAAAACATTAATAAAAAATAGATAACAGGATGTCACGACAACATTGGTCAATGGAGATACTGCTGCAGATAGGTGAAGATACACATTCAGAATGAAAAGTAACATAACAAAATAGATTTTTCTCCAAAACTCACTTCAAAACTTCAAGTAGCATGCCCACATACCTCTTTAGTTCATACCAAACAGGTGAAAGATGAGTGAACTTATGGCTAAACTTCTTGGCCATTTCATAACCTTGTGCATTCCTGCAAAGCATTTAGTAACAAGCCAAACCTGAATATACTTTCTGAGAAGAAAGAAGGAAAGAACTAACAGTAGGTCAGAGTTAATTCAGTGTATAACTAGATAATGGCATGGATTCTTAAAAAATTATGTGTCCACATAACTCAAACTATAATACTTGTGCCCTGGTTACTACCACTGATTTAATCTATTCTAGACAATCACCTATACAATTTTATATTCATGCGCTCACTTTTCTGGGCATAAATTACTAAACCAATATCATAGGAAAATAAGAAAAATACGGTGCCAGAGGAGGTTACCATGGAGTAATGTATGCCAACACAGGATTTTTGAAATTCCGCTGACTCGAATTCTCCGATGTCCTCATATGCTCCTGAATTTCTTAAAGAAATTACAAAACCATTATCTAACTTCACCAATGGAGAAAGCATAGCTACAAAAGAATAAAGAATCCAACAGTTAACACGGAAGGAGAGAAGTAAGCGTACATCAAGAACTTGCCGATAGTTAACTGTCGTACTGACAATGTCGCGAGTATAAACATACGGTAGATTGGGTGTATTCGGAGTGTATAGTGTACGGTATACTATCACGGAAATGAGGGGAATTACAAAGAGAAGTATGACTGAGGTAGTAGAGAAGGTCAGGAGCTTGCGATCTAGGTTGGCCTGCGTGCCTGATGGCTCATCGGCAACGGCTGTCCGAGTGGATTCCGGCTTATTAGCGGCGTGTATTCCACTTCGCCCTCGCTTCTTCGCCATCTCCGCCGGTTTAACTCCGAGCAAGGAATGAGTCTCCCTCCGAAACACACTCGATTACACCAAGTCTTCAATGCTCCGCTTTACAAATTACTACAATCGAAAATATTCTCGATTTCCATATTTAATAAACACTTCTTCGGAGGTGAATATGAAGTCCAGATATTCGGCCCGATAATAGAGGGCCGCGTTATCGGGCCGGTTGGGTTTAGGCAGCCAGCCTGCTCTACATTTCGAAGTTAATGGAATAGTTGTTTCTTTTTTGGTCAACAAAATAATGTACTAATGTAGTAATAATAACAATTGAATTAAAAATATATTGACACTTTTCATTAACGTCTCAAATTCACATCATACTAAAGTATATTATTATTCAAATGAATTAAAAATATAATCCCTAAAATCGTTAACTCTTTTCTCATTAATCATATCAAATTCACTTCTTAAAAGGAAAGTGTAGAGTATCATTTAATCCAAACACCTCAAATTCAAAGTGCACTTAAATCTAAATATTCCACTTTTTACACCAATCATATTCATTATACTTTCCTTATCATCTAAAAATATTTATTTATTCCAATATATTAATAAAAAAAATGAACTTCGAAACTAAGGGAGTATTATATTTTTAGTGTTAAAAGAAAAAATAATACTCCAGTATAGAATATTATAAGTTTATAACTCACACACATTATAGATACACTACAACATAAAAATAGAATGAAAAATCCATGATTCCAGTAGTGGCTTTCCCCAACAATTCTTGCAAGGCACCAAAATTCATAAACTTTATTTCAAAAAGACATACTACTACATAATTCATGCTACATAATTCTTGTGGTTACTGTGTTTCTGATGCAGCTGCCAAGCGCAGTCGCCGTTCTGCCTTTGATTTCGACCTAACTGCTAGTGATCTCAGGTTATAGTTGATGAAATTACTAACAATGTAGCATGTTTCTTCTCGAGTATTTCCTTCGGGCACATCCACCACAAACGATTCTATCACTAGGCTTTTCGACGCCCCATCAGGTATTCCAGGATGCACAGTTGTGATTGATGAGTAATTCTGCAAAATCAATATTAATTACACTACTGTATTAGCTATATAAGTAGCTTTTTGAGCTGCAACTACAAGCGAAACATTCCATTCTCCTTTGAAAAAAAGGATTCTTCAATCTTTTCTCGACCAAGGAGACATTTTAGTTTCATTTTGGAAAGAATTCATTGACAAAAGCAAAGAAAAAACTGCTGAAACATGTTATCACCATCAATAAAGTTATGATATTCTTCTCTATGAATCAACAAGGCAATGTGAAATGAAATACAAGAATCCTGTAATGGACACTGTTGTCTGATTGCATCACAGTGCAGACAAGAATAACAGATATTGCACCAACTGTTAGCTAAGACTCAAGTTCTACAATATTTGATGCCCCTTAAAATACCCTTCATCTTTTAAAGTTAAAGACCAAGGAGATAGTTTACTTCTTACACCAGAAATGAACACACTGAAAGAAAAAAACATAAGAAATAAGAAATTCAGCAGGTTTTTTTTTGGAAATCAAGTGAAATTTTGTACTTCATCAGGCTTAGAATCAAGAAACGAGACGAACAAGGACAAGGATCACAAGATATGATGATATTGCATCACATGCCTAGACTCAAGTTCTCAAAATCTTAGTGTTGGGTTGGGTTTCCAAATATGTGGAGAGCCCAAATCAATTCTGGCCCAACATCACATTCTAGCCCACCATCATCACATTCTGGCCCATCATCACTTGGCAGTAGAAATAGGCTGTGTGTGTTCGGGTGAAGGTAACACTCCAACTCCGAGAGCAAAACAAAAACGAGGGCAAAAAGAGGAGAGAACATCAGAACAGTGCAGAAGCAATAACCGGAGTTTCAACCGTCGGATCGAGCTGAAATTTTGTCAGCACGTTCGGAACTCGTGGAGGTACATTCTGAACGGTGGAGATCGTGTTTGGAGCTTTGGGTTGACGGGAATACGCCGAAGACAGAAGCAGATTTCTGGGCGATTCTGTTCTGCGCAGTCGAGGAGAAAGGGTCGTTTCTCACAAACTAACCGTTGGATCGAGCTGTAACTTGGACAGCACGTTCAGGACTCATAGAGGTTGATTCTGGACGGTGGAGATCGGATTCTGAGGGTTCTACAGTTGCGAACTCAGAACGTCAGTTTGCGTAGTTTGGTGAGGTCTTTCTAATCTCGTTGTTTGTTATCAAGTATTAATTGTCTTGATACGTTTGTGGTAGTTCGTCTGTGGTGGCAGATTGTAACTCTTGAACTTTGTCTCATAGTGAAGTTTTTGGTGGGCTTCGGTCCCGTGGTTTTTTACCTTCTCACATTGAGGAGGTTTTCCACGTTAAATTGATTGTGTCGTGCATTGTTGATTGCTTGCTTTATCGTGCATATTATTATTAGGATTGTTTCCTGCTAGATTCACACAAGAGAGGGATAATTGATCATTCCGCTGCGTAGACGAATAGTTTATTGTTTGATTATTCGTGTGTTTATCCCAACAAAGTGGTATCAGAGCGGGTTGCTGCTCTGTGCCTTGTGGTGAATATGGAAACCAATACTAATAGAATGGTGAATCTCAATGGTTCTAATTATCATGTGTGGAAAGGCAAGATGGAGGATCTTCTTTATGTGAAAGATTATTATTTGCCTGTATTTGAAACTGAAAAGCCTAATGATAAAACGGATGAGCAATGGGCAATATTGCATCGTCAAGTATGTGGTTACATTAGGCAGTGGGTGGATGATAATGTATTGAACCATGTGAGTGGAGAAACACATGCACGATCATTGTGGAAAAAGTTGGAGGAACTGTATGCTAGAAAAACTGGGAACAACAAGTTATTTCTAATCAAGCAGTTGATGAATTTGAAATTCAAGGATAGCACTCCTATGACAGATCACTTGAATTCATTTCAGGGCATTATTAATCAATTGTCGGAAATGAATATCAAGTTTGAGGATGAAGTACAGGGCTTATGGCTTCTTGGTACATTGCCGAATTCATGGGAGACATTCAGGACATCTTTGTCTAATTCAGCCCCCAATGGTACCATTACAATGGATTTGGTTAAGGGCAGCGTTTTGAATGAGGAAATGAGGAGAAAATCGCAGGGTCCTTTACAGCAATCAGAGGTTTTGGTTACAGAGAAGAGGGGGAGAAGTAATAGTAGAGGTCCAACAGGCAAGCAAAAAGGCAGGAGGAGTAAATCCAATAGATACAGCAAGGTTGAGTGTTGGAATTGTAAAACTCCAGGACACATAGCAAGGTATTGCAGAAAACCCAAGCAAGATGACAAGAAAGAAAATGGGAAAGAAAGGAAGAATGAAGAAACGAAAGATAATGATCGAGTGTCTGCTGCAACAGGTGATTTTCTTATCTTTCGTGATTATGAAGTGGTCAATCTTGCATATGGTGAAAGCAGTTGGGTGATTGATAGTGGGGCATCCATACATGCCACATCTCGTAGAGATATGTTCACATCCTACATGTCAGGTGACTATGGTAATGTTAGGATGGGTGATGATGGCTTAGCTAAAGCCATTGGCGTTGGAGATGTATGTTTGCGGACTAGTAATGGTGCTACGCTAGTTTTGAGAAATGTGAAGCACGTGTCTGATCTTCGATTGAACTTGATATCTGTTGGGAGACTTGATGATGAAGGTTTCTGCAGTGTGTTCTTCGATGGTCAGTGGAAGCTTACAAGAGGTTCTTTAGTTGTTGCTAGAGGTCAAAAACACTCCTCATTGTACTTGATGCAAGCAAAGTTACTTGATGGCTCTATTAATGCAGTTAAGAATGAGGGGATAGTTGAGTTGTGGCACAGCAGACTCAGTCATATCAGTGAAAAGGAATTGAAGATTTTAGAGAAGAGAAATCTCATTCCAGACTTGAAGAATGCATCTTTAAGGAAGTGCTCTCACTGTTTGGCGGGAAAGCAAACTCGAGTTGCTTTCAAGACCTCAACTCCTACCAGAGCATCAGGTATACTCGATTTAATTTATTCTGATGTTTGTGGTCCTATGAAAACAAGAACTCTTGGTGGTGCTTTATATTTTGTTACTTTTATAGATGATCACTCAAGAAAGACCTGGATCTACACGTTGAAGACGAAAGATCAGGTGCTCGATGCATTCAAGCAGTTTCATGCCTTAGTTGAGAGACAGACTGGGAAGAAGTTGAAATGCATCAGATCGGATAATGGAGGGGAATATATTGGTCCTTTTGATGAGTATTGCAGAGAGCAAGGTATCCGACATCAAAAGACTCCTCCAAAGACTCCTCAGTTGAATGGTCTTGCAGAAAGGATGAACAGAACATTGGTCGAGAGAGTAAGGTGTCTGCTATCAGAAGCAGGATTGTCTTCATCATTTTGGGGTGAGGCTCTGAGTACTGTTGTACATGTTTTAAATCTTACTCCGTGTGTTCCTTTAGACTTTGATCTTCCAGATAGAGTCTGGTCAGGAAAAGATGTTTCCTATAATCATTTGCGGGTCTTTGGATGTAAGGCATTTGTGCATATTCCCAAAGATGAGAGGTCTAAGTTGGATATGAAGACTCGACAGTGTGTGTTTCTTGGTTATGGCCAAGATGATTTTGGTTACAGACTTTATGATCCCGTGGAGAAGAAGCTTGTCAGAAGTCGGGATGTTGTGTTTGTTGAGGATCAAACCATAAGAGACATTGAGAAGACGGATAGCTCAGTTTCTACACCTGGTGATGACTTGATTGACTTGGAAATTGTTCCTCATAGTCAAGGTCAAGTAGAAGCTGAAGAGGAGAATCAGGATCAGCCTGATTTCGGTAATGATGAGCATGTCGATCATCCTTTGCATGATGAAGAGGATATCGATCAGCCACAACCACCTGATGTTCCAGAACAGGAGGTTCAAGAACCACCTAGAAGAAGTAGTAGAGCTCGTGTACCTTCTAGGATGTATCCTCCTGATCAGTATGTGCTCTTGACCGATGGGGGAGAGCCTGAATGCTATGGAGAAGCAGTTCATGGAGAACACAGGAATGAATGGTTGGAAGGAATGCAAGATGAGATGAAATCCTTGCATGAAAATGACACATTTGATCTGGTGAAACTACCAAAGGGGAAGCATGCTTTGAAGAACAAGTGGGTGTACAGGCTAAAACAAGATGAACACACCTCAAAGCCTCGATTCAAAGCTAGATTGGTTGTTAAAGGTTTCAGTCAGAAAGAGGGAGTTGATTTTGAAGAAATTTTCTCTCCGGTTGTCAAAATGTCTTCTATCCGTTTTGTGCTTGGTTTGGCTGCTAGTCTTGACTTGGAGATTGAGCAGATGGATGTCAAAACTGCTTTTCTTCATGGTGAGCTAGATAAAGAGATTTACATGGTGCAACCTGAAGGTTTCAAGGTGAAGGGAAAAGAAGACCATGTATGCAAACTGAAGAAAAGTCTCTACGGTTTGAAACAAGCACCTAGATTGTGGTATCAGAAATTTGAGTCAGTTATGGGGGAGCAAGGCTACCAGAAGACTATTTCTGATCATTGTGTGTTTGTTCAGAAGTTCTCGGATGATGATTTTATTATATTATTGCTATATGTTGATGATATATTGATTGTTGGCAGGAATGTTTCAAGAATTGACAGGTTAAAGAAACAGTTGAGCAGATCCTTTGCCATGAAGGATTTGGGGCCAATAAAGAAAATCCTTGGTATCAACATCACCCGAGATAGAGCAAACAAGAAGCTGCACTTGTCACAGGAGAAGTATATTGAGAAAGTGCTTGAGAAATTCAATATGAGCAAAGCTAAAGTGGTTAGTTCTCCTGCTGCCACTCATTTTAAGCTTGGTGCTCATCATAGTCCTTCAACCGATGAAGAGAAGGAAGCAATGAGAAGAGTCCCATATGCTTCAGCTGTGGGAAGCTTGATGTATGCAATGGTGTGTACGAGGCCTGACATAGCTCATGCAGTTGGTGTTGTTAGCCGTTATTTATCTAATCCGGGAAAGGAGCATTGGAATGCTGTGAAGTGGATAATGAGGTATCTACGAGGTACGTCTAGTTTGAGACTCACCTTTGGAGGTGGGAAGCCCGAGTTAGTTGGCTATACCGATTCAGATATGGGATCTGATGTGGACACCAGAAAGTCGATTTCTGCTTACCTAGTGACATTCGCAGGTGGCGCTGTGTCATGGCAATCAAGATTGCAAAAGTGTGTTGCACTCTCCACAACAGAATCAGAGTACATTGCTGCAACGGAAGCATGTAAAGAGGTGTTATGGTTCAAAAGGTTTATGGAGGAGATTGGATTGAAGCAACAGAGGTATGTAGTATTTTGTGATAGTCAGAGTGCTATCCATCTCAGCAAGAATGCTGCATTTCATTCAAGATCGAAGCATATTCACGTGAGATATCATTGGATGAGGGATGTCATCAATGATAAGTTGCTTGAACTTGAAAAGATTCATACAGATGATAATGGTGCTGACATGATGACGAAGGCATTGCCTAGAGAGAAGTTAGAGGTATGTCGTGTGATAGCCGGAATGGCTAGTCTCTCCACATAATCGGAAAGGGGGAGATTTGTTGGGTTGGGTTTCCAAATATGTGGAGAGCCCAAATCAATTCTGGCCCAACATCACATTCTAGCCCACCATCATCACATTCTGGCCCATCATCACTTGGCAGTAGAAATAGGCTGTGTGTGTTCGGGTGAAGGTAACACTCCAACTCCGAGAGCAAAACAAAAACGAGGGCAAAAAGAGGAGAGAACATCAGAACAGTGCAGAAGCAATAACCGGAGTTTCAACCGTCGGATCGAGCTGAAATTTTGTCAGCACGTTCGGAACTCGTGGAGGTACATTCTGAACGGTGGAGATCGTGTTTGGAGCTTTGGGTTGACGGGAATACGCCGAAGACAGAAGCAGATTTCTGGGCGATTCTGTTCTGCGCAGTCGAGGAGAAAGGGTCGTTTCTCACAAACTAACCGTTGGATCGAGCTGTAACTTGGACAGCACGTTCAGGACTCATAGAGGTTGATTCTGGACGGTGGAGATCGGATTCTGAGGGTTCTACAGTTGCGAACTCAGAACGTCAGTTTGCGTAGTTTGGTGAGGTCTTTCTAATCTCGTTGTTTGTTATCAAGTATTAATTGTCTTGATACGTTTGTGGTAGTTCGTCTGTGGTGGCAGATTGTAACTCTTGAACTTTGTCTCATAGTGAAGTTTTTGGTGGGCTTCGGTCCCGTGGTTTTTTACCTTCTCACATTGAGGAGGTTTTCCACGTTAAATTGATTGTGTCGTGCATTGTTGATTGCTTGCTTTATCGTGCATATTATTATTAGGATTGTTTCCTGCTAGATTCACACAAGAGAGGGATAATTGATCATTCCGCTGCGTAGACGAATAGTTTATTGTTTGATTATTCGTGTGTTTATCCCAACACTTAGAAACACTCAACATGGCAAACACAAGTTTCGACTTGAAAACGAAACGATGTGATCATAGTCGAAAAAGAACATTGCATAATATACCAAGTGGTGGAGTAGAATCTTACTTTGAGCCTGTGATCACCGCCAACAAATTTGATGCCAAAGATATGCTCCTTATCATCAAGCACCTCCAACACCTCTGTGCTGGTTGTCGCAGGAAGTCCCGATTTCACGTATACCTCTCTAACACTTCCAATCTTCACATCACCATTCATGGTGCAGTCGAGCACAAAGGGCTTATACTTCTGTGGCTTATCAAATCTCCTGATGAATGACCAAACCTAAGAGAACACAAAAGTTTCAGTCCACTAAGAAATTCATTACAATCTTGTTGGTTTCATACAGTTCTTTATACAATATGTTCTAGTTTCGACCCTAGGACATCGAGTCAACCCAAGAAACTTGATCACACATATTTCAATGACTACCCCATTCATCATTGTAAAGATAGATAGATTTTTCAAGAAACAAGACACAGAATTCCAAGAAAACGCATTTGAACCTTTACTCAATTGATTGTAAATCAAAGATAATACTGAAATTTTCAAGAAACAAGAAACAGAAAGACCACCAAGAAAACAGAGAAGCCAAATGAGAGAAGAGAGAGAGATTACGATGTCAACCGGTGCTTCTATGTCCCTAACAACAGATGAGGTGCACTGGTTCTCTTTGGGCTTGCGGCAGTGGTGCCTGCACTTATAAGTAGCCTCCATCCAAGCCCTCCTATTGAATGTAGTCATCATGATTTCGGATCAAGAAATCCTTTGAACCCAAATTTATGTTGTTGGTTTGAGTGTGAGGCAATCCAGAATTTATAGGAGGTTATGAAGACGAGACGACAAGAAGGCCTGGAAGGGCAGTGCCCACCCCCGCGCACGAGAGTGTTCAGGGCCGTGGGACTTGAAACCTGAATTCTTGATCACTGTGCACATGCCAAAAGCGACAAAGGGCTTATCCTTTCACAAGTTTATCTACACCGCCTTCCCCTGTCAAACATATAGCTAATAATAACATTAAATTTACTTTGGCCTTTGAGAATATGTATTTTAATTTTTAATTTTGTTCCAAGGAGGGATCTTGAATTATATATCGTAGTTTTTGTTTTCGTTTATTG
Organism: Pogostemon cablin; assembly: GCA_023678885.1. Classification (NCBI taxonomy): domain Eukaryota; kingdom Viridiplantae; phylum Streptophyta; class Magnoliopsida; order Lamiales; family Lamiaceae; genus Pogostemon; species Pogostemon cablin. The sequence goes on along the minus strand of CM042952.1, from coordinate 31,992,322 downwards.
GAATATTTCAGTTTTCAATTTTATTGAAATAGGTAGTCATCTCCGGGGACTGACGTCTCGTCTAACAATATCAGAAAAGAAATACTTGATTTTACAATGATTTGATGAAAAAATAGACAACGATTTACACAATTAACAGTTATCTTGACAATATCAGAAAATAAGTCGATTTATGTATGGATGACTTTTCAGACAGGAATAGATGAATTCAATACTATAAAACGAGTTAGTAAGAGAATAGTTCCCGACAGATAGGACTGGGACTGCTTGCGATTTTCAGAAAATATAGACAAGTGACAAGATCAGGGATAGACGAATTCAATACTATAAAACGAGTTAGTAAGAGAATAGTTCCCGACAGATAGGACCGGAACTGCTTGCGGTTTTCAGAAAACATAAACGAGTGACAAGACTACAAAATAGTGAACTGTTAAACGAAAAGATTACAAAACAGTGGACTGAATGAAGGACTACGTGCCGGAGAGGTAAACTATGTTAGTGACGAATAGGACTGCTACTGAAAGTTCACCGCAAATTGGACTGTGGACATTTAGTACTGTGCGTTTTCTTTGGCGGTGGATTTGAGTTTTTTTTTTCGCGGCAAATGGGAAGTTTTAAAAAACAGTATATTTATATTATTTTTTAAATTTTCTTGTGGTATTTTAACCTTAATAAATTTGATCTTTTTTTAATTTAAGTTTTTTTTTAAATGGCTTGATTTTGTAATTTATAGAAATCATCCAAGAATTCTCACGGTGAAATTGAAAAGAAATAAAAAATCAGGTATGTTAATTTTTGCGTTCATTTTCTTTTGTATATATTTTAATATTTATTTGATGAAATTAAAAATATACATATATATTTTGTGAATTTATATTAAAATTTTGTTTTCTCTGAATGTTTATATTTTTTTTCATTCCATCAAAATTCTCTGTGTTAATAATAATTTATGTTTTGTTGACATTTTATTTTTTGTTTTTTTTAACTAAGTTATTTTCTTTGAAGTAGTTTTGATTGTGTTAATAATAATTTATGTTTTGTTGACATAATTTTTGTTTGTTTTTGTTAACTAAGTTATTTTCTTTGAATTAATTTTGATAAATGGTCAATATCAATATTTAAAAAATAATTATAAACACGATATTCTTTAGAAAATGTCGTTTATTTTTATTGTCTTCGCTTATATGAGGTGAATCAAAATAAAAGTGTAAAAATAAATAAATTTGCATTCTAAGTTTTTTAAAAAAATTAAAATAAATAAAATATATCTCATAACATGCATAGTTTGTTTATTATGAGCAACCACACATTTGAATTATCTTCTAGTAGACTAGTACTTTTTCTTTTGATTTTCTCTGTAGGAACCCAAAATGCTGGTCGATGGTTGGGTAGGGCCATCTAAGTGGGCTATTCAACCAAATGACTTAGTCTCGTATGCACTAGATCGATCATATTCCCTTATAAAAATTGATTGAGAGGATACCCAATTGTTGGTCAGGTATACCCCTACGATCCCGCGTTAATGTTTATAATAAAAAAAACGTAAATTTTAATTTTGGACAATTCAAAATAGAAAACGTTAATCTTAATGTGAGATTAAGGGAATATATGAGATAGATTTCGATTTATCATAAAAATATTATCATCATATATATGTATAAGGTATGTTTATTAGTAATTGAAATATTTTTATATTAAATCATATTATAAAATTTTAAAATATTATTTATTTTAATTCATTATTCATCATACTTTATAAAAATGGCAAAAACTTGTGTAAAACCGTAGCTTACACGAGACAGAAAAAAAAGTGATAAGATTATTTTCACTTCGCTATAAAATACTATCATTTTGGCTATAAAATGTTATCACTTTTTATTTGAATTATAATTTGTTCATTAAATAGTTTACTGGACCATTATCACTTTTTATTAATAAGGTTATCACTTTTTATCCGTCTCACGTAAGAGCTTACGTGAGACGGTCTCACACAAGACCTACCTTATAAAAATATACTTTTGTTACAAATAAATACTACTCCTTCATCCCACATTAAAATTTACATTAGTTTTCTTTGCACGCATACTCTAATACATATTTTAATTACAAATAAATAAATACTACTCATTCGGCCCGCAGTAAGATTTGCGTTAGTTTTTTTGCACGCACGTAAATTTTAAAAAATAATACTCCTATTTTTAATATATAGTAATTTGAGAGATGTAGTGAATAATTGTATGTGGTCCATATACAATAAGAGTATTATTAAATACACCCCTTATTTTATTGAATACACTCTCTGCTTAATACACACCCCTTTTTACTTTTTATTCTTTAATTTTATTTTATACACACCCCTACAATTCCAAAAATGCCCTTTTAAAATTAAAATAATACACACCTCCATTTTAATCATCTAAATATCTGAGAAATTGTTGTGAGAAAGACGATCATCCATGAATTGCAGGAGAACGGATACGTTTAATCAATTAACATGTTTATACACATAGATATTCTAATTCGTTACATGTATTCATAGTTAGTTACTCACAATACCTATTTGACAGATGGATTTTAATGGACGAATGGGTATTTGATTGCTTAAATTGCAAATTCTGCCTGTCCACGAAAATTATCTGCCGCAGCATAAAACCTCCATGACCACCATCGCAGTTATCCAGTGTAGGAGCAAGAGAGAGATTAAAGTAGTTTTTATTTTTTTTAAATATGTATAGGGTGTGTATTTAATAATTAAGGGTAATTTAGTTATTTTATAAATATATAATTTAATTATATAATAAAGGGGTGTATATTCAATAAAAAGTGATGTATATTTAAACAGACCCATAATTAAGTATTTTGTGTGTATCCCCAAAATAGAAAATATTAACATTGATGTGGGATAATATACTTTATTTAGAAAACAATCATACTATAATAATAATAATAATAATAATAATAATAATAATAATAATAACCCACCCGTCTCTCCTAAACCCTGGCTTGATTGAATTGATATTGATAATCATAATGATTAATGAGAACATTTGATAAAATTTTAAGCATAATTATAAATATAAATTAAAATTATAAAATAATAATATTATATTCTCATACATTTAAAATAATTAATTTAATTTTGAATTAATTGAAAGCAAAAGGTTTAAAGACACTAGTCCAAAATATCATATCTTCCTACATCCAGAATATTTAAACACGTGTATTAACCCCAACAAATCAAATATTATACTACTACTTCACATAATTAGATATCTTTAAAGACTGGCCATTTTGCATAAACACATTATTAATTTAGCTTGTAATTTTTCCTTGGTAAAAAAAATAAAAATTGCCGCGACTTATAATTTGTAAAGCATATTTTTATTTAAACAACTTGTGTAGTTATAACAATAGATGCATGCATGGGGTATTGCTCACGTGGATTATGTTCATTGGAGGCTAGGGAGTGATCATAATGTGTTGCATGTAAGCTGGAAGCGGTGGAAGTTGTTACAACAACTCAAACAACATCAACTGTCAACTGTCAAATTGGTGCAGTGTTGAGCAGCTACCTAGAACCGGCTAGATGGCTGCATCTCAACTACTAAGTGAGGGCTATCTGATAGAGGTTTAACCGGATCAATAGGCTGAGGGGTTAGCTAGATATAAGGGCTCAAAGTAGCTTGATCGCATCAGTTTTTCACATTTTGAGAGTTGACAGTTTGAGTTGCGTTTTTGTTCTTGTTGCATCATATTGAGATCAATATGTTCTTGGTTGTAAGCATTGAGTGTTAATAAAGTTTCTTCTCCCCAAAGTGGATGTAAATTATTCATAAACGAACCACTATACATCTTTGTGCAAGCTTTTCAATTCTTTCAAGTTCTATCATTTTATATGTTTATATTTTGTGTGTTTGTGAGATTATTGAGCGTTTATCACGTCAATTGGCGCCGTCTGTTGGAAACAAACAGATGACAAGCATTCAAGATGAACACCACAAGATTTGATGTTGAAAAGCTCTCAGAAAAGTCAGACTACAACCTATGGAAGCTCAAGATGAAAGCAATTCTTATGCAGCAAGGTCTGATGGATGCTTTGAAACCTCTTCCACCATTGAAGATTGAAATACTCAGAGACCCTCAGGCTGCAGCAGATGGTGTAAGAGCTCTAGTGGATGATCAGATACTTCAAAAAACCTATTCTACAATAATCTTATGCCTAAGTGATAAAATACTTAGAAAAGTATCAAAAGAGACAACAGCAGTTGGTGTATGGAATAAATTGGAAGCTATGTTTATGGTTAAATCATCTGCAGATAAAATGCATTTGAGGCAAAGGCTTCATGCCTTCAAGATGACTGATGAAAGGTCTCTGATGGATCAAGCTGATGAGTTCTGCAAGATCACAAATGATCTTGAAATTTAAGCTTACCTATGAGGATAAGACCATCATGTTGTTGTCTACATTGCCAAGATCACAGAGGCACTTCAAAGATACTCTTCTCTATGGAGGAAAGGATGTTGTGTTGCTTGAAGATGTACTGAAAGCACTTAGATCAAAAGATCTAGAGGAGGGGGCTGACAGCAAAGAAAAGTCAGGAGCAGAAGGACTCTTTGCCAAGAAAGGAAATCAAAACAAGAAATGGAACAAGGGGAGCAATACTGATCAAAAGAAGGGTGCAACAGACAGTCAACTGGAAAGAAGTGTTACTATTGCCATGAACCATGTCACTTCAAGAAACAATGTGCAAAATGGAAGGCTAGCAAGTCCAAGAAAGCTGAAGCATCTGCTGGAAATCAGAAAAACCAAGTAAATCAGATTGGTGAATTGCAAAACAATGCTGGTATGAAAGGTATTGAAGCTCTGGCCATCACATCATCAGATGTGTCTGTTGAGTGGGCATTGGATTCAGGGTGTACATTCCATATGACACCCATGAAGCATTGGTTTGAAGAACTGAAGCATCAAGAAGAAGGATCAGTGCTGTTAGGTAATGATCAATCTTGTGAGATAAAGGGAGTGGGATCCATCAGATTGCTTATGTTTGATGAGTTCAAAGGCTTCTTAGGAATGTTAGATATGTTCCTGGATTAAGAAGGAACCTCATCTCTCTTGGGATGCTTGATTCTCAAGGGTATGATTCAAATCTGAGGAGGGGAGTTCTCACATTGACTAAGGATGATAAGATAGTCATGAAGGGAACTAGGAGATCTGATTTATATTTCTTAGATGAGAGTGTTGTTGTAGGACAGATACACAACACTGATAAGCAGAATGATGCCAACTTATGGCATGAAAGGTTGGGCCATGATAGTGAAAGGGGAATGCAAGAATTGGCTAAACAACAGATGATCAAGTTTAGTGTAGATGATAAGATCAAGCAATGTGAGCATTACATTCTTGGTAAGTCCAAGAGACTTAAGTTTGGTGAATCAGAACATACAACCAAAGCAAGAATGGACTGTGTTCATTTAGACCTCTGGGGTCCATCAAAAACAATAACCAGATGTGGAGAAAAATACATTATGACCATCATTGATGATTATTCAAGGAAGCTATGGGTGTATGTTCTGAAAACTAATGATGAAGCATTCACTACATTCAAGATTTGACTGACAGAAACTGAGAATAACACTGGAAGTAGTTTGAAGTACTTGAGGACAGACAATGGACTGGAATTTGTATCTGAAGAGTTTAATTCATACTGCAAGAAAAGGGGGATTAAGAGACACAAAACTGTCCCTGGAACTCCTCAACAAAATGGCATTGCAGAGAGGATGAATCAGACATTACTTCAAAGGATCAGATGCATGTTGAGCAGTACATGCTTACGCAAGATGTTTTGGGGAGAATTAGCTGCAACTGCAGTTTATCTGATCAACTTATATCCAACTACAGCTTTGAATTTCAAAACTCTAGAAGAAGTTTGGTCAGGTAAGGTCCCTAGCTACTCACACCTTAGAGTTATAAGCTGTCAGGCTTATGCTCATGTGAAACAGGATAAGCTGGAATCTAGAGCACTCAAATGTGTTATGATTGGTTATCATAAGGGAGTAAAAGGGTATAAACTATGATGTTATGATGAGAACATGCTCTTGGTTAGTAGAAATGTTGATTTTATTGAAAACAAGATGCCACTGATCAAGGATGATCAGAGCAGACAATCTGAGCTTGAGGTGGAGCCTCAAAACATGGTCAGATCAAGGGACAGCGAAGAAAACTCCATTGACAGAGGCACAGATGAAGTATCAAGTGTTAAAAAACAATCTAATACTTATCAACTTGCTAGAGATAGACAAAAAAAGGACTATAGTGTCATGCACAAGCTGATATATTGTCATTTGCACTATATACATCAATTGAAGTTGAAGCTTATGAACCTAGGAACTACACTGAAGCATTGGCTAGCCAAGACAGTAATAAGTGGCTCATAGCCATGGAAGAAGAATTGTTGTCACTGAATAAGAATGGGACATGAAGAATAGTTGACAAGCCAAAGTCTCATAAGCTAGTTGGATGTAAGTGGATTTTCAAAAGGAAACCAGCACTTGCAGCTGAAGGTGGAGTCAGATATAAAGATAGACTAGTAGTTAGGGGTATTTCACAGAAGGAATGAGTGGATTACAATAAGATCTTCTCACATGTGGTCAAACACTATTCAATCAGAGTATTATTAGCACTAGTGACTCAATATGATCTTGAGCTTCATTATATGGATGTAACTACTGCATTTCTACATGGAAAGTTGGAAGAAAGTGTCTACATAAAGATACCAGAGGGTGTTACAGTTGAGAAAGCTAATACAAAGGCTTGTTTACTACTCAAGTCTCTATATGGATGAACTTGGTTTCAATTTTGGTTTAAATTGATTTAGAGCAAGTGTACTCTATCGTGTATAGCACGTAAGCGACCAAGTGCAAAATTTATAAGATATCGAACCCAAGTGCGAAAGTGGGTGGCCGTATTTGAAAGATGTTTCACTCTAGTAGGACTATTCAAAGAATGAGGGGTTGATTATACTACAAACTAACAACTAGAAAAACAATTAAAGATAGAACATGTACAAATGAGATGGATGATGGGTGAAGGTGAACAATCTAAGAAGTATGTAAGGCAAGCAACATCATGGATAAGGCTTATGTAGACTCACACACACACATGCATTAAAGGTTTTCATGTTATGATACTAAGGGTACTCAAAGAGCGTCTCTAATCATCACTTTTCCTATAGGTACTTACAGATATTAATATACCGGTATAGAGATATTATCACGAAGAATTTTCTCTAGTAGGCAGGGACGTTTTCCTAGTGTTCCCTTTCTAAGGTTAAGTGAAAATTGGCTTGGTTCCCCTCATCATATCAAACACTTTCACAAGTAATTATCAATAATGTCCTATCATGAGGTTCTAAGCACATGAAGGTTATGACCAAACTCTCACATATTTAACATAGTCATCTCATGCAATCAATGATTCAATTAAACCACTAAGCATATTATTGGAATGTCCATCCTAATACTGTGAATAGAGAATTTAACCACACAAATCATACATAAAATGAGAATAAGCATTCATGATAGAAAATATTCATAACAATCAATTCATCAAACATGTGGTGTGCAAAATCTACATAATACCTAACCAATCATATTACTAGCGTCATATGAGGACTAACCACTACAAATCATAATAGAATCAATACATTCCATAGCTTGCTCCAATTGAGCCAAATAATGAAGAAAATAACAAAATAAAGGTAAGTTGGCTCCCCTTTGATGATGAACTTCCTCCTTTTTGATCATGCTAAAGTCTTCAATCAATGATGAATTCTTTTTCTTAGATTGGTGGATGGATGAATTTATGGATGGATTTGAGAAAATCAAGTGGATTGGATGGGTGAAGTGAAGAATGGAAGAGATGGAGATGAATGTGTGTTATTAAGATGTTTAGTGTGTGTGGAAACTGATCCCAAATGATTTCTCTCGGATTTTGTGGTCAAAACATGGAAATCATAAAACTAACTTTTGTCAGAACACGGGCCGTGTGCGGAACACGGCCATGGGGGTGACCGTGTAGCGTTTTCTGGTGTCGGAACACGGCCACCTCTTACAGGGCCGTGTAGTGCATCGCGTGCTGCACAGTCTCACCGTTTCGTGCATAACTTTCACATCCGATCTCCAATTCGAGTGATTCTTATGGTCACGCGATCTTCTCTTCCTTGGATTTCCAATCATATATCACATGTCTAGTTTTGAGCTCGACAAGAATACAAAAAAATTACACAAATTGGACGTGTGTTTTTCAGCTTTGCTTTGGTCGTTCTCCCCCGTTTCAACTCCAAATTGAACTCCGTTTTTTCCCGCATCTTCCTATCGTGTCTAAAATCCATTTTTACCTGAAAATCACACAAATTACACCAATTTACCAATTCTCTAAATATTTACAAATATAGCACAATTTAAGGCACTTAATCATGAAAATCACATATTTATCATTTCAAAGCACACATCTCCGTATCTTCATATAATACCACCAAATGATATACAAAATAAATAAAACACACAAAAACACATAATAAAAGACACTAAAATCTAGGTGAAAACGACACCGATCAATGGACTTGAACAAAGTCCAAGACAGTGGTACTTGAGATTTGATGAGTATATAGTTGCCAATGGATTTCAGAGAAGCCTTTATGACAGTTGTGTATACATCAAGGAGGAGAACAGTTGTTACACATACTTACTACTCTATGTGGATGATATCTTGATTGCTTACAAGAGCATTCAAGGCATTGATGCAATAAAGTGAGTACTCAAATCAGAGTTTGAGATGAAGGATCTTGGTGAAGCTAAGATGATATTAGGTATGGAGATAAGTAGAGACATGTCAGCTGATACATTTGTGTTGAAACAGCAATCTTATCTTCTGAAAGTACTCAAAAGATACAATATGAATGAGTTTAAGGCTGTTGCAACACCTGTCAAGCAAGGGCTGAATATGTCACTACTTAATGGAGCTAAATCAGACAGAGAAGTAGTTGAAATGAGCAGGATTCCATATACAAGTTCAGTGGGCAGTCTTATGTATGCTATGGTTTGTAGTAGGCCTGATCTTGCTTATGTAATGAGCTTGATCAATAGATTCTTAAGTTGTCCAGGGAGGTAGCATTGGGAAGCAGTCAAATGAGCTTTGAGATATGTCAAAGGGACTGAGCAAACTGGATTGAAATTTCAGAAAAGGGAAGCAAAATCAGGAGTTGTCATTGGATATGTTGATGCTGATTTTGCAGCAAACTTGGATTCTAGAAAGTCTCTTACAAGGTATGTGTTTAATATGTATGGCACATCAGTGAGCTGGAAAGCAAGCCATCAGTCTGTAGTGGCATTATCAACTACAGAAGCTGAGTTTATTGCATTAACTGAAGCAATTAAAGAAGGAATATGGCTTGTAGGTTTACTGAAGGAGTTGGGGGAATATCAGGAGACTGTTGTGGTGTATTGTGTCAACCAAAGTGTAATATACTTAGCTAAGCATCAGGGATATCATGAAAGGACCAAACACATTGATGTCAAATAATACTTTGTAAGAGATATGGTGGAAAGTGGATTTGTTGAAGTAAGAAAGATTGATACAGCTGTGAATCCAACTGATGGTCTTACTAAAGCATTGCCAGCAGTAAAATTTGAGTTGTGCAAGACTTTAGTTGGTATGTATGAAGACATAAAGGTTGATGCTCCTTAAAAGCAGCAAAAAGGGGAGAAGGGATCAAGTTGGATATGCATACATCTAAGGTGGCGATTGATAACAATAGATGCATGCATGGGGTATTGCTCACGTGGATTATGTTCATTGGAGGCTAGGGAGTGGTCATAATATATTGCATGTGAGCTGGAAGCAGTGGAAGTTGTTACAACAAATCAAACAACACCAACTGTCAAAACTGTCAAATTGGTGCAGTGTTGAGCAGCCGACTTTGGAGCAGTTTTTGAGCGGTTAGTCAAGTTACCTAGAACCTGCTAGATGGCTGCATCTCGACTACTAAGTGAGGGCTATCTGATGAAGGTTCAACCGGATCAATAGGTTGAGGAGTTAGATAGATATAAGAGCTCAAATTAGCTTGATCACATCAATTTTTCACATTTTGAGAGTTGACAGTTTGAGCTGCGTTTTAGTTCTTGTTGCATCAGATTGAGATCAATCTGTTCTTGGTTGTAAGCATTGAGTGTTAATAAAGTTTCTTTTCCCCAAAGTGAATGTAGGTTATTCATAACCGAACCACTATACATTTTTGTCCAAGCTTTTCAATTCTTTCAAGTTCTATCATTTTATGTGTTTATATTATTGAGTGTTTTGTGAGATTATTGGAAGTTTATCACGTCATGTACAAATGGGAATCTATGTCTAATTTGGTTTATAATTGGACCAATTTAAACTTAGCTAAAACGTACTGTCTTTTAGGAAAATTTTTTAAAATTTTTTATAGTCAATACATTTAAAATTAAACTATTGAAACTTGACTGTACAGATGCACAACATTATTTTAAATTTTAAGAATGATAAACTCTTTATTCCTTATTATAACTTAATTTAGATGAAGTTTTTTTTTTTTAATAATTCTCATGTTAAACGATTTGTAATACGTTTTAAAGTATAATTTTTATATAATTAAATTATGTTTGTTGGTTTTTAAAAAATATTTTTTCATGATACTTATCATAAAATACTTTTATTAATAATAAACCTGTTTTACTTTTATACTCCATAAACATACTTAATTTAATAATAGACCGACTCATCTTACATATACTCATCTCACAAAAAAAATCACTTTTTATTTTATTTTTTTCAAAGCTTTTATTTAATTTGTTTGAAATTTAAATGGATTCATTTAAATGTAAAATCTTTAAATTAAAAAGATACTATGGACAAATCATCCCTAATTTGATTTTTTATCTCAAAGATTTCGATTTTGATTTTTTGAAAATATTTATCTCAAGTTTTAGAGTAAATGGCTAGTCAATATTTGTTGCTTTAGTAAGAGATGACGTAAGCAGTTGTAGACGGCGGAGTAGAGGTGGAAAGGTGGCGCCAGTTGGGTGGCGAGAGGTGTCGCCACCGCGCACCCTCTCCTCCATGCAACCGCACATTTGGCTGCTTCGTTCTTCTCACTTCTTACCTCAAATTTCCATTTTCACCAAATTGCCCTTCTATACTATTACCTCTTTTCTTCTTCTTCTTTTTTTTTTTAATGCTGCTCCATATGTTAATTAATTGATTTGTGTCCTTTTTTATATCCAAACTTCAACAACAATATTTTACTTATTTGGAATTATCAAGACGTAATGGATGCATATTCTTTTACTTAATTATTTCATACGCGTTTAATCTTTACTTTTTTTTTAAAGAAAAATGTGACCACATGTTCATCTTAAAAAAAGGACTATAATTAACCTTAATTTCAATCTAATTTAATGCTATATGCTTGATATTAATACCATGTTAGTACCTTAGATATAGAAACGCAAATATTGTTGAGAATTTTAGGAAGTCAAAGATCAAAACAAAGTGCAAATTAGCATAATTTAGCAAAAAATTGGATAATACTTTTAATAAAAAAATTATTCTTAATTTATAAAAGATGAGGAGTATTTAAAAAAATTATTTTATGAATTATTTATACTAGAAGAAATTAAAAATGAGTAATATTTTTATTAAAAAATAAAAATAATTTTGTTATAAGTGATAATTAATCAGAAAATATGAAACTTCTCAACTTCTTTAATTTAAATTAACACCTAAATTGTGAATATTTTTAGAGTAAAAAAAAAAAGGCCAATTAATAAATCTAATCTGTATTAATGGCCAACTGGAATCCTAAGTAAACTCCACAAGAGGGACATGTAGGGAATGATATTGAAAATGCAAGGGCAAAACCGTCCCCAAATTCAAGAAATGAAAGGTGGCAAGCCTCGATGTCCATGTGAGTAGATTCTCCCCCAAATAGATTCCCTCTCTCCACCCCACCCCACCCCACCCCACCCCCATACATGCATGTATTTAAAGCCATACCATTACCATCCTCAGATCTTACAGCCCATTGCATCATTTATTAACACAAAGATTTTAATCTTGCCACATAAATACACGTAATACATTTTACAACACATAAATACACCACTGAATTTCTGTAGTCGAAGATTGTTCTTATTTCTCTGAAACAATAATTGCCATTCTCATCGATCGGCCACACATACATACATATATACCGCACGTGTGTATATGTGTGTGAAATACGCACTCAATTGTACATACGCGTATCTGGGAATGTACGATTGAAGGGTTTTGATTCACTACATCTCAAGTTTCCAGGTAATGTTGTTTCTTCGCAGTTCTTCGGTTGTGTTTTTCAGAAGGAATTTTATTAATCGCTTATTTAATTTATTTATGGATCGTTTGTTTGATTTTAATTTCAGTTGATCATTATTCGGAGTGTATTATGATTTAAAGATTAATTGGTTAGTTGAATTAGTCGTGAATTGCGTTTGGTTGTTAAGACTCCCCTGTCAAATCTGTTATAATTTAATTATCTGACTTCCTGTTAATTAATTGATAATAAAATATACACAATACTTTTATTCGAGATTTAAAGGCGTGAATTAAAATGATGATTTGATCCGTTGGAGATTGCAACACTTTGTAGTAACTAATATCTTGATTTTCTTTATAGTAATTTTGGTCGTTTCATTTTTTCGGATTATTTTGCTAAATTTCTGACCATTTTTCAATAAAGTTTTAACTTTGTTGCAACATGATCATTTTTTAACGCAGAGAGGTGTTTTATGGGAATACTCTACTAAAATAAATAAGAAGTAAAATGTATTTGGTAGATTATTTCATAAATAATTTATAATAAAAATAAAAATAACAATATCTTTGATGATGAAAGTGATAATCATTTAAAAAGCCTTAAAAGCAGTCTCACGAGACACTCATAAAAATATTTGCTCTTTTTTAAACGCTTAATTTGATTTTTTTTTTCGATAGTACTGAATGATGATCGGAATTCCGTAAGATCTCCTGAGCTATGGTATACCTTAAAGGTATGTTTGTTCACTTTAAATTAATAATACTCATTGGGCCTTAAAATTTTTTAAAAATTAGAGAATTTGTATACTAATTGGACTTATGCGGGCTTAATTTTCATCTAAGCCCATTAATAAAAAGCAAGGGGCTCGGTGAAATACAACCTTGAGGGGAAGTGTGTTACAATATCCCATGAAACTAATATGGAATTAAGGGAATTCTAATGATCATTCATTGCTTATCACATTTACAAGCTTTATTAATCTACTTATTAACCTTGGTGAACCAAACACACCCTTGCATTATTGTATTTTCACCTTATATTTATTTTCATTGGTTGTAAATTAAAAATTCAAACGGAATACTCCCTCATTCAATGATTGCATGCCATGTGTGATTTGGAAACATATTTGTTTAGCTATTACCCTATCGCTCCTCTGTCCAAATTTCTTTATATTTTGGTGTTACAAAATAATGAAATATATATTTTAAAAGAAAAATATCAACTCTAAAAAAATGATTGTGATTTTCCAAACCGTATAAGTGTCACCCATCTAGTGTGTATAATGGAAAATGTATCACGAAAATATAATAGATCATCCAAAATGATCCCTCCCATCATTATCTTAATATAACCTTTTGTTTTCGTCTAACATACAATAATTTACACTACAAAAAATAAAATATTACCCTAATTCAATAACTTAAAATAAATTATTCACAATTGTTACTCCTACGTTAATTGATTTTATTATTAAAAAACTTATTTTTCAAAAATCAAGAAAATTAATCAAAAAATATTTTTTTTTTTTGAAAATTTGGTATTTATGGTGCAATCTTCATGTAATGCAAGAAATAATTTTAGCATTAAATACTAATAGGAAGCTACTAGCAATTATTAAATTTTGTTGGGTGTGTCCTTGTGAACAGTGTAATTTGCATGATTTATAGTGTACTCCCTCCGTTCCGGAAAATTTTGCGTCCCCTTTTTGGTACGGAGATTGAGAAAGTGATAACTTTTAGGGGTATAATTGTTTTTTTTTGTCATAAATAAATGAAAAAGTATGTTAAGTAGAGATGATTTTTTTTTTGTAAATAAGGTGTATGAGGAAGGGTGATTGTTTTTTACTTTTTACTTTTTTTGGAAGGTGCAAACTTTTGTGGGACAGCCCAAAATAAAAAGTGTGTCATCTGAAAGGAGACGGAGGGAGTAGTTTGTTATTTTTAAAAGGGTAGAAAGTAAAAATAAATTAAAAAGAGGGGTGCAATTTTGTTGGGTATATAGAATTTCAACAAAGAAAGAAGAGATATTCGTGAATCATTTTGTTTGTGAGGACGGAAACATCAAGAAACAAGATGCAGTTATTATATTTAATTTAAGGAATTAAGTGTTTCCTTCCACGTTGTATAAACAAACAATTCAAGAGTGGGTAAGAAAGAGTTTTTGTTATTTACGAAATTAAATAAGTTGTTCATCATTTTCTCTTTCTGAATTCTTTCATATGTGACTTAGTGGTTGAATAATCTTCAAACTGTTAATTACTATATTACACACGACAAACATTTGAAACACACGAAGCCTTTTGGACACACTCTGCACCCATCAAAATCATATTTTTTTACTATTCTTCTTTGATGCTAAAATCGCCAACCAGTATATTCTTTATAAGTTATGAAGATCAAATATAAATATAGTTTTACATCTTATTATAGATATATAATTAAGGAATATCTCTTCCTTGTATAATTTTATATTTCAACCAAAAAAAATACGCGTTTTTATTATATTGTTATACTCTTTTATTTTATAGTCTTTATTATGTATGAAAAATTAGAATTTATTCCTTTTGTCCTCGGTTTTGGCTTCAAATCAACTCTACTAATACTTTGGTTTTTCATATCTACCTTGAATCAATTCCAAAATCTAAGAAAATAAATTAGAATTAAAACAGAACCCCCCTCTATAATTATTAGCTACTCGTAAATTATGGGCTAATCACACTACCAAACACACACACAGCTTCTTGAATGCGTCTTCAAACGGTTACGAGGCAGTATCTTCTTAAAGGTTG
The DNA here is from genome assembly GCA_023678885.1 of Pogostemon cablin. Lineage (NCBI taxonomy): Eukaryota > Viridiplantae > Streptophyta > Magnoliopsida > Lamiales > Lamiaceae > Pogostemon > Pogostemon cablin. The sequence continues at coordinate 31,977,163 of CM042952.1, read as the reverse complement.
TCGTTGATAACGAGGTGGTCTGTTTTGTCATTTGAATGCTCCTTTTAAGTTCCCTTAGATCCCCTGTTTCAAGATTGCTAACATTGCAACATCTCTCAGGGTACACACATGATACAATGTCTGTGATGACCAAGGTGTGGGTGTAATGGCGTGCGCCTTGTCTCCGATAAGCAGCACCGCCCCTCGAGATGGCGGAGGGCTCCGTAGATCGCTTTCGAGCAGAGACATTGTTGGGCTCCGCCGATCGCTGTCGAGCAGAGACCTCCACCGACGAGAGGTGATGCGAAGATCATATTCCGACAACCATCTCTCACATTCTCTCACTTCCATTAAGGCTGCCTCCACGGTTCAGCCCAACACTCGATCGGCTGGCTTCTTTAACATACAATTGTCGGATACATTCAAGTCCCTTCTCTTTGATCCCCCGAGTAAAGAGATGAAGGATCATGATGTTGACGAGGATGATGAGGAGGAGGAAATGGGGGTTAATGAGACGAAGAAACGGGCGAATTGGATCGAGAGGTTGATGGAGCTTCGGAGTAGCTGGAAAGTAGGGAAGGAAGAGAGGGTTGAGAGGTATGATGATGGTAGTGAAGAATGTGATGAGGGGTGTGGAGTAGAGTACGAGGAAGATGGAGGTGGGGAGGAAATTATCATCAACAGGGAGATCTTTTCGACTCTGTTAACGTGTGTTTCTTGGTCGGATACGAGGCTCTTCTCGCATCTGGCTTTCTTGTGTAACATGGCGTATGCCATCTCAGATATGAAGGTAAAAATAAGCAATGCATGCATGAAAAGTTACAAAAAAACCACCTCATCCCATCTTGATTTTGTTTTGCAGACAGAGGATTTGCGGAGATACTGTGGGCTGGAGTTTGTAACTTCTTCGCTGGAGATGAAGGCGGAGGCAGAAGCGGCCATGGATACCGTGGAAGAGACGGGTGTTTGCCAACAGAAAACGCGCAGTCGGGCTTATGGCATTGCAGCATCAGCAGCATCATACGTGCAATACCAAGCGAAAGACGTAATAATGTTGGAGGATGAGGAGGAAGGAAGGATGCACAAGTCGGAGATGGCTGCCACAGTCGCAGCGTCGACAATGACAGCAGTGGTAGCGGCAGGGGAGGAGCAGAAGGACAAGGCTGCAAAGGATCTTCAATCTCTTCACTCCTCGACTTGCGAGTGGTTCGTCTGTGACGATTCTTCTATATACACTCGTCGTTTCGTTATCCAGGTAAATATCAGCATAGCATAGCATAGCTTTAATCTTGACAACAATGATATGGATATGGATATGATGAACTGCAGGGGTCGGACTCACTTGCATCCTGGCAGGCCAATTTATTTTTCGAGCCTACCAAATTCGAGGTGATTTCCATTCTTTGAAATTTCATTTAGACATTTCCAATCAACTTTGAACAAGATTGCATTTTCGGACAGGGAACCAACGTGCTAGTTCATAGAGGAATATACGAAGCAGCAAAGGGTATATACGACCAGTTCATGCCATTAATAAAACAGCATCTCGACAGATTTGGCGACCGAGCCAAGCTTCAATTCACAGGGCATTCGCTTGGAGGCAGTCTAGCTCTTCTTGTGGACTTGATGCTTCTTACCAGACAACAAATAAAACCATCTTCTCTTCTTCCAGTGGTTAGTTTCGGGTCGCCATTCGTGTTCTGTGGAGGCCACAAAATCCTGGAGCAATTAGGTCTCGACGAGAACCATGTTCACTGTGTAATGATGCATAGAGACATCGTCCCCAGAGCGTTCTCCTGCAACTACCCCACCTACGTCGCTCAAGTACTCAAGCGTTTGAACTCGACCTTCCGTTACCATCCGTGCCTCAACAACAATGTGAGTGACCTCACCAAAGAATTCATGTTGTATCAACTGCTTGTTACATTGTTTTCACTCATGTTACTTTGTGTAGAAACTGCTCTACTCTCCCATGGGGAAAATATTCATCCTTCAACCCAATGAGAAGGCTTCTCTGCCTCACCCGTTGCTTCCTCCAGGGAATGCTTTGTATGTCATGGACAATACCAACAGCTCCATAACCAAGAGTGCTCTTCGAGCATTCCTGAACTCGCCTCATCCAATCGAGACTTTAAGCGATCCCACGGCTTATGGTTCGGAGGGGAAGATTATTAGGGACCATGATTCGAGCAACTACGTGAAGGCTGTGAATGAGATAATAAAACAACGTACAAGGCTCGTCGTGAAGAAAGCCAGAAAGCAGAGGAATCAACTGTGGCCACTGCTAACTTCAAGATCACCACATGCTTGTAACATGGAAGGCAGGCCTGAAGTAACCAAGAAGCTATTGACTGAAGTTTGAGATTCTTGCAGCCATGTTGGAGAGTTGAACTTCAGTAGCATCTTTGTAATATAAAACCTTCATAAAACCTGCTTGCTTTTGTTGTATAAACAGTTGTGCTGATATGCATCATATCGTTTTCACTCTCATCTAGCATCCACCATTCACGGATTTGTTATTGTTTATATCCACTGGAATGCATCACAAAACATGTAGGCTTGACATTCATCATGATAGATCTGAACAAGGTTTAGGTACATACCTCATATCCCACTGGTTCTTACTTTCTAGTCCTTGAGAACTTGAAGATTAAGCACAAGTCGGATGAAGATATAGAAAAGATGGTACAATCCTATCGTTCTAAGAGGATCTACAATGGATTCTGTGAAAAATTCTAGTAAGAAAATTATAGTGAACCACTAGTTCTAGTTCAATGATACAATGTGTCATAGCCTTCAACAAAGAAGGCCAAGAGAAAAGGTTAAAAGTAAGCAGCTCCTCCTTCTTTTCATGCTTCCAGGATACGAGTGGTTGGTGGTTTGAGATGGCAGTTGTTTACATGCAAGATCCAAGCTAAATGGAGTCCGTTCTTGAGGAAAACAACATGATAGCCTCGGGCAGACACCAAGGTCCATCTTATCAGAACACTGCGAATTTAGTGGAACCGAATTTGCCGTTTGAAATCAATTCTCCACAACTTGCAGTAGTTCATATGCAAAACGTCCTCATTCTTCAAATGATCATTCCCTTTTTACCACAGAGCTGGAAAAATCATCATCTCCTGTCAAAGAAAATAAACTATAAACATCACAAGTCTCCAATAAAATATAATGGAATTTCTTCTATTACAGAAATGTCTTAACAAATAAGGAAAACACAATGAAAAGGCATAATATTTTTAAAATAAAAATATGAAAAAAGAACTACCTATCCACATTCCATACAAATAATCATTGGCGAACTCCTTAGCAATCTGCTTGAAATTTTGAGTGTACAACCATCACAATATATACGAACGACTTTATTCCACTATGTGCAGTCAGATATATCATATATGGAATAATCTCTCGCTTCAAATTGATCTTGGCACACACTATAATAAGTTACTTTTTTAAGGTTGTGACCAGCTACTTTTCATATCTTTTTACAAAGTACCTCAAACAAAATCAGAAAAGCATTAGCATCCAAACAAAATGTCAGGTGCCTCGTAAGAATAAAATCTATATTGTCTATGAGACGATGGTAATGCACAATCACGCAAGAAACATTCTAAAATCTCACCCATCTATATAACTAAATTCAAATGAAGGGTCACTGTGACCATATGTGATGACAAATGCCATCCTATAACTATGTTGTTCTAAGGCTTAAAATTTACAAACAAAGGCAGGCATAGATAGATAAATATTCATGTTCTCCGAGGTGAAGCAAATCAATCTGAAAGATCTAAACTTATTGCAAAATACATAATCAAAAAACAAGCATTGCATATCATGTCAAGTTACAAATAACATAAACCAGAAGTAACATATGTAATCACTGGATAAAACAAACATAGAGCAGCTCAAGTAATATATTGCTGGGTTAGTACCTTATCTTATAACATACCTCTGATGATGAGAGGAAGGTGGTCTATCGGGTGAAGAACGGTGCTCGGTGCTCCTACGATGCCTATGATCCTCAAATGCCCTGGTTCGAGTTCCCTCATTTAGACGTGATTGCTCACCTATTCCAGGAAAGCCTACTGGACCCAGAGAACCAAACTCAAGCTGTTCACCTTGAGAACCATAAGAAGCAGCATGGTCCAATGGATACAGCATCATAACAGGTGGACCAGAAGGTCCATTAGAAGCTCCACCAGAATTTGTGGCTGCTAAAGGATACACGCTGTATGCCACATTTTGAGGACCATTTTGACTTGAATTTGAGCTTAATGGGCCATTCTGTGACTGAAAAGCGACTGGTTCGTGCCTGTATGAATTCCAAGAACGTTCAGCTCGACTCTCGCTAGAAGCCAAACGATCAGGCTTTGAGTTTGATTTATCAGTTTGGCTGCGGTTATGGCTGCGTACTGGAGCTCGTGATTTTTTATTAGCATTCCAGTTCCCGTCTCTGTCACCATAGCCATCACTTCTATCATGATTAAAATTTCCCCTTCTGGTACCAGGTGAGTGATGCTCCCTGACAGAGGCCTTCAGTGGCAATGAAAGAAAGAAAAATTTAATAGATCTTCGAGCTAAAAATTCTATAAGAAATAATGCCCGTCCTATTGTATGAAGAAAATTGAGCACTGCAGGAATGTAAAACCAAGGACATAGTTCTCAGAGTCAATATAACTCCTGAATATTTAATCCAAAATCTTGCAATCCCTGTGCAAATAAGGTTATACAAGAATAAAAACATTTTTGCTGAAAAAATAGGTTCACTGATTAACATTCAGTCACTTTAGGAAAACATTCAGAATAAACCACCTTCGTGCCTACCCATCAGTGTGTGATGAAAGAAAAACCCAAGGTCCCAAGCGTGTTTTAACATAGTTTTACATCAAGTGTCACAAAGCGGTGAATACAAAAAATGAACAGGACCTGGATGAATTTTCTAACTGGAAAAAACCTATTTACAGAAATAAAAGAAAAAACCATCATAAAGAATATTCTTACAGGATTGGGCAGATATGTCCCAGTCCCACTGCGATATCTGGGCATATCATCTATGTACGGTTGATAAATATTGCTAGGTCTGGCGGAAACCGATTGGATAGGAGATACAGGGACCAGACGCTGGCTATAACTCGTCAAAAGCTGAGAGAAGAGGTTTGCATTCGTTGTAAAAGGTCTGCCAGGGTTATCATAGGGGAATCGTCCCTGGAGATAGGCAGGGGGGACCATTACGGGTGAAGGATAGAGTAAAGGCCCATGGTATCTTGGATTTTGACAGGACCTTCCATATTGTAAGTTTTGCCAATGGCTGAGAAAATCACTATTCAGAATATCAGATTTTTTTTTTTCAGATGACTCAGTAGCTGGTATTCCTTGGAAAGTGCCTGAAGTATTTAAATCCTCTGAAGGATCATATCCTTCAGGATTGAAGTTATGTGCAGGCTCATTGTTCTCCAAAGTTTTATCACCTCCAAAATGGCCACTTGACGCATCAGAAGTACCAGTCTCAGGTGGTACATTGTACACTGGAAGCATCGTCAGAAAGGGTATTGGAGGACCAGCAGGGTAGAATGCAATCAGTCCAGAACCATCATTTGTTCTCTGTCTTGAGCCAGGATCAATGAGCATTGGAGTAAAAGGGATGATCGAATCTGATCCACTTGTCTGAGCAGCTTCAAAGCCAGACATATGGTGTCTAGGGACCAGCAAAGAAGCAATAGAATCAGAACTGGGGTTCCTTTCTACCAATTCAGTCCCCAAGCTTGATAATGACCCCAATTCCTGGTCATCGTCCTTTGCCTGAGAAAGCACATTTTTAGACATGCTTTTGCCTTTTCCTTGGCCAGTGGCCAAATTTGTAGAAACAATTTTCTTTCCCCGTTTCACTTTTGCGGATTTAGGTGTTTTTGCAGATGATCCATCCCAGGAGCTCTCTGAAGACGTTTTACTTCTATGAGTAGCTGGTGGGAACCTCGAACTAGCTGATCTCTCTTCTGCATAAACCTCATTATTTCTATCATTCTGGATTGGGAAGTTATCAATATTCTGCCGCAATGTCCCACGTTTTTCCCGTCCATGCTTCTGCTGAACCCTTGCACCACTAGCAGTGCTACTTATTCGAGAGGGAGGAATGTATTTAAGACCAGACACTGGTGCTGGCAGTTTATCATCAGAATGTAGCATGTCAACACTACCATTCACAGGAATATAGCCACTGGACGAGCAGGCATCTTGCTCCTGCGAGAAATCATTATCCAGCTCTCCTGATTTCATCTCCACAGGACTAAAATTTTCACTGCTTTGCTCAAATGAAGTTTCAGATGACGAATTCACCCCAATACCGGGGAAGTAATGAGTAAATTGTGGGGAAACTAAACCATGAGGAAACTGAACATTTGAAAATGATGGATCAATCAAAGGAGCATTTAGTCCAGGCATATTTGGTGGGAGGTATCCCATTGAAGCAAGAAAGCCAGGTGGGATTGAGAAAGGTAGATGAGCTGAATTTATATTGAATGGAACATGAAATTGTCCATTGAAACCTTGAAGTGAAACAGAAGCCATCATGTTCACAATGTCTTGTTCTTCCTCGTGCATTGGCTGTGCACCACTGGTAGATGGAGACTCTTCATTCAAGGTATCTAAATGCAGATCTCGGTGATAGCTGATTGAACCACTGCTGGGGTCACTAGCAACATCAATACTTTGTTGGGGTGTTATATGGACAGATTTAGTATCTTCAACAATGGTGCGACTGTTCTGGCTTGTAAAGCCTTCAGATTCATAAGTTTTCCTCCTATTACTGCTGTCAAGCCTAGATGAGATAGCATGAGAATTTGCAGCTTTTGCTTCTCTGATGCGCCTTACTTGAGACGAGACATCACCATAAGCATCAGTAAGCTCCGGGCTGGAGCGAGTTCGAGCAAAAAGAAACCGGCCCTGGGTGTCACTCACCAAATTATCAGTTTTCAGATCTTTTGGAACTCCATCATTTTGTGCAACCTGTCCAGAAGCAACGTCTCTTCCGGTTTGATCAGTACCTTGGGAGCAGCTGTATACAGTTTGACCCTTTAAGCTTTGCATGTCAGAAGCTGCAGAAAGCTCACTTTTTGACATCATTCTAACTGAAAATTTACCATGTTGAGAGGAAACACCAGGGCTGAGATTCCACTTGTCTTCCATCTCATGAGAAGAAGATTTCTCATTTTCATTATTCCCAATCTTGCTACTACTAGAATTCCCAGACACGCTAACACCATCCGGAGTTGACAATCTCATGAGACATAAATCAACTCCTGGTATATCAGGCCTATTGCCACTTCCATGCCTCTTCCATGTATTCATGAAGAACTGATTGACTTCAAAAATTAAGTTTTCTCTTGGACAGTCAAGTAATCTAGCTAGTCTTTTAGCTCCAAAAGCAAATGCACTGCGAATCCTAAAAAAGTTACCTGAGGAACAGGAATAATAACATTAAGTAGAATGTTGGCGTCAGTATATACTGCAGAAGCAGGACAATGAAGGTTTTACATCAGCCCAACAACATATCCCAATGACTGAATTAATCATGTTGAACCACGTTGCCATATAAATTACAGCTCCAAGATTTCCTCTGAAAATAAGTACAATATACTAGAGCGGCACATATATGATCCATAAAAACAAAATATCTGTAACATCCTGGCTCCTGCATTATCTTCATTAGTGGCAGAAAGGTTCCAATACAGACACTAAAACATGCCCAAGCATTGCATGAATGCAACCGTCTGAGGAAAGACATTAAAGCCAGCTAATCCAGACATGAAAAGCCGACTCATTTCAAACAGTTTCAGGAGTAAGTAAAAGAAAAATTAGAGCAACCCAGAAGGATAACTTCAGCCAAATATAAGTGGTAAAACTGTGAATAATTACCACGCACAGACATGAATCTTCCCAGAGAAGACAAAACTAGAAAACAGGAAGCAAAAAATGGAACTTCATGAAACAATTGAATCATTAATCAAGCAGAGAGAGAGAAATTTCAAGCTAAATTTACCTTTATTTACACTACGTCCAAGGTTATTGTTCACACGTAAGGGATCAATTACATTAAAATATTTCGAAACAAATGGGTTTCCATTATTTTCCTGGCCACTTGGAAAGACAGCATACACAGAGCTACAAGCATCAAGAAACAGCTTGCTAAGTAGCAATTCTCCACTGTCCTTTCGAGGAGGTTCCGCTGCGAAAATGGTTCAAGAAAAAATCATGTAATCAGGGAAAGGACTGCTATATTGCCATAAATTTATTACATGAAAAGTCCCCAGACTTACCAGGTCCATCAGGTAGGGAACTAATGGGTACAGGTCCCCATAAGCTAACACAAAAATTGTCCCAGTCGAAGTTGCTGAAGAACTCCAGGAAGCGATAAAGGACCTGCGGAAATAACAAAGAGAGTTAAAGAAGAGCAATAAAGAAACAGAAATCAAGACATAAGACACAAAATAGATAATTAAATCACCTCAAGAGGTCCATGAAATGAATTGTTGAACACATGAAAGATGTAAAGAACTAAGGTCTCCAGGGCATACGTAGATATGAGTCCATGATGAGCTCCCAATATGCGGCTTTCATAATAGCACCATGCCTTGATCAATATGATACTACGCTTAAAGAGATGATTCTGACTAATTAGACTATCAACCTAAGAGGGAAAAGGCACTTTTCAGTCAACAAATCATCCGTCGTGTCGTATAAAATATATCCAGATAGCTTTTCAAGACATTTTTTCCTGAGTAAATACACTTCAACTAACCTCATCAAGGAAGCAGAGGGTACATAATCCACCTACTTGATTAAAAGAAATGTCGACAACAATATTTTCAACAAGACATTTAATCAATTTCACCTGAAGTATGAGAAAGAAAAAAGAAATAAGATAAGTCAAAAACACTGATTTTTGCAATTGCATAGTCTAGAAATAAAAATAGAAAAAACTCATAATACTCATAGAAAAGAGCTCAAAAACAATTTTATAGATACAGATTGCAAGTTGTGATAAATTTTAACATATGGACAAAGATTTATCCTAACAAGTCAATTCCATATAACAAGTTGTAACTATCACCTTTCTCGGCCTTTCGGCTACGATCAAGTGAAGTTGTAACTTGCTATAAGTCCTTTCAAGAGTGGTATACTTCATAAGTAACAATATCAAGCATTCTGTTTGCTGAGGCAGCGCAATTATTTTTCTAATATTCTATTTACACTGAAATTGCACATGACAAATCACCAAGGTCCCAAAACAAACTCATCACCTAAAATGCACAAAAGCCTCAAATCATCCATATGAAGTATGTTCATCTATGGTCATTCTGTCATTGGGTAAAAATTAAGGCTCCACCAACACAACACTCTTAATAATTATTGGGTAATCTGCAAAGCTTTTGGTTAAAGAAACTAGTACAGGGTACAGGACCAAGGCATCAAGTCTAACTGATGAAGAGAAAATACAATATATTGGAGTGAAAGATTGAGGTTCATATGAGTAAAAGGTTGAGGGCTGTGAGGCTCTAACAACAAAAACACTCGAAATATATATTTGAGTAGTGCATGCGGCATTTGCACAAGAAAATTCTACATAATTACAGAACCAAGGCATCAAATCTAAAGGACATACGACAAGCAGAAAACAAAGAAAATAAACAAGAAAAAGAATATCACAAAAATAACTTATGATATAAGAGAAGGCATACTTCTGCTTGAATATACTGGACCTCCTTCACATGAAACTCAGCATTTTCATTCTTTTCTTCATTCTCCAGCATATCCCGGACCTGATTGGCCCATGTATCTTTCAGATTTTGATCATGGCTGAAAGCAGTCAAATCAATGTCGCCATCAGGTAGATAAGTCTTCAAAGGTACAGAACCAAAGGTACAGACCTGTGGCAATAGAGTGTATTACAAATTAAATAAAGTCAGTATCTGTTTCTCATATAAAAAAAAATACTAACAAAAGACGAGTTCCCGGGAAGAATAAAACTCAATCAGCTGAACAGAAAAATTATGAGTGTCGCTGTATGTTAAACATTGCAACCATCAACAAAATGTAGATTCTCCGCAAAAGCCATCAATACAATACAAATTCAATATCAATTTCTGGAAATCACATAATGTCCATCATCTCCTCTCTATAAATCCACAGATTTTTGTTGTTTCCCAGCTATGGAGTGTGCATAACAAAAAAAATAAAATAAAATCTAACATTATCTACTTTCAACTATACCGATACAGAAACCTCATCGGGCAATTCAAAGTCAAAAGTATTGCAAATTATAGAAATTCAGAATCTGCTTTCACACAAAATGCAATACTAACAATAAGAGATACTAGAATCATCTTGATTATTCCTAGATTCAACAAAATGCATCTAATTTTTCTATTAAATTAACCCGTTAATCTTAACCAAACTCCAATGCCAGCATAAACACACTAGCAACTTCAATAAACATGCATAAAGTGATAAATAACAACATTATTTCATCAAGAAGAATTATTTCAGCAACCTGGCAGGGGAAGCACTTCGTAATGAGTCTCTGCACATAATCTGCAACTGCATTCCTGCGCTCCTCAGACAACTGATTGGGCTGAATGCAGTCAATGAGCTCTGAAGTCCTCTCCTCTGCACTCAACCATCGATTTGCATCGACGGCCTGCATTATAGGGCCTGCTCCTGGCAAAAGCCCATTTGGCAAAGGCCCACATCGCTCAGCCCCTCCCTCATTTTCTCCCATACAACACAACTTTTTCTAACCCTAATGAAACCGCAAAGTCCCAATAGCTTTGCTTTCAATATAATCTGAAATCTATGGCCCCTTAGAACCACGCACAAAAGGTAGCATACAAGTTACAGCAAATGAATGCAACTTCCCCCAATAAGCAATATATTGAAACCCTGTTGAGAATAACGATACACTAACGGTACCAACTAAAAAGCAGATTATATGTATATCTACATACAACACACAGTATATAACACTATATATTTAAAACCAAAACGCAGAACATTATCCAGAAAATGTTGACAAAAAGAACCCAGACAGAGAAACAGTTGATCAAGTAATCTGGAACAAAACCCTAATGGAACTCGCCCAAGGAGTTCGTGAAATGTTCGCCGCAATGCCAACGAAAATCAGGCAATTGTCAAATAAAAAGAATTTCAATTTACTTCGTCTACGATGATAAATTTTACCGCGCAGACGGGGAGCAGATAGTGTACGATCATCCAATTACAGATAAAAAATGGGTAGAAGCTTTCGCTATTTGTTGTTTAAATATTGTTTCTTTTTGGGGTCGGGAATTTGTGGGATGAATGAGTATGTTGTAAATTGGGATTCTAAGGAGAAAACTTTGAATGTTGCTTGACGTTTGGAGGAATCGGATTTGATTTTGATCTGATTAGGAATGTGTGTATGTGCGTGTGTATTGTGCGTATTCCAGTGTGTGTGTCTGGAAATGGGGGATGGAAATTGGCAATTTGATGATGAGGGAGAAAATAAATATGGAGTAATACAAGTCAGATATATCACCAACTTATTATTTCTATTTATATATCATCATAAAGTAAAAAAGCTAAAATCTATTTAACAATTAATTTTTCATGAGTTTACAAATTTAGAAACTCATTGTTATTCTTTAATTTTGAAACATAGTATACTGTACACGTAAATAATTTCTATTCAGGAATAAAGTGGGAAGATATTTCAGGAGTGGGCCGAACCCTAATATCATTTGGGCCTAGATTACTATTAAATGGCCCTGGCCTTAACATTAACATTTTCCAACAAAGAATTAATGCGTATAACGAAAATCAAACAAAAAGGAGAAAAGAACTTAATATTATGTGAAAATGTGTCACGCGAAAATATTTTTTTATAACAGATAAAAAATAATAATAATATTTTTTATTAGATATTATGAATAATGATTTTTCGTGTTATCAAAGAGTTGAACAATGAAAATAGATGGCGAGTGCCTGATCGAATTGATAAGGTCATATAGGAACAAGGTTCAAGTCTGCCTGTCTGTTAGGATGCCTCAGCTGCATACATCACTGCACTTCCATTTCACAACTAACGTAATGGTAAATGGCTCGTCTCGCTGTGACCTTCTCTTGATTTCTCAAAACTTCTGTCTCTCCATCCCCGCAGGGGCAGGGAGACCGTCGCTGCCTCGGCTGTGCTACCGGAAGCTTTGGCGAAGTTGGAATAGGAGAGCACTCATCTTGGGATAGGCTTACTACTTAGATGCTGATGTGGATAATAAAAAAATTAATATTTATTTTAAAAAAAAACTAAAAATAGTCTAATTGATTATTCCATCCAAATCACGAAATTATAATTCGAAATATGATTGTAAATGCATTATCGGGCCAATTTATGTCACATGGGTTCATCTGTGTGGGTTAAATTCGGGTCCTTTTCGGCCCAAACTTGGAAACCTTTTTCAAAACACTGGGACCCACTTGCTCCAAAAAATTAAATAATAATAGAACTAACTGTGGGACCCAAAAAAATATTGAGCGTGGACCATTCTCCCGCCAGTCCTCCCTCATGAAACTCTTAAGGAAACGAATGAGACTGCGCAATTTCTACAGCTACAACGACGTCAAACTCCCAGAAATTTCTCAACTACTACAACCTGCCTTTTCTTGATTCCACTCATCTAATTATATTTTGATCAGAGGATGAGATTTCTGTTTATGTACATTTCACCAGTGCTAGTTTCAAGTGTAACCGCTTTCATTTTTGTTGTTTCCTCAATTTTTTTAATTTCTGGGTTGAGTGATGTAGTTAAGATCATAAGAATGATAAATCGATCGAGAATTTAGGGACTAAGGACAGATGATGTGGTTTCTTAATGATAATTTCTCGGTTTATCTGAGCCACGAATTGTTACATTGAAGTTCTTGCCGTTGTGTTACTTGGTAATTTGATTCAGGGTTTTATTGGGTTTATACTTTATATGAAGTGATTTATGTGTATGTTTGCGGCTGATCATATAATCTTTTTGGTTTTTCTTAATCGCTGGCAACGTTGAGCATTGCATTGCATGTTTATTTAAATAACTTTGGTTTGGAAAATACTTAATTACTCCGTAAAGCAATACGAATATTCAGGTTTTCTTTTTTCTTTTTTCTTTTCTTTTTTTTCCTTTGAATCCCCCATGATGTTGAATTTGGTAGGGAAGAGAGTATTTTCGAAAGATATCATCAGTATCTAATAAGTATGAATCTAAAGGGTGAGAAATATGTAAGGTTAGTGCACAAGTTCCAGTTTTAGTAAGAATAATCTAACTGTTATGCTATGGATTTCTTTACATCATCTCAAAGTCCTTGCTACTGATTTCCATCTCTGTTTATTGTGTGTTCCACTGATGTTCATGCTGCTTCTGTTCAGGTTCGATGATCGCGGCTCTGAGGAGTGTTTTAGCCCTGACTCTTACTCAAGCCGTGAGTTATTTCCTTTAGGGAAACCAAACTTGAGTTGGATTGTTGGAGGAATAAGACAAGGATTCAGCAGGGGTTCTGAGAGGATTAAAAGCTTGAGAAGATGGTCTTTTGATGGAAGTTCACGAAGAAACAGACTGAATTCAACCCCCAAAATACTTGATCCTCAACAGCCTTTTCTTCAGAGGTGGAATAAGATATTTGTACTCTCTTGTGTGATTGCAGTATCCATCGATCCTCTCTTCTTCTACATTCCTGAGGTTGATCCCAAAAATCTGTGCCTGTCCCTGGATAAGAATCTAGAGATCACTGCTTGTGTTCTTCGAACATTTATAGACATTTTTTACATGTTCCACATTTTCTTGCAATTTCGTACTGGATTCATAGCACCTTCTTCACGAGTGTTTGGAAGGGGCGAATTGGTTGAAGATTCTAAAGCTATAGCGAAACATTACCTGTGCTCCTACTTCGCCATTGATGTTTTATCAGTTCTTCCTTTGCCACAGGTATGAGTTAGCAATCTTTGATATCTTGATGATCATATGACATAACTAACAACTTCAATAACACTATCAGGTGGTGATCATAATGGTGATTCCGGCCTTAAATTCTCCGATTTCTCTGGTTACTAAAGACCTACTAAAGATCGTTATTTTCTGCCAATACATCCCAAGACTATGGTGGATATATCCAATGTACAAGGAAGTGACTAGAACATCAGGCATATTCACTGAAACAGCTTGGGCTGGAGCTGCTTTCAATCTCTTTCTATACATGCTTGCTAGCCATGTGTGTTTCTTTCACTCTACTTCTCAAATTGAATACACTTTTTTTTTCAAACCAATTTCTTGAACATGAATGTGTATCCTAAAGTTCCCCAGTGCAAATCTTTGTGAGCAGGTCATTGGAGCTTTCTGGTATCTGTTTGCAATAGAACGTAAAGACTCATGTTGGCGCATAGCCTGTCGTAATCCGCAGAATAATTGTACAACGTACGATCTGTATTGTGGTATTGGGCCTAAAAATAATTTGTTTCTCAATGCTAGTTGCCCACTTCTCGAACAAAATGAAATGAAAAGCCCAGATGACTTTGACTTTGGCATTGCTCTTGATGCTCTTCGGTCTTGTGTTGGTGAAAACGAAGACTTCCATAAGAAAATTTCTACTGCTTTTGGTGGGGGTTGCGGAATTTAAGGTTCTTGATTCACTTAATGCAGATTGTGTGATGAGTATTTTCATAAGTTCAGGATAAATTCAGTTCATTGGGCCAAAACCTCAAAACAAGCACATACGTAGGCGAGAATCTCTTTGCAGTTTTCATCTCCGTCATTGGGCTGATTCTATTTTCATTGCTCATTGGCAACATGCAGGTATGAACTGATTCTGTAGAAACCTTTTCTATACCTCCGATCACATATCTGCCAACAAAACATGACCACAATGTTCGAATATGTGTTGTCTGATCTCTAATTATGATGTTTTGGCTACATTTTTTGTTACCTGAGTTGACATTTCCTTGATTAAAAGATATCTTCTGGTGTTCCCTTTCTTTGAGCTTTCTTAAATGTTACCTTTCTCATGTTTTATGTCTCCTTTCATTTTATTTTCTGCGGCGGTTGCAGAAATATTTACAGTCCCTCACAGTTAGAGTAAAAGAGATGAGGGTGAAAAGACGGGATGCGGAGCAATGGATGTCCCACCGCATGCTTCCCGAGAACCTGAGGATGCGCATAAGACGATACGAGCAATACAAATGGCAAGAAAACAGAGGTGTTGAAGAAGAATCATTAATACGTAATCTCCCTAAGGACATAAGAAGAGACATCGAGCGCCACCTCTGCTGGACTTTGCTAACAAGAGTTAGTTTTTGCTACATCTTGTGTGTATTCAATCTATATATGCTCATAAAAGTGCTTAGTAATGTTTATACTGCAGGTGCCAATGTTTAAGAAAATGGATGAACAACTGCTGGATGCAATATGTTCTCTCCTGAAGCCAATTCTTTACACAGCAAACAGCTTCATTCTTCGTGAGGGGGATCCTGTGGATGAGATGCTCTTTGTAATGAGAGGCAATATATTGACCTCAACCACAAACGGTGGTAGAACTGGTTTCCTCAATGAGGCAGGTCTCACGGCTGGGGACTTCTGCGGGGAGGAGCTTTTAACATGGGCGCTCGATCCCACCTCCTCATCCAGCCTTCCTATCTCAACAAGAACTGGGCGAGCTGTTACTGATGTTGAAGCTTTCTGTTTAATGCCTGATGACTTGAGAAACGTTGCGTCCCAGTTTAGGCGTAAATTCCACAGCAGGCAGCTTCAGCACACTTTCAGGCAAGTTCACTTGATCTAGTTTTCATTACAATGTGGATATATCCCTTCATGTATCATTCTCATTCTCCCAGCTCCAAAATGTGGGTGGAATCCATTTTGCAATGTCTTAGATGGCAATAGAATTTTCATAATTTGGTGTACATGACATGAGAAAGGAAAGTGAGAACTGAGAAATAGGTGGTGAAATTTCAGGTTCTGCTCCCAGCAGTGGAGGACATGGGGTGCTTGCTTTATACAAGCGGCGTGGCGAGGATATTACAGGAGGAAGGTTGAAAAGTCACTGAAAGAGTCTGGAGAAAGACGGCGACAGGATGCACTGTCCAACTAAGCAGGGGCACCTAGCCTCCGTACAACCGTATATGCATCAAGATTTGCTACCAATATGATAGGAAACTTGAAACGCAGTCAACCTCCTAATATTTTGCCGTCTCCCAGATTACCACCACTACTACCTCAGAAACCAGCTGAGCCCGATTTCAGTGCAGAAAAAAGTTCATAGAGGATGTCAATCTTGGGTTCTGTTATTATAGTTGTAGATTCTGCCCCTGATGTTTGATCCTGCTAGAGCTTTTTGTAAGTTTGAGTTACCCTCCGATTTAGTTCTTTGTGCATCCATTTGTGTTCCTGCCTATTGCAAATGTTCATAAGTCTTTAATTAGTGCCCTGGAAGATATATAGTTCAAACAAAATGTATGTGCATATATTTTTCTAATACATACCAACTCTTGTAATGATTTTTAGCTAAATTCATATAATCATGTTAATCTATCCGAGAAGGTAAATTGCAAGCATGAATACTGCAAAATCTGAGGCTTCTGACAACGAAGATTTGCATCTCAACACTAGAATAATTTGAATTTAATTGAATATGCAAGTCTACACTGTTACACAACTTACAAAAACACAACCAACCAAAAACTTGCTGGGACTTGTATTAGCCAAGCAAATCATTTCATGCTATGAAGTGATATCAGATACTATTATTGTTGCTCTGCAAACTGGACAGGTTTTGCTTTCAATAAACCATTCTTGAATACATTCAGCATGGAAGCAATGCCCACATTTGGCAATGCTTCTTACAATTTCTTGTGGTTGATAGCTTTCTAAGCATATGGAGCATGTATGAGAACCACTCACTGGACTCATGATGCTGTCACTTAGAATCACCAACTCTGTGCAAGAATTAACATTGCATGCATCCACCCCTCTGGTGGCAGCCTGTGGTGGTGCTGTTTCGGATACCACCACCCCATCATTGCTTGTGCTTCTCTGAACTCTACATCTTATGTTCCATGACACAAAGATCAGCAACAGCACCACTCCAGTTAAAAGGAAATGGAGCCAAGAATCAGATCCACCTGTAAGTTGATCATAGTCGTTGAATTTAGACATGTTAGAAATTAAATTCTTTTAAATGAGGACGCTGTAGGAGATTGAAGTGAACCTTTTCCTGCATCTCCATCCCCTGTATCTCCTTCCGGACCAGATTGAAGATGCTCGCAAGCTGTGCAAGTAGTATGGTTCCATGTCAAATAAAGATCGTCATAAGCTCCCATGAATTCGAATTGACCTTTGCTTTGAACTGGAAGCATCCAACTACCGATGATCTGGCAATGATCGCCTAAATTGTACCGAGTTGGTGTAGTTGCAGTCGCAACTGTGAAGCTTGTGGAGGTGCTAAGGCAATCAATGGGCCATAAATCGTCCTCCAATAACCCTTCCAAGGTAGGAGTAGGACAAGTATAAAAGGTGTAATTTTCATAAGTGATAGCCTTGA
Source organism: Pogostemon cablin (assembly GCA_023678885.1). NCBI lineage: Eukaryota > Viridiplantae > Streptophyta > Magnoliopsida > Lamiales > Lamiaceae > Pogostemon > Pogostemon cablin. The sequence goes on along the minus strand of CM042952.1, from coordinate 31,959,586 downwards.
AAGGAGACGATGAAAGGTTCAAGTTCTTCATGAACCGTCCCATGAGGCAGTCTTCAGGATCCACTAGTTTTACGTATGGACCATTGTATACAATTTCGTGAATGTAGAACTCTCCGGCGTATGGAAGACTCACAATGGCTGTTCTGTTATTCAGGAGCATGTCACACTTTACATCAATATAGGTACAATTATCTTGGCTTTGTGTGCTTTGTTGTTTGAAAGGGTAATTGATGTACAAGCTGCCACAGGTTGAACTAGGACAACCAGAAATATCAGCATATATCATGGAGAAGGTTGTGAAAAGAAGGAAAAGAACTTCAAGAATTCTCATGTTTCCAACAAGTAGAAAAAGTTCATTTGATTGTCATATACATCTCTCCTTGTTGAGATCGATCATTAGGAACAAGAAAATACACAGAATTTCTCAGCATCTTATCAGATTATGCATGTTTCCATGACTTTTCCTAAACAAAGAGCATGATTTTGTACTGAAGATTCCATTATATTGATGTAAACAAGGCATTTTGACATTTGGGTGGTTGGATTTCAATTTTCGCTTTCAACATGCTTTATAATGACAATATTAAAATTTGGAATCTCGAAAATAAATTAAATCCTGTTTTCAAAGTAAAATATAAGCTCTACAAAACATTGATTCTTACAAATTTATCCGAAAAAAACAATGTCCAAACAACGCATTTACACAAACATTTAAACGATGTCCTGAATTAACACTAAGACTGATATTTATCAGCTCTAAAGGTAGGTACATTAATTGGTTCTTCTGTGAGTTGACTTTCATATACACACAAAATTGACTAGTATCTGAACTGCCATCTACTAAAAAAATAAATGAAAGGAAATAAATTTTCAGCTGTTAATATGGCCAGTGAGTTGACAATTATTTGAAATCAATAATAGTCTTGAAAAAACAAATTAAAAAAAAGGAAAGAAATTACAATTATGAGAAACTATAGTAGAGTAAACAAAAATTTTGTATCAGAAAAGGGTCAGCATTATCAGCAGCTATACAAATATTTGCTCTCAGTTCAAGAATTTCCGACAATTGGGAGCGCCACACAAACAAGGTACTTTAACCTCCTCGCGTTCATCTGGATCGAACTTGTAATCATACCTGCAAGAAAAATGACACAACAAAGCATTTATATGGATGGCATTCAAGAATATGAAAACCCAAGTATTAAAGGAAAGAAGGCAGACGCACGTTAGCTCATTGCCAACAGAAACATTGGATTTAGCAATAAGAACTATCCGGCTCTCTTTTTCACTCATACTCATGATCCTCGCATAACAATTGGGCATACACTGCACAAATAAACACAAACTAAAATTAAAAGAGTCCAAAAGGGAACACTGAGCAAGAACATAATATGGAAATGAAATTCGTTCATACTTCTGCATTTCATCTAACACCACGGCAGTAATTAAAAAAGCAATAGTATATCATTTAAAATAAAAAATAAAAATTGGACCGTTGTATTTTCAATTATCTGAATTAGGTCAACGTGCTTCATTTTGCAAAAACTGAATCCTTACGATTTAATGCATGTTTAAAGTGCGTATACTCATTGTTCTAGGCACCTAATTGAAACAAAAGTAATTACAAATATACCTAATGATTACAAATGGAAGTAAATGAAGCAAATATGCCCTTTCTATTAAGGTATCAAAATGCAAAGTTGATCATAAATAGGAAATCATGCTCCCAGGGTGCACTTTAATTTCAAAACATAATATGAATACAGTTTAAATCCAACATAATTCAAATAGTACGACAAAAAAAAATTATATATGTAAGCATACCGAGTGGTTAATCAGGCGAGCTATGTTCCCCTTATGAGTTGCATCAACTACTAAGTCATCGCTGATTTTGAAAAGCTGCAATTTATTGCATTAGACCAGACTAGAGGAGTCATGGAATTAGCCATTAATAGAGAGAAATAAGAAAAGCAAGGACAAGTTACTGCATGCTTACACACAAAGCCAGGCATAAATTTGATATAACTTATAATTCTGTAGAGTGCTGGACAATGAATCTAGAGTCCAAATTGAGACTTCAAATTGACGAACCCACATAACAAAAATGGCATGGATATTAAAATCTTTCAACTCTTTATAACATTTATCAAACCAGAATACATGTGCACGCGCTCGCGCACACACACAAAAAGTCTCATACATCCAGAGGAACAAGAAGAGCTGACTCACATAGCAATCTTTCCCCTCCAACCGATAACATGCCTCCCTCAGGTCAGCAATGCTACGCCTCACCTGCTCACCACGATATTCAACAACCTGAAGAAAGACCTTTTTTTTTAAAGTTGCAACACTTAGAAATAGTAGCAAAGGATGTAAGGAAGTCATGCAGCATTTAATTATACCATTTCTCCTTCTTGAATGTTTCGCTTGGCAAAGAGACCCCACCCATGAATTCTTGATTTACCAAAACAAACCCTATAATTTTCCGTTCTCTGAAGCATCATCACAACATAGAATAGACAAGAAAAATAATAAGAATCCAAAAAAACTTCCTTTCTCCCAGAGTGGGTCAAGAGACAACAGTGAGTTGAAATATGGACAAACTAAATGTAAATAAGTAAAGAACACATACCTTCAGATGATCTAACCGTTCTCTGAGAGTTGAAAAAACTTTTGCATCTTCAGCATCCTTACCAATGAAAGAAGGAGCAAGCATACAAGTCAAATAACTCTCAATAAGTAAAAAAATCTTGCAGGAGAAAGTAATATTACTCATGAAAGAAACTAATTACTTTGTGTTGTGAACTCAATCCTTCTATATCACATAGAGAGTGATATCTGGCCCCCATGACCCGGTGAAATACCGAGGCTTGTCCTGTCCTCTGTTCAAAGGCAAAATAAAGGTGACACCAGAAAATTTTAAGCAAAAATGTGAATAAACACAATCTGGTAATGATCAAAGGCCAACATAAATGAACAGTAAATGACCAGATCACCTTTATGTTTGAGAATTTATATATGCGGCACCTTGCAGCAGACATTGCTCCAAATTCATCTTTGTCAGCAGGAGATGAATCAGAGCAGTGAGCAGTTCTGGATGAGATGAGCCTTGAGCCTCGCGAACATTGTTCTTGATAGTGGCTCTGGAGTAGCGTTCTATTGGAAAAAACGCCATCTGGGGTCTGAATGACTAGTACATTCTCTGAGCTAGGTTCCCTGAGGTCAAACTTAGTAGTTAAAACACCAGGAACATTTAAATATGGAAAGACCTTTATGCAAAGGAAATGCTAAGGAACAAAAAAGAAACAAAGGCTACACGAATTCTTTAGCTCTTCTTCAAAAATTTAGCTATCGCAGCAATCGCCTTTAAATTTCTCCCATAATTTCTAACATACATGCTTAAATCATTTCCTATTATCAACTGTAGGAAGTTTTAGATCCTCCCAAATCTAGGGTTCCTAATCACATGAATTCATTAGGCTTAATGAACAAAATCATAGACAAATAACTTAACATGTTAAAGCACATACAGAATGCATGGGGGATGTGAGTCTCTACATAGAAAGAAAACATGATTGTGGCATATAATCACACCTGTGAACTGCACAATATGATGTCCATTTGGTTATCTGAATCCCATTCTTCTCAGAGCAATGCAACTGAAAGCAAGAAAAAAAATTTTTTGAAGCAATCAGGAAAAATGGGGAAAGTAAAGATTCCTGAAAAGATACATATTGATAAAAGATTGAGAACTTTGAGTTTCAAAGTCAATCACTAGTTTACTCCATAAAAAGGACAGATCTATAAACCTTAACTTGTCTTACATCATGAAACAGATGAGGTTGCACAGCACACCTAGGCTGCCATATATCATTAACAATGTACCCTTCCCAGAAACCTTATTAATTTACAATATAGATAAATAATAATAATAATAATAATAATAATAATAATAACAATATATAAATAAATAAATAAGTGCCTCAATAAGTTTTGGCTAAGTACTGCAATCACTAACAGACAACGAGAAACAAAGCAGCAGCAATAAAATTTATGGAACAGGAGTCTACTAGGACTCAAATATGGATGATGGTAAATATAGCATGATAAAAGGAGGATGCAAATACTCACTATTCAGCAACAAACAAATAAAAGCATGAAGAAATTACTTACTTCCATGCAATATCCAGCACGAGAAGCACAGGTGGCATGAAAATAGGTAGCACACTTGCAACACTGCGTGCATGAACCGTGAATCTGCTTGCAAATAACGCATGCCTGAATAAAATCATAAAAAAGGAATCAAGGATGGAGTCAATTTTAAAAGCAAAAGTTGAAACTTCTCATCCTCCTCTAGTAATGAGGAAAAAAACAATAGTTTGCAGTTTAGAGAATTGCAATTAGTATGGGCTAACCCAATTTTACAAACTTGACGAAGTCTAATAGATAAAATTTCTTTTATACCACCATAACAGTGGTCGCATGGCCCAGTCCACAAGATTCACTAGAGCACCCGCTGGAGGTGCATGCAAGTAAATTCCATAACTAATCACCAAATGTGTCAATTCCTTTCTATGTATATCTTACCTTGGTAAATGAGCTTGATGGAATTCTGAAAATTCCAACAGCAGGCTCCATCTTCAATGCATTTGAGAAAGCAACTTCAGGTCGAAACCACGCGCATGTAACATGGACCCATAAGCCTTCACCCTCAGTTGGCTTCAAAGCACCCCCTAAAGATGCATCTTGCCAGTCAGAAAATTTGAGAAAACAAAAAATCCAGTAGACTTGTAACTATTGGGATATCAAGTTTTGTAAAACATGCCTTTTACAGGACAAAGGCAACATTCCCTCTCAATCTCTGGGGTTTCACATGCTCGGCAGACCCATAAAGTGAAATCTTGAATATTTGTCGCACCATAGCATTCTTGATGTACAGCTATTTGGCATCTATATGACCAAAAAATATATTAGCGAGAGCTTATCCTAGGTGAATTTGAACCACACACTTATTCTGTAGATCACTACACGGTTACCTATTGCAAATAATCATTTTATTGTAGTCCCAGTCTTCAACCCATCTACAAATAGCACACCTTTCTGTGGTCCATTTTGCATGTATAGGTTCATATTTTTCTGCAAAATGAAAATTTGAAAGAAATCGTCACATTTTTACATACACTAGATGCATCAGAAAGGATATAAAAATGACACGAGGCAAAGCGGAATGGATTACCACCTTTAAGAAAAGCTAACAGCTGCCGCTTATCCAACCGCATAGGATTCAAGCAGTTTAGGTTGTTTTCTGTCATCTGTAGCACACTGTGGTTAGTAGATAATATTTATAAAATAAAAAAGTTTCTGAAGATTATAAAAATAGTTGAGGATAAATACATATGATGAGGTAACAGTTTCTCCCATGAATGAGGCTAAAAACATAAGATAAGGTAAGAGTTCTCTCCCATGAGCAATGCATTATGAATACAGTTAGGAAACTTTATAGCTGTTTTATTTTCTTCCAGGTATTTTTCTCTAATTACCAAAAGTCCTCAAAATAATATTTTTTAGAAAGCAAGATCAAGTCAGTCACATGAAAAAGCACAGAACTGTAACTAGCTAAAGATAAAATCTACAGGAACAAACCCATTTTTCAAGTGGTAAATTAGAGCCCTTCACTTTCACACTGTGCTTCCATTTCTTTGCCCTACATCCTGTATGTCGTTCCCACTCACTTAGACCGTATTTCCGTGAACCACATGAACCACAAATACACTGCACCCTGATACGAGGAAAACAAAACATTAACAACTGAAAAAGATTCCTTCTCCCCAAAACCACCCCCACCCCCCCAACCAAAAAGAAAAATTAATAATAATAAATAAACAATAACAATAACAATAACAATAACAATCACAATCACAATCACAATCACAATCACAATCACAATCACAATCACAATAACAATAACAATAACAATAACAATAACAATAACAATAACAATAACAATAACAATAACAATAACAATAATAATAATAATAAATTAAGGACCCCTATCATATCACTTACATGTGGAGACTTGGATAATAAATCGCTTCCACAGCATTGCAAACAACTATTATCTTGTCAGGTGGATTTGTGCTCCCAAGGTTCTCAGCAGGGCTTGTAGGCATCAAATTAGATACAAGTCAGTAGGCTTGCCAAAAACTTGTACAGCCATTTCAACCATTTTGTTGAGGAAAGTAATCTTTTTTTTCTTAAAATTCTTGGAGGAAAATAAATACTGGCTATAATGCATTCTTGCAGAGTACTATGATAGTCTCATTGTCTTTAAATAGAATCGAGATTGCAAGTATAGATTAGATGTGTTTTTTAAAAATAAATCAGAAGACAAAAAATGAAATATTTTTAGTGAACATATATAACACGTGGGAAATAAGATGGCACCTATCAAAGTATTTTGGCTTATCCAAAACCAACAGCTTGGATTCTGGCTTCGCCTTGCAGTTAGGGCAGATGTACTCAGTATTTTTCAGATCCTACAGATTATAGCATACATCAGAAGCTGCATATCTTACTGCAAACTAACAAAACAGTATCAGGACAGAAGCAATCTTAATATACTCCTATTATGTACAAGCAAACCTTCAAAAGATTAGTAGACATGCAAGCACATTCAGCATGGACCCAAACAGCACAACTGTCACAACCTACCTAAGATTTTGCAATAGAAACAATGGGAAGAAGAAAATAAATAAAAAGCAGGCAAGAAAACAGGAAAGGACTAGAAAATTCATATTATCTTACCCAGTTTCCACCATCAGAATAATGCCAAATTTGCTTGCAAACACCACAGAACTGTTTTGATTCCCTTAACTAACAACAACACCCATTTCAAGTTAAAAATGTATTAAAAAAATAACTGAGAAGTCTATAACTAGAATGATAGCTATTTACTAACCTTAATACAATGTTCACATGAGTAATAATCTTTAGCTGTTATATTCTTTACTTTCTTGACCATTCTACAAGGAAATATCAAACCACAGCTGTCACAGGCTCGGGTGTCTTTCCTCTTATCAAATATCTCCTGAATAGACAATGCACGGTGTTTTAATACAACTTGAAAATTCAGTGTAACCTTGGTAGCTGTAAGAAATTAAGGCAACAATCCATCATCTAGCTAGCATAAGACATTCTTTTACTAGAAATATAGACTAGTTAACTCAATTAAAACTTGCCTGCTGGATAATACAATCCGACTCCTGACTTGAGCCGGTTGCCTCTTCAGCCTCACTATAATTTGTTGCAGGGGACGTTTCCTGCCCATCTTCCATTGTAGTATTCGGATATCCATTTTCTGCTAAAACTGCCTCTTCTATAGCGATACGGAAATCACTTGGCTTACTACCATGTAACTTAGTCTGTCCCTGAAACCTAAAAACCAAACAAATGTGAGTACGAACTTTCTTCAGCATCATTTAAGTTAACATTATATTCACCTCTCCATGAACTCGCTAAATGGGAAAACCATTCCAGCTTTTATCCATGCATAATCCTGAAAAAAACAACAGTCAATTAGATAATATTATCGCTTGAGAAGGAAGAAATGAGCTTCTGTATAAATGATAGAAACAAAACAGCAGCATTCAAAAGCATCACAAAGACATGGACATTCGCATGAGTCCAGTCCAAGGCATTAAGAGATCGATCAAAGCAATAATGAAAACTAGGGCGTTGCACTAGCTGCATTGACTCAGTATTTCTTTGATTAATCTATTAAAATATTTCAAGATAATCATTACAGCATTAACACAAGTATTAGAGAGGAAGGTACCCTTAATCCAGTCCTAGAGTAACCGTAGAACATCACACACAGAGTGCCAGGCACACAAGCTCTCAGTACATTTTCAGGTGCTTGGCAGAGAGGATCAATCACGATGGCAGGCCAAGCAGGGAAATTCTTACCACATTTTGCCCAAACTATATCGCCCTTTACAAAATCACTAGGTTCGTAGAAATCTGATTTCTTTTTAATGACTTTCTCCTTCACGGTTTTCCTCAATCCGGCATATTTATTCATTTTGTCACAACTCTCAGCCGTCTGGGAAACAGGGGAAACCCGTTCATTTATTGAGGTCACCGAACTTGGTGAACTGAAATAAGGCTCTAATATTATGTTTTTCAATCGGAATTCAAATTTCCCTTCATTCCGCTGTTTCTTGACTAAATATACGTCATCTAAAGATTCAGATGACTCTGCTCGCCTTGACTTCTTTTTATGAGGCATGTCCTGAACAAATTCATCATTATTATCCGCTAAACAGCTCTCCAACTCATCACGAGAATCCAACTTTTCTTTCTTCCATGAGTGTAAAACTGAGTCATTGAATTTCGTCGGGAGCACCTGCCTACGCCCCCTAGATGACTTCAACAGAGGAGGCTTACTCTTACAAACCTCCTGAGAAGCGGAATTTGCTTCGCCATTGCTCTTACGGCAATAATTTGAAAAATCAGCATTGTATCCTTCTATTTGAACTACAGGAACTGTAACGAACTCATTGGTTACGTTCTTCATCTTCTTTGAATTCCCAGAGGGGGTACATGATTCCTCGCCATCCTTGCTACTCGTTATTCCTCCTTTCTCGACCGAGCAACGCTTAAGTTTAGGCATTCCAATTTTCCTACGCGGTTTCCCGACCGCATCATCGTTGCTACCCATCAAAATCACACATCACAAAAGTCCAGCGCATAAAAAACCCTAATTCGTCGTCCGCGAGGAAGAATTAATTCATATGCCCTTCAAATAACTCCTCCGATTATTGCAACAAAGAATCAGCGTCAAATTCACGCCGGAAATTATCCACAGAATTCGAAATCAGAACTCCAATCAACCCAATAGAATACACAGACAAAATACAAATCCACTCCGTAATCCAATTTCGCATAAAATCCCAAATCTCACCACGCAACAAAAAATTGAAATGTAAAATTGAGAATAGAGGAAACAGGGGAAGGAAATTTGTGGCGAAACCCGGAAAAACAACACAGAGAATTAGGAGATTGGATGAATCAGAGAATTCCAAAAAAAAAAGAAGCCGCAGTATACGTTGTTAGTGTGTGAATGAATCAATGAATGCACGGGTGTAAAGGTATTTATTTTTGTATTTAAATTTCAAAACGCAGAAATAAAAAAAGAAAAATTATTGAAATCGGATTCAATTGAAATTTTAGGAGTAGCTTTGGCTCCAAGATTTTGCAGGAGTATCGCGCCAAGTCGAAAGATAAGCGAAAAGTATTGGAGCCAAAGTAGTACGAAAGTTCTGTGCACCCATGGGTTTCTTTGACCATTTAATTCGGGGCACCGTGGCGGTGGGTGAAGTTGGATTTTTTAGGGTTTGGGCCTTGAGATAGGATTTATTACAGCTTGGGCCTTGAGCCTGATCTGGAATTAGTAGATTTGGGCCGTTGAGCTTAATTACAAACTTCTTTTTACTTAAATTCGATATCTTGTTTTATTTACAAATTGCAATTGGACTGCATGTAAATCCACCCAATCTCAAAATTCTATAAATTCATCCACGATTATTATTATTTAAACTTAATGATGATTACAAACACACCCTTATATTATATAACTTTGCAGTGAACACATTATCATTTTAACATCATATATATTCCATTTATATAACAACTAAAGTTAAGATAAATTTGCATGGAGAACATCGGAGAAAAAGGAAAATTGCTTTAAAGTGTAGAGGAATAAATTTTATAGGAGTAGTTAATTTTCAAAACGATGTGTATTACATAAAGGAGTTGATATCCTATGTACTGCACACGTGCATGGTATAAATTTTTGTGCAATAGTATATATTATATATGTTTTTTAATAATTGTATAATTTTTTTACATTCAGTTTTTTATTAAAAAATAAATAGAAAATTTGTTAACAAAGTGTATATATTTTTATTCATTAGTGTATATATTTTTATTTATAAATGTATAAATTTTTTAAAATGTTAGATCCAAGTGCACAGATAATTTGTCATACAAAAATAGTAATGAAATCGTAGGTTGGGCTCAAGATATCGTAGCAAATGAAGTAGTACAAGGTAAGGCCCATCAGCATGCAGTGGGTTTGAGCTTTGGGTTTATTAGATTTGGGCTTGAGGTACATGTTTGCGGCATTCTTCTAAAGCCCATAAAGAAAACATATTCCTGTATAATGGATAATGCAACATGCAGTTGTATTTGAAAATCCCAGTAATTTCCTGCAACAAATACGATGATTATTGATTCTTAACTCATAAAATAAAATAAAACTAAATTTAGGGTTAAATGTAAAAATACACCACCTGACCTGTTGAGGAAAATCTCCATTTTGTAACTGGGAGTTTATCATAAGCTTTGCTGCACGGTGGAGAGGTAAAGGATCCCTATAACCCTGACATCCAAAGTATATATTAGGACAAGAATGGGATTGAGATTGTTTGCAGATAGCCCATGATGTCAGTAGTTGAAGATTGAGCATATATATAATTGAAAAGAGGAGTATTTTATTTTAGATGAGAAATTAATGTAACCTTATTTGGGCATGATAGGTAGCTTTCTCCCCATCCACCATCACCCCCTTGTGAATTTAGCAAGAAACCAACTGCTTTCTGAATGGCCTCACAGTTGTTGTATGTATTACCAGCTGTTTTCAGTGCTCTAACAGCAAACCAAGTTGCATATATAAAGCAAATCCCCCAGTTTCCATACCTGCATGCAGGGCACCACCCACCACTTGTTTATGCACACATATGTACATAAATTTGGTCTTACTCCAAAACACACACGTGTACCATGAGCCATCTGGTCTTTGAACATCCTCTAAGTAACCAATAGCCTTTGTAAGAAACGTATCGATCTCTTTCTTTCGATGATTAGGGTACATCTCTTGAAACACCACCAGGGCTTCAATTCCGGATGAGGTGTAATCTTCATCATTACTCCTACTACTTCCATGATTAATGTATTTCTTAGCTTCTAACAAAATATAATGTATCTTACTCGTGCTCAATCACAATGTCAGCAAGAAATTCTGTAGGATTTAGCCACTGCAAAATGGAGTAGAATACAATCTTTCTCATTAATCATCCACATAAAAATTAATTCTTTATTCAAGAACCTCCACCTCTAGCCACTCTAGGGCTCCTGCTGGCTCCCATCCAGCTAAACCACCATTTTTGCTCTGTAAATATAAACCACATTCTTTATTGAGCCTATGGTATACAAATTTAAGTATATGGAGTAGTTCATAATTAACCTGCAAAGAAAGCAATATGTTGACAGCATTGAAAAATCCTTGAGGTTCCATATTTTGTCCAACAATCTCATGAGGCATCATGGAGAGCAGAAGACAACACTGCAGAATGCAGATTTAGAATGGATGGATCATAATCATTAATCAATAATGTTGGTGATTAAATTAGTGATTCATGACATGTTACCTTTAATGCTTCTGCAGTGCAATCGGCTACTTGTCATCCATGATCTTGGTCTGAAAATGTCCACGACCCTTTTGAAATATGGCGGTACATGCTTCTGAAGTCGCCCGAAGGATTCTCCTTCACCTCCAAATAAATCTAATGTCAACTCACACAAACATTCATTCATCAAATTAAGCAACACTCTACTTTGCAATCAACCTGAGAGTTCTTAATGAATTCATGCCCTTTTCTCAGAGTGTCGCCTAATTCATCGGTTAAGTCACAAGCTATCAGTGCTTGCATGCCTAAACCTGCATCCCATTCTTGGCTTCCAAAACTCTGCATTCAGATTGGGTGTCGTTTATATATATATATATATATATATATATATATATATATATATATATATAGTTGGTAATGCTCAAGGGAAAAAGATACAAGGTTTACTAGTAGAGGCCCGGGCTTATAAGCTCTGATCCGCCCATGGCCATTAGTCTATTTTCAATATATATCACTGTCGGAATGATATATAAGGAGCATCGTGCAGAGTATTTTGCGACATACATTGATTCAGGAGCCGGCATCTGCACAGCAAAGAAAGGTGTCTTCCCGGAACTCTCAGGCGAAGAACTGCCAACAGTTCTCGGAAAAGATTTCTCGCAAAGGGTGCTAATCCTTAACAGAGGAATCAAACAAGCGAAAATCATGATCGGAGGAGCAGATCGTACCCTATAGTACAAGGTGAAAACTCCACTGTTATATTTTCACAACATCGGAGTGGATATTCTGTTAGGAAATAATTTCCTACAGACATTCAAGCGTTTTACCCAAGAAAACACAACTGGGAGGCTTATTTTCACAACCCTTTGTGAACATAAGATCATCGCACCAAGACTGCGTAATGCATTTTAACGAAAAATGTCAATCAGATTTTGCAGCTAGCGTGGTGATGAAGGAAAACTGAGCCATCCGAAGATGAATGATTGAAGGAGATATGGCGAAGCAGTCCTTTAGATGTGAACCGAGACTAGATGAGGATGGAAGATGGAGAAACTAAAGGAGAACACAATCCACCTTCTCAAAGCAAGCTTGGGAAAAAACCTACAGAGAGACATCACAATCGAAGAACAAACATCTTTGGAGGACGTCAAGAAGAAGATACAGAGGAACTTCAATGAGGATCCTTTAGCCTGGTGGGATAAGAACGAGCTCAAAGCTTCACTCAAAGTAAAAGAAGGAAATGAGCATGAGTTCGTGAGATATAAGTCTATCCTAATGAACCAAGAGGATCGAAAGGATATGCAGCTAATACTTAAGGAACATCTGGACCTTAAGTTATATCACCAGGAGTATCTTCATACAATAGTGCAGGATTTTTAGTTCGAAATCATGGAGAAGTCAAGCGGGAAAAGCCGAGGCTTGTGATCAACTACAAAGGGATCAACAACATCTTGGAGTACGATGGATACTACATACTAAGTAGGGAACACTTGGTCAATTGTATCAAGAATGCCAAGGTATTCTCAAAGTTTGATTGCAAATCTGGATTCTACCAGATTATGATGGAAGAATGGAGCAAGAAGTTCACAGACTTTTCCACACTACAGGGCCATTATATTTGGAATGTCATGCCTATGGGTTTGGCAAACGCACCACAGATATACAAAAGGAAGATGGATAATCTTTTCAAAGATTGTTTCTCATTCATGTTTGTCTATGTGGATGACATCCTCATAGCCTCGAAGAACATGAAGGAACATTTAGCACATCTGGAAATATTTTCAGAAGTATGCCACAAGGAAGGATTGGTACTTTCTGAAAAGAAAGCAGTAATAGCAACAAGGCAGATCGAGTTCCTTGGAGTAGAGATCGACAAATCCGGAATTATTCTATAACCACATATTGTAGAAAAGTTTCAAGGATTTCTCGAAGATTTCAAAGACAAGAAACAACTCCAAAGTTTCTTATGAGTGGTTAACTTTTTCGGAATGTTCATCAACAATCTGGCGCAATACAGGAAGGTGTTCAGTCCTTTTGTTGAAAAAGAATGTTGAATTCAAATGGGATGATTCACACCGAGCAATGGTTAAACAATTAAAAGTGGTTTGCAAAAAGCTCCCCAAATTAGCCATTCATAATGACGAGATGCCAATGACCATTGGTGGGCAACGGTGCTTACAAAATCCATAACAGAAGGAGAAAAGTCATGCAGATACTGTAACGGGCTCTTTACGGAGAGCGAAGCAAATAGATGACACATCAATGAAAAGAAGTTCTTTGCAGTTCGAAAGGTGTTCAAGAAATGACCGCTATTTCTTCTCGCGAAGAAATTCATCCTTAAAATTGACAACACAAGCGTCAAAGCCTTTTTGAAAAATAAAATCGAATCTAAACCAAAAAAGGCTAGACTACTAAGATGGCAAGCAGAATGCCAATATTATGATTTTAATATTATCATTATTAAATCTGTTGATAATGTTTTGGCATATATCCTGACGAGAGATGGAATGAGCTGAGATAGATTTCATCCTGACTGTTTCAAGGCACCTGATGGACAACCTTGAGTTGCTTCAGAGGGAATTCGAAAATTTGACACTCAATACAAGGCGTGCTGGAAGAATACAAGATAGTGATCAGACCAAAGTGTCTAATCGCATACGAGACTGCATTCGAAATGGTGCAAGTCTGTTCGAAGCAACACGAGAGCCACTCCTCCGGGCTGCTGATAGCAATTGCAATCGACAAAAGGAGAGTAGTCGATAATGGAGCTCTAAACCCGGAGCAAGGAATTCAAGTACCCTTAGCACAAGTCCTAATCTGGAACCTCCAAAAGAGGAACCGGTCCAAGAAAAAATCGAAGACCTGGAGTCACATCTAGAGTCGACGAATCAACCCAGCACCTCTGGGGTCAAAGAGGGAGAGATCAACCTTAGGCCTATGACGGGCACTGCTAAGGTTGGTATTAACTTAGCTAATTTCTCTTATTGGCAGGAATATCAGGCCAGCTGGGAGAAATTGAACACCAGACAAGGAATCCGATCGGAAAAATACCGGGTGGATATATCTAGGGAATATCCCCGGGTTTGGATGCGAGAAGGCTCAAATCCAATAGATATAAAGCAGTGGTATGACTTTGAGGCACTAGCCTGATATATACTATTGCACCAGGTTTCTCAGAACTTGCAAAACTTTCAGAATGGCTGGGAGAAAAAGGTTTTCAAGGCATGGGAGAACAACTCGTCTCTATCCAGAGGCGATGTATTAGAGTTGTACTTCACCAGTGCGGCCCAAGAACCAATCGGGAAAGGTAATCACGAGGCCTTCCATTTCATCAAGCTAAGAGGACCTGATGTTTCAGCATCAAATAAGATCAAAGAGTCTTCTGGAAAGGAACCAGTCTTGGTTTCTATATTTTCTGAAGAACAGATCTCTACGCGAAGAGCGAGGGGTTTGTATGTCTGCATCAAAGCAATGGTGGAGGTAAAGTTCCCATTCAAGTTCGAGCATAAGTCTTTGAATGGGTCTTTCCTGTTAAATACTTTAACAGGAAAGAAGACAGTGTTCGTTGAGAAGGCTTTCCAGGAAAAATAAGAACTTCTCTGGAAAAATAAGATTCCAGTGAGTAAACAAACTTATCAGAGATATTGCAACATGACCCATTTTGAGCAATGGACGAAAAAGGTAGGCACAACCTATTCCACCCAAACAGAACCAGAATTTGGCAAAGGGATAAGATTAGGCATAGGGATGATCTCAGAACTGCTGATCCACCCCCAACAAAGGAAACACGTGGAAAGAAGAGGGTGAAACCTCTTCTGAATACCCAGGAGTCGGGAGAATCATCAGACACCAAAGAGGACAAATGACTCCTCAAAAAAGCAAGAGCCAGGTGACCTTCCGAAAGAGTAAGAGACATGTGACCGACAGGGAAGATGACCCACAATAGGGAATCCAATAAAGAAACCAGCCAGCTGCTAAAGTTGGAATCCGAGGCAAATGACGTAAGTGCTGACGCCAACACAATGACGTAAGCAGTGACGTCACAAAACATTAAGAGGCTTTGAAATCCAGATTTCAAATCCGAATGCCTCTATAAATAGGTGTGTTAAGGAAGCAGAAGACATCGACCATCACCCTCTGTTTTTTCTTTCTAAAATAAACATTGTATCTCTTTCTTTTTATGAGTGTTCTGAGTGCAGCTACAATAGGTAGCTAAAGGAGTTATCTCCTCTTGTTCAGTGAGGATGAGTGTATAATAAATTCTCCATTCAATAAATAAATAATCTTGGGCTTCTACCCGCATATGGCCTTCCAATTTTTATGCAACTTTAAACCTTCATATTTTCTGGCGAGAAACAATAGTAGCATCCTATACACCTGGAGTAGGAAATGAACCAGGGTTATGCTGAGATCCGCTGAAGGGACATAATTGATCCTTCACACTGCGGGACAAGTGGTTGGCTGTGAGAAGTAGTCGTAAAACCTCCTGGATATCCGGTGGATTGACGGTCAAAAAAGGTACTGTTACTATTTCAAGTCGGTTAATTAAGAGATTAATGTTGTTTAATTATTATACGAAAGCATGATGAGTCTGATATGGTCGTAATGGATTATGTCTATTTTGAAAAAATAGAAGGACGATGTAAATCTGGCAATATAGATATGATATAAGCTGATTAGGAATGAAAATTTTCGGTAAAACTATTTTGAGACTAAAAATGCAACTTTTGAGACTAGAAAAAAGGTTCGGGACTAAAAATGCAACTGGGATAATCAAATGGGACCGAAAGTGCAATTATCCCTATAAGCATATTTTAAATTTATGAATTATTTAAGGGGGTCAGCTATTTGCACCCCAAAATTACTGAAGTACCTCATAAATATTTAAATTGATCCTTATAAATTTTATTATGTTTGGTTGCTGCTACCGAACAGATAAGATATAAGAATTCTTTATTCTGTTCGGTTGCTGCAACCGAACAGTTATCCTTATAAAATTTATATGTGTTCGGTTGCAACAACCGAACAGTTTTTTAAAAAATCACAGAACATTTAAAAAATCACAGAACAGATAACATATAAGTTTCATAATTTAAAAAAAATCACAAATCTTGTTCTGTGCGGTTGCTGCAAGTGAACATTTAAGATGAATGAATTCTTTGTTATGTTCGGATGCTGCAACCGAACAAATAATAGATGAATTCTTTGTTTTGTTCGATTGTTGCAACCGAACAGTTTGTTAGATGACTGTTCGGTTGCAACAACCGAACATATATAAATTTTTAAGGGTAATTATGTCAATTTAAATATTTTTTGGGTACGTTCAGTAATTATGAGGTTGTAAATAGCTGCTCCCTTATTTAAGTTCGTTTAGTAAATTCGGGTGCAAACTTGTTGTCATTTTATAAGATTTTAAATTGTTGTCTACAAACTTCATTAATTACTTTTTTTAATTATTTGTAGAGAGTTGAATTAATGTATAGAAATTGAATTTTATTTTCATTTACACGATTTTTCTTTTGCTTTTTTTTTCTTATTAAATCATGTTTTATATCACTAATTATATAAATAAAACGTAGTCCATAAGATAGTATATATGCCATTTATTTTATATCACTAATTATATTTATAAAATATAAGAAACATATAATATTTTAATATAAAGTGAATATGAATAGTTGTATTATTATTGTGTACGGTTGTGAATACATTAATTATCTTTGAATGCATTCTATTTATGAAAAAAAACGTAACTGGCAAATTCAAAATATTAACTAGACAAAGTCTCTTGTGAAACATTAATTATGTGAGACGTGTTAAAGTATGTCTATTATTTAGATAAAGTATGTTTAATGACTGTTAAAATATGTTTTCTAAAGTATATTGAATTATGCATTAAAGTACGATTTTAGTGTGATATAATTTAATTTATTAATGACATACTTTAACTGCAAATAAACATACTTTATCTATACAATAAGCATATTTTAGTGATGGATCGACCCGTCTCATATCCGTCTCACAAATAACTCGTCTAATGCACAGTAGGTATTATACAATTGTATTATACATGAATAAGAAAATTAAAAGAAGTAGAGCTACCTGAATCCGCCAGAGGAGATCGGCATTAGGTTTGACCCGGTGTCGGTTAGCCCGGAAGTGTTGGCGTGCCTTGTCGACCTCTTCCCGGAGCTCCGGTGTGCCATAATCCGGGTCAAATTCCCACGTTTGTCTGCCCACGTATTTGTTGGTGCTGAATAGGTAAGGACTGTCAACTCCCTCACCAATCTTCAATCTCCACATGATTCTTTTTTAGAATTTCTTTTATTGATGCAAGAAAAAAATAAACTTATACAATACTGAGCTCTGCGTAATTTAATGCCCTCTGTTGTTATTTCTCCAACTTAGTGTAGTATTGGAGACAATTTTAGAAGAGAAGAGAGAAATATTTGAAGATTTATAAATGTTGGGGTACGGACCACGGAGGGAGTACTCTATCCCACCCAAATAACATCATTTACTATATTGGATGTCTCATCTAAATTGTAATATTTTCTTTTTTTAATAAAAGAGATCCACCAATGACCCATAACTACCAATCACATCTTTCTAATACACTTACTCACTTTACATAAAAATTCATCTCTTAAGACGGGACGGAGGGAGTATATATTTTCTCAAAATTCAAAGGGTGGCAGGGTACGCTGTACGCACCATATATTTTGTGAAAATTCAAGGGGGGCCGGTGGCCCTTATCCCAATATCCCTCCGTCATTGATTATCATGTGACTGATTAGACGGTTCACGGTTGGTTTTTATTCATGACTTTGTATCTTATATTTATATGTGTATAGAGTGTGCAAGGATTAGTGCGGAGCTAGATCAATTTTTTAGAGGAGGCTAAGAATAAAATCACGTTGATATTTGAGTATTAAATACTTCTCTCATCTTTATTTTATTTGCACGATAATGTTAAAACTGAATTTTAAAAAAATATATATATTTTTAAAATAATAAAGTGTAAAATATGTTACATGTATTAGGTGAGAGTGTGTTATTTTTAAAATTAAAACGTATTTTAAGGTGTGATGTTATTTTCGATTGATGCAAGCTATTATGGACAAACAAAAATATAAAGTGTAATGATAATTATCGAATTAGGGGAGTACAAAGTAGTACAATATAAAAGTATAATTTGCACAAACAAATTTTTATAGATGTTTTATACCATTTTCAATGTCTAAAACTAAAAAAAAAAAGTATAGACAATTTTTTATTATTTTTTTTATCGGTAAATGTTAGTTGTTAGTCTAGTTAGTAGTTATTATACACCAAGTATCATTACTTCCCCTTCTCCAAGCCTCCTTATATCACATCACCTAATTCATTCCCAATGAGAATTGGACATGAGTCTCTCACTTAAGTGAAGAGCCTGGTGGCCATGTGGGCCTGATTTATTTTTTTCATTAATTAAAATGAGAAATTATAGAGTTTGTAATAGAAATGATAAATGTTTCTTTATCAATATGTAAAGTCAAATTAAGTATAGGAATAATTATTAGAAAGTTTGAGGGAATATAATTATCATTAAGAAGATAAATCATCTTTATATTATTATTATTATTATTATTATTATAAATGAAGGTTTTCAGTTTCTGACGTGTCATGGCAATTCTGATGTGTCTTTTTCTCGCTTTTCTTAATTTTCTTCCTTATTTAAATTTTAGATTTTTATTTCTATGCAGTTACAGATTTAAAAATTCTTATAGATTTCAATTAAGAGACTTAATTTGTGATTAAAAGCTATTTAAAGACAAAAGTTTGACTATTTATCTAATTGCAACTCAGCCGGTTTTATCCATCTACATTAGTCTGTGGTCTCTCTGCCATGGACATGGACTCTTTGGATCTCCATTGTTGTAGTTTCTGATTTTGGAGTGTCGTAATATCTCATGAACGGTAAGAAATCTTAGTTTTCTCAGATTTGATGTATATATTTTTCACATTTCATTTGACTCGTTTTTTTAAAATGGTAGATAAGGGGGTTGGATTGCTGACAAGTGGGTTGCTACTCACACTAGCTCATTAAATTGTGGTGAAATTGTGATTGAAAAAGAAAACAAAAGGAAGAGCATCAACCCTAGAAATCCAAGCAATTATTGTTCGGTATTCTTTACTATTTTGTATGATTATTTTACTTTTTTTTTTTTGGATTTCTATATTCTGCCCATGGTAAAAAAGAAGAAGAAGATATTTTATTCTTATTGTATTAAAAATATAAACTTGAACATTACGCACCACTCTTGATTGTTAAAAGAAAATATTGACATTAGAAATAAAATTATTTGAACAAGTTAGTAAGATTGCAAAACTGAAGTGTGAAGGCTACTTATTGTCGGAAAGCTAAATCAAATAATCTTTGAAGATTAGTAAATTAATCTAATGGTGTTGTTTGTTAATTGATTTGTTTACATATCAAATGCCGCCACAAATCTATTTTTCTTTCAATTATTGATAAAACGATCAAACTGTAATCTGGGTTCAATGTAGGGATGTGAAGTGATTTTTTTCGTTGTTATTTTTCATCACATTTGTACTAACAGCAACTATTGAGTGAGTAGCATATTGAGGTATCTGCATGACACGTAACCTAATTACATCTATTTTATAAAAATCTTTTCTACTTGTTTGTGCATTATACTAATATTAGTGTAATGGTGAAGTCCCTATAGATTATTTTCCATCGCTACTTCTGCAAAATTTTATTAGCACGTTTATTTGTAACCTCATTGTTGTGCTATTTCTCAGAGATAAAGCCATTCATGTGTTCTGTAGATGTATGGCACATGTATACAACGAATGTCACATAAAGTGCTTCATTATGCACATCATATAACTGAAGTTGATGGCTCTTTACAAATGTAACTTGCTTTTATATTACTTAGGATTCTGTGCTTTTGGTAGTTGTCTATCATTATTTAGCAAATGATGGTTGTGTCACTAAATGTGTCTAGAATGGTATTAATGATTTTTTCCTGCAAATTTCCAGATCTATTGTGGGTTTGTTATGTTGATATGGGTTTGTTTGTATAGGTAAGTATGGTTAATTCTGATCATGTAGGAGACATAGTTTCGAAGTCTTTGGCCAGGCCCCTTGACAATGATGAATATTACTCTCATTGAAGAGGTACTATCTGCATTGCGCAAGGTAGTGGCTGTTAAATCCTAATGTTATTGCCATGTTGATTATCCTATCAATGTCATAGCGTTGTATACTTGAATTTCTCCCAAAAAGTTTGCTTGCATCTCTTTCTGGTATTACTATACTTTCGTTGTTTGAGCTATGACTCTGTTGTGATAATTATAAGAATAAAGTTTTTATAGGGTCCCATATTTAGATAGTATAATAAATGGAATGATAGGACCAAGAGTGCTATCGCTCATATGAAGTGTGGCACAATTGCAGACCCTCTATGCATAGTGGTTTGGAATAATCAGCTTATTTCTTCGAATCTTCTTTGTGATTGCAACAGATATCCTTATGCTGAAGTGGGACACATTAGAAACAAGTCATGTTCTAAAAACGTGAGATTTTATCTAGGTAAGAGATATTTCTATTTTCGTTCTTAAATTTATCATATTCATTTTTGCATTTTTTTCATGAAGCAATGAATAATTATACCACAAGGCACATTGCAAAGATATTGATACACCTAGCATGGTGCTTCCAAGAGTGTGTTTCCGACTCTGATGCTGCATCTTTGGCAATTCCAAAAGCACTAAATGCATTATTTATTTGATCTATTTTCCTGAAGAATTTGATTGAAAATGCTAACAGTGACAACTTTGAAGAACTTTATCCCTCGCTCGATAAAACTGAGCCAATATCCAGTAATTTCTCATAAGGTTCCATTTTACATTGCAAATTTATCGTTTAGCACGGTTCATTGTGTTAGCTTCACTTCTTATGGACTTCAACACGTGAATAACTGATGTGTTGTATTTGTTTTCCATGCATCATGCTGATTGTAAATAACCTGATGTGTGCAGAGTTAAACAATGAAATATTTTCCACAGTACAACCGCATGCACGTGTTCTGTGCAAGAGACAGAAGTTGCTTTATCAAGGATCAAGGCATTCTTTCTTGATTCAAACTTTTATTTTTTTTCGCATTAATTTTCTTTATATCTTCCACACATGCTATACTACATAATCTGTTTGGCTTTGCAATAATTTAACAATCCTTTGAAGCTTGAAAACTCTATATTACATTATCTGACTTTTACATTTCCCTGCAATTCACAATTTCTTCTGTTATGAAAGTTCACCGAGTAGAATCACAATGCGGTAGGTTGATTCTATTAACAGGATCACAATTCTGATTCTGTTTGGTTGTTACAATCGAATATATAAGATATATGAATTATGATTATATTCTATTTGATTGTTGCAAACGAACAAATATAAGATTTATATGGGTAATTATGTCCTATTAGTTAAGGATGATTTAATTTATATATTTTTGGGGGTACATATAATAATTTTGGGGGTGCAAGTAGCCGCTTTTAATAAATGCAGTTTATTCTTAAAACCATTCAGGTTTATTATTAGAGGGTAGGTTATGTGTGAGACCGTCTCACCTAAAATAAAAAGTGATAATATTTTATAGCGAAAGTTATAATGATGCAGTGAACTATTTCATGAACAATTTATAGTATAAATAAATAGTGATAATATTTTATAGCGAGAGTGATAACAATATTATCACTTTTTATCCATTTCATATAAAGTATTACATGAAATGACATCACGCAAATCTTTCCATTATTAAATAGTTTATTATTGCTATTAGTTAGTAAAAAGAAGATGAAACTAAGGCCACATATAAATAGTGAATAATAAGTAATTTAGCAGACTAATTCATTTCCTGTTGTTTGACCAATCAAACTCTTAAATGGAAATTAATTAATATATCCTTATAAAGTTGCACGATATTTTGATTTTATGAAACACAATAGTACTATTTGATCAATTTAACTTATAAGACAAAACTATATTTATTACACAGAAATAATATAATTTAACGTAATAAAAATGTAATAAAAATATTTAGATTTTTATTTCAATTTATTTATATTTGAATAAATACTCATATTATATATATATATATATATATATATATATATATATATATATATATATATATATATATATATGAGGCTACGCCCTTGGTTATGATACAATATTTTGTTCTAAAGGGTATACATTTTAATTAATAAGGTACACAATTTTGTTTTAAATGATATACATTTTAATTAATAATGTACACAGTTTTATTCTAAATGGTATACATTTTTTTTTACTTTTTTTTTTCAAAAAATAAAGAATATACGTCTTTATACTAAAGAGTACATCATTTAATACTAAAAGGTATCTAAGCACACGGTGAGCGCATGGTGTACTCGGAGCACATGCCTTTAATTAAAACACATCTACCGATGATTACAAACACACATTTATTATATTCATAACTTTGCAATTAACATATTATTATTTTAACATAACATATATTCCAACTTATAAAACAACTAAAAGATAAATTTGCAACAGAGAAAAAGGGAAACTTCTTTAAAGTGTAGAGGAATTAATTTTATAATCCCTCTGTCTAGTGAAATTGTGACATTTTCTTTTTTGGGTTGTCCGATAAAAGTTATTATATTTTCTTTTAAAGTATATAGGATCCACACAAAAAATATTAACATATTTACATGGGCCCATACACATTCTACACAAACCACTAATACACTTACCCACTACATATTAAATATTATTTCTCTCACTTCACTTTACATTAAAATATTATACTTCTTAATCTTCGTGCAAAAAAATATAACAACTTTAATGGGATGGAGGGAGTAATTAATTTCGGAATGATGTAATACAAAAAGCAAACGTTAACACGGGACGGAGTATTTTGTAAGTTATTTTTTCCTTATTTATACACCCTCCGTCTTGTCTGGTATACATTAGTTGTTTTTTTTCACGTGATTAAATAATACTATTATTTAATGTATAGTGGGTAGTTATATTAGTAGGGTATATGAGTCTTATACTCTCTCCGTCCCACCCAAAGAGTCTATTTTTTCTATTTTGGGTGTCACACCCAAAGAGTTTCCTTTCATTTTATATACACATGAGTCTCACACACACCTACTAATACAATTAAAATATAGGGTTCACACTTCCACTAATATAACTACCCATTACAAATTAAACAATATTCCCTCTGTCCCAAAAATACATTCGCACTTTTCATTTTGGTTCGTCCCAAGAATACATTTACCCCCTAAAAATGGAAACAATACATAATATCAATAACCTTACAATACTACAATATTACAAAAATGTCACATTCTTTTTACATACAATTTAGTCAAAATCAACTATATCATACACTTTATTCTACTCAATTACCCAAAATATTCCTTCTCTTTCTTACATCACACCACCAAAAAGTTACTTTTCTTAAATTTTGTGTCCAAGAATACGCGAATGTATTCTTGGGACGGAGGGAGTAATATTTTTTAATCCACATGCAAAAAGTAAAATGCATCATTTAAACTGGACGGAGAGAGTATATTAATTGTATTAGTAATGTATGTGCGTGTTGTTTATAAAGGAAAATAAAAATTAATAGTAACGTTTTCAATAAAAATAAATAAATAAAAATGATCTGTTTTACTTTTTCATGCATTTAATTTTTCTCGTGTGTAATGTGTTGCCTATAATTAAAGCGACTGTACACGTATGAACGAGTTAAGTTAATAGTAGTAACCATTTTCATCAACAAATTTTTTTATTTTTTTATTTTTTAATACAATTTATTTAGTACTCCACATCATATAAATGAAATAATATTATTATACAATAAAGTTTAGTGACAATTTATTGATAATTATTAACTGATTGAATCATTAATAAATTCGAATTTTTTGTAAATTAATTTAATATTATTTTTAATAGTAAATTCGATTTTTTTGTAAATTAATTTAATATTATTTTTAATAAAATATTGTTGACTCTTATTTGTTTTTTTATTAATTTTTACATGAGTGTTTGTATTTAAAACTCCTGTATTTCATTATTTCAAAAGGACCGACAAATTTATGCATAATTAGAATGATTTGATTTACTTTTGAGTTGTTATATGCACACCCCATTTTATTAAATACACTTCTTTTATTAAATACACTGTTCTTCTAATTTTTTATTTTATTATTTTATTTTATTATATACACACCCCTAAAATTTTAAAAATACACTTTTAAAATTAAAATTATACACACCACTAAAACCCTAATCCACTCTAACTAAAACATTATCACATCATTTCAAAACTTCAATCTATTCTTCACCTCGTCTTTCAAAACATCCAAACACATTAATGCAACAAAGGCAGTCGATCGGCCGGAATATCATCCCGGGAGGTTGTTGTCTCCAATTATTAAACTCATTAATTAAGGAACTGATTTTTTTTATACCATAGTTAATAATTAATACAGAAATGTGTACTATTCCAAAATTCTTCCCATCATTAATACAACAATATTACTGGGCGAACGATGGAAGCAAGTTGGTCACACAATAGTTTAATTTTTTTGTTGTAGTCATCAACCGTAGATGAACCTCGTTTAAGAAGGTGAAGTTCATTCTGCAATTGATATGTTCTTGAAGGAGAAGAATGACCAAACGCGGCCTCAAGAGAGATCCACACAGATCGTGTGGTGGTGCATCCGAGAACCTCTGACATGGATTCTTCGGTGAGAATCGACAATAGAAGGCTTTTCACTTTTTGATCCATAACAGACCAAGAAGTATAAGCGGAATTCGGCACAACCGAACCATCATCACTAGTGAGAGAAATAGTAGGAGGAGGAGAAGATCTGTCGATATAAGAAGTAAGATCATGACTTGCGAGTGTGGGCAACATTTGATTGCACCATAGTAAATAATTGGAGGAGGTCAATTTAATAGTGACCATGTGAACAAGAGTGTGAAGAGGGATGGTAGAAGTGGCAGCCATTGAAGGAAAAGAATGAAGGAGCAAAAAGAGATGAAGAAGGAAGAAAGGGGATTATGTGTTTAGGCTGATATCATATGAAAGTGAGATGTAATCACCAATGATTCTCTCGGTGATTGATAAGTAATCTATTTATGAGTGTGAAGTGTACAAAAGATAAAGTAAGAAGTACAACATACAAAAAAACAAAGAAATATGTACAATAAGATCACAAGAAAAGTGGAGATAATGTTTGACCAATTCAAACTACTATTATCCTTTCATAGCTCTTTATTCTAAACTTTCATCATGTTATTGTTAGAGGTGCCCGATTAGGTAATTGGAATTTGAAGAAAAAAGGTTGAGTTTTTGGAAAAAATCAAAGAGAGTGAGATCGGGAGTTGGGAGTTCCTTCGTTCATTTAGTTTGGCCAGAGGTAAAGAAATATAGAAAATTTGAGGCTGCATTACACCAACAATAAAGAAAGTAAGAAATTGTAATCTTAATTAATCCAATTCTCAAATAATTTTTAATACACTTATATTATGGATTAAGTTTGAATAATTAATTAATTCTTGGTAAAATAGATATGGGATATTATAGGATGTGTATGAATTATAATTTGATCTTAAAAAAAAATGTGTATTTAATGAATTAAGGATAATTTAGATATTTTATAAATGTATATTATAATTATATTATAATGAGGTGTGTATTTAATAAGGAGGTGTGGAAATAATATCACCCTTTTTCCTTTTCTCCATAAATTTAATTAATTTTTCTCGTGTGATGTGTTGCACCTAATTAAAGCGACTTTACACATGAATGAGATTAATAGTAACATTTTTATTAAAAAAATAACAATAATACAAATGATCCGTTGTACTTTTTCTTGCATTTAATTTTTCTCACGTGTAATGTGTTGCCCCTAATTATAGCGACTTTACACGTATGAATGAGTTTAATAATAATAACATTTTCATGAACAAATATTTTTTTTATTTTTTTTAATATACAATTTATTTAGTACATCATATATCAACTTAAAAATAAAATAATATTATACAATAAAGACATTTTTAAAAGTAAAAAAAAAAGATTTATATTGGTATTTAGGTGGGTTTGGAAGGTAGTGAGACACGCTTGCGATAATCTGCTAGAGCCCATAATGGGTATATATTTCTGTAAGCTGCATAATGTAACATACAATTCTTCATGAAAACCCCAGTAATTTCCTGCAATTTAAACAATTATATTAATAAACAATAACTCAAATATTTTATCCTGAGAATAATTATGGCCAATCATATTATACCTGTTGAGGAAAATCACCATTTTCTAACTGAGAATTTATCAAAAGTTTTGCTGCACGGTGGAGAGGTGTAGGGTCTCTATCAGCCTGTTTTAAGGGGGGGAAAATCCATATTTAGTTATCAAAAAAAGTTAAATGCAACCTATTCTCCTCCGATTAGTCGGTTTATGGATCCGATAACGATGCATTAAAAAAAAAATCTGATGAGTATGATAGAAAGAGATGCAACCTGTCCAGAATGAATTAAACCCATCATAGCCCATGATGTATGAACCAAGTTTGAGCGGTTTCCTTCAAGTGGGATGTATTCCTATTTTCAAACAACAAAATAATAATAAGTATTTCAAGAAATCAGCCTCCCAAAAGAGAAAGAAAGTGAAAAAAAAAACTGTAACCTTTTTAGGGCAAGAGAGGTAGCTTTCTCCCCAACCACCATCATCTCTTTGTGATTTCAGCAAGAAATCAACACCTTTCCGAATGGCTGCACAGTTGTTGTAGGTCTTACCGGCCGCGGCGAGTCCTCCGAGTGCAAACCAAGAACCATATGTAAAGCAAACACCCCAGTTTCCATACCTTAAAAAAATAGAAGAATCCATTAGTACCTGTTTGTTTGGAGTATGTAGTAGTAATGTTTATGATCACATGAAAGAAGAGGAGCATGTTGTAACATACCATGAGCCATCAGGACATTGAATGGTTTCAAGATAGCCAACAGCCTTTTTGATGAAGTTCTCAATCTCTTTCTTCCTATGATGAGGGTGCAACTTCATGAATAGAACTAGAGCTTGGATTGCTGATGATGTGCACTCCACATACCTGAATCAAAATTCTTGTTACCCTCATTTCAATCTATATATACATGTAAATTGTAATGTGAGTAATTGAAGAGTGGTCTTACTCGTGCTCGATCACGATATCAGCGAAAAATTCTGTGGGATTTAGCAGCTGCACAACAATATAGAATCATCATTCAAACTATGTTACTTCTTGTAAAGAGAGTTTTTTTTTTTTTTAGTAATTGAAAAAAGAAGGTACCTCTAACCACTCTGAGGCTCCTGCAGGCTCCCATGCAGCTAATCCACCATTTTCACTCTGCAATGATTCATTCATGTTAGTTGCAATGTGACTGAAAAAACAGAATTAACCTGTTTATCTTTGATGCATTAGTGTACCTGCAGTGAAAGCAGTATGTTGACTGCATTGTAGAATCCTTCAGTATCCATTTTTTCTCCCACGATTTCGGAAGGCATCATAGAGAAGAGAAGGCAACACTAGAGAATGAGAAAGAAACAGGAAAATCAGAACATTATTTAACTTTCTTGTGCACTAAATATTCTTTTCTTGATAGAGATGGGATACCTTCAATCCTTCTGCTGTACAGTCAGAAACTTGCCATCCATGATCTTGGTCTGAAAATGTCCACGACCCTTTCGAAATGTGGCGGTACATACTTCTAAAGTCGCCTGAAGGATCTTCCTTCACCTGCACACACAACAAGAACAGATGTCTCATTCCAGTTCCAAAACAGGACTAACAGATCTGAATATTCACTTGTTTGATAATTAGTGTATTTCCAACCTGAGAGCTCTTGATGAATTCATGTCCTCTCTTTAGAGTTTCGCCGATTTCATCCGTTAGATCACTCGCCAGCAACGCTTGTATCGCGAAACCCGTATCCCACTCTTGACTTCCAAAACTCTGCATTTGAGTGCACAAAATTAGTATATGGAGGAGGTTAATTAATTTCTTTCTAAAGTTGGCATTGTTGGAATTATTCTACTGACCTGCATCTTCATGCCATCTTCACCAACCCATAAGTAATCAGGGATTCTGGCAAGATGTTTCTTGAAATAGTCTCCATTAGGGTCCTCAACCCAACAAGCCAACATGCACAACACCTTCTCCACACATCCAATAGTGATATATCTGCTGTTTTCATCTTCATAATGGATGTGCTCCATTGTCACTTGGAGCGCTTTCTCTCTCAACTTGTTGAACGGCCAACGAGTCAGCAATGGCTCCGTGAACACATAGCAACTATCCCAGATCAAATCTTGAATGAAGGGATGTGGATAGTACATGTCTTCCTGCATCACAAAGTATATATGGTCATTCTCATTCATCATCACCCCATAAAAACAAAGAAATTAAAATCATTTTGTAGATGGAGTATATATCAACCTTGGCACAGAAATGGCGAATGCTTCTCCAGTTAATTTGCTCATAAGGCTGATCATACAGCTCCTCTCTTAGCTCTAACACAAGAGGAGTAATTGGACCAACAAATCTCTTCCCATACAAATAAGACATTGGCATGTAAACCATCCGACAGTAACACCACATCTTAGCTGCATTCCAGCAATGCAAAACAAAATAAATCAATCACCAAACAAATCAAACAAACTGTCAGCAGACTAATCACTCACCAGGATGCATGGGAAGAAAAGATGGAAGAAGCCAGAATTCAGGTGGCATAGGATTGCTTCCCGACCATTCAAAAACTCCAAGTATCTGCAATAATCGAAACGAGATTAACTACGAATGCAAGCAGCTGTTAACCAGCTACAAAACGATGTAGTAAGAATTACCGAAAGCCAGGTCTTTCCCCAGGAAGGAATGGCTTTGACAGTGCCATGATCAAGTATCCATTTTCTTGCTCGGGTGCAAGCGTTGTTCAAGCCGCCATCAGGACCTTCACCCAATATACGCATGCAGATGTAACTAAGGGTGGTGCAGAACATGGTGCTGTGCCCTTCTATGTGGAATCCCCACCCTCCATCTTCGTTCTGTTCATCCATTACAACTTACGAGTCAGTATCATGTGAATCAAGTTTACAATGTAAACCCAGTGGTCCCTTGATGTATATAATTGGAATACACACGTGTTTGTCATAACTTATCCATTACACATATAAACACAATTTGAAGTACTCTAAATTGGTCTTTAGTGTCGCACCTGATGGCAATACAAGTAACGTAGAATTTCCCGACGATGTTCGGCTGGAAATACTGTGTTTAGATGGCCGGTGATGTAGACAATCATTACCTGCAATGTTTTTATTTTTTGTTAATAAGATATTAATTAAACGGTGTATCCGTTATGCGAATGGGGAATTGTTTGACCCAATAATGTGTTCGGGTTGACCCAAGGGTTGGTGTATATCTTCAGCTCTGACTTTTTTGAACCAGGAATAACACCCCGTTTTTGGAATGTACACTGTAAACGACAAATTAGTTTGTTCCTTTTATTTTCAAAGTTAGGTAATAAAGTGGAAAAATTGGTATCCTTTTCGAGATAAAATTCTTTTCTGATTACGTGTATCTTATTTATTTATTTGGAGGTCAACGGTAGACTGTACCACACATTTGGTCAACTCTAAACCTTATCTTAAGTCTATTTTGAACAAAGATTATTAATTAAAGACAATAGTATAACCCCTCATTTCTCCTTTTATCCTTATAAAAATGAGATGAGATAGTCCATCCATCCCAAATTTTTTTTTTAATGTTTTCCATTCCAAAAAATCTTTACTTTCTTAAAATAGTAAAAGATCAAAATAACTAATTTCCTATATACATTTTATTAAAAAAATGTCACCTCACTTAATACACCTATCCTATTTTATCATTTATCTATTACAAAAATATCAAGATATTCTTAAAAATAGCTTCTTCTCTATGTGGAAAAAGGTGAAGGTTTTTTTTATGTAACATCCCATAAGAAAAAGTATACTCGTATTTATATATAGGAGATAAATTGAGTAGAAAATAAGATTGAAAAGTCGATTTTAATTAATTGCAAAGACATATGTTATAGGTGATCTTAGAGATATTCACAAATTGTGAGGTCAGCTGAAAGACAACTGAGTATCAATGTAGAAAGATATAACTTCAAAAGTATATTCTCCACTAATAATTAATTGTATATATCCTCCACTAATAAATGATAAAAATAAAAAAAGAAATTAAATTACCAAAGGTGGAAGAAAGTATAAGGGGCCGGCATTTTCGGCTGGCCAGTGACCGTCGGAGGCTTGTAGGGCTGAAAAGAAGTGCACGGCGCGGCGGAGTGTGGCGGTTGCCGCCTCGTAGGTTATGTCTTCGCCGTCGCCCACTTTCACTTGCGGAATTGTTTGTTTGAAATTTCTCTCATGTAGGAACTGCAATTTTTTATTTTCTTTAGCAATACTATTTCTTTCCTACATAATATAATATTAATATAATGCATCAAATTGGAATTCAGGGCTGTAATTATTCAAGCATATTTCTAGTGTTCCCACACTGGTTAATTAATACTTTTTGCGGCAATCACACTTTCTTTTTAAATTACAGAGGAGATAATAAAACTCTGTTGAGACGAAATTAAAATTGTACTAATTTTTGTTGGAATTACACACGTTCACATCACCTTATTACTTGAGCATCTGAGTGCCATACTGCCATGTATAATTCCAAAAAAATAACGATTTCAGTCAAATTTGAATTAAGACAATGGAATTTAAAAAACGGTGGGATCAAATTAATTTTTTTTATATTTCTAAAAGTAGATAAAATAAAAAAGTACATAGATTATTTTAGTTTTTAAGTACCACCAAATATCATGCATGCCCGTCAGATTTCCGAAACTGTCCATTAGAATATCACGTATATATTTTATTATACACGCTTCATTCTCCCAATAATTTTAATGTCGCCAAGTTGAAACTTAAAAGGACAATGGAGACAAAATAGAATCCCCTAAAGATAGTAAGAGATATAAAATGATCTACAAACTTGATACGATCCATGTTATATATTGACTTGTAAATATTAATTAATTATTTCAATGCCGTCGATGAAGCTAGCTTTTGAGATCGAACTTACACACACGTTAATTCTGATTAAAAAGGACCCACGTCATCACTTTCAGATTTCCATTATCATTTTAATGTAACGTCTTTTGTGTCACATTGTTTGATGGGCGGATGAATTAAAATTAACTATACCCCAAAAGAAGTATTAACATATTGGCCGTTGTTGGATTTTTTTTTTCTTTTATACGTCAATCATACAATAATCGACACACAAGATGATGCAAAAGAACCACAGACGACCCGTGAGCATCAACATGGCAAAAATTGGTGTATAAGAAAATAGCAAAAATGTTAACAAACGTAATGAAATAAATAAGGTGGGTTGTATGATAATGAAAGGTTCGAACCTGAATCCGCCATAGAAGATCGTTGCTGGGCTTGATTTGGTATCGGTTGGCCCAAAAGTCTTGTCGGGCTTTCTCCACCTCTTCCCGGAGCTCCGGAGTGCCGTAATCCGGGTCGAACTCCCATGTCTGTCTGCCCACATAGTTGTTCGTACTGTACAGGTACGGACTGTCTACTCCTTCTGCAATCTTCAATCTCCACATGATTTTGCTTTTTCCTGTTTATTTATGATCCTGTAATAAAAAGAAAAAACTAAGTACACCACTCAAACTGATCATAGGGATATATATAGTTTCAAATATTGTGATGAGTATACAAAATTGACCGAGTGGTGTCACACCTGAAAATTAAATTCAATATTGTGATGATAGCAAAGAAGAAATTGCCAGGTGGGAGACAATGAATATGGGTTTGGCAAAGAGCAAAGGGTGCAGAGTGCAGTGGTCTGCAGGTTTATACAGAAATTTATGTGAGTGTGTGTATATATATTGGGGATAGGTGGGTGTGGGTGGGGTGGGGTACATATTTGGGTTAATAAAATAAAAGAAGGCATACATGGCTGGTTGTTTGTTACCATGTGAACAATATTCTGTTTCTTGATATTTCCCTAATCAAAATTAGGACCAACACAATCAAGTCAGAATTTGTGTATGAAACCAAGCCCGATTTTAGGTATTTTTCAACTTTTGTATACTCCAATCATAGAATTTAGGTTAATATTTTTACTAATTTAAATAATGTAAACTTTTGATTAACTAACATATTTTAATTAATCTGGATCAGTCAATCCACGTTTTGTTTTTCTGATTATTATTATTTATGGCAAAAGCTCCTGCGCCCCCGGGGACACGGAACTCCGTGTTCCCATGTGAACACAACTCTCTCTCTATATTCTATGTATTGCTAGAGGTTTAAATTGTAAAGGGACACGAAAATTATAAAGGAGCACGAAATGTGCTCCGTACGCCCGGGTCCACAAGAACCTCACTCATTATTTATTAGCCTGCCCAATAACCACGTAATGATAAGAATAAAAATGTTATAAAAATTGACTTTTTGTTTTATGCAATTATATGCAGGAGGTTGACATCTTTCATATATGATTAGTAACAACGCATTTTGAGTTTCTTATAGATTGTAAATTTTAAATTATAAGGGTGCGATGGTAATATCGATCTCTATAAAAGTATTTTATTACTATGGACAGCTCAAATTTAAATCCATAGGTTATCCAGAATCGATTACTAATTTGTCAATTAAAATGATGACAACTTATGGTTTAAATGAGGAGTACCAATTAACATGAATGTAAATTAATTGTGGAAAATGTATAATCCTTTTTTTGGGCATTAAGTGTCAACGGAAGAAGCCAATGCTAAGCATCGTATGCTAATTGGGGCAAATTATACCTTGCTTCCGGATAGAGATGACAATGAGATGAGCATTTTCGAATATTCAATCTATCCGAATCTTAATAGAAAGGGTAAAAAATAATTTTAAATAGGGTTGGTACGAATAAATATATTGGATATACTGTATATCTTTAAGTATCTGTTTATAAGAATATTTTTTTAATAATTTTAAGATATAATAATATTATTTTTAAATCCTTACTTATTTTTTGTTCCATTCTAAATTAGACTTAATCTTTATATCCTAACAAAGAAACACAACATTATCATTCATCTCACTCCATCTCTTTACTTATTTTTTGTTCCATTCTACATCACAACATTATTATTCATCCACACTCCATCTCTTCTCTTCGTCTATGCTCAAATATTTTACAAATCCAAAGTGCTCTCCCCATCGTAATTCGTACACATAATTGTTTAGTATTACAAGGTATTCTCTTTTGATTATGATATACCATAAATCCTAAATATTACTAGTGAAATATACACTCTAAACCACAATGTAAAATTATAATTATATCCTAAATCCTAAATTTATTAGGTGAAATTATTGTAAATTATAAATATGAAATTACAATTATATTCTTAAAATTAACATTAAATACTAAGGATAAATAATACTCCCTTAAAGTAAGGAATAAAATATTTCCTAAACCACTAGCTAAGATAAAGTATATCCTAAACCACAAAAATAAAATTATAATTATATTCCTAAAATTAAATTATATATATTTTCGCATAATATGCAGATGCATTATATTATATAAGAAAATTAATCGGATAATCCAATATCAAATGCTGTAATTTAATAATGAGAATATGCTCAAAATTTTTACAGATATATTTTTATTGAGAAACTCTCTTGTGAGATGTATTTTTTGTGAAACGGTTGTGAGACGGGTTGACCCATTACTAAAGTATGCTTATTTATTGTTAAAGTATGTTAATAATGAATCATATTATAACACCCTAAAATCATAAGTTAATTCATCATTTATCATATTTTAGAAAATATACTTTAACAACCATTAATTATATTTTATCTATATAATAGACATATTTTAACATGTCTCACAAACCGTCTCATATATATAATGTCTCACAAGAGAATTTGTCATTTTTATTAATTGATTTATTTTTCTAATTTCAAGGTTTAATTTTTAATTCTAAATATAAACATATACATTAGTAATATAATAATAATAAAAAATACAAAGATTAAATGTGATATTAAAATAAAATAAAAAATATATTCCTAACCAATAAAAAATATGATTAAATATGGTGTTTAATTTGAAGATATACATAAATAATAATAATAATAATCTATACATATATAAAAGCAAACCTCGACCAACTGTCCCTTACAAGTGATGGCCAATGCTAAAATTGTATGCGCTTTTCTGTCTTTTTGTGACAAACTGGCCTACTAAATAGTACTTTTTTCGTCCCAAACTCATTATTTTACTTTTCATTTTTTTCCGTCCAAAACTAATTGTCTTATTCCATAAAAAGAAACTTCACATCAATCAATAATCTAACAAATTTTTCTTAATTACAAAAATATCACTCTCACCTAACACACATAACATGTACTTTATAATTTTTATTTTACCTAAAAATACCACAATACTCCTAAAAAATCAATAAAGTTAGTCAAAAAATAACTTTTCTTAAACTCCGTATCTACAATAACTAAGAGTCTAAGACAACGAGTTTGGGACGAGAGGATTATTTTGAATATTCTCCAGGAAAATTTTTTTATTTTTATTAAAAATATTTTATTTCTTAATTTAATGATTAATCAACTCTCATCATGATCACCCGAGATTAAACTATTTACGAGTCATTATAAATATTCTCATAGTTGACAAAAAATTTGGTGGATTGCATTTTCAAATGTTCTTTTCCAGCTCCCATTAAACAAGCATATGGACATAGTCATGTAGTGCTTTTTTTCCAACTCTACAATTAAAAGAGAGATTAATAATTGGTCAAAATCACGTGACTGACTTCAAATTTTCTAATTAATTATATAATATGTAGTAATAGTAATGTTGTTAATTTGTAATTAGAATTTAATATAATTAAAAGGTACATACTTGGTTGTCCATTTTACATGCACCATTTTTAATTATAAATTAAAAACATCTTTATATTATTAAAAAAATTGATTTTAAATTTTAACTTTTTAAGATAAAATAAAATATGAATTATAAATATAAAATATTACATCAATTATAATATTTATAAAATTAGCATTATGCTTAAGAATTTACACTAATTCCAAGAATAAATTTAAGTCTAGAAACAAATAAGAAATAAAGGTGAAATATTAGATGAATTATACAATAGAATATTAAGAGTTAAATTATAATTATATTTTAAAAATTAATTTGAAAATTTTAAAAATGTAATTAAATTTTAAGGACAAAATAAAATACTAAAACATGCAAAATATGAATGAATTTATTGTGGAGTGATTTCATGTTTAATATCTTAAATTTATACTCATGTTTTTTAATATATAAAAAGTACTCCCTCCTTCCTACTATAAGGGTGACGTTTCTTTTTTAAAAGGAATATAATATTTAATGTATTGATAATGAGAGAGAAATAATAATTTCATGTATAGTGGGTATGTGTATTAGTGTAGTGTGTGAGTCTCATAAAATATTAATTATTTTGTGTGTCTTATTAACTAAAAAAATACACCTCTTGTATTGAGACGGACGAAAATGATAAAATATACTTCTTGCAATGGAGGGTGTATATTATGAAGTAATCAGGGGAGAATGCAGTATAGGTACATTTGGTACAGCTGTACCCGCCCCCAAATTAAAAAATAATAATTACATACTCCATATAGTATGCAGTTAATTTTGTTCTCCAGTAGCTTGGTGGTTTGGACTCTCATATTTGACCCCCTTGTTAAGGGTTCGAATCCTGCAAGTCTCATTCCTTTTTTTCTTTCTTTATTTATATTTATATATTATTTCTATAATTTATTTTATATTTTTCATTTTCAAATGCACACTCTTGCATTTCTATTTATATATTATTTCTTTGAATTTCTTATATTACTATTCAAACATGTTTCTTTTAATGTTATACTATACCTTGACTTCTTTCTTTCTTTTTTTTGTTTGTTATTAATAAACTTTGGTGTTTCTTTTGATCTTTTTACTTAAATTATTAATTGCAATATAAATAAATATTCAATTTATTATTATTATTTTTAAATACTTAGTATGCGTTATAAATTCATGATAATAATATCTTAAATTATTTTTTAAAAATGAAAATTAGACGATGTCAATAGTAATCATAATTTCTCCGTTTTGATTTATTTATTGTATGATTTTAAATATGAAATAAATAATATTTTAATAATTATATGTAGTCCAACTGCTGTGCATCTGGACGATTTTTATCGTTAGATTATGTTTTAGTTTGATCTCCACCATCAAATAAAATAAAATAATTATTTTTTAAAAAACATAACTACCCACTAATCCCATTTTTAACATATTAAATCTAGATGTACCGATACACTAAGTGCACAACAAAATTACCCAATTATATGTCGTACCCCTAAATTTTTTTCCTAAATCCGCCCATGTAAGTAATAGATAAATGAGAAAATATCAAATGTGTAATACCACATAAATATCAAGGACAAGAGATCAAATTTCGTAGGACGAAATTACTCCTCGAACTGTCCTAGCTTGTCTCCTAAGCTAGGAAAGTGATCGCCATATAATTA
This sequence comes from Pogostemon cablin, assembly GCA_023678885.1. Lineage (NCBI taxonomy): Eukaryota > Viridiplantae > Streptophyta > Magnoliopsida > Lamiales > Lamiaceae > Pogostemon > Pogostemon cablin. Next base: position 31,922,367 of record CM042952.1, on the reverse strand, counting down.
TAATACGTGGGTGGTAGGTCATATATTAAATAACGAGTTTAATGTGGTAGTAGTATCAATCTAATACGTGGCCACATGTCAACATGTCATTGCAGTTTAATGTGATTATTAAGGAATTTAACAAAAACTTGTATGTTTTCAGAAAGTTGTATTTCTTTTTTTAGTATAAAAATTTCACAAAGTTCCTTGCGTGACGCTATTTATATGAGACGGTTTGTGAGACGTGTTAAAGTATGTCTATTATTTAGATAAAAGTATATTTAATGATTATTAAAGTATGTTTTCTAAAAGATGTTGGATTATGTGTTAAAACATGATTGTGTTGTGATATGATTTATTATTAATATACTTTAACTACAAATAAATATATTTTATCTCTATAATAAACATACTTTAGTAATTGATCGGGCCGTCTAAAAAAAACCCGTCTCACAAGAGAGCGTCTCTAAAAATTTTATATCCTTAATTTTTTTAAAAAAATATTTTTCTTATTCAATAATTAATATCGTTTATATTTCAATAAATTTTTTTATTGAAAAAATAATATCTTATGAATTAAAATACATAACCTTGAACGCCTTATATCCCTGAGTGAACGAGTAACCAACTCACGAAAGTATATATCGAACTTAGAATTTAAATTGAGGTTTAAATAAAAGTTTAATAATAACATTGCGTACTTTGTATTTTGAGAGACGATAAGGGGCGGATGTATGTTGGGACAGTCTCAGGATGCCCCCAAAAACTCATTATATCATAGGTAAATAATTTAAATAATTTGTGTTTTTAAGTTTAGTCCAATTTAAAAATATTTTAAGTCCATCTAAATAAAGTTAAAAAATAAATATATCTTCTTAAATTATATATATATTCTATGAGTATATTATAATAAATATTAAAATTTAGCTCATCTTTCGTCCTTTCAAGAAGATAAGTTGTGTGTGAATATATATAATTTTTTAATTTTTATTATTTTTATTTTCTTTAATAAACTTAATTCACCCCACCGCGATTTTTTGGATCCGTCACTGGATGCGATATAGCTTATGCATTTTCTAAATAAAAATAATTAAAATAATAATCATACAACGTCTATATTGTTGCAAGCATGCGATAGAACATAATAAAAGGATAGTTTCACTATTTATGAAATAAATTATTCCTTTTTGCCGGCTATGCAAAGTATTTGTTTGATTTTCACTAATCTTTTCTTTGCGTCGACTTTGTTTTTTTGTGAATTTCTTTTCCATAATATTCAACGTTTATTCATAAACAATATTGTTACTATGAATAACCCCACTGTCCACTACTAAAGGCTTTGTTTTGTAAATTATCGTTGACTAAAAAAAAAAAAGGAAATTAATACAATGATTCGTTTTAAACAGTAGTCATCTATTTCCACAAAGCAATATTGTACAAAAAGTTCACATTTTCAACTATATCTACTCCACACAAAACAGTAGTAATTTCTTTTACAGTAGTTTCATGATGTTAAAATGCTGAGAAGTTCCTAAAAGAAATCACACAAAACTTTGAAGGGTAGAACATTGATTTTCACCCTGTCATCTTCTCAGTTGAAGTTGCTAGAAAGAGTATGTATGGGAGATAGCCAATTCTTTTCCCCCAAAAATATGATCATCAGGTGCACACCTAAACCAAACAGTCCTTACAGTGTTACTCACATATCTAATCTTTAAGATTAAGATATACATATGTATGAAGTGTTGTGTGCTTCCATGGTAAAGAAACAAAGTTAGTTAATCCTAACAAGTAGATTCCGAGGGAGGTTGTAGGTTCTTGCTCGAACCCACAAGCACAAACCAATAACTATATGAAGAAACTAGGCAAAGAGTGTGTGACTTGTCGTGGAAAAAGACAATAATGCAAAGATATATTTAGCACAGCGGAAACACAAAGCTCCCAATAATCTATATCAATGCTTCAAAACCTCCACTTCCTTAGAATAGGGCAAAAACCATAACTAAATAAATATGCAAGAAATATGTGAAATTAACACCAACGATTTTAACGTGGAAAACCCCTCAAGTTGAGGGTAAAAACCACGGGACCCAGTCCAGGAAATAATCCACTAATCAAGTAAGAGTTACACAGTCCAATCTCTCTATTAATAATAGAGGAATACCACAGAATCACCAAAATAGCCTCAAGAGAATCCCTCTTGGAATGCAAGACAACAATGGAAGAAAAGAGAATAAAATAGCACAAACAGAATACGTGTCACCCAATTCTCATTTGCACCCTTGGAGATGTTTCTACGAAATTCACTCCGATCAATGTGTAGAGAACGTCACCACGAACTCCCCCTTGAAATTTGAAGTGGAACGGTGAAGAAACGGACCTCCAAATCGAATAGCTTCTCCCGAAACCCTCTTTCCTCCTCCCCTGTTTTCTTCCCCTCTATTCTGTATATTTCTTTCTGCTCCTCCTACTCCTTGCCAATTCACGCCATCAGCAAACTTAATCAACCCACAAGTGGGTTTCATCTTGGGCCACAATTACCAAACATATTAATTAAAGTTGGGTCATATCCTTCAATTCCTGCTGGGCTTCTTTTCATCAATTATTTTGGGCCAATATTTGGGGCAAGCCCAACAATCTCCCCCTCCCCAAATAATTGGCTGTATCATCACACCTATCTCGAGCTCATGCCGGCCAATCCGGCACACAATTCATGCTTCTCGCGGGTAACGACTTTAGTCATCATATCCGCGGGATTATTGTCAGTGTGAATTTTTTCCAGCTTCATAAGCTGCTTCTCCAGTACCATTCTGAGCCAATGGTACCTCACATCAATATGCTTCGTCCGAGCATGATACATGGAATTCTTGCTCAAGTCTATAGCACTCTGACTATCACAGAATACTATATACTCATCCTGCTTTAATCCCAAATCCTGGAAAAGTCTTTTAATCCACATCATTTCTTTTCCAGCTTCATTTGCTGCAATATACTCTGCCTCTGTAGTAGATAAGGCAACACACTTCTGCAACTTTGATTGCCATGAGATAGCTCCCCTGCAAATGTAAATAAGTAGCCTGAAGTTGATTTTCTCCCATCGAGATCACCTGCCATATCAGCATCTACAAATCCTTCAAGTTTTGGCTTTGAACCTCCAAAACTCAAACATAATTTTGAAGTCCCTCTCAAATATCTGAAGATCCACTTCACAGCTTCCCAATGTTCTTTCCCAGGATTGGAAAGAAATCTGCTCACCAAGCTAACAGCTTGAGCAATATCTGACCTCGTGCATACCATGGCATACATCAAAGAACCAACTGCAGAGGAGTAAGGTATTGTTGCCATCTCATTCTTCTGATCTTTGGTTGTGGGACACGATCCTTTACTCAATTTAAAGTGATTAGCAAGTGGCGTGGACACGGGTTTAGCATGCTTCATGTTGAACCTCTCAAGCACCTTCTCAATATGCTTCTCCTGTGACAACCACAATCTTCCCGCCTTTCTGTCACGAAGAATCTCCATTCCTAATATCTGCTTCGCTGAACCCAAATCTTTCATGTCAAAAGATTTAGACATCTCTTCCTTCAACCTGCTAATCATCACAATATTCTTTCCCACAATCAACATATCATCAACATAAAGCAGTAAAATAATAAAATTACCATCCGGGAAGTGTTTGACATAAACACAATGATCTGCCTCCGTTCTTCTATAACTCTGGCTAGCCATAAAAGAATCAAACCTTTTATACCACTGTCTTGAGGCTTGCTTCAAGCCATACAAACTTTTCCTCAGTTTGCAAACCAAGTGCTCCTGCCCTTTAACCTCAAATCCTTCCGGCTGGTTCATGTAAATCTGTTCATTCAATTCTCCATGCAAGAATGCTGTTCGAACATCAAGTTGTTCAATCTCAAGGTCCAAGCTAGCTGCCAGTCCCAAGACAATACGGATGGAAGTCATCTTCACTACCGGTGAAAATATCTCATCAAAGTCTACTCCTTTCTTCTGAGTAAATCCCTTGACAACCAATCTTGCCTTGTGTCTCACTATCTTATCTCCATCTTTCTTTAGCTTGAAAACCCACTTGTTCCTTAGAACTCTCTTGCCTTTCGGAAGCTCAACCAAATCATAAGTTTCATTTTTATGCAAAGAACTCATCTCTTCTTGCATTGCCTCAAACCACTGATTCTTGTCTTTCATAGACTGTACTTCTTGGAAAGTCTCCGGCTCCCCATCATCAGTGATCAATGCCCACTCTGAACTCGGATATAGTGTATTTGGTCTCCGGCTTCTCACAGGTCTTTCACCCTGCTCACCTGAATTTTCTGGTGGTACATGTTGTAATTCCTGTTCCACGTTGTCCGTATCTGGCTCAACTGGATCAGGCTCAATTGCTATCTGCTCACCATCTTCAGTCTCAACTTCATTTTCATTTTCAGCTTCTTCTCCACCATCTCTAGCATCAATGGTAGGAATCTTATCTGGTGTTAAATCAACTACACCTGTAGGCATCTGTGTAGTGCTATTCCCCCTTTTCAAATCTTCCATGATTTCATTTTCATGAAAAATGACATCTCTGCTTCTGATAATAGTCCTCTTCTCTGAATCCCATAATCTGTATCCGAACTCCTCATCTCCATAGCCAACAAATATACAAGGTATAGATTTGCTATCCAGCTTGCTTCTTTGCTCCTTCGGTATATGCACAAAAGCCTTGCATCCGAACACCTTCAAGTGGGAATATGAGACATCCTTCCCACTCCACACCCTCTCCGGAATATCACCTTCCAAAGGAACTGACGGGGATCTGTTGATCAAGTTGCAAGCAGTCAACACGGCTTCACCCCAAAAAGATTTTGGGAGTTTAGCCAACCTTAGCATACATCTAACTTTCTCCATAATGGTTCTGTTCATTCTTTCTGCTACACCATTATGCTGAGGAGTACCGGACTCTGTTTTCTCATGTCTCACACCATGTCGAGCACAATATTCTTTGAACTCTCTGGAAGTGTATTCACCGCCATTATCAGTTCTCAGACACTTTAGTAGCTTTCCTGTCTGTCTTTCAACCATGGTGTGGAACTTTTGAAAAATCTGAAATACTTCACTCTTGTTCTTCAAAAAATACACCCAAACTTTGCGTGAAGCATCATCAATGAAAGTGAGGAAATATTTATTTCCACCTAGGGACTCCACCTCGAGAGGACCACAAACATCAGAATGTATTAGTTCCAATACGTCATTCTTTCGTTTAAAATTTGAACGAAAAGAAATTCTAGTTTGTTTACCAAATAAACAATAATCACAAGGGTTAAGTGACTTACCTTGTGTAGTGGGGATCAGAGACTTCTTGGCTAGGATTTGCAATCCTTTCTCACTCATATGCCCAAGTCTGTTGTGCCACAAATTCGGGGAAGAATCATCAACAGCTGCTAATAACTGGTCTTGAGCAATCTTGAGCTTTGTCCTGTAAAGTGTACAACAAAGCTTCCCTTTGCCAACCAACAAAGAACCTTTGATTAGCCTCCAATTGCCATTTGCAAATTTCTGCTCGAATCCTTCTTTGTCAAGTACATTAACAGCAATCAAGTTGTGGCGCAACTGCGGGATATGTCTCACATTTTTCAATGTCAACGTGTAACCCAATTCAGTCTCAACAATCATGTCACCAATACCGACAACTGGTGCAACACTCTTGTTCCCCATGAACAAGTGCCCAAAGTCTCCTGCTTTGTAGCTTGTAAACAACTCTCTCTTTGGAGCGCAGTGATGAGAAGCACCCGAATCAACAATCCACTCTACATCGGGATCCTCTACATGACAACACTCATCACTGACACAAACTACAGTCTGATCATCATCGGAATGTGTGGCAATGGCTGCCGTGTTCTTATCCTCTGATTTCTTCTGATTTCCCTCTTTCTTCTCTTTCCAGAGTCTACAATTTCTTTTTATGTGATTTGCACCACCACAATGATAGCACTTGAATTTTTCTTTTGACTTAGACCTGTCTTTGTCTTTTGATTTACCACGGCCTTTATGTCCTATGCTCTTGCTTCTACCTCTATTTTCTGTGACAAGTGTCTGTGAAGAACTAGCCCCTACTTCCTTTCTTCTAGTCTCTTCATTGAACATACTTTCTTTGACTGTGTTCAATGTCAACTTTCCATTCGGAGCTGTATTACTGAGTGTCACTACCATAGTCTCCCAGCTATCTGGTAGAGAACTCAATAGAAATAAAGCCTGCACTTCATCATCAAAAACAATTTTCATGGTAGAAAGCTGATTCACCATGTCTTGAAATACATTCAAGTGCTCTGCCACAGAACTCCCATCTTTATACTTCAAGTTTACTAACTTTCTGATAACAAATGCTTTGTTCTGTGCATTCTTTCTCTCATACAATTCTTGCAATTTTTTCCATAATTCACTTGGGTCAGTCTCTTTAGCCACGTGATGAAAAACACTGATATCTACCCACTGCCTGATTGTACCAATTGTTTTTCTACTAAGCTTCTCCCATGCTTTATCATCCATGTCATCCGGCTTAGCATCTTTCCCATCAATAGGGTCATACAAATCTTTGCAGTAAAGTAAATCCTCCATCATAGGATTCCATACTGAATAATTCTCAGCATTAAGCTTAATCATAGAACCACTGCCCCTCCATGGTTTCTGCCTAACCTCAGCTTTGATACCACTGTCGTGGAAAAAGACAATAATGCAAAGATATATTTAGCACAGCGGAAACACAAAGCTCCCAATAATCTATATCAATGCTTCAAAACCTCCACTTCCTTAGAATAGGGCAAAAACCATAACTAAATAAATATGCAAGAAATATGTGAAATTAACACCAACGATTTTAACGTGGAAAACCCCTCAAGTTGAGGGTAAAAACCACGGGACCCAGTCCAGGAAATAATCCACTAATCAAGTAAGAGTTACACAGTCCAATCTCTCTATTAATAATAGAGGAATACCACAGAATCACCAAAATAGCCTCAAGAGAATCCCTCTTGGAATGCAAGACAACAATGGAAGAAAAGAGAATAAAATAGCACAAACAGAATACGTGTCACCCAATTCTCATTTGCACCCTTGGAGATGTTTCTACGAAATTCACTCCGATCAATGTGTAGAGAACGTCACCACGAACTCCCCCTTGAAATTTGAAGTGGAACGGTGAAGAAACGGACCTCCAAATCGAATAGCTTCTCCCGAAACCCTCTTTCCTCCTCCCCTGTTTTCTTCCCCTCTATTCTGTATATTTCTTTCTGCTCCTCCTACTCCTTGCCAATTCACGCCATCAGCAAACTTAATCAACCCACAAGTGGGTTTCATCTTGGGCCACAATTACCAAACATATTAATTAAAGTTGGGTCATATCCTTCAATTCCTGTTGGGCTTCTTTTCATCAATTATTTTGGGCCAATATTTGGGGCAAGCCCAACATGACTACCTCTATATTATAGTGATATTTCACGCTCCATCGAATTAAGTGAAAATGCAGGATGTTTATTTTACCTGCACCTGCAAAGAAAAGGCAAATCCTTCCTAGCCAGTTGTGGTACCAATTCTAGAACTTTCGATAAATTGCTCCAACTGGGAGAAAAAATCCACATGCTAGTATAGCCAATGTCCCATGAGTCCTCCTGTCTTTAAAAATACCAGGTGAATGTGTTTTACCTGTAACAAGAAGTTGAAGAAAGCAATTGTTACATTGTTGATGTCAATTCATGTAAGAGGAACAAAAACAAAGAAACAGAGTTCTTCACACACATGCCAATAACTATGATGCAAAGTATATGTTGTAATAAACTATAAGATGATCAAAGGAGAAAGTAGAGCTGATGAGAAATCAAAGAATATGATATTGTTTTATTCTTCCTTGGCCTTCAAGATTCACCCATCCCACAATGCAGCTAGAATTCAGCATTTTTCCGTCTATGGAAAAGCCGATTCCAACCCATCCGCTGGTGTATATGGTTGATAACACAATGGTGATCTCATTTTCATTGGACTTGGAATACTGTAATTTTACCCCATTTACATAGCTTAATATTTGCCTTGTCAACATTCTATAAAAGCAGATACATAAGTCTGCCTTTCAGTCCATACTAAAGTTTAGACGTTTAGTACAGTAACTCATAATCTTAATGAGCTTCAAACTTTTTATCCAACATTTTAAAACACACACATAGATTACATTGTTATGAGATTGATCTAAATTAATAAAAACAGATTATCAGTAAACTTACCCTTAGCAAGTATGAGTTCCAAAGTGGTTTGCAGACCATGTGAGGTAAATTGCTGTATGGGAAAGGAAGAAATGAAGTGAGATCGGAGTTGCAGAGTCCATTAGTAATTTCAGTGTCCGATTGAGCCCCTTGTATCACAACATTCGAGTCTAACAAACTAATACACATCACAAGAACCCAGCTCAATTTTGATAGCAAGATTCTTGAACTTTCCACCATTGTAGAGCAAGGAAACTTCAAAAAAGTGAAATGTGTAGAGAAAATGAAGGCAATGAATTTTGTAAAGAGTTGTTTGGTGGATGGGTTTTTTGAATTCATTTTGAAGCTTAAGTGATGGATGGTAAGGGTGGGGCTGAGTACGGTGGTTGGAGGTGGCGACTGATCATCATTCCCGCCAAACCCTTCCAACTGAGGAATAAACCCTCCACCATGTTTATCTCAGTCATTAACTTTTTAATTACTCCATTTAAAATTTATAATATATTCGGAGGTTGGATTGCTTTAAAATCTGGAAAATATTGAGGTTTGCTGTCATCATTATGAAACTGATGAATTGGCTAACTTGCACTAATTCACTAATTATCTTTAATACCTTCTAAGTAAAACCATCAATCAAGTCACCAAATTAATTGTAAAACAAATAATACAGCTTTCACAAGAGCAATTAAAATGAACAATACAGAGTATTACCGAGTTTTAAGAAATTGTTACTAAAATATTAAACTCCTAAACTTCGAAAATGACTTGCGCAATCAGTATATAGACTTGAATAAGTCCTCTTATAAATACATAACAAAGACATAAATTTCATTTATATTTTAAATTATTTAATTTTAAAATCAAATGGGGATGTAGCTCATATGGTAGAGCGCTCGCTTCGCATGCGAGAGGCACGGGGTTCGATTCCCCGCATCTCCATATAATTCAGACCAAAATATTTTCAACAAATCCCAAATTAAATTGAATTTCTTTTTTAGGAGCAGTTCTTTTTTCATTTTAATGAATTCATTGAAATAAAAATCAAATTAATGAATTGATTTAAAAAATTCTATTACTTATATAAATTAAATTGATTTTATTTTCAACAAATCCCAAATTAAATTGAATTTCTTTTTTAGGAGCAGTTCTTTTTCATTTTAATGAATTCATTGAAATAAAAATCAAATTAATGAATTGATTTAAAAAATTCTATTACTTATATAAATTAAATTGATTTTATTTTCAACAAATCCCAAATTAAATTGAATTTCTTTTTTAGGAGCAGTTCTTTTTCATTTTAATGAATTCATTGAAATAAAAATCAAATTAATGAATTGATTTAAAAAATTCTAATACTTACATAAATTAAATTGAATTTCTTTTTGAGTGTTTACTGGGTGCACCGATCACAAGAGTGCACTCATATGTGTATGACTTTTTATTCTATTTTGTGTATATATTATTCTATTTTGTATACGTGTTTTGTAATAATTGTATACTTTTTTCACACTAAGTTTTTCATTAAAAAAACTAACATTCATATGTGTATAACTTTTTATTCAATAGTGTATGCATATTTTTTTAATGATTGTATATTTTTTACACTCAATTTTTCATTAAAAAACTAATAATTAAATTGTATACATTATTGTTCATAACTGTATATATTTTTGGTTATATTTGTATATGGGTGCACACTATAATTAGCCTTTATTTTTTAGTTCTTTTTTCATTTTAATGAATTAATTGAAATAAAAATCAAATTAATGAATTGATTTAAAAAATCTAATACTTACATAAAGAATTATATGTATTATTTAATTTACCTAGGGAGTGTTTGATTTACTTTGAATTAATAATATTTATTGAGCTTTAAAAATTTTCCAAAAATTAGAAAATTTATATACTAATTGGGCTTAATTTTTATCTAAACCCATTAGTAAAAAGCAAGGGGCTCGGTAAAATACAACCTTGAGGGTAAAGTGTGTTACAATATCCCATGAAACTAATATAGAATTAAGAGAATTCTAATACCCATTCATTATTTATCACATTTACGAGTTTTATTAACCCACCTACTAACTTTAGTGAATCAAATATTCCCCTGAACAATTATTTTGTATACATTAAAATAAAAAATTGCCATATAACCCAGTTTATAATCATAGTTCTGACAACCTTTGACCAGGGGTTATTTGATCGAATTTTACGATTGAACTTCCCATTGCTAAACCAATAAAATAGTGTAGGCAAAGATGAAGATCATTCCAACAAAATTAGTGTAGATAGAAATTCAGATATATTTGGGTCATATGGGCAATAACCCAGATCCGAATACAAAAGAATCATAAATTGGGGGGAGGGGGATATGGAGTCCTTATTTAGCCCATGTTACAGTGTCAATCTCTGCTTGAGCTGCTCTATACAACTCCAGTCTCTTGGCAATACATACACGTCGCTGCATAACTGCTGGATCCTCATCCAACATCTTACCCAATTGTCTTCCCTGTCAGTGTAACAACATCATTTTCAAATTCATTTCTCTCTTCTCTTCTCCTCTCCTGTGTGAATTTATTTACCAAACTCACCATTAGGGGAATAAATGCTTAGATATATAGGAATAGTAGATACTTGTTTGCTACGTCCTGTCTCTCGATCGGTTTCATCTGTGATCTCCTTTATCACAGCAGCTGCACAAAGCAGATTGGCATCAATAATAAAATGAAAATGTATATTTGCAAATTCAAAACATATTTACAGTTAAAGGAGACAGTATGATAGAAAATGTGGTATTGTTGAAATGCAAAAATGAATTTTTAATACACGAAAGGAACAGTGCAATATAGATATCAGAGATTGTATAAGCAGGCAAATATAAGTAAATTCTAACCATAATATATTCCTCTAGAAAAACTCACCAAAATCAGTGAACCTCTTCCGAGGAAGATGTCCAAACTCTGCGTATTCTCTACCATCGTCAATTCGATGAAGCTGCAGGACAAGTGGACGTCGAGTAACAATACCTGTGTTTTATACAATATATCAATTCCAATATTCTTGAGACATGTCTCTTTCATAATAGCACCTAACTTCCAAATAATATCACTGCATATAGTGATGGAAAGAAAAATAGAAACACGTTTAATTACCAGATCCACGAGGCAAAAAATCCTTTCCAACTACACTCTCAAGTACCGATGACTTTCCCAAACTCTAGAAACCATAAGACACCAATTTCAGTTACCACGACTAATGGAGATAAAGGAGAAATTAGCAAGTTCGTACCACATAATACAAAGTGACCACTACAGAAATCATAAGCGAGTCTAACAATCATTCAAGTATAATGCATTAGTGTAGGTATGCAAAAAATATAAAACCAACAACACCACATTTTTTTCAAAGCTACAACCCCATATCTTCAAGTTGATGGATAAAATGAAGAAACTAGAAATGCTGACAGGAATTTATTTGATATCTTAAATGAAAATATAGACGTTCTGTCAAAATAGCAGCAAAAATTCTACCATCATACATTTCAATAATACTACCATTTTGCACAGCATGTGAAGAAAGGATCACAAACAATTGAGATATAAATCAGTCAAAGAACCGATAATAATTAACCCAAATAACCAAATTAAATGAAGAACCACATTAGCCAAACAAACTCAATAATCGCTAGCATGAATATGAAAAGTAAATTTTTTATCATTTAAAATAAAAACAGGTAGAGGTAGATCAGAATTTCAATACGAATAACAAGTGATAAAATATTGACAAAGATCTAATCATAGTGTGTAAGAATACAGAAAGTCAGAACATGCACTTCTCATATCCTATGAATCATCATTAGCAGATTTAAATTAGATTCAAAACCAAACCTGACCACCGACGACGGCAATTGAAGGCAGCGCATCCCAGAGAGTCGGCAGCGAGCTCTCCTCACCATGATGCCAAGCGCAGTGCATGCTTTCTGCAGTCTGTTAACCAATTGTATTAAGTTCTCCATCTAAAATTCAGTTCCGAAACCAATAATCCACGAGTCGGTTCGCCAAACGTCTAATTAGATTTTTTTACACACACTGTTTGATCCAAATGCGTTACGGGAAAAAATGAAAAGGTATCGTAGATCGAATATTTTGCGAAAGTGTAATGCAGGGAGAGAGGAAAACGTGCAATAAATGGAATGAAAATGAAAACGAAGAAGGCGTGTGCGACGGCAGTTAGCGGGTGGCGATGGCGGAGGATGGCTTCCAATAACGGAACGAGAAGACCTTTTCTATTCTATATTCTCCTATTGAAATTTCAATTTCTCATCGCTATATCTATAACGACTTTGAATTACTTTGGGCCGAGAGTGTCGGCCCAATTTACGAGGGCAGATGTAGGCCCATCTAACTTTTTTTTTTTTTAAATTTAATGACGGAAAGGAAGAAATTTTGAAAAAGTAGAATTCGTGAAGTCTCTGGTGTACATTGCAAGATCAGGTGATAATTGGAAAGTGGGCAAAGCGTCTGCAGATATATAACCACACGCACAAATCGAAGATGGTGAACTAGGGTTAAATACAGAAATACAAATGGAGATGTTGAAAAATATCAATACATATTTGGCATATTCTCTAAACCAGCAAATATGATGCCTCGTCTTGTTGCCATATAAATCAAATTGGCTGCTTCTCCACTCCACATAATTACCGCCATCCATTTCTCGTGTTCTTCGTCTGCAGAATGAAACTGAACTGCTGATTAATTTCGTTTCATGGATTCTCTGACTATGATAACTTCTCCGTTCAAAGGCTCAAGCTTCGTCGGTCTTTCCAATTCTAGAAGATTGAAGAAATCTTCTTTCACAAGGTGTACTCTGAACCCTCGGATATGGTGCAATCGCTTTTCTTATCTAGTTCCCCTTTTTCAGAAAGTGAGGGAGTTAGCGGCGAAATCCTCTGCTTTTAGTTATCAGGAAACAGAGTTTCTTCAGAACGGTGCTTTTGGATCGGCGCTTATGAGCGTGACGGCAACAGCAAAGGTTAAAGTAAGTCCGTTAATGGCTACATTAGCCGCGAATCCAACATTTGTTTCGGGTTTGTGCGGTTGGGCAGCTGCTCAATCGATGAAGGTTCTGTTGAATTTCTTCGTGGAGAGGAAATGGGATTTCAGGATAATGTTCGCTTCCGGTGGAATGCCTTCTTCACATTCTGCATTATGCACTGCGCTAACCACCTCAGTGGCTATCTGCCATGGAATCGCAGATTCTTTGTTCCCTGTTTGTTTGGGTTTCAGTTTGATTGTTATGTATGATGCTATTGGCGTTAGACGACACGCTGGGATGCAAGCTCAGGTAACAAACCAACAACACTATATTCTAACAAATCTTGATGAAAAATGTATGCTGATTGTTGTAAAATCTGTTAATTGGAAGTAGGTTTTGAATCTGATAATTGAGGACTTGTTCCAAGGGCACCCCATAAGCCAAAGAAAGCTGAAGGAGCTTCTGGGTCACACTCCATCTCAGGTCTTTGCTGGAGCTCTACTTGGTATTCTTGTAGCTTCTATATGTTGTCAAATTTGCCTCTTTCCAGCCTGATTGGATCTTGTTTCTCTTGCACACATACAGTTGTAAATAGCTACACTTCTTTTATCATTGTCTGCCTGCTTTAGGTGTAGGAGAGAGCATGAAGGAATAGAGTGGCATATCCACAGGCTCATTTTTGCATGCATTAGGAAATCCATGGTTTCTCAATTTTTGGTGATATATGCTTGTATATCCTAGATTCTCTCACATAAGCACTCTTTAAGATTATACATTGCATGTTGCATTTGGTGAAGCATTAAATGCGCTATTTATGAATTTGAAGTGTGCTTATTTATGAATTTTGCCTGTAGAGTAGATTGCCGATCAACCTGTTCTAGTTGATTTTAATAACACCAAAGTAGTACTATGAATTTTGTTCATGTGAACGTGAAAAATGTCTGTCTTGAATGGCCACTTGTCTGCTTTCTTGTGGATGATTTCCGACCCCAAGTTCTCTCTTTACCACAACTCAGCTGCAACTTGAAAATGGATAATTATATTACTGTTTTCTGAAACTTTTTCTCCCCTAATTATGACCTATAATATGAAAACGTTAAATATATTAGATAATTTTAGTTGGCTGAGCTTTTTTAAAATTTTAAATTGCAATGTCTGAATTTCTTTACATATAGTAAAAGAAAAACTTTTGATGATTTTGTCTTCGGCTTACATCGGCCAGAAATAACAGTAGAGATGTAGCAAGAATGTGGTGTTATATTATACTTGTAAGGCCCAATAAATGGAACATGTATTCGTGACTAGTCAACCTTCTCCAGAGTAGATAGCACAATGTAACCAATTTTTAGGAGTTTCTAGAGATTGACCGAAAATCAGCAATAAAGTTATCAAGAAACTTGTAAGTGTGAGGTAGGGTAGGAAAACAGGGGAGAAAGGCATGCAGGTTTTAAGTACACAGATTGGGTATGCAAGTTCCATCTGGGCTCTGTTGCTCCTTCCATATTCGACCAGTTACACGAAGTTTGAGCTCTTTCTTGTCACCTCCAGAGAAAAAAAGTGCCATATTCCGCTGTACAATGAGACCATCATGGCTATCCCGAACCTTTCTGTGACCATCTCTAATGCTTCGAGGAGTGCCCTCCCATATTAGTTTCCTTCCATTCCCCCCAACCTCCAGACTGTAGCTATAGTTCCGAGCATCCATTTCATCTCCCATGAACCGAAGAAACGCCATATACACAGGGGCCATTCCAAGTTGGAATGCTTCAAAATGAAGGCAAAAATATTGACCAAAACAATGGAAAACCTGAAGAAAAAGGGAAAGATTGAGCGACCATCATAGGCTAAACAAATACAGGGAACAATAGTAAGTGCTCTAGGAATATCAAAATAATGAGTATAGAGAAATACTCACGGTTAGCATCCATGTGGCGTTCTCTACGTCTCTAGGATTAGATTTAACATAGCGATGGTTAAACGTGCATCCAGAATGCATGTCCACTTTGTGATCATCTCTCAGATGAGCAACTAGGAATGGGATATCCCCAACGACCGAACACTCTGACCCAGCATAAGGGCAGGTGTAAGGCCGAAAGTTGCAAACAGTCTCATGCTTCAGCTTACTATAATAAGGGAAGATTTCAGGACATCCGAGGGAGCAATATTTGCAAGGAAGTTCGAGTGATTCGGCCACCTTTTCTAGTGCCAAGCATCTTATATCCCCGAGCTCCTGTCTACAGGTTGGGCACCTATTGTGAACTCTCACTTTACATGTAGAACACAGAGTGTGCCCATTGTGGCACTGCAGCAGTTGAGTTTATCTATTTAATGAGTTGAAGAATGTACGTAGAACAAGATTTTTGACAACCAAAATTAAAGTATGAGTATGTTAATTATTATAGTGTATATATTCTGGTTCTTGCAATTTTCATCAAATCAATGTTAGTTCACATGATGTCAATTTTCAATTTATAGTGAAGTTTCATGTACTGGTGCATGTGCAGTAATTATTTGTTCCAACACAACCAAAATTTTTTATCTGCTCACAGAATACCAGTTTGGTGGTACTCTAGAATAAAGATAAACCTTAATTAATTACAAACTACAACTCTACCCAATTCAATACAAATAAAATAAATCTGCAATACTGGACACCATGTCAATTACTAACCAAATGGTATGAGCCAGAATCATGACAATCTAGTACCTCATCTCTAATAAACTGGGGGAGCCACATTTATCATCTACCCAGAATTCAGACAATTAAGGGGCCGCTTTGTATGAATTTCTCAATCGGAACGACAATGGGTATCATTAAGGAGTCAATGACAATAGGAATGAAGGGTTGAGAGTAGTTATTGAATCAATGAGGGTGATTGAGGAAATTTGATTCTCACTGCACCAACCAAGCATCAACAATGAGAATCAATATATATCTATTCCCATTACCCCTCTCATTACCCCCAACCAAACAGCCCCTAAAAGGGGCTTGGGGTAATGGGAATGAGAGGGGATTAATTCTCATTCCTCATGTTTGATAAGGGGTAATGGGAATTTGAAATCCTCAATCATTCTTCAATGACTACACATAACCCTTCAATCAATTTCATTCATATTACCATTAATCTCATTAATGATTCACATTAGCATTATCATTCTGAAATTTAAACCAAGCGGCTACCAAGCTTATCCTCATTCTCAAAATTTGTCATTAAGCATTTCATAATTGTGCCTGTGCCCCAGCCCCCAGCAAGAACATAAGAAACAGAGAAGCCAAATTTCCAAAACATTCTCCACAAGTAAATTATAGCTGGTACTATATTATGATACAAGAAAAGCTTCATCTAGATATAGATTGGTTTTCACTTAGCAGGCATTATACTTGAATTAGTTAGTAGTCATTAAAATGATTTTTATTCCATGGTTAGTAGACAGATTCAATTCCATAGCTTTCAAGAGTGTGAAAATGCTGCAACTGATCAATCAATATATCCCTCAGGAGATTCAACCCAGCAGTTGCAACCAATTTTATTTATTTATCTAAAAACACTAAAATACAATCAAGTGGAAATTTACCAATAAAAAAGGAAAGAAAGAAAGAAAAGAAACCTGATGGATTGGAGGGTACATAGAATTAGTACAAACAGGGCACTCGAGAAGCTCGTGAACACTTGTGGGTGGATTAATGAGATTATTGTGAGATGGCTTCGGAGATGAAAAACGCAAAAGAGGATGAGAGATCTCATCTTCATCCATTCCATCAACAGATGATACGCATTCGATGCTGGCTTCCATATTTTTCCTAAATTAATTATTGTACATTTCAAATTTCCTTGATGAGTTTGGATGTATATCCAGAAATCTCCCCAGAGTTGTTGAATATGGAAGAGAGAGAAACGGGTGCCTTGAAGATGCTTTTCTGGATACCTTACTGGGAGGGAGAGGGAGAGAGAGAGAGGGCAGAATGACTACAAAATAAAAATAAATAATTTTATTTCTTTTATTATTTTTAATTTTTTTTTTAAATCCGGATTCAGGAACACCCCTAATGGGTCTTATAGATGTTGCCCAACATTTCAAATTGCCAACTAAAGATTTAACCCATTAAGTCCAACTTGTCATTCTCAAATTTATGTCTAAATAAAAATGGGCACTCAAATCTAAATTTTAAAGAACTTCTAAGTTTTAAATATTAAAATACTCCATAAATGATGAAAATCAAGAATACTAGGTATCTAGATCTCTTTACAAAAATGACGGAATTCATGTTTTAATTTAGGCAAAGTTACTGAGGTGACTTATGAGATCTATTAAGCATAATTAAAAAAGTATGACTATTGTTATATGAAATACGTAAAATATGTTTATAAGTAGTTAAATTAGTATTTTATTTTATAAGCATGATGAATGATACATTAAAATACTACTATAATTTTAGAGTGTTAAAATATGTATCACTATAAATAAACATATTCTACATATATACTCCACATAACTTGTATCAAATATACCCTTCACATAACATATTGCCCTTCAATCTTGCTCATTATAATCTCTCTACACCTCCGAATTATGTGGTCAATCAAATAAACCAACCAACCTTTGAAGTTTTTTTAATTATGTATTTTTCTCATAAACTCCATTTACATGTATAATTATTATAGTAGTAACAATTATTATCAGGTATTATATTAGTTGGTTGGGAACGTGGGATTATGCCAAGAGACAAAGGTGCACAATAACGTGCAATGGTCCATCCACTAAAGATTCGGCACGATAATAATGACGATAGCACCTTAGGTTAAAAGCTACTACTTTGTGCTAAAAGCGCTACTGTATTAGTTCTCAACAACTATTTAAATCAAACACGACTTTGATTCCCCTCATTTCATCAACAAATCTACCCTTCCGCCTTCCCCTCAAAATTAACAACATTAACCTTGTGATATTTTAAGGAGTTAGTCCATGTGAACTTGGTGGTCGTTCTTTAATTTAAATCCTTAATAATTTTATTTTGGATGTCTCATCTTAAAAGTCCCTTTTTCTTTTTTACATCTATGGAACTTACACACACCCACTAATATAATTAAAATATGGGTCTACACTTTCACTAATACAATTACACACTATAAGGTATATAGGATTGGAATAAGAGACCACATAATGTAGCATTAAGAAAAAACTAGATTCACATACTAAACTATGTAAATCGACTTTAGAAGAGTGCTTGTGTCCTTCAAACTCTCCATATGCGTTTTTTAATAAAACATTCTTTTATGTTCAGTTTATCACTAAAAGATTAAAGAAAAATATATTGTATAAAATTTTATGTAATAATGTATACTCCCTCCGTCCCAGACTTATATTCACCGGTACTGTAGATACGAAATTTAAGAAAAATTGTTTTTTGACCAATTTTATTGACTTTTTAGGGGTATTGTGGTATTTTTAGGTAATAAATAAATTATAAAGTATGTTATGTGTGTTAGGTGAGAGTGATATTTTTGAAATTAAGAGAACTTTTGAGGTTGTTGGTTGATATGAAGTTTCCTTTTAGGGACGGACGAAAATAGAAAGCGTGAACATATGTATGGGATGTAGGGAATATATTTTTATTAACAAATATATAATTGTATAGTACTATATTTTAAATGTGAGGTATGAACTAGTATCCATGCAACCGAAGATATGTTAATACTATACTCCTAAAATTAACCCTAATTAAATAATTATATTATACCCTAAATCTCAAGATTAATTATATTTTAAACTGATTGATACATAATTTTTTTTTAAATTTTAAATGTATAGAATATGAATACAAATCTTTACCCTTAAAAAAACTAGTCTTTTTATTAGAAAGTATTAACTGGATTTAATAATATTTATATAATAATTAAGAAAACTGACATTTGTTTTAAAAGCTAAGCCGCACAAATTGTTTATTAATGTAATAATTGGAAAAACTCCAAGATCTGATAAGATTCGAGTGGGAGCAGTGATTAAACAATAGGGATAATAATTCCAATATAGATTGCCATATGACACTTTTATATTATTTTTTAAATAATTGCATATATCTTAAACATTACGAAATAAAGTAGTAAAATATAAGAATATCAGATGAGGGATTTTAGCTTTGAATGTCTTTCAGGACGTAATAAATGCAGTATAATTTGGTAGGGTTATCATTAAAGTTAAGTGGACTGGTTTTGTTTAATCTTTTAAGAAATAGATATATATTAATTTAGTTAATCCGATCATTCATGTTTCTTAGGATTTTGGATGTCCTGTTACATTTTGGTATTGCATCTCCTGTTACACGCGTTAGATGAGTGACACATAAAAATCTCAGCATTTCCCCATAGGGTTGATTGTTAGGGTATAGAATAGTTTATCCTACGTGTCAATCTTCCAACAGTTTATAACAGAAAATATAACGCCAAAATGTAACTGGAGATCCGAACAGCCTTAATCTACTTGTGTTTTTGTGATGATTAAATTACATAATCTGCACAATGGAAGGGACATGCCACGTGGCAGATTGGCAGTTTTTGTTTTATTTTATATTCAAATACTTTCTCTTAAATTTTGAACACTTACATCGAATTATGATGCCCAAATACTACTATCTAGCTCTATAATTATGGAAAGAAAGATGTTTATATTAGATAAATGTAATTTTATTTAAATTTTATTTACTTGAAACATTCACATGCTTAGCCTATAAGGCTAACATAGATGCATTTAATTAAACAATAATTCTTGTTCAAGTTTTATTATCTGCGATGAAACAAAATTATTAAAAAATTTATTTAAAATTCACTAACAAATTGAATAAATTATTTTATTAAAAATGGGTGCAATGATATTTTGCGAAATGAATTAAGTATTAGTGTAACAAATTTAATGTAAGGGTGATTCTTGTGCTATACACAAGGAATGGGAAAATTAATGTAGGTGTAAATGTTATGGAACAATAGGAACAAGGTGGAAAAAGTAGAGGCGTGATATGTGGGTCCCATATCAATAGAAAGGGCAAAAAGACGATAAGTGTGTTGACTGATTTGTCCCTGCAACGCCAGCCCCATGTGCACCGGAATCAACGCCCCTAATTTGTTTCTCAATCTTCATATCTCCCCACCTCCTTTTGTTTTTCAACAACCCATTGATTGAGATCTTTTGTTTTTTAATGGGATAAAAGGAATGTGAGTAGACATGCACCCCGATTTAGAACCGTCGATTTCGATTTCAAACTGGCTGTGGGAATCAGAATCGAATCGGGGTACGAAGCTTTTGGTTCCGGAACCGACGGTTCCGGTTCCGGTTTTAATTTTTTTTTGGCTTTTAAGCGTAAAAAATAAAAAAAAATTAAAAAACCGGCAGTTCGAACCGGAACCGTCGGTTTGGAACCGAAACCGTCGATTTTTCCCAAATATGAGGAATCGGAACCGAACCTTCCTTAGCCGGTTCCGATTTTTTTTTTGGCGGTTCCGATTCCGGTTAAAACAGGTGGTTTCCCGGTTCGAATCGCCGGTTCCAGTTCATTTGTGCATTTCTAAACATGGGTATCCTACGCGTTTAAAAAGAAAATGAAATTCTTAAAGGTTGACGGAGTACCCCCTTAAAGAAATATTGTTACGACACTAATTGAAAAACAACTAGAATAAAATAGGTTAAGAAAAATAAAATTTGTAACAATATTAAATTCAAGAAAATTTATTTTGTAATCATATTAAAGTATCTTGGATGTCCTGTTATATTTTGGTGTTACATCTCCTATTATACGGATTGTAACAGGGGAAGTAACACTAAAATGTAATAAAAGATACGAAGAGGAACCGTATAGGTTCCGTTTGCAATTTAGATTTACTATTCCAAAGTTCTATTTCATATTGTATTTTATATAATTAGAATTTTGACATATCATTAAATTTAAAAGACGTGATATGTCAAAATTATATACATGCGAAATATAACATGAAATAGTCTTTTCTCGTCTCTTTATCTCTTAAAACATTTCCGTTCGTCCATAAATATTGATATATTTTATTAAATATACAGTAATATAAATATTGCTACATTTTATTACATATACAGTAATGCTAATGGCTGCTGCATTCTAGGTATCATCTCCATTTACAAATAGTAATGTGATTACAAAATAAGAAGATTATTATAAAATCAATAATACATCCATTAATTAACATATAATTACATTATTTAATAAAATTAATAAACATATATACTACTTTAATATTTTATAAATCTAATATAAATTGAGTATGGAGTATAAAAAATAACTATGCCCAGCAGCAATGTGACGTTGATAAAGTTGTCATTTCTATGTCGCACGAATAATGGAAATTTTGTTACACTTTATTTACCGCATACATGTCCATAAAACTACGTCAGACCGGAATTATAATGAGCAAACAAATACTCCTTTCATTGTCAATGAAGCTTTTTGTTTTCCCACTTTATGCAAACTGAAAAGCATACGCTAACGTTTTTAACATAATTAAAAAAAATACTTATTTTAGATGAAAATTATATTCTATTATTATTTTTAAGTACGTTTATCTAAAATTAATATTATTAGATACCAAATTACATTGCATAATCTCAAATATGTCCTTCTAATATAATTGTATCATGAAATTTATATCTCTTCAATCCCTTATTCAGTGGGATTTGTATTTTATGTAAGGAAACTAACTTATATTTATGAATTTCAGTTAGATACCAGATTTATTTCTCAAAATTAAATTTATTACTTTTACCCAAAATATATTTTAGGAAAAACATATATTTATGAAAATTCAAATTTATTCATCGTATATTAACTAAATTTACACAACAAGTTAAATTGTTGCACAACAAGTTATATTATTGTACAATAGTGTTAATTAGTGTATAATTATGTACAACTATTTAATAATTTTGCACAATATAATTTGTTTACATATTTTTCCACAATTAGTGTATAATTATTCACAACAAATGATTAATTTTGCACAATATAATTTGGCGAACTTGTCATGAATAATTTTGCAAAATTATTATATAATTATGCATAACTAATGAATAGTTTTGCATAATATAATTTTTTACATATTTTTACCATATTATTATGTGAATAATTTTGTACAATTAGTGTATAATTATTCACAACTAATGATTAATTTTGCACAATTAGTGTATAATTATGCACAACTAGTGAATACTTATCAATAACAAGAATAATTCTACATAATTAGTAAATAATTATGTGCAAAAGTGATTTTGCACAACATAATTTAATTAATTTTTATGATAATATGAAATATATTCAAAGTTAATAGTACAATTAAAAAAATTGAATAGATAATGGGTTATGGACAAGAAGCATCTTCTAATATGTAAGAACCAATAATTGTTGGTGTGACGAAGAATTTCGATGAGAATGTGTAAAATTTATAATTATTTTTATCTAAAATATCTCAAGAAAAACTTCGATTGAGACATGTGGACGGTCGAGAACTTGCGCCGGTGATGACGAATTGATGTGTGGTCGTGATCTTGCGGCAGCAACGGTGATTGGCAGTGGGAGATTCCTTCTCAATTGCACGATGTGTGGCATGGCTACATGCAGCGATGATGTCTGCCCTTTAATTAGATGAGGAGAGAGATTGATAATTTATTTATAAAAAATGATTTAGGAAGAGATAACTTAATTGACGTGGTAAGTCATAAAAATCGGAAAGTCAGTTTAGATAAAATCTAATTTTAAAATATTTAATTAATATTATGATTATATTAGGTATATCATTACATTTTTTTTTTATCTTAAAATAATAAATTTGAATTCGAGATTATTTGAATTTATGTATCTTATAGTAATAAGAGTTAATTTATGTTGTATAGTTGAAAGTAATTAATCCTTAAAAAAACAACAAACTCTTCCTATCTCCTCTTTTTTATCAGGAGCAACCATTTGGAGCGAACCCGACCCTATTGCTTGCCAAGTCGAACACAACCCGAAAACCCTGTTGCTGAATATTCCCCAAAATTGACAACCCGCTCATTGTACCCGCAAATGCAAAGCAAAACTTCCCATCACCATCCACCGGGATCAGATAATTCGACGCCGGCAACGACACATCGCTGCCTTCGAAATGCAGCACCACCGTCGGAACCTTCACCTCCGTCTTGCCAGAAAGATCGTAGCACGTGTCGAACAGCGAGAACTCCGCCGACCGCTTCAAATTCGAAGCCCCGCTTCTGAAAGCATCCCTCAACGCCACGTATGCGGGTCGTGTCAACCGGGTAACCGACGTTCCCGAGTCAACAATTACACCGCCATTGCCAGTCGAGTCGAGCTTGAAGAGCGACGGCGTAATTCCCGGAACTCGAGTTCCGCCGACTGATATTCCGTTTAGTCCGACGTAGTAAAAGGTGTCCAGCTTCGGATTCGTCAATAACGGGGTGAACAGAGCGTTTCTGGAAACCGCTGAATCGCCGAAAACCATGGAAGAGGGTTTAGAAGAAGCGGAGCGGTCCACCAAACAATACGAAAATTTCTTCCCGAAACGAGGCCCTGCTTGAGTCGGAAAAGACAATTTCCCACGGCCGAGCCCTAATAAACCGGCGGCGCCGACGAACAAACCCTCGTTATCATGTCCGCAGCCGAGTGCAACATTGCTAACTTTTGTCCGCCTAAACGTCAGCGTTTCGGTCGAGAATTCTCCCACCGTAAATGAACCGTCGCCATAGGAAACCTGGTAGAGACATTTCTGGCGGTTGTTGCATCCAGGGGAATCGAGATGGCGGCAGAGCGGGGAAACACACGACACTCCCAGGAACGACGTCGATGCTTTCGGATCGAAAACCGGGTCGGACTGAGTGTAGCATTTCCTGCAGGGGGAGCACTGGACCCAAACGACGTCGCTCCCGGTGTCCAGCACCATGAAAACATACTTTGCCGGAGTTCCAATCCCGATGCGAGTGAAGTACTCCCCACTTCCCTGCGCAAGCCCGGAAACGATGGAGCTGCTGAAATCAGCGCCTCTCCGGGATGAGTTGCTCTGGCCAACGGTAGCAATCGCGGACAAAGCTTTGGCTCTGATGGCGTCACGTCGGAGACGGAGCTTGAAGAGCGACTCCGGCGTGGACTCAGAAGCAGGAGAGAGATTGTCTACATGGTGCAAGTTTAGGGAGAGTACGGAGTCGGAGTCGGGTTCGGTGATTTGGTGGGTGTCCCATGAGAGGGTTTGGGGGTGGGGAAGGGAGGTGGGAATGAGGGTTTGGTACTGCAGAGGAGCGGAGAGGGAGAGAGAAATGGCGAGAAAAATGGATAGGAAAAGAGAAATCCGTCTGCCGTCCATTTTAGAGAGAGAGAGAAAGAGAGTGGAGAAGAGATAAAGAGCTTTGGGAGTATAAATAATGGTGGGGTTCACTGGCCATGGCTGCCTCACACTGCGTGACTGTCTTTATAAGGCGGTTCATTTGGAACTTTTTTCCTTTTTTTTTAATTTTTTTTATTTTACCGATTATCAGTAATTTTTCATCTGTATAAATAAATTTCCTGATTATTTTTTAAGATATGGATGAGTGGAGACTTGAGTGATAAATTACAAACGAAATGTCAAGTATGGACACTTCCCTTTCAATTTATACTATAAACATATAATTTCATTTTTAAAAAATGGTTGTAGGGCAAATTCATGTCAAAGGCAGTATTTGAACCCCATCTGCAGTAATTAAGCTCAACTGGGAGGGCTTTCAATAATGTTTAATTTCTTTTATCCTCTTAAACGTTATTCACATTTATTGTCCTATATTGTTCCACAATATATTTATAAGCAATTGTTGAATTACTTTTATACTCTTAGAGCATCCTTAAAAGTTTATTTAAATTTTAGAGAGGATTTCCAAAAAATAAAGAGGATTTTTAATTTTAAAGAATCATTTTTTTCTTATGCTCCAACAAGTTCTTTATATCATCATTTTCAATGTACATTTATAACATATTTTCTTTTTTAATTTAATAAAAAATATTTTTCTTAAGCAAAAACACACAAATAAGTCAATAACATTTAATGCTATTTAAGTTTGAAGAATGAATTTGGTTCTTCAAATTTAGAGGGTAAAAATGATTATGTAAATTTAAAAGTTAAAATAGCGAATGTGTTGGAGCTGAATTTTATTGAAATCTTCTTTGTAAAATAGATATTATGTATTTTACATTACCTTTTGGGGTTGCTCTTACATGTCAATTATATAACACATTATATAAAAAATTATGTACAAAAATGACAAAAAAATTCTTTAGGGTTAATATAGTTAAGAATATATATATAAACAGTTAAGTAAAAATAATAGGCACTAGCCACTAAAGTCTAATTACCATCTCTCCATCTATACTTGAAAGGAAAAGAGTTGATCATGTGTATTTAATATTTATGGACTTATGGATACATCAGACGATTCTTCCACAAATGATCGGAGAATGAAAGAAATTAAGAATATATATATACGTAATAATTATGAAGAGAATATAGTAGCTTTATTTTTTAAATTATTGTACAAATTATTAATGAATATGTCTGCACAGTCGTAGTTTGTGTTGATCATCAGTTAATGGTGGTATGACCTAATTTTTATAGGTATAGTCTACTTTATATTTAAAACTATAATACTGTTCCGAACTAAAATTGGTTTAAATGATTGTTAAATCAATTAAATTTTATTTCACTGTTCTAACAACCCCCAAAAAAAATTCACCATGGAATTTGATTATAGCTATTTACGGGTAAATGTATAAATTTTTACCAAATCAGAATATTTCTAAAAGTTCTGTCTTGAATCCTGACTGATCAAATAGTAAATGGAGTAGTAAGTAACATTTACAATTTAAAAAAATTAAAAATAATGAATAAAAATATATAATAAATAAAGTCTAGTTCAAATCAAAGATTAAAATCTATCGATTTTCTATAATTATTTATTTAAATCTTCATTAAAATATGTGTTAAAATTTTAAACTAAAAATATATAGACAATGGCTAAGGTGAGATGAGTACAAATTTTGAAATTTACAACCTCCTTACTTCATCTTCGGTGTGTTTTCCTTTTTTTTTTTTCGTTTTTTATTTTTTGTTTATTTTTCTGTTTTTTATTTATTTAATGTTAGGAATATAATTGTAATTTTACCCTTATAGTTTAGAATATAATTTATCCCTAGGGTTTAGGGTATAATTGTAATTTTACCCTTGTAGTTTAGGGGGTAATTTATCCCTAGGGTTTAGGGTATAATTGTAATTTTACCCTTGTGGTATAGGTATAATTTATTTATAGGATTTAGGGTGTAGGGTATAATTGTAATTTTACCCTTGTAGTTTAGTGTATAATTTACCCCTAGAATTTAGGATATAATGATAATTTTACCCTTGTGGTTTAGGGTATAATTTACCCCCAGAGTTTAGAGTGTAATAGCCATTTAAATATAATAAATTTAAAATAAAATAAAAAAACAATATTAATGAAGAAACGGAATTAATTAAAAAAAGTGGGAACAAGGGGACACCATTTCAATTGGTACCTGATTGTACCATAGTCACTCTCAAATATATATAAATTGAGATACTAAATTCCTCACACGACCAAATACAAATGAGTTTCACAATTGCTGCTGCGCTTATGAATCCAATGTACTACAAGAAAAGAAAAAGCAGCAACTCGACCCAGTTAAGTGTAATGCAGCCCATTATGTCTTAGCAAAGGTGGCCCAATAAGATACACCAAAAAGTGGGCCATCAACGACGAAAACCCAATAACATATTTTTTATTCTAGATCGTTTTCCAACCTCGCCCTTCTTTTTAAATCATATACACTACTTTGAATTGTTACACACGTGATAAATTAAATCTTGAGGTGGACTCAAGTATTGTGTACCTCCTCCATCAATCCCCAAGGTAGGGACGGTGGGGCCCCTAATGATGGGGTCAATCCCCAGGACAGGAGCGGTGACCCCTAATAATGGGGTCCACCATATGAAATTAAGTAGTAGCATTTATTATAAAATAAAGATAATAGAAATAGTCAACATTTTAGGTATAGATAGATTAATCCAAATACATAAACATGCATAAAGCCGTGTCCGTATTTGTCAGTTAGTGTGGAGTTTTCTGCACTATGGGCCCTTTTTTTGTTATAATCATAAATAAACACGAGCCCCTCATTTAATCGCACATGCCACACAATTATTATCTTGTTTGCCCTTAACTAGGGTTACTCATAAATTGCAATAATAAGGCTTATTTTAATATTATTACAACTGTTTAATTTCCAATAAACGATGTTTAGCCTACTTCTTACTTTTCAGACCAAAATAATCTCAACATCAGATCCTTCATCCTTGCAAGCTGAACTTAGAGGTTCATTACATGTTAATGGCATGAAAAAAAAAAACACACACACACACACACATATATACTCTTACAAGTTCAATCAAACATTTTCTATAGGCTATTTTTAAATTTCTATTTTTTGAGGACTACTAGATGGTTGAAACCCAGAATCCACCTTTCTCAAAGTTTCTGGTAATAAACGACTTTTCTGATACAAAACACGCTGGTGGAGTCAGGCTTGCAAGAAACGAGTATTTCAAAAGTCAAAATCAGTCACTCTTGGAACAGTTGTACCACAACAAACACGAGAAAAACAATTCAAATCACCAACCAACCAGCAACTCTATGAGGTCTTACAGTGAATGTTTATATTAAGCTAACTTTAAAAATACTAATAAACTAGATTATTTAGGGCAGCACCTGTTAGTGGTGTAATGTAACAAGCTTAAGTAATTCTAATGTAGATTTAAAGAATCATGGCAATAATGTGAAAGCTTCCTAACATCCAACCCAACCACCGACACTGATCTTGACAGATGCTGTACAACTTGTGAATCTAAAGGCATACAATAAATAGTCAAATGAAATCTAGCATGTGAGTATGTGACGAACAAAATCATCCTATATCGAACAGTTTAGACATTCCAAACAAAAAAGCAGCAGTCGATCGCTTCGTAGTCATCTAAATAAGATCAAGATGACAAACAAACAACAACTAAACGCACAGATCAAATGAAAACTTACAGATATAGGAAAATAAGAGGCCGTTTATCGAAATAAATAAATAAATCTTGCAAAACTATGTCCTTAAGCCATGATTGATATCTGTACTATAGACAAATAGATCATTCTTACCCAAATTGAACAAAGGATGGATGATTTTAAACTAACCCTAACATTAACTGCTGTATACCAAAATCTCAAGAAAGGCTTTCCTTAGTGACTCACTACACATAGTGCCAAGTAAATTTGCAAGACATTATAACTTTGAATTATTTACCCAGCAGATGACGACTGCTGCTCCATGTCCTGGGATATTGCTTCTATTAGCTTCTCTTTAGTTAACCGGTCTGGCCCTTCGGATTTGACGACGAATGTGTGAAACACCTTCTCAGTACCAGATGCAAATTTTGCTTCTACTATCGTTGCCCCTGATTTCTTTATTGCACGGACAAACCTTGATACAGGGTGACCATCTAATGGGCAGCTTACGCGTAAGGTGACTTCATCTCGGCCAGATTGGAGGTCAATGCTCGGAACACAGGCATGCACTTCGGTATTAGGCTTAGATTCTGAAACTGATGCTTCTCTCGAAGACGTATCCTTCTCAGACTCCATGTCCTTCAGCTTCTTCTGAAGTTCAGTTATGTAAGCAATAGCATCCCCCAACAGGGAAGCTTTGTCCATCTTGGATATATTTGGAACAACAGCTCTCAATGCATAAAATCGTTGGTTCAGCTTTTCTCGCCGTTGCCTCTCAGCCTCTACATGATTGAGGGGTTCCTCTCTTCCATTAGCAGGCTTACGTCCACGTTTCCTAGGTCTGTTATCTTCTGATAGCCCCATGAACTCTTCTTTGCATGAAACTTCAATGTCAGAATGGTCGGACTCTACACTATGTGGTCTGGAAACAACAGGCCTTGTCATAGCTCCACCAAAATCAATCTGCATCTGTGCTGGCTTTCGATGATGATAATTGTTAAACTTGTCCACTCTTGTCCCGTTAACAACCACACGAGGAAGACTCACCGTCTGAGGACTAGTATATATCTCAGCACCATTTCCTGGTTTAACATTGCTGTAAGGTGTCGCCCACGCCATTCCATGATAGCCATTTTGAGCATTTGCAAATGGCAGCTTATTCCCTTTTCCACTTACATCCAATGGCCCGTATTCGACCTTCCTCGCATCACTTTTTTCCCTGGATTGCATACGACCTGAATATAAATCTTGCCCGAAAATCTTTGGACCTACTTCTGACTGTTTATCAACTACCAAACTAGATATTGGACCATTCCCATTTTTTTGGTCATTCACTACTGCTGCAATGGCCACAGCTTTCTTAGGCCTCATAACTGCCGACAATGACGAAAAGGAAGATCTTACAACATTCAAGAGGTCCAAACTCTCGGGAATACATCTAACAGAACCCAATTCAACTACCCCAACATCAGTTGGAATCAAGACAACTGTTCTCATACCAGCTGACTTTGCAAGAAACGACCTAACACAATAATCTGTCGAAGACTTGAATGCATCCGATAACCACAGATGTTTACCAGATCTAAAACATCTCCCAGGACCCCCTTCGGCCCCAGCAAACGAGAAATACATGGATGCTAAAAAGAACATTTCAGCATCTGTAACCTTATCCAAACCAAAGGCATAACTATCCTCTTCAGTTCCCCCAAAATAGATATGCAATTTCTGGAGAACCCGTTTTCTCATCCTCTGTTGACTCTCATCCTCGAGTCTGATTCTGAGA
Source organism: Pogostemon cablin (assembly GCA_023678885.1). Classification (NCBI taxonomy): domain Eukaryota; kingdom Viridiplantae; phylum Streptophyta; class Magnoliopsida; order Lamiales; family Lamiaceae; genus Pogostemon; species Pogostemon cablin. Next base: position 31,892,238 of record CM042952.1, on the reverse strand, counting down.
AAACGAGTAACTTCTGAATCCTCATTCTCACAAGGCTCTCTGCAACACCCGTCCCCCCAACCCAACACCAAGTCTCCGGTTTTAGACCTAGAAAGCTGCCAAAAAATGGCATAATTCCAACAAAAATTGGCAGTGTTAGGAAGCTCCACGAGATCTGAAAGCTTATTCTGCAAATTCTCATCATTGGACATCGCCATCAATGAACATTCAGCGGAAACAGAGCTCGACGTCAAGTAATCAAAAGCTTTAGTCCCCAAAACCGCCGCCGCCATGGCCCTATCCTCATCGTTCCACACAACACCACCCATACCGGAATCTTCCTTTTCTTCTTCGTCTTTTTTCCTTTTCTCCCCCTTCCACTTCTCTTTTTCTTCTTATCTATACTTGATATCACACAGCACCACCCACCAATTTTTTGTTTTTTCCAAAATCTTTTACAGCCCTTAACGCATTATTGGAAGAAAAAACTCCACGACTTTTCTATTGACTAATTCCATATCATAATCACTCAAGAATGTTTGACTACGCTATGAATTAAATCGAAGACTCCCCCATCCAAACTATTTCAAAAACATTCAATCCCAGAAATCCAACCAGTTCTCGCCCTCAGATCTCAAAACCCACAAATCTACAAAGCGGAAATGAACAAAAAAATTGACAGAAGGCGTAAGCGCTACAAATTAGAGACGATGAACAAGAATTGATGGAAATTACTCACCAGTTTATTGGGTCTTCCCACTTTCAACAAACTACAGTATCTTTAAAAGGAAAACAGAAGAATTAAAAACCAGAATTTTTTCTGCCTCCATGAGAGAGGTGAAGAAAATAATGTGATTTGGGCGTTAGATGTTGCCTAATTTAATTTGTAATTTCCTTTTTTCTCGAGATTATGTTGCCCTACCTCTCTCTGCATGTGTATGAATTGTTGGCCGTGGTTTAAGCATAGTTATGATGTAACCATGGTTAGGTTAGAGAGGCGTTTGACGGCCAGTCGGCAAGGAACTTGTGACATATTTAATTCCTCCACCCCCTTTTAGATAAATTCATAATATCAAAAACGTGATTTCTTTTTTTCCTTTAAAAGAAAATCAATCTACAGCGAAGAAAATCAATCTACAGCTACACAGTTAAACGAAAAAGAAAAAAAGAAAAAAATATCTCGGTTCAAAAGAAAATAAAAATGAAGTCGTAATTAAATTACTTATATAGTTTCACTTAGGAGTAATATTAATTACTATTGTCACACATACGTTACTTTCTAGGGATGCGAGATCAACGGTTACAACTTGAGAAGAAGGATTTGAAGATGAGGAAAGAGAAGATTGGGAGACTGTTTGACACGTGTGAGTTGTGGATTCACGATTGTCACACGTTTCTCATTGAGTTTAAAGGTCCGTATCGCACGTCAAGGAACGTGAGATGCACGTGATGAGAACGTGGGTAAATGAGCGTCTGCGGAGCACGTGGATTGCAATAGTATATATTTTTGACACCTCATTATTTCTCCCCTAATTAGGTTTAGTTGCTTAAACGTGTTACAATTTGGATGGGCCTTCTGCTTAATAAGGGCCCCAATCACCACTTTCCACCCCCTTTCTTTTTTGGCAATTACTGCCGAATGATATTCAATGGAATACATGGATGTTAAATAATCTTTCCATCACAAAGATTAGTAAATATAATATTTTAATACGTAAAAAAGTGAGAAAAATAATATTTAATGTAAAGTGAATAATTATATTAGTGTTGTATGCAAGATTTAAAATATTCCGAAATATCCTCGATATTTTCATAATATATCCATTTTTTTAGAGTACCGATATCGATATTAGAGAAAAATATATATTTTTTCTGATATCGAGAAAATTTCAAAAAATATCTAAAAATATTGGTGGAAATATCGATATCGATTTGTCACAGTTCAAATTTTTCTGGATGTCGAGATATATCGAGGAAATATCGATAAAATATCGATGAAATATTGAAGATATATCGAAAATATCAAAAATTATTCATAATTTTAAGAAATTTTAATAATTTTTATGTTACTTTTATTTATCAACTAAATACATTTTTTTGTCATTAATTTGTTCAATTTTAAAAAATAAAATAAAAATGAAGCAGTACTTGCGTGAAACCATCTCATAGTGAGACTGTTTTACGTTTTCTTAATTAACTATCTTTTTTATATTAAAATAGTTATCACTTTTCGTTAAAAAATATTGTAACAAGTAAATATGAAGAGTTCACGTAAACAGTATACTCTAATTAAAAATATAATTATTTTGGCATAGTTGAATAAGATAGAACAATATACTACTAACACATTCAGAACAAGGTTCAAAATTTTATATAATTCGATTAGTTGATACCAATATTGTTTAGATCAATATAACATGACATGTTTTACATTTGAACCTCATAGATCATCATTTTGATATTAGTTATTATGTGTAAAACAATTAATAATAATTATTGTATGATTTCAGACTATTTAAATATGTTGTTATTGATCTACTTATCATATATTTTAAATTTTATTTTGATTATAAATTGTATTTATATATTAATTGTTGAACAAAACAAATGAAAAATTAAACTTTAATGTGGGACGATGGGACTCTAAATAGGGGGTAGTAATATTTTTAAGAAAATATAATACTCCATTCGGCCGAATAAAATATAAAAAGAATGAAAGTATAATTATATTACAATAACTAGTACTACATCCTACCACTTACAATGTATTCATTTTTATCAATTTTTCCTATTTAGTAAAAAGGTAACCTACATGACTCACCATTTCCCTCTAATACAACTATTCACTTCACGTATAATAATAACACTCATTAATCCATGCACAAAAAACAAACGTGTACCTTTCAAGTGGTCGGAGAGATTATTAAATTTTTAATAATATGTTTATTTGAGAATTTGTTTATTTTGAAAACCAACTCTATGTTTAATTTGAATTGTTTTTTATAATACATTTCAATTTTAAGTCAAATTAATGTATAAAATCCGAGAGATAATATGTGTATCAAGATATAAATTGATATAACGAGAGAGGAGATAACAAGAGAAAGATGCACTCTCTTATGAAACGGGTCGAACTATTATTAAGGTATGATTGTGGTAAAATAGGTTTATTGATGATTAATATATGTTTGTATTGAATAATATTATAAAAACTAAAAAAAATATTAATTCATGGAATATATATTATATTTAAAAAAACATACTTTAACTATTCAGAGGTATAAGATAATTATATTTAATAATTGATCGACTTATCTTACAATCCGTCAAATAAAGTTATTGTCTCACAATAGACTTTGTCCTAGAGAAATATGAGTATTATTTACGATAATCATATTTTAACAATTGATCGACTCATCTTACAATCTGTCAAATAAAGTTATTGTATCACAAGAAACTTTTTCAAGAGAAATAGGGGTAACATTTATTAATAAGAAAAAAAATTCCCTCAATCCCACCGAAAGGTCTCCATTTGACTATATTGGGCATCGCATTTATATGTTCTAATTTTTTTCTTTTAGTAAAAGTGCTTCACATATGGTCCACCACATATTACTAATATAATTACTTATTGACCACTACACAAAACTAATAATACTTCTTAATTCACATGCTAAAAGCAAATGAAGAAATTTGACTGCAACACATGGAGTAATTTGTAATATAGGAAAAAAAACTTTACATTATATTAATTAAATACTAGCTGTTGGGATAGACAGATTCTCATTCATTCGTAAAGGACAAATAAAGAAGAGCATAAAAAAACACAACACAAGAATTTACGTAAAAATTTTCAAAATCAGAGAAAAATCACGGATCGATAAAATACCACTATGTGAAAAAATTTTACAATCACACATAATTTCTCTCTCCCAGCCCCAATCCCTACACTCTTACAAATCTTTGACTAATTCACACATTTCTCCAAATTCTCACAACCGAGAATACAATAAAGGAATTTAACATGTCATAAGGATCCCCAATAATATTAACTCAACATTCAGAGCTATTGCCGCACCAACTCCTCTTTGACCAGCAACGTCACCATTGCTCCACTTTAAGCAATTACCGTGCCATTGCTCCACCTTGAGCAAAAACCATCACTATACCAACATGACGTCGCTGCTTTTTATCGCCAAGCTACACTAGGTTTGTTCGAACTCTTTTTCTACTGAAAGTATCGTCACTTGAAGCCGATTCTAATCCTTCGAAATTCACGATGCTTTTTCCTACTTGTCGGTTGAATCCACGCTATTCTTTACCGATCTAGCATCACCCGATACTAAGCCACCACATCACCTTCTTCCTCGTTGAATCGCTGCTTCCCCAAGCCACTAGTCATTACTGGAAAACCCCGTTCCTTTCAAATCTCCTTGAACCGACATTCATGGATAACCCCATGCCGCTGTTAAGCTAACTCCACATCTGGGAGTCCCATCAATTCACATTGCTGCAGGTCCAAAGCTCCGCCAAAAACTGCTGACCTACAAATCCTACCCCTTGCCACGCCATTGTCGCCACAGCCCGGCACCTTTCACCTCAAGAAAAGATATGCCAACGCATCCGGCTGATCTTCTGATCCCCTTGTGCCACTAGCTTTTTCCACTTATTTCATGCCACCTTTAGCCTAAAGTCTTTTCTGATGTGGAATGTCAGACTATGCTACAACCACAGAGCATACTAAGAACTTTACAAGCGCTCGAACCAGGATCTGATACCACTTGTTGGGATAGACAGATCCACATTCATTTCTAAGGGACAAATAAAGAAGAACATAAAAAGTATAACACAAGAATTTATGTAGAAAACTCTAAAATCGGAGAAAAATAACGGACCGAGAAAATACCACTATGTGAAAAAAATTTACAATCACACATAATTTTTCTCTCCCAACCCCAATCCCTACACTCTTACAATCTTTAACTAATTCACACATTTCTCCACATTCTCACAACTGAGAATCCAAGAAAGGAATTTAACTAGAATCAAACACAAAGATTAAAGTGTATTTGATTGGTGCATTTGACTTAAAGTCCAGGACCTTCTTATATATCACTAGGAATCCATCCCCCTTTGTTCTTCTTTTCGATGTGGGATAAAAATAAAGTAAAAATCCCCATCTTTTATTATTGACAAATCCTAACAATAGCTAGTTGTTGAATAAAAAGCCACATGTTGGGTCAAACTCATTAACTTGGCACTTAATAGAGAGAAAGTAATGTCGAAAAAGAATCAAATCTATGGATATCAAAGTCGTATTTTTTTAAGCACAAAAAATGGTTGGTTTATTGATTGAGATAACATAAACAGAATATATTAAGAAAGTTATCCACAAAAATTGGAGGCTCGACCCAACAATGAGGGCTAACGATAGATCATGACGCCCGAGCAATATGATGATAAATTAAATTAAGTTGCTGACCATACCATTAATCATACTTCGGCATGTCTCCTGTCTAATCTACTCTAAAATATTTAAATTTTGGACATTCATAACAATTTCCTGAAATTGTTTTATTGTGAAACTATTTATTGTGTTTTAAAATTATCATCACTTTTTATTTATTCTTTGAATTGTTCATAAAATAAATTATTTTTCTACTATCACATCTTATTAATTTGGATATCATTTTTGATTGATATGTTATCACTTCTTATATTTCATTTTTATTATGGAGTTCTGAAGAAAATGTCTCTTATTATCATATACTCGTTCAATCTCTATTCATTACCATCTTATAATGTTTTAATTTTCCCAATTGTTAACAGCAAAACGAGTTGAAAACAAGTGTTCAGAAGCATCTGAAATTTTGCAGGAATTCTTGGTGTTAATAGAAAAATTATGTGAAACCGGTAGGCATGAAAAGTACTATTTCTTGCAATATAAAATTTTTTATCAAGTATTTAAAAATTAAAGTAAAATTCAATGTTGTTTCAATTATTTTTTATCCTTATGTAAATCATGGCTATCACAGTTTAGGAGTACGTTATTATAAAGTCAAAAGTAATTTTTATTTATTTATTATTATTAAATGTTTGGTGGTGCACCCATCTCATTAACATTATCCAAAGAGACAAGCTAATTATAGTATTAGTATATTGTTAAGGTCTCATATTTGATTGAAATAAATATTTAATTTGGCAACTATTAACAACATAGCAAAGCAATAGACAATAGTACAAATATAATAAATCATGTTTGAATGGGTTTCTTGTGCGTCCGGTACACGAATTTAGGTCCGTATCCCTTTGCAATTTTCGTGTCCCTTTACAATTTAAACTCCATAACAATATATAAATTTAAATAGAATATAAAGGAAAAAAGTTGTGTTATATGGGACACGGATTGTCGCAGAAACTTTTGTCTATCATGTTTAATGCATTTTGTAGTTTTTTTTATCCATGGTTCTTGGCCACTTTTAACTTACTTAAAAAAAAATAAATTAATGTTTTCAAAACTTCTTTATTGTCAATAGGTAATCACTGCACTTGTTATATGTATCAAACCAAAAACCCCTTTACAAATAACTAGCTAGAAGAAAGAAATTATTTGACAATAAAATTACATTCCCAGCTAATACTTGTCCCAATTAAAAATTAATAATTGATTAAATTGAGAAAATAGTTAAATAAATACTCTCTCTGTCCCGGCGTAAGAGAACTATTTGTTTTTTTACACGTAGATTAAGAAGTATTATTATTTAATGTGTAGTGGGTAGTTGTATTAGTTGGAGGGTGAGTCCCATATTTTAATTGTATCAGAGAGGGTGTGTAGATCTCATGTATATATAAAATAAAAGATGACTCTTTAAGTGAAACAATCAAAATTAAAAAATGATCTTCTTAATATGGGATTGAGGGATTCGTATATTTTGAGAGAATTATAGATTAATTGATTAAAATTCAATGTGTATGGTGGGTGAATTGGAATCACGGGGTACACGTGTTGTATGCCATTTTGCTTTACTCTACCACTCCACCAAACACACTGCATCGTGGTCCCCACCTCTAAACCTCTAACTCCCTTAACATTTTATTTAGAGTCTAACTAAAAATTGTGGACATTTTCCTATGTGAAACTTTTTCCTTTTATGTTCCATATTTTTATCAATTTCATTGATGTTAGAGGAAATCATACTCCATTTTTAGATAATAATAAAATGATTCTTCCCTTCCATTTTAATTTTTACATATTTTAAAATTTGTGCGTCTCATTTTAATATTTACATTTTCCTTTTAATAAATAAGACATATACAAATTAATTATATTTCTCTCTATATGCCCACGCATCACACTAATGCACATACCCACTTTACGCAAACGTAAAGTTTGAAATGGGACGGAGGGAGTATGCATTAATAAAGAGTGATAATTTTAAAATTATAATGATTTTTAAGGTTATTAAACAAATAATTTATTCTTTATGCATTATTATTTTATTTTATTTTTATGTGCACAGTGATTTGGAGAGCAAATAAATAAAAAAGTGTAAGAAGAATATTGTAAAATGGAATGTGTATATAGTTTGTACCCTCAATCTTCTAAATCATGCCATATGAATTTATACGTAGTATAATGCATAAACCCAGAGCGTAAAAGTTTAAAACAATGAATTGAGAATTACATGTCTTAATATTGGAACTTTGAAGACAAAATAGTACATGAATCGCATTGTTATATAAATAGAAACATACAATATATCACAAATCATGCAAACACAAAATTGAAATTACAATTACAACGTTTAATTTAAAAATTATAGGCCAAGTAGCATTTGTTTTTTTGGAATAGGGGTTCAAATTTTAATTAATGGGCCCTGGTTAAGAGTTAACTATTACATTTTAAAGTGGACTTTGGCCCAATTACTAATTAAACATGCAACAAAATATTGTAATAGTATTGAGTCTAAACAAATAACTTGGGCTCCTCACCCTCTATCCACACATATTTTCTCCCTATAATTAAAAAGAAAATGAATAATTAAAAAGATAAAACTAATAATTTCCCATATTTATTATACTCATGCCCCTTCATTTTACTTATTAGTTTATTTTATCTAATCATATTTAATTCTAAAGCAGTTTGTCTAACTAGTACACTTGGAAAAATCTTCCTTTTTTTTTTAATTTAAAAAGATATTTCTGGACGATAATTTTGTAGAAACTCATATAACCCACATGTATTTTTTTAAATATAGACATGTAATAAATAATACTGGAGATTGAGATCTAGTAGAATTTATAAATTTTTTTGTTCCTTAAATATTGTTTTTGCATTTGGAAAATGTGGCTGAATGAATGAAAATAAGTCCACATATACAATTTGGAAATATACAATGCATTTGATTGAAATGGGCCAGGAGTCCAATAAGTATGTTCTATTTTCCATCGAGTAATTTACATAGTTGGGCCTAACCAGAATAGGCCCATAATATCAGTCCGAATCATGGGCCCCCGCATATTTGATTTCACAAACATGCGATTTAGATTTCCGACCGACACATTCTGTCCCCACAGGGTGCAGTGCTCCCCTGCCACTCAGGAACCCATTTTCAACGCCAATTTCGCACCACAAATATTTGTATGCATATTATCAGGACTCTTCACACATTAACTAAAATTTATTAATTAAGTACTTTATTTTTTCTAGTAATAGTCATGAATATAAGGTAAATTTTACTCACGAGTTAGATTATACTCATACTTTTAAAATTAAAATATATTTATTTATTGGTTTTTAATTCAATTATTGATATCATACCAATCGTGGTTCATCCGCCCATGCTGTGTTATCAACTTCACTAACACACTTATTGAAACTTATAAATTTGTCGGACGTATGATCATTAAAGGTAATAAAATTTGTATGAATGTATATTATCATATAGGGTAAATTATCAAAAACCCCCTCGAGGTTTATCCAAATTACCAAATAAATTCCGTGATTTAAAAAATTACCAATTACCCCCTTTAAATTTTTTTTAAAAAAAAAATAGTGAAATTTAAAAATATAATGTTAAATATATGGGTCTTGATGTCATTTTCATCGTTATTTATTTTAAGAAAAAATGTATTTTTATTAATTTTCAAATAAAAAACAAGTTAAATGGGGTAATTGGTAATTTTTCAAACCACGGGGTTCATTTGGTACATTGAACAAATCTCGAGGGAAGTTTTGATAATTTACCATATCATATAATAATAATTTTGTAATATTTTTATTTTTATTTTTGTGGAATACTAATCATTATTGATACAATAATCTACCCGTTTTAAATCTCATTTTTAGGATTTTATTATATTATTATCCTTCTAATTTATAAATATATAATTTATATATAGGTTTTAAAGTAGTTAAGTCATAAATCAAGCTACTACTAAATTTTAGGTTTTATGCACAATTTGGTCGAATATGTAATCCAATTAAATTAGAGGCGTTCAGTTAGAGTTTTGAGTAATGATATTGAAGGTGAAGTCATGTTAATTCCTGTAGTATTTTTTAAGCTTCATCTAGTGTAATTAAATTATGGGTAATTATGTGGTGTTCCAGTGCATTTTATAGAATTAATTAATTTTAGGGATGGTTTTTTCTTTTAAAAAAATTATTATTATTTTTTTAAATCTAAAAGTGGTTATTAATTAATTTTTTAATTTAAGAGATAGAATTAATTAGGTGCACCAATAATCCAAATTCACCCTAACTTAACTTTAAAATTAATTAAAATTACTCAATCATTTCAATTGTTTTAATAATTCTCTACTTTTAATCATTTCCATTCCATTGTTTTATTTATTATCATTATAATTGTGAAATTTGAATTAAATTGTCGCTAAATATATAGTATATAAAATTAAGAAATAGATATTTATGATGTGTGGAACAAATATTGAAAAGACTTCTAATTACTATCCCCTCCGAGACTTTTAATTTTCTTTATTTTATTTTAAATTGTCTTAGGTAAATTTTCACTTTTCTAAAAAAGATTAAAAAAAATCAAAATAACTATTGTCACCTTTACACTTCATTAAAAAAAAAACATTCACACAAAAATAATGTACTTTACAATTTATTTATTATAAAATATATTGTATGCTTAAGTGGGATCCTACCTACCGTTTAGGTGGCACCATCGAGATCCAGCTAAGGTAAAGTCGTGTCGCTCAAACAAAGGGAACAATATCACGAACGACCATTGCCCTTTTCTCGAAAAAAACTCTAGATCCTGTGTCCAGAAAGTGCATCTCTTTCTTTATCATTCCTACTTTATTGATAGTTCGAATCTATTCAGAAGGCTAAGCCCTTGCGTAACGCTCGACAGGAAGAAGAAAGCGAGACTCTGCATTTTACCAGGGGATGGTAATTACCTTTCTTCTTCTAAGTCCTTTTACCGCTATTGATGCAACAAATATAGAAACAGATCCGTTTCTTCTACTATATGCCTGCTAAAAGATTATTTGTAGTATGCTTTTTCCCTAATTAATGCGTGGTAAAATATTAAGTGGAAATGACAAAAAGTGGTCACTATTGCTTAAGTGTAATTTTAAGTGGCCACATATGTTATATACAATTTTTTCTAGCCACTTTTAAAGGAATGGGCCAAAATGCCCTTGAGGGAGACCCACTTTTCACATGTTTGGAGAATGAGATTCCACACTTTTTGACCAAAAGTACCAAACGTACAGTAAAGGAATCAGATTCCTCTTTATTTCTGAATAAAGTGTGGAAGTACAATACCTAATACCTAGTACTCCTATGTAGGCATGTGCTCCCTCATATTCATACAAAAGAAATGAGGTAATATATAGTGGAAAGTGGAAATGGGGGTGGTCGTCCAACATTTATAAAAAAAATTTGTACTAATTATTTTTAGAGATTGAGCATTTGAGAGACCATTTGGGAGCAAATTTCTAGTATTTTTAGAGAGGTGTGAGATTTTGGGGAGCAGGTGTACAAGGTATATTTAAACTAGTTTTAACAGTTATGAATGCCTTAATTTTATAGTTATGAATGCCCTAATTTTATAATTTTGAAATGCCTCATGAGTGTATTCTAATTATTCAATGTTTTTATAATAGAATTGAAAAAATTATATGCCGAGTAGAATAATTTTGTAACATTCAAAATTTTTTCTCTCTTAAATCTTCACCACTCATGTTAGATCGTATTTTTTAAGTAATCTTCTCAAAAATTTGTTAAACACTGGTGAGTAGGCCGAATAGAACAACTAGGTGGGCCGAATAGAACAACCGCTGGTCGAATAGCCCAAAAATTCTCTTAATTTCAGAAACTTAGTAGGCCGAATAGAACAACATTTGTAGGTCGAATATACAAACTCTGTGGGCCGAATAGAAAGATGTAGGCCGAATAAAAGGACTAAATTTTTCACGAATTTTTCAATTTTAAAAAATATGTAGACCGAATAGAGCAATTTTAGTAGGCCGAATAGGAGAGCCTTTTGGGCCGAATAGAAGAAAAAAATACTGAGACTTTTTAAGGTGTGTCAAGGTAGGCCGAATTTTGAAACAGTGTAGGATTGCATACATTAATTTGTTGACCGAATAGAATACAATATGAGTACAAATTTTTAATGTTTTAATGTTGCAACTAATTTTCTGATGTTTTAATGTTGATGTCATTAAAGTATTCTTGAAAAAATGTGCAGATGGGTTATAAAAAAGTTGGGATGTCTTGGGATGGAGCTTGGGAAGGGTTGCAATACACAGGTGGAGTGGTGAACTGGTTATTCTTGTCAGAGGACAGTCTGTGTTATAGTAGTTTGCTAAAAGAAATCCATGACATAGTACAAGCTGATTTGAGGCAATGGGGTTATGTAGTTCATTCTCTAGTTGATTACGATGGCCGTTTGTCTAAATATAAGATAAAGAATGATGCACGTGTGGCAGAAGTGTTCAACTGTGTTGATGTATGAATGGTGTATGTGACACTCCATCCTTTCGCGGGTGCAGGAAGTAACATGGTTTCAGGGATGGGTTATGATGACCGAAGTGCTGGTATGAGCAATGACCCACGTACGAGGGCACATTCTAGTGGGAGGGCTGATTTTGATTTGAATGTGGAGTATAGTTCGGCCTCAGAGATGTAGTGTTCTGGTTTTAGAAAATGTCTAGATGTTAAAGCCGATGTTGTCGTTCGTGAGGGTAAAGTGATGTAGATGGTTGTATTGATGATGATGACCCCGGGAATAGGACTGTCGAAGAAAGGGATCACATACAGCAGGATACTATTCAGTCTTCTAGCGAAAGCGATGATGGTGCTGAGGAGAGAAGACGCCAATTGTATGAAGAAATCTGTGATTACATACGTCAGAGAAGCGACTCTAGCTTTCTTGAACCGATTAATCGTGACTTGCCCCGTCCTGAAATGCAGCCAGAAGAGCTGCGTAGTACACGGCCCAACACCCGTCCTTGGTTGATTCCAGGTATGGAAACTATGTTTATTTATAATAGAAATAGAACTAAAGTATATTTTTATATTAAACTAATGCACCTGCCATGTTCATAGGCATTCTGGATGAATCAGACAGAGTAGATCAGTTGACTGGCCCTGAGTTTGATGAGTCTGGTGTTCTTCAAAAGAATAGTGTATTTGCTATATAAAAGAAGTTGCAGATAGCCGTCGGAATGTATAAACATACTTACTTTCATTGATCTCCTGATTATGTGTTTCTTATACTATACGTTCTACAGCGCTTGTAGGTTGCCAGCCAGTAGCTTTGTGTCTGCAGTTTACCATTGTACCAGTGTAGTAAATATATGGTGTGGTCCAGTGTTGTCTGTTCCCCACTACACTCAGTGGGACACACCTGAAGGAGTCCTGTCACAGCGTGTGAACCCCCCTGCCATGTAGACAGGCCGGGCGACCACGAATGTCTCGCATAAGGTCAACGATCGAGTCGTCCAGGAGACGTCACAAAGAACATGTGTGCTCCAGATGTCGACAGCCAGGTCATAATCGACTAAATTGTACTGGAGCTTCATCGTCACATGACGATCCACCTACTCCTGCGATGGATGCCCCTAATCCCCGTATACGTAGGCCAAAAATTGTGGCAAATGTGGTGAAATTGGGCATACTCGTCTACGTTGTCCTTCTTAACTATAGTGTATAACTTATAATTTTTATCAATATCAAGAATAAGCTCATTTACTTAACATCCATGGTAATTCTATCTATCTTATGATGTCAATTCGACATACAAGTTGGAGAAAGTTGTGGAATTCTATCTAACACATAATACGATGTATGTTGTGGAATTAGAGCTGTGAAAACAGTGCCACTTCCAATTCAACTCCAAATTACAACGTCCTAATTGGTTCACTTAAATAAATTTATACACACAAATGAATTTCTATAAGAATTTCATCACTTTTGATTAGTTCTAAACTAAGTACATCATGCTCTGACAATAATGGTACCAGCCTGAAATATTAGGAAAACAAGTTGCTTTCGGAAATGCAAGATGTGATCGGGGGTGTTCCAGTTAAAGTTCCTCGCTAATATTCTCTCTATGGTCCTGAGACAGGCCGGCCCGCAACTGGATTCGTCCTCCTATCTGAAACAAATGTCTCTGCTAGCTGGTGTCAATTGGAAAGTGTACGAAACCATTTCGGACTCAATCTCGCGCATCAGAGTTGACATGACACGTCTGAATGGTAGAGTCTCCATCATCCGGTGCTCCCTCATGTCGAGCTCGTCATCACATCTATGCCAGAATGAGTCAAAACAGTAGAAGGTCATAGTCTTTGTAATCAGTGCACACGAGTAGTAGTGCGCTGTCGTGTGGACTATGAACAATATCTGCCAAAAGTAAGTTAAAAGGACTGCATATATTAGATGTAAACCACTAGGTCAAAGTAGGAGTTAGTATTATGTAAATAAATCAAGGGTTAGTATAAAATACCACGTCACAATCTAACCATGACCTCGACCCCCTCCACACTGGCAATCGCCCTCAGGCGTACTTACGAAGATCTGTCAACAAGTCATCACTTATGTTGGCAAATGTCATTTTGTCATCTATGAATCGGCTCGTGTACTCATTCCATACGGATTGAACTCGGACCTTACACGAGAATTCTATAATATTAGTCTCAAAATTAAATACCAAAATTCTATTTAATCAATTGTAATATACTCATTTACTTACAGAGAATTGCATGTCCATAATGCAGTAGGTGCCAATATCCTGATGAACGTGTACGCTGATGTCAGATGGTCACTCTGATAATAATCGGAGGTATGCATCCAGGTGCTGAAACATATAGAAATATATTAATAAAAATGTGAAATAATGAATCATCTGTACGTATTAGGAATACACATGAACTCTCTAGGGTATTACCTGGTCGGAAAACCAAGCACTGGGGTACTCCATCTCAGTGAAAAAGAACTGTCTACTCCATAACTGAGACCAACATCGATCCTGAATTCAACAATTCATTAATAACATTCAAAAGTGTTTAAAGTAATATATGAAAATGTCTAAAATACGTTATATAGCACTTACAGATCTCTTCTTGTAATAAATTGCCGGAACAATTGCCACTGGCGCTCCCGTTCAGTCGTTGTGAATGGAGACTGTAATACTGCAGTTGGATTTCTTGGCCGCTTTGCACGCATCATACCATCTTCATCAACGCCGGGTGTGGGGGCCATCGGACTCACATGCTCCACCGGTCTAAACGGGGAATATCTAACCCCTGACCTCGCACTCGATGACTCAGGCTCAGACAATCGGGTCCGGGAAAGATTAGCTCGAAGGCGCCTTATCTCTCCCGTAAGCGCCTGTCGAAACAAATGTGTTGTTTGACGCTCAGACACAACCTGACAAGCAAGCAGGTGTAACAACTCATCCTGCTGATCCAACCTACGAAAGACCCTTTCTTTGAACTCCTGATCATATCCGTGGTCTTCATGATCATCTCCGTAGGCGTCACCCATCCCACTCTCATGCCACACTGGGGGCTCATCCACTCCAGCGTTATGGTGCTGCTGTCCGTCATGCTCATTTACAAAGCGAGCATGCCATCTATGATGCGTCGGATCATAGGAACTGGGCTCAATGTACCTCGTCTCCCCTGAAGCGTGTCCACTGTGCTCATGGCTAGTAGTATAGGGAGGTCGGTAAGAATGCTGATCCCAATTTGACGTCCAAGCTGCAGGATCCTCCGTGCGCTGGCCCTGCCACCGATCATCAACATTCACACCCAAGTATTACTGACGATCCCATGGATTACTAGTGGGATCGTGAGTGGTATGCTGCTCTAGATGTGAGTACTCAGGCCCCCGGACGACCATTCATCTTGGGTTAGAATATGACTTGGTGTACAGCATTATGATCAACCCCTCCAAAGGATCATTCTCTATGCCAATCCAATACCCCTTTGTACGCTCAACAACGAGAACACGCGAAAAATCCACCACATCAAGAGCCTGATGCAAAAAAAACCAATACATTTAGATACAGTATCACTGATTTGTCTTCACCAAAATGGATTAAATAATCATACCCGATTAAACAGATTCCTATTGACCCTCTTCACTTTACGAAATATCCATCGAAGGCAAAGTGGCCTTAGATCCACCCTATCGTCAGGGACATGGTCATACCACGCAGCAAGGGCAGGTAGACGCTCGTGCGCTCAAACCTGTCACACGTAAAACACATATGTTAGATAATTAATATTGCTGAAATTGATAATACACTATAATTTTAAGTAATCTACTAAAACAAGTACCTAAAGCGCAAATGTACACCCGTAAAAGTGGTATCTGTACTTCTCGGGGTTTGCCTTAGCTGGAAGTTTGGTCAAATGTGGTCCATAAAGTGCAGCAGTATCATATAAGTGACCTGCCCCAAGGGAATAAATCTCATCTCCGTTCGTCCTTTACTAGCTCCCAGACCCAGTTGTCTACACCCACCTTGGTGACATCCGACCCAAGGATAAAATAGTACACCAACAGCACCTTGAAAATTTTAACCGCGTCCTCGGCGCTAACATGTCTAAATCTTCTGCCTTCAAAGTCACTAGCAATCTGACTGACTAATGGTCTCTCGCCCTGACCATAATACCTATCGTAAACCCCATCAAGCGGGATCTGATATGACAAATTCGGATCGAACCCGATTCTATCCCGAAAACAGAGTCCCATTATCCTCATGAACTCTACCCTGCTAAAGATAAGACACTCGTTACCAACATGAAAATATCTAGCAGTTAAATCGTCCCCCCTAAATGTAATCTCCCGCGTCATGAGAGTGTGGAGATGAGCATTCGCGTTCTAATCATCGTTGAGATCCCAGTAATAACCAAAGCATGATCTCCTAAACATCTCCTCCGCATTACCCCCAACCCTAGTTAACTGCGTACGGATAATTTCCATCACAACCCCTGGTTTGCAGTAATTATGTATA
This sequence comes from Pogostemon cablin, assembly GCA_023678885.1. NCBI lineage: Eukaryota > Viridiplantae > Streptophyta > Magnoliopsida > Lamiales > Lamiaceae > Pogostemon > Pogostemon cablin. Next base: position 31,875,763 of record CM042952.1, on the reverse strand, counting down.
CTGCAGTTCTGGACCTGCATAGAATGACGCTTCCAGTCATCCTGCACAAATAAAATTTTTGCTAGATAAGACAGAAAATCATAATTATGGCCAAAATAAGTATAAGTTCATTGCAGCCACTGACCAAATATTTGCACACTCAAACATTTGTTCTATTCGGCCTACAGTTTCTTCTATTCGGCCTACAAACTCTTCTATCCGGCCTACAGAAATTGCTCTATTCGGCCTACCAAATATGCTCTATTCTAAGCAGCCAACCATTTCCAAAAAAATTCAAAACTCATAAATATTGCTCTATTCGGCCTACACTTGTTCTATTCGGCCTACAGATTTGTTCTATTCGGCCTACAAAAACCTCTATTCGGCCAACCAAAATTTCAAACAAATTTTAAAAAAACAGCTCATATCCTCTATTCGGCCCACACTTGTTCTATTCGGCCTACTAAAAACTTCTATTCGGCTAACCAAAAATAAAAAAAAATTCAAAGTAATTACTCCTACACTTTGCTCTATTCGGCCTACACTTGTTCTATTCGGCCTAAAGATTTGTTCTATTCGCAAAATTTAAAAAAAATTACAAAGTATTTACTCCTACACTTTGCTCTATTCGGCCTACACTTGTTCTATTCGGCCTGAAGATTTGTTCTATTCGGCCTACTAAAAACCCCTATTCGGCCAACCAAAAGTTAAAAAAAAAAATGAACGTCCCCACTGCGGTCCTACATTCTACATATGATATATACACAATTAAATCACTTTCAACACATTACATTTCCAAATCACATGTACGAAACATTATACAAAATTAATTCACATTTTATACATATGAACATCACAAAAAATATAAGTAATATCCTCGAAAAAAGTACTAAAAATCATTATACACAAATGTAGAGATGTCAATAACACTGCTTATATACATACCTGAAAATTTGTCATTTCCAATGTGTAATGCACTGTGGAAGAATGCAAATGGAGAAGAGAAACCCAGAAATGCATTGTGCTTGACATTGGGACGAAAGGAGAGAAGAAGAGAGATGATGTTGGACAAAAGATGAGAGAGAAAGAAAGAAAGAAAGAAAAAAAGAAAGAAAGAAAGAAGGGAGAGAAAAAGGTGAAAATGACGTTAATGATGTACCCCACCAACCCACATCCAAAATCCTAAATTCAAAATTTAAAAACTTTAAATGTGGTCCACCCATCCCCATTTACTGCAGTCAAAACTGACATGATGATGACCCCATTATTTTCGTCCTTTAGCTGACAGTTATGAGGGTAATTTGAGGAGTCCACTTGAAAGTGGCTAGTAAAAATTGGTTTTAAGAGATGAGACTATTTTAAATTGTACTTTGTCAGCAGTAGCCATTAATAAATCGGACCCAAATATTAATACCATCTATACTATATTTAATAAAAAAACAAAAAACATGAGAATGTTAAATTAGGGGATTAATTAATTACTACTCCTACAAAACACTAACATATTACATCAGTTGTCAATTAGTTGTCAATAGTGAAAAGGAGCTATCAAAAGTACTCCAACCCACACTAAATACACTACTATTTCTGAGTCCACTATTGAATTAAATTAGATTAAATTTTAATTGTTAGTATATTAATCTCGTGGCTAGCTCCAATTTAAATTAAGTAATATATCACCTCGCATGAGTATCGAAATTCATATGATTCATGTCATTCTTACAGAGCTACGAATCTTTTTTATTGCCAAAAAAAAAAAGAAAAAGTTATAAGGTCATGAATATGCGGACCAAGTAAATATTTATTGGGGTAAACTAAAAAGGTCGAGAATTGTGAACACGTGTGTAATAGAAATACTATAATGAAATTAAGTGGTAAGAAGGCAACAAAAATAATTATTGACAAGTATTATGGACCATAAAATAATTAGCAGAAAACAACAAAAGAGAGGGAGAGGGAGACCACACAAGTGGGCACGACATCACTTATATCTCGTGCTGTCTTTTACACATGTGAACCTTCTTCTACCCTTGTGGGACCACAAGCTTTCCCAGCATTTATGTTGCCTTTGGAGTCTGTGTCAGGGACAAACCCGTCATTTCACCTCATCCTTGTCAAACACCCCCACTCACAATCTCGCACACCCCTATCTAGATCTCCCGTGATATTTTGGTGTGACATCTCTTGTGACATTTTGTTGGATGAGTGACACGTAAGATAGAGAAGAGAAACTATACCCTTAGTCAATCAGTCAACCCTTGGGGCAAGAGATTAGATTTATTCACCACGACACGTGTCATTCCATAAGCAGGTGTTACAGAAGATGTCACACCAACGCGTCACAGAATATGCCGTGCCCACCTCTTTTGGTACCTCTACATTTATTCCTCTAAATTACACTCTACATATATGTTGCTCCTACTAATTAATTAACTTCAATCTTAATTAATTGTGTGTACTCCATAAGGAATGAAATTTAAATTCATTCAACAACAAACATCAACACATGCCACACATTTTACATATTTCTATCTCCCTAAATGTTTGAAAGAAGTCATTTCAATAGAATGAGCGAGTGTACAAATCATGATTAATCTTTATATTTATATTTAGGTTGAAATTTTTATTTTAATTGAATTGATACTGAAAAATAACAGTCATAATGAAAAAAAATGTAATGCATCCTGAGTACGATGAATAAATCATAAATTTCAAGATATATCATCATGCATCCGATACGATACGATTCTCATTTAATCTTGAATGATCAATGAAAAAAAAAAAACAAACAGATGAATCTTAAATCACAAGATTAAAACAATGATACTCTAGCATTTAATCTTGAATGATCAATGAAAAAATCTCTCAAAAAAAACATATGGATCTTAAATCACAAGATTAAAAGAATAACACTATAACCGAATATACGTGAACATGGGTGAAAAAACCATCTTGAGATAATACAAAAGTGGTTCCATATATATTTTAATTTCTCACATTAATTATATGAGTTGTTGTCTTAGAAATTTATAAATTCTTGTGTAAACTTCATGGTTCTACTTCAAAAACCATGAAATAATGATGTTTCAGATATTTGCACAGAGCCAAAATATACCTCTTTGCAATATATATATATATATATATATATATATATATATATATATATATATATATATATATATATATATATATATATATATATATATATATATATATATATATATATGATGGTTCTAAAATGTGAAGATAGTTTGTTTTTAATAAATAAATGAAAAAATTATGAATTTATTTATGGTTAACTAAATATGAGTTAGTAAGTTTGTCATAATTGAGATTAAAAAAAAACCATGTATTTAATTGGTTTTTTTAAAATAGCTTGGAATTTAATTGGAAAAAACTATTAAAAAAGAACAATAAAAGAATCTCATAACTAATGGCTTAAATGAACGGAAAACGTTAATTACATTTGTAACCTAATTATAAATTTTAAATTATATATAAAGAATTAATTAAAAACCTCATTAATGATTGTAGTATCTGTAGGAATTTGAGAAGATTATTATAAAGCCATTAAACTAGGGGTAATTTTATGATGTATTTGGTATATCAATACATTATACTCCCTCCTTATCGAGTATTTTTATCCGTTTGTACAGTCACAAAAATTAAGAATAGTTGTTTATTAATATATAATATAAGAAAAAATAGGACTAAATCCGTAAATTTAAGAGAATAAGTACATAAAATTGTTAGGAATGATGAATAAAGTGTAAAAAAGTAAATAAAGTTGTTAGAATTGATGAATAAAATGTAAAAAGTAGGTAAAATGTAGTATGGTGTATTTTTAATATGAGTGGAATGAATATAACTTACTTTATAATTTATTTATTATCTAAAAATACCAAATTATCCTTAAAAATAAAGCAAAACGCAACTTTGTCTTAAGCTCTGTAATAACTGTGATTTTTTTTTTGATGGAGCTAGTATTTTTTAGTATACTAATGCATCGTAGAGTTATACCTGTCTTTTATGTTTTCTCGTTTAATTCTAATGGCTATATTAATCTGATCATATAACAATGGGTTAAAAAATTATATAGAAATTGACAAATCTTTTTTAATAGAGTAAGGATGGATTTACTTTTAAGACCTTTATATACATATATTCTTTTTAAAATACTATACAATCAATTTTAATTATAATTTTAAAGAATAATTAACTAAGATATGTTTTTTAATATTATACAATCAATTTATTATAATTTTAAAGAATAATTAACTAAGATATGATAGATTTAAGAGTTATGTTGGAATATTGATGCACCGATTAATGATGAGAAGTATTAATTCATTAATTTTTTAATAAATACTCTTAATTAAATAATAAAAGACAATTAAACCACACAAAATAGGATTAAATTATAAACATGTTCAATCAAATTATAAAAGTAAGTTTGCTAAAAACATAAAAACGTATGAGGTTTAGAATGATCATATTATACTAGTATACTACCACACCACTTTAAATAATAATAATAGTAATAATAATAATTATTATTATAATAATAATTATTATTATAATAATAATACAACCTCAATTCAACAATCTTAAGATAAGAGTATATTTTATTGAGTAAAAAATGTCACCCCTTGACATATTTTAAACTTATTTAGTTACTTACACAGATTCCAAAAATTTTATGATAGAAGCAGTTTACATATACGGTTTTACCTATCCATCCCACAGTCCTACTCCGTTGGTTAGTCATGAGTTAACATTGATATTTCCTTTTTCACAAAAATGAAGAGATATATTATTTTAATAAATACTGAATTAAAAAATATAATATTTAATATATATTGAGTAGTTGTATTAATGACGTGTGAGCATATATAAATAATTATTTTGTATGGGTCTCACTAAACAAAAAAGGAAATGCAAATTTTAATTTGAACAAATCAAAATGAAAAACGTAAACTGTAACGAGGAATAAGGGGGATACATATTATTATTTTGAACATTACTCCCTCCGTCCCCCAAATATTTCACACTTTCCTTTTTATCTGTCTCTCAAAGTATTTCATACTTCACTTTTACTAAAATTGGTAAAAAAATAAATTATTATAATATTCACTTTTTACATACATCCCAATATAATACTTACTTTTTCACATCTTCCAACAAATTTACATACATTTTTCATTAAATTAACTAAAATATATACTCCCTCCGTCTAATTTCAATGTTTACATATTTCTATTTTGGGCGTCCCATTTTAATGTTTACATTTTATTTTTTTGTAATATGGGACCCATCTAAAATAATTATTATATCACCATGGTCCCCACATCCAACACTAATACACCTACCCACTTTACATTAATATTATATATTTCCACACACTATCTATTAAAATACTATACTCCTTAATTAACGTGTAAAAAACAAACGTAAAACAGAACGGAGGAAGTATTCTCTCTTTTACTTTATACATTAAAAAATAAAATTTTCATAATCTCTGCGCATACCAATACGTGAAATACTTCACGGAACGGAGGGAGTACATGTCAAATGATTACATTTTCCTTTTTCCTTTTAGATAGATAGAATTATACAAAACAATTACTAGTAATATACTCCATTTGAATGGAGCAAATAAAAAATATCAATACAACTATTCACTATACATTAAAATATTATGTGTTTTTTAATTCAATGATTAAAACTCTATATTCTCTAATTTTCGGGAAAAAAATAAATATATATTCCTTATGACGACATGGAGTATATGTACTTTGTACCTTAATATTCTCTTGACATTATTTCATTTTGCAGTTGAGTAATTTTCACGTTTTTAACCTTTTTTACATTCGAAACTAGGAGTAGCCAGGTTGGTTTGTTTTTGGCAGGAATTTTAATTTATGCGGTGGGGGTATGTTTGTAAATTCAGTTGTCCTGCATCGCAAACATAAATACCGCAGTTTTTTTGCACTACTATATATATATATATATATATATATATATATATATATATATATATGTTGTATTAAGTCACTTGAGTCTCCTGCAATTTATCTCCTTTACCAATCTCCAAGCAGGGACGATGGCACCTCTCTAATAGTGGGTACACCATTTTTTTTAGTATATATATATACTTTGTACACAGTTGGTTTGACATGGACCAATCTCCTCCATGCAACCACACCACCGCCCTCCCAAATCAAAGGGACACCACGCGCCACCCTGTATACCGCGGTGTACGCAAACGCCGCTGGGGAAAATGGGTGTCCGAGATCCGAGAACCCAAAAAGAAGACCCGAATATGGCTCGGGTCATTCCCTGCACCCGAGATGGCAGCGCGAGCCTATGACGTGGCAGCTTATTGCTTGAAAGGCCAAAAAGCTCAGCTCAATTTCCCCCAAGAAATCGAGCAGCTGCCGCGTCCTTCCTCCACCACTGCAAGAGACATACAGAACGCCGCGGCCTTGGCGGCGAATATGGTGGCGGAGAAGGCAACTGCCGTCGCCGGAGATGATTTCTGGGCGGAGATAGAGCTGCCGGAGTTGATAGAGAACGACTATACACCGGAGGTATGGTATTGGAGTTCTGATTCTGGATTTCTTGGCGACGCCACTTTTATGGAAAATATTAGTATTGGAGACCAAATTGCTTAATTATATATTCTTTTAGTAATTCATTTTTGGCTATAATTATATGTATAAATCTTATATTTTTGTAAAAAATATTATTTATTAAGTGTAAGATTTCAATTGAAAACTCTGATATATGTATGTATATAGTACCAAGATTTAATCTATTTATTTATGATCAATTTGTGTGTACGTGTGAATTTCTTATTTTTAATATTTGATTATCCTTATGATGTGATAAAACTGTACTTGCTTGCACATCCACGTAAGTACTAGAAATTTTTTTTATTGAATGTGGGAATAATAATAGAAATATCTTATTGATTAATTTATTGATCGAGAAGAAAAGAAAGAAAGTTTAGCATTTTCTAATTGAGTGAGTCTGTAAATTCTTTTATTTAAAAAAAAGGTATATTACTCTTAAATATTTTAAACTCTAACAATAAATATTAAATATTAAATTGTAGGGGGTAATATAATTATAAAATATGAATTCAGAAGTGTTTATCTTTTTGACTAAAATGTTTCATCGAAACTACTAATTTCCTTCGTTATCCACTGAAGGTTTGAAACCAGAAGTTTCATTGTTACATCTACATTTATTGAGTTGAATGTTTCTCAATCTTTGCTTAAAGGTGGTAATACAATAGTTAATCTAATATATTATTTTATTAATACATATGACTAAACTAATGATCTCAACATCGTATGAACATGTTCCTTACGTTAAAACAAATGTTGTTTGATCATAATTGAAAATAGAATTGGGTGCGTGGCCTTACTTTTCTTTATACTTTTGCGTTTCATTATAGTATTTTTTAAAGAAAATATTGAGATAATTATAATTTAAATATTATATATATATTTATTATTATTATCTTATGAATTATTTCCTTCTACTTTATATACTGAAAAAGAAAAAGTTATCTTTTTTAAGAACTATTTTTTAAGTGTGAATGATATTATTAAAATTAAGTCCACTTACCACACTCTATTAGTACTTTATTCATACAAAAATTATATCATAATTATAACACTTTATAACTATCATTAAATTGAGATTAAATTCCCTATTCCAGATTTGATATACATTATAAATAAATAACAATACCACATAAATAACTATTAAATCCTTGAGGTATGTTGCATTAATTTGAGAAAGGATCATGACACGTGTCAATTATTTAAAGATGAAATACCAAATTAAACACCATTAATCTAATAAATAATAATGACACGTATCATTTAATTATAGAATGAAATATAAGATGAAAAATATCAAACTTGAATAGGTAATCTCATGCCATTAGGACTATTGAGAGATTAATTGTATTGAAATATCACTATCTCCAATACACACTAACCTTTACACTTTTCATTTTCATCCTCTCACACTTATCTCCATCACAAAAAAAAAAGACATCACATTAATCAATAAACTTAAAAGTAATCTTAATTTTAAAATACAACTCTCACCTAACACACATAACATACTTTATACTTTATTTATTATCTAAAAAAATACCATAATATCTTTAAAAAGTTAATAAATTAAAAAACCATCCATACCTAACACACCAAATGCATTTTATTATTTATTTATTATTATAAATAAAATACTATTATACCCCTAAAAGTTGTCACTTTACTTAATCTTCATACCGAGATAGTGACGCAAACTTAAATGGGACGAGGAGTATATTTTATTAGTAGTTACTAGCATGAAACTGAAGGTAGGTTATCTCTTTCTAAAATTATTACTCTTTGCAATGTCTAGTTAAGAGTAACCCTTCAGTGTATTGAAAAATAGAAAATTGTTCCTGGAAAACTTGCGTGCAATGATTGTGCTGAAAAATAGAAAACTTATTGCATGAAAACCTTAAGATATAGAATCTAAAACCAAACCCTATTCAAAACTGGTATTATAGCCTCTCCAAGAAAAGCCCAAAGAAAATGATAAATTATGGGCCATTACAAACAGGATCAATTAAATTTGCTATTATCTTGGATCAACTATTACTCGCATTTAGGGGTCCAATTTGAATACAATGGGCTAATTATTTACATGGAAAAACAGGCCCAATCTTAAGGCGCACGAAAACTGACACCATTCGAATTTAGTTTCCATTGCACTTTATCCTGCATCCGAGACAAGTACCATTTGACCCGTTTCACAATTAACAATAACTGAGTACAAATAAACCCGGATATTTCCCCCAAATTCCATTTGGATCAGTACGTATAATTTATTAATTATTTCTATTTTTATATAGTTTTCTCAAATTAGAAATATAATCATTAGGATGTCACATCAAATCTTTCGGAAATTTGTAAATATGACAACAGTTAAGAAGCACTCAGGAGTCAGGAGGTTTTCCTATGTTTGCCTAAGAAACAGATACAGATTATTTTTCATTCAACTCAATAAAGGTCTCAAAATTCTATAGATGAGGAAACTATTGATCTGTTTTAAAAATGCACATTTGAGTCCTACAAGAAAGGACTTCCTGTCTTGTAATATGTTATAATGACTAGGATACTTTCTTTAGGCAGGATGGGCCACACTTATTAGCTGGTCCACTCTTTGTTTTATGCAGGGTCATCAAACATTTGAATTTACCCCTTGGTTATCATCAAATCAGTAAAAAATATCAAGGGTAAAGGTAAGTAGATGTGATGTTTCTGTTAAAACAGTACAGAAACATGATGTTTTCCATCTTTTGCTGTCCAACACTAGATTTTAAATTACACTATCATGAGCAGTAATTTCACCTAAATGATATCATTTGTGTTAAAATTTGAGTACACATGGTCTACAATAATAATAATAAAAAAAACAGTAATGAGAAAGAGATGTGTCCTATTGGGCTGAAAGACAACAGTAATGAGATATTATTAGATGGAAAAAACCTTTAGCATGAAGCTTTAAGATCCATCTTCAGTCCATAATACACCGGCAGAATGATAGAGTAGCACAAAAAAAGTGGGCGTTTGGTGCCCCCTCGAGCATTTGAACCTCGTACTTATAGACCCCTGCAAGCAGAACAACACTCATATGTCAGTATACAAATATAAGCATTTCAGCACTAGATCGAAACTGAATTAGAAAGCATTTTATGTCAATTAACAAAGCTTTTCTTTTGTCTAAATTAGACCAAATATACCAATTCCATGCAGCTAGACACTAACACAAATCCTTTGGTAACAAGGGAGGGGGGGGGGGGGGGGGGTTATTTGTCCAACGCAACCTCAAAAACAACATTCATGGTTAATTGTCGGAAGATCTCACATCAATCCTCTCTTTGCTTCTCTAGTAAAGATTCATACATACAACATAACCACATTTGAATTTGATTCATAAAAAGTGAGACTAAAGATCAGACCTGATCAAGTTAAGTAGCAAAAAATAATGAAAAATATTCGGAAGACTGTAGCCCCCCCTAGTTGCTCAACAGGGGAGATTGTTCATCATCCAATAGTTGTAGGACACCTAATATTCACAAATAATTTCTTTAGTATTTGTGTTCATCATTGTCCCTTGTTCATGTCAGATGTAAAAAGAAGTTATATCCTCCGATTTCTTAAAGAAAGAAGAGGGAGAGGTCATCTTACACCTCAAGCACCTTAACTTACACATTCAGATTATAAGGTATTCAATTGAAAGTTTGAAACACTGGGACTACTGTTTATTTAACAAACACAGAGAGAATTTTAATGTAATAATTAATATAAATTGGGGGAAAAAATTCAGTCAAAATTCCCACTATGCACATATTCTATACATGAGAAGGATATTTAAGCAAAAACCTATCCAAGATCAACACCTCTAAGAGCAAGATCTTTAAGGAGTAAATTGCTTCTCAAACTTGGCCACCGATACTCTGACTTGATGAAAGCATTTTTAGGTGCAAAATAATGCTCAATTTCACACCAATCAAACACATAAATAGTCCAATTTCCTTCTAAAACTTCGGTAAGAAATCTAATCCATAATTCATGTAACAAACAGCATTCTCAATTTTAATCAATTGATAATAACAAATAACAGGACCCATTTTCCAAACAGTTCCACAATTCAAGGCACAGTACAAGTGATTTTACCATCGGTACCAAAAACCCTAATTCAGAACCTATCCAAAACCATCTAATTAATTTGTTATACATTAATCACGAACGATAAGCCATCTAGAATGAGTAACTCTTAAGAATATATCACATTACCTGACTTTGTGAACAAGGATCGTCTTGAGCTTTTTGGCAAGATCCTGCGCACGAATTTTAAGCTCCAAATTCTTCTTAGCCAAAATCCGCTTCTCAGAATTTTTGACGTGGAAGCGCTGTTCTTGCCTTATCATTCGTTCGATTCCGCTGCTCTGCATCTTCCTCTGCATTAAAGCCAAAGCCTGATCTAGATTGTTATTGAGAACCTTCACTCGGATGCCTCGCCATTGCTGCAGCCGTGAAGCCGGCGCCAGGAGAGCCGCCCCTCGTTTCGCCGATGCTTGAATCATCATCCTCGGTAGGGGTTTTGAGTTTCTAAAATGAATCGATTTAGGACACAATTACCAATTTAGGGTTTAGGTATGGGTATAGGCTGCATAGGTATAGCAACCTAAAATTAACTTAAATTTGAGAAAATTATCGCAATAAGTTCGTAGACTAATGGAAATTCTTAAAACACAGTTTAATCTTAAATTACTTTTTTTTTCCCTTTTTTTCCCACCGTTAAATACTCAAATTTCCATTTGTCTGTCCATATAATATTAAAAAAAAAATCTAAAATTTTAAAATTAAATTATAATGTTAAATATATCATTATTCTTACCCTACATAATATACTTTATTTATAATTAAAAAATAATCAATCATTCAAAAAAATAATAAAAAATTTAAATGTTCACGTATAAACGATCCTATATAAGGTAGTGATTGGCTTTATAAAAAATAAAAAAAAGGCAAAAATCAATAATTAGTGTTATTGGCTTTATAAAAAATTTTAGCGTAATAAAAATGCTACAACAAATTCAATATATTAACAATCTGTGTAAGGTAGTGAGAAGATTTTGTGTTATTGCAACTTTATTTTCATCAAACATTTTATACAATACTTCTCATTAAGTATAGGACTCGGCCTGATAATTTCTGTTTATGTTTTTTCTTTCCTTTTTATTTTTGGAAATTTTTCATGCCATACTAAAAAAATAATTTTAATTAATATAATAATTGTGGAATGCTATTTGATTAGGTGCCAGGGAATATAGATATTGTAAACAAAGGAAACAAACAAGTCAAAAAGCGTTCAATCGTCCATAACTGTAGAACATAAATATACACACTGCATAAAATAACGAACAATTGATATGTATAATTATGTGTGCCTAATTTTTATTTTTCAATTTTATTTTCCCTAGAATCAAGCTTTGCCAAAAAAAAAAAAAGTATATGGCATAGATTGCGTTGCATGTTACAATATGCAAATAACGTTTATTTACTGCTATACAACGCTGCTCGATATTATAACTTCAATTTATATTTAGGGAAAATATATTTTTTCGTCAGTAACTTTCATTCATTTTGAAATTAGTCCATTAACTTTTTTAATTTTGAAATTAATCCGTTAATTTTATAACAATTTTGAAATTAATTCATTAACTTCATAAAATTCAACATTTTGATCATTTGACCTGCTATGGCAGGTAATTTGAATATTTTCACCCCAATTAATCTATATCATATTTTTATTTAACCAATTTTATCTCACTTTTCATTTTTCACTTCCGTATACCAAACAAACAATATTAATCTCATTACTAAATTGGAGCAAATTTGACTAAATATTGATACTTCCTCCGTCCGCTCGAAAGAGAATCTTTTTTCCGTTTTGGTCGTCCGTTCCAAAGAGGGTCACTTCCTTTTTTACACACATGAGATCCACATACACCCACTAATACAATTAAAATATGGGATCCACACTCCCACTAATACAACTACTCACTACACATTAAATAACAATACTTCTTAATCAACGTGCACAAAAACAAAATGACCTCTTTCGGACGGACGGAGAGAGTATAATATAAATTTTTAGTGGAGACTATTTTTTTAAAAATAGTGTATATATATTATTTTTATTTTTAAAAATAACCTGCTAATGACCTGTTGAAACGGACGATTTTGTTGAACTTGGTAAACATGATGGACGATTTTCAAAATTTTCAAATATAATGGACGATTTTCAAAATTCTGCAAATATAATGGATGATTTTCAAAAAATGAAAAACTTATAGACTAAATTCAAAATTGAGCAAAGTTAGCGGACAAAAAACAATTAAATTACTACTATATAGCAATTAATAAGATAAATTAAATGATGAAGTAATATTTTTATAAAAAAAAACAAACGGTTACACGATCACATGTCGTGTATACATTGAATATATAAGGAGAGTATTAAAATATGTTGGTAATTGATGTTTAAGAATAGAATATTAGTGCGTTTAGTAAATGATGATTAAATATAGAAAATAATAGTGAAGAGCATAGGTATTAGAATAGCATGATCCAACCATAACTCTGCGTTTGACCTTCTTAATTGTGAACACCTAAATAAGTAAACTGGGTCCCCTCATCCAATTCTCATTCCTCTCTATTCATGCTATTATAATTATAAAAATACCATAATACTTCTTTCATTACCAAAATTCACACACACACATACCCACACTCCACTATGGGAGAAGACGAGGAGGACCCATGTTTTTCCTCACTCAACTTTCCATTTTTATCCTCGCCGGAGTACACATCCGGGACGGCAACCCCTCCACTCCACACCGTAGCTTCGATACCCTTCAAATGGGAGGAGCTTCCGGGAAAACCCAGACCCTGCACCGACATCGTGGTCCGATCCGAATCCGCCAAATGCTTGGAGCTTCCGCCCTGTAGGACGCTCAAAATCCCCTCACCCACTGCAGTCCTTGATGGGCCCTACAATTTGGGCCGGCCCAAGTTCCATTCTTTCAGGCTGTTCGGCGGGGAGGCACCGCGGGGTTCCTCTTCCTTTGACAGCAGCAGCAGCGGCGGCAGCCCGGTGGAGGCCAAGAGGGGCTTTTTTGGACTCAGGAGTCGCAGAAAGGAAAAGGAAATGGACGGGGGTAGTTTCGGGTTTTCGCCCCTGTCGAACACCGGCTGCGAGAGGTTGAAAATGGCGGAGAAGCTAACAAGGAGTGGAAGCTCTTCCCGTGTCTACCGCCCTCCGTCTACTCCCCTCTGGGTAATTTCGTAAATTTATGCTCCTTGCTTGTCGTTTTATGCCGATGATAATTTCCAACGGCTCAATTCATAGAATCTGATCGTGGTGCAACAACTTCTTAATTTTTATCACATTAGTGTCATTAATTTATTCTTTGACAATGTCTCTTTGAGACTCTGCTTTTGGGAGGTTGGTTAAAATACCATTTTTATATAGATAAACATATTTATTTATTAATTGTTAAAATATGGAGTATTTTTCTGAAATATGTTGCATGGTGATTTTATAGTATGATTTTTTTAATTATAAATCGACCCATTTCATATATTCTTCTTATAAGAAAATGTTATTTATTATTACTATTCATTTCCATTATACTATATGTGGATTAATATTTATTCCATGCATGTGCAGTGTTTACAGGACCTACTAAGTCACAAAAAAGTTAGGTATTTATAAGATAAAATAAATTAAATACATGGCCGATAAGATACAGCAATATGTCACCATTTTCCAGCACTTCTGTATGATCTACTATCCAAATCGCCTTAATTTTTCATAAAATTTCTCTATCATCCTTGATATTCTGGAAACAATCAGAGTGATGTGGTTTGTGGCCAAGAAGCGACCTCATTAGGGCAATTGTAAAAATTTAATTTTACGACATCATTTCTTTAATAATATAAGTCTCTTTTTCCACACAACATACCATAATTTATCCAAATAAATCAAAGAGTCGGTAGAACTCCCTTTATTATCACTTCATTTGTCAATGTGCTAGAAAAATAAACCCGTGGGACCCCTTGCTGAGTTAAAAGTAAGTCTATTTACTATGCCCCATTTGACTTTTATTTTCTTGCAAAAATATTCTACTTAATTTATTATTTTCCTTTTTTTAAAAAAATTTAAACTATTAACATTGATGATGCCATGATTAACTATTATTAGTGCATGTTGTGTTAATTTCAGGTTAGCATGCGTGAAGGTTTAAAGAAAGCTATGCCATGGAAAAGTTCGAGAAAATCAAAGAAAGAAAGGGCAGACTTTTAGATAGTGTTTTATGTTATATATGTTACCTTAATTAAAAATATACCAATGTGGCAGAGACAAAATTAGTTCCTATGTGATTATTTGTTGATTAAGCAGTATATGTATATTGCACCACTACTCATCACATTTACAAATTTAAATGGATCTGTAATAAAATCTAATCGTTATCCCTTTAATTTTTTTAAATTATTATTAAATCTCATATCATGTTATAGTGAGATTATTATTATTATTATTTTAAAAAATATCATTGCCACGCACAACTACATAGTTGAGTCATTCGCAAAATTATCTCACAAAATGAGTTTCACATGACCGAACAAAATTATAAATATAAGAAGTATTTGGTTCACATAGAATTAATAATTCTCATGAGCCTTAAAAAATTACTAAAAATAACACACTAAGTACACTTAGCTCGCTTAGTCCTTCTAAGCACGTTAGTCGAAAGAAAGGGACCAGATGGATTAGAACTTAAGGAGGAAGTACGTTGCAACAAAACTAATAACTAATAAAGAATTAAGACAATTTCCATGCTCGGAGAATGTACGTTGCAACAAAACTAATAACTAATAAAGAATTACCATGCTCATTCCTTGTTTATGACATTTTCAAATCCACCTAATAATTTTAATGAACTAAACACTCTCCTAGGAAAGTGGGAATGAACACTGAAGATGGTGGGGACATCACTTCAGAGCCATAAACATTTCATGCTGGGGATATTTGCTATATCAAAACTTAGCTATCATTATCAGAAAGCATGAGTAAAAGAATTAAGCCACAGGATTAGAAATGGAATTGGGATAGAAACAAAATAGAATTGAAAATCAGAAGAAACATATGGCACAACAAAAGGAAGTAGACAAAAAAAAATTCCCAAATTGCTCCTAGGTATATAAAACCTTAGGAGATGATATAAAGGGAAATATTAGGACAAGTGTGCAATGTCTTATACGCTCAAATGGGTCCCAAATCAAACATTCCTTACTCAATTT
This sequence comes from Pogostemon cablin, assembly GCA_023678885.1. Taxonomy (NCBI): domain Eukaryota; kingdom Viridiplantae; phylum Streptophyta; class Magnoliopsida; order Lamiales; family Lamiaceae; genus Pogostemon; species Pogostemon cablin. The sequence goes on along the minus strand of CM042952.1, from coordinate 31,859,837 downwards.
GTAAGACAAAGTACCATATTAAGGAAAATTTATTCCAGTTCCGAGCTCAACCATGAAAATGCTAGGAGAGTGTTTATTCCCGTTTCTTACCAGTCATTCCGGAAACTACCTGAAAGAAATACAGACAGATTACAATATATTTATACACTGGATACGTTCGACAAATGGATACAAGACAGAACACAATTTGACAATGATATCTAGATAAGTGATGATTGAAATACCATACTCCTAACGAACTAAGGCTTCACCTGCACCATACCTTGCAAGCACAATAGCCACGATGTGCATTGCATACCTCTATTGTCAATTTAGGGCACCAAGATAAAAAGAATAAGATTCTCATACTGAAATAAAAAAAAAAATGAGCATTTAGATTTAGGACCACTATTTTTATTCTTAACCTGCATGGCAGCAATACAATGAGATGTGAGACATTCTAGCACCTTTTGAAAACCTAAAATTTGTACCGTGGAAGCAAATTTACCCAACCCACAACCTTTTTACTTCCAAGATTCACTTTAGGTGGTTCAAAATTGCCCTCAATATGGTAGATTATGAATAATTTTTTTCAAGTGTTGATCAGAAAAACAATACCAGATACCTGCAAATATATATGTGTGTATAATATAATTTCCATGATATATCCATGTCAAAAAGGCTCAACAACTTAGGAAGCTATGAACAGCAAGATCACTAGCATCACACATTGAATTAAAACAACTATTTACAGAATTCGAACATCAAGAGAACTTATAAGGACAAAAAATAAAATTTGAAATATTTATTTTGTAGTCAAAGAATAACGGTGCTAACAACTTGAATTACTTACTTCATTTAAAGCAGGTGGAGGTACTGGTTTTGATGTTTCAAGAGAGTCCAGCATAGGTCTAACAAATGCTGGAAGGAAAAGTCCTGCAAATGTATCAATGTTAGATATTTTAAAAAAGATAAATGTATATATTCACCTAACAAAGTAACGTATCCTTTGGCAATTGGCAATTATCGAAATGCAAGTTTTGCACAAATCTACTCTCTCAACTCAAGATAGAAACATAATTAAGTTGCCATGTACTCAAACTATGTATCAATACATTGATGCAAATGCGAATAAATACAATGAAATAAATTCACTCAAGGACACTGCAATAACCCACCAGTAAAAAGGTTATAATTATAGATAAAAAAAAATGAATACTAAGCATTTTCTAATTATAATGCGGGTAAAAGAGTCCAGTAACCATCCATTAAAGCAAATATACACACATGTATGTTGGTTCTAAAAAACAGTGGGTATTTAGCCCTATTTCCTGAGGAAAAACATCTACAAGACCATCCAACGACCCCCCAAATCTTCCATGAACGTTATTATTCAATTTTAAATATTAATCTAAATTGGTGAAGAACGGAGAGCATCCCCATGAGTTCGATTCCATTTCCACAATGCAATAACTCAATAATCAGGATTCCCCGTACCAAATGCAATCATTTTCACATACTCCGGATCCAGTGAATTCCCAATAAAAGCATTCCCTTCTCCCAATTTCATTAATTTAGAACGGGAATTAGGGCTTCCAATCGTGGACACATTAACAACAAATTACCATTAATATACGAAATAAAATATATCAATTTAACAAATGTAGGAACCAAAGTCCAATCTCCAGTTTCCCAGAATCTAATATAAGAATCACTATATCCAATTTCAGACGACTATAAAAAATCGGCGAGAGATGCGTAGATACTAACCCACACCAGCAATAAGGACTGAAGCAGCAACAACAGGCTGTTGAGCCACAAACATTCTCAGCTGTTCCATCACCGGCATTTTTTCAATTGCTGATCGCTTCCTTTTACCCCCTACACGTTTCTCTCTCTTCTCGCTGTTTCTTTCTCTCTCAACCCGTTGGCCAGCTGATTCCTACCCAACTCGCAGAAAACCAGATACAGCTGAAAATAGAAAATGGGCTTGGGCCTTACGGATGATGTTTCTTTAAGCCCATAATTGGAAACCCTTAGCTAAAATTTGGACTAATGCCAACACTTGATTAAATTAGTCAATCAAATTTTATATTTTTGACATACAAATAATTTTCGAAAATTTTAAAAAATCAATAATAAAATACTAAATTGAATTAGATAAAAAAAAACATATATGGGCCATGGTCAGTAGCGACTCAATTTAAATTGAATGCGACATTACCTCAGATTGATTCTAAATTGTTATCTATCTAGCCCTAGATAATAAATGCTACAACCACCCTCGTGTATTGATTTAACTAAACATAATAATTTGCTTTCAATAAATAAATAAATAAAATAAAAATAAGGAGTAATAATATCATACCATACTCCTCCGAGCAGTGGATGGCTTAAAGATAGAGTACATAATTATTTCGAATTTAAAATACACATTAAATTACAAATCATACATCCCCAAATATAACATGAGAAATTCAAGAACGCAATGCTGAAATACCAATATATACAATTTTTTTACACATACTTAAATTTAATAAAAGCTAGTTTCAACATCTCCACCACATCTTTGTTTATAAATAACATCATGCTACTTAAAATAAGATCAGCACTTTATAAACATTCTATACATTGTAAAGAGAAATTCTAAAATTGAGCTATATGCACAAAATTCTTAGCATCCACACCCTGCACATTCTTACCAAATTGGTAGCACCCATCCAATGGTCCACACCCTGCACATTCTAAAATTGGTAGCACCCATCCAATGGTCCATCCAAGTAACAATCCAGCACCAACAAGCCCCAACCCTACTGCAAATACAATTGCATATCTGCCAACATCATACCGGGGGCGATTCTTGGCCCACTTTCGACTAGAAGGCTTCGGCCAGGTCTTACGTGTTCTCCTCATTTTAGGAGTTAGGTTGTCGAAATGAGAGAGGTTTTTGCTGTTTCTAAATTGGAAATACATGTTCTCTAGTTGCAGAAGATGGATCCATTGTTTATAGGTGAAGAGCGCTGATGCTTGCCTGAATAGGAGCTTGACGACATGTTCTTTCTCAGCGCAAGCTTGTTTCGCTACTTTCTCAGCTTCTCTGGCACGTGCTTGAGAATGACGTAATGCTTCCAGTAGTTTAGCCTTGCTAGCCTCTTCATCACTAGCATACACCTCGGGATTCCTCTTGTGAATCTCCCTGATGTCAAGATCAGAAATCAATATTAGTCATGTGATCAGAAGATTAGAGCACGAGTGTGATGGACATGACTGTGAGTATGTAATGACTGTCCAGAAGCTGCTAAACAACAATATGGTGGCAGTGTGTTATATCCCCACCAAAATTACGAAGAGAACTCTTCCTATGATTGATATAAAAAGCTATACGTCCACATACGATAGACAACAACCACACATTTGTCTAACATTGAACCTAGATAGTAGATATATTAGCGCCTCAACACATACACTACTATGAACAAACAATAATTATTAACTAAAACTGACAAAAGAACAATAAAGTTGATAATACATCACAATTTTGAAAAAGGCAGGATAAAACTAAACTAAACAACAAGAAACTATTACCGTATTGCCTTGTTTGGGGACAATAACTGATCTTCAGCCAACATTCTATGTTTCTGGAAAGAACTTCCGGCAGTCAGGCAGGCTGGTGCAGAATTGTTAATTTTCAAACCAAGGTGACTCCCAATTACGACAGTTGTTCTCACAGATGAAGAGGTCGACATTTCATCAGGATTCAAACTTTGTTGATTGCTACTCAAATTTTTCTTAATATGACTATTCTGAGGCGTAGGAAGGTCACAGTTTTCCACAAGGTCAAGCGACCTTTGTGCGACTACTAAGGCCAACTCCTTGGTATCTGCTGTTCGCCACCATGGCGTGTTTTTCTCAACCCCAACCCAAGATGATTCTGAATCAAAATAAACATCATCGAAATTTTTTGAAACTTCAAAACTGATACCATCTGTAACATCACTCTTGGCACTAGTAATCGAATTTTGATATTGGCTGTCTAATGAAGATACATCATGTGAAGTTTGATCACCGAGCCAAGAATCAGTTTCATGGCTAGTAACATCTCCCAAGCACTCTGAGACTGGGCGGGTTCCAATGTTACCTTGCCCGGAAACATCCACCAAATTCATCCGATACCTGTAACTTGTATGCTGCTGCAACCACCATCTTGAATTGGGAGATAAATTAGGATGCGAAAGACATCGATCAAACGGAGAGTAGTCTGAGCTAGGAATATCTTGCATATTGGTTGCGCTTGTAGGACCAGTTTCATCAGGTTTAGCAGAAGAGGGCAGTGACGAGCAGCAAGCCAATCTTGGAGCTCTTTTTGCATCTTCTTGGACCAAGCATCTGTTGGAAGTTCTCTGCCAAGCAGCCCTAGCTTCAGCTAGTGCCATTACTCATCCATTCTTCACCAAATTTCTACACCCATACAAAAATCTCTGACAAAAATACAAAAGAAATTATAATGGAGAAGATGACCATTAAAGGAAAAGAAAAAAAAAAAAAACTTCACACTGATACAACACAATATGCATACTAGTCTAAGAATTTAAAATGCCCCCAGAAGGATACAAAATCGACCAAGTACTGAGTTCAGATTTCAGGATCTCACGTGGTGATTTCGAATGACAAAATAATAAGAGAATCTCAAATCACTCCAAAATAACTTATCAGGTAAGCAATCAGAACTTTCACAAGAGGACCATCTGATCAGCCTAGATGGACTTGTCATTATATTTTATAAATTCAATATCCATACACAACAATAGATCTAGGATATTAACATTATACTAGGATATTAACATTATACTGTTGCAATCAAGACAAACATATATAAAATTCCTGATCAAGTTCAAAATCTCATCATCAAAAGGCAAATAATTTGCTGAATCTTCATCCAAGAAATGGCATAGAGGACACAATCAATGAAGACCCAAAAAATCCATGACTAATAATTTGTTATCTTTTTGCTTGCATGAACACGAAACCGCCCACCCTCCAGAAAAGGGGAAACTTCATCAGTTAATTATTACGGCATTTGTAAACCACGGATTGTAAATAATACAAAATCAAAGTTAATATTCAGAAAAAATAAAAATCGTCACCAAGAAAAAACCAGACACAGCAATCATCACAGAGCAACAAATCCGAGTTGTATTCCATAAAATTTATAAGATTCAAAAAGAAAATTGAAGGGAACACTGAAAGAAAAGTAACACAGTCAGTCTCAGAAAATTAATCACCATGCAAGCCACAGACACCCACACCCCAATCGATTCAATCACTTTCAAGTAGTTCATTAATCTCGAGAACTATGATTAACTCCACAGAAAACGAAAACTTAATGAAACGAGTAAAGTTAGCAGAATCGAAGAGTGAAAACTAAGAACAGAGGGGGGGAAGAAACCTGGAAAGTTCGGAATCAGAGTGAATTGGAAAAAGGGTTGGATAGATGCGTAATGGGTTTGATCCGAAGAAACTTCTCTGAGTTGATCTCTAAATAAAATCACAAAATTCTTGAGAGAGAGATTTTGGATTTGCTCAAGCAGTTCTCATTTGTAGTGCTGTCGGTTTGAGAATTACGAACTCTTCCCTCTTACGTGCGATCATATCTGGTTGTTATTAATTTTTATTTTTACTTTCTCAGACGGTTTCCACCTACAGAAGTTAATTTTTATGGTCAATAAATAAATTTATCTAATAGCATTAAATAATAATAAATACAATTAAGGGCGGCTTATTAACCCCCCAACACTTTATTATAGGCACCCAAAATTCTAAAAAAAAATATGTGAAAATACACTATTATCCCTACACCCAAAACTTCATCCTTTATTACAAAAAACAATGGTCATCCCGGATAATCAACTGTCCAAACTTCATAGCTTCTCGAATTCGCTGATGACGTCAACCGAGAAAACGGCTTGGTTTCCAAAACAACGTCAACGGAAAGTTGGTTCATTTTGCTAGGCTAAAAATTATGACCAGCGTATAGGTTTTTTCCAAGTTTTCATTTTGCTGAATTTGTTCAGCTTTGGAAGACTTTTGTAGAAAGATTTATTGGGTTGTGAGAGTCTGATACAATGTTTTACTGAGTTATTATGTAAAATACTCTTGTATTCTCCCAATTGTCTGACAAAGTTTCCATCTGCAGCATCACAGCCAAATCGGTGGTGTTGATCGGCAACGAACGTCTATTGCACCAATTTTCCCATAGCATATAACAGCCATGAAACCAATCATACACACAACAAATTTCCAAAACTATGAATTTGAATTCAAAAATTGGAGACTAATCTGGAGATTGTCAATTAGAAAAATCTAGGAAATAAAAGAGATGCACAAAACAATAGTCCAATGTGCTTTGGTTGGGATTTTATGATTGGGTGTACTAAGTAATTTAGTGTGTTGAACATATGATTTGGGTGTAGGCAGTGGCGGACAAAGGAAGAGTGCTGCATGAATCGAACACGGGACCTTTAAAACTAAAACATTCTCACTTCACCACTTGGACACAAAAGTATTTCAAGAAAATTTCTATATTTATATTAGTAATTTTTAGAAATTCAGGGGGCCCAATGCCCCCCTACCCCCTTCGTGCATCCACCCCTGGGTGTAGGGATAAAAATGTATTTTTACATAGTTTATTTTAAGATTTTGAGTGTGCATAGTAAAGTGTCGGGTGCCAATAGCGCCGCCCTACAATTAATTATACAAGATAGGTTGAGTATAACTAAGTCTTTTGTACACTAACTATAGAAATTTTATACATGTGAGTTAATTATTATACATGAAAAGGTTGAATTATAACTCTTTGTTATGTACTAATTATCAAAATAAAACTTCTCATGCATGTGATATTTTATTTTCGAATGGAAGACTGATGAGAAAATGAATACTACCAATTAATTATTTTTAAATAGTACTCCCTCTTTCTCACAATAACTTGTATCGTTACTGATAAATTTGTAATTAAAATGAAATTTTTAGAATAGAAATTAATGTGATGTTTTTTTTTGTGCAAATTATTGTGAAGCAGAAACAGAAAGTGTAAAGATGGGACGGAGGAAGTAATTATTATAAATGATTTAGTAATTAATACAAGTCACGCAGACGGTTTGAATCTTATGTTACAATTCTGATTGCAAATGTGTGAGATAAAATCTACTCATACCTCAAAGGGGGAATGATTCATACTTTTCTACCGCACATTTATCACTCATATAAAGCATGTAATCGAGATGAAATACCAAAATATAACAAGATATTACTAAAGAAATCTAAATGTAATTATGTTAAAATATTATTCTATATCACAAAAATAAATTCTAAAGCTGAAATACAAGAACCATAAATGTATAAATAAATATAATTGATCAATTACATATATAAAGTCTTTGTGAGAATATGAACATCGATAACATTAATTTTTCATATAAATAATTGAGCAAATGTTCCTCTTAAAAATAAGTCTTTTAAAATAGTAAAAGTAATTGTACATTTAAAGTTGAGATAACACACTTATTCCAAAGAATACATCTTAACACGGCATCATAAATCATCAAATGTAATATAATAAAGCAAAATGTGAAATATTAATATGAAGATACAATAATCTGAAAGCTAATCTACCTCTACCGCAGTGCATCAAAATTGGGGAAAACAATGATAAATTAATTGGGAAATAAAATAAAATATTTAGGTGGAGTTAACTTTAATAGATATTTATATTTATTAAGGGGATAGTGATATATAATTGGATTTATCCTCTTTGCCACGAAAGTGACGTATCAAAAGCAAAGTATTACAGTATAACACCCAACATTATTTGTCAAAGTGGAATTATTCAATTAGCTTTAATTTAGTAGTCTTGAATATTAGAATGATGATACGCATCTATTTTGTACATATGTAAGTGGAAATTTTGTCTGATAAAACTCCTATAATTTAAATTAAAAATTTTTATTTTAATTTTGTGATACACTCCATTTCATGATTATAATCTAGGGCCAATTTAAGGCGGTGGTTTGGAACGTGTAAGGCAATGGTGGAGCCGTGTGTTTATTCAGCTAAAGCATGGTGACACGTGTCCGATGGTGGTTTAATACTAGGGTTAGGCGCATGAAAATTAGAAAAGCATTTTTTATTAATTTTAATTTACTAATATAAAAGTTTACTTGAATAAAAAGGGCATGACTTACGAGTGCAACAACTTTAAATACGAGTAATTATTACCTATACATGCATAATTATGAAAATTTTATTGGATTATCAACGTATAAATACGCAATTATCAAATAAGATAAGATTCCGGATTAGGTTTGGTATTTTGGCTACTAAAATCAGATAAGCTAAAAGATAACGAGTAAAATTTGAAAATGTGCAGGGTTTAAATTAATATAATTACCTATGATTAAACTAATCAAAATTAGGGAAAATAAAAAAGGGCCAAACTCATTCCAAAAAAATATTGACATTATTTTTTAATATGGAAAATAAATTTAATAAATCACAAGAGACTTCCTAAGAAAATATTGACATCATTAATTTTAAGTCTTGCTTCGATACATGGATATACAATTTTTAATCGTAATTACTCTGGCATTTTATGTACACCCATTAATATGATGTTTTATAGTACCACGTAATGTGATTGAGTCACTATTGCACTGTCACTTTCTTCTCCTATTGATCAAATGCAGGTCAAGTGGTAATTTAAATATTTTTAATTGCCAATAATATAGACTTTCCTCTAGAAAGAAAGGACAATGACTATGCACTTGATCTACATTTATTTATTTATTTTTATTCTGATATATTTCCAAATACGAGATTGAAATAATTATTATTAAGCATCATACACATTTTGCCCGTGAAACATGATGCCAAATATGAACATGTGGTTCTGTGCATAAAATGGAATATAAACAAAACAGCAAATGATGATACAAGGGATATAGTAACTAACATTTATATATAGCATTTCATTGGTCCCTTGGTTTTTAATTAAGAAGATAGATAATCTCATATAAATGAGATATGCAAACTCCCATATTTTGAATAATTTCATATTAACCCCAAATTTTTCGTGCAACCTTCTTCATGTGTACAAGCTCAAACAAAACTAATACTCCATGTAGTATCCCATCAGTATACCCATAAAAATTTAAAAACAGTATTCGTTGAAATGCAATCTGGATGACGTGTATAATCTCTCTTATATAGATAATATCAATATCAAAATAATTAATTCTCTAAATAGGAAGTAAGAACTGAGGAAATTCTGGTTGTAAGATTCTTGGGGAAGTTGAGTCTAAGGATTAACCTTTTCTGTAGTCCACTTCTCTCCATCAACGCTCGCTCCTGAACTAAATATCAGCCTTTCATTGTTCTTCAAATTCAAATAGTCTACCTGCAAACGACACACAAATCTGATCATTTTAAGGTTAGGTTGTGTTTTTGATAGACAGTTTTGCTTCGAGGGAAGGATATCAAATGACTCTCTAATACAATTTCTTGAGAAAACATTTAATAAAATTTAAAATTAACCAGTGAATCAACTCATTAAAACAAAAATTCAAGAAAGGAGTTACTGAACCTGGTGAGGGTATAATATGAGCAAACAAAATGCATCAACAGGTCCAGTGGAAGGATCTAAAGAGATGGGCATATCAGAGGTTTCTTCAATTGCAGGGAGTCTTGGAGCAGGGGCCATATACTGCAGTCTCGATCTCAGTGAAGAAGCAAACCAAGATTTCTCTCTTTGCTGCATTTTACACAATATAGTACAGTAACTCAATAGGTCAATTAAAATTTGGAATTAATCTTACATTGCTCAAGTTATAGTTACAGGCAGTTTCATCTGATAACATTACAATGTAACAGTATGAGTTTGATCACTGTACTTTTGACATCTAATTCGTTTGATCTCAAACAAAGTGATGAAATCACCTGAAGTTTGAGTGGATCGGGATTTGTTCTGTCTATAACATCTACAGGACCACTAATGCGGAATTGCTCCCATGATTCGGTGAAATACCAACAAATCTGTATCACGCAAAGAACAAACACAAGAGTTTTAACTTTAAAGCAGTATCAGAATGCTAAAGCAATGAATGTGCCAAATGATTTTAACCACTGAAACCAAACAGTCCAAGCTCAAGGGTATCAGTGAATGTACCTCAGAGAAGGAACAGTGCTTGAGATCATCAATCTGCAATAATTGAAGTTAGATAGCAGCAATGAGTTTATACAAAAGCAGTAGAATCTTGCCCGAATAGAGAGTGTACGTATTATATACAAGTCAGTAACTTAACTAGAGTTAACGGATACAGGATACAAGGAATCAACGCAGATCAACAAGATGAAGTAATTTTGAGCCTACAAACACTCCAAAGATTTGAGTAAAGGATAGGGAAATGACTCTCGACAAGTTAACATGCTTGAACAATAGATTTAGATGTTACCTTGGCATTTGAAACACCAAGTACGTGAATTGAAATTGAAACGTTCTGTTCTTTCTTAAAGAATTATGCATTTTATCTTTGAGCAACTCAGAAACCCTAAAAAACCCAAAATCACAGCTCCGAACAATTAAACCAAAGAAGCCAAATCCTGGCGTAATGATCAGCTCAACATTCATAGGTGAGATCGCAAGAAAGGGGCATGTGGGAGAATTCCCAAATCAAATAGAAATGCACAACAAAACAATCGAAAAATATGTGCAGCTTAAACCGTTTAATCTATAAAACCTAATGTATCAGCCCTTTGAGAAAACAGGAGCGGTATGGAGAAACAGGGTAAAATGACCTTGCGAGAACGAGTGTCGGTGTTGATTAGAATATTATCACTATCATCCTGGAACCCTCTGAATACAACACAACGAACACTCAACAAATTAAAGGTAAAAAAAAAACCCCAAATTTATACATCAATCAATCGTACTAAACGGAAAACGAACCTGAAAACAACTGTGCGATTTGAGGGTCTGTTATTGGATGAAACTGTGGCCTGAAATGATCGAAATAAATAGTAGAGTAAATTGGAGGATGAACATAACTAGGTATGAAATCCAAGAAAGAAGAAAGGATAAAATGTATACAAGCTGGAAGTAGGAAGAATGCTTGATGTGGGAATTGGTTTGAATTGAAGTAAGAAGAAGCTGTTTCCACGGCGCCGCCGCCCCCGAGCTACCCATTGGCCGCCGCTACTGCCGGATCGGTTCGATCGCTCCCAAAATTATTAAATTTTAGGGTAGGATTGAGTGAGTATATCTGTAGTAATTATATATTGGGGGTAATTTTTGTGCAAACATTAAAAATTATTCTGGATCATATATTAATCATCATCATCATCTAATAAAACAAAATGCTGTGAAGAATGAAGAGTGAACACTTATTTCTTAATTTAAGAGTATCTAGGGGATCATCTTTTTATGTTCATTTCCTATTTTTTAAATTTTTTTAATAATGGTTTTCAAAATAAAATAAAATAAAATTAATTATAGCAGTAAATATGAGCTTCAAATGCTTTCCCAATCTAGTACTTAAAAAATAATAAAACATTTACTTTAACTTAAAAGGGAAATATCAACCCCTTTGGTTGAGATTTTCCTCCAATATACGTGTTACTTATCTAACATGTGTGATAGGAGATATAATACCAAATGTAACAGTACATTCAGGATCACGGAAAAAACACTCATAAAAGCATTTATTAAGGGGGGAGGGGAGGTTGATCTCTTGAGATCTTCTGAGGAGAGAGAGTGTAAGTTAATTTTTTTGTGCTTCAACAAAGTAGAAGTTTCTGTATTTGCTTATTGTTGTCTTCATGAATCATCTACATTTCCTTTTTGTTGATGAGGTAGCTGTCTGTCTGTATGGTCATAATATTGGTTACATGTTGCAATGTATTGTAGTGAGTGTAAACAGCAAATATATGTCTATCGCCCAACAGAGAAATTTCATCCGGGTTATTACTCCCTAGCTTAAGCTCACTAATTAATTATCTTGATAATTTATGGTGATGATAAACCGATGAAACCTGGGCTTCTCCTTTTAGCTTTGTTCACAAATACCAGGTGTTCTTGAATAATAAATAGCAGTTGATTATTTATTATCTTGAGCTATCTAAGATTATTTATTTATTACTTAAAATAAGAAAAGGGCTTCTCTAGGAGTGGAATTTATGTGAGTTGGAAGAATGGAGACATTGCCTAACAACTATTAACTCCTAACAAATGAATTCCAGTCACAAGTCGACTGCTGAATTTGGCCCTTTGGATTAAGTTAGGCAAAACTTGGATAACACAATATTTCTAATACACAGAAATTTAAGTGTTATTCATGGATGGGAATGAATAAAAGTGACAGCGATGAAGAGAGATGAAAATGAGAGGAATTGCAAGAAACCTAAGATGACCTACCTTAAATCTAATGAAGTTACCTATACGATCCTCCAAACATACACTCACCTCACAACTTATTTTAGGAAATCCCAGCAACCTGAGATAGCCATGTATATTTACTTGACTACCAACTATTTACACCAACTTAGCCAAATACACAATTCAAACCTCCATCCTCTTAAAACACTTCCTATCACAGCCAACCCAATCATTATACATGTATATATACCTCAGATACTCATCATCAAATCAAGAAACTACAACACTTTTGATCCCAATAAAATGGCCAAGGAAAGTAGTGTACCGTGTGGAGAAATGGAATGTAGAATCAGTTTCTCTGATGGAACATCCAAGATCTTAGTACCTGAGTGGGTGCCACAATGTGTTGTCGTGCCTTCAAAATTTTGGAGCTTGATCCAAAAGGCTTCGGAGTTTGTGGCGAGTGATCCAAACAGGATAATCCACAGCTTCAAAGTAGGGGTGGCACTCTGTCTTGTTTCTATATTTTACTACATGAGGCCTTTATATGAAGGAGTCGGAGGGAACGCTATGTGGGCTGTTTTCACTGCTGTTGTTGCATTTGAATACACTGTTGGTATGTACTCGTTAGGAGTTTACTTTACTCCATCACGTAACAGTAGCTAATTCTTTGATACCTTGTAACAATGCAGGCTCCACGGTTTGTAAATGTCTGAACAGAGCAGCTGCAACTATAGTAGCTGGAGCATTAGGCATTGGTGTCCATTTGATAGCTGACCAGTGTGGAGATAAGTTTGAGCCCATAATTCTCCAAGCCTCAGTTTTCTTGCTAGGTAATGTACTCCTCTATCACCAATTGTTTCGATAATCATAAAGAAATGTTACCTTAATGCGATCATCTTGCAGCCTCTGCAGCAACTTTCTCTCGATTCGTTCCATCAGTGAAGGCGCAATTCGACCATGGGGCGCTTATCTTCATCCTCACCTTTATCTTGGTTTCTGTGTCTGGATATCGTGTGGAGGAGTTGTTCGAAATGGCTAATCATAGACTAAACACTGTGGGGCTAGGGACCTCCATCTGCATCATTATAAGCATGTTTATCTGTCCTATATGGGCAGGAAATGAGCTTCACAAACTTGTTATAAACAACATGGCAATGCTTGCTGCTTCTCTGGATGGTAAGACTAAGATTACGAATGCAAAAACGAGTAAAATTACTGGAAATACTGACTGTTTTTCCTGCTAAAAACACACAGGATGTGTAGCTGAATATTTCATAAATGATGCAAATGCTAATGAACACATGCTTGGCTACACAGAAGTACTCAATTCTAGGGCTAATGAAGAATCCCTGGTATAATATCTTCCCATTTTACTTTAAAATTCCTACATTTTTAGGCAAGTCATATGCATGTTTTCAAACTTAGAAGTAATGCACATATACTGTTGTTCTTTACAGATTAACTTTGCCAGATGGGAGCCTGCACACGGGAGCTTCAATTTCGGACATCCATGGAAAGAGTATCTCCATCTAGGCGATTTAATCAGGAGCTGTGCTTATTCCCTCGATGCCCTTCATGGTATAACCACCTCAGACACAAAGGTACTAACAATCACAGGCTTAACCTGAAAACATTTTCTTTTAGCTGTTTAGTTTCTAATATTCATGCCATTTTCCAAAATTGCAGACCCCTGATTTCATGAAGCAGCAATTCAGCAAGCATTGCATAAAACTGGGCTCGAATTCCTCAGCTGTGTTGAAAGAATTAGTGACCTACACCAATACAATGGCAAAATCACCCAAGATGGATCTCAGAGTTGAGGAAATGCTCGATGCAGTTGAGGAAGTACGTGTAGCCCTACAAGCTCATGCTAAGCAACAAACTGAATCAAAATCAGAAGACTCCGGTGAAGGAAAGGAAGACTCGAATGCAAGTCCAAGTATAGCAGCATTTGTTGAAAGTATTCCGCTAGTCACATTATCATCACTGTTGATAGAGATAGCAGCAAGAACAGAGAAAATAGTAAAGGCTGTAAATGGACTGGTAAATAAAGCAAATAGTTCAGAGTAGTGTAATATGAATTGAGAAGAAAGCTAAAACCTGAAAGTTATTTTTCACATTAATGGGAATGATGTTTGTTTCACAAAGCCTCAAATCTACCAACAAAAAGGATTAAAATGCAAACACACCATAGCATGCAATCAGTTCATGACAATGCTTTACACAACATATAAACAAGCACACATTGGATGTCATCTGATAAGTTGCTGGATTGCAGCAACTACTTCTTCGCCGGTACTAACGCCACTGTGGTTTGCAGCCAGGTCCTCCACATTTACCTTGATAACATCAGTTCGAACACCGATGTCAGTTGCATACCTGCTCACACAGTACATACCTGCAGTCACTGTAGCAACTCCCACTGGACTAGGCAGCAGCAACTTCAGAGGGGAAGAAAGAATAGCTGCCAATGGCGCACCAATAATGGAGGAAGCTTGTCCGCTTCTTCCAACTCCCAGTCGATCCATAGTTAGAAGTCCCGTTTTGCAATACAAGGCAAAATCCTCACAGTTGTTCTGGAAAACATCATAGTTCCCAAATCCATTCTGAAGCAGATACATTGCCCGATGAATGACACTTTCAGCAGGGTCAGATTCAGCTGTTGAGCATGTTCCTCCACGTACTTTAGCCATGAAAACAGATGGGCTGACTCCATATTCAAAGCAGTAAAGGGAACCATTACGAAGGAAGCAATCTAGACAGGACAGGACAACCCCACTATTTGGCTGTCTAAATCCACAGTCTGGAAAGGTTGGACATTCTTCAGTTTCAATGATTACTTCAGAATTGGACATAGAAGCGTTTTCTATACGGGTGAAATGAACTACTTTACTACCCCCGACAAAGATACCTGCATAGTCAGAAATTAGCATCTAAAAGCCAGGTAATTTCTATTAAATCCAGCAGCCTATTAGAGCAAGACAGCAATAGCTAGTAATGAAACTTAAACACTGGGTACAGCCACTTTGTACCGCATAGATATAGCACTAATATTGAGGAGAAACTATTATCATTTTCATACAAACATATGATAGTAATGGCACACTGTTGCATGGATCGATTTAGATAGGAGAGTAAATTTCTTGAATTGCTGATCAGCACCAACATGCCATCATCCTTTCTAAATCTAATCCTGAGTAAAACGTCCTATTAACAACAATGAACAAGATGGAACTCCAGTAGATTAGTGCCAAACCATAAAACAATATATATTTGTCAGAATATGTTTCCACTTGACTGTTTATCCGTCGACCTAGCATATTATCTGCAATTTTAATTCTAGAAGTCAACAATGAAACATGTATGCATGTTGACCTAGACAGAAGCAATTTTGTAAACCGGAAACTGACATACCAGAACTCTTAGATTGTCTGAACCAGCTCTAACTAGAAATATCACCAAGAAAATGAATTGTTCATCTATCCTACTCAAATTCAAGATCACTCCCCTCTTTCTCCGTTAAGAATGTCCATCTCACTGTGAAGTGAAGATGAGAAAGTGGACTTATTAAGATCTGTGTCCGTATTTGGTATGCACAGCAGTAGCTAAACCACCCAATTTGGCTGCCAGTACCAAAGGGTAAACTAAAACAAACAAATTTGCAAAGAAAAATAATGGGAAACTATGACATAAAATAGTCAACTTTGAGTATCGATCCAATATTTTACAGAGTCAAAATCCAGACTGTTCATTAAAAAAATGCTGAAATTGGAAGCAAAATCAAGATTCAAGACACTGAAGTTTCAACGATAAACCATAAAGGGCAAAAGAAAAATCAAAGCCCACTGCACTGAGTAGATAGAGAAAAAAGCATAGATTTTAAGATTGAGAAATAGTAACCATGATGAGAGTATGCAAAGACAGCTCTGTAAGTGTAGATATGATCCCCAGGCTTGATCTCATTTCTCTCCACTCTGTTTGAGAGTAGACCCATCTCTTTTCTCTCTCAAATGGATCGAATATTCAGCGAAAATCACTACAAAATTTACTAACAATTTAGAAAGAAGTGATACTTTGAGCAATGTTTTCTTGAGAAAAGAGCAAAACGAAACGTGGGTAGTATTATTTTGACGAATTAGTATAATACTACAGGGTGACACTAATTCATATTTTGAGAGCTTGCATGGCAGAATTATTTATATGTTCAGTTGTTGAAATTGTCGAATTTTATTCGCAGTAGAAAATTTTGCTTGCAATGACGGTTTCATTTTTACAAAAATATCATATCCACCAAACCCTAATCAATACACATTCTTCGAATTTTATTTATTTATTTATTATTATTATTATTTTAGTTATTAATATTATTCATCCATAAAAAAAATATTTGTAAAGGAAAAATGAATAGTGGATTGAAGATTGCAGTACGTATGTTAAATAAATAAATAGAACAGGAAAAGAAATCACCTTTGTATTCTTGCATAAATCAGAAGATGTGAGTGCCTCCAAAAATTCACCACGTGGTGGTTGGAGAGTCAGGGTGCATACTTTTGAATCGTGGAGAAGACATCCCACTGGCTGCTGCTGCAACAGCAGGGAAACCGATATCATTCTCCAACGCATTCAAGGCCGATTCAAATGGAGGCTCTTCAGACTGTGATAATTTTGACCACATGCTAGCATGCTAAGAAAATATGTAATCCATTCAATGCCCAATTAAAATTTAATAGAATAAACTCAAAAGTAAAAAACGGGGCTGAAAGGTTAAGATTTCATGATGCAAGCCATGAAATACCTCATCTGTGGAGCCAAAATGATTCTTCACTGACCCGGAACAGCAGTGAAAAACCCTAGCAGCGGCGGTGTTCTGCAGGCCTCCGATTCCTGGTCTTCGTATACACACTCGACTCCAATACATGGAAAATAAAGCAATTAATAGTTGAATTAGAATTTAATAGAATTAACTCAAAAGTAAAAAAGCAGGGCTAAAAGGGTAAGATTTCATGATGCAAGCCATGAAATACCTCATATGTGGAGCCAAAACGATTCTTCACTGATCCGGAACAACAGTGAAAAACCCTAGCAGCGGCGGCGCTCTGCAGGCCTCCGATTCTTGGTCTTCACCTCATTCTAGTATTTCGATATTATATAACTTTTCGGTTTATTATTATTTTTTCCCTATTTTCATTTTTAAACATATTTAAACAAAGTATAATTTTTATAAAAATATATTTTCGGATTATTTAATTCTCATGAACATTATTTCTTATTTAACTCTGAATTATCCACTTTCAATTGTTCTGTTGGCAGATGTAACTAAATTTATAACCATTGTAATCGTTAATCGTAGGGGCGTGATATAGTTAATAGGAGAAATATTTAAGGTTGCCTATAGAGAAGTTTTAACATGAAAGTTTCTAGAGTGACTCAAAAAATATTTACTCTAATGGCACAAGCATTTACATTTGTTAGTTGTTTTCAACCCAAAAAAAGAAGGAAAAAAAATAATAATAATAAATAATGATAGATGATGATAATAATGCAGGAGCCAGAATCTGCAAAAGGAATTGATATTCCACAGGTGGTTTGTTTGGAGAACAGTTGAGAGTCCAAAGTTCTCCAACCCTCAGTTTTCTTGCTACCTTTTTATCACCAATTGCTCTGATCATTAAATGATGCAAGTGCCAAAAAGATTGTGCTCTGCTACAAATTCATCAAGGTTGATTTACAAAATCCTAAGGTTCAATTGTGGCATACACTACACAAGTAGATGAAATCTAAGTAAGCTCAACTGTATCATATATAGGCTCATATGCAAGATGAAGCCTCATATTGCACTTCTCTCGGATAAAAATGTCCATTACAAACATGAGAAAAAAATGCATCTATTACTAAAAGTAAAAAATCAATTTGTGCATTTTGTATTCATCTTGGATCTATAAATGCATCAACTGTTTACATTTTTCTTTGGCGTCTGCCTAGTGAGGCACTAGTTTCAATCGGCAAACCAAAAGAAATACTAATCAAAGGGAAAGAATCAAAACAGCAAAGGGAAGAAGACTGAACGCCATTGATGAGTAGAAAAGGAGGATCCAATTCACTAAGAATCAAGATTCTGCTTAATTCATGTGAGGGTTTATAACATAGGCAGCAGCAGTGTTCACTAACACATAAAAAAATTACCATATCAGAGCAAAAGATGGACCCTAAAATGAGGAAAATTGTATTAATCATAGTATTATATAACAGTGGTGAGGATGATACAACCGAGGAGAAAACAATGCTCCAGACATGTGTCTTAATCTTTGATACCAGGACTATGATTACTGTTAGAATAACTCTCTAAAATCGGTAAAACAAAATCACAATCTACTTTCATAGCTCCAACTGCAAATTCTCTCCCTACTTCAGCTTTCTCTTTCAACTCCCTAGTAAAACGACAACCCAACAATATAAGCTCCAACATTTCCCTCCTAACACCATACACTCTGTTGGGTTCAACCAAATAACCCCCCTTATAAGCTTCAATCAAGAAAACCATTTGAGTATTCCCTCTTGTTGATATGTAGAAGATCCCAGGATGCTTCAAAAGAAGCTCCCTCAAATTAACCACTATCCCCAAATCCTTCCTAAAGTGTGCTAATCTCTCTATCTCCATTACCTTCTCTACTGTCAAGTTCAAAAGCTCATGTATGACTCCCACCGCGCGTTTCTCATACCTCTCGACCCCTCCACACGTTCGCACTCTAACTTTTTCCATCCTCTCATATGGCTTCACATAGGAAAGCCTCTGCCAATTCTTTAGTCTCTCCTTAAACCCTGGAACTATCTTAAACCCTGTTGGAAAATTAATAGGGAATGCATATTTTGTTTCAAACTCACAGCCATTTCTCTCTGTATTCTTTCTCCCTCCATTTCTCAATCTCAGCTGAGAAACACATACATCTTTGTTGCTCATTCCAATCAACCAATTCCACTATCTCTAAATCTACCATTCTGAATATCTCATCATGCTTTCTAATTATCAATTCCATGAAATTTTCAGGTAACCCTAATTCCCTTCTAATTAATCTAACGGCATGAATATGAACTCTACCACTTACAGACATGGATAAAATCTTCCTCAACTTAAGCACATTTACCTCCTCCATCTCACATGAAATTTGATCCTCCAATTTAAGCAATTCCCCAAACTTTGAAGTGAATCTACAGCATGCATTCTTTCTGACGGGGTGAGTGAATACCTCAAAAACATGTGGGTATTTCCGGACAAAATCGCCGGCGGAGAGGGTATTTAGACAGGCGAGCGGGGCCCATTGGTAAAGCCGCTGCAGAGATACGTAGGGGCCGCTTTTCTTCTCGGAGACGAGGGTGTAGAGGCTGAGGACGAGGGAAAGGCGGCGACGGTGGAAGGCCAGGAGATCGAGTTTGCGGTCGAGGCTTCGGGTCTCGAGGCGGGTCTGGGCAGTGTTGGCGGGTTTCTTGAATCGAATTTGGATTCCGGCGGTGAACCGGCAGCCGGGAATAAAGAAGTGGATGCGCCGACTTCTCTGAGTAATATTTTCATATCGGCGACAAATAATATCTGATGCGGTGTACTAAAAAACGTTTCCCAACAGGATAATTGCAAAAAAAAAAAAAAAAACCCACTAACTCTATTTCTATTATAAATTAATTATTATTTTTAAAAAATTGCAAAAAAATTATAATATTTAATTATTATTACAAAAAAATCCCAAAAAAATTATATTTTTAATTAGAAATTGAGTATGTTTTGCCATAATACTTAAATATTATGATTTTTTTTGCAATTTCTAAAAAATTAAAATTAATTTACAATAAGAGTAAAGTTTGTGGTTTATTTTGCAATTAACCTTTCCTTTTTTCTCGGTGTGCATTTTCTTTGCTAGGAACTTTATCAGAAATTAATATAAGGAATACTAATTTTTTTCTAATAAAATTTTAATTCCATATAAAAACGTTTCCTAACAGTATTAATTTTATTTTTCCTTTTTCAGTGTACATTTTCTTTTCTAGGAACTTTATTAGAAATTAATATAAGGAATACTAATTTTTTCTAATAAAATTTTAATTCCATATAAAAACGTTTCCTTATTAATTTTATTTTCCTTTTTCAGTTTGCATTTTCTTTGCTAGGAACTTTATCAGAAATTAATATAAGGAATACTATTTTTTTTCTAATAAAAATTTAATTCCATAATTTGTTTGGGGCTAATTGCGTTAAAATACACAATATTTTTTTTCAATTTAATCACAAACTTTTCTTTTTATAAAAAAAATATATAATTTTTTATTTTCTCTCAATTTAATCAAGAATTATCTTTTTATCAATTAAATACACAATTTTTTTTGTATTTTTTCAATTTAATCATAATTTTTTAAAAAAAATTATATTTAAACATGAATTTTTTAATATTTATAATATTTAAATTTATGTATATTATGTGGAGTATTAAATATTTAATACATGGTGATTTTTATTAATCAAGATAGTTAAATGTAGTACTTTATTAATAGAAAATTTTGTTATTAAATTATAAAAATATAAATTTAAAATTACAAAGCTTAATTTATTTTCTCAATGTTTTGATTTTGGAATTAATTTTTCCATGTCCTCTAACAGGTGCATCAGATCAATAGTTTAACTTTAAGTAATTTGAAAATAAATGATAACAAAATTATCTTAGTCCACCCCAGAATTATCCTAAATTCTAATAACAAAATTTAAAATTTTTAACAAACTGTTTTTTTTTTTCTTTAGACGTGAATTAGGTACATGCAGTTTTAATTAGTTTAACTTCCTAATATTTTTTAAAATTATTTTATATATTTTATATATTTATAAGAGTATGTGATTTATACATTATATTTTAAATATGTAATGTATATTAAGTTTTATTAATTAAGATTGTCGTATTTTATTAATAAAAAAAAGTTATGATTAAATTTCAAATATAAAAGATTATGTATTTTAAAAGATAAAATTAATGATTAAATTGAAAAAATACCAAAAGATCGTGTATTTAATTATTAATAAAATAATAAGTTTGTGATTAAAATGTAAAGATCATGTATTTTTTATAATAAAAAAAGTACTTGGTTAAATTGAAAAAAAAAATTCACATATTTTGATGTAATGCATCCTATTTGTCTGTGTAATATGCTTCAAATATGGTCGTCACGGTTCGATTCTTCTGTCCAAGATCTCGTCAAACCGTCGAATTAGGTGTTCAAATAAACTAACAAAATTAGTTTAAGATCAAATAGTAATTAATAGACAATGTAATAGGATATATTCGAGGTTATATTCCATTACCATTAATTAAAAGGCATCAAGGTACAATCAGATTGAACAGATAACTAATAGTCGAATACTACAACTATTACAGTATCCAAAAGATGCATAGAGAGATTGAACAAGTAATAAATACTAGCACTAACAGAACATCCAGAAGATAAATAGGCAAGATGCATACAAAATGTTTCAGGAACAACATTTCCTCGGTAGTGACATCAAAATTGGATAACTGAAAACAGACAATATTGTTAATCGTCACTCTTGGACTTTTTCTTCTTCTTTTTCCCTTCAGTGGCAGGTTCAGGTTGAACTTCTTCCTCTTGTTTCCTCTTCTCTTTCTTTATCTTCTTCTTCTCAGATTTTGGCACAGCTTCTCCATCTCCATCTCCGTTAGCATCAGCCATTGGCACATCCTTTTTCTTCTTCTTCTTCTTCTTCTCAGATTTCGGCACAGCTTCTCCATCTCCTTCTCCGGTAGCATCAGCCATTGACACATCCTCATCCTCTGCTGATACAAAATATAGCAAATGCAACTATAAAATACTAATCTATCATTCTGCATTCTCCGGACATCAATATCACAAGTTTTATGATTTTAAGAAACAATTGTTAAACGGCACCAACCTTTGCCATCATCTTTGCCGTCAACTGTTTCTAGTGCAGATTTCATCATATCAATGTTCTTACGTGGAGCAACCCCTTTATCATAAAAGTCGAGCCGCTCCTCAACTTGTTCACGGAGTTTCTCCCCAAAAGCAGTGGTACTTTTATCTATCAGCAAAAGAAAATCACAAGTCATGATTCATGACAAATTGTCTTTGATGCCCCGAAAATAACTAGAGAAAATATCTAGTTACCAAGGAAACAATCAATGCGAGAGGCAATTGAACACTTGTTAGCAAGATAGCGAGCCATCCGGCCTTTATTTCGAGCAGCTGCACGACCAATGAATGAAGAATGGAATATGAGCCCGTACTTTGGAGTGTTTCCTCGGGTCTTCAATGCTCTGAAAACATACAGTACAAACAAATCATGGGGAAACAGAACATAGAATCTCTGCAAATGATTAATATTCATAAAATTGAGTCACTGCAAACCACAAAAAGCAGTAAAGGCCATCTAAAGAACATATGATCTGCAACTTCGGTGGGAAGTACCTGAAGAGAGCCTTCTCAGCACCAAGAATCTGAAGAGTAGAGGATGGGCACTTAGCCAAATTTGTGAGACTACCAGCATGAGAAATTAAACGTGCTCCAACAACTTCACCAATCAAAGCAGCCAAATTAGGCGCTATGTCGTTCATTTTGGTAACCAAATAATCATAGAGCTTCTTCCGGTACTCAGCTAGGTCCATTACTCTCTGTGCAAATTGCTTGACGTTAATCAAGTCAATTGGAGACAAATCTTGACCTGGAAAAGTGAAACATTTAACATTATTACACCATATAGCATGCTACCACCATACCCAAAACATTAGAAAATTTACCCATTGATGCCTTGGCAGCTTCTATTATCTCCTTTGCTTTATCTTCATCCCCAACTATATCAGTCAGGCCTGACAACTGATCCTCAGATAGCTGTGACTTGTCCTCCACATATTTTGCAACTTTGGCATACAGGTAGTTGTCATTGACAATCTTCACTAATTCAGGGAAATGCCAAGAGTACCATTCTCTGAAAGAAACATAACATAAATTTGAAAATTAACATTTAAATAAGAAAATGTAATGACAATTGAACACAGAAGTTTAAGGAGCAGTTAAACGGGTGGAACACTCTAACCTTACTCTCATGGAGAAAGAATTGATATCTTTATCAAGTGTATCAAGAAGAAAGATAGCCTGGATAACCATGTTATCTACACGGTTCACATTAAACTTAACCTTTGCTCGGCTGTAACTGTGACCTAGACCAAGCTGTGCTTTTTCCAAATCTCCAGGCTGCTCGAATTCAAATGGAAGATTGAGAAGATGGAGTATTTATTATTATTAGAGGATAAAAAAATAATATAGAGAAGGGATTAACATTTACAAACCTTTAAGTTCTCAATGAAGCGATCAAAATGCAACCGAACACCACGAAGAAGCTCAAGAATAAAATCGTTGCTTTGGCAGGGAATTTTAGTTATTTCATGGATATGTGACCCAAGTTTTGGCTCTGCCACCCCCAGACTAAACTTTGATTTCTTCCCTTCTTTAACTTTTGGTAGAGTTAACTCCAAAAAGTTTCTCAATTCATCAGTCATTTGACCTAAAATTTGTAAAAAAATTATCTAAGTTCTAAAATATTGAAGAACAGAAAAATCAATAGAAATGGCCTACTAAAAATAGTTTTCACACCACAATTCTTCCCTGTCCATTTTTTTTCTTCTTATGCCACAAGACATTAGATATTCTTAGAAACGAAACCAGAAAGAGATTTTCATCAAAACAAAGTGCAACAGAACAGTATGCTTAAAATCCACAGCCTCAAAACAGTCGTTAAAACACCAACAACAAGGACATAGGCGAGAAGAAACAAAATAAATACTACTCTGAATTGAAGAAACAAAAGGAAAAAGTTGAAAAGGCTACACGCCAATCTGTTTATACCTTCAGAGATGGCATTGCATTGATTGAGAGCATCAAGCGCCGACTCGTACGGGCTGAAAGCGGCGAGCTTCACCACCTTCCCAAAGCGGTTTAGGTCCGTGATGGAGGATCGAACGGCCTCAGTATTCTGGCCAATTTCATCGATGCCGTGTTCTAGAAAAAGAGCGTACCCCGACGCCGACTCGTACAACACGTACAGAGCCATCACACGAAAATCCTCTCTTTCCTCTGCGTATATTGGTGAAGAAGGCAGAGTGAGGATGGGAGTAATGGGGCGTTTTGAGAATTAGGGTTTAGGGTTCGCTCCAATTTAAGGCCCACACTTTTCTTTCTATTGTGACCACTGACCAAACAAATGATGAGTTAAAAAAATATATATTAGTCCAGATTATTTTAAAATAAAAATTTTCAATTTTAGTTCCTATCCATATTCTATTTAATGACTCAATAAAAGAATAAAATTATTTAAAATTAAAATCAATTTATTATCTATATCTATGTATAAAAATAAATTTAAATTTCTAATTTTATTTTAATTTTTAATTTTTCTTTTTCTTTTCAATTTTACTATATATGAATTATGAAAGCATCCAATTTTAATCATAATCATTAATTTAATATTTTGATCTCATAATGAACCTACAACAATAGAATTTTTAATTTTTTATTCACAATACAATTTGATTAATATAAAAAAATTATAACTTATTTAACTAATTATCAATCAATATACTAATTTTCAATTAATAATTAATAAATATATTTTATTTTAATACAAATTAAAATAGAATATCAATCAATATGTATTTTTATCTTTAATTTTTTCTTTTTAATTTTATTATCTTTAGAAAGCATTCAATTTTAATCTTATCCATTTAATACTTTTCATTTTAATCATTAACCAACAATAATAGATTTTTTAAATCATAATAATATAAATTTGATAAATATAAAAATTATTTTTTTATTTATTTAAGTAATAGTCAACCAATATATTAATTTTTAGCCAATATATCAATCAATATATTTATTTTAATACAGAATAAATAAATATTTTATAAATATCAATAAATATATCAATCAATCAGTGTAAGATTTAATTGATAAATAGTAAATTAATTGAATACAGTATATATCGGCGATGAAGGCAGAGAGTATAAGATTTAATTGATAAATAGTAAATTAATTGAATACAGTATATATCGGCGATGAAGGCAGAGTATAAGATTTAATTGATAAATAGTAAATTAATTGAATACAGTATATATCGGTGATGAAGGCAGGGTGAATAATGGACTTGATAGACTTGTGGGTAGACGTGGGTTTTTAGCCAATTAAAGCCCACTGCTTTTTTTTTTTTTCCTTTCTACCAAACAAATGAGTTTATTCTTTAAAAAGAAAAAAGAGTTTATTAATTAAAAAAAATCCAATTACAAAATAAAATTAATTAAGTATCCATTAAGGGTGTATTAAAAATATATTTTAATTAATAAAAATATTATTTTGATTATTAATATTATATTAAGAAGAATACAAATTTTTTTAAAAACATCAATAATATGAGGACCAAGACCCCGGTGGTCACACAAGAATACACAGGACCACCTCTCATGGGTATGCACACGATGGTGTGCACACCAGAATACACATGACCCGTGTAATATATGCACACAAGGTAATCAAACATTATATTACCACAAGGTAATCAAACATGAGATGCGAGGATATAGTATAATTGTGTGCGCACCATGTGGTCACACAAGAATACACGACCACCTCCTCACGACGGTGTGCACGACGGTGTGCACACCATGTGGTCACACAAGAATACACATGACCCGTGGTAATATATGCACACAAGGTAATCAAACATGAAGTGCGAGGATATAGCATAATTGTGTGCATGGAAAATGCAAGGCCCAATGCAATTCATCTTTAATGAGAACGGCTATTTCGAACAACTTAAAGGCTAGAGTATATTCCAGTCTTGCTTTTAAAGTGGGAAACTAAAATTCACTGAGGAACCAAACAAACCCACAAGGGCCAAGGTAGGTTTGTTTTGATTTTCCAATCTTTTCTACAAGACAATCTACTATGCTTACTCCTTTTATATGTGGATAATTAAGACGAGATCTATAAGAAAAGATAGCAAAACTTTGAAGGGGGGAAAAATTGTCCAGACAGGTTATATTGAAAATTATTAATAAATAAAACCACCAAAAGACAAAAAATTGATCCTTCAAGGAGCAGCAACACCTATACAAGCTTAGGTAAGATTCCAGGTACACCTACAAGGTAAACTACAGAAGAAATCATCTTCACCAAATACACATTGCATGGTACACCCACTGTTTTGGACTTTTGCTGATGCTCCTAAAATCCATTTGGACAGTTTTAAGTCGAACATGCAGTATCTCAGCACGAGCAAGTTTCATCCCTGTGGTAGCATAACATTTCCATGTCAAGATTGCTGCTCAACATACACATACATAAACACAATAATTTCAGCACATAACAATAAGGTTACAATAAATAATTCAAGTGCCTCTCACAAAAGATTTCAGCTGGAGGATGAGCAACACCCAAGTTTTCACAAATGCTAGCCAAAAGATACCAATACCAGTACAACGTCACCCCTCTCTTATGTTTTCAATAAAAGGGTGCCCAGACAACTTTTCAGGCTAATTTCTATGTTACTAGGCATATAATAATTTAGTATATCTACCAAATGACAAGATTTAAGCTTGTATGAGGTTAAGCTGTGCAGAGTATAAATAAATAAGATAATTCATCAATTCCATTATTACATACATATGTGATTCGAATTTGTGACATTACTAAGTCAGTTCATTCATCTTTCAAGTTCTAGCAAGCATCATTCAAACTTTGATTGGTTTCAATAAGACGTTGTGATATCTTAGTCTAATATTCCATATATATATATATATATATCAAATTAGTAATTACCAATTTCAAATTCCAATTATCTACACAGTGAACAGTTAAAGAAACCTTTATATGAGAGAACCAATTATAACAAAAGCAAGCAGGAGACGAAAACATAAAGCTCAATAATAAATGCAGAATAAAAATATCTTACCAGGTCAATTATTTTGATCGTATGAAAAATTTCCCTGTCCACCTGACACTCGATCAAAAGGTCCACCTTGTGAAGATCTGAAATCATCATCTGGTAAAGGGCCCCTCTGTTCAGGTGGCACATGACTCTGGGAATTTCTTTGTCCCTGACCATATTGGTTCATGGGCTCTGATTGATTGAAGGTTCCACGATGAGAAGGCAATGGATTTACTTCCCCTGATCCTGTTGGACTAAAATTTCGTTGTGGTGGGAAGTTTGATGAATTCCCATAGTTTTGCGGCACATTCTGTCCAAAGCTCTGAGGTGGTGGTGGCTGTCCATAGCTCTGTTGGGGCCGTGGTGCATTGCTTTGCTGTGGTGGACTATAATTCTGCTGTGGATGCTGTACATAGTTCTGCTGTGGAGATCGACCATAATTTTGAGGTGGTGGTGGCCCATAGTTCTGCTGGGGTGGTGGTGGCCCATAGTTCTGCTGGGGTGGCGGCCCATAGTTCTGCTGGGGTGGCGACCCATAGTTCTGTTGGGGTGGCGGCCCATAGTTCTGCTGTGGTCGTGGACCAGGCCCATAGTTCTGCTGGGGTCGTGGACCAGGCCCATAGTTCTGCTGGGGTCGTGGACCAGGCCCATAGTTCTGCTGGGGTCGTGGACCAGGCCCATAGTTCTGCTGGGGTGGAGACTCAAAGTTCTGCTCTGTTGGACGTCTATCCCTGTAGCTTTTTCTACCATAATGTACAGGGGGTGGTCTAGGAAAGATCTCTCCATTGACATACTTGTCTCCTATAATTCAATGACAAATTTTTAAAAAGGCAATGAACCACCAAAGAGAGGTATTCAGAGATTCAATTTAGTAGAACTGGTAAATTTTTAAAAAGGTAACGAACCACCAAAGGGAGGTATTCAGAGATTCAATTTAGTAGAACTGGTAGCTGAAATTGCTTACCTCCATATTCCTTATTAACTGGATCTATGTATGAGTCTGGCAATACAAACACAACCCCCGGTAGATCTAATGACAGTAAAATCAATAAGACTGGCTGAAATCTCTTGGATAGTGTTTTTGTAACAAGTGCAACACTTACCTTTAAATTTCTCTGACGTTTCCTCGGAACACAAAACCTGAAACCCTTGATATGTTGTTGTACTCAGTGCATATATTTTCTTCTTTGCCTCTTCCACACTGAACAGAACAAATTAAGAAAAGTGAACTATCTTTTTGTGACGCTCGTAATCAATAAGCTGAACTCATAAACCGGCATACAACATGATCTACAGCATAGGAATCATACAAGTGCAGAAAAATAGAAATTCATGATACACAAGTCATTTTCACAAGGTACTGATTTTGTAGGTAACAATAAAAGGATAAATCTATGTTAACTTATTTTTTAAATTGAATTTAAAATAAAGTTAACAAAAGAGATATCAAAAGACAGAAGCAATAAAGAATAATCGATTCCAGTTTCTTTCAATCTTCTTTCAATCATTTAAATCTTGGCAGCTTCCTCACCCTAATGAGGGTAAATGCACAGGAAGATTAGTATCATAACCAAACTGACCATACACACCATAAACACCTAAAGTAAATTGAAGTCAATGAAGTGTACAATTTTTTTTCCGCCAACCTCAAAATTACTTCCTCTACAGGTTAAGAACAACTAAAACCAAATTCTAGTGGTGACCATTCTGTTAACATTATCTATATATTCCTAAAATATATAATAACCTGATAAGAAGAAATGAATCATGTAAGAAACCTCAACCAAAAAGGAAGTAAAAGTAAGCAGAAAAAATAAAATTCCAATATAAATCCTTTTTCGAAAACTAAATTAACCAAAACAAAATACAAACATTACCCCCTTGAGGTTATGAAGTTATAATTCAAGTAAAGGAAGACATTAGTATACATTAAGGAGGATTTACCTATATATTATCAATTTATTACTCCTAATAAATAAAAATGAGAAAGACGATAACCTGACCTTCCGAAGATTTGGGCAGCTGTATTTACATAGGTTTCAATCATCTGATCGCGGGTAAGATTTGAATCCTTGGGGAAATCCATAGTGATTAGCCAGTGGTTATAATCACAGCCTTCAAACAAGATAGTGTCGGGTCCGATTTCGTCAGTCTGCGGGTCGAATGTCTTTCGCGAGAGAGCAGTGGTTGAAGTGAAGAACCGCGGAGTCCATGGGATAGAGAAGGGGGTAGCGGTAGCAGTGTGGGTAGGGAGGGGTGTTGAAAGAAGGCCACAGGAAACTGGTTTAGGCCCTTGCAGAGAGCGGTTAAGGAGGGAAAACGAGAGGGAAAGAGCACGGCGAAGCCGGAGGGGGTGGAGGGCCATGGCGGTGCGAGGTGATCGCAGAGAGAGGAAGAGAATTGGTTTAGGGTTTTGGGGGTTTATGACTCAGGAGTCGAGATAACAGGGAGAGGGGTGGAATCGCTATTTGGACCGGATATTTTGACGGGCCAGCCCGCAATCGGATGCGGGCTTATAAAGACCGCTTCAACTTACACCAATCCAATTTAAAAAAAATCTAATTGGATCTTTCTACTATTATTTGTGTTAATTTGTCAAATTATTAATAAAATAAGTTACAAAAATTAAATGCTCACCTCAATTTTCATTAACATTTGAAATACTATGAAATATATACTATACTGATGATATTATATTTATATATTCAAACATTTGAAAAATAAGAATACTCTCTCTATTTTTCAATAGTTTTCATCTCTTCCCAATCACGAAAATTAAGAAAGTTTTGTTGGGTGTGTTGGGTATGAGTGTTCTAAAAAAAATTGGGTGTGTTGGGTATGTTTTTTTTTTTTTCTTTCTTTTTCTAAAAGTGTAAATGAATTGTGATTGTTTTCACATTTTGCTTTTTTAGGGATGTGAAAATTTTTATTGGAGAACCTAAATGGAAATAGTGAAAATTATTGAGAGAGGAGAAAATTACACTCCATATAGTATATAATATGGAATAATTGTGCCCTTCATAAGGCATCAACAAGGGCATGGAGGCTTCTTTGAACCGATTACCTACCAAGTCTATCTTACTTCATAGAAAAATATTAGTCTCCATAGATGAAGCAAAATGCTCTTTGTGTGGAAACGTCGAGGAAACTTCTACTAATCTATTTATCAATGTGATAAGGTGCGTGAAGTTTTGATTGAATTTTATTAATGGATAAAAATATATTGGGTATCACACAATGAAATCAAGAAGCATTTTATAAATCACTCTACTATCTTTGATTGTAAGAAAGATATTAACTTTGCAAATACCTCATGGATAAGTGTTATGTGGACAGTGTGGTGGAGAAATAAGATGATTTTTGAGAATTTATGTTGGGATAAGTATAAAGTTATTGATAAGATCAAGAGGAACCTATGGAGTTGGCTTGAGGTATTTCATCCTTGAATTTACTCTTTTACATTTTGTGATTGGTTTGAAAATCCTATATTAGTTTTGCAGGCAACCGTCTAATTTCTTTTATTTGTTGGTAATTTTGTAATTTTGGTACTTCTTGTATTATTCGATTTTAATAAATTTTTTATTTGCCCGATAAAAAAAAATATATAATATTCATACATATTAATTTAATATGTTGATCTGTTGGGCCTAAAAAACCTGAGTCTGGCCCGTTTAAATAAATAAGTCTTTTATAAAAGTTCAAATCTAACCCATTGAGTCATTTTTCATTAAAAAAAAAAAAGAGTCAAGCCAAGCTTTTAATGAGTGGAACCAGTAGTCTTACTTATCTCCACTCCAACCTCGGTCAAATTATACTAAACAAATATTTGTCTAAAATATTGGTTCCCAAAAGCTTAAACTAATGAATTACATACTGTTTCTTTTTTCACACACAATTTTCAAAATTAAATTTTATTGGAACCTAGTTCCATCAGGAGTATAAATTACCGAGTATATTATTACAACCATTTCCAAATTACATCTTTCTCTTGAAACTTCAGTAAACCAGTACCTTACTTGTTGCTTCTTTTGGAAGGTCAATGACCCCCACCCACCCCAAAGGCTCAACACATTGAGTGGTTCTGAACTCTCAACATATTAATATACAAGAAATGTTGATGGAAAAAGAATCAGAAATTCATTTTCTAACACTAGTGCATTCTATTATTGCAGTAGGAATAACAATTGATTTCTTCTTGGTGTATGTTTGAAGTTGGAACAAGTTTGATGGGGCCATGACAAAAATTTAGTGTTTGATACGCCAAGGTTGTATTTTAATCCTACCCTAGGTCATAGTTTAATGGATCCAATCACTTTCAGCCCTCACTAATTTATTATATTAACATCATAGCTTGTTTGGATTTATCACTCAAAGTCTCAATCCATTATTTTTATTGAACATGCCTGGATAATTCAATCATTTGTTTCTAATCCAATATCTTTTGTCCTGTCTCAACATAGAAATTCCCTCATCTGTGACAGACAGAACCCCCCAGAAGGAGATTGAGAATGGGGGATTCGATTTCGATTGGTCCACGGATGTACAGCTGCTACAAATGCAGAAACCATGTTGCTCTTCATGATGATATTGTTTCTAAAGCATTTCAGGTGATCCACTTACTTGATCACATGTTATAATAACATCTGATTAATTAATTCCTTTTGATTGGTGTTGTGATCAGTCCAAGAATGGAAGAGCCTTTCTGTTCTCTCATGCACGCAACGTGTACTGCGGTCGGATGGAGGATCGACAGCTGATAACCGGCTGCACGTGGTGGCCGACCTCCACTGCGCAGACTGCAGGGAGGTTCTGGGGTGGAAGTACGAGAAGGCGTACGAGGAAACCCATAAATACAAGGAAGGAAAAGTTGTGCTTGAAAAATACAAGATTGTTAAGGAAAATTGGTAGCCTATTATAGCCTAGCCTTGTAAATGGATCATTGCACACCACTTGGCTGCCTGAAAATCAAATTGTTTCAATTTGTACAGATTAATTGAATCAAGAAATGAAAATGAAACTGTAAATATCCAATCAAGCTTCTCTGTTTCTTAAAGACACGTTGTGCTTGTTGCATCATTAGAAGGATAAACACAATGGCAAATGCGTCATTTAGCAAGGTTAATGGTTGACTATTATCGATGTGGAAATTTGTATGTGGGGATTATTGAGGGTAGGTGTAGAAAAGATAGCATTGATGATAATCAATATCATTGCAAAATTTGGACCTTAATTTCTGATAAGTAAAAGCTTGAAAAATAAGTTATGGTTGTTAGGCAAATCTACCATATTCCTACATATGAAAGAAAATGTTCCCACTAACCGTCAACCACTTATTCAAAATTCATCTCAAGTTTCAAATTGAGTGTAGTGTAGGATATGTATAAAAAGAAAGTAAGAAGCATTGTTTTTGTCAAGTTTCAGGGCCTCATTTTCAACCCTGAAAGAAGCAAAATATAACATGAATTACGAAATACAAGATTATCTTTTCAAAAATACTCCTATAATAATATTAGCCAACCATTCTAATATGAGTTGACCTTCAAATTAAAGTGCCCATCCACGGTGTCCGTAGTCTGAATGTCTGATCTGTGATTGGGCTATCAATAGCCATGGTCCATGGTGTGAGAATAGGTGATTTTAATGATATTTCAAACCATCAAACTGTGCAAGTGAGTCTCCCTTGGGGGGGGGGGGGTTCCAGTTCTAGCTGTTTACATAAGCAGTGATTTTACTGATCTCTCCCTCAAAAATTCATATGCTAAGCTGTAAGCTTTTGGCCCAAGATTAATATTTGGAGAACAGTTCAATCCATATATACATACAGGACAAGTCATAGATCTCCAGAGCACACTCATCTGAGCAACGGACAAGGAGACAGACTCTAAACGGCAGTTTCTTACAGAACTCTTTCTAAACGGACACCGCCTCTGTTAGAAACAAATTTGTTCACTAAAATACTCCAAGAATCAGATGTGATCTTCACTTTACTACAGGCAGCAACATTAAGAACATTTGATATATCTGCTTTACACCCTTTCTCGCAAACCCCTTCGATTAAGATGGAGTAAGTAGCTTCATTTGGGGAACAGCCTCTATCCAACATCTCATCCAATAACTTAATTGCTTCCTTCACAAAACCTTTCTTGCAGAACCCTTTGATCAGAAGGTTATAAGTGAAAGAATTAGGAGGGCACCCCATCTCTACCATATCATCCCATAATTTGCCAGCCTCCGTCAACTCCCCTCTTTCACACATTCCTGCAATGAGCACGTTATACGTCAAGACACTAGGAACAGAAGCCCTCTCAAACTCATCGAACAACTTCCTGGCTTCCCAAACCTTCCCTTCCTTACACAGCCAATGTATGAGTGTGCTCAGTATCACGTTATCCGGGGTACAGTTCTTGATCAACAATATCTTCCACAACTCGCAGGCTTCTTCAGCCTTACCTTCCATGCACAACGCATCTATCACTCTGCAACACAAAGCTGAACTAGGTACATAATTCCTGTCAAGCATTTCACTAACCATATTTACAGCTTCCCCTGATTTCTTTTCTTTGCATAATGCCTCAATCATAACACTATATGTAACTTCATTAGGCTCAACCCCATTCTCCACCATTTCATCCATCACTTTCGTTGCATCGACAAACTGCCCCAGCTTACAGAACCCGTCCATCAGAACTGTATACGTGGTGGCATCCGGCAACCAACCTCGATCCAAAAGGCAATTGAAAACTCTTTTTGCTTCCAACATATCGCCTCGTTCCACATAACCAGACATAATGGTGGTGTAACTCACCACATTTGGGACCATTCCCATCGCAGGCATTTCATCTAACACTTTAACTGCACTCTCTACCTCATCCTTCTTACACAAGGCCTTTAACAAGATATTGCAAGTAAACACATTGGGGATAACTCCGAACCTTTTCCGACAGTTCTTGAACATAATGTATACAGAATCATACTTCTTATTCTGAACTAAAGCATTTAGTAGAGTATTAAAGGAACGAACTGACCTCTGAACTCCAAAATCATTAATTTGAAGAAATACCTTGATCGCCTCGTTCGGTTTGCTGGCAATACCATAGTTACGAATCAGAGTGATAAATACGTTTTCTCCGCATCTGAATTTCGAATTACGCAATTCATTTAATAGAGACGGTATGGGATCGAATGCTCGCAATCGGGAGAGCTTGTGGATAATGGAGTGATAGGTCTCGTAAGTATGGTGGAAATTTGGAAGGTAATTCCCGGCGTAATGGAAGATTTGGAGGGCAAGATCCAGATTTTGTTGCTGGGTGATGATGGAGCAGAGGCGTTTAGGGGTGAGTTTCTGTGGCCAGGGTTTAATTGGGGGCGTCACAGTGTAGGACTTGAGCAATTGGGATTTGGATTTTATCGCAGAGAGATTCTGGTAGTGCTCAGGAGAGGGGATGGTGGAGATTGGGCAGAGCACTGGCGAGCTTCCGGTGGCGAGGTGGCGGAGGGCACTGATTTTCCGGTAACTCAACATGGTGAACCGGTGACGGAACGATGAAAGTGAAACGAGATTTGGGAGACGTTACATCTCTTCGGGCTTCAGCGGGCTGCCCCTTAATTGGGCCAGGCAGGCGAAGCAGCCCAATTGATGGTTTTCTGTTCTTGAATTTATGACTGATCAATAATTAGGCCCAATTGATGGGTTTCCTTTCTGGGGTTAATGAATTTTCGGGTGCACCACCCCCAAATTTATACTTCCTCCGTCACGTTTCAATCTTTACATATTTTTTTATTTTGACGTCTTATTTCAATTTTTACATTTCTCTTTTTAGTAAATAGAACCACACATCACACTAATACACATACCCACTTCACATTAAAATAATATTTCTCTCACCTCACTACACATTAAAATACTATATTCCTTAATCTACGTGCAAAAAGCAAACGTAAAGTTTGAAACGAAACGGAAGGAGTAGGTTAAATAGGTAGTGAGATAGTTTTTTATTTTTTTAAAAATTAATTATTTTATTTTTTTAATGGTGGAGATTAATTTGAACATAAATATAATGGTTTAAATTCTGCACCCTAGTTTTACTCAGTAATTACCTTTACTTTACATTACATTTTTTGAAAGGGTCACATTTATTTTTTACATAATCTGATTATACTCTTCTATTTTTTCATAAATAAGCAAATAATTATGCATAATATCTCAAATTTTATTAATGACTGAAAAAAAAAGTGATAATTCCTAAAAAAGGAACACCCTAAATTAAAAAATAAATAAAATATTTCCTAACGTTTGTTCATAAACACTAGACGACATAATTGGCGTTTTAATGCCACAAAAAATATTTTTTTGGTATTGATGAAACTTAAAAGCAAGCTGCTGGTGATGATTAGGAGTGGGACATTGTGCCAAGGTAACGCTACTATCAGAACAGCCAGGCAACACTCCAAATTAAGAGTAGTTTTTTTTTTTTATTTTGCAGAGAGTATATATACATCCTAAAAATACAGTATCCATAGGAGTATATTTTTCAAAATTATTCAAGTACATACAATTACCAGTTTATATGTGATAATGTAAATACTATTATCTAGACATTGCAATGAGGAAAAAGTCAGAATTTTGAGGGGAAAACTAAAAAATATTATAAAAATGGAAGCAGGGGTGCAAATGCCCCCATAATCCACCCTAAATGCATTTTTAATGTACAAAACTTCCCATGATAGTTGAGTGAGCACAAAAGATGGAAGAACCACTCTTGTGATTTTTGATATCCTGTCCTGATAGTCAGATGCAAAAATTAATTATTAACAATAATAAATCATATGGAATGATCATGTTTTGGGTGATTTAATGAAATATTGTGCTATGAATTAATAAAAAAATCAATTTGTATTTATTTATTTAAAAAGTAATACGTGGACAGTCTCGTATGTGTTGCCTTTGTAAGAGAGAAGAATGATGGATTTGTAGATGGTTAAGAGACGCCCATCATGAAATAGGTAGGGAGGGACCTTGCCATTATTATTTATTTTCCAACTTTTTTTTTTTTTTTTTTGACAGATATTGTATTTTCCAACCAAAGCGCCAGCAATATACACTCTTTTATTTTCCTCCCAACAAACAACCACTGTAATATTGCACCCTCCTTTTCATATCTTGTTTCCTCCCCCCACACCCCTATAATAGTTGGCAACACAACCAGCCCATATATTAATATTTTAATTTTACCTTTTAATTTATATATTTTGGCTCTAACATGTTTTACATAAATACAGTCTCATAAGATTTTTTTTTTAAGTAATTGGCAACTGTGAAATTATCATGTTAACACACTTCATATTTCAATAGACCATTTTAATATAAAAGAGCAATGTTATTATTAATTTAAATAAATAAATAAAATTTAAAATAAAAAATATAATATGTTTGAACCCACACAAGAGACAACGCTTTATAGCTAGTGTTAATTGTCAAGGGGTTGAAATTCATGTACAATGATAATTCTTGAACTTAATGATATAGAGAAGCCTCGTATATATGTTCTAATAATACATTATACTATCATTCAATACGATTTGTATTATAGTATATTCTATTCTCTAAACATTAAATAGTACTCATTAAAGCATACTCCCTTTAAATAGTACTCATTAAAGCATACTCACCAGTTTCAATATTTAAGTTTACTTTTTGCACATTGATAAAGAGTATAATATTTTAATAGACAGTGGTGAAAAATATAATATTTAATATAAAGTGGGTGAATGTATTAATGTTGGATGATATATTAATTGTTTTAGGTGGGTCTCACATTCCAAAAAGAAAAACATAAACATTGAAATGAGACACAAAAATAATTACTTTATCTCATAGGACACACGTACTACCTCTAATACAAATACCCTATATATTAAAATGTGTTAACTTCTCCGACACGGAGGGATCAATAAAGAACAAAAAGAAATAGAAAAAGAAACCCACTATTGGCATTGGTGGTACCCAGATCTGCTAAATATACGACTTTTTTTTGTTTAAAGTATTACAATTAATTATGAAACTACTGCGAGCTTATCGTACTGACGCGTCACCTTTCCACCATTTCGGAATCATGATCGAACGATCCAGGTCTCTTGCAGCTCTTCAACCTTAACAATCCGTACAATTTTCGAAACTCCTTCGGCACCGTCTCCTTCCACGCCGCGCCACCTACGTCCTCCGGCATACACGACGGTGCTGGAGAAGATGCAGTGCTGTCACTCTGCCGGACTGCAACCTTTCCGCCACTCTTGTTGTTCGATTGAAGAGCCGAGATTACCGATTTCAACGCGCGGCTTGGCGACGACCGATTCACCAACATCAACTCACTGATCTCCGCTGGACTCATCGTAGCACCGCTCTGGAATATCTCCTCCACTTGCGGAAATAATTTATGCTCCTTAACGCCTAAATAATTGATCGCCAGATTTTTGAAAGAAGTGAAATCACAGAGTGGAAAGTAAATGTGCATATCGATTCTTCCCGGTCGCAATAAAGCTGAATCAATTCCCTCTTTAGCGTTCATCGTGAAAATCATAATCCTTTCATCCTGTGAATTCAGTAGCCCGTCCATGAAATTCAGAAGACCGGATGACGTAATTTTCCCCCTCGATTTCTCCGATACATAAAGATCCAAATCCTCGACGACGATCAGAGACCTGTGCGTTGTTTGCAACAGAAGCGAGTTGAGATCTGCCTCATCAGCGATTTGCGACAGATTCACGTTGTAAACGTCGTAATTCAACAGATTAGCCGTCGCCGCGATGAAACTGGATTTCCCCGTACCGGAGGGACCGTAGAGGAGATAACTGCGCTTCCAAACGCGCCCTAATTTGTGGTAATACTGTTTGGATTTGAGAAACGTTTCCAAATCGTGACGAATTTTTGCTTTCAAATCCGCGTCGAGAACTAGGGCATCGAATCTGGCTGGGTGATTGAACGGAACCGATTTCCATTTGCCGTTGCAGTTGTTATGAATCTTCAATTCCCTCCCCCTCTGTTGGATGTCATCGGACACCGTGTGAACGTGTTGCAGGTAGGGTTTCAGAATTCTGCGCTTATCCTTCTTTTTAATCCTCAGAACGAAACTCCGCGAAACAATCTGTTTCCGATCATTCCTCTCCACCTGATTGATCCACGAAACTCGAGCGCCGAGGAAGACGTCTTGCACCGCCTGATTGTCGTCGAGAGCGAGAACGATGTCGTTTGGATTCTCGCCGGAGAAGAGATTGGTGAAATCGGAGTCTTCTAAGAAAGACAAGGAATTGACATAGAGCGAAACTCGGCGGTAGAAGAGATTCTCCTGCTGAGTGGAATCGTTCAACTCGGGCACCCTGAAGTGCTGGTGGACATGAACTCGATCTCCGACCCACTCAAACCACTTCCTCAGGGCGAAGATGAGCGCCGTCCGGTGTAGAAACAATCGAACCAGAAAAATCAAACACACAACGGAGAAACATATCGACAACCATTTCAGAACAAACATGAGCATATACACCAAACAATCTCTAACCAAAAAGAAAGAAAACAGAGATTACACAACCAAATTTATTCAAGGAGTTTTGTTTTGTTCTGTTTATATATATTGAAGAGTGAAGAAGTTATTGGACGGTTTGGCGTAGAAATGGGAATAATAATAAGAAAACAGAGAAACAAGAAGTGTGTTGGCAAATAAATCTGTAAAAAAATAAATTAGGAATAAAGTTGATATTTTCTTTTAGTAGTGGAGGTTGGTGACGTTGGTCCCCAAGATGTGTACAAGTATACTTTCCAGCCAAGAATTAGCCACAAGAAATTATAGTATGATAATGTATTTAATACTAATGGACTGTAATAGAGTACACGGCAATGTTGTTTTGATGAGGTCTTGTTTGGATTACTTCTGATATTTTATTTTTTATTATTTTTAAACACATCTGCTATAAATTTTAATTATCATTAATCAAAAAATAAATAAATCGTATAAGAAACGGTGTAAAGTAACACATGACATTGATTGAACCTTTTCCTCCAACATTTTGATGAGAAAGTCAGAGTGTTTCCCTGGTAAACGGTCAGTGATGAAGTAATTAATGGTTCGGCAAAATATTTAATTTAGTTTAATTTGATTTGATGCAATAAAGTGTGTAATATTGTCAAACTGTAATAAACGGCTTGGATTCCTTCTTACGCTTCATCTAATCATCCTAGTGTAAGAGCCTAAAAAGCAATGAGTGTATATTGGATGTATCCGGGTGCATCTATATGTATATATTTTTTTATTTTATTTTGTATAAATATTATTTTATTTTATATACGTGTTTTGTAATAATTGTATACTTTTTCACATTAAGTTTTCATTAAAAAAACTAACATCTATATGTGTATAATTTTTTATTGAATATTATATATAAATTTTCATTAAAAAATTAACAATTAAATTGTATACTTTTTTACTCTTAATTGTGTATGTTTTTGTTTATATTTGATGCACTCAGATGCACCCTATAAATTGCCAAAAGCAATTAAGTAAAACTTAGTTTTGAATTTCCAGCTAATTCTAGTTTAGGGTTTTATTTTTTATTTCTTGTGATTTGCTAGGATGTGTGGTTCAACTACATAGGGAAGTCTAAAAATTCATCATTTATTGGTGATTGCAATAAGACCATTCTATAAAATTGATTTATTATATTTATGCCTAATTGCAATTTGCAGATATGGTATATTCCTTTGTTTGGTGTGAATGCATTAAACAAAAAAAATATACTAATCTTGATATTATGACTACTCCCTCCGTTCCGTGCACCGTTTACTGTAGCTTTTGTGAGAGCTTTATGCAGTTAAACGGTGCAGTTTGATCAGGATGGAGTGAGTATACACTAATAATATCTCATTTAATGCAACTCCACTCTTACTAAAATTATTTAAAATCTCATAATGGTGCACCAATTAAAAGCGCAAAACTTCGTCCAACCATACATGTACATTATTTTAAATCAAACAACAAATGTATATATACGCATTTATATTTGCGTATTATTGCAAACCAATAAGTTCTGTTATATTGTGACAAACAAAAATAATTTGCAAAATTAGTCGCCCTCATGAAAAGTGAACCTTTGTACACCATTTAGTTATCTACCATTTATATATCCATAAATTAGGCCATTATTTCAAACATCCATGCAAGTTAATCAATTTCATTTGATTTTTAACATGGATGTAAAATTAAATTAAATACATGTTAATTTATTGTTATTTGTTAAAAAAAAAAAGTAGCTCTGATAATCGTTAAACGATTATGATCA
This sequence comes from Pogostemon cablin, assembly GCA_023678885.1. Lineage (NCBI taxonomy): Eukaryota > Viridiplantae > Streptophyta > Magnoliopsida > Lamiales > Lamiaceae > Pogostemon > Pogostemon cablin. Next base: position 31,819,119 of record CM042952.1, on the reverse strand, counting down.
TGTTTTCAAGTGGATTTCATGTAATATATATTTTTATATACTATGATGTTTTCAAGTGGAGAATGCTTTCACCTTGTCACTTACTTCCTTATACAATATGTTTCGAGATTCAGAATGTTTTTAAAATTCAGAATTTAAAATTTAGGTGAATTAAAAGATTCAATAAACAGTGAGAAAACATTTTTATTTTGGGATTTTGAATAAAATAAATTTTAATTTTAAATCAATGATAAGGGAAGTATTACAGGACGGTGCATATCAAATCTTTTGACAATAAATGAGATACATCTCATAGCTAAGCTGCTGGCCGGGTGTAATAATCACACACCTTAATCTTTAATTAAAATAAATTAATTAATCACAAGTGGTTTAAATGAATTATACTATATGATATGATGTATTTTTAATTGAGTTATGATTGACTGAGTATGCGAAATTGCGGCGCGGTGTCCTCCAATTCTGAAACGATGGACAATTTTTTAAATTTATTTTTGCCATAATTATTAGTATCCTTTAAGAATATTAGTAATTATTACCCCATTTGAGAAGATTGTATCATAAACCTGATGAGTGAATAAATAAAGCAAGTTGGGAAGCTTTTGGTCATTATTTGATTCTAATAATAATGGCATATTCTTTATGAAATTAAAAGGTATACTGCATACGTGTAATTAGATATTCCATAACATATTGGACCAGATTGTCACTTTTTAGAAATTGCTAAACACAATAACAATTAACGTGTGGTAGCCGTGTGAGCCAAGAAGATTCTTGGAGATCTTATTCACTCTCTTTCATATATTGACAAATTGAATGAAGTAGAATCTATATTCTAATATAGAACATTCTTTTTTAAGATTATTTCTAATAATATGTATTTTGATTCGGTACCTTTTCAATTAAAAATCACACCAGATATATAAAAAGGGAGGAAATCAATAACTACTATAGGTGATTGATTTTGATTTGATTTGATTTTGAAAACCAAGATTTTATAAATTATTTCCCCTAACACATTTTCTCCCTTTATATAAATTAATTACTCCGTCGGTCTCATTTCAGATAACACTTTTCATTTTGGGTTGTCCCAAAAAATTTGCACATTTAAAAAAAAATCATCATTCCCCATACACTTTATTTAAAAAAACCATCTATACCTAACATACTTTATCATTTATTTATTACTAAAAAATATCATTATACCTCATAAAAGTTATCACATTTTTAATCTCTATGCCGGAATTGGGGGTGCAATCTTTTGTGGGATAGATGGAGTAATTAACACTGTCTTATGGACTAAAATTTAAAACACCGACAAAAACTCAAAATACATCTATATTACTATTTAGAGTGAGTCTCTTGTGCTCCATGACACACTGTGTCCCCATTGTAAACACAAAAGTTTTAATAATAAAATTTTTGTGTTCACATGGGAACACGGTGTGTCCGGAGGCACGTGAATATATACCAAAATGAGATCCACATTTTTGTTAGGAAAAGAATTTAAGTGGGCGGTGGTGGTCATCCAGCCCATTTGAATCTGCCGCAGGCCATTAATTATTTCTTCTTATTGGGTTGCAAATCCAGCCCATTTCTTATTGGGGGCCCATTTCAGCTGATATTTATTCTGGTGCGGCTAGAGAGGCCACTGGCCAATGCATCAACAAAACGTGTCTCATTTTCCTTCACTCGCATTTTCCTCTGGATTTCTCTGTAGAATAATTGAATTAAAAGTTCATCAAAGGCTTTGGAATGAATGGATTTTTACTCCTGTAAAATACTCTTTCTAAGTCTCCTTCGTCACATGATTAACACTTGTTAGGAAAAGGAAATCTCAAAAATTTCAATGTAATTTAATAAATCATACATACATGTGATAAATGAGATGTTACAATAAGTACATCGGTGAGAGTAAAACCTGTCCTCATTTTCCTTATCTTTCTTAATCTCTCTCTGTCTTCCCCGCCAACCTACACAGTACATGATGATCTGAGTGCTTCCAAGATTACCAGATTATTTGTGTGCTATCATCCCCTAAGCATGGCACCCACACTCACCCTCCCTAAACTTCCCACTCTTCACCCAAAATCACCCCAACTCCACCCTGAATTACTTCACTTCTCCATCACACTTCCTCAATCCCACAACCCTCACTTCAAAGATTTGCATAATGCTCAAAAACTCATCAATGAAACAGTTTACCACCTCAAATCGGCTTCTCTCCCTCTCACAGCGCTCGCATTGCCTTTCTTTTTAGACCCCAAGGTATGTAAAATTGCCCATTTCATCCCAAATGATGCAATTCTAGTTTCTGATTTACAATTGAATAGGATGCACTTGCTGTTGGGGGGGAATTTGGTATTCTGGAAGGGAGATCATTTGCGTTGATTCATCCCATTGTGATGGGTGGGTTGTTTTTGTACACCTTGTACGCTGGATATCTTGGGTGGCAATGGCGGAGGGTTCGTACCATACAGGATGAGATCAATGAGCTGAAGAAGCAAGTTAAGCCCGTCGCCGTCACCCCTGATGGCACCCCACCTGCTCAACCACCAACCCCCTCGCCTCTTGACGCCAAGATTCAGCAGCTCACTGAGGTATAACACCCCCTTATATCTACGTCTTAACTAGGTCACCAAGGCATAATTTTTAGTGCTACTAACTAGGTTTCTGCCCTTTCTTGCTGCTCTTGGATTAATTGGGTTCAAAGTATAATGCACAAGTGAGATTTGTGAACTCAAGTAACAAATAAAGTTTTCTTGTATTTGTTGAGCATCTCCAAATTTATGAGCCAGGATGAAGTAGTGAAATGTTCTTGAAGGATTTTTGTAGGAAATCTGGTAGCCAAAGATATTGTTGTGTTCATGACATTGAATTGATTGATCTCATCAGGAAAGAAAAGAGCTTATTAAAGGGTCATTCAGAGATAAACACTTCAATGCTGGCTCCATACTGCTCGGATTTGGGGTGTTTGAGTCTGTCTTTGGAGGGGTCAACACATGGTTCAGGACAGGAAAGCTATTTCCTGGACCTCATCTATTTGCTGGCACAGGTATAGCTACAAGATTTCCATCATTTATAACTATCTACAAACAAGAATAGCTGAATATTAGCCATCTAATTATGCTTATTAAAGTTTTATGTGCTTAATACTTGATTTAAAACCTCCATTTAAATTCTTGAGCCTTCTCATGTAAAATAAGCATCAAAGGCCAATGTGTGCTGTTATGATCAGTCTTAGGAGGTACATGGTTAAGATTATGCCGAACATTCCTAAAGATCTCACAAATTTCCAATATTTCCAGTAATTCTTTGAGTTACTTGATCAACTGTCGAGTCTAAGGTGAGAAATAAATAATTTCCTCCTCCTAATTCCTAATTTACACTATAATGAGAAGGAAAGCGTCTGAAATTATTAGAAATGTAAAAGAACCTGTGATAACAGCCTGACTGGAATTCCCACTTCTTAATAAAAAGCCATGCATTAGTCCTGGATGAAGTGCTGACCATCTTCATTTGATCACATCATAAAACAGCTATAACAGTTCTATGGGCAGCAGCTGCTGCATTAGTACCTGCAATGCAGAAGGGGAGTGAAACTGCCAGAAATCTTCACATCGTGCTGAATGCATTGAATGTAATTCTCTTCATTTGGCAGATCCCTACTGGAATCGAAATCGTTTTCAAAGTATTTGAATTCACCACATGGCCTTAAATTTGTGAGTTTACAAGATTGAGTTGTTAATATCTTTGTTGATTAATGTGTATTTAGATGATTTTACTCCATTTTATTCATAAACATACTTCTCAGTCTAAACAAAAGGAACATATGTTAGTATGTATAACAGTGTTTTAAACTTAAATTACTCTAAGTTGGCATTGAAACAGAGCCATGTGTAACTGTGAATACCAGTAATTTTATAACTGTTGTTTTCTTATTGTTTTGGTGGGAAAGCATAGCCGTGGAATAGATTTGATTCATCAGAGAATAAACTTTTTGTAAAAAAATTTGAAGATAGAAGACATTAACACCATTAACACTCGAGAATAAATTCTCTTAACTTTATTTGCACTAATTAATTCCTTTTAATGTTCATTTTTCATAGTAATAATATTATATGTATTAGTAAGTCTGCCACAGAACCCCTGTTATTAGATGCTGTAAATTGTAGGATGGGAATATTGTGTATTGAAATCAGAAATTGGGAAGAAGACACTCAATGCAGAAAGAAGGTGTGTAACCAGTAAAAGTTTTATTACTAGGAATCTCAATATAGAAAAGAAAAAGGACCAAGATTTTGTCTTTGGATAGGTGTTTGTTAAATTAATCTATGTATGAGAAAATGAATGGCTCATACTATTTAGGGAAATATAATTTCTGGAAGTCGAATAAAACGCAGAGATTTGAGCAGTAGCAGAATCAGCTGCCGTGACTATGACGTAACAAATGGCTGCTGGAGCTGTGTTTGAATGTTGAGAAAGTGTTTGATTTTGAGCAGTTGATTTTGATTAGGATGAATGTGATATATAAATTGAGTGAAGCAGAAGAGATGACCCACCCCACCCCCACCCCCACCCCCTTAAGTAGTGATAGCCAGTTTTTGGGCAGTAATATGTCTCCCCTGAATCTGATGCTTTTCTTGTCAATTACTACAATTTGAGATACTCTGTTCGAAGGTTTTTTTTCTTATAAATCATCTCTCATAATTTTATCTCAGCCCTCATACTAGCTTGTCAACTAACTGAAATGGCAACTCGACAGCCTCGTCCACCATGGCTTCGATTTTCTTTCCTCCCTAATACTACTGCTCCACCACCACCACCACAACCACAACCACAACGACCTCCTCCTCGCCCCCCGGTGCTGCCTGCAGTGCCAATTAGACCAGTTCAGCCTCGGCAGCCAGCCCCTCCACCACCCCTACAGAGAGCAGTGGTACCTCCGGCTCCTGTTACACAACCATCTCCACCAAGAACTTCAGCTTCAGTACCACCAAGACCAAGGTCCCCTGTTGCGCCTCCACCAATCATTGCTCCTCTTACATATCTGGCTCCAACTCCAGAATCTCCACGAACTTCTCCTGTCGAAAAAGCTGTTGCAACTGCAGCAGCCAGTGAACCAGTCAATGGCAGGACATCTACTTCACTGTCATCTCCGAAAATAATCAAACCTTTGGAGAAAACTCAAACAGAGTCGCCTACGAAACCCAGGCCTTCATCTCGCCCTTCCCCCCCTTCAACATTGCCACCAGTGCAAAAGAAACAGTCCAATTCTGAGGAGTCAGGGATGAGAATGATAACACTTGCAGGAACAAACAAAGGAGCTGTAATGGAGTCAATTGCTATTCGAAAGAAGCCTCTGAATCTTCTAAAGAATGGTGAAGAAGACGAACCTAGAAACAAGGACAAAGCTATTGGAGAATCGACAATGCAGAATCCTGCGACGTCTTATTTCAATAGCAACGTCCAAGGACTAAACAACTCTATCTTCTACAACAGTACTTTTCGACACAACGACCCTGGAATCCACCTCTCCATCAGGAGTTGTTCTCCCAAGACTAAACCCACCATTCATAAATAATTCAGAAGAGCCCGCCAGTTATGAGTCATTTCTTGTTATAATGCTATTGCAGTGGAATAAAAAACTAGATCTAATGGTGTGAAGTAGATTCACAACATATGATTCTCTACTATGTAATCCAGTTTGTAGTGGAAGACAGCTTAGGGACAAGAATCTTATCCGTTTTCTTGTTCTATATACATACTAAGGTATGCCTTGTTGAGGGTTCAATAAAATTTGTGTTTTGAGACATAGCTAGAATAAACCAGGTTTCTATTAGGCACATGTGAAGCAGAGTTTTGTTGATCAAATAATATGTCCAACAGTCCATGTTTTGCAATGTTCGACATTCATTCACTATTACTCTCTGTCCATCAAAGTTAAAGGGACTGATACAACATGCGTAGTTTCTGGGCCATATGATGGTATCAAATTGAGGTAGCTCATCCGAATCGGGCAGAGCTAACAGAAATTCACACGAACGCAGAAAATGCCCCTAAATTTTAATCAACAAAGCCAAGTAGTAGGGCTTTTCTCCATCAACTTTGAAGCATCCTGATTTTGGGCTTAGACATGGATCAACGTCCTAAACAAAATGCATTACAAAGTTTATCGAGTTAGATTACGGATTTAGGCCTCACACGAGACTCTGGGTTCCTGTGAAATACACAAAAAGACGTATACGATGGACTTAGAGGAATCTGATCGACTGTGTCATGAACTCATGTTTAAAACACTCCCATGTTATTGTTTGAAAAAGTTTGCATTCAACATATATACACATACATATCATGCATGTATATTATACAGGTGTAGTTAGGAAGCAGTTTATGCATGATGAATTATACTATGAGAGAATCTGAACGAAATGAATGTGTGGAAACTCTATATGGACCTCAGAAACTGCATTCTTGGTATGCAAAAGTAGGGCATATCACTTTCTGAAATTGTACGTTCATGCACATTCCATGCTTTATACAGCACATTGACCCACTCCTCACCAATCATATCTGGTGCTTTCTTCCTAACACTTCTGCAAAATACCAATGCTAAATAATAATAATAATAATAATAATAATAATAACTTTGACTACTCTTCTAAATACCCCAGCTTCATCCATTCACCTTCTTCCCATTGTCTTTACTTGAAAATTTTCCAGGTGTGTAACTGAATTCAAGATTATATTTTTTCCCATATATACAAGCACCCATCAACTTGCACCAAATCAAAGTGTTTTTTTTTTTTTTTGGGTTGGCCAAGCTTTAGAGGCAACCCTACTGATACAATTCATGAGTTAGATTTAGATCCACCATTACACATGGAAGATAATTAAGGAGATAGTATTTGATATCTTTATATACATGGAGAAAAGAAGAGAATCCCAAAAGATTAGTTGCAGAAGTAGGGCTGCAGATGGGGCTTGAGCTAGCAATAGCCACACAAGAAGGTTAGCAGCTGGCTTTTTGAAGAATCCAAAGCCAACTACTCAGATAGTGTAGTGTAGTGTTAGTTTGCTTTACAAGACCAAGGTAAGGCCCATGAAATTCACTACCTATTACACTCATCTCATTTGGTTGCTTTAATGTTTTTAGCATCTAGCCTTCCCTGCCTATCGCCTTGCTGTCCTAAAAATCCTCTTTTTTTTTTTTTTTTTTTAATTATGATAAAGTGTTGTCAATGGACATATTTATATACCTTTAATTGTTTGTCGCATCAAACAAAGCATGCATTGTTTGATTGAATTTGTGCATGATTCTATGGAAACAATGCCAATTTATAGAGGTTAGAGCTGCTATTTTAAACTAGCCTGGCCGACATGAGTCAAATCAATTGTTTAAAATAAATTAATTTATCTTTTTATTATTTATTAAAAAAGAAAATATAAATATTATGATGCATGTTTAGTTCGTAAGAAAATTTCCTTATGCGCATAATTGGTGAGAGGAAACATTTAGGCAAAAGGGATTAATTAAGGTTCGTAGACGTAGTCACAAAATTAAGGTTTAAACATGATAAATTGTATAAATGAGTTTTTTTTTTGGGTTAATTGGAGTATCCATATTTAGATCCGTTTAAAGATTGGATATTTTGGTGGGTGGAGACATAAATAGTGGAGTAGCAGGTTTAATCAATTTTGGCTTTTGGTGATATTGAGATTTCATTGGAATTGCACCATACCTTAACCAACTTTTTAACTTGTGATTGCAGCTCAATTAAATGGTTTTTCTGATCCCACCAAATCACATATACATAATTCCTTCTTTTTACTCATTCCTTTTTTTCTTTTCTTTTTTTTTTTCTTTCTAATTAATTATTTGTAATTTGTGATAATACGAGTATACACATCTTAATTTTTGCGATTACAAAGTGTGGTATCGTAAATCATTCTAATTATTCTTAATCCAATTAAATTTATGATCATATCTATCTATTTATCCTATTAACACTAAAAAACATTTATCACCAACCTAATATTTGATTAGGAAAAACTTTAATTTCACTGTTAAATTGAATTAACATTTGATTAACAATAAAATTAATTGTTAACTTTTTCAATAAAAAAAGTGGTGGTATTTTTACCAATAAAAATGCAATTTCATTGGTAATTCATTGACCATTTATATTTCGGTAATTAACCCATTGACAATTTATATAAAGATTTTGTTGATAAACAACGGATATTATTTCATTAATAAAAGCATTATAAATTTATTAGCATTTCATCATTGTTAAAAGATAAATGTAATTTTTGTTTCCAATTCCATATCCATTGGTAAATTAACAACCAACCTAAGTATTTTTTTTAGTTTTTACTCGATCCTATGGAGTATTTAGTAATAATTTTATTAAATTTTATAGTTAAATGTCAGAAATTATGTTACTCCATATATTTTTAATTGAAAATTTATTAAAAAAAAATTATCATAATAATTAAATGTAAATAAAAATTAAAAAAAATCAAGAATAATTTTCATCCGCATGTTAAGCGAATTTGACATATGTAATATGCATGTGTGTGTGAAGTTATTATATTACTATATACATGAAAGGATTTAAACTTAGTATTATGTACACACAATCAAGGATAAAAAAAAGTTATTTCATTAAAAAAAAAAAAAAAAGAGGTTGTTCCAGTATAATAATCCTTGATTGTTAATGAAAGTGTGTAAATATCACAGATATAATCTGTTTCACCTATCGCAGTCATTCATATCATGATCTCATGTACTAGCTAAGTTTTGCAAGAATCCAAATCAAGCAGTTCAAACATTATTATAAGCTGCAACTTTTATTTATGGGCAGTAAAATTAGTTTCATTTATTTGATCTGTAAAAACTTGCTAGCTATTGTTTGTGCTATAAGAATAAATGTTGTTATTAAAAAGAAATAAGGTTTACATAAAAGTGGCGCTTTTTTATATCATATCATGGACAGGAATGAAATTACCACCACCATTTTCCACTTTGCCAATGCCATTGCAATTTTAACTTCTTTTTTTTTTTTTTAATAGAGAATATTCTACAGGTTTGATCAAACCAAATAAATCTAGATGAATTAGAATGACGGTAAATATTTTGTAGGATTCGCGATCCAGCTGTGATTATTATTTACAGAAGTGATTCTAATTGATCTAGGTTGATCAACATTCTATTATTATTATTATTATTTTAAAAAAAGAAATAGAATTTTGCAGTTTTAGTGATAAAAAAAAGGGAAATTAGTTAATGAAAGGAAAGGCAAGGGCACATCGGTCGTTTCAGTAGAGTTGTGCAGCATCGAAGCGGCCAGAGAGAGGAGCCAATGAGAGTGTCCCAAAAGATGATGTGGGAGTGGGGCATGGACACGTGGACCGAAGCGCTTCTATTTACACCTTCCAATTCTCCAAATTCCAAAGAAGAGAATCTCGTGTCTGATGAAAATGAAGGCAAGTTTCAGCAACTAACTTCAACGTCTGCTATTATTCTTGAATCTGCATTAATCTTATATTATGTTATGTGGTTGTGTATATAGATCTTCAATTGGGTTCACCGCAGATTCACCAACAAAGGTAATCAATCATATCCCCTGCATCCCATGTTTGTTTGTTGTTGTAGTTTAATTTGAGTGAAAGAGCAGAAGCAGAGAAGAAAAGCATTGATGAGAGCAAGTGCGACGTGTTTGGAATTCTCACCATTGGAACATTCGGATATGATCCACTCCAACACCAAACTCCACACAATAATATTATTCATAATCACTTGTTTTACGTTCAAGACGAGGACGTACTGGCCCACGACTACGAAATCAATGATGATTCTGATTCTAATTCTGATTTTGATTCTGAGGTGTTCGAGAATTTAATAGAGGAAAAGAAGAGGGAGGAATTCGGATTCGAATATTTGATGATGGAGAAGAGAGTAAGAACTACACTAGCTGACTTGTTCAATGCTCACTCTCACTCTCAGGATAACATCAAACACAACCCATTCCAACATGAATTCATCAAACCTAAACCTAAACCTAAACCTAAATCTAAGCCACTTTCCACCTTTCGAAAGAAGCTTAAATTGGAGGACCACCCACGCCCCATTCAAAAACTCCATCAAGTCTGTCTTCTCTCCCTTTATCCTCACTTACACTATCAATTACCATTCTTTATTTTTTTATAAATTAATTGAACAATGCTACTTTTCTTCATAATATTTTTTTCCCTTTTAATTAAATACTGAATGGTAATGTAGCTTATGCGGAGAATGATGAAAAGAAAAATTCATCCCGACATTGCCAACCTCAATTCCAATTCCAAAGTCGCGTTACCTAAAAAATGCGACATCAACGATCACGCTTCGCTTCTTCCAACCAGAGGTACGTTTTCTATTTCACTTTGTTTTTTTTTTCTCCTAGTTTTCATTGTTTCATTAATATAACTAGGATTTTTAAAATAATTATCATGTAATTCTTCTACATCCTCCCTTCGTCCCACATTAAATTTCACATTTTGTATTTTCGTCCATCCCATAAAATATTATATCAATCCACGTCCCTATAATTGCATTTTAATTATAAATTTATTGGGAGGGAGTATAAGAATGAATGAAAAAAAAAAGTCAACTGGGAGTCAAGTACTTTTGTCACGTGATTCGTGATCTTAATGAAAATTTTGTATTTCTAATATTATCTGTTTCAACAGCATCTATCAATGAAAAAGATAAAATTTGGGTGATGTATTTAATTAAAGATCTTAGGATCAATTCCAAAACTCATATTTAGTTGTTTGAAAGATTAAATGCTTCAACTTTCATTCTCATCTAATAAGAGTACTTTTATTGAATGCTTATAAGCCATTATAATTAACAATAAAATTAAGGGTAATTCTGGCTGCACCTGGTGATATATAGATTTAATATAGGGTAATATAGTAATTACTTAGTTAATAAAGTTAGTCACTAATTTAAATTTAAAGGTGGAAATTAAATAACACAAAATTCTAATGTTTAAATTGCACCGTAGTAAGACTATAAAATTAAAGTGAGTTTTTTAAATATAATAATATGAACAAAATACATACTCCCTCCGTCCCAAAGTTAAGTTCACAGACACTGTAGATACAGAGTTTAAGAAAAGTTACTTTTTGATCAACTTTATTGACTTTTGAGGGGTATTGTGGTATTTTTAGGTAATAAATAAATTATAAAGTATGTTATGTGTGTTAAGTTAGAGTGATATTTTTGAAATTAAGATAACTTTTGAGGTTGTTAGTTAATGTGAAGTTTCCTTTTTAGGGTGATAAACATAAGTTTGGGACGGACGAAAAGTGAAAGTGTAAAAATAAGTATGGGACGGAGGGAGTACTATATTTTTTTATAAGAATAAAAATTAAATTAGTTAGCATGATGTTTGACAAGATGATTTAGTCCATTTCACCAACTCCTTTGGCTTCTGATTTTGTGAACATATCATAGCCGTACCTCTGAAAACACTGCTCTTTTTTGTCATAAAATTGTCTACATTTTCAAGATTTGATTCTAATAAAATTGTTAACATCCCAAAAACATAAATCACAATCTAATACAAAATCTCACAATTACAATGTAATTTTAGAATTATCACCCACTTTTAAGGAATAACATACCTTATATTCCATCTTTCATTTGGTAACAAATTTTATACGTTTCGTTTTCTTGTATGTTCTATAATAAATTTCAGTTTCCACAATAATTATTTTTAAATTATGTGTCTATAACAGTGAAATATATTGTGGTATGAATTTTAATGCACCAAATTAAAAAAAAAGCAATAAAATTAGTATAAAAATATTTTTTTCTAAAACATCAAAGAATAGCAAAAGTGAACGATATTGTGTGGCAGAGTACATAATACCAATTAACATTATAATATATTTCTCATAAATATCTTCCATTGTTTGAGTTTGTCAACTTTTTGCTTAACTAATATTCCTCGACGTCTTATTAGGGACAAAATTTAATCGCATATGTATATGATCATGACTAAATTAGTAATGATACGAGGATGATATTTTTTCTTCTTTTTTAAGCATTTCCTCAGTAACAGTACACTGTACACATTTAGACCTCATTCGTTACATCGTTTATTTTTACTACTGCACTATTATTTAATTAAAAAATGTATATATCTGACTATTTTTTAATTTTTTTTATCATAATATAATATTTTTAAATAATAAATAAAGTATTTTGATAAGACATTGTGTGTTGGTAAAGTCTACTTTTCTAAAATTATTATAATGTTATTTTCTCTTTAATTATGTTTTTCTAATATTTATTGTTTTGTTTTTTTCTTTTTGCAGATGCGATTATATGACTATTCTAGGACAATTAATCCCATCGTCTATGATGAATTCTTAGTTTGTCTTCATTTTCCTAGATTAATTAACGACTTGTTTTTATTATCCAATTATTATTATCTGTGTTTCATTAGTTTTTATTTTATGCCAAAACTGTTATCAATGTACTCATTTGGTTTGTGTTAATGTTATGCACTAAGTTTGAATTTTTATTATCATAAACTTTCTTGCAAGATCAAGCGTACCACTTAAAAAAAGCACACACACACAAACAACCTTTACCAATTGAATATTATAATATTAGGAGATATATATGTGCAATTCCTCGCCTCAACCCAAATTTATTAGGTAACAAATATCACACATATAAGGTAAAATTATTGCATATTTATACACAAAATAAAGTATTGCCATATATTCCACGGTAAAAGGGAAAAACTCGTGTGCCTCGGAGACACGTCGTGCCTCCATGGGAATACAACCCTCCCCTCCATATTCTATTTAACGATATGTATTGCTAGAGGTTTAAATTGCAATTTGGGGTACAAGAATTTCACTCTAAGTAATACTGTAAAAGTATACTCCATGAAATATCTCTTTCATTGTACAATCTAAAACCTAATAAGATGACACTTTTTAGAATTAAAAAAAGTATATATATATATATATATATATATATATATATATATATATATATATATTCTACTAAGAATAACAATGAACTTTTTTTTTGTGTCCGAGTTGAAATCCAAATCAACTCAAACCAATGGTTTAGATGCATACAAATAATACATACAAGTTATTGTGATTGAAATCAGTCATCACATTCACTAATGATTGGATCATAAATAAATCTTTATCCTAACTGAACAAGACGCCTTTATTGGCTTTAATTGTGCTTTTTTATTTCTCAGCTAATCATCTAAGGGATTATATATATATATATATATATATATAATTTGATAAAAATGTATAGTATAACCTATTGTTAATAAAATTTGATGGTAATTTGATAAGGGAAAATCTATTAATACTACTACAATTTTGGCAGTCGATAATACTAAATTTTTGGAAGTAACATAATGTAGGTGACATATTTGGGCCTGATAAAATGGGCCTCTCACTACACCAGTAACGGGCCTATATTATAAAGTTGTTGGGAGTTGTAAGGGAGGTAGATAGTGCCATAGAGGGGTCAAATAATTAATAAAAGCATCCACCTAATTCAGAAAATAAAAAGGAGAATAAAATCTTAGCATGTGAATGTAGTGCGTGTACGCTGCCGCTGCACAATTGTACTTGCTATATTTATTTACTCTCCATTATCTGTCTTTCTTCACTGAATAAATATTTTATTTATTTCAATCCCCCCCTCTCTCTCTCTCTCTCTCTCTCTCTCTCCAGCTGGGGGTGTTGTAACTGTAAAAATGGCTGAAAAGGTCTTCACTATTGAGGAGGTAGCTCAGCACAACAAACTAGGTGATTGCTGGGTTATAATATCTGGAAAGGTATCATTTTATTTATTTATTTATTTTTATTTGTTGGAGGATTTTGATCACATGCAACTTATTTGTGTGTGGGATAAAAACAGAATCTCAACTGATTACACTTGGGCTTTGAGGGAATTTGAGTTATCTGTTTCTACTCTGTAGGATTAATTATTTTTTTTAAACGCTTATCTTGTGATGATTGATTAAACTTAGATTTAGATTGCTCATATTAAAAAATACTCCATAGTAAAAACACAATTAAACACTATGAATTAATTCACTCCAGAATCCACAAACAAATTGCTGTCATAGTTTTGCAGCTAAAGGTGACTCTATTGTTTCAATATTGATAATCATACAGTTGTCAAAGATGGAGGCTATGGTATTTGAAAGAAAATTTGATGAACAAGAATAAAATTCTTAAGACCAATTCACTAATAATTAAATACTAATTAATAAAAATCAAGAAAGAGAGAATGAGGGGGGGGGGGGGGGGGGGTTCACTCACTGATTCTGTCTACTCTCTCACACACTTAAATGACACTGATGTCGATTTTTATACAGGGGATTAATTATTCCAAGGGGCTTAGTTGAATTTTATTTTTAAAAAAATGAGAATTTAAGATTGGAATTACATTCCCCTGAAATAAACAATGTGGAGTATTTGATACCTGTAAAACATGCCTTATGACTTTTGCTGCTGTAGTTGAAACTTTAAAGCACTACTTTAATCAATATTTAAAATTATTTGAAAAATATAAGGGATTGCAGATAAAATCTACTCCACATGATACTTAGTTTGAAGTAGATTATTCAGAATATTAGCATGGTTTTGAATTTGGAATTAGAAATCAAACTCTTACTAGCTAGGAATACAATTATAACTAGATTAGTTTTGTGATTTGTGGAATAAGCATTAGCTCCATCCAAACACAACTCATTTGATGCTACAAGCAAAAACATGTTATTTTTAGTTGTTATTATTATGAGATTAATATGAATATGTATACTAGGTGTACGACGTGTCACAATTTTTAGAAGATCATCCAGGAGGAGATGATGTTATCTTAAATGCAACAGGTAATATTTGCAAATTAAGTCACTCCATCATTAATCTCAGACATGCATGTGATCAATTGGTTTGTCTGAAAATGTGTAGGTAAGGATGCAACGGTGGACTTCGAAGACGTTGGACACAGCACCGATGCCATAAGGCAGAGGGAACAGTTTGTGATTGGTCGTGTCGATGTCTCCACTCTCCCTTCCGAGGACACCGCCTCTGCTCCAACTGCTAAACGAAACACCGAATCGACTGCTGATTCATCTAAGGTTTGGCTCATTGTGCTGCCCCTATTGATTGTGGGAGTAGCATTTCTTCTTCGTTTTTATTCTAACAAAAATGAAGAGGTTTGATGATGGGATTCATTCTCATTAATGTGTTGGTGAAGCTATCAGCTATGTATTATTATATGTAGTTTATTGATGCGTATCTTTACAAACCACTTCAGTATCTTCTCAAATCAATAATATGTAGTATACTTTCTTTAATGATCAGCTTAATTAGCAATCGATCAACATTAATGCTTTAGCTTCTACATCGTAATTCTATTATGAGATGAAAGGCTGTGGAATTAATTAATTGATTAAATAATAATTCACTACTAGTATATTTTTTTAGACCATTTCAAACTGTTAGGCCCTTATAATTGTCCAATTTAAAATAAACCAAAGTGGGCAGAGTTTATTTAAAATAAAATAAAAACTCATAAAATCACTGGGCTGATGCATTCTTCGGCCCATTTTTATAGAAACCATTATTGTAGGCAGTTGTGGTCCAAAAAATAAAAGAGCCTAAAGTTAATCAAACCCAAAATAATACTAATAATAAACCCTGATTATATGAAAATACTCGCACATTTATTAGTGGACTCTGTAAGCTTGAGTGTTTCATCGGTTGATTAAAAGTAACTTAATTATTTTCCGTCAAAAAAAAAAGTAACTTAATTATTTTACATAAAAATTCAATTATTAACAAACGATAATTTCATTATTTCTACATAATGATTTATCACTTATTACTAGATACTCCCTCTATCTGCTCGGAAGATAGTTTTTTTTTCCTTAATTATCATGCACAAAAGTAAAATATTCATCCTATTTTTTTGTTTGAAATTTTGGGAGGGTCACCGGTTCAAAAGGTGGTATCCTAATTATTGCAATTAATTATTGAGTTTGATAGATTGTACTCCCGGTTTGGCAGGTTGTACACCACGGCACGTACCAACAGCACACATTTACCACGTGGTACTGAGAAATTAGCTGTAATTAATAAACCACGATTTAATGAATCAAAATCGGGATACGCAAATTTTTGGGCATTTTTACTTCTTCTTTAGATTTGTGTGACAACAAGTCTATCGAATACTTCTTCCGTCCCGCCCATATTGCAACATTTATTATAATTTTGTGAGAGCTTTATGTAGTCAAACGTTACAATTTGATCGAGACGGAGGAAGTACTTGAAACATTGAGAGAGTGTATACAATACTCCCTCCATTCCAAGAAAGTTTATACCCCTCTTTTCGGCATAAAGATTAAGAAAGTGATAACTTTTATGAGTATTATGATATTTTTTTGTATTAAATAAATAATAAAATATTTTTTAGAAATATGCAAATTTTTGTAGGATAACTCAAAATGATAAGTGTAATATCTGAAATGGGACGAAGGGGTATATAACAACATAATAATGACTAACCTAACTCTCAATTTACGCGTTTATTCGACATGTTATATCTAAAATAATCATGTTCAATACACTTGTCAGACATTACAGTTATAACTTCATTGTCATTTTTTAATCTAATGGAAAATTTAAAAGAATTGAATCAATGCATGCCAGACCTAACCAATATTGTTTAGTGCTCTTACTTTTCAATCTCTTTAATTTAATTAATACTTAAACTATACATTTAACTAAATGTAGTATTTAAATTAGAAATTTTTATATAAGAAAAATGAGTGTATATTGGGTGCACCGCTGCAAGGGTGCACCCATATGTGTATACTTTTTTATTCTATTTTGTATACATATTTTGTAATAATTGTATACTTTTTTCATATTAATTTTTCATTAAAAAAAATTAACATCCATATGTGTATAACATTTTATTGAATATTATATACAATTTTTCATTAAAAAATTAACAATTAAATTGTATACATTTTTACTCTTAATTGTATGTATTTTTGTTTATATTTGTATGTTGGTGCACCCGAGTGCACACCATAAATTGCCAAGAAAAATAAAGCAACTTGTTGTATGGAATGAACCGTTTCATGTATGAATTTTTTTTTCCTCTCTTCTTATTCTGTCTTTTTTATAATTTGTGGCATATTTTGTCCCTAAAATTTAATATTTACTCCTAAACATCGTTGGGTTTCTAGTAACCTAGTAACCTTTTGGTATTATTCGTTATGTGATTTACATATCTTTTTTATTACTGACTTTGATACCATTGTTGGGTTTATCGGCCCAGCGGAGCTCGGTCCACTCAATCCAATACGGTTTTTCTTTTTGCTCTTTGAGCTCACACCCAAAATGTCTCATGCTAGGAAGAGTCTATTTCACACTTATAAATCCATAATCATTCTCACTTCTAACCGATACGAGACTTTGATTGACTGACAGCAAACACATCATAGACCTATAAACTTTGTAGTAGCTGGGTGCATAACGTAGTTTAAGTTAAGTGATATATATATATATATATATATCCGTTCCCTCAAACCGTTCCCTCAAATTAAATAATGAAAATTGATGAAGTGGTACTATATAAAGCATTATCCATATATATTAATACCTACTGAATAATTGATGAAACTGTTTGATATGTATAGAGCAATCCAAAAACAGGCCATCCATCTATATTCTCAGGAAAGAAATTAAAAAAATTAATAGTGAATGGGAAAGAGTAGTCATTTTCTTACAATAAATTAGTGTATTACAGGTTGCGAGATTCGTGGGATATGCCAGGCGGATGGGATTATTAATCACTTCATCCCATAATCGACAAATTATATATGGGCTATGCTACCCTCTTTTATTTTGTATTTTTCATAATTTACAACTATATCTTCTGAAACCAAACCCCCCATCAATTTTATTTCGAAAACCCACCATCAAAAGTGGTAACATACTTTGTTAAAAAATGATACTCAATAATGATTATTACACTCGTTAGTAAATTATTGTGACGGATGACGGAAATTTATAAATTTTGGCATCTCTTCTTAATTTCTATTTGTTTTATTCCTGATATTGTTATTATTTGTAAATTCTCGCACTGAGCAAGAGTCAAACACCAAATCGGTCATAATATGAGAGCCTTATGACTAGTCAGGTGACCATGTGGCATATAGTGTTACTTGATCATAACTTATTAAATAATTTATTTATATTAAAGTTTCTTATTAATTTAATTATCTTTCACAAAAATATCCGTCACTAAATCCATCACAAAAAATTATGTCACTATAGTGACGAAAAAAATTCGCCACAAAAAATTCCGTCACTATAGTGACGGAAAAAATCCGTCACAAAAAATTCGGTCACTATAGTGAGGGAAATGCTCCGTCACAAAAATATCCGTCACAAAAACTTCCGTGACTATAGTGAGGGAAAAACTCCGTCACAAAATTTCCGTCACTATATAGTGATAGAAAAATCCATCACAAAATTTTTCGTTACTATTTCCATCACAAATTTGAATTTCCGTCACAATAGCCGTCACAATAGTGACGGAATATTTCCGTCACAAAATTTCGTCACTATCGGAGCATTTTTTTTTGTAATGATTTATTAATATTTATGATTTAAAAATATCAAATTACTCCAAAAAAAAATAATTTTTTATACATAATTGATTATTCATGAAAATTCAAGTGTGAACGTTTGTATGGAACATGTTAAATGACAACCTAATCTAAAAACTTAAGCTGATAAAGAGATAAATTGTTTAATATTTAATCGAGTCACTCTAGAGATACTAATTTTGAAAAGATAAACAAAATAGGCCAATAAGGTGTATAACAGTCGTGTGCAAAAAAATAAATAAAATAAATGCATACACCATTTTTTAAATTTAATCAAGTGACGTGTATAAAGACTCATAAAAAAATAACGAAATAAAAACATTAAAATGAAAAGAAAATTTTGAATCCCAAACATGTGACGGGTAAAATATCAAGTCTAGATCTACAATTAGGCTAATTTGATTCGAGATTTGAGGGCATAATCTTCTTTTAATTGATAGGATTTATTTGATAAAAGTAAATAAGGGCTAGCTAGCTAGTAGTAGGACTTTGCCATTTTCCTTTATCTACGCTAATTAAATTTATAATTAGTGCTATAAACTTCCATTCTCAATATTTTTCCAATTATTACATTGCATTTTGTTATCAAGTTCAATTTGAATACTGTGTGAATTTAACTAAATAAAAATAAACGCCAAAAATAAAGAATGATAATTTTTAAAAAAATCTTATTTTTAAGAAGAGTTAGATATTCCTTGCATATTATGTTAGTTTTATTCAGTAATGTACGTATGTTTTTTAATGTGTAATATTTTTTCATATTCAATTATTCATTAAAAAATTAATACAAAATTCGCTAAAGTTTTTATTTAGTAGTTTATATATTACTTAGTATTATTAAGTGTAAATGAATTAAATGTGCACTCACGAACTAAGCTACTAGAGTGAAAACGATTTTTGTCTTTTAAGAATGAAGTAATAACTACTCTATACTCATTTAAATAATATTTTTTTTTAATTTAATTTTTGGGCAAGAAGATGGAAAATACCCAGTATAAGAGGTGTTGTGATGGGTGTAGAAGGATTAGATTTGAGCATATATTTGGGATATCCGAAGAAAGATGGGAGGGGATAATAATAATAAAAAAATTAATAAAATTAAAGTTGATGTCGAAAATATTCCAGCACATATGGGATAAATTCAAAAAATTACTGGCACTTTACTAGAGGGATTCAGGCATTGAGAAATATATGGATAGAAAGTGTCTCAGTCTAATTTCAAACGCCACAAATGGAATGTTGTTTGAAATTTTCTACAAGGAGTTATATGCTCGTTTTCCTGGAAGATGGCAGAAGCATCTGAAAATCTGCCAAGTTTAAGTATTTGAAGTGTTTTGAGCCTTTCCAACTATCTATTCTTGGTAAAGTCAACATATTTACTATATTAACTATTATATTAATGTTATGCATGGGTTTTAGGGGTCAAAGAATCAATTTAAGTAATCAAATGAATCTATTAAGTGTAGAGTCAAGTGTTTAATGCATGAGTATTCTAGAGTCTTGTAATAGCTCTTATAAATAGAGCTTCATTCCATTATATTTGAAGTAGAAAATTTGTGAGAATATAAGTTATTTGAGAGTGTTTACTCTTGTTTAGAAGATGAATTTCTTCTAAATTTTTTTTAGTCTTTTGGTGAATTCCATAAGACTACGAGTTTATTCCGAACTTGTGGTTGATTCCATTGAGTGAGGAATTGTATCCGAGTGTTCTCTTGTGTTACCTCCTAAATCTTCAATTTTCCGGTATCAAAAGTAGGAAGGAAAATAGATAAATAAAAGTGGGGTTATTCAAAGATGTGATGAATTTGTCTGTATTTGTATTGAGTATAGAGCTGGGGTATGTAGACTGGAAGTGTGCCAATGTTCAGACAAAGCTGGTTCCATTGTTGCTGTGCTGCTATTTGCTATATCTTCAATTTCAACTCTTTTATTTTCTTACACTGCTCACATCTCTATTTCCATCTCACATAATAATGCTCTATTTATTTCTCACCCCTTTATTTACACTTCATCATAATTTCTTACCAATTTCCTTTTGAATTAAATATTGTGAATTTATTTATATTGCCTGGTAATTCTATCCTCTATCATGCATATGTGTTTGTACGATGTTTCAGGAAATGTTTTGGAAAGAATGGCAGTGGATAAGTATTTCTTATGTGTATAATATAAAATATTTAATTGAATTGTAAAAATTAAGGGCAATTTCTAGGTGACCCTCTCACATGGGGTATGTACCATGTGGGGGGATTGCACACCTCTATGTGAGGGGGTCAACGGTGACCACGGGTCACCTAAGTAACCCCAAAAATTAAATAAAGTTTTATAGCCTTTCTAACAAAAGACAATCTCTTGTAAGACGGTTATTTGTGAGAATGATTGACCCATCACTAAGTATGTTTATTGTATAGATAAAATATGCTTATTTGTAGTTAAAGCATGTCAATGATAAATCATATTATAACACGCTAAAATCATACTTTAATGCATAATTCAGTGTATTTTAGAAAATATACTTTAACAACCAATAAACATATTTTGTCTAAATAATATACATATTTTAACAAGTCTCACAAATTCTTTCATATAAATAACGTCTTACATGAGATTTTGTCTTCCAAAAATAAGTGATATTTTTATAATATTATAGTTGTTTGTACTCTCTAAATGACCTTGTGAAAATGTTAATATTGTGTAAAGTTTATCAATTTTAGAAAGACAACGAAATTATATATTGAGACTAACAGAATGAAAATGTGCAAAATATTTGAGATGGAGGGAGTATTGAATAAATATTTTAATAAAAATTCTTCTATTATTAAATAAATATAACAAAAAATAAAATATTTTTTTATTAATCAAACATAATAGATAATTTGAAAATTACTTTATTTCAACTGTGTTTTTGTATCATATTGTTTAAGGAAAAAAATTTTATTAAATTTTTTTTATTGACTGAGGGGCAAAGTAGTATTTTTAAAAATATAAAATATAAAATAAATTAAGTTTGTTATTATGTAGTAATGTCAATTTTTAGCATAATAAAGCGTTTGCATCGTAAGGTTATTTGTGTTAATTGTTTTCTTTTTTCATTTTTTGAATGTAAAAAAAAGTACATTGAAGCGAACAAACGAGAAAATATAAAATATGTGGTGAGTAATAGTATATACTCTCTCCGTCCCAGGCTAAAAGTGTCATATTATGTTAAGCATAAGGTCTCTAGCCCTCTTAATTTGAGACGGAGGGAGTAATTACTATTATTATTAATAAAAAAATAAAATTATATAATATCTGAAACATCATTCCACTGTCTGCTTTCTTTCCTTGTCAGAGGCTCAGAGCAAGGAAGAAAGGATTTGTGAATAAAAATATAAAAATGATCAGTAAATTCAGTGCCATATGAGTCAATGGGCGCCAATGTGAACACTAGATAAATTATTCAATCATAAAATTGTTTATAGAAAATAGTTTAATATGACTATAATTGTTTAAACTAATAAATCATAAAAAATTCCTAACTATGGAATATAAAAAATAATTTTTGTAAATTGGGTAAAGAAGCGATGTAATATGACAAGAGCAAAAATAGAAAAAAAGGGAAGTCGTTGGATAGAAATGAGGCTACATACTGGGCCTCAAATGAATCTGAATCAGCAATCACTTTTTTTATAAACCTGTTTCTTTCTTAATTAATTAATTAATTAATTAATTTACCAAAATTCATACTGCTAATTCTCATAACTCTGACTTTGACCACATATCAGATTATTCATTTGTTTATTAAATCCAACTGTTTGTGTGGACATATACGACATAGCGCGATTCTAGTAAACTTTTTGTGGATATTCTTAAAATTTAATTATTTTATATTACCAATTGGAATTAATTTCCCACTATTTTAACCCTCAGCAATAATTAGCAACTCTTTCGTATGACCACCAAAAACGTCTTTATCATTTTATCCACCACAAATAACCATTTGCCAATTCGTGCCATCAAAATCTTTTCTACAAGTAATTTTTTATGAAGAATTCTTAATTGAAAATAATCCTAATTTGATTTCTATTATTATTAATTAAATTGGCTCCTTGAACAAAAATTATACTTATGCGCTATGTTTTTTAATCATTTAATTATTTTAGAATTTAATTCAATTTTAAATCATTAAGATTTTGTCTTTACGTTTTATTGTTTACAAAAATTAATTTTAAATTGTATCTAATTAATTCATATATAGAAAAATGTACCAATCTGCGAATACGATTTATAAATATCTATCAGTTAATTAAGTTATACTCCAATTTCAAATATTTTATTTTATAAATTCAAGATGTGTTATGTATTGAAATAAAAGTTGAATGAAATTAGAAATAAATATTTATTAGTGTTTGAAAATGATAGAACGAATAGAATAAAATTTACTATTATAATTTTAAATTAACAAGACTAGAACTACAAGCTGTCAATATGTTGACCTTTGATTTGCTAATATTTTTTTTTATCAGTAGATAATTTCTTTTTATTCAAATGAGAGACGAGAGAGGTAAGAGAATTACCTACACTCGAGCTTTTGACTAACAAATCGTTATTTATATTTTTTCCATCTCAACCCGTAATTAACAGCTTTACATCCAGTAATATAATATATAATCAAATATTAATTTTTAGAATTTGAAATTAAATAACCTTAACAGCTGTTTTATTCATGCCATGGAGTATGCATTCGCAAAATAATCGTAGTATGAAAAACTCATCAACAATTGTTCCTCGATATTATAGTATTCACGATAAACGTACACGGAGTATAGTACTCCCTCCGTCCATCCTCAATGTATCCATTTGTTTTTTGCACGTGAATTAAGAATTATTATTTTATGTGTAGTAAGTAGTTGTATTAGTGGAGGGTGTGAGTTCAATATGAGTCACATACTCCAAAAAGGAAAATTGATAGATTAAGGATGAACGACCCAAAATGATAAAATTGATAGATTGACAGTGAACGCAGGGAGTATATAATATAGTATGTTGCAGTCTTGTGTACCGAAACACTGAGATTATTTTATGTTTTTGTAATTAATTATCAATTTTTTTATTAAATTATTATTGTTTTTCATAATACTAAAAATTATTAATGAAATAATTTACAGTAATATCATTCTTTTTTTTAAGTATTAACATCACTCCTTACAAAATTCTTTTATTGCAATGTCTACATAGATGTTAGAATTTTAAAAGAGTATACCAATCATGCGCATGGTACCGACATTTGGCTAAGGATAGAGCTTAATTATTATCCATCATTCCATTGGACAGTTTATGCACTACACAACTCCCCCGGAACCACGTGCATTCCTTTTTATTTTGCCACTCCAAAATAAGTACATTCTCAATTTAATAATTAAAAAAAAAAAAAACTGAAAAAATACTCCTTCACTTTTAACTAAGCGTACCATTTTGTTTACTTCAACATTGAAAAGATTACATTATCTTGAAAGTTAATAAAATTAATTATAAACAGTATTATTATTATTTTTTAAATCTTTTCTACCGTAACTACACATTTATATGGGAAGGAGAGTTTTTTTATTATCATTATTAAAAGGCTAATTATAGTGTGCAGGGTGCACACATATACAAATATAAATATAAACATATACAATTAAGAGCAAAAATGTATACAATTTAATTGTTAATTTTTTTAATGAAAAATTGAGTGTAAAAAAATATACATTTATTAAAAAACATGTATACACTATTGAATAAAAAGTTATACATATATAATGCTAGTTTTTTTAATGAAAAACTTAGTGTGACAAAAATATACAATTATTACGAAACACGAATACAAAATAGAATAACATGTATACAAAATAAAATACAAAGTTATACACATGTTTTCACCCAGTTGCACCCAATATACACTCTTATTAAAATTTAGAGTCTAACTAGGGTGCACTTAGTGTATCAGTGCACTTATTTAATCTCAACCATTAGATTAAAATACTAATTAATAACTATCGTTGGATCAAAATAAAATAATTAAAATTTTAAAAATAAAAAATAACTAACCTAGAATATAGCCTATAACCCAATGCACCACAGAATAACCCTATAGGAGTGAAATATATGTAAGACTATAAAATTTAATTTTATTATTAGAGCTTTTTTTGTGTTTAATAATGGACACGGAATATAATAGGGTGCAACATTATATTAAACCGACTGCTTACTTACATGCATATTACAGCTATACAGCTATACTAGTCTACCATTTATTAATTACTCCATGTTAAATAAGAATTAATGAGAAAAAAGGGATAATTATAGGGTGAGCCCGAATATTCTACTTCTTCAAAGAGCAATTGTTTTCACTATTACTGTAACAAGTTTTTTAAGAAAAGTAATTTTATTATATAAGTGAATGTTGTATTTTAGACAATGAATAAAATATAAAGTACATATTAAATAATTTGATAGTATTTTTTAAAATAAAGTGTGTTGAAATATAATTTGAGTTATGAAAATATAATCACACAAATAAGTGAGGTAATGTGATGAAGAAAGTTTTTTATACACACTTGGATGATTTTATAAGGATCTATAATTTAGAGTTTAATAAGTAATTATACTCCATATAATGTTATATGTGTGCTAATGTAATCCATAAATATAACACATACTCACTCATCTGAAAAATCCTTCACATATATTGGTCTACATAGTTTAAGAAAAATTGTTAGTTTTTATGATGATTGTTGAATTTAGAGGATATTATAGCATTTTTGGATCATAAAAAAGGTAATGGTATGTGAGTTAGGTAAATGTGACAAATTTGAAATTTAAGTAACTTTTGAAGTTATAAATAAAGAAGTTTTTTTTTTAAACTTGTGTGAAAGTGTTACGGGACGAACAAATGCAGAAAGTGTGAAGGTTATTTAGATTGAGGGAGTATATTATGGAGTAATATGGAACATGTGTTATACATATAATATAAAAATTGTTGTTAATTGTTAAAAGTTACAAAGTCATGTCATGTTGAACTTTAAAGAATACTTACAACTGCATTATCTATAAAGCGTTGATGTTTATTTTAATACTTTATGACTGTTAAAGTATCATATAATGTGTGGTGTTGATGCACTAGAAGATGTAATAAGATATACACATGCTGCTTGTATTAAAACTAAAACATTCAAATATGTACATATATATGTATTTATATTTATATATAGTAGGAATCCTCGCTTAAAATTATTTCCAAAAGTAAAAAAAAAATAAACAAACGAAAAATAAATAAGAAATACAAACACATGCATACTTTAAAACAGAGATCGAAAACAGGTAGCATAGTTATATATTCTTTGATTCTCCATGATGGATCTCTTTAACCACGATTCCTCTAGCTTTTGTTTTGTTTTGTTTTTTTTTGGTAATAAACTCCACTTATTGCACATTCGGACATCGTCTGGGTCGGAGCCTGACCACCAGCGGGTTGGCCATTTCACAAGAGAGTCTCAGCACCTCGTCTAGATCCACAGTAGCACTTTTATTACCACAACCACAGTTGAACTCAAATTCATGCAACAAAGTGGCCACCCAATAGGTGACCGTGGCCATACCCATGGATTTGCCCGGGCAGGATCTGCGACCCGACCCGAATGGGGCGAGCCTTAGATCCGATCCCATGACGGAGAAGTCGTTCCCGTCCAGGAACCTCTCGGGCTTAAAGTGGTCGGCGTCGGGCCAAATGTGGGGATCGGTGGTTATGGCCCACATATTGACCATGGCGGTGGTTCCGGATGGGACGTGATAGCCGTCGACGGTGGAGTCGCGGATGGACATGCGGGCCCAGGAGAGAAGCGGGCCTGGGGGATGCATCCTTAAGACTTCCTTGATCACCCCCGTTATGTAGAGCAGAGACGTGAGATCAGACTCCGTTACCGCACGTGACTTCCCGACAACCTTGTCCAGCTCATCATGGACCTTTGACTGAACATTCGGGTGAAGCACTAGTCGAGCCAATATCCACTCTATCACAACTGCCACCGTGTCCGTCCCACGAAATATCATCTCCTGTTATGTAATATTAATTAATTAATTAAATTATGGAGTAGTATATGGTACTTTTAAGTTGAGGAATTGAATAGTGAGAATGAGTGAAAGTAGTACAGTATGATCTTACTCTTACCCAGAGAACGGAGATGATATCAGAATCCGACACTCTATCTGGTCCCTGTAGAGACAGCAACACATCCACAAAATAAGTGCTATTCTTTGTTTGATCAGCCTTCCGCTCCTGGATTATCTGCCCGATTAACCTCTTCACCCGGGGCACCAACCGGGAGCACCTGAGCCGGATCTTCTGCAAGTCAAAATCCCCTAAGAAGGAGAAGTGATCCGACCAGTTCACTTCACCCAGTAAGTAATAACCCTCGTCCACCAACTCTCTCAGCTCCGAGTCCATCCGATCGTATCTCCGCCCAAACACGGACAACATCATGTTGTTCAGGGAAGCAAATTTCAAGACGTCCCTCACCGCGATCATGTCATGCATATGCGACGTCAATTCGTCCACCATCTGGTTGGCTATTTCGAGGCGCTGCTGGTCGGAACCCTTGATCTGCTTTGGGCAGAAGAGATGGGTGGCCGCGATTTTCCTCAGCGTGCTCCAGTAGAATCCATAGGGGGCGAAACCCATGGAGCGGTTGAACATGAGATGGTGAGCCGATTCCTTGGGCGGCCGGTCCACGAAGGCGGAGCTGCCCAGGATTTCCTTAGCCACCTCAGGGTTGCACGTCACCAGGGCACGTGTTTCCCCGATGCTGAATGCCATGAGGCGCTTGGCGCCGCAGCCTTCAGCGGCGGCGGCTAGGCTGCGGTGAGCCAAGCCGCTCATAAGATTGATGCTGCCGATTAGGGGAAGCCCCCAGGGGCCCGGAATAGGGCGAGTGAGGCGGAGACGGCCCCACGCGGGGCCGCCGGGGTGAGCCCACAAGAGGATGACACAGATGACAAGGAAGATTAAGGCCAAGATTAGAGTGTTGAGAGGAGTGAAGGATTTGCATTTGGAAGCGATAGCTAAGAGCCAGAGGCTATCCACTTGAGTTGCTAATTCCATAATACTGCTTATGATTGTTGAGTAATTATTAGGTATGTATTGGTAGCCAACAATCCAAGCTTTATATAGGGAACAACTCGGTAAACATTCTGGAGTTACCGTTTCGAATATATTCTACGTACCCTTGTAAAATTCTAACACATCAAATATTAAAAAACAATAATAAAAATAAATATAAACAGAGAAAATATACTCGAATAATACATAAAATAAATATTAGGAAAGAAAAAATATATATTCTACAAAAGAATTAAGAAAAAAGAAAAAATATTCTAAAAATAATACTACTAGAAAATGAATAAAGCATACATCTGCTTTGGAGGGTTTCGAACACAAGACCTGTACCTATTGGAATATCACCAAAATCACCGGGCCAAGATATATAATATGATTAATTATCATATATACTCCCTCCGTCCCGCGTTAAGGGGTTGTCCCACTTTAAAGTTTACATTTTCTTTTTTGTTAACTTGGGCACATACAAAATAATTAATTATTTCATGTAGAGCCCACACACAATACTAATACAACTATCCACTTTAATTAAATATTATTCTTCTCACCTCACTACACATTAAAATATTATATCTCATAATCTCCGTATAAAAAGTAAATGTCAACATTAACGCAAAATGAAGAGAGTATAAAGTAATTATTTGTAAAAGTTGAGGGGGCCTAACGCCCCCCCCCCCCCCCCCCCCCCCCCCCCGCCTCCGTCTATATGTACACCATATTAATTGGAGAAACAATTGTTTAGGCTTACCAATGGTTCATCTTTTATGCCTATATTCTTCTAGGATTTAAATTAAAATAAAATTATATTGTGAATATGGCTTACAGGAGATTAATTTTTTTAATTATTCAACATAAATTTGCTTCATCAAAATATTTACTTAACCATTTTGTTTCGATCCGAATCTCCTATTACATTTAAATGTTATATTTCCTATTGTAAATTGTCGGATGATTGACATTTAGGATATTGTAAAATTTATACTCTAAAAGAAAAATATCACCCTAGAGAGAATGGTTGAGTTTTTCCACCCTACATATGTGTCATGCATCTAACGCATGTAATAGGAGATGTGACATCAAAATATAACAGAACACCGAGATCTTTTTCGTATCATTTTTTAGTTATTAGTTATTTAGTTGATCGAGGAATTGAATTTTTTATTTCATAATTTACGTTTTATTGGTATTTTATAACATTAAAAACTGGTAATAATCTAGAAAGTTATAATGATACGTGTCATTCACTTAACAACTGGAATATAAAATAAAACATCAAATTGAAATAGATGATACCAATTACTATGAGGATATGCATGTATTAAGAAGAGGAAGAAAATCTAATCATAATTGATAGGGTTTACACTACAAAAAAAATATTTTTTAGCAACTAAATTTAGCAACGGAATTCAATTCGTTGGTAATTTACCAATGGATTAGCAACAAAAATAATATTTTTATTTTAGAGACGGATTGTCAACGGATTTATTCTCTATTTTAGCAACGGAATTCAATTCGTTGGTAATTACCAACGGAATTATTAGCAATGGATTACCAACGGAATTATTTACCAATGGAATTGATTTTTCATTGCTAAAAATTTACCAACCACCACTTTAGCAACAGAATTTTACCAACGAATTTCGTTGCTAATCCATTGGTAAGCCAATTTAACTAGGGATGTCAATGGGCCGGCGGGTCGGGTAGTTGAGTACCCGGACCCATTCTTTTGTCTCGGGTCCGGGCCGCCCCGTGACCCTTACGGGGTGGGGAGGGTCCGCCCCGCTTTTGGCCCATTTTGATTTTTTATTTTATTTTAAATATTTATATCTATTATAAATAATGTTTAATATATATTATTTCATTTAATTAGTAATTATATAAATAGAAATATCATGTATTTTCTATTTAATTAATCACTTAAGCAAATATATTTTATAAATAATGAATATAATAAAAAATATAAATAAAATATACATGTTATACGCATAATATGTTATATAATATAAATATTAAATGGGTCTAAACGGGTCCAAACGGGGCATCACTGCTACCCAGACCCGCCTCATTTTTTATAAGGGTCAGGTCCGCCCCAAATTCACGGGTCAAGGCGGGTCCGGACGGGCCAGACCATTTTTGACATCCCTAAATTTAACAATGGAATTAAGGCTTTTAACAATGGAATATTACGTTGTTAAAAAATAATTTTTTTTTATAATGTTATAATTCCATTTTAGTTATGGTGAATATCACAATTCCAATAAGTACGACCGTTTTTTCAACTTTAATAATTTTTCTTTTGCATTTTTGTTTTTAGTCTTTCTTTTTTTTACCTGATTTTAGTTCTTCTGTCCAAATTTTTGATATTTTTTTGTTCATTTGTAGTCTAACTTTTCAAATAAAAATGACTTAATTTTTATTTTTTTATAATGAAAAGGACTATAATTTATTACCAAAAATTGTTTAATTTTTTTTAAAATTTAAACAAAATAAGGAACAAAGTTAGAATTGAGAATATTTACCAGACTAAATGTGATATTTTCTCACTCATACATATATGTTGCATTATTATATACTCCGTTATTTCATCGCAAATGTCATTTTATATATAATGGTTACCGCTCATGATGAATCCCATAATAAATTTTTACATTTTTTATTTTTTATCGATTTCTCAATAAATTTCATGATTAAAAAATTAAAATATTACATTAATTTCAAAACATCAAAATAAATTTAATTTTAAAATTACCAACAACATTTAACATGCCGGGATAAAAATCAATTCAGTCCCATAATTTTTTTCATGGTCTTTTTAAGTTTCAATAAAGATAAGTTTGTCGATTTAGTCTCACCAGTGAAGAAATAAGGCCAAACACCTCCTATTTTCGCCGAAAAATGCTAACGTCATTGAAAAATGCCACGTGGCGGAATTGCCTTCCATTATTGGCCTTGTTACTAGCGGTGTCGCGGCGGCCCAACGACCACGTCCACTCCATTGATTTCCTGTGAGAGATGTTGTTGTTATTCTTATCATCAAGCACTATTGAAGTCAAGATCGTGGTGAGAGGTTTTCAGGCCCACCGAACATGGCCCTTGTCGAGAGAATTTTATTGCAACGCCATCGTTGTGATCTCCGCCAACTTATGCCAGTGGAGCAGGAGCTCGATGCCGTGAGTGACAGCATTGCAGACGTCGAGCGACTTAATGGTACGATCTGGGATGATGCGGTCCAACGGCAGTTAGGAGAACTGCGAGACCTCGTGGCCCGAAACGAGGATGGCCTTGAATTTGGCTTCGCAATAGAGGAGATTATCGAGGAGGTTGCGCAGTCAGGAGAGAGAGAGGAGGAGCGGAGGTTGCGGTAGGACGTAGGCATCTTGGGCGGCGGTGGGGAATTCGGAAGTGGAGGTGGGGCGGTGGGGGAGTGGGGGAGGATAGGAGGTCAGCAGATCGGAGGTGACGTCTTCGAGGTTTGAATCGTTATCGAGTTCGGCCTGATTATGGAAGATGCTGATGAGGTTGAGAAAGCCTTCATTTTTGGAGGTGGTCGGCATTGAAGTTGAATTAATCTCCTGGTTTATTAATTAGGTTTTTAGTACGTTTTTTGTTTTCTAATTATTTATAATTTTAGAAAATAAAAATACTTTGTTTGCATTAAAATTTAATTTGCCGCCATCAGGGCGCCACGTCATCGTCCAGGTCGGAAATTGGCGGTTCCAGTTGTCACGTAACAATCACGTGCCTTTTAGATGATGTCAGCATTTTTCGGTAAAAATAGGACGTGTTTGGCCTTATTTTTCACCGGTGGGACTAAATTGACAAACTCATCTTTATTTGGATTAAAATAGACCCTGTACTACAAGAAATTTGGGTTTTACCCACTCATCATATGTGTGGGTAAAATTCATTTTTGTGTTTGGGCATTGCGTTTTACCCACACATAAAATAAGTGTAAACATGTGTCACTATAATTGTGTTGATAAATATTTTTAGTTATACATATAAATTGTGTAGGTAAATGTTTATCTTTTACCCACATACATGTGTGGGAAAATATTTGTGAGAATATATATAAAGAAATGTATATGTGTGGATAAAATTCATTTTTGTGTTTGGGCATTGCGTTTTACCCTCATATAAAATAAGTGTAAACATGTGTCACTATAATTGTGTTGATAAATATTTTTAGTTACACATGTAAATTGTGTAGGTAAATGTTTATCTTTTACCCATATACATGGGTGAGAAAATATTTGTGAGAATATATATAAAGAAATGTATATGGTGAGCGAGTGTATAGTCTTTATTTTATATTTTATTTGTCTTATCTTATCTCTTTTATTTGTCTTATCTTATCTCTTCCATTTTTGTTCTTTGTAAGATTATCTTATCTCTTTTATTTGTCTTTATCTTATCTCTTCCATTTTTGTTCTCTGTAAGATTCGAACTCGTACCTGTGCAGGTGTGAAAGGAAACTTTACTCATTTGGCTATATAAATATTTCACTTTTTTTTATAATTATATATATATATATATATATATATATAATATATTTCCAAAATAAACTATTTTATTTAAATATAATTATAATTTAATAATATTTTCAAGAAATATATTTGTTATTTTGTATTTTCTATTAATTAATTAATTTTTGTCAAATAGAGTATCATATTGTCACATGAGATTCTTTTTAGCCACACATAAATTTTATGTGTAGCTAAATAATGTATTATTAGTCACATAATTTTAATATCTGTGATCATGAGTGAGTATTCTTAATATCTAAAATAATTCGTAAACTTAAATGTCACTATTAGTTTTTACTGACACATTTTAAGTGTCACAATTAAGTTATTACATTACCCACACATAAAATATTATGTGTCACAATTTAGCCACACATCTCATGTGTGAGCATTTTATGTGTGGGTATTAAATATTATGTGTCACAATTTAGCCACACATCTCATGTGTGAGCATTTTATGTGTGGGTATTGACCAAATTTCTTGTTATGGGACTGAATTGGTTTTTAACCCGCTGACTCACCTGCCACAGGGCGCCACGTCATTGGCGAAATCGTAGTCGACGGTGAAATTCTGGTGTTTGTGATGTGGGCCTTGGTGGCAGCGATTCTGTGCCAGAAGAGAAATGGGTCGATGACCCTTATTAATTAGGTTTTTTTAATAAGTTTTTTTGTTTTCTAATTATTTAAAATTTTAGAAAATAAAAATGTCTTGTTTGCATTAAAATAACATTTAATTTGTTGACTCACCTTTCATCAGGGCACCATGTTATCGTCCCGGCCGGAAATTAGCGATTTTGGTTGTCACATGACAATCATGTGGCGTTTTCTAGTGATGTCAGCGTTTTTCGGCGAAAATAGGACATGTTTGGCCCTATTGCTTAACCGGTGGGACTAAATTGACAAACTTATCTTTTTATGACTAAAATAGACTGTGAGGAATTATGGGCTTGTATTGGTTTTTATCTCCCTAACTCACCTGTCATCAGGGCGTCACGTCATCGTCTTGGCTAGAAAATGACGATTCCGATTGTCTCAAGTGGCATTTTTCGGTGATGTCAGCGTTTTCCGGCGAAAATAGGACGTGTTTGGCTTTATTGCTTCACCGGTGGGACTAAATTGACAAACTTATCTTTTTTTGGACTAAAATAGATCATTAGAAAAATTATGTGACTGTATTGGTTTTTATCCCTAACATGCCTATGATACTTTATAATTTATTTTCTTAAAATCCAAATTTTTTTTTTAATTTGTAAATATTATAACCCGATATACACATGAATGTAGAAATTGTGAAAGAATGTTTTTGGGGTGGAGTGTGTGTTTCTTCTTTTTATATATATATATATATATATATATATATATATATATATATATATATATATATATATATATATATATATAAATAAATTGGAACAAGAAATTTGATCTCCTAACACGTATAAACACAACTTACGGGATTAATTTTGTAGACTCTGGAACTTGGTCTAGCCATATCTCTAATCCTATCACACAATTACATTTAATTTGTAATATATCCACTTTTAAGCCAGTCATATTACTTAAAATATTAATTTAATTGTGTTTAATTTAGTAAGTTAATGCTTATTGCCACTAGGATTTGAGGTCGCAACTTGTGACTCGCAAAGTACAACTCTAATTTCCATAAGTCTTCTGTCAAAAAAAAATTATATAATAATAATTTCCATAAGTCTGTCGTAGTACAAGGAAACCCAACGATTAATGGAATCCTAAATATTTTAATCCCCAAGTACACTAATTACGTTGACTTCATATATTTTTCATTTTCTAATAACTAAAAATGAATTAACCTTTGCAAATGCACAATCGTCGTCGATCCGTACATTTTTTAATGATAATTAGTTATCCGTTTATATTTGTATATTTTTTATATTGTTGTGGCTCGTTTTTGTCATGTGTACATACATATGGACCACCAACGCCCTTTCTTTGCTTCATATTCTTCTTGATGTTTTTATTTATTCAGCACCGAGAGACCTGGCGTTATATCCCGGGTTAACTCTTGATACTACCCGAATTTATCTTTTCGCTTATTCCCGGGTTATTAAAGGATCTTATCTGGATTTATTTGACAGTTTTAACCCGCGTTTAAAGGGAGTTTCCTGCCCTTCTTTCCTGGACCTGTGTTATTGAGCTTGTCCTCTAAATGGTTTGGGCCGTGTATTTTTCACCATAATATATATATGTATGGGTTTAAATTATTATTTTGTAAACTTAATCATAAAAAAAAAAAAAGTAAAAGCCAACCACATGAGTAATTTATTGATCTGATAATAATAATTGTATTTTAACCCATTCTATACGGATTGCCAAGTTAAAGATTATTAAATATCATTGATATTTTATGTAAATTACTAAATTCAAATATAATTATTGTAGTTAATAAATTTTTGGAATTTTTTACGATGATACTTTTTCGGCAAACATTAATATATAATACTCCAGCTAGAATTTTAAGTGAGGGTAGAGTGTAAGGACCGTGGCACAATGGGCCAGTCCAGTGACCGTCCTGGTATTTTCTAAGTAGTGGTAGTAATTTAATGTATTTATAAAAAATTAATGTAGTATTTTATTTTATTTTATTTCTTAAATATATGTAAATGCTAATTTATTGTTCTATTTTAATAAAAAAACACGTAAGATGTTAATATTATAATATATGTATTTGTGTATACATACAAATTAGTAAGAGTATGAACGTGTGTGTATGTATCCTTAAAAAGGAATCTTTTCTTTCCAATATAGTGTGTATATATATCCTTCTCTTATTATGCAAAATATGTACGTAAATCTAGGAAAATATCAATTTTGATTTTTTAGGATAGACTAAATCCAATTTCAATTATAAAGTTTAGTAATTTCTCATGGATTAAGTGTGCATAATGGTTACCTTTACTTGATTTATGAGTTAAACAATTGATGAGTAATTTTTTTTATTTAGATTTGAGTAATAATTCATCTTTTTAAAAAGTAATTTCCATACACTAAAAAAAGTGATTTGAATAAAATTAAGGTAAAGTATTATTTTTTTTAATTATTTATTACTCACTCCTTTCGCCCGAAAGAGTGTCTTTTACTTTTGTGCACATTAATTAAGGAGTATTATTATTTAATGTGTAGTTGACAATTGTATTAGTGGGAGTGTGGACTCCATATTTTAGTTGTATTAGTGAGTGTGTGTGGATCCCATGTGTTTAAAAAAAGAAATTATCATCTTTAAAGCGGACGATCAAAATTAAAAAAAAATCATCTTTCGAGTAGACGGAGGGAGTAACATATTAGCGTATAGTAAATTTTGGAAGAACATTAAAATTTTCTTTTATAAATTTGTATTCATATCTAATTATTCATAAGAATTGATTTTAATTAAAGGAGTATTTCATGAAATTGATTTTTTATATATATAGGTTAATCTTTGTGATCATCATATATCCCTCTTTTAGAGCTAATTACGACTATATTTTTAAAATTAGAATTAAAAACCTAGAAGTAAATATTATCATAAAATAATTTACTTTTAATTAGAGAATTTTAAAAAAAATCTTAAATAGTAAAAATATTTATAAACAAAATCAGACCGTCACATGACTATTGTATCTTTACTAAGTTGTCCCCACAAAAAAATCACAGCTGGCTTGGCTTGAGTTTTTGTTTTATATGCTAAGCACTTCCTCATTAAACCACATTTAGTTTGGCCTATATTTAGGTTTTTGATTATTTTAATCCTCCAAATTTCTCATTTTATACGTTTTCCGTTAATCATAGATATTAAGGAAGAATTTGATGGTCATATATGTCAAATTTAATGACTATTTTACAGGAAATTTTTTTATTTTTGAAAAGATTATGTATCTACTTCCAAGAGAGAGAAAATTATAACCAGGGGGGTGGGTATGGGTATGCAAATTTTTTAACCAATTAAACACATCTTTCTTTTTCAAAATGAAAAGGAAATCATTTTATGTCATTTTAACTGATTTTATTTAAGGATTTGAGTTTTCAATACATTTGAAATGAATGAATTTTAGGATTAAATGAATGAATTTAAGGATTTCTAGTTAGATTTTAGATCTATTATTATAATTGATTTTTTGTGGAGGAATCTTCCAACACATAATAAATTTTTATATTATTCTTAGAGTACATATATTTTGATGTGAAACTCAATTAGCATTTTATTTTTTATTTTATTTAAAGACAACCGTGTGTATTGCGTGTACGGATTGCACTTCAATTTTGCCATTCTATTTGATCCAATCGATTTTTTTAATATAATAAAAATATATTTAATCATTATTCTTTCTATTATTATTTTTTTTAGAAAATTTCAAATTTTATGGATTTTTTCTTTTTTTAATCAATTCTGGTTGAAAGAAAAAAAAATTAACTAGATTTACATTCTTTCATTTTCTTTGATTTTTCAAAATATATTTCCATTTTTTCTAATATTATTTTAAATCGAATTTATAATTTATCAAATATTCTCTCAACGCATGACGAAGAGATTATATTATAGTAGGATTTTGACGGGCAGCATTAGGCTTGAGTCTGTGGACAAGCCCCATGCTTTTTAACAATTAAAACTAACTCACCCCTTATTAAAATATTAGATCTATATTTAAATAATAAAGTGTAATAAAAATTACTCCTTCCATCCCGCTACAAGAGTTATATTTAGGGCGTCTCGCTACAAGAGTTATACTTTCTTTTCTAGAAGATGAAATCTATATAAATTAATCACTTTATTTTCATGGGCTCATATACAATACTAATACAACTACTTATTATATTTTAAATTATTACATCGCTCACACCACCACACACACATTATACTATATTTCTTAATTTCGGTGTAAATAGTAAATGCAACGGAGGGAGGGAGTATTTATACGGGGTGTTTTGATGTGAATAGTGCAACGAGAAAATGAAATTGTAGTAAATTGTGAATTGTGCAGTGGTACATAAGAAAGTCTTCCATCATTTTTTTAAAATAATATTTTTAAGAATTTTGTGGGAAAAAATCTATATTGTTTTAAATCTTGTTGTTTTATAAATTCTATGACATTAGTTCACCAAAAATTTAAAATTTCTTTTAACATAATAAAATAATTACTAATTTCAGATGGTAAAATTAAACTATTACTCCAGTTTATAGTATTTTCTCCCTTAAACTAGAACTAATACTGAGGGTACACTAATCTTCCATTCTTAAAAGATTAAAAAAAAACTAGTAATTAGAAAGTGATTCGTTATGAGAGAACTATCTAGTCTTTTTTATTATAAATTATTCCTTATTATAAAAAAATAGGTTACTTACATTAAAATACATCACCTTTTCCTTTTTTCTCAATTTAATCATGAACTTTTTTTATTGTTAAAAAAATACATGACCTTCTTATTTTATCAATTAAATACATGACATTTCTATATTTTTTCAATTTAATCACAAAATTTTTCTTATAATCTTTTATATTTTGTCATTTGTTCAAAATTCTTTTATTAATGAAAAATCAATGCACATTAAATAATTTAAATATAATGCATGGATTGCTTTTTAAATAATAAATAAATTGTAAAAAAATTCATAAAAAATCACGTAATTTGTCTCAAATTGAATTGATTGCCTTTTTAAATAATTTGAGGTTCGATAATTTCTTTTTAAATATAATAATACTTGAATGGATAATTAATATTAAAAAATAAAATAAATATAAACAACTACAAAAAAACTCCACATAAAAAAATATTTGCAAGAAATATTAATTGATGTCACCTTTATTTTTTTAAAAATCAATATAAAATTCAATTCCTAATTATTATTAATAAAATTATATTATATAATTTATATTTAATATATGTATAAAATATCATTCTTAATTAATATTAACCGGACTAAAAATATATCTAGTCGTTGTATAATCGGATTGTCTTAGAAGTTTATTTTTCTATTAATTCTTAAAAAATATTATTGATAAGAATTTGTCAAAACTGTTTAATAGACTTTTTATTTACTAAGAATTTTGATTAAATTACTAAATATTAAAATCATGTATAAGTATTTAATTAACTAAAAAAAGATAAATTTGTGATTTAGTTGAGAAAATATAAAAAGATCATGTATTTAATTGATAAATAGAAAGCTTATAATTAAATTGAGAAAAAAATAGAATGTTATGTATTTTTTTTACAATAAAAAAATTCATGATTAAATTTAAAAAAAAAACTTATTTTAATGCAATTAATCCTAAAAAAATTACTAAAAAAAAATTAAATCACTTATACAAACTAAGAGCGGCGCCGCCAGGAGCAACAACAGAGGAAATGACATAAGCAGGAGCGTGTGGGCAACACGCACCAATGACAATGAATTTCGTGTCGAGCTGAACCTACTTATTAGACCCTCTATTAATAATAAGTATGGGGTCCACACCTACAAGAATTCTTATGCTTTGGTCAAAACTTGTGACGTCATTTAGTGTCGGCACTGTTCCGTTTTGCTTTTTCGGCTGCTTCATTTATTATTCCAAATTGTGGAATTAATTATCGCAATTGCAGAAACTAAGAAATCCATGCTAAATTATTAGATTTGTAATCTCAATTTTTTTAGGTGATTGTTTTACATTTCACACAAAAATTAAATAGTTTTTAAAATAATTTAAAATTAAAAAAAATGGTGAAAATAGTGAACGCAACACACACGCTACGGTTTCCTCTTTGAACAATTTTATAGTTGATCTGTTAATTAAATCCCTTTCCACAAGATATATAGAAGAAACCTAATAAACAAATTAGTAGCACCGTATTATAATCAGTTTAATAAACATAAATACTACATTTTCCAGACTTACTCTCATTCTACACGCATATTTCAAATATATTATATAAAAAAAATAAAAAATTAATAACTAATACTCTCTTCATTCCAATAATTGCTTTTATACATTTTATTTTCGTCCTTCTCGTAATAACTTGCAAAGCAGAAAAAAAAAATATCACTTCAATCCAATTACATTATAATACGAGGTCTTAATCTTCTGTGTCGACACTTTAGTGTGACGTCTTTTGTACCACACGGTTGTAAGATTGACACGTTGGAGAGATAAGTAATATTATACCATAAGTCAATCAGTAAACACTACGAGCAAGAGATGAATTTATTCACCCCGCCATCATGTGTTATTCTATAAAAGAGATGTTACACCAAAGTATCACATAACATCTCATGTCAATAATAAGTTTAAATTTAAAAATGTCACTTCTACTTATAAGTGATAGTATTTCACATACGTAATACTCCCTCCGCCACGCATTAACGTTGACGTTTACTTTTTGTATGGAGATTAAAAGATATAATATTTTAATATGTAGTGATGTGAAATAAATAATATTTAATATAAAGTGGATAGTTATATTAATATTGTGGGTGGACTATATGTAGAATAATTAATTATTTTGTATGAGCCCAACTTTACAAAAAAGTAAATGTAAATCTTAACTTGGGACAACTCAAAATAAAAAACGTAAACCTTAATGCGGGACGGAGGGAGTATACTTTACATTTTATTTATTATTATTCATAAGTAATGTACATTACACTAAAATAAACAAATAAATGAAAAAATTACTACTAGGTACACAACTTTGTGCCCATAATTACTATTAGATACATTGATTTAAAATACTTACTATCACATACAAAATATTAAAGTAAAATACAAAATATAACCCTAAACCCATACACTTTTAAACCACAAACCCAAACCCCACCCACCGCCGAACCACCACCGGACCACCGCCGGTCGATCACCGAAAACCTGATGCCGCCGCCGGAGCTCCGCCGGACCACCCCACTTTTTTGCTGCACACACTTTTTTTTACTGCACACACTTTGCTGCACATAAACTTTTGCTGCACACAACATTTATGTGCAGCACATTGTAGGGGTAATATTGGAATATCACTATATATTTTTGTAATTAGTAGTAATATTTTTGTATGTTTGTATCTCATAGTAATTAAGAGCTTTTTTTGTACCTAGTATTAACCCTCCCTAAATAAATCTAGTCTTTTTATTTTAATTTTTTTAACATAAGTAGTAATCTACAATGTTGTCCAACATACACCTCGGTTCGGAGGGAGTAAATAATTCTAAGATAAAAAAACTAAACTTTAGAAAAAAATGAGCATAGAGTAGAAAAAACAATATTATTGTGAAAATATAATAAAATTATAAATATTAATATAAAATTCTATAAATAAAATTCAATCTTTAAGAGATATCCCACATAACTCCAAGTAAAAATGTAGATACTTTAATGATTGGTAGGTAAAAATTATAAAAACGGATTGAAAACGCAAATAAAAGAGTAAATTATTAAAAACAATATACTTCATATTGTAGATAGATTTGATTTGTAGTATTAATTTAAATTTGGAGAGACGCATGAGACAGGCATCATAAATGTGGGATGGGTTACACACAGTGAAGGTAGACCCGACAAGATGAGGACCAAGTGGACCTCCGACCCGTCGGTGTCCACCCGATTGCACTGTAGGAAGTGGAAGATCAATTTCTGAGTGGGTCCCTCATAACTAAACCCGACGGCTGCGATTATGTCCGTAAATCCCTGGCCGTTAATCTCTGTCGTCAGGTGGACACTAAACATCACACGTATATCAACAAACAAACATGAGGATCTACTCAATATTGACTCAACGGACTAGGAACTTTGCCCTGCTTAATCTTCTTTCTGTCACATTTTTTTTCAATTCTAATTCTAATTATTATTTTATTCATTCATCTCACTCCATTTATAAATTTTATATCCAAAATATCACAAACATTTGAACCCTCTCCTAATTTCTCCTTTTATTTTCAACTAATGCATTTTATTCTAATACTCAAATTTTATTTTCTTAATTCACAACAAAATATTTACTACTACTACTCCATATGATCATAATTGAATCGTTTATTTATGTAAAGAATTTAATTTATATATTTTTTATTTTATCTTTTTGGGGTGGGGGTTAAAAACTACATGAGTTTGAGTGAAAGGAGAAAACTTTACTAATGAGATGCAAAGGCAATACTTTAGAGCATATATAAAGTGATTAGGAGAGTATTTAGAAAAGATGGATGGTGGGTATCTCTGTTCACATTAGCCTCATATTAATGGTTGATAGATTAAGTATTAAATTAATCTTGCTTTTAAAGAAAAAAAAAGTGAAGCAACAAAGTAATTAGGTGAAGAGTAAGACAAAATATTTTTAGATGATTATGTGATAAATCCACCCACTCACCAAATAATTTGGATTTATCATTTGCATTATAAACTCATGAGTTCTATAAAAGAAATTTTGGAAGAATATCATATAATCCTTATTTGGATATATGTGTGTTGTGACATCACATTTGATTAAATTAAGGGGCATTTGCAGAGATTGGCAGTTGCCTTTTTCCTAGATATGATTCTTTTCTTAATAATGTAATCAAATCAAGTGTATTGGTATTGTGATCTGCTGTGATTAATATATTGTTTAATAAAGACCAATCACTTTGTACTATATATATACTGCCCTTATTTTATTCAAATGTTCCAAATTCGATTTAATCATGTTCTTAACTATTTGTGTGTGGGTGTTAATTTCAGTGACGAAACAATAGTACAAGTGGAAAATAATTCTGTTGAGAACGTCAAAATAATTTTTTTTTTATTTCGTGTTCCAATTAAGCGGTGAGAGAATATATTATTTGAAAACTATATTTTAATCATATGCAAGTTCTTGAGTCACGTCTGGAATTATAAATTAATAATTCGATTTTTTAAAAACAGATAATATAATTAAATCCATTAAGTAATTTATTTTATCATCTTCCCATTTAAAAAAATCTTACATAACAATGAATATGCTAAGACTTGATTTATTTTCATCACTTACAAGACAACAAATATGTGCTGACCTTTCAATGATCTGTACCATCAAAAAATATTTTAGCCGGAAGAAATTATATATATATATATATATATATATATATATATATATATATATATATATATATATATATATTATTAATTTGACCCCATACATGGTTTGGCATAAAACTTGTTACAAATTAAGCTAAATATTTAAATTTAAAACACAAACTATAATTCACCCGTAAAGTTTTGAATCATTAGATTTCAAGGTTATTTTAGAGTGCACCGGTACACTCTAGAACATGAGGATTTGAAGGGTAAATATGAGGGTGTAGTGGGTAGTTATTGTATTTATTTTAAATTAATTTTATTTTATTTAGTGGTTAGGATTAAATAAGAATATAATTCAATGATTTAGATTATCCAGGTGCACCGGTGCACCCGGTGAACTTAAGTTGGACTCTAGATTTCAAGATAATTAATTAATTATAATTCTTAAATTTAAATTTTAAAAAAGATAAAAATAATATATATATATTATTATCCTTAATTTAACTTATAAATCTAGGATGGATATATGCACATAGAATATTAATAATTACTTAGTAAGATAATGAAAGAGAAAGTAATGATTGCTTTCTGTAATTAGCAATTACATTACTATTGCTGTCGATTTCAACAACTCATTAAGCACTGTATCGGCTTCACGTTAAAATATCTAATTAGGGGACCAAATGGAGATTTGCATACTATTCGATTCTCTTGAATGTCACAATGATGCCTCAATCTCCCTTGCTAAATTAGTTTATG
Source organism: Pogostemon cablin (assembly GCA_023678885.1). Lineage (NCBI taxonomy): Eukaryota > Viridiplantae > Streptophyta > Magnoliopsida > Lamiales > Lamiaceae > Pogostemon > Pogostemon cablin. Next base: position 31,775,960 of record CM042952.1, on the reverse strand, counting down.
TATGAGTCACAAAAATTAGAAGGATACACAGTGTAATTTTGCGATTATTTCTACAAAATTTAAATTGCGCAATTTAAATTTTAGTTTAGTTTAAATTATTATGCATGCATTGCCATAATATTTTAGTTTGAAAATTAATTTTAAATCGTAATTTATATAATAAAATTTGTCACAAGGTTTTAGGAAATTTTTTATCGGTACCATAATTTAAAAAATACTTCATCCATCCCCTTGAAATGTATACATTTACTTTTTGCACGTGGATTAAGGAGTATAATAATTTAATGTGTAGTAAAGTGAAAGAAATAATATTTTAATGTGTAGTGGATAGTTATATTAGTGTTGAGTGTGGGTCATGTGTAGTGGTTTTAGGTCACATCAATCCAAAAAGAGAAATGAATATTTTGTAATGTGACGGACCAAAATAGAAATATGGATACGTATCAAGGGGACAGAGGGAGTACAGTATATTAATATAATAATACAATACATATTGATATATAAAAATATAAATATGTGTACATGCTTAATTTTAAATGTTCTTCACCCTTAAAAATAAAATATAGTAACAGATATCAAATTAGATAATAAATAAGATTTTAAAGATTTCATCCTTCGAACTCCATGAACAACCCAAATAATATAACTTTCTATGACATAAAACAATTTATATATAAATTATTTTACGATCCAATATATTTAACTTCGTGTATATCTTTATATTCTGAATAATAGAGGGCGGTAAGATGCAATTTTAAATGAAAATCGAAATTATACTATTCAAGTGATGCAATTTTTCTTATAAAATTAACCATAATTTAAGTAAAAACATTACTAGTGCAGTGTAATGCAGTACAACTAGTTCATTTTTAGCTATTTTTTAAAAAAAGTATGCCTACCCTAATCAAAATATACACAACCAACTTGTTACATTCCAAGTCATTAAATAGTAATTTTTGTGTTGAATAAAGTTTGAAGGGGGAAGCAGCGCATGTTTTGAAATGAGTTAGACTTAATTAATTAATTAATTAGCATAAAGAGTTCGGAAATGGGATGATGTCCGTTTGGACGTATGAAACAACAGTGTGATTAGGGAATGTTTAATTAATGTAATGTAATGTAATAGAAGTGGGCAAGTTGTGTGGGGGAAACCCACTTGAAAAAAAAAATGATGGGGTTGGGATTCCATTCCATAATCTGAGAAAAATCTAGTTTGTTCCAAGTCATAAAAAAATTCTAAAGATTCGAACCATAATATTAATTTATATATTTCTCCCAATGTAAATCTTTTAATTACAAGGTAGATATATATATAGATGGAATATATATGTTTTGTCCATTATTGAGGTTCTAATCTACTCCGTGGTCCTATGCGATAACGCAGGCTTTGCCTTCTTCCTTTTTCAATTGGTTCTCACCGAATTAATCTCTACTTTATTTGCCACTTTACACTTTGACTAAAATAGTTCTTTTTATTTATTTCTTCACAATAACTGTTTTATTCACACCCACAATTACACACATTAGTTAAACTGATGCTTTTCAATCAACATCATTACTAGGATGATTATTTCAAAAACCTCTCCCTTTCTTTTACCCTAATATGATAACATGTGTTACGATGTCATGCGAAAATAATTAAACATGATATCATTTATGTTACGTTGTCACTTTGTCAGTTGAGTGACACGCATGAGAAAATATTGAATTTATGTCATAAATCAATGCATCTTGTGAGGAAAATAGTTTAGAAATTTTCTTCTTGCTTAATTATTAGAAAAGAAATGTTACACCAAAAGGTCATGAGTTGTTTAAAAAATACTTATTACGACAACTGTTCTTCATTAACATGCTCTTTGAAATTAAAAAAAAAAAAAATCTATGAACACTATGTATATGAATATATGATGTGTTTATCTAATGTACTTGAACTATTGTATGATATTCGAAGTGTATTTCTAGAAAAATAATATAATTATTCAGCTAAAAAGTTCAACTTTAAGAGTTGGTCTTTTGTATTCCTAGGGGCACACCGTGCGTCCACTCTTTAATATTAAATTGTATGATAGAGAGTATAGGTGCACGGTGTGCCCCATGAGCACACAAGTTTTTGTCCAACTTTAAAAGGTAAAGAAGTATCTTATTTTATTTTTTTTCGTAAAAAGAGCCATTTTTCAATGAGACTACATTGTAAAAATAATTTATGGATAGAAGGATCAACATATAAAATAAGAATGATAAAACGTTTGCTAAATTTGATAAACTTATCGGTGTGTAGAAAACCTGACAATTTAAAGTTGTTTGCTTCCCCAAAGGCCCAAAGAAAAAAGGTCCACCTCCATAGGCCTGCCGGTTTTACATCAGACCAACTTTTTGTACCTTTAGAGCCAAAGTATTTGGGCCATTCCTTTTTATTAATACGTTATAGCCCAACAAATGGTCAATCCAAGAGTTGCAGTCCACTTCAGCCCAACTTTCTGGCCCGCATCCCCCCTTTCATCCCAAATAAACCAATTTTCACGCTTGGAGTCAAAATTAGGGGAAATTAGTGTACAAGAACAAGAGGTGATCATTAGGTTAGTCAGCTTACAAGTTTACTCAATTTTTTTTTTATTTGATTCATTCATAATTTGATTAGATTTCGATTAAGTAATTTGTAATTCATATTAATATTAATATTATTTGGATTGTCATTCAAAAAATTATATATATTCTCGCCGTGGTTTAAACCCGCATGATATATACTGGATTGCCATCTAAAAACCCAACTCTGTTTCTTAACTCTGTGTAAGCCCTATTGTCCACCTTAACTTACCCTTGATGAAAATTATTAACAAGTGAAATGTTTAGTAAAATGAAGTTAAAAGTAATGAAATATGTTGTTTCTGTGGTGAAATCCTTAGTAGTGTGAGAGTTAGGCTTATATAATATAATATAATGGCATAAGATGATGAAATTCAGAGTATTTATTAATCTCACATGACTAATTAACATGAAAATATAAAAAATTTATACAATAATCAAGACCAAAAATCCCACCACTGGTAACTCTCATCACAGGGCTGATTAATGATATCATGAGAATCAATAACATCACCACTTGAGCTAGGTTCCACCATTCTCAGGAAATAGTCATTCTCCTCCATATCCAACCCCAAACCACTTCTAATGCAGCAGCTGTGATCATCATCTGAAACCATCCCCACCTCCAAATTATCCTTCACTTGCCAATCATCCCCACCAATATTCTTGCTGTTATCTGATTCCCCCACACCACCCTCATTCTTCATCTTCTGCAACTGCACATCAAAACTAACATCATCAGCTGCTAATTAACCAATTATTACAGCAGCAGTTAGTTATATATATATACCTGAGCAAGCAATGATTGCTTTTCTTTCTTCATGATCTCGAACTGGGAGGCCAAATTGTTGTAGCTTGCAAGCAAAACAGAGTACTCTTTCTCAATGTGCTTGGACTTCCATCGAGCCCTCTTGTTCTGAAACCAAATGGCCACCTGCCGAGGGTGCAGCCCCAGCTCCCGAGCCAGCTCGACCTTCTTCTTCGGCTCCAGCTTCGTCTCAGCTTCGAACATCACCTCAAGTGATCTGATCTGTTCGTCGCTGAACCGTTTCTTGTTCCGGCTTGCTTTCTTCTTCTTCATCGCCGGCATCCACTCACACCCATCCATCGTTTATTCTTTTTACTTCTTCTTTTTGCATTCAAAGGGCTTTATGTGTGTGTGAGTGTGAAGAATAATTTATATTTGTGCTGTCAATTCTTTTAAGGGTAGAATCTTGATGATCAGGGGTGTGATTGGGATTCTCTATCATTTATATACTACTTACGACCTATCTATCCTCTGTGTGTGTGTGTGGGGGGGGGGGGGGGGGGGGGGGGTGCTTTAATCGTGTACTGCTTCTCCTCTACTTACTTGACAACTTTGTGTTCCTTTTATATTGAATTGCTTTCTTCAAATTCAATTTCATCATGTTTAAAAGACTCCCTTCTTTTTAAAAAAAAAAGAAATAGAATTTTGTTTTTAAAAAAATTAACTTAAAACTTTTAAAAGTGTATAAAGTTACATGAGATTAAGATGTTTAAATTTAAGATGATTAAAATTTTACTAAATATTTGAGAACATTTTTGTGCCAAAAAAAATATGTACGATTTGATGCAAAACAAAGTCTAATTGATTCATTTTTTGTAAAGATTAGTAAAGGATAGATAAAATGTGATACTCAATTTATAATAAAAGGTGATCATTTATGAACAATTTATATTAAATATAATATTTTAAAATAAAAATGATAATTAATTAAGAAAACTTAAAATAGTCCATTGTTACTTGTTCGTTTGCTCGATATTTTTTATTCTAATTCTAATTTTTAACTAAAGTATTACACGTAATTAAGATAGAATGCTTCACACCAACTTAAGTCACAAATTGTTACTATATTACTTATCTTTCTTTATCCTCTTCTTTGTTATTATTATTTTATTTTTTTCAAGAAAATTAGAAGCGAAATTAATTAGGATTGATTTAAAAGATATATTATACTATACATAATAAAAGGTCTACAAATATAAAAGCATTGGTTTTTGTGGGGGTGGTGGTGTAAAATAAAGAATATTATCATGGTGATGTGGCAGACAAACACAGGAATAGCCGACATTATAGTGTTGTTAAAGATGGGAGGATTATTTTAATTTTGTCAATATTGACAAATGTCCAAAAATTCATACATCTCTACCTTTATAAAACCAATGCATGAACCACGTTGTCGTTATGCTCTCACTATATAGATCAATGCTACTATATACTTTGTATAACATTCTTTAAATGAATTTGGATCTTTTGTTAGTATAATAAGTAATATATACAAGATCTTATGTTATCTTTTTTAATATTTTAGTAATACATAGTTTTTATATCGTTAAATTCATAAATTATTATAATTATTAGATGCATAATTGTGCTATCAATTTTGATATATCATATATATGGTGGACATTAGTTATGTCCCACTTTAGTATGTGGCCAAAGTTGATAATCGAGATGATGTAGGGCAAACAGCAAACTCTCCCAAGTGGGAGGAATTATAGAAAAGTCGTCATCGCTCTCTGACTATAATTTTTCATTATTACATCAAAATAATAAGATATTTTTTTAATTAGAAAAATGATGATAAATAAATATTTATAATTAATTCTTTTTAATTTAAATACTTTTGTTATCGCATAATACATCTCCCTCTAATTCAAATCCATGTATGATCGAATTTTTTTTTCTTAATTAATTAGTGTGTAGTTAGTAACTGAAGTTTATTCTCATTCAAATTTAGTTTTGTTAATGGGAAAAGCGCCCGACTAATTTTACAGAATTAACAACTTTAGTTTTAAAAAAAAACTTATTTTAATTACATGCTATAACTATATAACAATCATGTTTTAATGTATGTACAAATCATGACATATAAATACCGTATTAAAAAAATTATATAAAAAAACTTGAAATATGAGGAGAAAAAAATTACTCCTTATGTTCTGGAATTTTTTGCACACTTTCTTTGTAAATTACAAAGGAAGTGTGAAAAAAATTTGGACTGAGGGAGGGAGTATTTGATCCAACCCAGTAAATAAATTGATGATAAATGAGGTTGGAAAGGTATACTTCCCCAACATTCGTGGCTAATAGTCAAATTCCAACATCATTTATTTAAATATTAATATTATGGAGGAATTAAGTTGCCGACGGAGAGAGGCAGTTTACTTTAGCTACCTAACATTTTTTTAAGTCAAATTATTTCATTACAATACCAAATATTAATATGACCTTACCGAGCCGATTATAATTTTCTCGAATCCTAACTTTATTTTTAAAAAGGAAAATAGAAGGAGTAATTTTTAAAAATGAAAGTTAAGTAAAAGGATTTAAGAAAGCAAAGAATAATTAGTGAATATAAAAACCTTAAGAAACAATAATAAGAAAAGTAGAGATGCATTAGAAAAGTCAGCATCTATCACACGTCAAGTGACACGATTGGGCCACGTGCCATGGAGTCAAAGAGGTGAGATGTCATTAAACTTGTGGAAGCTTGTACTGGCTGCTCGGGACACGTGTTGAGTCAAAATCGGTCCATATGGGACCACCTATAAAGCCATGATACACTTGTCTATTTCCTATTTAATGCAATTCCGCTTATCCCCACCATCCCCACCGCCTATAAATAAATCGTAGGTGTGTTAAATAGGGCTGAAAATCAAACCAAACTACTTGATACTCGACTCGAGATCGTTCGGTAAAAGTTCGGTTTGAGCTTGGTTTGATAAAGATATCAAAAAAGCTTGAACATACATTTACGTTTGATAAAATTAAAAGTTCGACTCGAGCTCGATTAATGAAAATAGATAAAATAAGTGTAAATTTATCAAGTTGCTCGAGCTCGGCTCGTGTTCGGCTCGATAAAAGCTCGTTCGGGCTCGGCTCGGTTGCTTATCAAACAAGCTCAAACATATATTTTGAAGCTCGATAATATTTCAAACAAGCTTGAACAACTCTTCATTCTGTTCGGCTCGATTCATTTACACCCATAGTCTTAAATGACTTATAGAGAGGGCTCACTGTTTAACTTGTGCTTGTAAGGGGCCAAAATCTATGTCAAAGACAGGATTCGAACTCCCCTACAGCTACCAAACTCAGTTGGAAGACAATTCTACATCCTTCCCTTTCTCATAAGTCGCAACTATTTCCTCTCTTTCTCCCAATTAATTAGATTAATTCCCAAAAAAATTCAAATTAAAATTAGTTAATTAATTTAATGACAACGTTTAAACATTTAAAAATATCGAAATCCACAGTAACATAATCTCTCTGTCTCGCGAAATGTTTACGTTTTCTATTTTGATTTGTCCCAAATTAAGATTAAAAAAAAATTATCAAATTGAGCCCACACAAAACAATTAATTATCTTATATAGGGTCCACGCAGATACAATTACCCACTACACATTAAATATTATTTATCTCACCTCACTGCATATTAATATATTATATCTCTTAATTTACGTGAAAAATAAACATAAACATTAATGCGGGACGGATGGATTATTTGATATAGTATAAATTTAGAGTGCACCTAAACAATTTTAACTTTAAATTAGTTTTTAATTTAATTTTCACCATAAAATATAATAAAATAATTATAAAAAAAACTATCTCACTATTCATTTCAGGTTATAAATAAACTTGGGATGAACCTGTGCAATAAGTGTACCATAAAATCACCAATAAATTTATAAGATAAACAAAATTCGCAACAAGATTTTTCAAATTAATAACAAGTAATAATATTTTAATAAAATTTGATGTTCGAATTACACCAAAAATAATTTTGATATAAAAAATTATTTTATAAATAGTATGACTAAAAAATAATAATATTTTTAATAAAAAAATATAATTATTTAAGAAAGCGTATAAATAATCTCAAATGAGACGTTATTATGCAGATATTACCCATTTACTAATAAAAGCCCTAAAACCTATGAACACTAAAACCCTAACCATAAATCTTAAATGTGAAGTTAATTATATTTTTTATACTATAAATTTTTAATTTAAAATGGAAGTATATGAACATGTATCTTTACTGTTAATTTAATCTCTCGATTACAATATTTTGCTATAATTTTTCGGATATTGATTGCTTTACATTTTTTTTAATCTCCCAACTAAAATATTAGAGTTAGATTTCTTATAAATCGAGTTTACATTATAAACTTTGTGATCCCCCTTAATTTAAACACTCTAGATAAATATAAGGTACATAAAATTGAAGGGGATTATAGAGTTTATATCGTAAACCTGATTTACACAAGTGTTTGTGAAAATATTATTTTTAATTAATTAAGTATAAAATTCCCTATTTCGCAAAATTTTCATTTCCCTATATTTGATGTATTTATAATGCTTGTTTTACCCAAATACATGAATACCGTATAAATCAAAATCGACGTTTTCTTTTTAAATAATTATTTGTATGAATTAAAAGAGTTATTCTAATGATATTATATTAATTAAATATTTTAATAATAATTTGTATAAATAATTATTTTTAATAAAAAAGTCATAATTAATATAAAAATAAAATAAAAATCAGGCCCACAAAAAATTTCCTCGAGCTCATTTTCTTTGAGTTTTTGTTTTGAGCATTCTATATAAGCCACTTGAGTTACATCCTACGATTTACCTCTTCCACCAATCTCCAGGATAGGGGCGATGGGCCCCTAATGGTGGGTACACCACTTTCCTCTTATTTAAATGTAATTAAATGGCTTCTTTTAAGAACGAAGAATCTTGATTTAGGTGTCCCTAATATCTTCTATTTTAATCACCCCAATTTCCAAATTCCAAGTTCCAACTACTACTAATTATTATAAGAAAGAAAAACTGCTTAATATCTCTTTCTCTGCCTACCAAACTCATTTCACAAAAATAAATAAATATTAATGACATCAATATATATGTAAAATTGATTTCTCCATTTAGCAAAACGACAAGAAAAACACTATGTGACAGAAACTAAATAGGGAGGATTGAATTTGAAGCAAAAGAAAAAAAAAAAAAAAGTGGATGAGATTGAAGTCTCATTCATAAAATACTTTATATTTTGGGTAATTTAGAGATATGTACGAGGTGGCATGAAGATATATATTGATTAAAATTTTAATTATCCGTTGAATTGAAATTTGAAAATTTCTTAATAATGTGAAACGTATGAAATGATTACAGAGTTGCATCGAAGCTGGCTTACTTGGCTAATCAGAGTTCCTTTATTTTTGGCAATATATATCTAAACCTACAAAATATTTAATTAAATTATAAGTATTATTGAATATTTCATGATTAACCAGTAATGACAATCACATGGGTTGTGACGACTGAAGTTTATCAACTTTCTAACATATCCTCTTATTATTATCTTTATCTTCGAATTAATTACTTAATCTGGAAATAATTTCTAGTAGAATTAAGTGACTTTTTGTATTGTAATTATAATTTAAAAAAATTAAGTTTATTAAATGATATTAAAAAAAGTAATGAAAAGTAGAAAACTAAGCCATGTTTCTGTACTTAAAAAAGACAGATGAAATTATTTTAGGCTTTTCAACAATTTCTTTAAAATTTAAAAAGTATTATCTTATAAAATAGAGTTTATATTTAATTTTAGGGGCTATACACTCTTTGATTTGCCTATTTCCTTAATTTATTTATCACGGGAAATAATTGTCTCACAATATGTCACATAATTATCAATGAATTAGCAACAAAAATGACATTTTTGTTTTAGTAAGAGAATATTTTAGCAACGGAATTCAATCTGTTGGTAATTACCAACGGATTAGCAAGGGAATTATTATATAAATTACCAACAGAATTATTTATGAACGGAATTGATTTTTCATTGCTAAAAATTTACCAACCACCACTTTAGCAACGAAATTTTACCAACGGATTCCGTTGCTAATAAGTTGGTAAGCCAGTTTAACAATGGAATTAAGATTTTTAGCAACAGAATATTTCATTGTTAAAAAAACAGTTTTTTTTTGTAGTGATAGTTCCATGAAATGGATTGGAGGAGTAACATTTTAATTAAAAATAATATTAAATTAATAAAAAGTTATAATAATGTAGTGAATTATTTTATAAATAATTTATAATATAAAGTAATAGTCATAATATTTTTAATAAAAATTTAAAATATTTTTAATAAAAAAGTGAGCACTATTTATGAAAACGTAAAAGGTGTCACCCCAAGATGATTTCTTATGAGTGTACCCTATTTATTACATATATTCTATTCGATTTAATATATTTCCATCCTGTAATAAGTGATTTCGACTCTCTTAATCAAGAGGGAAAAAAACCATACTATAGCGGTAATTAGTAATTTTGTTTGAGTATGTTTTAAGCTTTTAAATTTTAAATAAATTAAATTGAGTTACTTTCTTGAGATAGGTTTTTTGTGAGACGGTCGTGAGACGGGTCGGCCCATTACTAAAGTATGCTTATTATATAGTTAAAATATGTTAATTTGTAGTTAAAGTAGGTCAATAATGAATCATATTATAACACCATAAAATCATACTTTAATTCATTATTCCTTATATTTTAGAAAACATGCTTTAAGAATAATTAACCATATGTTATCAATATAATAGATATACTTTAACCAATTTCATAAGCCGTCTCACAAAATTAAGGTCTCACAACAGACTTTGTCAATTAAATATTATCTTTACATTTAAATTAAATTTTTTTTTTAAAAATTACTACAAATTGTGGGCTGAAATTAATAAACGGTTAGTAATACAGGCCTAAACTCAGAATAAACATTGGGCCTAGTTTAGTTCTCAAGTAGTCCGATAACCATTCTACGGCTATTTAGGTTTTATATATTTTAATTCGAAACATGGTGCTTTCTTGATTTTAGAATTATAAAATAAACTATAGAAATTGTCTATTTTACCCTTATATGAAAACTCTTAATTTTCACTTTGCACCCCTGATATTTTTTAAACAACTTTACTCATTGCTGTAAGTTGTACACCATCTCCACAAAACCACTCAAACTCAATTGGAAAATCAATTAAAAAAAGAAAAGATTATGCATTAGAAAAGGTCATTCTTAGGTTCTGCAAGAAAGGGGTATTGCTGAGTCTAATGTCTCTTTCTCCTTCCACCCCACTCAATGTAGATATTTAATACTAATTGCCCCCAGGGCATAGCTCAAGTGGTAGAGGGGAGGGTGGAAAGGCCTTCCAGCTGAGCTTGGTTGCTGCAGGGTGGGGGTTCGAATCCTGCCTTTGGCATGGATTTGGCCCCTTGCAAGCACAAGTTTAACAGTGAGCACTCTCTATAAGCCACTTGAGGCACATCCTGCGATTTACCTCCTCCACCAATCCCCATGGCAGGGGCGGTGGCCCCTAATGGTGGGGTACACCATTTAATACTAATTCAATTTTTTTTTATTTAAATACAAACCTTTTAGCCTAGATATCTGTAGGCGGCCTAGAGCCTAATAATGACATACAAAACTTGAAATGCTTTATTACTTATTTTTTACAGAATTCAAGTATAATTAAATTCTTTATAGCTATCTTCAAGAGTATCTCTATAGTTTGGAGTATTTTATGAAAATTAGAGAGTATTTAAATTTTGAAGAGTTATATTTTTATTTCCTCTTACATCCTCTCTATATTTCGTTTAATATTTTATCTTCCCACTAAAGAAATTTGTATTATTAGTGAAGATTTCAAGAAAATAGAGTGTTGAAGTAATAAAATAAGAGTATTTAATTACTGCAACTATTTTTTTTTTAAATGAATCTTTAAATTTGAAGAGCTATTGTTATTTTAAAGAGACTGTTGGGGGTACAATTTATATTTGACTCTTTAAATTATAATAACTAAAATTTCATTTGAATATCCTAGATGGTTTAAGAATTATACCCAAATGTTAAACTTGGGTTATGAAGCTGGTTTAATTATTATTTATTAATATTATCTTTTAAATATATCATTAAAATAAGAAAATAATGAACCTAGCCCATCCCCCAAAATATGCGTTTAAATGGGCTGATATTCATCTACCAACCGACCAATTCTTAAAGGCTGGCCCAAGGAAGTGGGCCTAGATTGTTTAAATAAATTCAAAAATAGCCTAGCAAGAACAAATTCCATTGAAATAGAAATCTAGAGGCCTCCCTGCTGCTTCTTCTTTCTTTTTTTTTTTAATTTATATTTCAAGAAAATTTTGGTTGGAGTGCTCTTAATTCAATTATTAGACTCATTGATAATCCCTTAATCGTTGCAATTAGAATTTATTAGCGGAAATCACAATATTTTCTTAATAGAATTAATAATGTTAAGGTTAGAAAATACTGTAATTAATAGAAGATGCGTGGCTTAGGTGGTATTTGTAGGTAGCTAGGTATATACGTATGAGTAATTAGAATTAAATATTTAATATGATGAGTTGACTAGAATAATCAAACCAACTTTAGACATATTGCACATTCATTTTTGCAGAGTTGAAGAGAAGACCATAGTTTCCTACCCTTAGCCTTTTCCTGCGTACCTCATTTACTCACTTCCATTTTTAACATTATTTTCCTAAACATATTAAAGAATCCTACCTAGTTTCATACATTTATTTAATTTTTGTCTAATAATTTAGGGTCATTCATTGTACAGGTGCAATTTAGAGTTTTATAAAGTATTTTTTAAGGTATAACAGTGTCCGCAAGTGAGAGTTTTATTTTGTCGTTTTGAGCGTCCATCCCAAAAAATATAATTCAACTTTTTAGATATATATGAGATTCACACACATTACTAATATAACAGGTGGTGAAATGGTAAACACGTGAGACTCAAAATCTCGTGCTAGAATCTTTTACACATTTGGCTTGGTAAACTTTGGAAGACCGCGACTGATTTGGAATCACTTTTTCAAGAAATACGAGGCATCTAAGTCATACAAGTAAAGAGATCTGTTCAATAATAAGAAAAAGATAAAATGTGAATGGGGATTGAATTGATGAAAAAATAGAATTCTGAATCGCGAAAAGTCTAATTCAACTTTTTAAATATATGAGAATCACACACATTACTAATATAACTATAATATGGGACTAACCTATTTTACTAATAGAACTACTAATAATATTACTCCTTAATTTACATACAAAAAGCAAATAACACCCTTGCAGAGTGAATATTACCTAATGATTTTTAGTTTATTTTTTAGGGAGGATTACTACTAGGTACACAAAAAACTCTTAATTACTATGAGATGCAAACATACAAAACTATTACTACTAACTACAAAAATATATAGTGATATTCCAATATTACCCCTACAATGTGCTGCACATAAATATTGTGTGTAGCAATAGTTCGTGTGCAGCAAAGTGTGTGCAGTAATAAAAGTGTATGCAGTAAAAAATAAGTGTGTGCAGCAAAAAAGTGTTGTGATCCGGTGAAGCTCCGGCGGTGGTACGGAATTTTCCGGCGACCGGTCGCCGGCGGTACGGATTTTTCGGCGGCGGTGGTGGTCCGGCGGTGGGTGGAGAGTTAGAGTTTGTGGTTTAAAAGTGTATGAGTTCAGGGTTATAATTGATATTTTACTTTAATATTTTGTATTAAATAATAATTATTTTAAATCAATGCATCTAGTAGTAATTAGGGGTACAAAGTGTGTACCTATTAGTAATTAATCTTATCTTTTATTTTTAAAATTTATTACATTGTTTTATTAATTAATAATTTTTTTGTTAATTCTTTCATAATTAATATTTTAACTTGTATGTATGGAAATGTGATATTGCTTAATAATTTTATTATCCTAAAGCACCCTCATAAGATTCAAAATTTAAAATACAATTTATTTTTTAACCATGGTATTGAATATAAAATTATCGTTGATTTACCTTATGTTATTTTTAATTTTAATTTCTAACAATGTGTAGTAGAATATGCATGACTGTAAGCTTTAAATAGTAGAAATATGTTATAGGAATTCTTATTTTAGGGTTATCTATAAAATATGTATCAACTTGTTTATAGTTGTTGGGATTTTAAATTTTGGTGTAACTAAATTTAGTACTGGGTCAATTTGTGAAAGGAACATTTGAGTCGTTAAATGTAACCATATATTTCGCTGAACAGATTATTTAATATAACCAAAAATATCCACCATCACTATTTATTTATTGAGATATAAGGATTACAATAAATATTTTATATAAATAAAAAAAGATAATTAAAGAATTGGTAGGTCAACAAATATGCAGCAAATTGAGTAGTACATTTCGCATTAAGTGTGAATTGATTTCAAATGAACATATAAATTGGGTTCCACCCTAGGGCATAGGGCATTACCCTCACTCCCAATTTTTCCATTGATGGGTCACATCTCAATTGAGACAGTACTCTAAGACAGCACATATATTTAAAAAAAAAAAAAAACTATTTGAATTTGCAATTAGTACATTATAATTAATTAATTATGAAGGTGTGGAATTTGGTTGAATTTTTTAGAATAGTTAAATACAAATTAAAAATAGGTACCCATCAATTGTGGTTCCATGTTTCAAAGGAACATGAATGACACTCTACCCACAATGGCAGAGATTATTATTTCTATAATGGGTAATGTAATTTATTTACACGATAAAGTTTGTAGTATTATTGTTAATTTAATAGCGTTGGTCTTACTTTTGTGTAACGATGTGAACCATGATTCAGACGTCCATTTGGATATATATATCAACTTTGTCAAACCTTCTAAATCTTCATTGTTTTGAAAATTAACACAAATTATAAACACACATGCACGCAAACTTTCATTAATCAATATAATAACTTTTCACAATATTTATATGTTTTTTTTATACATTATAACTTCAATTCTGTGGTTTCTTTGGCGCTTCCATTGCATTTATTTATGTTTAATAGTATTATTATAAACTTAAATTAAATTTGCACATTCGAAAAATCTTCGAAGGAAGTCCTGTATTTAAAAAAAATTACTGACTTCGTACCAAAAATTATTCACACTTCTAATATTTGTTCGTCTCATCATAACGCACTTTACACCAAATTTTTTTTTTTTATTCATAACTTCAAAAGTTTGTTAAATTTCAAATTTGTCAATCTCACTTAACACATATACAATTACTTTATACTCCTTTTTTTTATTAATTAAAAATACTATAATACCCTCTAAAATTAATAAAATTAATAAAAATAACAATTTTTTCTTAAACAATGTGAAACAATAAATATGAAAGGTTCTTCGGAATAGAAAGAGTAATACTATTTCATCTTGTTTGCATTAATTTGTTTTTGCCTGGAGATTATGAAGTAGTATATGTTTGTTTTTGGTTTTTCAAAATCGGGATTGATTTTCAACTCACACAAAACCACCTCTATATACACCTATAAACACTATAACCCTCAACGTATTCACCTTCTATACATTCTTTCTTCTCATTTAATATTTTTCGCTCTTTTATCTTTCATCCCTTCTCTCTTTTTTTATACTCCATCCGTCCGCTTCTAAGGTATCCATTTTACTATTGTTGACGTCCGGTTCAAAAGTATTCATTTCCCATATTTAATAAAAAAATACACAATATGATCATCACTTCCCTCTAATACAACTACATACGTTACATATAATAATAATACTCATTAATTCACGTGCAAAAAACAAGCGGACACTTTAGAACCGGACGGAGGGAGTATATAAATTAATATCTTCTTATACATTGATTTGATATAAAATTAAAACTTACCCAATCAAAAATCCAAAACAAACATATATCATTAAGTGTATCTCCACTCATTGAAATTGGAAATAGAAAATATAAACATTGTGTTAACAATTTTTTTTGTTTAAAAAAAAATCACCTAAGTGTATCTCCACTCATTGAAAATAGAAATAGGAAATATAAACATTGTGTTAATGATTTAAAAAAAATATTTTAACTACATGATTCAATCTACTGATAATTACCAACGGAAATTGCCAAAAAAAAAATTCTTTAGCAATGGAATACTAACGACTTTATTATGTTTATTATAATAGAATAAAATTCATTTCTATATATCTACATAATCATTATATAAATTACTAATGTAATTGAATTTTCGTTGCTAAAAATTTATCAACGAAACAACACAATTCGTTGTTAATTGCTTAGTAAACCAATTTACAATATTCTTTTACATTATCTATTTAGAGTTTTTACTTCATAAATAAATTTGTAATTCGTGTGTACTTTTAAGATTGGGAATTTATGCAATGTTTCATTTTTATTTATTTTTGTATATGATAAAGTTTAACGTGGAACTAATAAAATAAATTAAAAGTGTAAAATTAAACTTGAGATGAAAGAAATATATTTTATCATTTATAAAAAAATTCATTGTTAATTATTTAAAATAAAGTAAGTGTATAAAATTATAATTGAGTACACGATATATCAACCTAAAAAAATTCTTATTTTAATAATAAAAAAATGCAAGAGAGAGAGAGAGGGGGGTAAATGACAATAAATAGGGTTGGCGGTTGTGATATCGATTTCATCGACATGGCAAAAAAGAAAAAAAAAAAAAAAAAAGGTACGCGGCAAACGAGGGACCCCAAACTTTCTCACCACTATTTAATACTCATCCTAATTTACCACCTTTAATTATTTCTTAATTACATTTTTCATCATTAATTAATTTCCTTCCTATTATCGGGCACCTCAATAACTCAACTACTCCTCTGACCCATTTGTATGGCATCATTAAAGATTTTCAGATACCCCCCACCCCACCCCACCCACCCCACCCCACCCAATTTATCATTACTCACTCATCACTCTAATATTAACACACACAACTTTTAACGACGTATGTATCCTCTCATCATCTCATTATGTGTCTACTGCATCAACAACCAACCCATTATTATGTTACCTACTTCAATTTCCTTAATTTCAGTGATCAAAAAAAAAAAAAAGCTAGTTATGAATAATATGACATAATCATTCATCATTAAAAGTAAATAAATTCGGTCAAAGTATTTCGTATGTACTTGCAAGTGTTGATAATTGACTAAAAAATACTATAGTCTTTCTATTTATTTTTATTTATTGCATATTTGATCAAATTAGATCTTATTAGTTTACCCTTTTTCCAATTTTTTATTTGAATATTTTTGCAGATATTATTCTGTAGGGAATCAAATCTCTTATTTTATTGTTGTGAGGATGTACAAAATATATACATTGAGTACGATGAAATATTCCGATGATTTTCCATTTTGAGCATTCAGCTAGTAAAATGGGTGTTATATGATTGATAATCCAACGGTTGAATTGAAAAAAGTTCAAGATAGTATAAATATATATACCCTTGTGTGTATATATAAACGTAGAATACATGTATGTATGTGTATGTATTAGGAAGAATAATAAAGAGAGAGTAGAGTGCATGGGGGTGGGGGTGGGGGTGGTGGTCATTGTGTGAGTCCAGCTGGTAGGGTCAGTATTTTTGTCTTTTAGTTTGGCTCACTACCCTTTTAACCCTCCTTATAACCCCTCTAAAAACATATATTCTTGAATTCCATCTCTCTCTCTCTCATCCCTCCCCCCTCTCCCTTGAAAATAGGCGAAAGTTTTGGGGGATAAAGGGATAAGAGGCCAGAAAGTGAGTGAGAGAGAGAGAGTGTGTATCTATTACACTAATATATATATATATATATATATATATATATATATATATATATATATATATATATATACTTGTCAAGGTTCATATATGTGATGGCTATGGATATGATGATCACTGAAATCATGGGGGGTTTATTTTTTGAGGGGAATGTTGTCTGGCTCGAGGACTTTGCTTGATCTAATTCTTCAATCTTTCAATTTGGTATATATATATATATATACATACATGTGTTTGTATGTATAGATCTACTGCTAGGGTCGTCGGACCAGGCTTCATTCCCCCCCAATTATTGCCCCAATTTGGACACTCTGCTTTATCTCAAGGTTTATCTTTTCTTTACATATATATATGCTGTGCTGTTTATTTTGCAATTTGCATTTGTGGTTGATGATTTGGCGTTTAGTGAAGGGTTTGTTTTTCAAGTGGTTAATTGCAGATTGGTGTAATGATTAAAGAGATCTTGACTTTTGGTTTGGAAATTTGCAAAGGCTTTCATCATTACACACTTTTGGTTTCTGTTTTCTTACAGGTTATGATGGTGTTTTGTGTCAGATGATTCGCCTTTTCTGGGATTTTAACATTCATGCTTCCCTTTTACCATCAGATCTAGTTTCTTCTACTACCATTCCAGATCTACTTAATTTCACTCCCCCCTTTTTTTTTTTTTTTTAATTTCTCCAATTGATTGATGATTCCCCTCTAGGGTTTTGAGGAGGATTGTTTGAGGCTATATCTTCTTATAATAATCATATATAGTAATCAATTAGCAGACTGTGTCGTTTTGCCATTAATTTGATTCTCCAGTTTTGTCACTTTTTATATACTCCATATTCATACATTTGAACAACATTTTAATGTATCAGATGACTTTTTGCAAGAACCCCATCTATGCAAGATTCCTGATAATGTTCGAATTTCACAAACTGTCTCAAATAAATAAATAAATTATATGAGTTTGAAATTTGAACATTAGTGTAATCAGCTTTGGCATTCCAAAACCCTAGTAATAAATTCTATATTCATACTTAAATCTTAATTGTTCTGTCCTAATTCCATAATTTTTGCTATTTATAAAATACTCCTTATTTACTCATAATATATGTTTATGTATGTGAATACAGACATTTTACTTAATTACTCATCTATTTTGAATAATAATGAGTTTAAGTATGGCAGATTTCTTTCTAACATACAGAGAAAGCAAACACTGTGTGACTGTAAACTTATGAAGATTGTGAGTTGGCATGCTCAGTCATGTCTTGTTTTATTATTACATACATTACACATCATGAAAACAGTTAAAGAAAAGATAACAATGTAATCAGAGAAAAGTCATCAACGACTTCCAGTATTAATAATTCCAAAAATTTACATCAATCTTTTAATTTTCTGAAAATAACCCTGATATGATTTAATTCACTGAGAACGTCTGAACAGTGTGTTTGATTGGAAATTGTTATGGTGTCAGGAATCATTAGCTTATAAGTAATTGTATATATGACATTAATTCTCTTAATATTTAGTTTGTGTGTAAATATTTAATTGATATTGTATT
Organism: Pogostemon cablin; assembly: GCA_023678885.1. Taxonomy (NCBI): domain Eukaryota; kingdom Viridiplantae; phylum Streptophyta; class Magnoliopsida; order Lamiales; family Lamiaceae; genus Pogostemon; species Pogostemon cablin. The sequence continues at coordinate 31,757,117 of CM042952.1, read as the reverse complement.
AGTAAACATTGTTCCAACAATGACCAACCTACCTAGATGCTTAGTTAATTCAGACAATGTAGGATGTTGGATCATCACATCAGGGTCAATTTTTATTTCAAAAGTTGCTGTGCCTGTGAGTGCCAGTTTTTCTGTTCTCTTGTACTGCTATCAATTTTACATTAATTATCAATCTGACCCCTATATTTTTTTGGTAATAACTATTATCAAATCAAATATAATCACCTCATCAAATGGTGTTACATAATACTCCCTCCGTCAAAGTTGTTCTTCTTGATCAAATTTGTTAATTTTAGAAGGTATTGCAGTATTTTTAGATAATAAAAATATAAATAAATATAAAGTAATGGTATGTTTATGAAAAAAAAATGACAAATTTGAAATTAAAGTAACTTCTGAGATTGTTGGATAAGGCGTTGTCTTCTTTTTTTGAGTGTAAAGAGTTTTGTGAAACAAATAAATAAGGATAGTGTAAAGGGTTCTATAGAATGTAGGGAGTATATCTTTTAAAATGACCTTTTTTATTTTTCCTTCAAATTCATGTAGTAAAAATATTATTCAAGGTAAAGACATCATTTAATGGTTAAAGAATAATTTAATGAAATGGCAATGGTAACACAAATTAGAGTTAGAGTTTCCATGAGAAATGTTATGAACCACCGTAAGCATTAGGGTTTCGACGATCGATAGAGTTTTAATTGATTTGACCAAAATTTGGAGTTTTGAAGAGTTAATTCGACATGTACATGATCCAGACATTTTCAATAACCTTACTTTTAAGACGTGTTTAATCATTTAGAGAGAGAGATATATGAATCGAAAACAAAGAGAGATTTTTTAATTGCAATATATTCCTAGTACTATGTTGCAAGTAATGATTCATGACATATTCAACTATATAATTGTCATTTCATTTTATAAGTGAGAAAGGTGGGCATAAGTTTTACGGGAAAACAAAATTTTCATTTGTAGATACGTGATACAATTATATGGAATAGGAAATATATATAGATATAGATATAAATGGATATACGAGTGTTTCCAAGTTGATCAAGCTCTTAGAAGACACAATATCATGAATAAAATTACTATTTTATGCATAGAATATCAGTCACACGTTTTAAGATATAGCAAGAAAAATATACTCGTTCTTATTGCGAAGGGGTAAAATGCACTTTTGGTCTCATACAAGAAGTCTGATTACAATTTTGATCCCTAACCTTTTTTTTGGTCCCAAAAGTTGTACTTTTAGTCATGGCCGTTAGTTTTTTGGATGGAAAATGTTATATTAAAAAATAAAAGAAAATTATTATTATTATTATTATTATTATTATTATTATTATTATTTTGACCAACATTTATCACGATTTCACCAATCTTGACCCATCTTCATTAACAACACATCACATCAAATGTCGAACGGGAAGTGGTGGGGGGACGACGATAATTTTCTCCGGCGCGGGGCAGGACTTGGCAACCGAAAGTGGGAGACGGCGGAGGGCAAAGGTGGGCACTCCGCGATTCCCGACAGCGAGCGGTGGTGGTGGATATGGAGGCGAAGGAGACTGAGAGGGTGACGGAGGTGGAGGAGACGGAGATGGTGGTGGTGGAGAGGCAGGGAAGACGACGATGGTGGTGGTGAAGGCGGGGGAGATGGTGGTGCAGGTGACGGTGGTGGAAGTGATGGCGGTGGAGGAATGGCGATGGTGGTGTTGGGGTGCCATTAGTAGTTGAGAAGATTTAGAGTTAGACAGAGAGGTGGGTTGGATTAGGGATGTAATTAAGATTAAAAATTGGACTTAAATTAAACAGAAATTATTTTTAACGGATACATCATCTTTCCGTTAGCTTCATTGACGGAATTTTAAAAATAGAGCAACGGGACTAAAAATGTAATGAAAATGACCAAAATTGTAATCAGACTTCTTGTATGTGACCAAAAGTGCATTTTACCCCGTTGCAAAATATGTGGGAGGAAAAATTACCGTTAACAATCCACTTATTGGATTCCATGAATATATAAACCATAAGTCCATAAATAACAATTATTATTATTATTATTATTATTATTATTATATATATATATATATATATATATATATATATATATATATATATATATATATATATATATATATATATGAAAAGAACTATTATTTTACTACGTCCTACCTACGTGATACACTAGTTACAATTAATCTAGAGACATAATAATATCAGAAGAGTGAGGCTGCGCCTGAGCGCACAGGAACACATTCTGTGGACGCACAGAAATACATTCTGTGCGCCTTTAGAAATTTAGTATTATGGGTAAAGGTACATTGCTTTGGTCTAAAAGGTATACACTTTAATTAATAAAATGTATACTATTTTGTTCTAAAGAATATATATTTTTCATTAATATTTTTTTCTTTAGAAAATAAAGGGTACATATTTTTATATTAAATGGTATACAATTTAACACAAAATTCTAAAGACGCACGGAGTGTTGTCCATGCACCCAAATACACACAATAATTTTCTTTATAAAATAAATGGTACACATCTATATACTAAAGGGTATACAATTTAACACAAAATTCTAAAGGCGCACAGAATGTGGTCCGTGTGCCCAGGTGAACATGAGTTTTTGCCATATCACAATGGCAGGCAATAGATTTTTCATTTTTATTTTTCAACTTCTAAACACACGTTGGGAATAACATAAATCATAGCATCCATTTGTTAAAGATAAAGATATAAATTAATTTAGTATATTTAAGTAGGTAAATATGTCAATTTCTCATGAACATAGAGAGTATAAATATACATACTTTTTATTTAAATTTTAAGTAAGGGTAAATATGTATACATAAATATGATCAAGAAATAAAAAAAAATTTTAACAAGAGAATCTCTATTTAAACATACTTTTTCCATTCTGGGTTAACGTTTACGTTTTCTTTTCATACATAGATTAAAAGATTAATATTTTAATATATATATAGTGAGATAGAAGAAATAATATTTATTTTAAAATAAATTAAAATAAAAAAATATAAACATTTAAACGGACGAGCATATGATATGAGAGAGAGTAGGGATTATGATAGAAATATTATAAGTAGGGTTGGGTTGAGGGTTGATAATTAGTGCAAAAGTGAAGCGCGAATTCCCCACTTAGGTTTGTTTCCCTTTCCCCATTTCTTTCAGCTTTAGTTGTTGACTTTTTGAGCCGAGAGAGCATTCTCCTGCGGGCCCTACCCTTTATTTTTTTGCTTTTTCCATGTAATTTGTACTGCCACCACCCTCGACCCACTTCTTTTCACATGCCAACCAGATTCTTTTCCCCACCAGCGCTCTCCTCTATCTTTTCCTTTTTTTTAAAAAAAAAAAATCATTTCAAATTTTCAATTAATTCATTTAGTGAGTGAGTAACACACTTTTGCTACTTTATTTTTCTCATCTTATTACGTGCAATGAATGTTCGCAGTTGTTGGGCCGCCCATAAAACACACTTCCTAGAATAAACCCAACCCATTTGAGGAACATAACAAATTAACAGCTTGTTTTGAATGTTGGTATGAAATAATAGTGTTAATTAATACTCTCTCCATTCATGTTTGGATAGTAAACATAACAAATTAACAGCTTGTTTTGAATATTAGTATGAAATAATAGTGTTAATTAGGGTGTGCGGATCGGGATTCGGTACAGATTTTTTTAAATTCATCCCGAAATTCGGATTGGATTTTTTTTAAAAATAATTCGATATTGAATCCATAAAGAAAAAATCCAATATTGAATTCATACCGAAATTCTGTTCGATTCGGAACGGATTTTTGAGAAAATAGATTTTGACGGTACAGAGCGAATCGAAGATAATATTATATACTCCCTCCGTCCCATTCAATCTTTACATATATTTCCAATTTGGGCATTCAATTTCAATCTTTACATTTTCATTTTTTGTAAATGAGACCTAGACAAATTAATTATTTCTCTCTCCATGGACCCACACATTACACTAATACACCTACCAACTTCACATTAAAATATTATTTCTCTCACCTCATTACACATTAAAATATTACAATCCTTAATCTACTTGCAAAAAGCAAACGTAAAATTTGAAACGGGACGGAGGGAGTATATATAATTTTTAATAAAAGGTACTCCCTCCGCCCGGTTCTAAGATATCCATTTATTTTTTGCACGTGTATTAAGAAATATTATTATTATATGTAAAATGAGTAGTTGTATTAGAGGGATTGGTGGGACATATTGTGTACTTTTTTATTAAATAAGAGAAATTGATACATTTGAAGCGGACGTCAAAAATAGTAAAATGGATACCTTAGAAGCGGACGAAGGGAGTATAATACTTTAAAAAATAAGAAAAGACTTCTGTAATATAAGAAGAGATAATATTGAATAAGAAGTTATACTCGAATTGATGAAAAGTGAGAGTGGTGCATTGCATTATTTCATAAACAATTCATGTTATAAATAAAGAATGATAAACTTTTAATGAAAAGTGATAATATATTTAACAAAAATTGATAATTATTTAAAAAATATAAAATAGTTTTACATAAGATGACCTCATGTGCTGTCCTAAAAAATTAGTACTAAGATAAAGAAAATTAATAATTTTAGATTTTTTTTAAACCTTTATCCTTAAATTTAAAGTGTATTTCAATTAAAGTCTATCTAATAATATTTTAGACATAAATATGAATTATCATTTAATTTTTGTATTTTATCTTCATTAAATAAATATAAATTATAATAATTATTTATTAAATTTACGATTGAATTTAGACTTTATAGATACAATTTACTTTAATCATTATGTTCTCTGAAATAATACTTTGAACTTTGAACATATTATTTTATTTATTTTCTATTTTTTTTAAATTTATTTTACTTTACATTAGATATATTTTTAAATTATTATTTATAAGTATATTATAACTAATTTTAATTTATTAATTATGATTACATTATAATTTGTAGAGTAAAATTAGTTAATTCATGAAATATAAAGTATAAACTATAAATGATAAGATAAAAATATTATATATAAATTTAATGCATAATTTAAATTCAGTTTTTCAGTACGATTCTGTTCGGTTATATCCAATATTCGGTAAGGAAAATGGGAATATCCAAGTTCGTACCAAATGAAAAATCGGTTCGGTTCTGTTCGAAAAAAGTAAAAAAATCAACGTTTTTTTTCAGTTCGGAATTAATTCGGTGCGATTTCGGTACGATTTTGGTAAAATTCAATATCCATGCACACCCCTAGTGTTAGTCAACAGTGGCGGATCCAGAAAAAAATTTCGGAGTACGACATATAATTATAAAAATATTAATTCTTTCGTCCACATAATTAATACTCCGTATTTTTTATGCTTAAAACTGTGTAAAGTTATTAAGATGCATGTAAAAAGTGAATATTTTAGATTATTTACTGAATAATATGTACTCCCTCCACTCACTTGAAAGGTAATCGTTTGCTTTTTGCGCGTGAATTAAGGAGTATTATTATTATATATATAATGGGTAGTTGTATTAGAGGGGAGTGGTGGGCATATGTGTACTTTTTTACTAAATAATGGAAATGGATACCTTTGAAGTGGACGCCCAAAATGGTAAAATTGATATCTAGTAAGCTTTTTTACTAAATAAGGGAAATGATACCTTTGAAGTGGACGTCTAAAATGGTAAAATGAATACTTTGTAAGTGGCCGGAAGGAGTATAAAGTTGTTAAATGTGTACGAAAAGTAAGTATTATTAAGATGTATTCTTATTATTTTTAGAAACATACATAAGTGTTGAGACGAATCAAAAGAAAAATGTGAATGGTACTATAGATAGATTGACAATGGAATGAGGTAATAAACCCGTGTCAAATATATAGCGGATTTGGAATAGGCGAATCCAATGAGACGGAGGGATGGTATCAGTAAAGAAGGAACTGACTTGGTCAGCTGTTTTAAGTTCTTTGACTACGCTTTCTGTGATTCGAGATATAGATTAAAAATAGGGAAATGCCTTAGTTCTCCCAGCTCGAAATGCAGCTCATGACCCGGTTGACCCTTTTTCGATTGTATAAAAAAATAGTATTAATTAATACTTTCTCCATTCATGTTTGGATAGTACACATAACAAATTAACAGCTTGTTTTGAATATTAGTATGAAATAACAGTGTTAACTAATATGTACTCTCGTCCGTAGTTTAGATAAATTTTATTTTTGATCAATTTTATGAAGAGTAATATAAATTTTATGTTATGTGTTAGTGAAAATAGTAAATTTGTAATTAAAATGTAATTTTAATTAAAATATGTAGTTTAGATTAAAATGTAATTGAGTGAGGCTTGCGTGCGTCTGGGCGCATGTGAACATATTCCGTGCGCCTTTAGAAATTTAGTATTATGAGTAAGGGTACATTGCTTTGGTCTAAAGAGTATACACTTTAATTAATAAAAGGTACACCATTTTGTTTTAAAGGGTATACACTTTTCATTAATATTTTTTCATTAATATTTTTTTCTTTAGAAAATAAAGGGTACACATTTTTATACTAATGGGTATACAATTTAACACAAAATTCGGGTATACAATTTAATACAAAATTCTGAAGGCGTACATAATATTGTCCATGCGTCCAAATACACACAATAATTTTCTTTAGAAAGAGTATTGTTCACCCAAATACACACAATAATTTTCTTTAGAAAATAAAGGATACACATCTATATATACAATTTAACACAAAAGGTGCACGGAATGAATGTGGTCCGTGCACGGGGGAATATTTGCCAATGTAATTTTAATCTTGAGACCTTTTTTTAAGGTGATTAAATTTAATATTGAACATGAATACGAAAAAGTATGAAATTTAAAATAAGAGACGAAAGTGTAAGATAATTGAGAACATCCTCTGCTTTAATTCATTCTTCAAAACAACTTTATTTGTGGCACTCACAAGGCCTGTTGATTGAGTACATCAACTAATATGCCACAAACAAATACTAATAATTAGTAATAATAACGAAAAGAATAAATCATAGATTCTTATACAATGAATACTCAGAATGGACATACTAAGAAGGTCCATTAATTTTCTTAAATTTAATATCCAGATCCAGATCCGTATGTATGAGGATCAATTTGTTGGAGATGTTTCAATTCGTCGGGATTGAAAACACATTCCGGCATAGCAACGTCGTAGCGTTTTGTATCGTAGCAGTAGGCATAGTTCATCCATGTCTTCCTGAAACCATCCATCTTTTTTCTCTCTTCCACCGAAAGGTCATCAGTCGATGAAATGTCACCCTCATTACACTTTTCATTCAACGGGCACCCGTTTAAAACGAAACCCGAATACTTAGCTTCGAAGGTCCCGTATTTGAGATCCATTCTGTACTTCCCACCCGACGTGGACCAATCCGACCCGTCCCATATGGTACCAAACAAACTCATTTCCTTAGACGGAAAATCTCCCCCCATCGAGTCAACCCTTTTGACATGCCTAATTGGAACATCGTCAACGTAGTAAGTGATTCTATTACCAGTCCATAGAATCCCATAATGATGGAAATCCTCGGACGGGTCAAACCACAAGTAGTATCTCTCCTCCCTGCCCCGATTGATGCTCCCGTTGCCGTAGAAGTTGGTCTGGAGGGTCCAGTTCTGGTTGTCGGTATGACCCAATAACTCCAGATCGATCTCGGTGCCCCGGTTACTTGTGGCTGTTGCACGTGTAAAAAGTGACGACGACGCCGGCAGTGTTCTTTTCCGGCAACTTCAGGGTTGTTTCGAAGTATCCGGCGGTGTACATTTGCTTGGAGATGATGCCGGAGCTTGAAGCTTCGTTCATGGAGAGTGTGACGGAGGTGTTGCCCTCGTACGGAGTGATGTTGGGCTCTCCGTACAATGGGTTGAAACCTTCGTGGAACAAAACTTTGTGACCAAAACATGGGATCAATACAGTCATCATTGATAAAATCTTGCAGACGGGTTGGAGATAATTAAGAAACGATTTGGGAGGAGATTTTATTAATTAGAATGTGTGAACAAAATCTGGATTTAATTATGGGATTTTTATTATCATGGTTGAGCACAAATTAACGCGTTAGTTCTATTCCAGATTTCTGGGTCCACATTTTTTTTGCTCATATCTATATTAGGGTGAAATTATTTGAAATCTTTTACTTTTTTATGGGATAAATCAATAAATCACCTAATTTTTAATATTACGCGTCATTTTTCTTCAACCTTTTTTTTCTCATGTGTATATTAGGGTTAAATTCTTTGAAATCTTCTACTTTTTTTATGGCTTAATTCTTCAACGGTTTTTTATGCTGCTATATTATTAAGGTAAAAAATTTTGAAATCTTTTACATTTTTTTTTGGCTTAAATCATCTAATTTTCAAGATTTCCGGGTCTTTTTTTCCAACATTTTATGCTCGTATATAGTATTAATTAAGGTTGTGTCTGTATTGAATCATTTCAAATTTAATGGATTTGAAAATGAATGGATTTTATATTTTTTGGATTTCAAATCAATTCATTTGAATTGAAAGGATTTCAAATCCATAATTCAAAAATTATTTTAAAAATAGAATTTTATATATGATAAATAAAAATAATAAAATTTTATTATATTAAATATTAAAATTTAAAATTTTATTAAAAATAATTTTTTTAGAGGAACTCTACCTCCCAACCTGCCCCTACTCACACCCGAATCCCCCAAAATTTTTTATTATAAAATTTTAAAATTTAATATTTAAATAATATAAATATATATAAATATATATTTGGTAATTAATTTATTAATTTTATATAATATTTTTATATATTAATATATCAATTACACAATAGAAGAATTTCAAATGACACGGTTTGAGTAAGAATTTGAAATCCATTCAAAAACAACTAAAAAAAAAATCAATATCAAATCCATGATTTGAAATCCATTAATTTAAAATCTTAGATTTATAAATTCATTTTAAGTGGAATCCAAGATTTATAAATCCCTACTTAAATCTTTCCATCTAAATTCACCCTAAAATCTTCTACTTTTTTTATGGCTTAAATCACTTAATTTTCAATATTAGGTTAAAATGCTTTAAAATCATCTAATTATTTTTTAATGGGTTAAATCACCTAATTTTCAAGAATGGCGAGATTGGGTAACATTTATTTGGATTTTATCCATTGACAAGCTCATTATCATTATCTACGGTGACATGTTCATTTTCGCTTAATTTGCCCTCAAGAAAATCTTTACTAAAGTTCTACCCATCATTAAGATTTAGATTAAAAGAGGATTATGGTCCTTTCTATGTAGAGGCGTTTTGGCTTTCTTTATAATTTTATATGAATTCGTAAGAAAAAAAGAAAAAAACCATTAATAATACACCGTTTGGGCAAGAAAAGTAGTACAACTACATATTCTCTTCCTACATAAAACGATTTTCTAAATAGAAAACGAGATGAAACAAATGAGTGAAATAGGATAGTTTGAACAGCATCAACAAAGATGTAAGCATTCAGAGAAGAAAAGAAGATTGCAAGGGCGAAGAGAGAATTTAAAGGAAAAAACAGTGTTTATTATCACTTATTATTCAGAAGACCCAAGACATGGTGAAATTGCAACTACAGCAGTAACAGCATAAAGGTTTCTTCCCCTATCATTAAATCCACTCAGTCATTGCTGCTGTTATAAAACACAGCAGACCAACCCAACCAAACAACTCTATTTCTATTTTCGAACAATGCAAAAAACTACGAGCCACTATCCCTATTATCAACAAGAAAACCGAGGAAATTTCAGGCTCACTCACTTTCCCTCCTCCCCATCACCTCGTGAATTACAGTGACAGAGCTTACCTGGCCATCGGCTTTATCTTGCTTGCGCGCCTCACTTAGGGTCGTATTGCTGCTGCCTCCAAGACTGGCTTCATTATGTGGGGGATTCATGACATTGCTGGATCCAACGGGCCTCATGCCCATTGGCCCTTGGTTACTTAGGGGATCTTGCAATGGGTGTGGACTGTTAAAGGGTGGCCTTGGCTGGAACATACCCGGTGACTGCTGAGCCATGGCTGCGGCCTGGGGATGCTGCATGTAAAAACCTCCTGGTTGCATCACGGGATGTGGATTCATCTGCAATTTTCCAACATATATATATATGAGTAAAGAGAAGGTCCAAAATGCCCCCAGAGAAGAACTTTGCACCTAGATGACTCCACAAGATACCTGGGTAGGCATTGATGGTGTTTGAGGCTGGGCATCAGCAATAGCGGCTAAATACATCAAATTCTTTTGCAGCTGAGCTTGATATCTGATCATCAAGAATCAAATGGTATACAAAATAAGAATATTAGAAACAACTCTTAAAATATAACCAGAACCCCCACTTTCATGTTCTTCACCGACATATAACTCGAGCAAGGATATATTTGCAGCTTGAAAGAGTGAAATGAAAACATGGAGAGGTAGAGAGAAGAACTTACTGGGCGCATTCTGCAAGTTTACCAAGATTTTGATTGTCCAAGATCGCCAATATCAATTTCTTGTTCTCATCGAGGTACTGCATCATGAGTCAATAACAAGGTTGCATATTAATATAGACTATGATAACAGTCTTTTGTGAAATTGTTATGATGTGATTAAACAATAATTTATTATAAAATTGCATCATAAGATAAACGTGGAAATCAATAATGGCATAATCAAAAAGAAAAATGAGCAACATTAAAATGCAAAATGGCCAGTAACGGCTACTTTTACCCTGCTCACACTTTATACTCACTCAGTCAAACAACACATTGCACACAGCTTAAAATAGAACTGCAAACTGACCTTTGTTACGCACATAAAAAATGCAGCAAAGTGCCACTACTAAATGTACGAGTTAATCAAGTGTGCATTAACCTTTATAATTTATAGCTTAAATTTCAAATAACTGTCATTTATTTAATAGTAAAAATAAAATTGGAAGAGCGAACTAGTTAAATGGAATTAAATTATGCTACTTCCATAGATAGCTTATTATCCAAGCTTTTGTTTTGTAAAACAAGTTACCCGCAACCACAGACAGCACAAAATTGTATTCGCGACAGACAAAATATGTTGCATCTAATGCACTGAAAAAACGGCAAATGAAAATTCATGGCTATTTAATGCCTGCCATGATGCATTAGAAAAATCTAAAAAAATATAGTATTTCAGTTTAATGCAAAACAGCTAGGTATTTCATATCACTAGTGATATTGAGGTTAATGAGATTCATATGTTTCTCTGGTTAGAAATTCACCTTTGGATGCTTAATTCAATGAAGGCAATTGACTAAGGTACAGCTGCACATCCATGCTTATACAATTCATGCATGATATGGAAATAAATAATATTACACGTCAAAGTTAGAGGTAATAATATGGTAGGCCAAACAAATTGGTATTTGTCAGATCACACACTAGTTACACATAATACATTGATAACATATTTGGTTTATTGCAGATGAACTAGAAACTATAATTACTAATATTTCCTATTAAAACCCATCCATCAAATCTTTAAATACAGAACCAAAGAATAGTACAACATGTTTCATCATTGACACCCAAATAATATAGAGTTTAATCAACAGCACTAGACTTCGACAGAACTCTTCATATATTTTCACATCATGACAAACTTAGTCATCACCCAGCAGTATTTGTCGTATTTCCAAACCAAAAGCCAAACAACTACTTAATAAGTGCGCTATTCAAGATCAGGGTGACAAATTTCATACATGATACTCTCAACAGCAACAGATTGAAAGAACACTTCGCAACTTTATAAATTTGACAAATTGTATCATTTACTATTTCTCAATCTTCCCATGTTAGAAACTAGGCTTAAAGCTTTCTGATTTTGTCCAGAACATAAAACACAATACCCTCAATCCACATCTCCAATGGCCCATCTCTGTATCTAAAAGGTGCAAGGAAGATGTTATGTTGTAATAATATATAACCCGCAGAAACAACTCTTAGGCACAACAACAAACATTCTCTCATTTCATCACCAGACCGCTGCAGTTATCAAGTAAAAGTTCCTAACCAAGAAGTTTTATAAAAAACTGTCCAAGAAGCAAAACTAAAATGGAATATGATAAAGAAGCAAAGTTCAATAGGTTCTAATAATTCAGGGTTCAAGATCATGAGAATGTGCTAAATTAATTCCATCATAACATGAGAAAAAACTGATGTGAACTCTCAAACCATAGACAGAACCAAAAATCCAATCTTTTTCCAGATAAGGGTAAAAACAACCAAATATAATTCCGAAAAATGCAGAAAAATAGAAGTTCAGAAACACCTTTTGAATCTGCTCGGTGGTGATGTTAGTAGGAGGAAACGAAGGCATAACTGGAAACATTGGCCCTGGTTGCTGCATCTCTACTGTTTTCTCCTCTGTTTTCTCCTGATTTATTAAAACCTCAAACCAAGCAATCAGTAATGATGATTTTCCTAAATTGAAAAGAAGAAAACCCTAAACCCACATAATCGAATTAGTGAAAAATCAAACCTAATATACACCATTTGAAATAGTGAAAAGAGAGAACAAAATTAGACATTACTACGAGTAAATTTAAGAGGGGATACAAGAAGGGTGGAATTTACCTCCAATAGGATTGGAATTTGGCGAAAGATTGTGGGTAGAGTTGGTAGAATAAGGAAAAAATATATGTTGGCGGTGCCGATTAATTAATTATGGAAAAATATAATTTTTTCGTCAGCTAACTTTCATTCATTTTGAAACAAGTCTATTAACTTTTTTAATTTTGAAATTAATCCATTAATTTTATAACAATTTTGAAATGAGTCCATTAACTTCATAAAATTCAACATTTTGGTATTTTGACCTGTTATGGCAGGTCATTTGAATATTTTCACCCCAATTAATCTATATCATATTCTTATTTAACCAATTTTATCTCACTTTTCATTTTTTACTTATGTATACCAAACAAACAATATTAATCTCATTACTAAAGTGGAACAAATTTGACTAAATATTGATACTTCCTCCGTCTGCTCGAAAGAGAGTTTTTTTTCCATTTTGATCGTCCGTTCCAAAGAGGGTCACTTTCTTTTTTAGACACATGAGATCCACACACCCACTAATACAACTAAAATATGGGATCCACACTCCCACTAATACAACTACCCACTACATATTAAATAACAATACTTCTTAATCAACGTGCACAAAAACAAAATGTCCTCTTTCGGGCGGACTGAGAGAGTATAATATAAATTCTTAGTAGAGACTATTTTTTTAAAATAGTATATATATATATATATATTACATATTTTTTATTTTTATTTTTTAGAATAACCTGCTAATGACCTGTTGAAACGGACGATTTTATTGAACTTGGTAAACATAATGGACAATTTTCAAAATTTTCAAATATAATGGACGATTTTTAAAATTCTGCAAATATAATGGACGATTTTCAAAAAGTGAAAAACTTATGGACTAAATTTAAAATTGGGCAAAGTTAGCGGGCAAAAAAATCTATTTTCCCATTAATTATTTAAGAATGAAAATGCAAAAAAAGAAAACGAAGTTTGATACCTGATTCTATACCATTTAATACCTGATTCTATTAATACCTGATTCTATTAAACGTAGATATAAATATGCATATATAAATTACCCAATTTCAAACTATTTTATCCTTTAAAACTTGATCAAATGTTTGCAATTTTGAATGTGTTCTCTGTTTGTTCGATCACAACAACCGATGTACTCAAACTATACGGTTGTTGCATCGACTTCAAAATAGAAATTGAGATAGTATATACCTAATTTTAAACTATTTTATCCTTTAAAACTTTGGTCAAATGTTTGCAATTTTGAGTGTGTTTTCTTTTTGTTCGGTTACAACAACTGATGTGCTCAAACTATATGGTTGTTGCATCCATTTCAAAATAGAAATTGAGTTAGTATATACGTGGACTAATTTTAAGTAAATTACGAACTAAAAATTTGTATAACTTAATTTTAGAGAAAAATATATTAACCTCAATGTCATGAGCATGATCATTCTTCTTATTCTTCTTCATCTTTGGCTTCTTCATCTTCTTATCCTTCTTATTCTTCTTATCCATTTTCTCCTTTATGATTATTGTTTTCTTCATGTTTATTATCGGGATATGGATAGAAATTTGGATTTATATGGATGTTTATTTATATCTTAATAAATAAAGATATTTTACTCTTATATATTGTAAGGATACATAAATAAAAATATTTTAGTCTAATAGTATATGTGTTAAGGTATTACCTTCCTATGCATCTTGGAGCAAATATGGTGGTTTAGTGGTGAATTAATTAGGTTTTAATAATAATAAAATCATATTTGCTCCAAGATGCGTAGGAAGGTAATACCTTAACACATATACTAGCGGATGCCGCTTTTATTTACTTTTAATAATGATGTTTTGTCTACTTTCTATGTTCTTTAGGGTACTTTTAATAATGATGTTTTGTCTACTTTCTATGTTCTTTAGGATAATACCTTGGCACATAGACTAGCGGATACTGCTTTTATTATCCGCTTTTATTTTCGATGATGCTTTGCCTGTTTTCTATTTTTATTTACCGCACTCAGTTGTAAATATTAACATTCCTTGAGTTTATGATAATTTATAGTATTTCCTATTTTTCTTTATCTCACTCAGTTGTAAATATTAACATTCCTTGAGTTTATGATAATTTATAGTATTTCCGTAAAAAATAAATAAAAAATACTCCCTCTGTCCCACGGCAGAGTCTCTTTTTTCCATTTTGGTCGTCCCACCCAAATGGCCCTATTTCATTTTTTACACACATGAGATCCACTCATCCCCTCTAATACAATTAAAACATGGGGCTCATACTCCTACTAATACAACTACCCACTACACATTAAATAATAATATTCCTTAATCTACGTGCCAAAAAGCAAAAACTACTCTTGCCGTGGGACGGTAATAATACTCCTTAATCTATGTGCCAAAAAGCAAAAACTACCCTTGCCATGGACGGAGGGAGGAAATAATAATAATAGTCCTTTTGGACAAGAGGCGACAGGAATAAGGACATTAGCGGTATTGTTCAAAAGCCCTGTCACGTGTGCAAACTCGAAACCAACGGCCCATTTTTCTTATTCTTACAACGGCCCATTTCTCTTTCTTTCCGTATTTTATTCTATGGTCGTTTCAATTGGAAATTATTATAGTATTTCATCTCATTTATTAATTTGTTATTGAGAAAGATACAATTTTGTCCATACCAAAGTGCTTTTTAATAAAAATAATAATAATAAAATCCAGTTGTCAATTAAATCTCAAATATTCCATTTTTTTTTCACATATTACCTGTATGTAAATGTCGAATATATGATATATTTAGATGGCAAAAACTTGTGTGACGTGTGTTCCATGAACACAGGAGACCCTCTATTTGGATTTATTGATTTGTTTTCTTCCTTTTTAATAGGTATAAATCTCCACCATATTTGTTTATTAAGATTCTCTAGTCTAGTGTGAATTTCAAGTTCACCCTATTCCTACACGAATTAACTTTTACAAATCTTTTATAATCATTACATTTATTTAAAGTTCACACTCACAATTATTGTTGCTATTCTTTTAACAACAAAAATAAAATAAAATAAATCACTAGTCATTTTTTTAAAAAACAAAAATTAATATTATACATACAAAAAAAAGTTTATTTATTTATTATTATTATTTTAAATATACAACTTTAAAAATAAAAATGAAAAATTGTTTTGCACTCTAGCTATAATCGGTTGCATTGCGTACATGCACATAAAATCTACGGCATTAAAACAAAAGAGTTGATATTAGGTGTACCTGAGTGCATGTGTCTACTCATATATGTATAATTTTCCATTCAATTTTGTATATATGTTATTTTATTTTGTATACGTGTTTCTTAATGATTGTATATTTTTTTCATACTAAGTTTTTTATTAAAAAAACTAGCATCCATATGTGTATAACTTTTTATTTAATAATGTATATAGATTTTTTAGTAATTGTATATTTTTTTATACTTAATTTTTCATTTAAAAATTAATAATTAAATTGTACTATACATTTTTGTTCATAATTATATATATATTTGTTTATATTTGTATATGTTTTTTTTTTTAAAATAGGTGCACCCGGTACACATATAATTAGGGAAAACAAATTATCTCTCAACTAAGCATCATTTCATCCTGGTTTTACTAAATAATGTAGCAAAATTAGGTTGTGAATAGCCGCTAACATTAATAAGGCAAATAATAAATCACTTTGACAATATATATTAGGTAAATATATCAAAGTAATTTATCATTTACCTTATTCCCTTTTTTTTTTCTTTAATTACTTCTCACTCATACCTTTATAACACACAAAAAAACGTGAAACTTTTCTCACAAATTTCAATTTGAAACTATTTTTACGGTTTTTTTTATTGAAATGATAACATTTATATTTTTCAGTAATTATTCAGTTTGAAATTATTTTCATATAAAAATTTTTGGTAGTTTTGACAGAAATTATTTTTTCTAAATGATTAAATTTGTATTTTCGGTAATTATTCGATCTAAAATAATATCCTTTTTTATTTTGTATATATAACGTTATGGAAAAAACCTTATTTTTTAAAATGATTAATTTTTTTTCAGTTTTTTATTTCTGTTCATAATTTCAAAGTCTAGACAGACTTCTTCGATCTAGGGCATTGGAAATTCTCATAGCAATTGAATGTAATAAATTTGGTGCTGTTTCAAGTTGACTTTATTTATTTGTGAAAAATAAATGCTAAAACAATTAATATCGTACTAATTATTACTCGTTTAAAATATGGCAGTTTGTCAGCTGTGTTATTAGAACAGGGCCATATTTTGGGGTTTTAGAATGTAGATATTAAGCCTTGATGAGGTCGGCCAATCTTGTTGTGGGCTTTGTGTATCTCCTAGTCGGCCCAATTAAAAGTAGAGAGAGAGCGATTGAGGAATGCGTAAATTGGTTATTATTAAATCTTTCAACAAAAAATCAATAATTTTCGATATTTAAACTTATTTCTTTTCTTTTCCCAATAATCATCTAAAAGTTTTCAAGTGCATCTTTTGGTGATCAAATGATCATGTTGTTCATATTTTACTAATACAAATGGAGTATTAATTATAGATCGATTCATGGTTGAGTTGGATGATGGAAAAGTGACACATGAATTAATTCCTCTTGAATATTCTGTACAATCAAGTAAAACAATAACATACATAAACCTTTTTTTATGCAATAATTAAGATTATGAGAGCTTAGGGTAGCTAGTACTTATGATCTGATGATGTATTTATTGTAAAGTAGATATAATTGTTATGAATCCTAGATGGGAATATTGGACAAATGGCAAAGGTGATCATTGGATGATGTAGGAAAGCTCCAGAGATCAGCTTCATTCTGATACTCATTACTAGCCGGGTAGGGTCGGGTCGAGGAGGACGACGACGAGGATCTGTGTTGCTGCAACTTCACCATCTGTTGATGATCAACCCCTTGACAAGAAGTAGTACTAGTCAATTTGGGGTAATCTTGATTAATGTGATCATGGAGGTGTTTGGGAGCTCCATTGAGATGTGTTGCGACGAGGCGGTCCAGAGCGGCCCAGTCTTGGATCTCCGAGTCGGAGACGAAGGTGGTGGGATGGTCTGAAATGCTGTCTTCGCCTAGTAGCATGGGCTGGTAGCGGCAGGGGCTGTCGTAGAGGCTTGGAAGCTTCAAGAACCTTGTGTTGTTGTTGTTGTTGTTGTTGTTGTCCGATTCGTGGAACTGATTTCTTCGTGATTGAGTGTCCATGGATTGGAGCATCTGTTCTAGAGTGCCTTCATTGCATGATGAATTTAAGGCAGTGATGGACCATGTTGTAGTGCTGCTAACAGGACTGCCTAATTGTGGGGTCTTGTGTCCATGGTTTTTCTTCTTGAATACTCGACATATCACCCACCCCTCCTCCTGTCCACCCTCATCCATTGCATTGTATACCTAATTAAGTTCACACGCACCCTCTCCTTTTAATTATCAATAAAATTTTTGCTTTTTCCAAAAAAAAAAAAAAATGTATCTAAAAGCTAGCTATTGCAAATTAAGACAGACTTACATTCTTTGAATTAGGGCTAATGGTGTTGTCATCTAATCTGTATTCATGCATGATCCAATCCGATTTTTGGCCGTGAGGAGCACGGCCCTTGTAGAAAACAAGAGTCTTCCTCATCCCAATTCGTCTAGCGTTTCCATGGATGACTTTGTCGCGGCCGGTGGCCTTCCAGAAGCCGGAGGAAGTGGCGCGATTAGTGCGAGTTCCGGTGGGGTACTTCTTGTCTTTGTGGCTGAAGAAGTACCAGTCATTCTGTGGAGTGGATCCTATCTTACACTTATCTGCAACCCAATTAGTAGATTAATGAAATGAATTAAATAGGTGGGAATTAAAACTAATGAGTAATGATCACCTTGTATATCCCAAGGCTCGAGCTTGTTGAGATCCACATCTTGGATAACATCCAAATCAATCTTCTCCAATGCAACTTTCTTCTTCAAGTAATACTGCAGTAGCTCCTCTTCTGTGGGATGAAATCTGAACCCAGGAGGAACCTGAGATTGTCCATTCACAGATATGCTCATTATTTTCTGCACACATTAAATCATTTCATTTCATTTCTCTCAAAATTAATCAACTATATAATTAAACACACCCGATATATTATTACAAGAGAGTATATAATATATGGTTGGTCCAAAGCAATTCACATGTTGTTGTGTGCATGCAATGCAATTATAAAATCTAACATGAGGTGGGTCCATCCACCTTTCTCTTTATGATGGTGTATGGATTCTGGAAGATGAGGGCACCAACCTATCAAGAAAAGAAATAAAGATAGTAGAAATTAAGGTGAAGCGTAACGAGCTAAGGTGGGGCCGGAAGAAGAGGTAGCTCCATCTCCGAAACACTGACTTTCGACCTTAAAATATCCGTCCGAAAAGAACCACCGATGGAATGAAACTGATCCATATTGTGTAACCACCGCAACGATGGGGATGCATGAATCATGATGCTGGGAGGTGGGGGTGGCCCCCCCCCTCCCCATCGGACTTGTTCACTTCTTTTCTTTACTGGGATAGATACCTACCATCTACGCCTACGTATTCTCGTTACTACATCATCTTCATGTGTTGGCCCATGCAACTTTATTACTACCTTTATCTTATTACCAATTATGTATCATGTGGACTATATTATAACTACGTACGTACTTGGCCACGTATCTACGCATGCATGCATTAATCGATCAAATACTTGGATTGGATACATGTTGTTTCTTGTCTTCTTTCCAAGTCTTGTCTTATTTGGGAAACCTGTTAATCCTATCGATCCATCGTGTCATGCACATAATTTTTGTTACATGATATATAACAACTGATAAATATATAATTTCTTTTTTGTGATTTCAGCTGCACCATCATGTACATTAACAAAATAATAGTACTATAATTTCATCATCTCCAATAAATCAATTTTCATGTATTATCTTTTGTGACTGGTTATGTATATAAAGAGAGGAAGAAATCAACCATTTATGCTTTCATTTTTACAATATAGTTTTCCTCTCTTTCTCCTACTTGTCATCCATCCGACGGTGCGACACGGAAAATCCATCGACTGCGTAATTTCATGTTATATATATGTGTCAGCCCCACAAATGCTAAGCACATTCACCCACCAGGCTTGATCCATCGCTTTTATATTAATTAATTTTAATAATCCAAACTTTCAATTTTTCTTCGATAAAAATTGTCGAACAAACTTTGATTTAGTCAACAACAAATTAACGTCACAAATTCAATGAGACAAAATATTAATCTGTTATTTTTATATCTTTCTAATTGTTCAGAATTTTTTTTGTCATGATATATATGTGTAGGATTAATATATATATATATATATATATATATATATATATATATATATATATATATATATATATATATATATATATATTAGATGTCGCTGCCATGCACCGGCCAGATAAAGCAATAGCAAAGCAAACCTTACTCCTATAATTATTGAAACTGATCAGTTTTGTTAATTTTCTTAATTGGTAGTAAAACGATCCCTCACAAGGAAAGGAAATGGGCGTATAATCACACCTCATTAATCAATAATAATCATTAATATTTGTCAGTAGTTACTATCAATTATCACTAATTAATGATCTATTAATTAAGAAGAGTACATATAATTTTATTTTATTTTTTTAGTTTTCAGGGACTCGCCAATTAATTAACTGTGGTAATTAGAAAAGTTTCTTTCTTTTTTAATAGAGACACGACATCTAATTAATTACGTATAGTTAATTTCCTAGCTAGTCAATACTCAATAGCATATCATGATGGATGGGTGAGATGGAATAATACGTATAAGAAGGCACTAATCTTGATTAATTTATTAGTTAAATATATATTTTTTTCTCAATTAAGGTAAAGTGATCTCTTCATCTTTTGATATAAGATTTTGTTTGTTTCATATATTTTCAAAGTTTCAACAATTGTACCTAACAACATCTAAATGCTGAAACCTAAGTTAATGCACCATTTTTATGTCGTGTCTGGGGACTGTGAGCATCTATACTGTCGGAAACTTACTAGTAGTTAGAATAGTTTTTCAACTTGTCTTAATTATAATATATCGTATATTACGAGGGCAATTATGGCATCACATAATTTAATTTTTTATTTCATAAATAAATTTACACTATTGTAAATATGTAATTTGACTTATTTTATTTATAACTAAGATTATTGTTAAGGTCAATATACGATTTTCATTGATTATTCTAACCAAGATATTTAATATATATATATATATATATATATATATATATATATATATATATATATATATATATATATATATATATATATATATATATATATATATATAATTGATATGCATCTACACTAAAAATAGTACAAAGAAAGTTAGAGTTATACAATTTTTATTGATTATTCAACCAAGAGATGTACAATATATATACAATTAATTTGCATCCATATTAAAAATATTTAATATTACAAGGAAAGTGAGTTGTACAATTCCTAAATTATAGGAATTTAGGGAGTAATTTGATTCCTATCAAATATTATGAAAATTTAAGTTTTTAGTTATTTTATTTATTTATAAGATTATCATGAAAATTTATGTTTTGACTTATTTTAGGGACTTTTAGAGATAATTTAATATCTTGAATCATAAATTGATGCATGGTTCATATATGAATAATAATAGAAATTATTAATTTGTGTAATAATAATGAGAATACAATTTTTTTTTTTTTACGGAAAAAATGAGAATACAATTGATGGACGGGAATGAGATAGTCATTAGTAGAGTATTAACTAAGCATAAAGATCAAGAATTAATATAATTTCATTCTAATTACCATCTCCTGAAACTCCTTGGTAAAACTTCTTAATAGGCAACCCCAAAGTGTAGAATAAGTTACTGTATATACTCTTTCCATACCATTTTAAAGTTTACTTATTTATTATTGAAATATTATTATATCTTTCAATCTATTATACATTAAAATATTATATTTTTTAATTCTTGTGTAAAAATAAATATGAATATTTTTTTTAATTCTCGTGCAAAAATAAATATAAACATTCATACGAAACGGAGAGAATATATTTTAGGTGAGATGATAATTTTTAAATTAAAATATATTGTGAGCTTAGAAATTTTTTTTCTTCTAATTTTGGAGTATAATGATAAATATGTGATGTGCAAAAAATGAATTAATAATGTCAAGATTTAATTTTAAGTATTAGTATAATTTTTAAAATTTTATTCCTATATAAAAAATAAAATAAAATATCCCACAATTTATTTATTTATTTACTCTAGTATTTAATTTTATATGCATTGATCTTGCTTGAATTTATGTATCTTATGATGACAAGTACCCCCAAAGTAAAAGGATGGCACCAATTTTATGAGATAAGTTAAGGTTATATGGAGGGGAAAAAAAAACTCCGTAGATGATCAGTGCTTCAACTCTTTCTTAATTATTTTTTCTAGGAGATAAATAAAAAAGCATTTATGTCAAATTTTGAATGTATTTGGAATGACTTAATTTCGACACATTTTATGAGAGAAAGTATCCGTATTAATAATCTTGCTAGAATGTCAATTCTAATTCACTTTAATTTATCAGTAATCTCAGAGGACATAATGAGAAGCGCAATGCGTATTTAGTTAGGCAACTTAAATATTAGTGGGTCTTTAAATTAATGATCACCTTAATTTGCACCTCTAAATTCCTTTCCTCTAATCATTATTTCTCATCTTTTGAATTGACAACGCAACAACTTCCATCCTATTAGCAACTAACTTCTTTTTTTCTTTTTCTTTTTTTTTTAATTTTCTAAAAACATTTTCGATTATCTAATCTTCCACTTCCCATTAATCTTGTTGTCGATCAAAGTATGGTCTTATGGGGAAATTCGAAAACAACGATTTTCTTTCCTTCTTTCTTTCTTTCTTTCTTATATATAAAGTGTTTTTCGCCACCACATGCAATTCAACCACCTCAATTCTGTTTTTATTAATTATTATCTTTAATTAAATTTAAAGTAGGAAATCTCTAACTTATTTCAACTAATGTTGGAATTTTAAAATTTGATTCTTTTTATTTTAAGTATAATAATTAAGTTATTTTGAGGTGGAAAGAACATTTATTTGAAATAAAAAAATATGCACAAGGGTGGAAGTTATATATGGCTATGTGGGCCAGATGAATTACCTTAGGTTCGACAAACATAGGCCCATCTTAATTGTAAATGGATCCAATGGGCCTTACATTTAATGTGAAGCCTTGTTAAGTCTTTTTCCGTACTTTATACTAAGTCCTAACCCAAAAAACGTGTGGAGTTTTGGACCATCGAGATCAATTTATAAAAATCTATTAGGAATAAAATTATTAAAATTACAAAAATTTTCATTCAAGTTTATTTTAGAGTGATAATTTTACAACGAAGTAACACGATTATTTATACAATACTACAAATAATAGTAAATCTCTAATTTTGGATCAGTTCCTACAATCAAGGAACAAGAAATCTTCTAACCAAGTTAAAAACGTGGAAAATAACAATTGTTTATTACAATAATACAAGAAATGATAAATGTCAGAAACAAGAAATCTTTTAATCAAATTTACTTTGAGATATATACTAAAAATACAAAATAAATCAATCAAATATATTTTTAATATACGCGTATCTCAATAAAGAGAGCAGACAGATTAAACAAAGTTTTCTATCTAAAATATGAGTTTATTAGACATAAATGGAGAAATCCTATAAAAATATGCATCACCTCAATTAGCTTAAGAACATAGTCGCCAATTAGTTTACTAATGAATTCGTCATCTGCTAATATTGGGGTCTAATTGTAAATTGTAAATTCAATTTAATGAAAAAACGACCTAGAAGACAGAGATCAATTTTAGAATAACTTCTAAATATAGAAGCTGCATGAATCTAGTGGTAGAGGGGGTTGTCCGTCCAACTCCGGACATCGGAATTGTCAATGAGCGCCTCGGTGGTGGCCTCCTGCGACAGGATCTCCGACAAGTGATCGGTGTTGATGACGAGCCTGACCTTCCATACTCCACCAGTGTGGTAGTTGGGAAGGATGTCCTTAGCCGACAGCCTCCTCAGAATAGGGCACCCCCTTGGCAGCGCCGTCGGCTGGGGAGTCCTGGAGCGGGAGGAGATAGTAGTATTGTCCGGAGCAGAGTTGCTCGTGGTGGACCAGGGGATGACAGAGGCGGTGGGGGGTGGGGAAGAGGCCGTAGCCGGGGAACTCGGCGGTTAGTGATGGGAGAGTAGAGCTCCATTAAGCCGCCTGTGGGAGTCACCACTTTCACCATCTCTTCTACCACTCCAAACTTTTTGCATATACAATTCCCCATTGATTAATGATGATTGCAGAGTGCAGATATATTATGTATTTGTCGAGGGGTGGGAGAATGTTGGTCTATGAATGGAATGTGTGTAAGCAGAGCAGCAGACGACACAAGAATTCTTTTCTTAATTTCTCACAGTTCGATGTAATAGAATATAAAAGAAATAGATAATGTTCGATATTTACCTTAATTATAAAAATTTAATCATGATAGAATATTTGATTGAAAATCTTAGTTGTATATAAAATACCCATTGTTTACAACTGATCCTATCTCTCGTTTGAGAAGATAATATTCATAATTACTATAATTACAGGAATATATTCATAATTACCTTAATTATAAGGATTTTGTAAATTGTATATTATATATATTAGCCTAATACTACCGTGCACCTTGGTGCACCCACTTTTGTATATAATTATAAACAAAAACATATACAATTATGAACAAAAATGTATGGCAAAAACTTGTGTGTGCACGGGAGCACATTTTGTGCGCCTTTAGAATTTTGTGTTAAATTGTATATCCTTTAGTATAAAGATGTGTACCATGTCAAAAACTTGTGTGTGCCCGGGCGCACGGGAACACATTCCGTGCGCCTTTTAAATTTTGTGTTAAATTGTATACACTTTAGTATAAATATGTGTACCCTTTTATTTTCTAAAGAAAAATAAAAAATATTAATAAAGTGTATACCCTTTAGAACAAAATGGTGTAAATTTATTAATTAAACTGTATACTCTTTAGGCCAAAACAATGTAACCTTACCCATAATATTAAATTTTAAAAGCGCACGGAATGTGTTCCCGTGTGCCCGGGCGCACACAAGCCTCACTCAAAATGTATACTCCCTCCGTCCCGCCCAAAGGGTTGTTTTTGTTTTTTGGCACGTGGATTAAAGAGTATTATTATTTAATATGTAGTGGGTAGTTGTATTAGTGAGAGTGATTCAATTGTATTATAGGTGGTGTGTGGGTTCATGTTTGTAAAAAATGAAAGTGGACCCTTTGGGTAGGACGACCAAAATGGCAAAAGGGAATCCTTTGGGTGGGACGGAGGGAGTACAATTTATTTGTTAGTTTTTTTAATGAAAAATTGAGTGTAAAAATATATACAACTATTAAAAATATATGTAATACATTATTGAATAAAAAGTTATACACATATGAATGCTAGTTTTTTAATGAAAAATTGAGTGTGAAAAAGTATACAATTATTAAGAAACATGTATAAGAAATAGAATAACATTGTACTCCATCCGTCCCGCGAAATAGGGTTTTTTGCTTTTTTCACGTAGATTAATGAACATTATTATTTAATGTGTAGTGAGTAGTTGTATTAGTGGGAGTGTGGACCCCATATTTTAGTTGTATTATAGGGGGTGTGGGTCCCATGGGTAAAAATGAAAGGGGGTCTTTGGGTGAGACGATCAAAATGGAAAAAATACTCTCTTTAAATGGGATCGAGGGAGTTTATACAAAATTAAATAAAAAATTATACACAATATGGGCACATCGAATATCAACTCTAAATATTATAATAAAAGATTTAATTAGATATTTAATTATATAAATTTTATTTTCATCCAATCAAAGTAGGATTTAATTAATAAGAAATTTTGTCATTGTTTGAACAATAATAACATGCTAATGTACGCATAGTTTATGAGATGTTATACGCGCCAAATTTAATGGAATTAGGTATAATTGGGTTTTAAATTAATCTGTGAACCTAATCCTATCCCATTCAACTAGGGGTGGACATTTTTTTTGGGTTTTGGGTACCCGAATCGATCCAGAAAAAAATTACCCGAAATACCTAATTTTTCGGGTAATTCGGGTATCGGGTAAACCCGGAACCGGTTGTCCACTATCGGATCGGGTATCGGGTTTTCAAAAAATACCTGAATTACCCGATTGGGTTACCCGGTTAATATATATATTTTTTAATTTCTATTATATATATTAATATAATATAATATATACTAACTATATTTCTCACACATACTTTTGTCTTTATCAATTATCACACACATTTCACACTTTTACACCACATTTTTTCCTCAAAATATCTTTTATTATACTCTAATTTACACTTCTCCTCTTGCAAAATTTTCCATATTTTTGCAATTTAATCGATTATGCTTCAACATGCTAATTGATTTGATGAACAGTTTACTTAAAATTTTGTTTTAGAAAAATACTACTATTAAATAAACAAATAAATAAATAAATAAATATCAACTTGTTATTGATTGATTTTAATATTTAATGGAATAATATATATATTAAACATCAATTATTATGAATTTAATAATATCAAACCCAAATTTATAATAATGCATCATGTCAATTTTTAGAATGTTGGAAAATCTATTGAAATTCAAGAAAAATAAATATCTTTAGTTTAAAATTATATAATAAAAAAATTATGTAAAAATCGGGTAATCGGATCGGGTACCCGAAATTTCGAATAATGATATTATCAGTTCGGGTTCGGGTGATGAAATTTCAAACCCGAAATTTTGGGTACTCGGACCCAAAACCCTATACCCGGATCCGATACCCACCCCTACATCCAACCCCCGAAATCTAGCTTTCATGGGAAAATTTGAAAACTACGATTTTCTTTCTTGCTTTCTTATATCTAAGGTGTTTTTCGCCACCACATGCAATTCAACCACCTCAATTTCTATTAGTTACCATTATAATTAAATTTACAGTAGGAGATCTCTAACTTAATTGAAGTAATTTTGGAATTCTTTTAATCTGATTCATTTTTATTTTAAGAATAATTATGTAATTTTGAGAATATTTTATTTGAAATAAAAACTATGCATTAACCTCGAATAATTAATAATTTTCTACAGTCATACTTAGTACCACATGATATAAGTATGTTTCATAATACAGAATTAGAGTGATGCTCGTCAACTATTATATTCAATGAGTACGAAGTATCACCTACTCCTTCCGGTAAAATAATTGCAAACACTTTGCTTATTCTCTTCGCAATTATTGGGACGGAATGAGAATTACACAAGAAGAATTTTTATTGTCAATTTGCTTTAAAATTTTGAGGCCCCACAATTGTGGAGGTGATGTATGGGCCAGATGAAGGTGCCGTGGGTTCAACACATAGGCCCATCTTAATTGTAAGTGGATCTAATGGGCCTTACATTTTATGCGCATAGATATAAGCTGCCTTATCAAGTCTTTTACCGTACTTTATAGTAAGCCATAACCCAAACAACGTGTGGAGGCACGCCTATTCCGATTCCCGTAAATAGAAAACTGGAACCGAATTGGAAGTAGGAAGATTTTGATCCATGTTTGAAATTGTCAGTTCCGATTTTATTTTTAAAATTAAAAAATCAACGGTTCAAACCGGAAATGTCGATTTATTTTTCAAGAAATGAGAAATCGTAACCGAACCGAAATATATCCGATTTCGGTTCTTTTTTTTAGTTCCGAAACCGCCAATTCTAGTTCTGATTTTTTTGTGTGAGTGTAGTTTAGACTATAGAGATCAATATATAAAACTCCATTAGGAGTAAAAGGGTAAATATCAAAATTAGTCCTGTAAGTATGACATTTTCCAACTTTAGTCATTTTTCTTTTGCAATTCTCAATTTTAGTCATTTTTTGTCCAATTTTAGTCCTTTTTGTCCAGTTTTTATCCTTTTTTCAAAATTTGGTCATTTTTGTCCACTTTTTGTCATAAATGTATACACTTTTGGACCTTTTTTGGATTTTTTTTAACATAAAGGACTAAATTTGGACCAAAATGACCAAAACTGGACAAAAAGGACTAAAAGTGGACAAAAAATTACAAAAATTGAGAATTGCAAATGAAAAATGACTAAAGTTGGAAAATATTATACTTACATGACCAATTTTGATATTTACCCGAAGTAAAATTATTAAAATTACAACAATTTTTTCATTCAAGTTTATTTTAGAGCAGACAGATTAAACACAATTTTCGATCTAGAATATGAGTTTTTTAGCCATAAATGGAGAGATGCTACATCACCTCAATTAGCTTAAGAACATACTCCCTCCGTCCCATAAAAGTTGACACATTTTCCTTTTTTGTTTGTCCCACTAAAGCTGAGACATTTCATTTTTAATACATGGACCCACATAAAAACAATTAATCTATTCTCATGCGCACTACATATCACCTCTAATACAACTACCCACTACACATTAAATATTATTTCTCTCACTTCACTTTACTTCACTTTACATTAAATTATTATATTTCTTAATCTCCGTGCCCAAAAAAATTATACCAACTTTAATGGAACAGAGGAGTTAAATTTATGTTGTCGCAAATTAGTTTATACTAATGAATTCGTCATCTGCTAATATTGGGCTCTAATTTAAATATTTCCATATGAGACATAAGTTTATATAATCAATTTAAATAACTAATATTTATTTCGTTGATTAATATGATTTAAGTAGTTAACAGTTAAAAGTAATAATTTATTAGTATAGTTTTTTTTGTTAATTACACTTTACAAATTAGAAAATATATATGAATTTAATTTCTTTAATATTTATACTCACAATTAATTTAAAAAAATTGACTTAAAATTTTAAATTATATTCATTCCAAACTGACTTTAAATTTACTATTAATGTTGTCTATGCCTTTTTTTAAAATAATTAATTATTAATTAAAAGTAATTTTAAATTTAATATATAGTATAATTTAAAAGAAACAAATAGTAATAATTATATATATATATATATTTATATATATATATAGATATATATATATATTCAATTAATTCAAATTGACTTTTAAAAAATTATAAATATTAACTTTTCTTAATTATTGTTTATTTATACACTACAAAAAAAATACTCCCTCTACCCTTGATATGTATTCATTCTTCCATTTTGGTCCGTCCCATTACAAAGTATTAATTTTCCTTTTTAAATTGATGTTATCCATAACCACTATACATGACTCCACACTCAACACTAATACAACTACCCACTACACATTAAAATATTATTTCTCTCACCTTACTATACATTAAATTATTATACTTCTTAACCCACGTGCAAAAAGTAAACGAATACATTTCAAGAGGACGGAGGGAGTACTAATTTACAAGTGGAATTCAATCCGTTGGTAATTACCAATGGATTAACATTTTTATTTTAGCAACAGAATGCCAACGGATTTATTCTCTATTTTACCAATGGAATTCAACGTTGGTGAATCATTATATAAATTACCAATGAAATTATTAGCAAGGGAATTGATTTTTCGTTTTTAAAAATTTACCAGCCACAACTTTACCAACGGATTCCATTACTAATCCGTTGGTAAGCTAATTTAACAATAAAATTAAAATTTTTACTAACGGAATATTCAGTTAGTAAAAAAACAGTTATTTGCAGTGATAAAAAATAAATATATAATGTAATGAACAAAATCAAATTTTATAAATTAATAATAAATAGAGTAGCAATTATATTTTGATGGAGAACTAATAATCGATCGATTAGCAAGGATCTTTACTTAATTACTGACACAGCACTTGTGAGACTATGTTTGTCACAATTATTTCTATCTTTCAAATTTCTAAGTATAGCAAGCCGTATGAATCTAGTAGACGTTGTTGTCGGCCCAACTCCGGTGATCGGAATTGGCCGCCGACGGCGCCGCCGACGCGCACTTAGCCACCGTCCGAACGCTCTCAATAAGCGCCTCTGTACGCCCCTCCTGCGACAGGATCTCCGACAAGTGATCAGTGTCGATGACCAGCCTGACCTTCCACACTCCGCTGCTGTTATACCTCGGAAGGATTTCCGTCTCCGACAGCCTCTTCAGAAACCCTTTACTCATGTCTACGGACATCCTGTACGGCACGCCCTCCCCCTCCGCAGCGCCGCCGGTATGGGTGTACTGGAGGGGGAGGAGATAGTAGTAGTGGCCGGAACAGAGTTGCTGGTGGTGGAGCAGGGGCGGAGAGAGGCGGTGGGGGCTGGGGAAGAGGCCGTAGCCGGGGAACTCGTCGGTGATGGACTCGGCGGTGATGGGGGAGTAAAGCTCCATTAAGCCGCCGGTGGGCGTCATCACTTTGACCATCTCTTCCACCACTCCAAATCCTTTGAATATACAATTACCCATTGATTAAAGTGATGATTGCAGAGTGGAGATATATTATATATATGTGAAGGGGTGGGAGAATGTCGGCGGGTGGTCTATGAATGGAATGTGTGTGAGCAGAGCAGCAGCCGACACAAGAATTCTTTTCTTAATTTCTTTATGCTATGCTATGGATGACAGTTCAATGTAATAGATTAGAGTAGGATTAAATTAATTAATATGCAAAATTGTCATTGTTTGGACAATAGTGACATGCTAATGTACGCATAGTTTATGGGGGAAATGGTGAGACGTAGCATCGGAGCGAATTAAATGGATCTTTTTGTGAATTATTACTCCATATTTTATACATATGTAAGGGTGAACTAGAGTTTAAGTGTTGAATAGTCAAATCGATGGTATTTAAAAGAAAAAGATAAGAAAAATGTTGGTATCAATGAATATATAAGAGTTCACAACACAAGTACAACCAATTGGTGTGATGGAAAATAGAGTGGGGGCTGGACATAGACGGCATCCAAATTCCAAAACCAAACTCGCCTTCCGCCCATCTGCCTTGTCTATCTTTTTCACTTTTAAAATATGATTATGTAGCCTATTATTAAATTAGTAATTATTGTATAATATATTTATAATAAATTATTTTAATACATCATTTAAAATATATTAATAAATAATTTTTACTTATATAACAATTATGTCTTCACCATATCAGCGACCGCCGTATATATTGATTTGTCTTTATTTATTATTATAGTTATTTTAATAATTAGTAATTATTGTGATATAATACGCACGAACGCGGAAGGGGCGAATCAACCACCGCTAAATCAATGGTCATCTCATTCATTGAGGTGGGTTCCCACACGATCTCTTGCCCTCAACAGTCTACTCTATTTGTTTGCCGCAATTCAAGTAAAAAGGTAAATTACAATCACTCTTCTAAACAATGTTCCAATTATGGATTGCTTTTTTTCTTCTTACTCTTTTTTTTTTCAGTTTTATCTTATGTAGCATGTGATTATATTTTAAAAAATGATTAAAATATGTAAATACAATATTATAAAAAAATAAAAAATAAAAATATGCTCTCACTCTCTCTAATAAAATGGAGTAAATAAATATAGAAAATAGAGCTATGATGACTCGGGTTCCATAATCATGTCAGCACTTAAACCGTGATGACTCAGGAAAAGCATATCCTACCTAGTTTCAAACTTTGGGCCAGTTTTAATCAGCTTCTACGGCCCATTTTCTTTTCAGAATAGGCCCAACAAAGGGCTTATATCAATGCATAAGTAGAGGCTTCGTGGTATAATTAAACGAACCTGGTGGGCCGGTCTCACTGATGTTAATTCGATCCATTAATCACTCTCATACACTTTATTTAAAAAAGTCACTCGTATATACTTTCCCCGTCTCATAAAAAGAGTTACATTTATTATTTATATGGAGATTAACAAATATACTTCCTCCGTCCCAAAATCAACATCACGTATATTGTAGATACGGAGTTTAAGAAAACTCACATTTTGACTTACTTTTGGGGGGTAATATGTTATTTTTGGATCATAATAAATAAATGATAAAGTATGTTATGTGAGTTAAAAAGGTGATGACAAATTTGAAATTAAAGTATGTTATAGGGATAATAATTAGTTATTTTTTCCTTTTTTGGAAGTATGAAGATGAATTTGGGACAGATCAAAACGGTAAGTTTGAAGTTGGGACGGAAGGAGCAATATTTTAATGTGTAATGAATTGACATGTATAATAACTTAATATATAGTGAATAGTTGTATTAGTGTTATGTGTGATGTGGCCATATGAATGATAATAAAGTAATTGGTTTATGTGAGTTCCATTTACTAAAAAATAAAATATTAGCTCTTATAGCGGGACGTTTTAATTAATAATAAAATGTAACCCTTGTATGGACGAAGGGAGTACACACAACATGTGTGGTATCATTTACTTATTCCCATTAAATATCATAAATTTTTCTGAATTCAGTAAAAAGCGAAAACAAAGTAATATACAAACGACTGATATCTACGCATACTAATGATTTAAGAATATTTACACTAATTCTCCTTCACGCACTCACATTCAAAATTTATATACTCCGTAATAAAAAAGAATCTATAATGAATAAATAAAAATTTATACGTATGGTTAGCGAATTTTTAATTAGATATTTTAATAAAAAATTAAATATATAGAAATATTTAAGTAAAAATTAATTCACCGGACATTTATTTAATACTCCTTTTAATTGACGACATACATTCCAGATGTCCTACGAATAAGTCGTCGTCTTCTCCTTTCTCTTATTCACTTGCCACGATCACCAGCCACACCACCCAACATCATATTTTGGTTCCTTTTCCAACACAAACTAATTCTAATGGCAGATGATGAACCCAAAGCCGAACCAACACATCACCCCCACCCACCTGAACACCACCCCACACCCACAATGCCCCAACTAGACCACAAGAAGCCGCACAAAGAACACGGCGGCGCCAAAGATCGCCGCCGCTTCCTCTGCGCCCTCATCGTCACCCTTCTGGTGTTGGCCGGAATCACCGCCCTCACCCTCTGGTTGGTCTACCGCCCCCACGACCCAAAGTTCCGAGTTGTGAGCGCCGCCGTGTACGAACTCAACGCCACCGCTCGGCCTTTTATATCCGCCTCCATGCAGTTCACGGTGGCCACTCGGAACCCCAACCGGCGAGTCTCCTTCCACTACGACCATCTCTCGGCGTTCGTTTCCTACAAGAACCAGGCGATCACGCCGCCAGTGATGCTGCCGCCTCTGTACCACGAAACGAAGAGCACGGTGGCTCTGTCGCCATTGCTTGGGGGAGCGGCGGTGCCGGTGGAGGCGGATGTGGGCAACGCGCTGATGATGGACCAGGATTACGGGGTGGTAAGTCTCCGGGTGGTGTTGATGGGTAAACTGAGATACAAAGCGGGAGGTGTGAAAAGTGGAAGCCATGGAATATACGTGAGCTGCGATCTGCTGGTGGGATTGAGGAGAGGGTTCGTCGGCCAGCTGCCACTTCTTCAATCACCACCTTGCACAGTTCATCTCTAGTTTCCTTTCTTTTTTCTAATTTTGATTGCTGTGTTAAACCCGGATAGAGTTCAACCGCCTTGCCTCATTTTTTTTTTAATCAATAATTCCATTTTGAGTTCTACCACACAAAAGTTCACAAATCCACAAAAATTAAAAATCAAACCAATCACCCTTCTCCATACACTTTATTTAAAAAAAATCATCACTACTTAACACACCCTAACATACTTTATCATTTACTAAAAATACCATAATACTCCTAAAAGCTATCACTTTCTTAATTTCTATGCCGTGTAGAGGGGTGCATTCTTGGGACGAAGGGAGTATTTTTTTTTCTTTTCTGAAGCTTCTCATTATTTTTAATTTGTACTGAAATTATATTTTAGAAAGGGTAATGATGGATTTGAATTGTGATTAATTATTTCAATTTCAATTATATAATAATAAATTAATTTTTGTTCTTTTTATTTACTTAGTACTTTCCCCGATGAACTTGTTTTTTCATAGGCAAAAATTTATGTGCCCTGGGGACATATCGTGTCCCATGGGAATACAACCATCTCCCTCCATATTCTATTTAATCATATATATTGCTAAGAGTTTAAATTGCAAATGGGCACGGTGTCCTCCATATTCTATTTAATTATATATATTGCTAAGAGTTAAAATTGCAAATGGGCACGGTGTCCAGACACAAGAGCCTCACTCTTTTTTCATATATTTAAGAAAACTTATTAGATTGGGTTTATAATAAATTAAATTATATGCGTTTAAGTGAGGGTAATATAAAACTGAAAGTGTTGAGGGAAAATGTCCAAAAGGATAAGTATTTTTTTTAAAGTAATTAATTACATGATAAATCGAATTAAAAATGATACTCTATAATAATATTAATGAAAATTTATATTTAATGAGTGAGGCTCTTGTCCCGATGACACAGCGTGTTCCGGGAGCACATAAGTTTTTGTCATATTTAATTGGTAAAACATATAGTACCCATTTAAAGAAGCAATTCCGTTAAGTATTATTACTCCTCAGTCTCATTTTAATGCAAATTAAAAAATGTACATTTTCATGTGCTTTTAAGAATAATTTGATATTTTTTAATAAATAAATAATAAAATATATTATATATGAGAATGAGAGATGTCAATTTTGAAATTAAATATTATTATTATTATTATTATTATTATTATTATTATTATTATTATTATTATTATTATTATTGTCAAAGGGAAATATTCATTGAAGTTGAGGTTGAAGTTGAAATAAAAAGATTAGTACAAAATTTTACCTTATAAATTACTCGACGTTGGAGATGAGACATTCGGAGGCGGCTTTTAGAATAAGAAATAATTACAATGGAAAAGAGATTGCTTGAAGTGGCAATGGAATTGATTCGTATAGTATTCTTCTTCACGCTTGCCTTGCTTTATCATCCTTCTATATATTCTACACTAATCAATGTTCGCCTTGTCTACCATCTCACCATTCTTTTCACTTTTAGCATCTTAAATTTATTTTACGCTTGAATTCAAATGTGTATTTTATTTTTTAATAATTTATTTAGGGTGAGACTCTTGTATTTTTGGAGCCACCGTGTCCCTTTATAATTTTCGTACCCCTTTGCAATTTAAACCCCTAGTAATATATAGTATGTTTAAATAAAATATGAAGGGGGAGGGTTGTGTTCTCATGGGAACACGACATGTCTTCAGGGGCGCAGGAGTTATCTTCATAATTTATATCCTACAAATTAACATTAAATACTAAAATAAATATTTAATTCTGAAATCAAAATGTTCATACCGTACAACATGTTATGGCTGGATGGCTGGACATAAAACATCGACATATCCTAGAAGCACCTAATAAAAACTCTATACTAGATTGGTGTAATAAATAAATAAATATATATATATATATATATATATATATATATATATATATATATATATCATTCATCCGTACAATTAAGTTAAAAGTATAATGAGTGAATGAGAGACACTTATTTAAAGTGTAGTCGAGCACACGTGCTAATAATAGTCATTAGTGATAAATCAAAACATAACACAACTTTTCGACCACTACTTTTTCATACAATGATGTTGTTGTACTTGTTTCATGTGTATGATATCTATATACGATAATAATATCATTTTACCCATATTCACAACTTAATTGATTATTAGGTTTAGGAGGGACATTTTGTATCAATGATTAATAATCGAATTATTACTTATCTAGTTTATATATTAATTAATTGAATTACTTCTTTATCATTGTGTCCGACTAGAGTGTAAGAGTTATTTTTAATCCAACTTATACATGTGAATATATATATATATATATATATATATATATATATATATATATATATATATATATATATATATATATATATGATTTTTATCATTGAACATGAGGATGATCAAACTTTTTTACATCGTGTTGAATTATTAATTAGATGATTATACAAAATTTATTTATGTATTTTAAATTATTGCTTAGTTTATTATACTTAAATTTCGCACGTTTAAATAATTTCAAACTTAATGCATTCACGCAGAATCCTTGAGCGGGTTACAAATTTTGTACCAGTGATTTTTTGCAATATGTGGCTAAACAACTTTGTATAATATAAATCCATTTTATTGAATATGATGAATTGACCTTCTGCATTGTTGGAATGCTCAATGTACAATGTTAATTAGGTGTGCACAGTTGAGTAAAGTTGTTGATAGCGAGTTTTGTGATCCCCCAAGTGAAGATGTCAATGTGGCTTGAATAGTGAGAAGAGTAAATTATAGTAAGTTATGGGAGAAGAGCAAACATATACAAGACTTCCTCCCAGCTCTTATTTTGTGCTAGGGTAAGATAGAGTTTGTATTGAATTTGTTTGTCTTTACAATGAATATTCCCTCCCACCTCTTGTTTTATGTTAGGGTAAGATGGAGTTTGTATTGAGTTTGTTTGACTTTGCAATGAATATCCCCTCTTACAGTATTGAGATTATTTATACATGTCACATTTTTCTCATTAATGTCTTGTAAGGGCATTAATTATTATCATCTCAGAGCATTTAATGCTTTCTCATATGATGGCAAGGTTATTAAATGATGAGACTTGGACTCCTCGTCTATTAGATCATAGGGCGATGGGCCATCATGCTTCTATGCTATTGGGGGGGTCAAATAAGCTGCTCGTGGCCCACTCTCTTTCTTTGAAATTGAGGAGGTGTGAGACCTTGGTGGGGATCTCGGCTCCTCAGGTAAGTGGAGCGGTCCCCGAGGTCGTGAATCGCAATGTAGAATGTTCCCTTCGCCAGACTCAAAGGGTTGTCTTCCAGGCCCAGAAGGTTCTTGGGCCTGCGAGGACATCTACACATTTGGGCTGCTCTCTTGTGGATTTATTTGAGGCCCAACAAGGCTGGTCCTATCACAAAAGTTTTATTGTAAAAATGTAAGTATCATTCTATCAATTTTAAAATATTAAACATTTATTTTGCGATAAATTCTAATATAGAGTATAGCAACGAGTACGGGTCGAACCTAGGGCTGTCAATTTTACCCGCGGGTATGGGTACCCGGCGGGTAATACCCTATCGGGTAAGGGTAGGGTAGAGTTTAATCGGGTATCGGGTAGGGTAGTACCCGTATCCGTTTAAAATGTTAAGGGTATGGGTAGGGTATGATTTTTATAAAATACCCATCTACCCTACCCAATTACCCTATCCGATTACCCGTATACTATTTATATATATATATATATATATATATATATATATATTTATTTATTTATTTCTTTATTTATATTAATAGACAATACTGTCAATACAGTATGTAATTTAACATCATAAAAACTTAAACTAAGTAATTCATTATATTTTTCACTCAAATGTCAAAACCCTAATCGTCCACTACTTTCATCTTTCCTCTCCCGCAGTCCAGCTCAGCCGCTCGGCCATCGCGACGAATTCACTTAGCCGTCAGCTCGTCGTTTCCTCTCCTGCTCAGCCGTCCACTCTCGTGACTGCATCTTGTACAGAGGTAAATTTAATCTAATTTAAAATCAAGCTTTTTGTTTTTCTTATGGGACAAATGTCCAAGTATGAACTATTTACATGATACTGGATACACGATCTGTCTAACTGTCTCTTTGGTGCTTGCGTTTTGGATGTATACAGTATACAACCGTCTCTTTCCTCCCTTCTGTCAGCCACTTCTTTCCACTTTTGGGTGGCTAACTTCACCTACTTTTGCACTAGTACGCCTTTATTTCCTTGTTGCAATTAATTGTTGATGAGGTGTTATTTGCCAACTTGTCCTAGGCCCCATTTTATTTATTTGAGTTTCCATTCGAGCAGGTTGATGTTTTTAGTTGTGATGGGTGACATCCTCTAAGACTTTATGCATAGTTGAACAAAGAAGTGATAGTGGCAACTTCTTTGGCATGTAATAATAAGATTGACATCAGTGGGTCATAAATTAGATATTTAGTTAATGTCTTTGTATTCAGCTTATTACTTGATCATACATTCATACTCATTATTATTAACAGCTTTAATTTAAATGACTTAAAATTAATCATGATATTAATCTCTTGTATTATTTACTAAATTTATACATAAACTCTTTGTTATGTATGTAATGACTTTATTGATATTGTGGTTAAAAATTAAATGGTACTTTTAAGGCTCTAAATTAGATGTTATGTGTTTTAATTATTCTATTCTAAATTTCTAATTGTATATCTTTGTATTATATGAATATAATGACTATGTTATTATCATTAGTGGACATGAGTACTCCGTCTCCTGTGCCTTCACAACAATCTAGCCACCATGGACATGATGATTCTAATAGAATGTATACGGACTCAAATCCTTTATCCCAAGATACAGATACTCATCTTCCATCACTAGAAGAAACTGATACTTTAGAAGCTGAAATTTCTACTGATCCTAGAGCAACTGATGGTCGAAAGAGGAAATTAGTATCCATTGTTTGGAATCATTTTAAAAAAGAAAAGATTAATTGAGAAGTTAAAGCAATATGCAATTATTGCCATAAAAAGCTGAGTGCGCGTAGTGAAAATGGAACATCACACTTACGGGTGCATATGACAAAGTGTCATTCGAGAAGCACAAAGGATATAAGACAATGTTTGCTAACCACTAGCACAGATAAAGATGGGATGACACAGTTGAAAAATTATACTTTTGATCATGTATTAGCTCAACTCCATCTTGCTTATATGATCATCCTACACGAGTATCCATTACGAATGGTTGAACACAAATGGTTTAGAATGTTCATGAACACTTGTTAGCCACTCTTCAAGCATATCTCAAGAAATACTCTTCGTAGTGATATTATGAAGATTTTTGTTGATGAGAAGAGTAAAATCATGGACACGTTGGAGGGTAACACTAATCAAGTTGCAATTACTACTGACATGTGGACTTCTAGTAATCAAAAGAAGGGGTACATGGCAGTCACTGCACATTTTATTGACAACTCATAGAAGCTATGCAGTAGAATTATAAGGTAAATTTAATTCTTATAGTTTATGATTAATTAATTATTGAAATTATATTAACTTTTGTGTTGTCTTTCTCTCTAATTTCAAATGACATGTTTGTGTATGTTTCTTGCCCACACACTGCTGAAGTGATTACTGATGTCTTGTTTGAAACACTACTAGATTGGAATATTGATCGTAAGGTTTCTACTGTGACATTAGATAACTGCAGTACTAATGATTCTGTTGTTTCCATGTTGATGAATAAATTTTCCCAAGAGTCATTGATACTTGGTGGAGAGATTTTACACATGCGATGTGTTGCCCATATATTGAATTTAATAGTTAAAGATGGCATGGATGTTATTGGACAGAGCATTGAGAAAATTCGGGAAAGTGTGTATTATTGGACAGCAACACCTAAAAGAGTAGAAAGGTTTGAAGAGACGGCACGCCAATTGCACATTCAATGTAAGAAAAAGCTTGTTCAGGATGTTAAAACCAGGTGGAATTCTGTTTACTTTATGCTGAATTCTGCATTGCCATATAAAGTTGTTTTCCCTCGTTTAAAACAACGTGATCCATTTTATAAATCTTTACCTACTGAGGATGATTGGGTGCTTGCTAGTGAAGTTTGTAAGAAG
This sequence comes from Pogostemon cablin, assembly GCA_023678885.1. Taxonomy (NCBI): domain Eukaryota; kingdom Viridiplantae; phylum Streptophyta; class Magnoliopsida; order Lamiales; family Lamiaceae; genus Pogostemon; species Pogostemon cablin. The sequence goes on along the minus strand of CM042952.1, from coordinate 31,717,639 downwards.
TTTGCATTGTTTTATGATTTAACCAACATGTTTTCTGGTACCAAATATGCTACTACAAATAAGGTTTTTATGTTTATTTGTGAGATACGGGCTAGGATGAATGGTTGGCTTACTTTTGAGCGTATTGATGTGAAGTTGATGGCAACAAAAATGATAGAGAAGTATAACAAATATTGGGAAGACATTCATAAAATTTTCTCAATTTCTGTTATTTTGGATCCTAGGTTCAAGTTTAAGATGATTGATTTCTTTTATGATCAATTTTATGGAGAAAATGTTGTAAATGAGAAGGGAAAGATTAGGAAGATTATGGGAGATCTTGAAAAAAAGTACAAAGAATCTTCTCTTAACTCCAACTCTGGTACTAATAGTAGTGGAACCAAATCCTCATCATCTCAAGCATTAGAAACTATAGGCGAATGTGTATCACAACAACTTCTGGCTTGTATGTATTCTTTTGAGTTATACTTAAATGAGAATGCTAATGATTCTGTTGAGAAATCAGAGCTTGAAAGTTACCTAGAAGAGAAAAAGTTGCATATCCATGGTGATTTTGACATATTGAATTGGTGGAAGACACAAGGGACTAAATATCCTACATTGCGTCAAATTGCAAGGGATATTCTTGTCATTCCGGTTTCCACAGTTGCTTCAGAGGCTGCTTTTAGTACTAGCGGATGATTCGTGACTAAACACTGAAGTAGCCTCATCCCATAAATACTAGAAGCATTGATGTGTTCTCAAGATTGGCTATGGGAACAACATGATGGTATGATTTTCTTCTATATGTTATTTTACTATTTACTTTATTATATAAATTAACATCTTAATATCCAATATTCGTGTTTTAGATATTGTATTATCATATACAGTTGCAAAAGGAGTCACGGCCTTTTTCAAGCGATGAAGAAGATGTAAGTGAGATTATGATTTAAGAAAAGTATTATAATGATAATTATTGAAATATATGTCCTTTTAATATTTATATATGTGTTTTTTTTGTAGGATGAATCTGTTGCCAATTTTATTTGAGATTATGAAACTATGAAGAATTGAATATCTTTGTTACATTTGAATTTATCACGTCTGTATAAACTTGAAGCATTCATATTTATTTATATGTTGGACATTTGTATTTATTTGAAGCGGATAAGATAAAGAGATATGTCGGTATCGTAGGGATAAATGAAAAAAGTGAAGACAACTAGGGTGACCATTTTAAAATATGTGGATAACCGTTTACTCGAGGATTTATCCATTATCCGATGGATAATACCCGTACCCTACCCAATGATACCCTAAGGGTAATAGGGTAGAGTATGGGTGAAGGAATATGATATAGGGTAGGGTATGGATTTGCCGTACTCATACCATACCCTACCCGTTTACACCCCCTAGTCGAACCCAAGGAAGTAGAATGAAATTTAAATTAAATAGATGTGTTGAGAACAAATAAAATAAATAAGGGGGAGTTTTTTTTTAGAAAAATCAAAAATAGCACGAATAATAAATCAATTCAATGTTTAAATAACAAAGTAGACGAAATTTAATTAGTAAATTAACCAAGTAAGAAAAACCTAGTTTAGGACGACGATCCCCTCCCATTTACTGAATCAATTAATTACAGGAATTAACCATGTTACCTAATGTGCAAACTCAAATCCCTAGATTGACGGTACGACCAATCAACCCGAATGTTCTTAAGATCATCAATTAGAGTACGACCACTAAATTGAACTATTCCCGAGTATTCCGGAGTGACCCTATGAATTCAAACTCAAAAACGCATTAAGACTCCAAACATAGAATTGTCATGCTACGAAAATCGGCTAAGAATCATACAACCTAGATCCCATTACATCTAGAGGGAATAATCTCTATTTGCTAATCAATTCAATCCTTACAACAATTACGGATTGTGGATCACGAAATAGCAATAAGCAATTAAATAATTAATCTAGATGATCAGACTAAAATAATTATTAAAGTGTTATAAATCAATTCAAAGTATGTAATGGAATAAATTCACACCAAATATTTGTATAAAAATACTTAATAATTAAATTAACATTCAACGGGAGGTTCACAAAATCCTAAACTAGAAATGGGGATTAGCCCCGCATATTCATGACAATATATGAAATAAAATTAAAGAACCGATTATGTCCAATTGTTCTTGAATCTTCCATACTCATTGCAGCCGCCTCTTCCTTCTCTTCTCTTGAGAAAAGTTGTGTCCCCCTTCTTATCAATTAATATTCCCTATTTATCTTTCTCATCCCCATCGCCCTAATTGCCTCCTTTCCCTATATCTATCTTCCAAAAATATCCCCTTTCCTTTTCTATATATTTTCTTTGTGATTCTAAAAGATATATGGGTCTGGTTTGGATGAATTAATCGACCAAAAATCAGAGAAGATTTCCAACTGCCACTTTCCATAATTACTTAGATTCTGCCATCAGTTTCTTCTAACACTCAGCCATTCAGTGTTGGTTCAACTGGACATATTTGAAATACTTCCAAAAACCTGATTTTACACCAAATTACATCATCAAAGCACTTATTTGTAAAAGACAGGACAAGTCAATTTTAGCACCAATTAGCACATAAATCAATCAAATAAACATGAATTTCAACCATATAATCATGCTAAAATATGACTTATCATCCACATACTTTAAAATATATTTATTTTATCAAATTTTAATGTTTATGATCCAAATGCGACTCTTGACTGCACAAGTCACCTGAAAATATATTGAACTTTTTAAATTTGCATTTACATGAAGACCACGTGATATTAATAGTTAGAATAGATTGCAGCCTAAGATTTGGTGTAAATTAAAGATGCAAATATATAAAGTTTTTTGTGAAAATTGTTATTTGAAATACCAATTATGTGTTTGACTATATGTTATATTTTTATTCACATATTTACTTATTTATGTCATTTATACCATTTAAAAAATGAATTTTTTCAATTTAGAATAATTTTTTTAGAAAAAAAATAAGCTAAAGAGACATATATGACTTAAGTCGAATAGAACAAAGTTTGCGCCGAATAGACAAAAATGTAAGTCGAATAGAATTACATATAGCTGTACTTAAATTTTTTTCGACATAAAATACAATTAGACCGAATAGTGATAAGTGATATTTTCATCTACATTTTAGTGTCTTTTTATATGGTTTTCGTATTATTTTATCCGTATTTATGTGTTATTTGGTTGTGTTTTGTGTTTTTATGGAAATGTGTAAAAATAAACTTAAATGTATGATTTTTCAGGTAAAAATGGATTCTAGACACGAAAAGGAAGACGCAGGAAAAAACGGAGCTCAATTCGGAGTCCAAACGAGAAAGTTTTGATTAGAATGGTGTGCCACTTTGCATGACTTGTTACACTTTCAAATGTTAGACTTTTCATCAGATCTTTATATGGATAGAAAGTCAAGGAAGAGAGGATCGCGTGAGCGCAATAATCACTCAAATCGGATTTCGAATGTGAAAGTTATGCGTGAAACGGTGAGACTGCGCTGCACCTACTCGACCCAGGTACCGAGCACGACCTACCGAGCACGACCCGTGTTGGGTCAAAAGTTATTTTTTGGATTTGTACGTCTTCCAGAAGGTTCTAGGCCCACAAATACATCATTTGGCTGAAAATTAGGTAGAAATCATTTCTTGATCCAATCTACACCTAATTCACACCATTTTTTCACATATTTTCCTCTCCATTCCATCTACCCTTCATCCCATTCACCCATCTTTGAATACATCCATCCAATACATCACCTAAGTAGTTAGAGAAGCAAGGGGAAGTGGAGTTTGCAAGAAGAGGAAAAGAAGCACCATTGAAGTTATTCAAGGGATTTTTAATTCTAATTTTTGTAGATTTCTTTGTAGATCAATCATGTGTTTTAGAGATACAATTGTCTATGTTGTTTTCTTTGAAACTATGAAAGACTAATCTCCTTTGTGAGATTAACAATATGAATTGTGTTGGATAATTTTGGGTATTTTGTAATTGAATTTATATGTTGATTGAATTTGTTAATTTTCTATCATTGATTGTTAATTGCTTGATTTGTATTGTTGATTTGTGTGATTAATTGTCATGGATATGTGATTAGATTGAGAAATCAATTATATGTTTAGGATAGTTCATTGAATCATTTCATCATACACTTCAAGTGCATTATAAGTTTTAGAGAGATTGAGAAATCCTTTGAAATTTAGAATCCTTTGATAGAACATGTGATTTGTTAGATCGAGAAGTCAATTGATCGTGTGAAGGGACTCTCTTATTGAACTTAGTAACTAGTTGGAATTGTTTGATTGAGAACCAACCTTAGAGCCTTTTGAGACCTTGTAAATGATCTACATCCTATCCATCTCGAGAGGGAGTTTAGGTGGAATTCGTGTTGGCCCTTAGTTATTAATCCATGACATATATGAATTCGTTGCATGATACCTAGAATTTCCAAACTTTAAGTATTGCTAGTCTCGTTCTCTATCTACTTGGCTCATTCATCCATCTTCCATTCATCTATCCCATTGTTTATCTTATCATTTAATTGTTTAATTGTCATTTCTTGATTAATCCTACCCCTTTATGATCATCTCTATAATATTATGACAAACACGAGATCGCTTAAACCCTAGTACCTTCATCCATGTGGTTCGATAAATTCTTTAATTAGTCATCCCGACTACAAATGATTAATCAAATGGCGCCGTTGCCGGGGAGGCAATGGTTGCTAGTGGTTTAACGAATGAGTGTTTCGATTGGTATTACTAGAGATATTTTTATTATTTGCTTTGAAAATTTTTTGATCCCACTTCTTCGTTTTGATAGGTACTTGAAACTATCTTGAGAGAAGGAGGATCAAAGCCAAAAATAGAAATGAGAAGAAAAATTGTAGTAAGCCTTGAGCAGAGCATTTAAATGGAATGTTGGAACCAATACTTGAATGATGTTTTTGGGAATCAAAGTATAAGGGTTCCACCTCAACAATCAAGAGGTTATATGAATGAGAGCAACTATGGATATAATTTCCAAATTGATCAAGATAGCTCTCAATACTACAATCAAGGAAGAAATGAAGAATGACACAAGCTTATAATGCAGATACATTCCATCCGTATCAAGCATACACTTATTCTCCACCAAATCCCAATACCAACACTTCTCCTCCGTTCTAAAACTAGGCCTTATTTGAATTATATAGAAGAAGTGCTCAAGGAAGTGATGAAGACCGAAATCCTCAATCAATTTTTCTTCAAAATGAATCCTCCGACATAATTACACCCGCTACCTTAGAATTGACAAGACAAATAAGGATGACGAATCAAGATGCTTATGTTCAAGTCTTGCCTAGTTCAAGTTTTGGGGGTGGTCAAAATATGCAAGGTATGTCGATTCTTAGCCTTATGGAGCAAGAAGAGTGAAGAATGCCTACCCATCAATTAGGAAATTTTTCTTTCATGGGAGTGGATGATTTCCAAGAAAATTTTCAAAATAGCTATGAGAGAAATTTTCATGAGAATTATTCACCAATTCAAGGATGAAATTGTGACAACCAAGAGGGAGGAGACTTTCAACAAGTTGAGGAAAAAAATCATCTTTAGAAGTCTTGATTGAAATGATGATAGCAAACCTAGAGGAAGACAAGAAAAGAGATAAAGCAAGAAATGAGGCAAATGAGAAGAGGTTAGAAGCCTTGGAGCATCAAGTAAGCCAAATTGTAAGTATTTTGACCAATTTTCAACAAGTTGAAGAACTTGAAGAGGAGAGCAAAGTTGAAGAAGAGTTGGAAAAAGAAGAGAATTTGGGAGATGAAGAATCAAATGAGGTATTTGAAGAGCCTATTGAGGCGAATGATGTTGATAAAGAGGAACAAAGTCGAAAAACAAGTGATGATGACTTGAAGAGTGAAATGAACATTTCTAAACCTTTAAGCTCTTTAAGTTGCTTTGAATTTCATAATATTGTTTACATTGACTTTGTCTTACCCATTGATTCTTCTTATATTCTTAGAAACAAAAGAGAACTCGAAGAGATGTTGAAGATCTATTTGGTAAAGAGAATAAGTAGTGTTCAAGAATGGAGAGGGCAATAGAGTGTAAGCTCAAGAGAGTCAAATTTTTAAAGTCATGCTCGAAGGATGCAATGGAGGTCGTTACTTGCACAAGTTCCTACTAAAGGAAGAAGCACAACAGTTAAAATTCGATGGCAAGGACGAAAGATATCCGTGGTCATTCCGATGAGTTCTCCATATCCCGTCCGGCTTGAAGACGTTAAACTTAGCGCTAGATGGGAGACAACCTATCATTATCTTTTATAGCTTTATTTAATGTTTTCAATAAGGATGATGGATTTGTTGTTTCTTGCATTTTTGGCATGTATGTTGATTGTGCTTGTGAGGAAGATGCGCATTGAAGATACGAAGGGTGCTTGGTTTGAAGATAAAAAAATTTGTCTTTTGTTATTTTTAATTTTAATTTTCCTCTCACATTTCAACTTTACATTATTTAGAGATAATATAAATATATATTATACAATAATTTCAATATTCAAACTAAAATCCGGGTAGGGTACACCTAGTTATTAAAAACCGATTAAATAACTTATCAACAATCACTCTTAAATAAATAAATTTAATTAAATAATTAAAATTTTAAAAAATAAAAATAATTATACTCTGCAAAATCTATCAACCTTAATACATAATCCTAAATTCAAATACTAATAATAATCTGGAAATAAGATGCCCAATCCAATCCCCAATCGGAATCTCCAGAAAGAGGAAAGAGAGGCCACGTAGATGAGGTGGGGCCTTCGGGCTTTTGCTGACGCGGCATGTTATTCTAGAGTCGGGTCGATCCGGGCCGGGCCGGGCCAGTGCCAAACAGCGAGTTTGTGGTGGAGGAAGGGTTTGCAGCGCTCTCACTCTCTCTCTCCTTATTAAATAAAAATAAAAAAAACAAAACAAAGTGCAAAGCGGGGGTCAAGTGTCAAGACTTCAGGTCGAGACTAATCAGCCACTAACTTTCTGCCACATGGCACCATCTCTGGCATTAACCCCATTTTCTCAACGATGTTGGCATCTGTACAGCCTCAAATAAAACCCCCAATTTCTTCATTTTTCCTAAATCAATCCACCCTCTAATTTCTTGTGGCTCACATTTTTTCTCCTGCAAAAATTGAAAAAAAAAAAAATCAAACAACCGTTAAATCACGTTCTTCTCTCTTTCCTCTGCTCCCTCTCCTCCTCCTCTCAACCCTCTCCGGCCATCTGTTTATTCACTTCACTTCACAACTCCGATTAGCAAGTAGCTGCCACTCAATAGCCTTTCCCCATTACCTGTGGCGGAGTGGCGCAGTTTCCGATCCCCATTTATGGCTGTTCTCTCGGCGCCAGTTCATGCATGATCCGATTACTGGTATCTGACTCTCCTCACGCCATGGCTTTTTTCCGAGGTAATTCTTAAGATCTCTGTTAATTGTTACTAATTCTTTTGATTAATGGTGATGCCAATGTTAATGACCCTAGTGGTGGCTCACTCAGTCTACTGAGTATACTGATTGATCATTTCTTTTCTGCTCTCTCCTTTCCTCTGTGCCTCTTTTTCATATAATTCTGGGTTGGATGCGAAGGTTAAGGCAACATGCGGTTCGATTTGGTGAGGATTCTGGATAAGGAATTACCTTGTACTACTTGTTTTACTGCTACTACTAGATGCGTCTCCCTATTCTTCATCTCTATTACTTTCTGTATCTGTTTCCCCTTTTAATCCTGGTTTTCTTACTACATGCTTATCTACACATTAATAAAATCTTCACTTAGAAAAGGAAAGGTAGTTTATCTATTTATGTAGTATGATTTTTTTTTCTTTTCAAATTCCTTTTTTAATACTGCTCGGATTTTAAAATCTTAACAGAAAATACTGTTTGTTTAAGAATTGGATATCGGAAATACAGACAAATTCCGAACTAGTCTTTTTCTTTCAAGTTTTTCTGTTATAATTTATTCTATTTTGCAGCACTAGTGTTACTTTGTCAGGTCCTTTACGATAACACCATCACAACGGCCAATCTACTTGGCATTGTTGCTAACAATGAACGAAAGTTTCCCCTGGATGTGAAGCCTATTGTGGTCCTATGTTTAGATGGACTCTTATTCGTCTGGAGAAGACCTTGTTATTAAGGTGCAATCACTTTACTTCAATTGAGTTCTAAACTGCTCTGTACTTCTTAAGTTCCTATTGTAATAGTGATGAAACCTTTCATTTGCTTATCTTCAATGGAAATTTGATTTCCCAGAATGTATCCTAATTTTTTGCCTAATTCTCTTACTCTTCATTGACAGACAAGGAAACCTTATACAATTACTAAGCAGCGTGAGCGCTGGACTGAAGAGGAGCACAATAGATTTTTAGAGGCTCTCAAGCTTTATGGCCGTGCTTGGCAGCGAATAGAAGGTCAACTCTCTTCTTTATCTTATCAGTGACTGTCATCCTAACTATTTTAAAACTGCAAAAGATTTCAGGTTGATTTCTCACTTCCTTTTGTAATTGGTCCTGTTACACTTTTATTTGTGATTTCAGATAAGTTAATGATATTTCTCATTAAGAACATTATGTTCCTTGGATATATTTCCTTTTGATTGTAGAATTGTCCTTGCTCTTCTTTTTATTTTGTATCTGGTGGTGGCGCAGAACATATAGGAACCAAGACTGCTGTGCAGATCAGAAGTCATGCACAGAAATTTTTTACGAAGGTCAATATCATTGCCTTGTATTTCTGATCATGATATATAAAACATTCGTATTTCTAGGTTTTTAGCTGTTATGCTAGAAATCGGGTAATAATGACTCAAATATGTATTCATATGCTCTTTTATAGTAAAGAAATGCATAATTGGTAGTTTGTAAGGAAAATGTACTTTCTGGTTCCTTGAGTTTGCAGAACAAAATTTATATGAAATACGCAATTTAATCCAAATGAGCCCCTATCATTTGTATTCTATATTTCTATGTATAATATATGTAAAATCAGTACTATCATATTTGCTTGATGATTTGAATGAGTTTCATCAAGCTCAATCTTTTATATCTGTAGTTGAGCTTAAGCAAATGATGAGGGAGCACATGAACTTAATCATTCAATTGAGATCAAGCATTGTCTTTGAATATTTGCTCTGAAAGCATCTATGTTGAGCTAGGGCTTGATACTCTCTGAGAACTTTAGCACCTTTGGTTTTGAAGTTAGTATTATGGGTATGAGAAACTCCTAGTGCAAAACATCTGTTGAAAGGAGAGCTTTCAAGTGTGTCGATTGAAGCTATCTTAGCTCTAATAAAAACTAAATGAGTATCAGTAAGGCAAGATCATTTTCTGCCGTTGGTTTTAAGTGCTATCTGAAAGTATTTTCGTTTCTGTATTTGTGATAAATAATCAACTAAATATGACAAGAATATATATATACACCATAAAGAAATAAAATTCTTGCTATCTCAATTTTTGCTTCAATGGAAAAAATGGAGCTCATGAAAGATTTATGTGGTGATTTTCAAAAAGTAATAACAATAATTAATAAATAACCAAATACACACACACACATATATATCAAATGATGGTGATGGCTATACTTTTAGTCGAACATGGGTTTTAAGATTCTTCTCAACTTGGATAACTATGGCTTTCAAATTTCAATGGCATGAAGTTCATGAAATCAATTACGCCTTCAAAATACATGAAATTCACTCACTGTGATCTGCCTTGAGCAACCATGAAGTTCAACATGTCTCTCCCTTATATGTCTTCTTAAGAAGTTAAGAACATTATGGTTATTCTCATATTGTACACTGTTGTTAAAGTTTCATATCTCAGCAATTTTGTCCCCTCTAGTATATCAACTGTTTCCTGACAAAAGTATCTTGAAGCTCCATCTTCTCAAGTTCTTTATAATGTTTCATGTTTGTTGTTTGCTTATAAGGTTTGAGTATGTCATTACACTTGAGAAAAAAATTGGCATTGTTTCTGGCGACTAATTTTAGAATTCAGTACGATGAAAATAACATTCTTGTTATTCTAGACCTTGATACTCGGTCGTATAACTTGCTTGCAATTACAATTGAACTACATGGTGCCTGGTATTTTGATCGTAAAATCAAGTTATTGTAAGATGTTGCAGTCATAATGAGCACATTTGATTCCTTATATCTGAACAGCTACTAACTCTGAATTTATACTTTTTCATCATAACTTATTGAAAAGAGATAATGTTTCTTGGAGAATTCTTATCATCAGATTTTGATGAAGCTAAATACTTGATTTGTTTCACAATGAGGGGAAAAGGAACTGTAAGTTTAAACCATTTTTACAGTGAATTTGACAGCAGATTGGTAGAACTTGATTTTATCTGCATTTGTATGATTTTAAACTGGGTATACTTGTTATTGTTACTCTTCTGTTTGTCCAGTCTCTGCACAATAACTCTCAAGTTATGATGCTGACCATGTCACCCAAACTGGGATTATTATTCGTGTGTTCCATTTTAATTTCTCATTAGCCCTTTCATGTCCTTCTGGGCAGGTAAGAGTTGGGGGCATTTTTTTTTTTGTTGGGGGTGGGGATTTTGTTGAGCCATCTGCCTGTTTAATCCAGCCTCTGTTTGGTTTGTGAATCTTACCTGTTGATATCATTTGAGGTTCATTTACTGTTAATGGGTTACCCGTGACCGTTTAAAACAATGAAACAAAATATTTATTCAGTGATTCATTCCTTAGGTACTTTAGTTTGAGGGTGAATGAAGACTGAAATTTGTTGCTTGTCGTTTGATGAAGGAGCATAGTTATTCTGTGCTTCACTTCTTTATCTAAGTTACTGGATTAAACTATTAACACTCCTTTTGGGTTGTCTGTATACAAGTATTATATTTTAAATTGGTATTTAGAATTCATCAGGCTTTGAATGATTCTTTTTAATTTCTCCTCGTACAATAAGCTACTTTTTGTACCTTAGGATTATCTTGTATGACAGTATGTTGTGACGAATAACATATTTTTTTGTAATTCAGTTGGAAAAGGAGGCCATTGTTAAAGGAGTTCCAGCAGGACATGCTCTTGACATAGAAATCCCTCCACCACGACCAAAAAGAAAACCCAGCAATCCTTATCCTCGAAAGATAAGCGTGGGAACTCCTACCTCTCAGGTGGGAGTGAAGGATGGGAAAATATCAAGTTCAGTTTCTTCCTCATGCCAGAGTAAAATAGCGGTGTCCTTGGAAAAAGAACCTGAGGTATGCGCCATTCCTTGTGCAGCAGTTGTTTTTTCATCTTTTTTTTCTTGTCAATTGTATGAAATTGTACATTTTCCTATTGCTTGTCATTGTGCCTGTTTCTTCTATAACTTTTTTTTTCCTATGTAATTATCTGGTATTTATTTTATTCTTTTGTTTTATTCACTTGAATGAAGCATTTCTCTTTCTTTTTTCTTTTCCTCCCCTCTGTAATTTTTTCTGCCAGAAACCCTGTAATGATGGGAAATCAGGAAACACTAATGAATACCATGACATGGATAAGTGCTTTGAGGCTCAAACTCTTCTCAAGACAGCTCCTTGTGCATCCCCATCAGGAAACAGACTCTCGCCAGTATCTGATGCAACTAAAATATCCTGTACTTTCAGGCAATGCATGCCACTCTCAAAAGAAGCACATAATCAGGATGAAAACGATGTATCTCAGGTCACTATTGAAGCCAAAGGGCTCCAGGCAGAGAAATCTGATAACGAGCAACCTTTTCAGGATAATACCCAATTCAACATGTCAACTGTTGTTAACTCGTACTCTTCACTACAGAAATCCGAGCTTAGTAAAGGAATAGACGAGCTGAAGAAGTCTGAAAATGCTGACCCATTGCAAACTGCTGAAGTTCAAGCCTCACAGAACTTTCCACGCCATGTACCTGCGCATATTCTTGATGGGAGCTTGGGGCTGACTGCCCCCAACATCTGTCCAGATAAGCCGTACAAGGATTCCATCTTTCATCAAATGGGTGGAGTTCATGGTCATCAAAATCTATACATGAATGCTGCTGCTTCTGCTATTTCTGAACATTATGGTAATGCATCAAGATCTTCTGTTCACCAGTCATTTCCGAGTTATCATCCAATCTTTAGTACAATCCAAAATCAAGATGATTACCAGTCATTTCTACACATATCAACCACATTTTCAAGTCTTATTGTATCTGCTTTGTCGCAAAATCCTGCAGCCTATGCTGCAGCTAGCTTTGCAGCAACTTTGTGGCCATCTGTGAACGTGGAATCCCCTGCTGAATCATCCACAACCTCCACTGGGGGATTTCAACCAAGGCCAATGAGTACAACTCCTAGTATGGCTGCAGTAGCCGCAGCTACCGTAGCAGCTGCAACTGCATGGTGGGCAGCTCATGGCCTACTTCCTTTATGTTCTCCTTATCACCCTAGCTTTACCTGCTCTCCTGCATCAGCATCTGCAACTCCAATGGATAGCAGCCGATGTAGAGATGTAGACAATGAAAGAGGACAGAAGAGGCCCGTTCCTGTCTCAGGAGGTGAGGAACTACAACCAGAATGCTCGGAAGCTCTGCATGAACGGCATTCAGCTTCAAAGTCGCCAACTCAGTCATTATCATCAGATTCTGAAGCAAGTGCAGGTGAGACACTGAAAGTTGGGTTAGACACTTCTGAAAAAGCAAAAGTTGAGGACACAGCTGAGCTGCAGGATTCAAACAAGTCCAAGAACAAAAAGCCAGTAGATCGTTCTTCGTGTGGATCAAACACACCATCAAGCAGTGAGGTAGAAGCAGATGCTTTGGAGAAGCATGCAAAGGATATTGAGGACAAAAACATGGAAGAGAAAGAAGAGAACGAAGAAGTTGACGCTATTCTTCCTGCTGGTGGTGATCCATTTAGTCGACGTTATTTAGACCGAAGAAGCGCCAGTAATGTCAATGATTCTTGGAAGGAAGTATCTGAAGAGGTACTGAAGAATTTCGCCATTATTACTTGAATATAATGATTATGATTTATGAACCAGCATTGAAATTTATACATATGCACCAATTTTGTCTGCAGGGACGACTAGCATTTCAGGCACTCTTCTCTAGAGAAATACTCCCCCAGAGTTTTTCACCTCCCCATGACGCTAAAAATAAGGGAAAAAATAACTGCAATAAGGATGCGGAAAGTGAGAAAGATGAAAATGTGTTCGAGTTGGACCTAAATGGCAAGGCATCTTGGGAGGACACTTGTTCCCAGAAACCGAGTTTGGAAGTCAACGCCTCCGTAGTTGTTGAAAACAAGGAAGAGGGCCCACTACTTAATCTGGGACTTGGACATTGTAAGCTGAAAGCTAGAAGGACTGGATTCAAACCTTACAAAAGATGCTCGATGGAGGCAAGGGAGTGTAGGGTGTCAGCCAGTGGGCATGATGAAGAGAAGTGTCCAAAGAGACTGCGCTTGGAAGGAGAGGCTTCCACTTTATGATGCTCAGTATGATATCCTACCTAAAGCTGCCTCTCTCTCTCATCCAGTTTTAAGTTTATTGTCTATTAATATTATGTTTGAGTTTAATCTGTTATTATTGATTGAAGGACCAAGATACTTTTCATGTATATGGAATATGGAATACAAAAACTCTCTTTTGGTGGACGTAAATTAATGGACCTGGACCTGGACCTTATAATCAGGAGCCATTTCTGTGATATAATCCTGCCACAAAATCTTACTTCCTGTGTTTTTTTAAAAAATAAATATAAATATGGACCTACTCCCAGTCCCCAACTATAGGGTATTGGGAGGGTTATGTTTATGCTATCTAAGAGTAGGACCAAGAGCTTGATTCTTAATAGTGCTGACAAATAGTTCACTACGTGCTGTTGGCATGAGCTGAACAGAACATTCACACTATAACTCTTGATCCGCCACTTGGTAAAAAGACATTTCAACTCTTTTAAGTTACTTCAATTATGTTGGGAGACAGGAATAAATGTTTTTCAACTCCTTTTATTTAATTTTACTCTATATTCAAAACTTTGGCGGGGTGAATGCCTTGGGATAAAGACTTAGGTAGTGAATGTCAGAATTAAGAGAATGAGAGACCCATATAATCAACATTTAATTACAAAAAAATACTAAACCTTGAAATGATGCAATTGTACACGTGATATAAGTGACGCACTAGGTTTGAATGATTGCTCATATTACAAGACCCATGAGAGAGATCAAAGCCTGCCCCTCACCGGAGTAGGAGTATTAAATTGTCAAATTAAAAGGAAGTTTTTTTTCCGTCTCACATCGGGTGGGAGAGCAAAGGGGGAGGGGCTCCTTATGTTATATAAGGAGGTCCTTGGACTTGAAGTCAAGTGCACCAATCAAGTACGCTTTAATCTTTGTATTTGATTCTTCTTAAATTCCTTTATTTGATTTTCGATTGTGAGAATGAGAAGAAAGGTGTGGATTAGTCAAAGATTTGTAAGAGTGTAGGGATTGGGGATCGAGAGAGAAATTCTATGTGATTGTACAAATTTTTCACATAGTGGTATTTTCTCGGTCCGTGCCTATCCCAACAAGTGATATCAGAGCCCGGTTCGGGCGCTTATAAAGTTCTTAGTATGCTATGTGGTTGCAGCATAGTCTGACCTTCCACATCAGAAAAGACTTTATGAGAGGAAGATGGTTATTCATTAGGCTAAGGGTGACATGAAAGAAGTCGGAAAAGCTAGTAGCACAAGGAGGTCAGAAGAACAGCCAGACGCGGTGACATCTCCTTTCTTGAGGTGAAATGCGCCTGACTGTGGCGTGGCAAGGGGTAGGATTTGCGGGATAACAATTTTTGGAGGAGTTCTTGGACCTGCAGTAATGTGAATTGCTGGGACTCCCCGTGGTGGAGTTGGCTTAACAGCGGCATGGGTTTTCCATGGATGTCGGCTCAAGGAGGTTTGAAAGGAACGGAATTTTTCGGTAATAACGGTGGCGTGGGAAAGCGGCGATTCAACGGTGGAGATGGCTATATGGTGGCTTGGCATCAGCTGGCGCTAGATCAGTAAAGAATAGCGGGATTCAACCGACAAGTGGGGAAAAATATCGTGAATTTCGGAGGGTTGTAAATCGGTTTCAAGTGACGACACTTTCAGTAGGAAAAGGGTTCTGACAAACCTGGTGTAGTTTGGCGGTAAAAGGCAGCGACGTCATGTCGATACAAACGAGTTTTGCTCAAGGTGGAGCAATGGTGCGGTAATTGCGGTGGAGTAATGACACGGTAATTGCTTACGGAGAAGCAATGGTGACGTTGCTGGTCAAGGAGGAGCTGGTGCGGTGACAGTTCCGAATGTTGAGTTAATATTATTGGGGATCCTTATGACATGTTCAATTGTCATGGAAAATGATGCAATAATATTAGCTGGTACACAAGTTTGCACACGGACATTGACTTGGCAGGTGATGTAGGGTGTGTGGTGGATGTATATCGATGACTGATGGACTTCCAGGAGTAGCCAATAGCTGGAAGTAGCACCATAAATATCAGCAGACGTTTTTCGACATGTGTCGCAGAAAATTCTTAGAATTGTTGATTCTAAGTGGTCTACTCATATGGTGGAGTAGGATTCTCGGGATAGAGAATGATTGTCGGTGAAAACAATGAATCTTCTTTTATTTTGACAAGGTAGAGATTCTTGGGTTTGTCAAATTAAAAGGAAGTTTTTTTTACTTTGTTTTTGTCCCACATCGAGTGGGAGAGCAAAGGGGGAGAGGCTCCTTATGTTATATAAGGAGGCCCTTGGATTTGAAGTCAAGTGCACCAATTAAGTACACTTTAATCTTTGCATTTGATTCTTCTTAAATTCATTTATTTGATTCTCGGTTGTGAGAATGAGAAGAAATGGGAAGAAAGGTGTGGATTAGTCAAATATTTGTAAGAGTGTAGGGATTGGGGGTCGAGAGAGAGAGAAAAATTCTGTGGGATTGTGAAGATTGTACAAATTTTTCACATAGTGGTATTTTCTCGGTCCGTGGTTTTTCTCCGATTTTGGAGTTTTCCACGTAAATCCGATTTTGGAGTTTTCCACGTAGTCGAGAGAGAGAAATTCTATATGATTGTACAAATTTTTCATATAGTAGTATTTTTTCAGTCCGTCTCCGATTTTAGAGTTTTCCACGTAAATCTTTGTGTGTTGTTCTTTTTCTCAATTATATTTTGTTTGTCCCTAGGAATGAATAGGAATTAGATAATCCCAAAATATACTACCTCAAATATCCCAAAATACATACTATATACGTACGTATGTACACCACCAGATGGCAGATGGCCTTGGCGGGGCTTCCGAGCTCAGATTGCACAATTGATTTCTGCGCTTGCATCCCATTCCGCCGACCAATCATCTCCCCTTCCATCATTTCAATGCCTTCTCTCTCTCTCTCTCCATTAACTCCATCTACAGCTCCTGTTACAACTACTCTGCCATGTCTATCGTCCTCCTCCATTTCTTCTCTTTATTAATCTCCTCCTCCCACTCTTTGCTGAAGAATCCGAACGTTCAATGCGCCACCAAGTGCGGTACCTTTCAGATACCATTCCCATTTAGCGCTATACTTTCAGACGCTTTCTGCCTTTCCTGCGTCAATTCCACCGCACTTTTCATCAACCTCGCCTCTCAGAGCTACCGCGTCCTCCATTTCTTCCCCGACGCCATATTGGTCGACTTCCCCAACACCACCGCCGCCTGTCGCCCGTACAATGATTTGAAGTCCTTCGCCTTCTCCGGCAACCAATTCTTCGGCATCTCCACCGACAACGTGCTTGATTTGTACGATTGTGACGATTCCTCCCTCTGCAAACCCTACTGCGAAACCACTTCTCTTATGCCTGCTTGCGATGGACAACCACGGGGGTACCCTTCCTGCTGCTACCCGCTCTCCGATCGTACCTATTGGCTTCCAGGTGATGGCTTCACCAAGTTTACACACTACGGTTGCAGAGGATTTTCCTCCTGGGTTGATTTTCCAGGGAACAAAACGGGGAAGCGCGGGATCAAATTGGAATGGGGTGTCCCCGCCAACTCCTCGGAGGCCGCCTGTGCCGCCAATGCTAACGCCGTAAATGCTACTTCTGTTGCTTCTGGTACCCGATGCCGATGCCCCGATGGATTTTCCGGCGATGGATTCTCTGCTGGAGTCGGATGCCTCAAGTGTGAGTCACTTTCCCCAATTTGATTTCGTGAATGATTACACCCAATTTTAGGTCTAAATTATCTACGATTTTACTGCATTACAATGACAGCTTGCTTCAAGGATGGGAAGGAAGTTCACGGGAACGATTGTTATCGGAACAACCACGGTAAAAAGAAGGCCATAGTTTTAGCTGGTGCGTATAACGATGAATAATTTTGAATAATCCCATAAATATTTCTTGATTCATAAATGTGATATGGTGATGCAGGAGTTATAACCTCAGGTATCGCTGTTGTCTCCTTCACAGCAGTTTATCTTTTGAAGAGAACAATTGGATCAGATAGTTTTGTCCCTGATAAGTCGTATTGCCAATCTAGTGTAGTATCATCACAGAAAGCTTCTAAAGCCAGGTTGTTTACTTTCCATGAGCTCGAAGAAGCCACCAAAGGATTTGGTGATGCTCAAAAGTTGGTCGATACAACGTTGTACACTGGTGTTCTTACTGGGGGAAGACGCGTAGCTATACAAAGGGTTCAGTGTGAGAGTGAGAGGGACTTCATTAGAGTGTTGTTCAGATTGGAGACGCTTTCGGCCGTCTCACACCGAAACATGGCTCACATTATGGGATGGTCCATCGAATCAGGCTGCAGTCCCTTGGTAGCTTACGAGTATCCTGGAAACAGAACCCTCAGGAATCACTTGAGTCAGGACTCGAGCAGCACCCCACCTCTTGGTTGGTACAAAAGACTGAACATTGCTGCTGAGACAGCCCTTGTTCTGTCGTTCCTCCACCACGAAATCTCGCCTCCTGTCTTCCACCACGACCTCCAGAGCAGCTGCATATTCTTAGACATGGATCTGTCTGTCAAGCTAGCTGGTTTTGAAATACACAAGGACGAAGCGAGTAGCAAGTCATGCGACAGCAGGAGGAACGACGTTTACAGCTTTGGAGTAGTGCTCCTGGAGATCATCACGGGCAACACGAGGATGACGGGGGCATTGCAGAAGATAAAGAGAGGGAAGTTGGAGGAGATCGTCGACCCGAGTCTTTACTACCACGAGCAAGCGGCGTGTGGGAGGGAGCGGATAGAGATAATAGCTGATCTTGCAACGAGGTGTTTGCTGTTTGGTGGTGATGGGAAGCTTAGCATGGCGGATGTTGCTAGAGAATTGGTGCACTTTACTAAGGATGCTTCTGCGGACCGTGGAAGTAGTCGAAGGGGGCCTGCTTTGGAGGAGACATTCTCCAACTCAAGCCTCCTTCAAATGATATCAATGTCCCCAGATTCTACTTACTCCACCAATTTAAATTGACCATCAAATTTATATCTCCTTCCAGTGTTGTGATGACACAGTTAATTGAGGTGATAGATGTATAATTGTAATTCTCAATCTGTATTGATTTTGATCAAACAACTAATTAGATGCCATTGGGATTTCAGATTTTTTTCTGTTTTACCCCACTTGTAGCAATTCACTAATTTTTATGTTGTTGCTCTGTGTAATGTCATCAATGACGAAGAACAATGGTTTTTTTTTTAGGGAAAAATTACACTCGTGCTCTAGGAGTATTTTTATTTTTTATTATGATGTCATGATAATGATGATGATGAGGTAACAACTAACAAGTTGGTGAATGGTGAGTGAGGAGTCATAAAGATTTTGGAAGGAATTCAAACGAAGCAGCACTCTCTCTAAGTTCAGTGGAGGGTGGAGGAGACACCTCTCCACTAGCACCACTAAGTTTTTTAGTCTTTCTAGAAGCAGTACAAAATCTATATTACTATACTAATCACCCAATTTGATGTGAAACTTCAATATCTGTGAAACCTGTTTAATTACCCTTATACAAATACTGTAGAAATCAATCTTATCCTATTCACTTTCTGTCAAAAAATTAAAAAAAAAAATCTTATCCTATTCACTTAAGATAAATCAAAAGCTTAAAAATAGAGAAATCCTGAATTACAATGATAAAATCATAATTATGTTTACTTTTAAAATATATTTTAAATTTTAAAAATAAAATACGTGTAGTATTTTAATTTTTTATTTACAATTTTGTTATTTTAGAAGATATATTTTACTCCCTTCATCTCATATTTATCTGTACCATTTATTTGTAATCTACAAAGAAATAGTGCAGATAAATATGAGAAAAAGGGAGTAGTATTTTTATATTATTGAATTATGTTTTATGTGGGAGTATTAAATTTAAAATTTAAATAATTTTGAGATTATTGATAAAATATTGTTTTGTTTTTTCCGATTGTGAAGGATATTATAGAATGGATAAATATAATAGGTGTGAAGGTTATCTCAAAATTATCCTTAAATATTACATTACCACGCTAGATTATTTTAAAAATGCTGTAGATAATTATTTAATAAAATATCTTACTACTTAAAAATATTTGCGTAATTAACATGGCAAAGTCAACCCTACGTTGTTTCGTAACAAAAGATTATTACAATTATACTGTATTTTCTAACAAAAGAAAAGACGAAATAATCTTAGTCCGCTCACAAAAATCATGTGTAAACTTTGTAATTGCCGCCTCCACGTTCAAAGTTAAATCCTTGTTTCAACTTTCAAGATTTGCTGTGCTGCTGCTTCCCGTTGAAATCACCGCAACCCAAAATCCTATTCCAATAAGTTTTTCAGACTTTTTCTCTTGCCCTTCTCCATTATACAATCTTATTCTCCTGCGCGATTTGCTTCTTTACTTGGTGTTTCTGTCTACTTTTCTTATTCTGTGGGTTGGCTAAGATCCGATTCCCACTCCCAAACGGACAAGATTATTAATTTAACACACTCTGCCTTGATTTCAAGAGAGAGTTCCTTTCTTGTATTGATTGGGATTAAATCCACGCGTGATATTTTGTTTCACTCGGTTTTGTGAGGCGGAAATTTAAAGGGGTTTTCGAATTTTGTTGGATTCTGATCGTGGGATTCTGAAATTAGTTCGAAAAGCATGATAAAAATGTAATCTTGTTTTCTTATGTGGTAAATTTCCAATTGCGTTTTCATGCGGTTGGGCGAAAGGAAATAGGCAGAGAGAAAATGGTGAGTAGGGAGAAAGAAGATTTGGAGGGTCGATTCTCGTCTTCTGTTCCAATGTCAGTTGCAGATTCATCGATCAGCCTCCTAAAACTCATCTCCACTTTGATGTTATTTGTTGTGGGTATAGTTATAGGTTTAGTTTCTAGTTCACACATCGATCGATTTATATTCCAAGGCCATCAATACAATTCAGGAAAAGACTATTTTCACATTGAGCAATTTAGCACTGTTAAGCAGCTGCAGCCGGAGATTTGTGAGAGAGAGGACTGTCTGAGCATGGAGAGTTTCGTCAGGCCGCGGAGTTTGAGCCATGGAATGACAGATGATGAGTTGTTTTGGAGGGCCACATTAGTGCCCCAGAAAGAAGAGTATCCTTTTAGGAGGGTGCCAAGGGTGGCTTTCATGTACTTGACTCGAGGGCCGTTGCCCATGCTGCCATTGTGGGAGAGGTTCTTTGCTGGTCAAGATGTTGAAAAATATTCCATATATGTTCATGCTCCTCCAGGATTTGACCTCAATGTCACCAATTCCTCTGTTTTCTACGGCCGCCTGATCCCGAGTCAGGTATAAATTATGTCCTGTTTTGTTCTCTTTTGATGTGATGATCTAGTCTATTTCTATTTGGGTGCTTTAAGTTCTTTATTTTTCAAGTCCAAGAAGGTTGTATATAAAAACAGCATCCTTGTTGAGTGCTTTCATTTGATATATGTTCTTACTACAAAGTGTGTGATAAGTGGAGGCTGTTTACTGAGTTCAAGACTTCGCGTTGTTGGCTAATCAGTTTAAATGACAACTTGTTTCTTAGTTCTACTGCTGTTGTCAACCAGACTGTTAATTGTGTTGAGATCTAATAGAAAGGTTGCTTCATAAGATTGCAATATGTAGTTTTGACTGTCAATATGGTTTGATGACTCAAGAAGATGGGAATGATTGGTTAAATTTTGAAATGATGTATATCACGGTTCTAGGGTCTAATCCTGGCGTGGCAATCTGGTATATAAATCAAACATGAAACCTATGATGGGAAATGGGAAATCTTTGTTCATGATAAGGCAGTAACATGGTGGAGATCTTTAACAAGGTGGAAAAGGTAGTAATTTTGTCCTGGGACATAGATGGAGATAAGTGGATTATTTGAGATAGTTTTTCTGTCGAAACCCTCTTAGTAGAGATAATTTTATGCTCCTATGTCCTTCACTTATTTTACCTGGAGTAGTTTAATTACTCGAGTGATATGCATAGGCTTATGAAATTTATTTTGCAATCACGACTTTGCTCACTGCTGAGCTTTTTCCCTATAATTTGAATATGAGATGTTATATATTTCCAAATTTGTTCATTTAAGTTGAAAAGTTATATCTTGAGCACAAGAACATGGAATTTTAGGGAGCTGGTCCGTCTCCCTGTCACCTGATTCTCGTATATTAATACCATTATGTTTCTTTTGAAATATTGCAGCTTGTCCAATGGGGGTCCTCGTTGGTTGATGCAGAGAAGAGATTATTATCCAATGCCCTTCTTGACTTCTCAAACGAGCGATTTGTTCTTCTATCAGAAAGTTGTATCCCCATTTACAATTTTCCAAGAGTCTACAAATATCTCACAGAATCCGAGCATAGTTTTGTGGAAGCGTACGACGATCCATCTCGTTACGGGCGTGGTCGCTACAGCCGCTGGATGCTACCCCATATCAGGCTTGGTGATTGGAGGAAAGGGTCTCAATGGTTTGAGATGCAACGCAGTTTAGCTGTGAAAATAGTTGCAGATTCCAAGTATTATACCCTCTTCAAGAAGTACTGTAAGCCCTCTTGCTATCCAGACGAGCATTACATTCCAACCTATCTACACAAGTTCCATGGCTCCTTCAATTCTAACCGCACAGCGACTTATGTCGACTGGTCGGAGCTGGGCCCACATCCGGCAACCTTCACGGCTGTAAATATAACACAAGGATTCATACAGTCGCTAAGGAACAACGGCAGACGATGTTCCTACAACTCGAAAGATACATCGGTATGCTATCTCTTTGCTAGGAAGTTCGATCCCTCAGCATTAGAACCTTTGCTGAATATTACCTCACAAGTTATGGGGTTTTGATTTTGGCTGACTCACCCGTTGATTTTACTTAAATTTTCTTTTTATTTTTTATTTATTTTACTTTATGGTAGATGAGGTGTATAGCAATTTAGGTAGCATAGTCGTTCTATGAGATGAGATTGTGATGGACAAGCCATCATCAAATATATAAAAGCATCACACTAACCACAGTATATGTCTTCTATTCTGTGGTTATCATTTTTCCCAAGAGTGAATCGAAATATATGGCAAACAAAAGTAATGTCATGAGATTTTGCTATTTCAAATTTCAATAGCTACTTTCAAGATTGTCAATTTTGTGGTTATAGTTAACATCTTTCAATAAAATAAATAATCTACAAGAAACTACTTGAACATATTTGAATCAACTGATTTCGTTGTCTGATCAGTGAACTGGGAAACAAAATTTTCACTGAAGAGAAGCCACCAGATGGGTTGCAAATGTTGAGAAAACGGGAGATTTCTACATTATAAAATAATATAATAATAAATAGAAAATGAAATGATATATATTTTCTTCATGAGCCTCAAACTCTCTGGTAAACAGAATCCAGGAATAGGAGCAAAAGATCCATGTCAATCAACATTGAACCTGAACACTGAACCTTATCAATTTTTCATCCCCAAACTCTTGCAAGATTATTCACAGCAAGCTCACAAATTATGAAAGAAGTAGGATAGACATGACAATACTGCACATTACATAAATCATAGTACATATTATTAGTCAACAGCTAAAAGATTACATGTTATAAATTTTCATGTGAAATTCAAGAATAATAAGTTTCCACAACCCTCAAGTAAACTTAAAATAAATCATGTCATGATCGTATATCAATTTATCAAGTAATTACTACAAAATCTTGCCCTGTGCAGTTCAAGTCATTACATAACTTTCACTACACCTGGACAAACAAATTGAACCTAACCATTCCCATATAAATCAAGCTGCATTTTGTCCTGCCAAGCGGGGAATATCTGCTTCCTGCTCCGGCATTGGGTGTGGATGCCCCATATGTTGGGGCATCTGAGCCTGATTTGTTTGATGTGTAAACTGATGTTCATAAGATATCTGTGGAGCACGAGTTCTCTGCCAGGGCATTCCAGGTGCCCTTGTCGGGCTTGGTGGCCCTCGCGCTCCTTGGTAAGGCCTCGGGGAAGGAAAACTACTGGAAAACCTGTTCAGAATACTCTCGATTTCTGGCCGTCACCCTAGTCCCTCAAAAACACCCAACACCACTTCTTTAAGTGAAGGAGATATTCCAATACCTTCACTCATCATCTGCCTCAGCAAATTTGCAGTAGCATCAAAATCACCATCCTTTATGAGAGCCCTTATCACAACATCATAGGTTGAGACATCAGGTTTTGGTTCTTTCTCAGCCATCTTTGATAAAATAGGCAAGCAATCAGAAGCTTTGCCCTTTTGAATCAAGTACTCAAACCATTTATTGGCAAAAGGAGGGATAACCCTCAAGCCTACATCAACCATCTTCGTATACTTCTCAATCATTTTATCAACCCTATCCACCTTAATATATGCCTCAATCATCGTCCTATATGTATTAACATCAGGGGATAGTGACTTATCACATAACTGTTGGTAGTACACCTCTGCTTCATCCATCAATTCAAGCTCACACATCCTCATCATCATGTTGTTAAAACCAGCCACATCCATCTGGAAAGGCTTCGACTTGGCTCCCTTACCAGACATCTTGAAAACCTCCATTGCCATCTGAACATTCCCTTCCTTGATGCACTCATTGACCATCATGTTGAAAGTTTCTGAATTCACCGCCTGGAAGGTGGGGGGAGTGTGATCATCCAACATGGCATGGAACAATTCCCACGCTTCTTTCGTCCTCCCATGCCTCAACAGTGTTTCCAACAACACATTTTGCGTCGCAGGGACCATTCTGTAATTCCTAGACATCAAATCCCTGTAAGAGTCCATTGCCTCCTTTGGTTTTCCCTGCTTAAAGAACCAATCCATGAATGTTGCATTCACCACCCCATCATAAACAGTACAACGTCCCTTCAACTCATCAAACAACTCATTATCCTTGTCTAAATTGCCCAAATTCAAGAAACCAAGAATCACATTATTAAAGACCAAGGAATCAGCACCATGACCCTTGAGCAACATATCCCGAAGTAGATTTACCGCATCATCAATACGTCCTGCGTCGATCTGCCCCTTCGTCAGGTGGCGATAGGTGACGGATGATGGGCTGTAAGGAGCATTCTCAAGAATGTAACCATAAACTTTCAGAGCTTCGTCTACCTCATTCGACTCACAGTGAGAGACAATGAGATTATTATACGAAACGATATTCGGAATAATATCGAATTGCCTGAAAAAGTACTGGAATAGGGTTATGGCGTCGCTGTAGCGCTTGGCCCTATACATCGCCGCTATAATGGCATTGCAGGTGAAGACGGTGTGGCGGCGCACGAATTGGAAAACAGATTGACGGGCGACATAGGAGGCGCCATCAAGGTCGCCTGCACGGATAAGTGACTGGACTCGGTTGTGTAGATTGAGGCGGGGACCCACAAGAGCAGATGTGGAATCAGGGAGCTTAGGCCTGTCAGGGTTGCCGGCGTTGGAAGCAGGGGTTTGAGGATTGGGACGGAGGGCATAGAGTGGGGGCTCGATTCGAAGCCTCCGCTTGCGGCGGCGACGCTCGGCTGCCGCCGCCTCGGCGGAGGAGAAACCATACGAGGGTTGGGGGGGGAAATGGAGCGGATGACGCAGCAGTGGGGAACTGAGATTGATTGGAGGATTGGTAGCGATCGACGTTAGGGTAGGGAGCATTAGGAGGAGGGTTATATGCGGGGTTGGGGTTGGGGTTGTAGTAGTTGTTGGGGGTTGTGGAGGTGTTAGGGTATGGAGGAGGATCGGTGGGTGTGTGGGTGGGGGCGGCGGAGGTAGGGAAGGGGGAATGAAAGGGATAGGGGTTGGATGAATATCGGCGGACAGAGCCGAGGATAAGCGGCGGAGAGTCATCGTCGTGGCGACGGTGGTGGTGGAAATGGGGAGGTACAAAAACCCTATTCAGAAGAGGAGAGTTCAATCACAAAGATAAACTTTTTTTTTTTTAAATGGTGTACCCCACCAAGGCCCTCACTGTCGAGAAGATAAATCGCAGGATGTGCTTCAAGTGACTTATAGAGAGGGTCAATATTAAACTTGAGCTTGCAAAAGTCAGAATTCGAACCCCTACCCTGCAACAACCAAACTCAGTTGGAAAGTCTTTCCACCTTCCTTGTACCCTTGTTACACACGGTTGTATTGTATGCATAAAACCACAAATAACTCGCCATGGAAAAAGAACGCACTTTTGTTTTTTTGTTTTTTTTTAAAAGAACGCACTTCTCACTATTAAATTAATTTTGCAAATAAACAATTAAATTAGGTGAATTATCATATCAATTATCACAAGACAACTCAAAAATTTTGAATTAACTTGAAATAAAATTAACAATAAAGAAAAAAACGAACAATTATTTCAAGAGAAGGAGGCACATTTAGATCCATAAATCCAAAAAATGATCAGACTTTAAATATAATAATTTTATTAATAAATTAGATATCCTTGGGTGTAAAGATTATACAAGAAAAACCAAAAGGATGGATATTCCTGAGAAAGAAAAATTGGTTCCTTTCAAGTAGCAAGGTATTCTATAGGAACAAACAGAAAACAATCCAAAATGTTTGCACCATTTCATCTCATCTGTACACTTGACTCTGCTTTCTTCCTATGTTCTGTTCAAAACAAACAGCAACCAATGCTTTAACAGTTTTACTTAATCCTGTGTTCTTCAAAGGGATCAACCCAACACTCATCCTCCTTCACTGCCTTGTTCCACCTCTTCCGAAACACTCCCATCTCCGTAAACGACCGTTGCCTCACCTGCACCATGCATTCAACTAATCAATACTCCAAACATAAACACTAGCTACCTTCTTATTGTGTTCCGAATAACTTACCGCTGATCTGTTATCATATCTGTACATAATACCCCCCACCTGCCATTTGCAACACATATATGTTTTACTGTCCCTATAGGACACTAGTAAGTTATCAAGATTCATACCTTTGGTTTTGAATCCCCCAATTTGTTTGAATGTGAAGCTTCGTCGCCTAATTCAACATTAGCTGTCTGCATTTGCAAGAATTATGAATCAAAAGTAACAAAACCCTGATCCAAAAATTTGTACTGCCTTTTCTCTTTAGTGTAGAACAAGATTTGAGACATACGATATGGTTAAACCATTTGACATAGATTCTTGCAATAAGAGAGTAATTGCATACCCTATTTTTGTATGAAATACCACCTAGTGTAGGAAGTCCCAAATGAACTATGTATTCCTCATCAACCACACCAACTTTAATGGTTCGATCACCCTGTAGTTAAATAGATGGTTTTCAATGTACAACAATTGCAAGTAGGTCAATAGGACGACGGCTTTTTCTTGTGTAATTACTTGCCTGTGCACAATAACCGAGTTTCATATCTAAGCCCCATGCATGGATCAAGTCATTCTACAAAAAGTAGTACTTAGCCATTAGTTTCCATGATCAAGAATTAATCAAGCAGATGTGTGAAAAGACAAAGTATCATGAAAATATAAGGTTGTTGATAGATTGGTCCAAAAAAACTGAGTACCTGTATTAAATACCAAGCGCAGCGCCATGCTGCTTTTGAGAACACAGGGGCCATCATTTCCACCCATCTGCATTATATTTAATTGAAATTGTAAGCATCTTGATTGGATTTAGAAACCAAAAACAATAATTTGGATGTAAGGGGGAAAACCAAAAGAGATTACACTTACCCGACACACGGGGGAGCTGTGCTGTTTCCATCACACCTTCCAGAACCTTTGAACTTATAAAATCTCCTATTTTCAAACATATGCCAAGGAGAAGAATAAATGAGCTCTTACACTGTCAAGATTGCTTTTTTATCTGAAAGCTTCTCATCTTTCAAGCTGAATACATGAGTTTGTTTATCTAACCTGTGCAACCTTGATTTCCGCCTCCGTACAGTAATAGGATGGTGCACCTCGGATGCACCAGGATCAAGAGCAGGTTGGGAAATTTCAAGGCCTTCTTCCTTGACAATAGATAGATACCTGTAAAACTATATATATTAAAGAAATGTTGTACTAATAAATATTCACAACAAAGAAAAACTGTAATAGTTAGCTTGGCTGCTCCTGGAACTTCTTTTGAAAACCACTGAAATCTCGATAGGTTGTACCTTCGCGGATGAAAATTGTCAACTGCTAAGTCCTCATCCCAGAGAAAAATATAGTCATAGTCAGCAATAATATCTGGATGGAGAAATCTTTTGGCAAACCACCTAGGCAAAGATGAAGAACAAATGTAAGAGTTAATGTAGTTCATCATTCCTCTAGGATATGTATAAGTTCATTCAAGAACAATACAATACCATTTGGTTTGGTTTGTGACGGAAACATGAATTACACTGTTACCCCATTCTAAATCCCGCCACTCGTCCACAACTCCGTCGTAATGGAAAAGCATCACAGCAAAATCATTTGAGAGGAACTGCAAAAAAATTGAGGCAAACAGAAAAAAGTTAACATCCAATAGAATTCAATAGGCAGAAAGTAGAAGTCAAGTACTACCTTTGTAACGATTCGGTTTACCAACCCTTTTTGATTAATCCCAACCGCCATGGCTAACAAACCAGTGCACCATTCAACTTGTTCTGATACAATTACATGGCATATAGTAAATATACAAAACACAAACCTTAACAAAAGTTATACAAAGAAGAATATCATATCCTCATATACTCAATAAACTGATATAAACTATCATCATAGGTTAAGAATTAAAAGTACACTTATATATACATCTTCTGAAACAGGTCCCCACAATGAGTACATCTTCAAGTTTGAGGTTGGCGAAATAATTCCTTCCGGCAAAGCTTCACTACCAGTTAACCTGCACCCTCTCTACAGGAAACCACAGTTTTAAAATTTGAAGGGAAAAAAAAATCATAAGGAAAAACAACAACAACAAAAAATTAGAAATGACAAACATTGCATTTTCTGATGTGTCCAGTCTCCTTTGTGGCATTGAATTTTATGGCCAGCGATGATTCCTTCTAAGGATAAGTCAAAATAAATCATGCATAATAAAAATTTAAAAAAAAAAAAATTATAGTGCTGACATTCCTACAAATAAATGCAGTATATGAATGAAGTTTGACTACACACTCTTAACTTCCCAAAATTCAAGTAATTCATAAATTACTTTCAAACCTCATATGAATATTAGCTTAAGAAATACTCCTTTACTTGACGGAGAAAAGAATGCAACTAATGAATTAAATTTTCTCAAAGGGCAGATAGGGCATGTTTGTTGGTGGGACAGAAAAAAACTGGTCCAATCAGATTGATGTGAGTGCCTGAGTTCCTATATATGTTATTTATGGAATGTTTTCTTCCAGAAATCAAATTATCAATTCCTTTTTTCAGGTGCTCTATCCCTGGAAAAACCATTTGTCATTCATGAAGTCCACCATAATTTAAAGTCCTACCTCGCATGTTTGAGTGTTTGTATGTTGTTCAGCAGTCTTCAGTCCGAATCCAGGCGAAAACTGTATAGTGTCTTACAGCATTATTAGCATAAACCAAGCAAGATGCATGCAAAAAGATGTCTTAGAAAAACTATGATTGGTCAGAATGAGAAATGTAATAAGATAGTCTTTAAATCTACTTGCACTTGTAAACTTCCATTTACAAGTTCTCACTAAAAAGTCGAAAAATTAAAACTGCATTGTTCACAACATTTTTCGTCCTTAATCAATTAAAGAAATCTCAGAGTGGGATCGAGTCATACCCTCAATAAGTCTTTCTTCAGACATGCGCTGCCAATTAAGTAAAAACCACAAAGGAAAGAAACACTAATGAAAAGGCTGCAAAGACATCTTCTTTTAGCATCTGTCAACGGAAATGCCTGACAATTGGAACTCAGGTCAGATACAACGCATTCAAAAAAAATCAGAAATTTTGATCATTCTTGCAGCTGTGTTCGAATAATAGCAGACACTAAGGTCTCACCTCAAGTTTATTAACATTAGCTACATGTAATATTCTAGCATAACTGACATCAGAAGCCAATTAATGGGTCTCTTAAAAGTGTTGGAAAAATTGCATGTGTCGCCATTAACAAGAATTCATGGTCTTAAATCTCCATTAAAATTTCAGGGGAAAGTATTCCAAGTCAGCCAGGCTTAGAAACTGCTTGAATTAAATTTCCAAAAGCAACAAAAAATTCCATCATAATCAAAAATACATACATTTAACTTAAAAAAGAGGGGGTTGTCATCTTTGGTCCGAAGCATTCAAAAGGAATTCAAATTAGGTAAAAAGAAGATAAAAAAAAACATATAAATTTCAATTTTCATTTCTGAAAAAATAATCAAAAGAAGCCCTCCATCCCAGAAAAGAGAAAAGTTTAGTACATAAACCTTAAAGCAAATTCAAGAAACTCTGCACATATCAATCAGGTTAACATAAAACACAAAAAAGCACTCACTAAAACACACACACACTCAGAGGAAGAAAAAGCAGATAGTAGAGAGAGAGTTACACAATCGTATGACTTCATGGATTAGTGCATGAGAAGTGTTATCAAGTCTCCAGAGCCAAAAAAATACCCAAGAAAACAGCCCCCCTTTTCCCCCCTTTCTTGAAACTTTTGAACCAAATCAGAGGAAAGGTCGTCAACAGTTAATCCCAAAGAGCAAAGAATAAAGAGCAACCCAAAAGAAAGAAGGCAATAAAGGTATCTTCTATTCCTTGTTTTCAACAGCAGCAAGAACGACGCCGCTTTTCAAGCCTCCAAAACTTTTGAAAGCGCCATCATTAATTGTTACCCTTGACTTCACCTTAACGGTGAGAATAATGCATATACATACAGAATACGCATATGTATTCGTACAGTAATTACACGCTTGAGTTTTTTTAACTGTGGATGTAGTTTAAAGTTTAAACAACGTTTGGGTTGTGTTATGCTTATGCCTGCCGATTTACACGGGGTGAATGTAGTGGGCGTCACACGACACGTGTGTATACTCCACCGCGTATGTTCACGTACAACCGTTGTCGATTTAAATTATTTTTTCCTTTTTTTATATGTGGTAAATATATCAATCTTGATGATATTATTTATGCATCCTTCAATATGTAACGTGGGTACATTTCATAAATAAAGTTATTTATTTGTAGCCCTACTACATTAATAGGGTATGTTGTTTGATAATAAATGCCCAAATTCAAATTTAAGTGTCATAATCAGCAATAATGACAGTTTTATATGGTTTATGTTCGATAAGAACTTGCTAAGTACACACTCTGTATTATTGAAAGGTCTCATCAGTTTTTTTTTTCTTTTTTATAAAAACGAGTACATGAGCATCCAAAATAATAAAATTTTGAAACTTTGGGGCGAAGTACTCCCTCCGTCTCATAATAACGTTGACGTTTGTTTTTTGCACGGAGATTAAAGAGTATAATATTTTAATGTATAGTGAAGTGAGAGAAATAATATTTAATGTAAAGTATGTAGTTGTATTAGTGTTCTGTGTGTCCTAAATGAAATAATTAATTGTTTTGTGTGGGTCAATTTGATAAAAATGAAATGTAAACCTTAATTTGGACAACCCAAAATGGAAATTGTAAATTTTAACGTGAGACGGAGGGAGTATTATATGCCCATCCTATTTATTATTTTCTCCGTCCTATATTGTTACATTTATCATTTGAATAGAGATTAAGAAATATAATCCCTCCATCCGGTTCTAAGGTATCAATTTGCTTTTTGTACATGGATTAAGAAGTATTATTATTATGTGGATTAAGAAGTATTATTATTATATGTAAAGTGAGTAGTTGTATTAGAGGAAAGTAGTGGGTCATATTGTGTATTTTTTTACTAAATAGGGTAAATGGATACCTTTAAAGCGGACGCCAAAAATAGAAAAATTGATACCTTAGAAGCGGACAGAGGGAGTAATAAATATTATTTGAAAGATATAATACTTTAATATATTATATTGCGTGTAAACCCTGTTAAAATATAAAAACTGTTTTGTTTGTCTCATCTACTAAAAAAATAACAATAATTATAAGACCACTCTAATTATTAAAATATACTCCCTCTATCCTATTTAAAGAGGGTATTTTATTAAAATATACTACCTCTGTCCTATTCAAAGAGTGTATTTTTTTCATTTTGGTCGTCCCACATAAAGGGTTCTTTTTCCTTTTTTACACCTAAAGGGTTCCCTTTCATTTTTTACACACATGGAACTCACACAGACCCTCTAATGCAATTAAAATATGAGGCTCGCACTCCCACTAATACAACTACCCCTACACATTAAATAATAATACTCATTAATCGACGTGCAAAAAAATAAAAACCCCTCTTACACTGGGACAGAGGGAGTAACAATATTTGTAGGACTAAAAAATGTATAATTTTAAATGTCTAAATTGTTCTACCTTTTAATTTGATACAAATCTCACCCTCCCTCAGCTTACACTCCTTTATACGTAGAGAAAAACATGTAGCAAAGATGAAGACTGAAAAATATAAATGTGATTTTTATATATTTTTATTTTGCAATTACTGGTGTTTTACTTTCTTTTCAAAATGCGGTTTCCTAACAAAATCAAAAGGAAGCGGTGGGTAAAGGAGGGTAAAAAACTCGTACAATCTTTCTTAAAAAACAGCAGAATTTCAAAATATCCATTCGGTAGAAAAGAGGGAAAACTTCAGTTTCCTTTTTTTTTTTAGTAGAAAATTTAAAAAAAAAAAAAAAAAAAACTAAGGAACTTTTGAGATGACTGGAATTTGACGTGTGAAATATCAATATTCATCAGGTGGCCTGCTCAAGTTACACCTAAAAGTAAAATAATCTGCATACACACACATACTTTAACTATTAAAACCACCCACCTCAGTATTAGAAATACCCCAATCAAACTGCATATTTATTTTACACACCACCTTTCTTGAATACATCAAAAGAAAGCTAAAGAAGTAGTAAATGCCAAATATATCTGTAAACTACACTACTCATCAGTCTTCAACTTTGAAAGCAACCTATTCATCGCAAGACCTTAGGTCTCAATCAAAAGCAAAAGATAAATAGCATGCAAAGTGCAATACACTAAATTACTTGTTCCAAGCAAAGAGCAAGGACACATTCATCAGCGCGGCATTTCACTGCTTAGATATGAATTATTCACAAATTTAACAATATGCATCCCACATAGGTTTTTCTAAACAAATATATTCATCAGGTAACCACCAGCAGAAAACATGGCATAACCCACTGGTTAACATCTTAAATTGTGTGTAACCAATTATATTGCAGAAACAACAATCAGAATATCAAAGTCATCACTTGCAACAAAAATTCTCCACTACTGCATAGGTCAAAAAAGAAAACTGCGCAGCAGAAAAATGATGCTCTTATTCAAGCAAGAAGTACCACTCAGCAAGTTTTAGAAGAGAAGTATCCTCAACTGAACCAATAAGTATCTCCATCTGTCTAGAAATGTCAATGCCCTTTAGTCAACCTTAGTTGCCTCCTTGAGATAAGCAATCAGATCTGCACGATCTTGAGGTTTCTTCAGCCCAGGGAAGACCATCTTTGTTCCAGGTATGTACTGCAGCAACACCATATTGCAAATTTAATGAGATTTAATCAAATTTCTCTCTCTCATAAAAGGTTAGCTAGCAAATATGACTGTGGGAGCAAACTATCATGTGAAAACTAGGAAACAAGAAAAGTGCACATACTCAATAGAATTGAATTATGATCGTATAGCTTAACTATTGTATCTGGATCTGTATATAGCTTGAGTCTTTAAAAAATTTGAATCCATTTATCAGAATAAACTTTACATTAGTTCTAATATATAATTCTCAGTTCTCACAAATATTAAGCATTATAGAACATTAATCTGTATACTCATTATTACAACTCCTACGTGACTGACCTTGAGATGTCAACAAGTGGAAACCAAAATTCTTCATATCCATAAAGAGATGACTTAAAGAGTCTTATTATGAAAATTGTAAAAGAACATAGAAAGAATCAATGAGGATTAAAAAAAGATAGGTGAATTATGACAATACCAAATTTTATTTAAAGACAATCACAACACCTATTACAACAATGACAGTTTACCTTCTTCGGGTTTAGCAGGTAATCATAGAGTGTATTCTCTCCCCATGCTACAGCCATATTCTTGTTAGCAGCCGAATAAGAATAACCAGGAGTGGTGCCAGATTGTCTTCCAAAAAGACCATTCAAATTGGGACCTACAGTTTAACAGGCACAGAATTACAATCAAAGCTACATAAAAGATATGGAGTAATAAGCATGAAAAGATGTTGAAAGCCAAAAACTACCATCATCTAATTCTTTATCAACAAGATCACAACTCTCACCAGAAGCAAAGGCAGAGTAATCATCAGCAGACAGAACAGGTATTTGCAACACCAAATAACGAATAGCTAAATTATGAAATACTAAGCAACATCATCAAGTTTCATGAACGCAGATTCAATGAACTAATGAAGACAAGCAACAAAAATATTAATCTGCAACTAAAGGTTCCAAAATCTCATCAATGTTACATATATCAGATAAATCAGATGGCAGACTATAAGGACCAAACTAAAAACAAATTCAAATCTCTGACCAGCTTCAACCTAATATAGGTTAAATATCGAAAGGCGGTTGAAATCACGATGCTCGCACAACCAAGATAGCAAGCTTAGTAAATCAAAACAAGTTAAGGAAACAACAAACGGAAGATGAAGCAAATTGATGGGATCGAGCAAAAGTAGATCAATATACAACCAACAACAAGTAGTTTTTAAGCAATAAAGGAGGTGCGATTGAACCTTGTTTATGGCCGGCGCCTTTATCGACGGTGTGGCACTGAGCACATTTGGTCTTGAAGATCTTCTCGCCGGATTTGGCATCGCCAGGAGGTGCCTCATTAAACGACGCCATATCACAATCTCTCTCTTTCTCTCCAAGGCAAGGAGTAAACACTATTCGGTCATGGCTAGGGTTTCAGATCCTCTTTTACGCGGACTTTTTTTTTTTTTTTTGAGGCATTTACAAAATTGCCCACTGCAGGTAATAATAAATCAGAAATGCGCACCTTTTTTAAAAACTTCAAATATGCCCACTTTTTGTCAAAAGACCAGTATACCCTTGAGTCAAATCACCTGCCTCCCCTCACTCCATTCCCTTCCTCCTTCTCTCTCCTCACTATTATCTTCAAATTATTATTTTTAAATTATTTTACCTTCACTCTCTCCTCTCCTTACCTTCTCTGTTTCTCTATTTAAATAGAATGATTTGATTAATTAATTAGTTAAAATAAAAGAAGATTATAATAGAGCTTTATGATTATTATTATTATTATTATTATTATATTTTTACTTAAATAATTACTCATTAATAGTAATGAATGAGGTGTTAAAGTAATATATTAATAATTAATTGAAATAAATGTATAAATGTAGATTATGTTTTTATTTTTTTAATTGACAGAATATTAATTATCCGAAAAGAAAGGAAAACTACAATAATAATTAATTGGTATAAATTGTAACTAATTGAAAGAGCTAATTTAATAGTTTTGACCGAGAACTTTGAATTGATTCATTTTTATGGAGTATGTATTAACTGACAGAAAATATTTATTTAAATTGACGAAATAATATTATTAATTTTAATTGAGTGAACCATTCTATTAAAATTATTTTAGAAAATTTCTAAGATTATTAACTACTCAGTTGATATTAATTAATCAATGCTGAATAGAATGATGAACAGAATGAGTTAATAAATTAATGTGTTCATTATGTGTATTAATTATGGACTATTTATTTTAGCAGACATTTTATTGTAATAATTATATTTATTATTAAGATTATAAATAGTATTATTATCATTATTTTTATATATTCTTTTAATTTTTTTTAATCAGACTTTTAGATACAATTAAAGTGGACACACTACATGTTTTAGGGGCATTTTAGTCCATTCATCACAAAAGTGGGCATATTTGTAACCTTTTTGTTCAAGGTGGGCGACTTTGATAAATTAAATTGGAATTTTGGCAACAGGCCCCAATTCCTCTTTTTTTTTTTTGGCTATTTAATTTCTCAGCCAGGCCACTGCAATGGCATAAGAAGTAAAATGACAAAAGCGCCCTTCGTCCTCTAACCTTCCCTTTGGTTAATTCAAATTAATTCTGATAATAATAATAATAATAATAATAATAATAATAATAATAATAATAATAATGATAATAATAATAATAATAATAATAATAATGCCAGGTGGAGTATTTCTTAATTGTTTATGCATTCGACCTCATGTCCTCGACTATGTCAAAAACAGGAGCTTGAACAGAATTTTGATAAAAACTGATAAATTAAATTAATAAAAAAAATATTAAATTAAATTAATAAAAGTGATAATTGTTTATAGCAAATATTTCATAAACCGGTGAATGATATCCCACAATATTTTCTCTGAATCAGTTTAGTTATATGGACAGACATGCAGCATCCATGATTCCATTCACATATGCATTGCTAAGTTTGGCTGAAAAGCAATTGCGTACAAAAAAAAGATTTCACTTGACCTAAATTTATGCTCCATTAGGTGAAAAATTGGAAGCACAGCCCACAAACGTGCATTAGCAATTGAGCAGCACAGATTCTTTTTAGAAGATGACCTAAACAGAGGCAGATAAACAGAACTTAAGGTGAGGTGCAGACATAGAGAGGGAGGGGCAAAAAAGACATAATATGAATGTCTGAAAAGAAAAACAATAAAAACAATTAGTAGCAATCCTTAGCTAAGTCCTTTACAACAGAAAGTGGGCCACAAAAATGATATGCCACGACGACGTTTCAATTAGCCTCCACATCATCTCTCAGTAGGCCATTCAAAGCTAAAGAATCAGCAATGGGGAAGTACACAAGGATGCATATGCCCACAGCCGCACAGCAAAAAAGGGAAAGAAAAGCCAGGAATACAAGGGCATCAAACAACGCCTTTTCAGGCTTCACTAGCACTGATAAACCAAGCAGAACAACTCTTAATGGTAAAAAACTTGAAACCAAAAATATTAATGTACACACTCTCCTTTGCAGACCCTTATTGAATACCAAATGAAGAATATCTCTTCCAAGCCACAGCAGGTACGCGGTGAGCACCGTCGTGAAAACGCTCAGAAACAGGGTACTCAATAGAGGGTAGGTGCAGACGGCAACATACTCAGCCTTTATGCGGGGAGTAGAGACTGCTTGGATGAAATAAGAAGGTAGTTTCCCTATGCCTTTATCCTTATGCTTGGGTTCGACTAGAACAACTACAAGCTGAAGAATGAACATTGGGAAGCAATACAGGAGAACATAACCACCCGTTTTTGCATTCCAATTGTGACTCAGAACACCGCGCCTCTGCAGAGAAGCACGGAGAAGGAAAACGAGGGTCAGAAACAGGCATGGTTCCGCGAATCCCAGGTTCGACACAATGTAGTATTTGCAAATATTTTCCTGCCATTTTGGATTGTTGATTGCATCCAAGATGCTCCCTCGGTGCCGCAATAGAGTCAACCGAATAATTTCACCAACACCCCACCACACGGAGAAAAGGATGTATAAGATCTTGATAATCCAAGGACCACTGAAATAATTAAAACGTCCAAGAGCTTGATCACGGATCTGACTGCGGAAGTAAAATGAATATATGATGCAGAACAAACCAAGGAGGACCAGCACAATAACGAGACCAATTGTCACCACACCGAGAGCATCAGCAACAACTCTTGTCCGGGGCATTACCTAAACCACAGGATCCACGCATGCTCTCAGCCAGCATGGACACAAGAAAGTTCTTTATCAGGCACAGGATGAGTCCTCAGGGACTGCAAACGAGCTGAGGTAACTTGAAACCAACTTCTAAAGAATATTATCGACCCCAGAACAAACATATACACTTCACAAAATGTTTGATCCTCCACAAGCAATTAGGAGCAAAAGTAAACAAAACTTGCTTTCTGCTTTCTGACCAATGACTAGTTGGTTCTCAGCCTCCTTGACTTAATAAGTGACCTTTCTCAGAACTGATAATCCAGAGTAACAACCTGCAGAATGAAAGTGGTACGTAAAACTATTAATCGAAGTATAAGAAAAATTCAACTACAGGGGAATAATTAATCAGGGGTGGAAATGCTGTAAAATATTTCAACAAAAACCTGTCTTATTATGAACCAGTATATGCATGCAGATGAGTGAAATAGGATCACTAAGACATATAGAATCACCATTGCATGCAAGACAGTTCTTCTTGGAAATATAAATCAACAGAACATTAAGTAGACAAATTTGATGCAATAAAAGCATAAATTCATAATTACCAACATACTAATGTTATACTTGATTAATGTGGAGTTGTTCAGATTTCAATGTGGATGAGCAAAAGAAACATGGAGGTATAAGGAAAATTTGGGCAATTATTACGCTAAGTCAAAGATATCAAATGTGCAAAACATGCCAAAGATGGCAATGAAATCAATGGTTAAATGACAGCAAACTACATGACACCATCAAACATAAAACCTGTCATATCCGTAACAAATTCTCTTAAAAAAAACAGATTCACATAATCCGCTAGAGTCCAGATTCAGAACAAACTGATGAATAAGTAAAATTTAATCAGGGATTTCAAACTGTTAAATATATCCACAGCTTTCCCCTTGACTCAGACAAGCAAGACATAGGATTCCAAAGTATATTGAACTTCTGTGTATATAAGCTTTCTATATTGCTTTCCTAGCACGTAATTTAGAGCTTTGCATTTACTTGGTAAGCAGTTTGACTGCAAAGATAGATGTGTTGCAAAATCAGACTTCCCAAAGTTACGTTGACATTCCTCATTCCAAATATTCTCACCAACCACTGACTCCATGGGCAACACGACCAGGATTCTGAAATAAGTTTCAATAGGTATGCATTCCTTGTGGCAGCATAACTCAAAAGTAAAGAAATAACAACTGTTTACAAGTAAAAAACCATAAAAGTTGCAGTCTGGACTCATATGGCGGATATAATGGCGATTCAGCCAGCTTTAAACCCTCCAATGGTGATTTAGATTCATCATGACAATTTAAAACCTCTCGACAACAGAAATTAATATCCAATTCCAGCAATGATAAGGAATGTGGCATCAGCAATCGTAGAATTAAAATAAATATCATATATCCATCTGAATATATGTACCAATTATTTTCAAAACTGCCGAGAGGAACCTTTTGATGAATTATCTCACCTGCTAAAGTCCAATTAACTCATGGTAAATAAATCAAAAACACTAATACATTACAACAGAAATGTGGGGAAATAAGCATACGTGATCAGGTACGCAAGCCATTGCATCTTTTCATATTGAACACACAAATCAGTAATAATCCAGTAAAATAATTTGAAATTGCAAGTTAATTAAAAACAATGCCCAATATCATGAAATAACTGATACTAAAGGAGGCATGCATGATGATTCCAACATAAGCAAGAGCAACAGAATTAAGAACAAAACATATTTCTCCAATTTAAAAAAAATCATAAAATCCGCACATTCGTCATCCATACACAAAAGAAGAAACTTCACTAAATAACCAATATAGAAATAATTGAAAAAACACAGAATAAGATCTGAAGAAACCGTACGAGGTCATAAACAACGATCTGAATCTGAACCACCCAAACCCTAGAGAGAGAAATCAAATTCCAGCCAAAGAGAAAACCAGCCAACAGTTAGTGCGGGAGAGAGAGACTATTTAAGGTAGGGTCTAGTATTGCAAGAGAGGGGAGTCTGTTGTTGACAGCCTGTCGCCAGCCAATAAACCAAACACATTGTTAAAATTTTTAATAATAATTTAATTCAACAAAGACGCTGTACGTATTATGACTCTTAAAAAAAATTATAATAAAAAAGTATCATAAATTTTCAATTTATAATTAATTGGTTATTTAAAGAATAAAAAATATTTTAAAGTCTTGAAATATTCAAATTATATTTACATTTTTTTAATTATATCAATTGTAGGAAATCATGAAATCTTCTTCGTCTTGATTATAATTAATTAATCGCATGTTAAGTATTTTTTCAAAGCAACACCTGAAAGATAATTTCCCAGTTAAATATTTTTAATTAATTATTATTTTCTATGAAAATATTGTCACTAATTTATACTAAATTTTATAGATAAATATTAAAGTAAAGATAAAATAGATCACTAAAATTTTATATGGTCACTAGTACGAAGTATATATTTTATTTATTATTATTAGTAATAAATTGATCTAAAACAATTACAACTAAATAAAAATATTACTCCTATATCTTATACTATTCAAAAGTTAGTGTCTTGTGCATCTAAACACAAGTAACGTGTTATAATAATATTTTATTTTAAAGTGTATAAACTTTAATTAATAAACGTACTTATGATTATTTTTTATTAAGTATATAAACTTTTATTCTAAGGAGTACAATAATGAGTAAATTTTGTTTTTTAAAAAAAATTCCAAAGTTATTATTATCACTTAAAAAATAAGAGGCGCTTTTAGAATTTAGTATTATGGATAAAGATATATTATTTTGTTTTAAATAGTATACTCCACTTTAATTAATAAGGGTACACCATTTTGTTCTAAAGAGTATACACTTTTCATTATATTTTTTATTTTTCTTTATAAAATAAATGATACACATCTTTATACTAAATGATATACAATTTAATACATAATTCTAAAGGCACACGGAGTGTGCTTCCGTGCGCCCGGGCACACACAAGTTTTTATCTTGTAAAATAAAGGTTACACATCTTTATACTAAAGGGTTTATAATTTAGCACAAAATTCTAAAGGCACACAGAATGTGCTCCCGTGTGCCCGGGCACACACAAGCTTTTGCCAAAAAATAAAGGCTAATTATATTGTGCACTCACGGGCACACGCAAGCTTTTGCCAAAAAATAAAGGCTAATTATATTGTGCACTCACTTTGAAAAACGTATACAAATATAAACAAAAATATATACAATTATGAACAAAAATGTATACTCTATATAATTTAATTGTTAGTTTTTTTAATGAAAAATTGAGTGTAAAAAAATATACAATTATTAAAAACACATGTATACACTATTGAATAAAAAGTTATACACATATACATGTTAGTTTTTTAATGAAAAAATTAATATGAAAACTTATACAATTATTAAAAAACACGTATACAAAATAAAATAATATATATACAAAATACACATATGAATGCATCATTGCATCCGGGTGCACCTAATATCAACTCAAAAATAAAATTAGGGAATGCGCTAACAGGAAAAGTAATTTTAAGCGGATAAAACTTGGGCGCCTCTATTCTATAAAATATATAGATTAAGATTTATTTTTTTTATTCTTACTTCAAACTTTTATTTATATAAATTCTTTTAATTTTTTATTATAGTTTTATATAATGGAGTAAACAATAATTATGAATAAGAGAATGATGATGAACCGTATATTGAGATTAGTACTTCATTTTGAAAAGTTATACCCCCTCCGTTTCGCGAAGGGGAGTTTTTGAGTATTATTATTTAAGGTGTAATGGATAGTTATATTAGTTGAAATGTGGACTCATATTTTAATTGTATTAGTAGATATATGTGGATCAATTTGTATAATAGAGAAAAGTAGACTCTTTGGGTGAGACGTCAAATAGTCTTTTGATATATATACAGATGCCAAATAGTTTGGTTTCTATAGAGACGCCAAATAGTTGGTTTATTATTTTTTCTTTTTAGAAAATAAAGAGTAAACATTCTTACCGAAAACGAATACAATTATGATCATCAAGTTACCTTTTTTTCAAGTTGTAAAAACATTTTGGCAAATAGGAAGTAAAAAAAATTAACAAAAGAAACCTATAAAGTTCCCATTTTTATAAAGGATGTACTAACAATTTGGGAAAAAAAAATCTAAAATAATAAACCGTTAAGTACCTCATTAAACACCATTCACCCTGTCTGTTCCCTATTGGCCTCTTACTCTAGACTTTTCGATTAGCATAGGTTATCACAATTCATACTTCAATATCCAATTTAATTGAAATTGATATTGCTTATATATTAAAATTGTTGAAAAATAAATAATTAATTTAATTGAAATTGATATTGCTTATATATTAAAATTGTTGAAAAATAAATAATTAAAAAAAATTACAGATGAAACTAGAGATAGATAATTTTATGATAATAGAAGTGAATGTTCAAATATCAATACTCTGTATCAAATTGGACACTCAGTGAATACTCAAATATCAATACGCTTTATTAAGATAAAAATGTATTTTTAAAATCAGACACATACAGTATAATATAACAAATTGTATTTTTAAAATCAGACACATACAGTATAATATAACAAATTAAAGAGAATTAATTACAATACTTTCAGAAAATAAAATAAAAT
This sequence comes from Pogostemon cablin, assembly GCA_023678885.1. Taxonomy (NCBI): domain Eukaryota; kingdom Viridiplantae; phylum Streptophyta; class Magnoliopsida; order Lamiales; family Lamiaceae; genus Pogostemon; species Pogostemon cablin. Next base: position 31,675,628 of record CM042952.1, on the reverse strand, counting down.
TAACTTGTTATTAGGTGTGTAATTTTCGTTGTGAGACTGAGGAGAGTCATTCTCGTTTGTTCTGCCTACTTGGTCTAGACTTTTCTGTTATCAAAATTCATGGTTCAATATCAACAGACCTGCTTCCTCTATATTTTGTAGTTATCAAAGTTCATATTTCAATATCCAATCTAATTGGAATTGATATTGCTTGTATATTAAAATTGTTGTAAAACAAGTAGATAACAAAATATTACAGAACTAATGAAACTAGAGTATTTCTCTATAAAAATAAAAGAATAATTGCCGCACGTCGCAATTTTACGATGATAGAAGAGAATACTCAAATATCAATACTCTGTATTATATCAATTTGGACAATACTCAAATATTGTCAATAATACTAGTATTATATACTCTTTGTTATATCAAATTGGACATCTAAACTTATACGCATAGCCACTGTCACTACATGAGTCATGCAATTTTACAATAAAAGCCGCATAATGAGACCCGAATTGCCGAAACCGTTGTCGATTGATATTCTAGCCATCTTAACAAATCTCTGTATGTGAGATACGTATACAGCCGTCATCACCACCATCATTAGCATCATTAGCCACCGTTTGTAGTTTGATACTTTCCGTTTGTAGTTTGATACTTTTGTATTGTATTAAATTAGTCATCTGCTACGTGTCTCCCTTCCATCTCAGATGTCTACATTTTAAATTTTACAAAAATTTGCGAACGCATGGGAGAGAAACGTACCTTTCCTCCCAACGCATTGTTCTTTTGTTCTTAGTGTATAATAAGAGTGCTTTCTATGAATTCAGTATAGTGAACAATGGAAGAGGCAACAGATCTGGTAGCCAGCTATAAAATACTGTAAATTATGCGGTTGAATCTGTTTGATGTGAAGCCAAAATCTTCTAACTCACATCTATCACCATCACTAGCAGAGTAGGAGAGGAGAACACAGAATGTTGCAGTGCTGGAAAAAAAGAAGTAGCATTATCAAGGAGCAATAACAATAATGAATTGGTGTTTGGATACATGTCATGTTAGGTCGGCGGAGGGAGATGGAGGATGTAGTTACAGTGGCGCCTATCATATTAGAGGAGGAGAAGTACTTTTTTTTCGCAGATGGGCACGGTGGATCTAAAGTGGCAGAGATATGCGGAGAAATGATGCACAAGATTGTTGAAAAGCATGTGAGGAAGGTATGGATGAAGAACTTTAGCCAGGGTGTGCCACACAAGAAAGTGTCGAGACCAAATGTATGGGGTCGACAGTGGCGTTGGTACTCGTTGGAAAGGAGGAGATTGTGGTGGCTAATTGTGGTGATTCAAGAGCTGTGCTCAGTCGTGATGGGGTTGTGGTGCCGTTGACAACAGATCATAAGGTAAGTCTTTTTTTTTTAAATTAATTCATGTGTTACTTTATCACTGTGCAATGTCTTGACGTTTTCTATAATTACTGAATGAAATCAGCCTGATAGAGCAGATGAGAGAGAGAGGATCGAAGCTGAAGGAGGCATAATCATCAATTGGAATGGTTGGAGGGTTGAAGGGGTGATTTCCACTTCAAGATCCCTTGGTAGATCCAACACACGTACCATTTTATGAATTGGTTTATTTGGCAGATGATAGTTTTAAATTTTAATTATATGAACTAATCTAATGAGCTAGCATTTGGCAGGTGATGTATCCTTGAAACCTTATGTGTCCTCTGTACCTGAGGTAACAGTGCTAAGGCGATCGGAGCATGATGACTTCATCATAATAGGAACAGATGGCTTATTCGATGTAGTATGCTGTCTCAGCCGACAGCTTAGGCCGGGGGAGTCGAAGCAACGACGTGTTACTAAGGCAGCTGCGCGGGTGGCTGAGCTTGCGGCTACCAAGGGAAGTACCGACAACATTAGTGTGATAATCGTGCAAATGAAGTGAAGCCATTGTGCTGAAGTTACTATATACCATGTTTATTTCTTTTATGTATTGTAAGATATTTTTTTATTTGCTGCAATTTATCCTTGCTTTTATATAATAGATGTTTTAGAAAATTATACAACCTTGTAATTACTTGTCTCAAGGTTAATCTGACGATGAAAAATCATAGAGCACACAATGAAAACGGGAGATCCTAAAATTAACACGAGACCTTATGTATGGTTGCAAATCATTATTATCTCATTAAAATAAGTAAATCAATCAATAAACATAAATTACGTAAAGCTTATATAAATTTTCCCCCATATATATTAATCAACATCGTATCAAAAAGGTGGGAAATCATGCATGATTTTACTTATTTATTTACTAGTATTAAAACAAAAATGTGAAATATTTAGAAAACCTTTCTTGAAATGAATAATAGTAGTAATATTTTTAATATAAAGAGATAAATAATTAATAAAAAAATTATAGAAATCGTACAGGATTTGCTCCTTAAAAGAATGAAAAAAAAAATAAAAGAAAAAATCAGTGTCGATAAATAATACTTCCTCATTTCGTATCAGTTGATATATTATTATTTTTTTTACACGGAAATAGAAATAAATGCATTTTATTGATCAACTCACTTTTAAAAGATATAATAATTATCTATTTTTGTTGTTTAATTATTATGAACACGATTAATTTTATTTGCACTTTTATTAACACATCGGATCTCGTGCGTCACATATTAAGTAATTGACTAATTAGATAAAAAATAAATTCAACTATTGTCCCTCTATAATTTAAACTTTAGAATATAGTATCTTTCTTTTAAATGTCATTAATCTAACGGTGTCCCTATTATTTAAGTTTTAGGGTAGGAATTATGTATCAAATGGCAAGAGAATATGAACCGTTTCATTAAGGTAAAATAGTTCATTTGTCTATGAATTTTTTGTTATTTTGTCAATTTATTTTTTAAAATTAAAAAGAAAATGATAAGACGGAGCACTTTGAATGTCCTGTTACATTTTGGTGTTACATCTCATGTTATACGAGTTAGATGATTGGTATGTATGCGGAGAGTAAAATCTCAACCTTTCACCTTAGGGTTGATTGTCAGGATATAAATTAGTCTATACTACGTGTCAATCATCCAATAATTTATAATAGGAGATGTAATACAAATAAGTAACCGGACATCGAATCGCGGACGGAGGGAGTGACTAACTCTTATAATTACTACTTAGTTATTGCGATAACTTTTCAATTTTTAGTCATAGATATTCGAAATAAAAATCAGTGAACATTCTTCAAACTCGCATCACTTTAAAATGGCTAACTCATCTTTTCAGGAACCATCAAATCTTCAAATGAGCCATCACGAATTCCAGCAATTTCCTCTCGTTTTAGTCTCGCCTCTCTGAATTAGTAAGGTTTTGAATTGATTTTGTTCTACAGTCTTGTTCTCCAAGTCGTTCTTTGTTTGTTTGGTTATTTGGTTTTGTTTATTTTAGAATTGAAAATTCCGTCGAATTTGAAGCTTTTCTGCCATTTGTGTTTACGGGTACTCAGTAAACTCAATTACTTGCATTGCTTTCTGGGTGATTGGGGTTCTTTTAAGTTGAGAGGCTGTGAAGATGCATTCTTTTCCTTTGTTTTATTTAGTTACTTTATTACTTGTTCTTTTTGGGGGAGCAGTAGTCCATAAATTCATGTTGGTCCAGTTGAATCATGTGGCTGCTATTGTTTCTTGATGATGCATTATCTATAATAAATCAATCATGTAGGTTATTGTACCAATATCTATGAGTAAATTGAAGAAAAAAAAAAAGTCATGAGAAAAGAATTGGACTGCCCATTTTGCTTGCCCTTCTAATCCAATGTTCTTGCGCAGGAATTTTTTTGAACACAGCTATGTAGTGTAGTTAACCAAGTCAAGGATCAGTCTTGTGATTTGATTCTTTCTATTTAGTCGAATGGCTATGCTTTCAATACCTCATGTGATGCAATCACATGGTCATAGCTTTGAAGCCTTTGAATCACCCAAGCTGTATAGCTCAACTAGTGGAAAATATGGGAAAATGGTTCCAAGTGGTTTTAATAACTTGGATCTAACAAAGAAAATAGTCAGCGGCCAACTCATGGGACCTCTCAGAAGTGTCTCATATGATCGTCATGCATTGAAAGCGGTGGCTTCTTCAGAGGTTTCTGCTGTAAAATCCTCAGATGTAGTGGCAACTTATCGGTTTTGGATGGAGATTGATGGTTATTTGAAGGTTCTTGTTATAAAGAAGAATGGTAACAAATATGGACTTCATGTTGAAGTGGAATCCTCGCAGATTCGTGAATCACAGGGAGAGCTAGTTATGGTCTGGAGGCTGTTCAGAGCTGATTCTACAGCTTTGATGGGATTTGACTTCCAACAATCGACTGATAATACTACCACCGAAACCCCATTTGTGGGAGATTCTGTTGAGTTGGACCTTGAGGAAAGTTTAGTGCCACTATATGTCTCTTTTATACTAAAGTCCCAATTGGATTGTATTTCAAAAAGCTCTACAATCAGAAGCCACAGAAAAACGAATTTCACAGTTCCTGTTGGTTTTGGCTCTGGTCGACCTTCTCCATTGGGCATTGCCTTTTTAACTGATGGATCTATAAACTTTTCCTTTTTCTGTGGAAATGTTGACAGTGTTGTTCTTTGTCTATATGCTGATACCACCGCAGAAAAACCGGCTCTAGAAATCAATCTGGATCCATATATCAACCGCTCAGGCAATATTTGGCATGCTTTATTACATAATTCTGTTCCCTTTGTGAGCTATGGTTATCGCTGTAGGAGTGGCACGGACGACAAAGAGCATCGCGTTATATTGGATCCGTATGCTAAGGTTATTGGAAATTTTGGATTGAAATTGCCTCAACAATGCCTTGGAAAGTTGTGCAAGGAACCTGCATTTAATTGGAGTGAGGACTTTAGTCCCTGTTTACCAATGGAAAAAATGATTATTTATAGACTGAATGTTAGGCGGTTCAGCAGAGATAAGTCCAGTAAGTTACCTGGTGATATTGCTGGAAGTTTCTCTGGTGTTTCTGAGAAGTTGCATCATTTCAAAAATCTTGGTGTGAACACCATCTTACTAGAGCCAGTCTTCTCCTTTGATGAGCAAAAAGGGCCCTATTATCCATGGCATTTCTTTTCTATTGGAAGCTTAAATGGACCTTCTGGTGACCCAACAGCTGTAGCTATTTCCATGAAGGAGATGGTGAAAACGCTGCATGCCAATGGGATAGAGGTCTTATTGGAAGTTGTTTACACTCATACTAGTGAGGACTCAGCACTTAGAAAGATTGATTCTTCTTCTTATTATAATATAAGAGGAAAAGAGGACTTGAAATCTAGAAATGCGTTAAATTGCAATCATCCCGTCGTCCAACAGTTGATCTTAGAAAGTCTCCGTTATTGGGTAATTGAATTTCATGTTGATGGGTTCTGTTTTGTTGATGCATCTTCGCTCGCAAGAGGTTCTGATGGTGAGTTACTTTCGCGCCCTCCTTTGGTCGAAGCAATTGCATATGATCCAGTACTTTCAAAAGTCAAGATAATAGCAGACAAATGGGATCCACACGATGCTGAAACGAAGGAAATTATGTTTCCTCACTGGAAGAGATGGGCAGAGATGAATGCAATGTTTTGTGCTGATGTGAGAAACTTTGTTAGGGGTAAAGGTATTGTCAGCAAGCTTGCCACACGGCTTTGTGGCAGTGCGGATCTCTTTTTAGGTGGCCGAGGGCCTTCGTTTTCGTTCAATTTTGTTTCAAGGAATGCAGGGCTTACTCTTGTGGATCTAGTCAGCTTCAGCGGAGCTGAATTAGAATCAGAACTGAGTTGGAATTGTGGGGAAGAAGGCCCAACAAATAAACCACTTGTGCTAGAGACACGGCTTAAGCAGATCCGAAACTTTCTTTTCATTATGTTCGTCTCCCTTGGTGTGCCCGTTCTTAACATGGGAGACGAATGTGGCCAATCCACCGGAGGCACGACAGCATACGCTGATCGGAAACCTCTGGATTGGAATGCCTTAAGATCAGGCTACGGTATTCAGGTCACAGAGTTCATTTCATTTTTGAGCTCATTGAAAACACGAAGAGAAGATCTACTTCAGAACAGAAGCTTCCTGAAGGAAGACAACATAGAATGGCATGGAAGTGATCAATCACCACCAAGGTGGGATGATCCAACCTGCAAGTTCCTAGCTATGAGTTTGAAGGCTGATGCTCGATCAAGCCAGTCGAACACGCATGACAACCTCTTTCTCGCCTTCAACAGTGGCGATGCTTCGGAGAAAGTTACACTCCCACCACTTGGCGACGATGCAACATGGGTTCGTCTAGTCGACACAGCGCTTCCGTATCCCGGTTTTTTCAGCGTTGATGGTGTTCCTCTTGATGAAGAGTCAGCAACATATGAGATGAAGTCTCATAGTTGTATATTGTTTGAAGCTCGGAGCTTATAGTTGAGGAGTTCTGTTCTGTGAATGTCTTCATATGTCAATGTGTATTATCCAGATTTCGTATAATATTGCTCTAATAAAATGACAATTCTTTTGCATTCTCTGTATATATAAATAAATAAACACTGGTTAGATAAAAAGCCATTATTACCGATGCTAAAGTAAAATAGAGAGACTAAAGATTAAAGAAGTCCTTTCTGTTTCAGGTTTTCAAAATTCAAAGTTCTAATTTTTTTTTATAATAAATGTATAAATGCTTATTGGTGTCATTGGAGCTCAAATTAAATTAAAAAAAAAACATATTTATATTCTTCAAAGATGTGTAGTGTAGTAAATTTTGCAAGTAAAAAGAAAGTCTTGGGCCTGTCTCACTTCAAATTGGGCCTGTTTCTTCAAAATTTAAATTTATGTTACTTTGCCTAACTCTCTTTACCAACGTAAACTAGGCCCACATCATTTCCTGCACGCCACGTGTAAGCATCTCCCAGTTGTAAAAACATAAAGTGGGAGTATTCTTGCATTCCTCCCTCCCTGCCTTCTTCCTTGCGAGTTACGAGACCGCCCCTCCCTCCCCCATCACCTCCCCCTGTGAAATTTAAATACGTAGATTTAAAAAAAAAAGGATTATTACATTTTAATGGAAGCCATTTATTCCCAGTTCCTCTAATTTTTTTTTATTTTATTTTTTGCCATTAATTGAATTTACAAAAAAATTGTTTTAAAATCTTGACATGTGCTCTATTTGATTACAACATATCAATGAGTTACGCGCATTTATAGGGACTTCTCAGATCCGAAAATTTCTCTGATTTCTAGATGCTTATTCACCCATCTGGAATGCTCTCTGTTATTTTTCCATTCTCCTTTTTGATATTAATATTGGACGTGGTTGATTTGAATAAAATCGGCGATTCTAGTCCATTAATTGTAGAAAATTTAGGTGCCAACGTAATTCGGAAGCAAAAGCTTATGCTTCAATTGATTGATTTTCTTGTCCGTGAGTCCTTCTCTCTCTTAATTTAACGAAATTAAATGTTTGATTTTTTTTAGGTTATGGTTACACATTGTTTATTTTCTGGCAATGTAGGTTGGTCTTATATAAAAAGATCTGATTTTGTGTTACGGGTCGGCCTTCAAACCTTTCCTGTCTACAAAATTCTCGTGGTGTCTGAATTTGGTCGTGAGTTCTTTCATATCTTGTGAATTTCTCTTCTTTGAAGTTTTTTGTGGGGATATTTTGCCTTCTGAAATCTGAAGAGATTGAGATTGGAGTTCAGCTATAGTTTATTTAAGCGGTGGATGTAGCAATTTACCCCTTTTATGGGTTGCCATTGATCGCAATCTACAAATTCGGATTTAATTTGGGACTACTTTTGTTGAATTAGGTTGTATGCATTCAGGGTGTGCCTTTGATCAAGGTTCTCTGATTCATTGGAATTCTTTAAGTGCTGATAATGCTGTTAAGACTTCAAATAAATGCTGAGGGTATTAGAGAATAATAAAATTGTTTCACGGTTTAGGAATTTTAGGTTTCCTGTTAAAAAGAAGAACAGGGGACTAAAATTTTTATTTGGTATGGGTTGCGTTTGCTCCAAAGGGGCAAATGATGATAACAAAGTCAAGAAAGAGAAAGGGTTCAAGAAATCTTCGAAAAGATTGGTGGCTTCCTCCAGGAAGGAGGAAGTGGTGGTTGAGGTTGATAATGGAGGCAATGACGCTACTACAAGACTTATATCAATGGAGCATGCTGATAAAAGTGCAGGTTCCACACCAGTTGTGTGGGAGGAAGGGGATAAAAAGCATATGGCTTTTGATAAAACTTCAATACCCCAAATGCAAAGACGTCCAACATTAGAATCTGGACAGGAAGTACGGCAACCTCAGTTGTGTAAGGCTTTAAATGTCAGAAACGGAGAAGATGGGGCACAAGTTGTTGCTGGATGGCCTTCATGGTTGACTTCAGTGGCTGGGGAAGCTATTAAAGGATGGATACCTCGTAAAGCAGATTCTTTTGAGAAATTAGATAAGGTATGAATTATGATGCAGTCAACCACTGTTGGTGTACATATATTTCTGCATGTGTATGATCATATTTTATATTAATTTATTGGTGTTATGTGATGCATGTTTCTTTATGTTCAATGCTTATAATCAGTGATGTTTTTACGTCCCCCTTTACATATGTCCTTAGTTATAGAACAAAAGGATAACTATGAATTGAAGTAAAAAATGCAACTGTTTTGATGTAAAATCAAGTCACAAGGCCTTTCAGTTGAAACTTAGGTTATTCGAGATTATACATTTGCTGATTCTTCTTGTTCTGGCTGCTCATTTTTCTCCTACTGTTGTGGACCTGTGAAGGAATTTTTAGGAGAGACATTTTTATTGTTCTTGCTATTAGTATTCTATTGCTTGATTTGTTTCATTAGCATTAATTTATTGATGTTAGTTGTTATTACTATTTTGCTTTGCAGAGGGAGTCAGTCTTCTTTGAACACAGTGCATACCATGCTATTTAATATTTCTTAATTTCAGCATCTGAGTCAAATTTGGGCACTTCTCTACAAAGTATCATTATATATGGATAATTCCTTTTCGTTCTTTTAATCTATTATATGATTGCTTAATTTTTAAGTGCAATGCTTATTCCAGATTGGTCAAGGGACATATAGCAGTGTATACAGAGCTCGTGACCTTGAAACTGGACAAATTGTTGCTCTAAAAAAGGTGCGATTTGTGAACATGGATCCAGAAAGTGTTCGTTTCATGGCCAGGGAAATCCTTATTTTGCGTAGGTTGGACCACCAAAATGTCATGAAGCTTGAAGGTCTGGTTACTTCCAGGGTTTCAGGCAATTTGTACCTTGTGTTTGAATACATGGAACATGACCTTGCTGGACTTGCGGCTTCACCTTTAGTTCGATTTACTGAACCACAGGTGGGTTTCATTTGTTCTTCATTCCCTAATAATTCACTAGCTATTTAAGCATGGGCGACTCTCATGCCCTTCATCTTTGAAATCCAGATCTATCTGTTTCTGCTTACTTTTGTCTTATTAGGTTATTTTTTCTTAACATCTTAGATTAAGTTGCAACTGCTGAGAAACATGGGGATCTCAAAACTCTGATCAATTGTTGTAGCTCTAGTGATGCATGCTTCTATAAATATTTAGCATGCATCTCGTGGGATCTTTGGATTAATATGAGGTTTTCTTGTTTGGATGCCTTTTGGTTTTATCTATTACTTTTGTGATGGTCCATAATATGTTGCTTCATGACTTAGTTTAACATATTTGAACCACAGCTGACCTAATGAAAGGGTAAAATGCAGAACCTGCTTAATTTTTTTTTTTTATTATTGCATGAACTTTGATATCAAATTCTTTTTTATTTGCAACATATTAATTTTTTAAAAATTTACTTATATAAGTGTTGCACGTAATGATCGCACAGATCAAGTGCTTCATGCAACAGCTGCTTCGTGGACTTGAACACTGTCATAGTCGTGGAGTCTTGCACCGTGATATTAAGGGATCAAATCTTCTAATTGACAATTTTGGAAATCTGAAAATTGGCGATTTTGGGCTGGCGACCTTCTTCCGCAACAACCAAAAGCAACCCTTGACTAGTCGTGTCGTAACCTTGTGGTATCGGCCTCCTGAACTCTTGCTTGGTTCCACAGATTATGGAGTAGCTGTGGATTTGTGGAGTTCAGGTTGCATTCTTGCTGAATTATTTGCAGGAAAACCAATTATGCCCGGAAGGACAGAGGTACATTTCCATATAAACCAGATTTAAGTTTTCGCCTTTTTGGGTTGAGTCCATAAAATTCCAGATTGTGTTACCTGTCTAACTGTGTTCAACTTGAATGATTTTCGTATTTATTGTTCGATGAAGAATTTTATTTGTTCTTTGGACCATGATCATTTCTTATTTCACTTGTCCAAGCTTTGATTCTAAAGAGCTTGTCTCACTTGGTGCATATCTTAGGAAGAATTTTGTTCTCGTTTCAGGCAAGTTTATCATTGTTGCTACTGTATGCCCTTCTCTGATGACCCGTATTATGGCTTTTGTTGAAAACAGGTGGAACAGCTTCATAAAATCTTTAAACTTTGTGGTTCACCTTCAGAGGAGTACTGGAAAAGATCAAAATTACCGCATGCAACCATCTTCAAACCTCAGCATCCTTACAAACGCTGTGTAGCTGAGACATTCAAGGACTTCCCCCCATCCGCTTTATCACTTCTGGACTCTCTTCTTGCTTTTGAACCTGAGTGCAGAGGATCAGCTACATCTGCTCTTCATAGCGAGGTAAGGTTGCTCCGTACTGAAACATTATTTCTTTTATTTATATGTTGTTGATGCGTAATGTCCTGCTATATTTCCGTAATTAGTGTATTTATGAGGTGTAGTTTTTCAGTTCTTCACAACAAAACCTCTTCCTTGTGAACCTTCTTCTTTGCCGAAATACCCTCCAAGCAAAGAATTTGATGCCAAAGTGCGAGATGAGGAGGCAAGAAGGTATATATATTCAATTGGAGTTGTGGATCTATAACTTGTGTTAGTTCTTAACTTGATATTTTACCTCTTGTTCTCGCTTTGACCACGATGCCTCGTGACGCACCAGACGAAGGGCAGCTGGTGGAAATGGAGGTGTAGTTGAATCTTCAAGGAAAGGCTCCAAAGAATCCAAAGCAGTCCCTGCCCCTGATGCTAATGCTGAGCTGCAAGCATCAATACAGGTATATCTATATATCGTATTTGTGATAGTTTCTTGCATGTGAATAATCAACCTCTGTCAGATATACATGTATGTTAAACTTACCTGATTTCTATCTTGTTCTAGAAACGGAAAGGACAGTCAAACACGAAGAGCAGCAGTGAGATGTTTGGTGGCGAAGAAGATGCAATTGGTGGATCCATGTCACGGGGTCACTCGATGCTAATGGGAAATCCCTTAAACATGGGGGATTATCATGACAGGGGTGGATTGGATTCGTCTGGCTGTAGAGAGTTAAAAACTCAGAGATCTTTTAGACCCCAGGCAGCAACAGCAGCACGATTGTCTAAATTCTCGAATTCTGTGGCGACCGGTTCCCAGTTCGATTTCAGTAGGAACACGACCCACGTGAATGCTGCTGGATATGCAGAGATAAACGATGCGGACTCCTCCAATCATTCACTGCTGGGGAGACCGCATTCCCCTCACAAGAACAACGGACACGAGCCTTTCAGGGACACTACTAGGGTAAGAAGTAGTTCTGAATTTTTCTTACCGTATCATAATATCCGTGGAAATAAACTATCAAGAAACATGCCCTGTTGACACTGGGAATGCAGGGGTACACGCACAAGAAGACGAGGATGCACTATTCAGGACCCCTGTTGCCTCCAGGGGGGAGTGTGGAGGAGATGCTGAGAGAGCATGAGAAACAGATTCAAATAGCTGTTAGAAAAGCTCAAATGGATAAGAATAACAAGATGAGGAAAGGGGGTGGTGTCGATAATGGACAGACAGATTCACTCCTCCGAGGATTTGTGAATAATGGCTGTTGAAATGGGAACCAAAGAAGAATGTACATGAGATGCAAATGAGAGCAGTGAGAAGAGATGGAGCTCCACACCGTTCATCACGCCTGCGCCTGCCCGGCTCTGCCCCTACACGATTAAAGTTTCTGGCTGGGAGAAATATTCTTATCATTAGTCTCTTCTAAGAGGAGAGGATTATTTTTTCACAAACTACACATTATCTGTGTTAGCAAAATGTATGTAAATCCTTGTATTCTGTTATATAGAGTGTACATCAACAAGGCTTAGGCTGACACTAAAAGCATCAGGTCCAGGTGTTATTGCCACTGCTACATTTCTTCAAATTTTGCCATCTTTATATGTATATATATAGGATCGGCTCTCCACTTACCCTTCCTGGATAATTATTTTTGTATTTCAATTCTTCCCTCTCCTTTGCAATAAAAAATCAGTTGACCCCTATTCTAGAAATATGTACAAAAATTGAATGGAAAAAAAAAAAAGGTATTTGTACCTGACATGTTTATTAATTAATTAATTTATATATATGAATGAATCTTACAAAAATCTAAGTTCTACATCAATAAAACAAAGGAATTAACAATATAAAAAGAAATAATTAGCAAAGCCTTTTAGATTGTTCTTAATAACAAACACTCTAAAGCACATAAAGATCTTGGGCTAAACCATCCATCTGGATTCATTTAGTCCCAAAGATTGTCCCCGTCCCCAACCCCAAAAAATGATCGACCTTTTTGTTTGTATTTTAATGAAAAAAAAGAGTTGTAGTTAGATTAGTGTTGTCATATCAAATGGGGATCAGCTGAGGGTGATATGCATAAAGACATTGGTTGTAAGTTGTAACAGCAAAATTTTCACATTGTAGATAAAAAAAGAGGTTGTCTTATGTATAGATATAACTTCTTTAGTAAGCACGAAGATCAGTTGGTCCCTAACAATGTGTCAACACCAAGAATAATTGAAGCTTCATTTTTGGGCCACCAAACTTTTGATCCATCAGCAAACCATACATTTTGCTTCATCTGAAATCTTTTGCAGTTCTCTAGTCTTCATCACCCACAGGACAATCTTAATCTACACACACATCACTTCTTTATACGCCATATATCCATCCATCCATCCATCTTCTATTGACTCAATTTTTTAAACAAGAATAGCCTCTTGCATTTGATTCAGAAGCTAGAATGAGGCCTAAATCTCCAAACCCTTTGAACATCAAGCTGCTGCTGGTCATCGTCGTCGTAGCATTCTTCCTTCTCTTCATTCTAAGAACAAGCTTGTTATCTACAGATCAAATGGTCATCACTTCATCATCTCCCAATGATCCCAAATCCACCATTTCAATCCCATCAAAATCCTGCTCACCAACTTGCAACAAGATCCCACCATCTCTATCCCAAGCCCTGATCCACTACACCACCTCAACCATCACACCCCAGCAAACACTCAAGGAAATATCAGTAACATCAAGAGTCCTAGACAAGAAATCTCCATGCAACTTGCTGGTATTCGGCCTCGGCCACGACAGCCTCATGTGGCAGTCCCTCAACCACGGCGGCCACACCGTGTTCCTCGAGGAAGACGAGGCCTGGATCGAGCAAATCAAGAGGAGGTTCCCCATGTTGGAATCCTACCATGTGAGCTATGACAGCAAAGTTAATCAAGCCAATGATCTAATGCAGGTGGGAAAAGGGCCAGAATGCACTGCAGTGTCTGATCCAAGATACTCAATGTGTCAACTGGCATTGAAGGGATTGCCTAGTGTGGTTTATGAGACGCAGTGGGACTTGATCATGGTGGATGCACCCACCGGGTACTATGAGGAGGCGCCGGGGCGGATGAAGGCCATCTACACGGCGGGGATGATGGCCAGGAACCGCCGTGATGAGGGCGGAGAGACGCATGTGTTTGTGCATGATGTGAATAGGGAGGTGGAGGATAACTTCTCAAGAGAGTTTCTTTGTGAGGGATATATGAAGAAGCAAGAGGGAAGATTAAGACACTTTCTTATTCCAACTCATATCCATCAACCCAACAAACCTTTTTGCCCTTTAATTACAACCACACCTTAGATTCATTCTTCTCTACTTGCCTATCATTTCTTGGATTTTTATTTTTTTTAATTCATTTTGTTTTTCATGGTTGCTCTGTCAAGGAATTGAATGTTGAGAAACGTTTATATACATGTTCTATATAGTAATACATGTTTTTAGTGAGGAATATTAAAATGTATCATGAGAGAAGATTTCATAACTCTGAAACCTGAAATGATCAGTTTTTTTTTTTTTCCAGTTAAAGAAATTTAAGACACAGTTAAGGTGGAGAGAAAAAAAATCACATTTTGCTCAACTACATGATCCTTGAAAATTTGCAGTTCAACTGGAAAAACTTTAACAAGGCTAAATTGAATTCATTATGAAATTATCTTCAATATAAATCTTCTCCCTTAAATAAAAAAAAAGCCCTATAAATAAATTTTAGCTTAACAAGTAAAAACAATTGACAAGTAACAACAATTATGTTAGCCAAAATTATTGAGATTAAATAACTCCAAAATTAATTAGCTTAAAAAAAACCCTACAAATGATTAAATCTGTATCACTTTTGGCTGTCAGTTGAATCTGGAGAAGAAAGGTAACACCTGAAAGGAAACGTGGCGAATATTGCACCATCGATCCACGTTGTGCTATACGTACGTCATCCATGTGCCCTATTCTAATTTTTTATTTTATTTTCAATTAAAAGTAATTTAATTTTAAAGAAAAATAATAAGGTATTAAATCCAAAAAATGTTATTAATTTAATCGATCGATAAACTGCAAAAGAAATCATAAAAAAACAACGTACATATGATATCTCCTAATTATATATGAAGAAGTTGTGGGTTAGAAATTAGAATACGACTCCTCTTTAAGAATTTTCTTTATTTAAAGAAAATATTACTCCATATATATATATATATATATATGCAAAGACTTGTATACAACCTCCAATTGTTACAATCTCATTCCTTTATTTTTAGTGTGTGTGTTTTTTTTAATTATCGTTGTACATTACTGTTTTTTTTAATTTTAGGGATATAATTGTAATTTTATCCTTGTGGTTTAGGATATAATTATCCCTTAGGGTTTAGGGTATAATTGTAATTTTACCCTTGTGGTTTATGATACAATTATCCCCTAGGGTTTAGGATTTAGGATATAATTATAACTTTACCCTTAGAGTTTAGGGTATAATTATCTTTTAGGGTTTAGGGTATAATAGTTATTTAAATAAAAAAATTTAAAAATAAAATAAAAAATAACATTAATAAAGGAGCGGAATTAATTAAGAATGGTGGTTGTCACGTGTGTATATATATATATATATATATATATATATATATATATATATATATATATATATATATATATATATATATGATTAGAGAGAGAAACAAATCACTATTTTGTTCTTCCCCTAAAAGCCTCTGACCCCTCAAGTCTCGACTAAACAAAGATCGAAAGCATGAGTAACGAATAGTAAGAGAAACCCAATGAAATTTTCACTCATTGTTTAGCTTCTTGTTAGTATTTAATTTTTTTTTTTTTTACCAACTTTGGTTTATTTTTTTCTTGTTTGTAGCGATTATTTGTTCAAGCTTCTTTTAATCGGAGACTCCTCTGTCGGCAAGTCTTGTCTTCTACTCAGATTCGCTGTATGCTTTCTTATGCCGTTTCTTAGTTTTATTTTATTCTTTGTTAAATTATTTGTCAAAAGAATGTAGTTATAATTTTTTATGCGTTTGTCTCTAATATGTTTTTAACAAGTTATTTTTTTCCCCTAATGAAGATGTTGGAATTATTTTTTATTATTTTTTTCCGGGGTTTGGAGGGGGGTTTTCAAATGGGTTTAATTCTTTTCTCATAATAACTTCACATCTTTACTCATGTGTTCTAAATTTAATTTTTGTAAAGATGGGTGTTCATTTTATGGGGACTAAAGATGGGAAGTAATGCTTTTTGTTTGATGATTTAGGATGATTCATATGTGGACAGTTACATAAGCACAATCGGAGTTGATTTTGTAAGTTCTTCTCTGTATTCTCTATTTATTGGCAGTTATTAAGTCCTTTTTAAATGAATCAAAATTATTCTTCTGCCTTTTGATATAAGTTTTCTGGTAACTATTTAATGGGGGATAATATAGTTATATCTGGTTGTTGCAGAAAATTAGGACAGTGGAGTTGGATGGCAAGACAATCAAACTGCAAATTGTGAGCTATCCTGAGTTAATTTCTCTAGTACACTTATAATCAAGTTGCAAAGCCTTCCATCATGGCAGTGTCTAAATAAGTGATCTTATCATGTGTTCTATTTGCATTATTTGGAAGAGACAATTACTTATGCAAAGTATCATAAGCTTTTTAAAAGAATGTTATCTTTTCATTAGGCTTTTATCTGCATTGTGAAGGAAAAGCACTAGTATGCCAATTTAATGTTCTCATAGTTTATCAAGAGAGCTTAATGCTGTTTCATTATGTGTTTCAAGTGGGATACGGCTGGCCAGGAGCGCTTCCGGACCATCACTAGCAGTTACTATCGTGGAGCCCATGGGATTATTGTAAGATAGCTATTACTTGTTTCGCCATAGTATTTGATATTATTTTTATGATGTTCTGTTTTGTTGGGAGAGGGCTTAAATGAGTTTAAGGATATGTATCTCGTATCATGAACTTTTTTGTGATCCTCATTTTCTCTAATATTAGTAGGTTCTACAAGGAACTTCTGGTACTAAGATTGTAATGCCTTTGTTTCAAATCATTTTCTTTGCTTTTCCAGTCAATATTAAATTTTCATTTTGATTTATTTTCAAATTTCAATTTTTATCCTCTTAAATATCTTACATGTATATAATATCTGATAGATTGTCTATGACGTGACTGAGATGGAAAGCTTCAACAATGTCAAGCAGTGGCTTAATGAGATTGATAGATATGCAAATGAAAGTGTGTGCAAGCTTCTGGTGGGAAACAAATGTGATTTAGTTGATAACAAAGTTGTGGACACCCAAACAGGAAAGGTATTAATAGTTTTCCTTATTATCATATTTTAAGTGGCCGTTTTGCTAATTATCAGACAAAATCTTTCCTAAATTGTATTTTAGCCAGTCATTATCATGTCGAAGAATGATAAAGTGTTGTATTGGATCTATTTCTTATTTCGGTAACACATTTCTTCAACCCAATTTTGATGTGTTTCATGTCCTTATTTGATCATTTGGTGTGATTTAATATAACAAAATAATGGACGAGGAAATACTCGAGGCATTTGATAGATATCATATGAGGAAAGTTCTTAAATTTGTGAGTTTTGTCCTTCAATTTAATAACTTTCTTTTCTGCTTAAACCAAATTTCCTCTGCTAGTTTATTACTACGAGACATATCATAAATAATATGGGAAAGTAGACTAAAATGAAATTTGTAGAAATTAATGTATCAATACATTGGAAGATTTAAAATGAATCATCTTTGTGTAAAATTATGCAGAGATCTTTCATCTATTTACCTCCATTATTCTGCTTCGTATTCAATTTTATTTTGCTATCCACTGATGCTAATATTTGTGTTGAACAAAGATAACGCACTCCTGTCTGTGGAATTAGGAAGTTAACTTCTTTATGCATTTTCTTTAAATTATTAATACTTTGGTGTGGTGACTTTATCACTAACTTGACTCCAAAACTTGGTAGGCTTTAGCCGATGAGCTTGGGATTCCTTTCCTCGAGACAAGTGCAAAAGATGCTATCAATGTGGAGCAGGCTTTCTTGACTATGGCTGGAGAGATTAAGAAAAAGTAACCAATCTTTATTTATTTTATGCTATGCTGGTCTCTATATAAGTCTCTAGACAACATATCAGATTGTCATCGTTATTTTACTGATATTATAAAGATTAATGCCTGAAACTGATGATTCTGAGGCAACAATGTATGTGTGTAGGATCGGGAAGCAGCCAAGTGGAAACAAGTCGTCGACAAGCACAGTCCAGATTAAGGGGCAGCCAATTGAGCAAAAGAACAACTGCTGTGGTTGAGCAGTGTTGCTCTACTTCTTTGTGTTTATTTTAAGCGTTGAAAGGAAGTTTGTAAAAATATGGCAAATTACTAGTATTAACAGATTATCGCACCTTCACTAATGCAGAGACGGTTTATGTTGTTGCTCTGCCTTAAATTACTTTTCTTCTATTTATTTAGCTGATATTTTACCCATCATTAGTTGCCAACTGTGAAATAATAAATATGCAGGTCACCCGAAATTGTGGAAATATATATTAATTTATTTTCAGTCTTTCAGAACATTCAAGTTTAGATCATTTATTCCAGGAGAAAGTGTTTAGGTAGTGGTACTGGCGTCAATTAAGTTACTAAGAGAAATTTTACTCTCATGTTTGGTTGGTATTGTTTTATTATGATAAATGAAGTCATATTCAATTCAGCTGAAGAAATCTTATACTAAATGTTTAGATGTGAATAGGACAAAAATATTACTTCCTCCTATTTGGGTAAATTTTTACTTTTTCAAGAAAGGTTATTTATTTAAATTTTTTAGAAATTTTTAACTATTCTAGGGGGTGAAGAGTATTATATGACAAATAAATAAATAAAGAAAGTGGGAAGAGTTAAATAATTCTTTTATCCGAATAACGACTGTAAACAGAACAAAACAGATGGTTCGAACTCTCAAAATACAATTGCTGGGCAAAATATAATACCGAATGAATTGAAGCAGTGTGCAAGACTAGTCCAAAAACGCGATGTTGAAGCAAGAGAACACAATACACAGACGAAAACCAAGTATAGGGAGAAAAGAAAACGCAGGTACACGGGACGAGCGATTACGAAGCAGAGCAGCATCCCTTCTTGGTGCTCGTCTCTTGAGGGCCTACAACAAGAGTTTTCCCTTCTTTGATATTAGTTGATGCAGGTTCATTTGAGGACAGTGATTTCTTACTAATGATCCTATATATCTCTGAAAGGATATTTTGGAAAGCCTTCTCCACGTTGGTGGCCTCCAGAGCAGAGGTTTCGATGAATGAAAGGCCCTCCGTCTCAGCGAAACCTTGAGCATCCTCGGTGGCAACAGCTCTAAGATGCTTCAAATCCGTCTTGTTTCCTATCAGCATGATAACAATGTTGGAATCTGCATGGTCTCTCAGCTCCTTCAACCAGCGACTCACATTCTCAAAGGTTATAGGTTTCGTCACATCGTACACAAGAAGAGCTCCTAAAGCACCACGGTAATATGCACTTGTTATGGCTCTGTATCTCTCTTGCCCAGCAGTGTCCCATATTTGAGCCTTCACAGTTCGTCCCTCAACCTACATGAAAATAAACCAACACCACAAATTGATTCATAACTTTTTCTACACTAAATTAACAAATGATGAAAGCTGTAGAGTTAACATAGTTTGAGTAATAATGTTAAAGAAACCTGAACTATATAGAGAAGACACAGTTATCTAATACTATTATACAGATTTACCACCTGTATTGTCAATCAAAAGACAAAAACAATTGGGAGGACACCCAAGCAAATTAGCCAGATTTGAAAACAAAGCAGATAATCCAGAAGGAAATCTATGCTATAACTTCTTGAGCAATTTGTCTTCAAAATTGCTCAAAATGAAATGGTAAGGACATTACTCTTTTTTTCAGCTGTCTTCTGTACTTATCATTTCATCTTGAGCAATTTTCTAACACCAGAATTGAAGACCTAACTGTAAAAAAAAAAAATCAATGTGCTTCAACGCGATAAAATTGAGCCTCAGAATCAGTCAATCAGACCTATTGATTGAAACCATGGCAGCTATCCCTTCCTAATCATTGATCAGTGCTTCAATTTCCACATGATTTAGAAAAAGTTAGTGAATGGTTGCAAGAATGCCTATCTTCCTCTCTTAAATTTCTTCAACAAAGTGCTCTAATAACTTCGCTTAAAGCATCGTTTTCTGTATTCCCCTTATAGCCCTAAACTGACCATGGTCTAATATCTGTTACAGCTAGATATACTGATCAAACCAAGTTGTAATCAAAATTTGAAATTTAGATTTGCCTTGGTACATGGTAGACGTACTCTTAAAATATTCTGCTTCTTACCAGTATAAGACTGTCCTAAATTGAGTCCCAAATTCATTTTACAATTCAACGTGTAGTTCAGATCATCACTTCCAAGAAGGAAAACCTTCAACACATCTTCACATTCAATTTCGCAACAGAATCTTTCCAGCAATCAATCATTTAGGAAAATTAAAGCCGAGATCCCAACTCCACACCTAAAATGCACAGCCAATTAAGTGTTTAAAGTGATCCAAAAGTACACAGTAAACCAGCCAGCATAGGTTAAACAAATCAAGAACTCCTAGAATAATTACACTTCTCCCTAACAGTTAAACAACAGATCTCCAAGATCCATTATCAGAAAATTAAAAAATAATAAGACTGAAAAAACGAAGATAATTCATCAACTATATTCAAACCAGGCAAATCAATTTTGGCATCGCCTCGAGAACAAAAATTACTATATCATAATGCTCCCCACGTTAAGAATACTATAATGGTAAAATTTCTAAACGTGGCATCACGATCCCACTACAAAAGTCACCCACTAATCCCCGACAATTTGGATTCATTAGTACTAAAAAGTGAAGAACGAGCTTATTGGCATCAAGAACCCTAAAGTGAGCCAGAAATAGGACCTGAAGAGTACGGGTGGCGAATTCGACGCCGATGGTGGATTTGGACTCCAAGCAGAACTCGTTACGAGTGAATCGGGAGAGCAAATTGGATTTGCCGACGCCGGAATCGCCGATTAATACGACCTTGAACAAGTAATCGTAATCGTCATCCGGCCTCCTCGCCATGGATTGGTTTTCGCCTGTGGAATCGGTCACTCTCACACAGGAACCGCGTTGAAGAAACTGTTGTCGCCGAATCGAGTATTTTATTATTCAGTACTAAATTAAAATTAAATTAAATTAAAATCCCTTTTCGGGCGGACATGCCCATCGGGAGGTGGGTAAATTCGTATTTCAAGTTTTAATTACCAATATTTAAATTGATTTTGTTTCCATTTAATTTCAGATTTCAGCATTTTATTTTAATTAAGTTTAATTTCAATAATCTTTTAGTTAAAACAAAGCCAGCACTGATGTGTTCAATTAAACCCTATTAAATGGGTATATTTAATACATGTGGAACAACAGAAAAAGAATAAACTTACGTGTACAAATTGCTGAATAGATAGATAACTGTGTGGCCTTAAATAGGTAAGTGCATCACCGTGTGCAAAAATAAAATATTAAGTGAACTTAATTTTTAGAAAGTAACACGAGTAAAATTATTATGAATATTTTAGATTTTTTTTATTATGCCATTATTATGGTTTTTTTTTTTAAAACACACATTCATTATCAAACACATGGCAAATTCTCCCATTCGTAGTACAAAATATGCTTATGAATTAGGGTTAATCGTTAAAATAATAAGGTAGGATTCGAAATCTAAAATTTTGCAAGTGGCAAATTTTACGTCATCTACGCAGATCAAAAGTAAGTTGTAAAGCAGCAAAGCGTGCAGAATTCAGCACAAAAGAAAATAATTTCACAGCCAAGACGACAAAGTAATGAGATGTGTTTTAATCTTGTCTTAACATTAAATTACTTCTATGCAAAAACACTGAATATGTTAATATTACAGCCTTTGTAAGTAGCCAAGGAATCAACATAAATAATAACATTATTGCACTAACAAGTAGCGGTGGGTAAAAACTAGCATCTAAAAATTATGAATAAGGACATGTTGCACTTGCACCAAAGATATTCAGTGAAAGAAGTTTGGTCAACTCTTCCGCCATCACCCTCGTCCGAAGCATCACTTCGTGCATCATGCTCTGCATTTGATGGAACATCATCTGGGCATAAAGAAACTCGATCTTAGTACTGTTTTGCATCAGCTAATGACGACAGGTTATCTTCCTGTTTTAGCTCTTTTCATTCCATTGCTGTTGAAAGGGGACATACTGGGGCTCATGCTGGGACTCATGCTCGGGCTTTCATCTCTGAAAGTACCGTTTAGCATAGCCAACTCTCGCAGCTGTTGCTTTTTGTAAACATCCATGGATTCATCCTGAAAGGAATGGAGGAAAGTAGTTGGAATATCTTATTACAGATAAATGTAGCAGCCAATGATACGAGTTGCTCAAACGCATAATGCATACCACAGGTTTTAGAAGGTTTTCAAGTATTGCAATCGCATTATCCAAGCGTGCTTCCATGATATCCTCAGGAAACTCAGCCTCCAATAATAGGTGCAGCGGCTCGTTTAAGTGTTCATATCCAGGTTTGTTTTTTAGCTTCTCTTCCTAAAATGAAGGATCTATCATAAGAAATCTGAGCTTTTGCATGTTTATACAGATAAGTATGCGCTTTACAACGAGGCATATTAGATAATTCTTTGACCTTCATTAGCATAGATAGCTTAAATGAGTTTATATTCTATGATAATTTCAGATATCTAGCTCAATTCCATAACGAGATGTTCAATATGTGGTATTTAAGGATATTTCATTAATTGTAATTATATTAGATGTTTTTCAACTGAACGCTAAATATCATCTTACTTCGTAATTAAGAAAAAGATTTCATGGAGTACTATTTACAAATGCTTCCATCCAATCATAACTAGATAGTTCAAGAAACTCAGTTCACAAGCCAAAGGTTAATTTTAAAGAACATGCATCTCTTCGAACAATAACAGCCATTAATACTGATATTATGATTTTTTTTTTCAACTTAGCATTTGAGAGATCCTAGAGAATATACTCCAGACTAGGAGAAAATCTTAAACATTAATCACAAAGAAGAGCACAAATAAACGAAATTGTCGGAAGTCATTAGCAAACTATGGCTCAGAAAAGCCTCGGAGAGCTAATAAATAGCTTAGCACAAGTACACAGAGCCTATCACAAGAAAGGCTCTAAATGGGATAGTGCAATATGAAAATTTGTTCCATATGGATAACAACATACAATATTAGAGATGGAAACAGAATATAAAGAGTAATAAGATAAAGGAGATTGATGATCAATAGAGTTGAGAATATAAGGCAAAATAATAACAGCATCTCAATAATACAGTTGAAAAGAAAAAAAAATCCAGGTAACTCAAGACCAATTATGATTGAAGAATAAAGAAATTGCATTAGTAAGGGGCAGATGAGAAAGAGTTCTCCCAATAGGAGATATCACACGTAAATAGAGAATGACTAGGTGAGTACTTCTACTTTCAATAGCTCAGACCTGCTATGTTAACAGACCTAGATCATTATAAGCAATTAACTTCAAAAAAAAAGGAAGGATAATCAGTACCTTGAGTGAATCCTTCACGGAACCCTGTCCTCGTATAAAGATTCGACACCCTGTCATTGCTTCAACCCTTTTCAAAGAGTTTCCACGCGGTCCTAGAATTCTGCCTACAAAATTATACTGCATAATTTCTGAGTCAGCAGCCTTGCTCTTGAATGATATATAAACTGAAAAGCATAAACTAATACTTATTCCACGACAAATTTCTCAACTTACACTTGGGTACTTCTCCACAGGAATATCTAACCGGATAACCCTCTTCACAATTGGAGTGGTTGGTGTTCCCGGGACTACATGCCAGTTCACTGAGGATGGTTGAAATGGAGCCATTTTTTGGATGAGCTTATCTTCCTGATAAAATTACAATATTCAGTATAAAAATTTTCACCAAACTCTTTTACCAAAAGGATGCATATGCTTTGAATGAAGTATCAAGCATGCATTTAATTTCAAATTATCTTTAAACTATCAAACTTAATGACAGATCAATAATAACATTAAGTTAAAAAAGTAAATGCAATAAGACAAAATGAGAGTATGAAATGCTATAAATATGCTACAGCTTGAACTTGACAGACAATGTGGTATTATGCCATGTACCAAGTTCCACTGACCTCAGTTTGCATAGCATTCCATGGGGCCGTACTAATCTGTCCTCCATTAATTTGTTGACTAAATGACTTATAAGGATATTCATGCCCCATTCTTTCAAGTTCAGCAACTTTATTAGAAATCATTCCTGAAATTCTCATGATTTCTGTGAAAAGATAGGAAGTTTTACTGATAGATGGAGAGAATGCAGAAGCAGAAATATTACAACACAAGCCAATGAGCTTCCAATTAAGTATATTAAGTCAAGGCTGTACTTTGCAAATAAAGTAAATAATCCTTAAACAATAAAATTTTAAGATATGATGAATTACAGTTACATCAAGGGAGCTTGTTGATGCAGTTACTGTTATAAGTACTAAGTTAAGTACCTATTAGAGTAGCGCACAAAGTAACATATAGAAAATGATTGATATATGGACACCCGTGAAAAAATTACTAACAACCTTGATTTAGAAGTCGGCTGCAAACTGGCAAAATTTGCACGAACGGACCAAGTTTTTGTCTCTCAGCCAACAAGTCTGTCAAATACCTGCTCAAAATCAAACAAATCATATAGAGATGGATAATTTATCAGCTTTAATTTTAGGAATTTATGATAGATATGCGCATGCTTCACCTTCTCAATGCATGTCTTGGGAACTTTTTCTAAACATTGATCGTTTTTGAACTCATCTATATAATATAAGGTTACCAAAGTATAAATACTTCACCACCAGTTGAGCATGGTCAGACGTTTTCTAATCCAAATTAAGACCTTAAAACAGACTGGAGAACAAGGATCCAAGATGGGAATTCCCCCATGGAAACCAGTATAATGGTTCACATAAACCAAGAATCAGCATCCAACCGACAACATAATAAACCTTATTCAACACTCCAAAAGCTTGCGAATATAATACTCCATAAAGGGCATAAATCAATACATCAGCAGGAAGTAAACCAAAAGGGAAAAAATCCAACATCAACAATGCCATAAAATGCGATGGTAAACTCATGAAATAAGTGGGATTAGCGACCAAATTTCCAGATGTGGCGACGCAAATAGAAAACGATTCCCACGTGTTGAAATTAGAGAAAAGGGGAAAGGCTCACCTTTCAGGATCTGTGAGCGAAGAAGACCTGTGAAGGGTAGCATGGGGTCCAGTAGGAGCATACTGGAAGTAACTCCCCGATGGGATTCTGCCCTCCATAAAACACAGCCAAGAAAGTCAATACAATCCGTAAACCTGCAAGCAACCACCCTGTTACACAAATCTGTCAGTGTTACAAGCTGTGTGCAGTGTTATAATTCGCGAGAAAGGAGAGGAAGGGAGGTTACTGCAGAGAGAGGAGGAGGGGGAAGGGGGATATGGAAGAAGATTCCAGCTTGGATTCCCCCTTGTGGTATAGTTGTGGTGGAGGAGAGGGGGGAAGATGAAAATGACTGCGAGGGGGAAACCCCTACTTAGTAAGCAATAGTAGTAAAAGTGGACCTCTTAGCTTAGCTTAGGCTTAAGTAACCAATCTTGATTTTCATGGTTTGGATTCTTTGCTTCGGGATGTGCGTGTGTGCGCGGAAAATCATTGCACCACTTACCTACCTATTAATACTAAATCATTATCTAATTATAATTTACCAAAATATTAGTATTCATTTGTTTTTTGTATTGGGATTATATTATTAATGTATTAATTTATTTTTTATGTATGGATTAAGGAGTATTATTATTTGACAAATTATAGTGTGTACTAGGGTGCACCTTAAGATAGGATGCACCCATATACAAATATAAACATAAATATATACAATTAAGAAAAAAAAATGTATACAATTTAATTGTTAGGTTTTTAATGAAAATTTGAGTATAAAAAATATACAATTATTAAAAAACATGTATACACTATTGAATAAAAAGTTAAATACATATGATGCTAGTTTTTAATGAAAAATTTAGTGTGAAAAATACAATTATTACGAAACACGTATACAAAATAGAATAACATGTATACAAAATAGAATAAAAAGTTATACACATGTGGGTGCACCCTTATAAATAGAATAACATATATACAAAATAGAATAAAAAGTTATACACATGTGGGTGCACCCTTATACCCGAGTGCACCCAATATGCACTCTTATTTTTATTATAAATGTTACTATTACTTTTAAATATTATAAATTATTTATGAAATAATCCACTATATATCATTAAAATTACACATGCATGGGACAATATTATGGGATATCATTTTATAAATTTTTTATAATTAATTATCACTATTACTTTTTAAGCATTATAAATTATTTATGAAAAATTCTCACTAAATCTTTTTGTTTTTAGAGAAATAAATTCTCACCTAAATCTTTACTAAATGTTATCATTTCTTTATCTTTTAAATATACTCCATGGTACATCATTAATATATCTATTTTATTATTTTGAGTTGTTCACTCTTGATTTATTTATTTCCTTATTTAAATTATGGGACCCCACATCAACTAAATACACAGACTCCCTTTACTAATATAAATAATCACTGCACATAAAATAATAAGAGTGTATATTGGGTGCACCCACATGTGTATAACTTTTTATTCTATTTTGTATACATGTTATTATATTTTATATATGTATTTCGTAATAATTGTATATTTTTTTCACATTAAGTTTTTTATTAAAAAAACTAGCATCATATGTGTATAATTTTTTATTCAATAGTGTATGGAGTACATGTTTTTTAATAATTCTATACATACTCAATTTTTCATTAAAGACTCTAACAATTAAATTGTATACATTTTTGCTCTTAATTGTATATGTTTATGTTTATATTTGTATATGAGTGCACCTTATCTTATGTGCACCCAGATGCACACTATAATTAGCCTAAAAATAATAATATCTTTCAAGAATTTTTAAAAAAATACTTGAGCACTCGATTGACTATTCTAATGTTAAGTGTTCCCCCTATATTTTATATGTTCTCCTAAATACTTGAATTGAATAAACGCATAATCATACAATCATATACGGAGTGCATCTTTAGTTATTATCCTATAATAGAGAGAAAATTATAATACTATTCGACATTGTGCAGTTGGTTCAACATAATTTAAAATTCCATACTAATAGACACTAAGTTAGACAAGATTGTTTTATATGTTCAAGATTAATTTATGGACAATTCATAGAATCAATAATTAACCTAGAAAATGTAAATTGAACTTATTATGAGCCACTCTCACACAAATATTATACTATAATTAATGGAGTATGTAAACAATAATAAAATATTTTAAATAGGAAAATTTTCAAATGAATACCCAATTTTTAATGTAAATTTCACTTTTGGACTCCATTTTAAAAGTATTTAATTTCAAAGTTCGAATTTTACTTTTTTTCTCTAAATAAGACTTGTTTTAATTTTATTTTTTTTCAAATTCAATACTATATATTTTAGAATAATACAAAATATCAATAAAAACAACATCTATTTGATATAATAATCTGATTTGAAGGTGTATAATAACTTTTTTAAATTATCTTGTATAACTTGAAATGAGAAAATAAATTTTATAGCAAGTCTTAAAATGAGAAAAAAAAACTTTATGAAGTTGGGTCTTAATTTGAGAAAAGAAATAAAATTTAAACCTTAAATTGAAACTTTCATAAAATTATGTCTTAAATTGAGACCTAAACTAAAATTTAGGCCTTTCTATGAAAATATTTCCTTCAGGAAATTTTATATTATCATTTTGGTTCGTTCCATTACAAAATACTTCATCCGTCAATTGCAAACATATTCATTTGTTTTTTTGCAAGTGGATTAAGAAATATTATTATTTTATATAAAGTGGATAGTTGTATTAGTGGAGAGTGGTGGGCCATATGTAAACTCTTTTACTTAGAAAAAAGAAAATGGATACTTTATTTATGAACAATCTAAAATGATAAAATGGATACGTTAGTGATAAATGGAGATATTATTAATTTTCTTTTGGTTGATATAACTTGAGAAAATAATTATTATACTTAATGCACTAAAAAAGACGGATAAGGTAGTGTTAGTTCGAGTTCAGCGGTAAGAGGTGGGCATGAATTCCGGCGTGCCCTTACTATCATGCGAGAGGAGGGAGAAACCTCCATTGAAGAAGATGTGTTTTGCAGAAAGTTGAGGATTATGAGATGGGATGGTGGGGCTATACGTGGAGGAGAGAGAGAATGTTAATTTTTTTTTTTAATTTATGACCATGGCCCACTCATAAAATTGTGTTAATTATTTTAAGTAATAAATTTCAATTTACTCTTAAAACTAAAGATGAAGATTAAATTTTATCAAAATAAAAAGTTGGAGGGTTTGGACGTTAAAAAAATAGTTGAAGGGTGTATTTGATCATCTGAATAAATTAAGGAGATTAGATGACCTCTTGCACTTATAGGTACAATAATTGTTATTAATGATTTTATAGAGCAAAAAATCATTTTCAAACACGCCGATTATAAAATAATCTTTAAATTATAATTAGTGAATATGTGACAATTTAAATTGGAAAACAAGAATAGGGATAATTTAATAATGCTTGCCAAGATACCAATTTGTACTTCATAAGTAAACAACGATTAATGAGAGATACTTTCTTAATCTTGATTCTTCACATGCCAGCTAGGCGACAGCCAGCTTTCTAATTTCAACCGTTGAATTCACTTTTCTTGATTTATTAATTAATTTACTAATTTATTTTTTTAAAACTAATTAATCCGTCAACAGTTTCTTTTTTTAAGTAATATCGCTGGAATTCAGACAACATTGATTGACAAAAGAAATTGGGCATTACATCCCAAGTAACATCACTAACAACATTAAATTTAGCAATAATATATGCAACAAGATTATGTCAACGTGATTTCTAAAAAAAACCTTGAAATCTATGAGTTTGTGCATCTTGTAGAATAGGGGCACATGTTGCAGGGCAATCAGTAGATTTGTTTGTAGCAAGAATAACTGCAGCAGCATCTCCGATGATTGAGAATTCGAAAAGATTAAGGGAGGATGCAAGAGAGGCTGCTTCTCTTAGAGCTAGGAACTCCGCCATTTGTGGACAATTGATGCAAAAAAAAAAAAGACTTTGCATAACCACGTAGAAACAACCCATCTATACCTTGAACAAAAATACCCACAGTAGCTTTTGAGTTGCAAAATGAGATAGCACCATCAAAATAAATTTTGCATCCCATTGGAGGAGGCATGAAGACATTAAAAGAGAGCAAGGAAGAGGGCCTCTCTGCTGAAATTCACGAAGAGAAGTAGAGAAGTGCAAAACAAGGGACTGCGGATTAAGAGGTTTATCTTCAAAGATCTTTTTGTTCCGATGCCACCAAATAGAGTATGCAATAACTGCAAAGAAGTCTAATTTTTCCTTGTCTCCAAGCATAATAATATCTCGGAACCAAATGTGGCAAAGAGGCTGCTTGAATTTACTAACAAGTGTGAGAAAACCAGCAGCATTCCAAACATTAGAAGTGATCGGGCAAGTAAAGAATAAATGAGTCAGTGCTCTGGCATTTCCATTACAAAAAGGACAAGTTTGGGAGGTAGATATCCCTCTTCTCATGAGGTTCTCTGAAGATGGAAGGGTATTTGTGCAACAGCACCAAAGGAAGTGTAAAACTTCAGGGGGGATGCGAAGTTTCCAGAGGTGCTTCCAAACTATGTCAGGACCCCCACTAGATGAGGCATGCGAGCTTGAGAAATTAAATGCAGGGTTCTCAATAATTAGATGTTAAGCAGAGCGGACAGAGTGCTTACCGTTCTTAGAAGAGTGCCAAATCCAAGAGTCCAAAGCGGGAAAGTGATGAAGGGATAGAGAAAGAATGGCACCAGCTTCTTCAGGGGTAAAGATGCTCTGAATCAAGTCAACTTTCCAAGAGTGAGTGAGAGGATCAATGAGGGCACTGACTGTGGAGTTAGGATCTAGCATTGAGCAGGGGCTAGTAACTTGAAAGTTATAAGAGTTTGGAAGCCAACTGTCGCCCCAAATTTTGGCATTCACACCACTGTTAATCGGTCTTCTACACCCATGCTTGAGAACCTTTCTACCAAAGAGGATACTTCGCCAAGTCCATGATGGTTTTGGACCAAGTTCGGCATCCAAAAAATAGGAAGAAGGATGATACTTAGCTTTGAGAATACGAGCTAGCAATGAGGAGGGTTGCGTGTGCAAATGCCAAGCTTGTTTGCTAAGAAGGGCCAAGTTAAAAGCATGGAGATTACGAAGTCAGATTCCTCCTTGAGCTTTACCTTTGCATAATGTGTCCTAAGAAGACCAATGGATTTTTTCGATTGCCATTTCCACTACCCCAACAAAATTCTCGGATCAATACTTCAAGGTCAGATAAGAAGCTTTGTGAGAGCTTGAAGTTGTTCTTCCAAAAAAACTGCGAGTGATTCAATAGGCGCGAAAACTATAACTTTTCCCTCTTTCCAAAACTTTCAGTTCGACTTCTTCAATCTTCACAATAATGCATCATTCGGATACTCTGAAAATCAAATTTGAGCTCCTTAAAAAGACGTGTAATGGTCGATGCTGAAATGCGCGAGGGCCCGATGTATTTCGAACGTTCATGGTGGTCGGGATTCACGTATTGAAGAGTGAATACGTTGTTGTTAATTGCAGTGTTGGAGTTAGGGTTTGTTTAGAATGAAGAGGCAATCGTATCGAACAAAGGCTGTCTGGCCCGGACGATTTATCTGTTAAACACCATCGAACATGTCGATTCGCTCTACAGCTCCGATCAATTCCTCGTCATTCGCCTGGAAAACTTAGGCATAGTTTTTATCTTTTAATTATAACTTGAATTCTTTGGAATATGATTGAAGCTATGAGTTTATTGTCTTTTTATGTTATTAGGAATTTATCTGAAGGTTTTACAAGGAAAGAGCCTAAGAATGATGCACAGTGAAACTTTTGGAATTTTCAAATAGCTGCGATCACAATTACGGTAATTAAATCGAACAAGCGATGTGATAAAACATAAAATGAAGAATAATATTTAGGCTTTTTTTTTTCTTAGATTTCTATGGAGCAAATGCCAGAGACGAAAAAATGCTGTAGTGGAAGAGTAGCTCTAAAGCATTAGGTGCACTTAACGACAAAGATCTCCTATTGCCTGCGGGAATTAAAATAACGGGATAGAGCATGTTAAGGATAAGATTGAAGTGGACTGAGAAGGAAGGAAAAAAATGAATTGAGAATGGTGGACGGCAGAGGATTGCAACTGCTGATTGTATGAACAAACTGAATACCTTGATCTAATTCTTTAGTTGTTGGTTTTTAATTTTTATTTTCTACTTTTGGAATTGGATGAATAAGTGACTAACCTGTTTATTTTGCATTTTGATGTTGCATGAGTTATTATAGGTTCTTAGGGGCATAATCTAGTATGCTGTATGCAGATGTTTCCTCAATTACAGTGAGAAAATCCTCGAAACTGCACTGTTTATCCTCTTTGTTTTTGTTAGATGGTGCCTTCATTTTCATTTTCTTCTGGCTCTGGGTTCCAACAGTCTAGTTCTAGTTCACAGTGATAGTAAGCTTAAGATTACTTGTAATTCCTTCTTACTTTTGTCCTGTTCATAAGTTTGTGTTTGGCTCAACAGATTTAAAGCTTGCCAAATTTGCAGGTCCCAGTAATTACACTGACAGATAGTCCTCTAACTATTAACAGCTGGTTGTATCGTTGGCCTAATAGACGTGACATGTAAAACACTGTGATTAATATGGACAGAGCAATAATTGGGTCCTAATCTTGTTCCTAGCATTGTAATCTAGTGGAACCATGCTGTGGTAGATATTCTGGACATTTGGTGGGTTGAATTCTCTCTTGCAGGATAGATATTGTGCACCAGCAGTGGTGTGGTGGATGCAGGGAAAGCTATTCGGAGAGCTAGCCATGGTGGAACGCTGCAGAATACTGCTCAGTGTGATTGGTACTAAACACACTGGAAGACCCAGTGATCTTCAATGTAAATTTACTTATCATCTATGCTTAGAGAAGTGCAGAATAGGTTATCCAAATCAGGTATCTTCAGTGAATAACCAGTAAAAAAAAAAAAAGAGGCAATGTCATAACTAACTAATTTCATTCCAACATTATAATGATGCCATACTGCAAGTCAGGTGATTGAGGCACAAACATATTCAAGGCGAACTGGGATTTTTTGGTTACTTCTTAAAGACCCGTATGCTAACACTGCAGGCTTAAAAATCCTTGTTTGACTAAACTTCTCTTCGCTGCCATATGTATCATCTCACAGCAATCTTCCAAAATGAACCAGTACAGATTAAGGTAATTTCCCTTTTCCTTTTAAATATTTATGTCCCTTCATTCTATTAATTGCCGATCGCCATTAATGTGGTCATGTTGATTACACAAAAATATCAATCAAGCAATACAAGACTCTTATTACTATTTTATGGAAAAGACTTGAGTTGATTGTTTGATGTATCATCTGTCTAGTATCACGTATGTATCTATACATATAATGTTGTTCTAACTATTATTATAATTATAATTGCTCGTTTGATTAGTATTGAGTTAATACGTAAATTAATAAAAACTTGATCATGTTATTAATAGTGTTAGCATGAAAATTTTCTTGATTTTTATTAGTTTCTAATATTATCCAAGCGTACGAATTTAGATCCGTGCGCTCATACACGATCTGGCCCTTAAACCCAAAATACATAAACAACTTGACCCGCTACCATTACAATTTCATTAACTTGGTGGGAGCACGAATCTAAATCCGTGTGCCCGGATGCACAAGAGTCTTACTCGTTTCATTTCATCTGGAACTTTACTTTTTATTAACAGACTTCGAGGATGGGTAAGTTATATAATTAGTTAGTGTACTATCTTCCATACTTTTAGCAATTTCTTAAGATTTAAGTTATACTATTAACTTAATTTGAATAAAACACTTCCTCCTAGTTTCTCACAGCAACAAACTTGAGGGTAAATTAAGTTCTATAAGTGATTCAGCTTGAAAAGAAGTTATTTGAATTTGTCTATGTAAGTAAACAAAAGAAGATTGAACATTAAGTTCTCTTGTTAAACTAGTGGTAGAATTTTATTTATTAAATATGGTGATTGAGGTTGGTTGTTTATTTTAATTTACTGTTCTGCATAAAGTTGAAGATTTGTCCTCTCTCAATTCTCCTGTTTGTATTAATTCCTAGTTATATTAATGCTCCGGACCGTAAATCGGGAATTCTTTGTCTTAAAATCGATTTTTAATTATTGTGATTGAGGTGACTGATCGATCATTTGATTAATTAATTTTAACTATTGAATATTTCAAAGATATGGAGTAGAGACGATGACCAAGGATGTAACCGTGGAGAGAAAAAATAAAAATTTTCTGTGGGAGACCAAACAGTAGGACCAAAAATTGACATCCTACGCAACTGGTAGAGATGAGCTTTAATTAGGTGCAATTGGGCCTACCATAGTGATATGGTCTTTAGAGATAAAGCACTGCCACGTGTTGCCTCGTTGTCCTAGAAAACTAGCATCGATGGCTAAAAGGTGCCCACCTGGTGCTTCGGCGATATCAAATAAAGGTTGATATTAGCCATAGAAGCGGTCGATTGTTTTTTCTTTTAGTCAACAAATGTATTTAATCGTTTTACGTTTATTTGCCACGCTCTTATTTTAGTCTGACATCTTCGTTTAAAATGCATAGTCAATATTAAATTTTATTTAAAAGATCTTGTGTAAATGGTCTTCCTTTTAAAAATAGGATTTTTATTTAATTATTAATACTTTAGGAATTTTTAAAAAAATAATAAAAGTTTAAGAATTTTTTGTAAAATAAAAAAATAGGGAATTTTACTAAATTATTAATATTTTATGAATTTTTGAAAATTAGCATTTATGCCCATAACGATAACTATTTCATTATATCGACTTGTATGTCGTTATTCAAATTCGAATTTTCGGAGGGTCGTTTCAGTCAAAATTTCTCACATTTACCTCATTATACACCATTCAATTTATTTTTTAATGAATAGTCAATTTAGCATTGTCTGACTTCATAACGGAATCATTCCGTTATAACGACTTGCACGCCGTTATTCAAATTTCGATCGATTTTAGAAGTCTTTCATTCGTTTGGATCTCCACATACAATATTAAAACATAATATTCTAATAATCTAACAAATGGATGTTGATATTCAGTCACATATGAAGTATCTCATACATGTTAAATAAACACAAGTATATCAAGTATACAGTTTGAATGCGAAATATTACATATATGAAGTATCCCACTTAAATTTTTGAATGGACTTGTAGAAATATTATGAAATCAAGACATGTGTTTAATATGAGGTCCAAACGTACAACTTAATTGTCATGTACGAAAATATGCGTGTTTATGCCCATAACGGAATCATTCTGTTATACTCACTTGTATGTCGTTATTCAAAATTCAAGATATCTTGGGGTCGTCTCAGTAAAAATTTCTCACTTTTACCATCATTGTGTGCTATTTGATTGATTTCTATAGTGAATTAAGCATTGTTTGATCTCATAACGGAATTATTCCGTTATAACGACTTGCACGTTGTTGACGGCTGTTCTTGGCTAGCTAATTAAGTATGTAAAAGGTTTAGGATTTTAATTAACGACACCAAGAACGAATACCATCAAACACAATAATCTATAAAATCGAGACAAATAAAGAGATTAAAGTTTATCCAAAACTCAAATTCCACCAAAGAACATCGCCGATTTTATTACTCTCCTTTTAGAACAACACTCGTCTTTCTCAAATTCTTACAAGTGTAATGTCTAAAGTGAGTGCTCATGTACTGCCTCTCTCCTGTGAGAGAGACTATTTATATTATTCCTAAAACCCTATAATCGGGCCAATCGCCTTGCGCCACCTAGATGAAGACAATTCGCATTTAATGAAGCTGGCTGGTACGCCGACCGATTGCAGAGGGAACCTGAGCGCCGTTTGTTGCACTGCAGAGAGTTTGCAGGGTGTCTCCGTCCTTTGCTGGCCTCTCATTGGTTGTTGGAACAGGGCGTGCCAATTAGCTGTTGTCTTTTAGTTATGATTACTGTCCAAGACATCTCATTTTCCCGTTAGCGTTGTCTTCTAGCCTGCAGTACTTGTGTTCTTTTATTATGATGCTTGTCCTTTATTATCTTGCTCTAGCCGTCGTCCTTTGATCTTCGGACAGGTTGGCTTTCGGTGCTGATGAGTCCATCCGAGGTCTCGGCCAGGGGGAGAGTGACTGTCGAGGTGTATCTCCGAAGCCGAGGGTGTTTCCTGGTTTCGTACTGGTTCAGCGGGCTCGTCCTTATTCGTTCTGGGCTGGGCTTCCGGACTGCTATGTTCCTTATTGGGCTGTCTTAACTCCCTTCTCATTTCTGTCCTCCGGTTGGGCCGCCGAGGGGTTGGGCCTCCCTTTCTAGCTTCATGGGTCTGATGGGTCTATTGGGCCTCTTGGGCCTGATAAATCATGAGGGATATATTACCCATAACACACGCCGTTATTCGAAATTCGATCGATTTTAGAGGCATTTCATTCGTTCGGATCTCCACATACAATGTCAAAACATAATATTCTGATAAATTAACAAATGAATGTTGATATTCAGTCATATATGAAGTATCTCATACATGTTAAATAAACACAATTATATAAAATATACAGTTTGAATGCGAATGATTACAAATATGAAGTATCCCACTTGAGTTTTTTAATGAGCTTGTAGGAATATTATAAAATCAAGACAAGTATTTAATATGATCGTCCAAACGCACAACTTAATTGTCATGTACAAAATATGCATGTTTATGCCCATAACAGAATCATTCTGTTATACCCACTTGTATGTTGTTATTCAAAATTCGAGTTATCTCGGGTTCGTCTCAGTCAAAATTTCTCACATTGTATGCTATTTGATTGATTTTTTATATTGAATAGTAAATTAAGCATTGTTTGACCCCATAACATAATTATTCCGTTATAACGACTTGCACACCGTTATTCAAAATTTGATCGATTTTAGGGGCCTTTCATTATCTTGAATCTGCACATATAACGTCAAAAAATAATATTCTAATACACTAACAAATAGATGTTGATATTAAGCCACATATGAAGTATCTCATACATGTTAAATAAAACAAGTATATAAAGTACACAGTTTGGATGCGAAGCATTACAAATATGAAGTATCCCACTTGAATTTTGAATGGGCTTGTAGAAATATTATGAAATCAAGACAAGTGTTTAATATGAGGTCCAAACGCACAACTTAATTGTCATGTACGAAAATATGTGTGTTTATGTCCATAACGGAATCATTCCGTTATGCTCACTTGTATGTTGTTATTCAAAATTCGAGTTATCACAGGATCGTCTCAGTAAAAATTTCTCACTCTTACCATCATTGTATGCTATTTGATTGATTTTTATAGTGAATAGTAAATTTAGCATTGTTTGACCTCATAACGGAGTCATTCCGTTATAACGACATTATGGATGTAAACGAGCCGAGCCGAACATCTCTGAGCTCGAGCTCGGCTCGCATGTTTATTTATGGGGCTCGAGCTCGATTCAAAACAACATGCACGCCGTTATTCGAAATTCAATCAATTTTAGGGGTCTTTCATTCGCTTGGATCTCCACATACAATGTCAAAACATAATATTTAGAAACACTAACAAACGGATATTGATATTAAGTCATATATGAATTGTTTCCTACATGTCATATAAACAAGTGTATAAAGTATAAATGTTTGGATGCGAAAATTACAAATATGAAGTATCTCACTTGAATTTTCGAATGAGCTTGTAGTAATATGATGAAATCAAGGTTGATGTTTAAAATGAGGTCCAAAATTACTACTTGATTGATATGTACAATAATATGTACATTTATGCCAATAAAGGAATCGTTTATATTATAACGACTTGCACGCCTCTATTCAAAATTCGAGTTATTTCGAAGTCGTCTCAGTCAAAATTTCTTACTTTTAACTTCAATCTACACCATTTGAGTTGTTTCTCTACTGGATAACCGATTTAGCATTGTTTGGCCACATAATGGAACCATTCCGTTATAACGACTTGCACTTCGTTATTCAAAATTCGAGTGATTTTAGGGGCCTTGGACTTGCTCGAATCTTCATATGTAGATGTAAAGCCTAATATTATCATAATGTAACAAAAAAATACTGATATTGACTCACTTATGGAATATCCCATAAATATTTTAAGTAGCATCTGATAAACACAACAACTTTGCATATGAACCAAAAGAACAATTTAAGTTTTTTTTCCTTTTCTTTTCCTTGCAACAAAACAGCTACCATGTAGTATTTTTGTCCAAGATCTTTTCCCCTAAATATCTAAAAGAAATAGATTCAATTATAATATTTCAACAAAATATTAACATAGGATAATGCATTTTTATATATTAATGTAAAACTAAAATTACATATGGTTATGATTTTCAAATTATGTGAGTGTTGCAAATAATTTTAAATTAATAGGTAGGAGCAGCTAGGAAATAATTCAAGCTCCTAACTTTTTCAAGTCCCTAATTTACAAGCATCAATCTAATTAATCCAAATTCCAAACAAACGCAAAAATAAAAATCACAAGAACAAGAATAAGAAAAATACACAAAAATAAAATAATAAAAGCAGTTTATTCAAAGCTTAAGGTACTTATTTTCTTAGCAAGGATTTATGCATCACTTCCACCAATTTTTTAGCCTAAATTTCATGCATCAATACATCACATCTTCTCCCATAAACAATAAGTTCTCAACTTATAACATAATGAAACACATAAAACATAAAAAAAATTCACTTAGACTTTTCATCAAACAATTGGTGTGCACAATTTTTCAATTTTTAAGATTCGTGATTCTTGCTTTCATTCAACCTCATTCTTTCAACAATAAGCCCAAAATCATGTATAATTGTACCACACTCTTCTCTCATAAATAATTATTGCTCAATTAAAATTACCATGAAGTATTTTAAAGCAAAAATTTTCTCTTAGCTATTTCATCAAACACCTTGCATACATTCTCAAGGCATAAGAACATCATTCATATTTGAAACAATAAGCCCAAAATCATGTATAATTGTACCACACTCTTCTCTCATAAACAATTATTGCTCAATTAAAATTACCATGAAGCATTTTAAAGCAAAAATTATCTCTTAGCTATTTCATCAAACACCTTGCATGCATTCTCAAGGCATAAGAACATCATTCATATTTGCAATGCAATTTTTACCAAAATTTAAAGCAAACTTAACCAATCGTACAACTCCCACTTGAACACTTCTAACAGTTATTCCACATTTAAGAACCTAAGCAAAACAAGGCAAGAAAATTCCACACCTTGCACAAATGAAACTATAGCAACTCGCAGAGGTGCCCTAGAAATAATATATTCAAACCCCATTTTATCTAACTAAAACTGAATCGAAGTAAGAGTTTATAAACACATACCTTGATTGTTTCCAATGAATGCTTAAATCTTGTTTTTAGAATGCACTCTTTAGTTGATCTTTATGTAAAATACAATTCCACTTGAATAATCACTTTGAAGAATATATGATTTGCGTTATATGGCAAAATCTGACTAAAATGAACAAAAAAAAGGCCCAACTACCCACAGAAAATGCAGATTATAAGCGGGATAGAAGATGATAGAATTTTCACGCTCCAAAACTTGAGAGGAGAAAAGTGCAATGTTGGGAAGAAAATTTTTGGCATAGAGTTTCCAGGTTTGTTTCTTCTTGATTTTGAAAGATTTGGGGCAAATATTAATTAAAGAAAAATTTAACTCTCAATTATAAATGATAATTTATATTTTTTCTTTTTTTCAATTAATAATGTAATGCTATTTTGGTCAAAAGCCATTTAGATAAAGTTTAGTTTTAACTAGATTGATCATTACAACTCATTTCCCTTTTAGTTTTTAGTTTTTACCTATTTAAAAATTTATTTTTTTCTAATATAATTGTCATACTTAAAAAAAAAAAAAATATTCAATACAAATAATCTCTTTTAAAAATTTCATCCACATCACTTTGAGTTTTCATGTATGCAAAGAATATACTTCAAGAAATTTTACTGCGTGTAATGAATTCCAATAATAAACAAATTGAGAAATGCTAACCAATTTATGAATCGTATATTCCTTGCATATTCTATATACTTCTATACATAATAGTATTTTATAGACATGTTGAATCCTTATATAGTTATATTCGTGAGGTTCTGCGTATTTTTATTAATTACTCCATCTAATTAATATCTATCTTGTTTCACATTAAACTTAAAAAAAAAAAAAATTAATCCTCACTCAATTTCAAAAGTACATCTTAATTGCAAATGTATCACTCTCACCTAACATAAATAACCTACTTTATAATTTATTTATTTACTCCCTCCATCAGCACCAAAGAGTTTTATTTTTTCATTTCTTATTCTTATTTTCCATTTTACACACATGGGACCACACACTTCCTCTAATATAATTAAAAGTTGGGGCATACACACTCACTAATACAAGTACCTTCTTAATCTATGTGCAAAAAGTCAGTTTATTTGAATCGGATGAAGGGAGTATTTTTAATCTAAAATTATTTAATATCGTTTAAAAGTCAATAAAGTTGATCAAAAAGTTATTTTTTTTATATCTCCATATATACACGCTATGTGACACAACACATATGAAATAGATAGATTCATTATTAAGTAATGTTCATGGAGTACTATGTAAAATATGTTTATCGGTTAATTACGTTGGTTGAATCCACTTTTAAAAATATAGAACCCCAATTAAATGTAAACTTAAAAGAAACCATCCCAAAATACTTCATTTAAAGCTACACTCTTGCAACGCACTAATATTTTCCACAGTAGTGATGGAGGGTACATAGATTATTAGATTTGTCTTTTTTTCTCACTTGGGCTGTGAAGACCCTGTCACTTTCCCTCACTCAGTCCCACTCACTGGAAAAACTTTTCAATCCTATACATACAAATATACGTACACTCTTCAGATAGATAGAGAGAGAAAGAGAGGGGTGGCTACGGAAAAGTAGAGAATAAACAAAGTAAAAGCTACGAGTATGCTTCACGCTCTATATTTTTGATCCGTCTTTGTTTTCTTTATCCAATATTTCTTCAACTTTATACTTCATGCGCCGTTGGGATA
Source organism: Pogostemon cablin (assembly GCA_023678885.1). NCBI lineage: Eukaryota > Viridiplantae > Streptophyta > Magnoliopsida > Lamiales > Lamiaceae > Pogostemon > Pogostemon cablin. The sequence goes on along the minus strand of CM042952.1, from coordinate 31,635,376 downwards.
TGGCCGTTATAATATTTCGTCTTTTCTTGCGGTTGAATTGGAGTTTGTGATCTGCTTCGGATTTCAGGAGAATTTTTATTTTGTTAGTTGATTTTCTGTTCTCAATTTACCCTCTATTCACCTTTTTATATGCTTTTTAAATGTAGGGCTGGTTTCGTTTACGGTTTATGAATTTCTTGATTTATTGCTATTAATGATATTGGCGAATCTGGAGGTCTTTAAATTGCTAACTGTTTGGGAGTTAGATCTGTAAATTGATTTAAATTTAACTTATTTAAGTATTTACCTTCGATTACATGTGAAGGAGTAGATACAGGAGACTTGTGGGGAAGACAATTTAATTAGTATTTGTTTTTTTGTTATCCATTTCAGATTAGGGTTGTTCATGTAGTTGTGGAGCCATCCGTTGGTAATTTTAGAATTAAAAAATTAATGAGGTCTTCTTGTGGTGGAGTCTAAGAAATAGCATCCTACTGCAGTTCCCAAGTTTCCTGACTACCACAGTTGCTAGTGTCCATCAAATGTTGGTGGTGGTGGTGGTGGTGGTGGGGGGGGGGGGGGGGGGGGAGGGGGGGGGGATAAACAAATAATGGTCCTCAAGCTTCCTTTAATTCCTTATCCAGTAGTAATACTACTCAAACCATCCAAAATATAAGAAAATTTAACCTGTTTGGCATAAAGGTTGGTTCAATTTGCTCTTAGTTAGTTTGTGCCTTTTGACCAGTTCTTACCCCTCTGCATTAACAAACTCTTGTAATTAATCCAGCCTGGTTTCGTATACTTGTGGACGTATGTATTTCAATAATGTTCAAGTACCTTGATTTACAAAAAGAAAAGGAAAGAATCGCCAATAACAGAAAAAAACTGATGTTTTGATGATTCGTGCATTTGCTGTCCCCATCCTGCTAATCTTCAAAATACTCGACATTTCATACCGGCTGCTGCATTAAGATAGTATTTGTGTATTAGATATGAAAAAGAATTAGGATTAGGTAATCAATCATTAGTTTGTTGGATGCAACTGGACAATGTGAGGCAGATAATAGCTGGCGAAATAGAAATTGAGACAGAGGTCTTAATCTCCTTAATTGATACCTATTGCTGAGGTTCTTATGTTTTATCCCAAATTAGGATGCTATGGCTTACTGTAATATATTCGCAACGCTAGGAATTGTGCAGGAAGTTTCTACATTGTACAGAGATGTAGGTTGGCGGGATCAGTTCCATATAGAGATGATTGACATAACCTGAATGCCTGACTAGCATATCTTAACAGCGTAAGATTTTGCTAAGTGAAACAAAAGAGTATGTAATCCTGCATCCTGTGGTTATAACTTGCTTGTACTGTTTCCTTCTAAGTTTTGCTTTGTATTAATGAATCAATCTTAAACACAATCATATTTGACATTTTTTCATTTCTCATTGAACAATGTTGTTTATGGAGGAGTTCAGGTTTTTATCCTGGAAAATGTTATACTTATCATTCTCTTTCAAATGGAGCTTGATTATTAGAAAATTTGGCTTAGTGACTTTCTAGCATCTACTTAGGTAACGATTTGGCATCATCAAGATGGAATGCTACATCCTTAAAACTGGAAAGGATATCAGCATATAGGTAATCATCAGGCTTATTCATGGCATCCGCTGGCCTGGGACATGGTGGGGCTGGGAGTTCAAGATCTGCTAATGGCTTCAAAGTCTCATCTAGCTCAGTTGACTGGCTGGGAAGAGAGATGCTTGAAATGAGATTGAGAGACAGAGTTGACCCTGATGATGATAGGGTAATTTGTAGCATTTCACTGATATCTGTTGAATTGCTTATACTTCCTTTTTCTGCAATTACTAAATTGTTGATGCAAATACATGCTTTCTAAACTGAACTGAGGTATATAACTGTAGATGTCTGATCTTGATTATTTGTCCTTAAGTCTAGTTCGCTATAAACTTTACACTGGAGATATTCTTTGTTATGCAGGATAGCGAGCCTGATATAATTGATGGTGTGGGTGCTGAGACAGGGCATGTCATAAGGACAACCATTGGCGGACGTAATGGTCAGTCCAAGCAGGTTGGTCTAGATTATTATTGAAAGTATCAGATTATTTGCTGAATTTGATTCTTTTTGTAGATTCGTTCTGATTTTTTGGTTCACAGGTGGTGAGTTACATTGCAGAACATGTTGTTGGAACTGGTTCATTTGGAGTTGTCTTTCAAGTAAGCCATGTGACAGTTCAGTTCATATCTGCATTATTTTTGTAAAGATTACTATCTTGCTATACTGCTGTTCTCCATTTCTTATGATTCAAGCTGTTTCTGACAGGCAAAATGCAGAGAGACTGGAGAAATAGTTGCTATCAAGAAGGTTCTTCAGGACAAACGCTACAAGAATAGAGAGTTGCAGATCATGCAAATGTTGGACCATCCCAATATTGTGGCTCTAAAGCATTCATTCTTTGCAAAAACTGAAAAGGAAGAGCTTTACCTTAATCTGGTTCTGGAGTATGTTCCTGAAACTGTTAATCGTATTGCACGACAATACAGCAGGATGAACCAGCGAATGCCACTAATATATGTCAAACTTTATACCTATCAGGTATGCACTAAATTGTGAGTTGTATGTTTTAAATTGTGCAAATTTTTAAGAGGTTGCTGCATAATTGACTATCCTGGAAAAAAAAACTCATATTTTCATATATTTATGTGTCAATGTGATGATGCTGATCTAGATCAAGGCAGCATCTTTCAGTTTGTATGCTATATTATTTGTGACTTGCAATTTTTTATTACATCGCCCTCTCTCTGTCTGCAGATATGCCGAGCCCTTGCATACATACATAATTGCATTGGTATCTGTCATCGTGATATCAAGCCTCAAAATTTACTTGTAAGTGTTTCTTTGCTGCAAAATAGTTTTGGTCTGTTTAACCATTACTGCCAATAATCTTCATTTGTAAACAAGCAACTGGGACTCAAGCATAATTTCTTGTACGCTTGTACTTTATAATGGAGCATAGATTATGTACAGTTACTGTTCCTGGATAATGATGTTAATGCTAGTTGTAGAATTATGTCCAGGTACAACTTTTGACCATAGTTAGGAAGGAAAATTTGTAATTTGCCTTGCGTTAGAGGATTCATCAATATAACAACAGGAACGAAAATGTAATGAGAGCTGGTCTAAGCATGAAATCTATCTAAATGTTATGTTTGATTTTAGGTAAAAAGTTATTAAAGATTTAATTATAACCTTCAAATCCTAAAGTAATCTTTGTAACTAGGCATTCTCTCTTGGAGCTGAACATCATATAAAAGACACAAGTTTAGTTCGGGTTCTGATTTGAAAGTTCAAATCATTTGTAATTCCAGGCATTATCTTGTTCCTGTTTACTCCATATCTAACATAATTCACTAGTTGATTTCCTTGGAATCACAGTCTGATATGTTATTGTTATGAATGAATAGCTAATCTTCGTGATAATTACAAAATAATTGTATTTTTAGTGCATTGTTGGTGGTTCAAGTTGGACTTATATCCTTTCTTTTGACTTTTTCTCATCTTATGAAAATCACCCATTTAAGTATAATTGTGTCAAATTATTTTTTATTAGAATTTTACTTTCTGTCGTACCCACTTTATTGAAGAAAGAATGATGATTTACAGTCCTGCTGAAATATCAGGGAACCCTGGAGTATTTTGATTGATGGTTTTTGATTGATTTCTGAGTCTTTTTCATGTCAAGATTTTGAAATTCTATTATTTATTTCCAGGTGAATCCTCACACACATCAACTGAAACTTTGTGATTTCGGAAGTGCAAAAGTTTTGGTAAGTCTTTGTTCTACATGAATCATCAGTGATACTGATAGTTTGTTATTGTTAATGCCTTTGCTTTACCCCTCAGGTGAAAGGGGAACCTAATGTATCCTATATCTGCTCAAGATATTACCGTGCACCTGAACTCATATTTGGTGCTACTGAGTATACAACTGCAATTGATATATGGTCAACTGGTTGTGTTATGGCTGAATTACTTCTTGGACAGGTTTAACCAACATCTGAATGTTTTAGTATTTTCTTCCCAATATTCGTGCTTTTATCTATACTCTTATATACATCTTTATGATGTTTATTGTACAGCCCTTGTTTCCAGGAGAGAGTGGAGTCGATCAACTTGTTGAAATTATCAAGGTATTATCAGTGACACTAGATGTATTAGAAATGAATATATTGCATCAGTGGCTTGTAGTGGTTCGAAAATGGTGTAAAGGCTCTAGGGTTATGCATTTGATTTTGTATATCCATAAATATAATGTAAAGAGATTAGATCTCTGAAGAGTTTTGCTAATTCTAGATACATTTACTGCATGTTGTCTGAATTGAAGTAGGTTTTGGGAACGCCTACCAGAGAGGAAATTAAATGCATGAATCCAAACTACACTGAGTTCAAGTTTCCACAGATCAAGCCCCATCCTTGGCATAAGGTGTGTTACTTTACCAATTTTATTTTATCATTTTTTTTTAAATTATTATTATTATTATTATTTATTGGCATGTTGGGTTTTGACTGTTATTCCAATTATGGAACACTTTTATAACCAATTCTACTGTGTGCGTGTATATAAATTGCCGTTGAATATTTAAGCTTTTGCATCTTAATATCTTGAAAGGATCTCCTTGTGTTTCAACTGGCTATGGAAATCAGAGAGTGGTTTAAACATCAGAGAGTGTTAAGATGCTATGTTAAGATTCTATGTACTAATAGCAATCTCCTTGTTTAAACATTAGAAACAGTTTCGAAACCAGTGTAAACTGTTTCTAATGTTTTTGCCACTTACAAGTACTCAAGATTTTGTGTCAATACTGGTTTCGAAACTAGGTATTCCAGAAGCGTCTGCCTCCAGAGGCAGTGGATCTTGTATGCCGGTTTTTCCAGTACTCGCCGAATCTGAGATGCACAGCTGTAAGTTCAACTTTCATGTCAAACGAGCCGAAACTGCAAAAATCTTTCAGTGTGTTTACCATTCTCTTTCTTTTCTTTTCTTATCTTTTCTCTTTTTAATTTTTGGTGTTATTGCAGTTGGAAGCTTGCATTCACCCATTCTTCGATGAACTGAGGGATCCCAACACCCGACTTCCAAATGGTCGCCCACTTCCTCCACTCTTTAATTTTAAATCTCAAGGTAATTCGAGCTTTGCATGACTATTATAACGAAATATTGTATGGTTTCATTGTCATATTGTGAAGAATACCGCTGCCTATGCATTGGAATATTGTCAGTCTCAAAAGGTTTGACTATTCAGTTTACTTGTTCTTGACCAAATGTAACTTGAATAATACTGATTTTCTTCTCATCTGCAAAATGCTTTCTTCGTCAATCTTTTGAGGCAATCTTTATCTATTTGGCCTCAAAAATCTTACCGTAGCTTTTTTATCCACAGAGCTTTCTGGTATACCTCCCGATACGATTCACCGTCTCATTCCAGAGCATGCTAGGAGGCAGAACTTGTTCATGGCTTTCCACTCCTAGTCTTCACTGTGCAGGAACAAGTGCTTACTGTATGTACTTGTTGAATTTGAAGTTTCGGGGATCATTTGTTGGTGAGAGGAGTTTACATACCATGATAGCAATATGGTCTTAACTCTTTGCAATCATGTGCGTATTTTTACCATGAGACTACAGAATGTTTTATGAGAAAGAGCAAGGGAGGAGGGGGACCGCGAGATAGTTTTAAAATGAAAATGCTTATATATAGATGGATCAGTTTTTGTCGCGTCTATGTAAATGGCTTGTTTGTATTACCAATAGCTATTGCCTTTGGGCTGTACTATGATGTAAATTGCTACTTGGTTTTTGTTTTCTGGAGATTGTCTCACTCTTGCCAGTTTTCCCACTTTTTGGTTAAAATAAAAAATAAAAAAAATCCAGAAGTTAAATTCTGCATTCTGGCTCTTTATTTTCACCCTTTATATTTATTTTCTTGTGGATTACGCTTGATGGGCACTTTTGCTCGAATTGCATTTGAAAAAAAAAATAAAAAAAATGATGAAAATTCTCATAAACTTGGGAGTTACACGGATATAACATCGGTGCAACTGAATCCAAACATATTCCTATGAATATAAGTATTAATGCATTGGTACTATATTAATATATAATAACATTGTAATATTAAAATATAAATATTTTTTATTTGTTAAAATATAATAATATAAATCATATAGGCATTAACATATTAACACAACTTAAAAGTTTTCGGACTTGTGTAATCGTAATGGTGAATCTACAAATGTTAAAAGTTTTTTGCGGCTATGTCGGTCTATATTTGTTTTTCAATGATATCCCAAGAATTTATCTTGTTTATGCTTATTACTACTTCATTATCAAATCCAGGAATCTACAAATCTGAAATCTTTAACTTGTCTGAAAAAAAAAAGAAAAAAATCAAGGAAAAATGGATCAACAATGAATTGTTTTAATATTGAAAAAAAAAAAAAATCAGAACGTGACATATATGGCCAAATTAAATCTCAATTATTTCAAATAAATTGATATCTTAGTTGGGCCTCGAAAATCCGAAAATGAAAAGGCCCAAATATTGGTAAGATTGAAGGCCTTAAAAAGCCCAGCATACTCCTAACATTAACTCGTTTCCCTTATCTCCTCCCGTCAGGAGTCATCCCTCCACTCAAACCCAGCTACCGCTTCCCCCAATTTCTAGGGTCTGATCAATCCCTCCAAATTAATTAATTATCTATCTGGGTTCAGTTCTTCGATTCCTCGAAATGGCGTCCTCGGCAGCTCAAATTCACGCCCTTGGCGCCACCGCCCATTTTGCATCGGGGAATTCTACCAGAAAAAATCCTACTACTAAAACCGTCTTCTTTGGCACGAAGCTCAACAATAGTGTATTAATGGGATTAAAGATGAAAAGCAAGGTTAGAAGCAGTCGCCGCAACGCTCCGCTTCGTATAGTAGCCGAGAAGGTTGTTGGAATTGACCTCGGAACCACCAACTCTGCGGTGGCGGCGATGGAGGGAGGGAAGCCCACCATTGTGACCAATGCTGAGGGACAGAGAACGACGCCATCCGTTGTTGCTTATACTAAAAGTGGAGATAGGCTGGTGGGACAAATTGCTAAGCGCCAGGCGGTGGTGAACCCTTCGAATACATTTTTCTCTGTGAAGAGGTTTATTGGGAGGAAGATGTCGGAGGTCGATGAGGAGTCGAAGCAGGTCTCCTATACCGTGGTGAGGGATGACAATGGAAACGTCAAGCTTGAGTGCCCTGCCATTGGGAAGGCTTTTGCAGCTGAGGAAATCTCAGCTCAGGTATGCATTTCATGGTTTGAAATTCCTTCTTTCTCTTGAATTCTTTTAGTTGGGTTCCGCTGCCAAGTGTTTGGAGTTCTATGTGGAATATTGAATGTGGACCATGAGGTTTTCTCGTTATTCTGATGTTGTGTGGACAATCCGATAAATTGGGTATTGAGAGTCTCAGTTACGGATAGTAGATATTTTATTGCACACATCATGCTTTTTTTGTTTATGTATAAAACTTAGATGATAATAAACAGATAATTGCTTACGAGTGTTCAATTGCACTAAAGGCTGTTCAATCTTGTCTCGTCTAATGAACTTTTTTATGTCTGGCGTTAGGTTCTGAGGAAGCTTGTGGATGATGCATCAAAGTTCTTGAATGACAAGGTTACAAAAGCAGTAGTAACTGTCCCTGCATACTTTAATGATTCTCAGAGGACTGCAACCAAGGATGCTGGTCGTATTGCTGGATTAGAGGTTCTTCGTATCATTAATGAACCAACAGCTGCATCACTGGCCTATGGTTTTGAAAAGAAAAGCAATGAAACTATTCTGGTTTTTGACCTTGGAGGTGGCACTTTTGATGTTTCAGGTATGAGCAGTGTTTCACTTCTTTTCAAAGGTTCATATGTTCATCTTGATCAATGTTTCTTGAAATCATAGTTTTTTTTGCCACTACAATTCCATAGTATGCACGCCTAATATGTTTTCCTGTTGAAATAATCTTCTTTTCTTGTCTTTTAAAACTCACTTATATTTAGCTGCAGATTTCTGACTATTCATAATGATTTGATTGTTGAGAGAACGCCCCTTTTAAAGTTCCCAATTACATGCCGTGACTAACTTTTGGGATATGCTATACATGATACCTGTTAAAATGTTGACTTTGTGCTGTAGAGTTAATTTATGTGGGTATTCAATCATGATTTCTCGTGTGTGTGTGCGTGCATGTGAAGTTGCATCTATATGAGATTTTTATACTTTTCTCCCTTGTACTTGATTTAGTTCTTGAGGTTGGTGATGGCGTGTTTGAGGTGTTGTCTACTTCTGGAGATACTCATCTTGGTGGTGATGACTTTGATAAGGTTTGACTTCTTTCTTACTAATGGGAAATATCTTTTTCCTTATCAATCTCTCAATCAATCGGTGGATGTGTTAGTTGATCCTATTGTTATATAATTCAGAGAGTCGTAGATTGGCTTGCTACAAATTTCAAGAAGGATGAGGGTATAGATCTACTGAAGGACAAACAAGCTCTTCAGCGTCTGACTGAGACTGCTGAGAAAGCTAAAATGGAACTGTCATCTTTGACACAGACTAATATCAGGCGTGCTTTGAGTACAGTATAGATTCATTGGGAAATTTCACAAGTAATATTTTTTACTGAATATCTTACTTTTCTTGTGTGTAGTTTGCCCTTCATTACTGCAACTGCAGATGGCCCCAAACATATTGAAACCACCATTACTCGAGCTAAGTTTGAAGAGCTGTGCTCTGATTTGCTTGACAGGTGAACGGTGATATAAAGTATACTTTTTGGATAAAATTATTTTATTCTACAATGCTTTACATATTTATCGAATAATTTCTTTCTCAGACTCAAAACACCTGTTCAAAATTCATTGAGGGATGCAAAGCTCTCCTTCAGTGACATAGATGAGGTCATCCTTGTTGGTGGTTCAACTCGTATTCCAGCTGTGCAGGAACTTGTTAAGAAACTGACCGGAAAGGATCCTAATGTCACTGTCAATCCTGATGAAGTTGTTGCCCTTGGAGCTGCAGTTCAGGTTATCCTTATTCCTCCTTTTGACCTTTTCTATCTTACACTGGGCACTGGCCAAGTATTATAACCGGGTAATTTTCTGCTTTCATCCACTTAGGCTGGTGTTTTGGCTGGAGATGTTAGTGACATAGTCCTTCTAGATGTTACCCCACTGTCTTTGGGGTTGGAAACTCTTGGCGGAGTAATGACAAAGATTATTCCAAGAAATACCACTTTGCCTACATCAAAATCAGAGGTGTTCTCAACAGCTGCTGATGGTCAGACAAGTGTTGAGATTAATGTCCTCCAAGGTGAGAGAGAGTTTGTTAGGGACAACAAATCTTTAGGCAGCTTCCGTCTTGATGGAATTCCACCAGCCCCCCGAGGAGTTCCCCAGATTGAGGTTAAATTTGATATCGATGCAAACGGGATACTCTCCGTCACAGCTATTGACAAGGGAACTGGGAAGAAACAAGATATCACCATTACTGGAGCTAGCACATTGCCTGGTGACGAGGTATGTGCATTTTTGGATGTTCAAACTGATTTACATTCTCAACGAATGTTACATTTCTTGCCTGAATCTTTGTGCACATGTATCACACTGGTGGTTAAAGCAGTGAGTTAATAACTGGTAATTAGATCCTCAGTGGTTTATTATAATCTTGTTTGTTGTTGAGGAGTGTGTTTCTTTTGTTTGTTTGATTATTGATGCCTGTGATTTGCATTAATAAATTTGAGTTTTCATGAATCTTCAGGTGGAAAGAATGGTGAGTGAGGCTGAAAAGTTTGCCAAGGAAGACAAGGAGAAGAGAGATGCCATTGATACCAAAAATCAGGCCGACTCTGTTGTTTACCAGACAGAGAAGCAGTTGAAGGAGCTTGGGGACAAAGTCCCTGCCCCAGTAAAAGAAAAGGTTGAGGTGAAGCTCGGAGAACTTAAGGATGCTATCTCTGGAGGATCCACACAGGCCATGAAAGATGCCATGGCTGCTCTGAATCAAGAAGTCATGCAGCTTGGTCAGTCACTATACAACCAACCGGGTGGTGCACCAGAGGGTGGCCCAATGCCTGGTACTGGGGCTGACTCTTCAGAATCATCAGGTAAGGGACCTGAAGGTGATGTTATTGATGCAGATTTTACAAACAGCAAGTGATGCTAGCTATCAATACCCAAGATTGATTGTCAATTTTTTGGAACTCCACATTTTACTCATGAAATATTTTTTGTCCAAAGGCAGAAAAATTGAGGGGTTCATTTTTAGCCATAAAAGAGTGTTCAAACATGATAGGGTTTGTTGTAAGAAGAGATTAGTTTATGCTAGCTTCAAGATATTCCAATAAATATTGACATTGCTCCATCTCTGCTATTAATGAAAGTATCTTAACCAATTTTAAAGGAAGTCTTGTTTCTTGTTAAGCGAAACGACTTGCACATATTTACTTGTGTTGTCTATGACATGACATGATTCTTTTATTAGTTGGACCTTGAGCAATCAAAATAAACCATAACTGTAAAAAAAAAAAAAGAAGTCCCTAAGATGTGGTTAAGAAATGTATATAATGTGTATGTTATGTAGTTGGTTAGACAAGTGATACAGAAAGGCATCAAATATGAGCATGAGCAAGAGGAATGTTTGAGGGAAGGGGGCTCCCTGTGATACAACATGCACATGCTCCTCCTCCTGGGTTGTTCATTGGAGTATAATAGTGAGGAGATGCAGCTGGAGATGGAGATGGAGATGGATCGATCTGGTATCTTACTCCGTCCGCCCTTCCAACGGACCTCACAGAGATGAGCCTCCTCTCATTTCTCTGAAGATCAATGGGTGGCTTGGACGGCGATTGATACCCTGGGCCGGCAGGATAGTGATGAACAAAATGGTGGGCGGGCGGCGCAACACTAGTCATGCTGCATATGTTGGGCGAACTACGAACCCTCTGCATATTCATCATTCTCGCTTCTTTATCAGGAGAGGTCGGGGCTCGTTGATGATGCTGCTTGGTGCGTGCTATGCCATTAATGGCATCTATATAGAGCTGATGCTGCGGAGGAGCAGATGATTCCACAGCCATGGGGCTTTCCTTTTCCTGAGCAGGGAAAAGGAAGGCTCGCAGCCTGGAGTTGGGTCTGGCATTTTCAATCTCGTCGCGCATGTACCTCACGTCTTCGTCGCATTTCACCGTTACTAATGCGTCCAGATCCTCCGAGGCCACCTGGTATTTTAGTATCATTTCTCCATCAATCCCGTAACTCAGTTTCTTCATCATTTCTGTGCACCATATTTAATTAAATAAAAGTAGGTTTCATGGAATGCAAAATGTAAGAAATAGGGCATACCCTGGAAAGAAATGTCTGGATGGACGGAAATAACGCGGGTCTCGCCGCCGACATATTTGAGTTTACCGTCGGAGGGGCGGGGGAGGATCTTGCCGCCGTGGCTGCACAAGAATTTGATCCGGTTCTTGGGTGAACCGGGGCCGGATGATGGTGTGAGGGAGGCATTTGTAGACATAATAATAATGGCCTCACCCTCTCTATTTTCTTTCCCATAATAAAGGATACCATCAAACCTCTAACCAACGGAACAGAGCACTTTTAGTTTCTGTTTTTTTCTTTTTTTACTCCCTTTTCTCATTTATTTGTTAGAAAATAATGTTTAAAACAAAAATAAAATAATATAAAAATGTAAGTTGCATACAATAATTGCTAAAACTTTGCTTGCAATCATCTCAACTAAATCATTCCTTATTACATTTTAATGAAACATATTATTTCATTTCATCATATAAAATGAAAAACAATACTCCATACTTTTTATCTTTTAATACAAATAATATTTCCTTCCTTCAATTTTATCTTCTCATTTACTGTAGATGTACAATTTTTTTTAAGAAAGATCATTTTTTTAGAGGTAATGTGATATTTTAGGATGATAAATAAATTGTAAAATGTGTTGTGTGTGAAAAAGAAAGAATGACATTTATTTATGAGAATGGAAGTTGAATATTATTTTCTTTTATAGAAATTTGAAGTTTGTAAATAAGACTGAATGTGTAATATTTTTAATAAAAAATAAATAATTAATTAAAATATAAAACAATGTCACATAAAACTTATTCTAAGAGTGTATGAATATAGTATTCACTATACAGGTAAAAGCATGTTTGGTGCACAAGTGACACTTAAAGTTGAAAGTTATAAAATAGGGCGTTGTAGATAGTTTAATTATTTATTTTATTTGATTTGATGATGAAAATTAAATTAAATTTTATTTCTAACAATTAATATTGTTTAGGTACACAAATAAAAAGGTATCCCATAATTAACTAATAAATTTAAGGTTTTTTTTTTCACAATTTCAAAAATATTGAAATAACAAATTGAATTGAGTTCATTAAAATAGTTCCATTTAATACCTTTCTTTTTTAAATTTGATATTTCGATTATTATTTATAATTAAAAATAGTTAAGCATATATTTTTGTGAAAAATAAATAAAAAAACAGTGAAGTTTATTTTCAATCATTGACCCCAAGAAGAAAAAAGATATGCATGACACAATGACTGCAAAAAACTGAAAAATTAAAATACCAACAAAATAAAATAAAACAAAACATAATAATAATTAAAAATATAAATATAAATATAAATATAAAAAAAGTATTACCAAATTAAGGCTTCAGGTTGGACTATCACGTGCTCGCGCCAGAGATAGGATAGAAAATTATATAACAAAGATAATTAAAATCACTTGCTAAAATTAAATATATAAATTTATTAAAATCATATCTCTTTCTCTCTCTTTCTCTCTCTTCTGTAGTACCTTTCCTCCCTCTCTCTCTCTCTTAATTTGTGGCAGAGTCCACGGTGTCTTATAATTTAGGCCACTACTCAATCGTCACACTCAACCACGGAGCCACCGATGATCTTCGGTGCGTTCTTCGTCCCCTGTCGAACATTCTGATTTCATCGGTAGGTTTTCTTTTTCTTGGTCTATTGCTGTAAATTGCGAGCAATTTTCTGTTGTTTTACCTTTACGATTCTTTTCTTAAGAATTTTAGTGCGTTGTTTAGATTTATCAGGATATTTTGTTTTAGGGGAGGGGCGTGTATTCGCCGAGGTGGATCTATGGATCGTTTTGTAGAAACGCCTCAAGAGATTTTGTTCTCCTGTGTGTATATATATTTATATATTTGTACTTATTGTTGATGGCTGTTGTTCCCTTGTTTGGTATCAATTGGGTGGATCTGTAGTTGATTTTTCTCCCTGTTGTGTTATTTTTCTTTCATCGTTTTTTATTATAATTTTTCTATAGCACATGATCATCAAATTTGAAATGCGTGAATAGCTGTTCTCCCTAACGCCGGAAGGTCAGCAACTTCTTAGCATTATAAATATTATTGAAATTTGACAATGATATAAAGGCACAGAAAATTGATTTAATTTGTAAGTGTTGGTCTCGAGAAATAAGTTGTCTTTGCTAGTGCCTAGTGATGGCAAGAAAAATCCATGATTTGATTTATGTGCTGGTTGAAATCCAGCAGTGTCACTTATGCTATTTTCATCCGCATATTCCAATTTTGAAACTGCAACATACACCGTATTATCTCAGGTATGCTTATGCTCTCAGTTTTATTTTGTTAGTGACATAAAGCAGTGCAGTGGTGACATATACAACTGTCGTATTAAACAGTATATGCCATTCTATTGAGCATGAAAAGAGATATACTGTATATTTTTTTGAGATTTTGTCAATGGCTGGATAGACCTTTTTGCGTCATATATTCCTTTGAAAATTTGAATGGTAATTTGGATAAATTTTAGACATTAATCTTGAACTGTACAAGTTTGTGTTGCATTCACTTGCCTTGTACGAGGTTGGAGATGGATGGCTTACTTGTGTATATTGGGTAGCGAAGTGATTGTATTTTTAGTGTTTTTTTATTTGCCCCACATTAAAAGTGTACATCATCTGCACTCAGTGGTAGAAACCTTCTTTTTGTCTTCCTAGAATGTCCTAAGAATATATGGCCAACTTTCTTTTGTCGATTTGGTTGTCGTATCTAAATTAAATTCTAGCCATCTCTGAAATGTTAATCATGTGATATAGTAATACTCTAGTTATTTAAATGACTCATCTCAAGTCAAGGAAGGTTGTTACACAGTTTCTTTTTAATTATAGGGGAACTCTAGGTTTCTGCAAGCGAATGACTTTTTGAGGTTATAATCAGCTAGTTGATTTGGAAATGGCTTCAGTGGGTATAGCACCTGCATCTGGCTTAAGAGAAGCAGGTAGCCATGCTGTAGGAGTTGAGAGGTTGCCTGAGGAGATGAGTGACATGAAAATCCGAGACGACAAGGTACGTGTATCATTGAATGGTTTACAACTGCTTCATTGGTATAGCGTCATGCATCACTCGTGGTTGAGCCTTGTCTTTGGACAAATATTTTTGTCTCTTTAGGAAATTGAAGCAACTGTTGTGGATGGTCATGGGACCGAGACAGGCCACATAATTGTGACTACCATTGGTGGTCGAAATGGTCAGCCCAAGCAGGTAACATGCATACCTGGTGTTTTAAATTTGTTATTAGCTTCATTGGCCATCTGTACCCTAAAAACTCATCGTGTTAGCACAAGGAAAAGATATACAAATTAAAAGTAAGATCAGAATGAGGGAATAGGGGGAAACGAATATTGAAAGACTGATTAGAACATTAAAACTCAAGAATAAGAGAATACTCCTAAAAATATGGTGACAGTGGTTTTAACATTATTTGCCTGTACGTTAGCTCTGAGTATCATTTTGTTTAGTGAAAGCCAGTGAGATTTATAAGTAATTGGAGATGCTGTGTAGCATGTGTATGTGATGCTGGCTGCTCATATTTTCACAAGAGAGTATTCGATTTCATTTTGTTCTTACAATTTTGAAATCAGAAAAGGGTCAATGCAGAGTATAATACAATATACTTTGCTGCATATTTGTTGCTATAAGGGTTGGTCATGGAGCGCATAAATGTGCATGTGTTTAATGTGGGATCAGGTGCAATATACAAAATCATTGGCATGTGCGCAAGGTGGGCTACAACTTTTTAATGATCTTTACTTGTATTTGGATATTCATTTATTCTGTCTGGAGGATATTTTCAGACAATAAGCTACATGGCTGAACGCATTGTGGGGCAAGGATCATTTGGAGTAGTATTCCAGGTAATAATCTTTTTTGTTCATTTGGAAACTGGATAATAGTATCCTGTATATTATTTTTTAAATTCAATTATTAAAAGTCAACTTCATCTGATTTTTTTAGGCTAAATGTTTGGAGACTGGTGAGACAGTTGCAATAAAGAAGGTCTTACAGGACAAGAGATACAAGAACCGAGAGTTGCAAACCATGCGTCTTCTTGACCATCCAAATGTTGTTTCCTTGAAGCATTGCTTCTTCTCAACAACTGAAAAGGATGAACTATATCTTAATTTGGTACTTGAGTATGTACCAGAAACTGTTCATCGTGTGGTCAAACACTACAATAAATTGAACCAAAGGATGCCGCTTATTTATGTGAAGCTGTACATTTACCAGGTGTTCTGTCATTTTATATCCCCTGCTGACTTTTCTATATGATCTTTTGCATCATGCTTCATCTCAATTACGTTGCATCAATGCTTAGCATGTTCTTTTTCTTCATCTGCAAATTGTTAGATAACATCTTAGTTTACTTCATTACTGCTTCCCACTCATGTATTCTAAAGCTTTTGAAATTTGTGTGGAATATTCTCTGCTGTTAATTGTCATTTATGATGATAAGTTGTTGAGGAAGAATGGTTTTATTACCTGGGAAACACGGCCTGTGGTCAGTTTTAATACACTATTCATTTGATGACATTTCTTTTGCTGCTTGTGCTCCTGCTCCTGGATGGCTGGATATTGACATTAATGTATTGGAGTATTGCTAGAAAGTCTTAACAGTATTGCTGTTTGTCAGATTTTCAGAGCATTGTCTTATATCCATGGCAGTATTCGAGTGTGTCACAGGGACATAAAGCCGCAAAATTTGTTGGTATGTCTATCCTAGTTTGCTTAAAGATTTTTTTTTTTATCGTGATTCCACTTCTTTAGTCTTACATGATGAACTTTTGTGCCTCTGGAAGGTTTGCCCTAGATGTAAACTTATGCAAGGTATAGAATCACTTCAGTCTGGCTATAATTTCATTTTCAAGCGTTGAAAAATCTTCGCGTATCATTCATTTACATTTTTTATTTATTTAAAGCCATTGATCTATACTTTCGAGGCCTAGTATAAATTTTTTAGGATCAGATAAGCTGGGAAATGATTTCTCTTGGCACTTTCTCAGTTAGTCCTTTAATCACTATGAAAAATTCTTGGAGATTTTATCAGAAGTTTTTTATAATCTTATTTAGAAGATTCAGACTCGTGAACCTTTCAGGTTAGATAATACAGTACTGTTTATTACCTGAGCAAAATCACTGTCTAATTGTATATTAAAGTTTTTGTGTATGACCTTGCATTTATTTGTTATTGTTTTTAGTGAAAAATTAAATGCTTCACCTGTGTGGATTAGGACTTGAATTTGCTTGTAATCAGTTATTTAGTGTCAATCTTAACTTGTTTATGCAAAGACCAGTTCATGCTATTTTGCAATGATTTGTGCAGGTGAATCCACACACCCACCAGGTTAAATTATGTGATTTTGGAAGTGCCAAAGTTTTGGTATGTGAAAAGTTTAATTTCTTAGTAAAGTTTGTTTAAGGGGATGTAAGTTGCTGACTCAATTATTCTTGGCAGGTTAAAGGGGAGCCGAATATCTCTTATATCTGCTCTAGGTATTATAGAGCACCTGAGCTCATTTTTGGTGCTACCGAGTATACTACTGCTATTGACATTTGGTCCGCTGGGTGTGTGCTTGCTGAGCTACTTCTTGGACAGGTAGTTATTATAGTTGTTGTGAATCTGTCTGCATTGACATTGGAGTACTCTCTTCCTTCAATGTATAATAGATCTTTCTGAGTACCAGAAATCACTTTTCCGGTCATAATAAGCATTTCTGTTGATTTTTTCTTTTCAGCCTTTGTTTCCTGGTGAGAGTGGAGTAGACCAGCTTGTTGAGATCATTAAGGTTATCTCTCTCCCCCATCCCTTGTACTCATCATTGATGCTCACTTTTGGGTTTTCTTGTTTTCTCTTCTTTAATCTGACTTCTTGTATGAGAGTTTCTTTGGAATTAAAATTTTATGTTGTCTTATTTATACTTAGATATCTATAATAAACAACATTAGATATTCAGGGTTTTATTTGGGGTCACGTTAGGCAGTTGTTAGTACTCAGCTGACAAACTGATATGTTTTTTTAGGTTTTGGGAACTCCAACTCGGGAGGAAATAAAATGCATGAATCCTAATTATACCGAGTTCAAATTTCCACAAATTAAAGCCCATCCATGGCATAAGGTACCTGTAAATTTGTGTATTTACGCCCCTTCTCTTTTCACAATCAACTCCTGTTACCAATTTATTTAATTGCATCAGATATTCCACAAGCGAATGCCTCCTGAGGCTGTTGATCTTGTTTCAAGACTGCTACAATACTCACCTAATCTGCGTTGCTCAGCTGTGAGTACTAGAACTATATTTTTCTCCTTTTTATTGGTTGATTGATTGATGGAGGGGGAGGGTTAAGGATCAAATATTTTTCTGTTTTGATGTTTATTTTTTAAATTAATTTCTGCATTTGGCTGAAATTTGGTAGTTGGTGTTGATTGGATTTGGGTCATTTAGTCACTTGTTATGTCTTCCTGAATCCATTGTTGGCACACAATAGATGCTAAGTATATATGTTGTATGAATAAATATGCATGATACCCTATAATCATTTTTTTGTCTATTTATTTGATCTATCTAATCAGTTATTGAATATGAACAATTGATGAAAACTAGCTTTAAATTTAAGCATTGAATCTATGGTCATTTTGTAAAAAGAGATTTATGTTATGATATTCAAGGACATTTGACATTATTTGCTTGAAATTTACTATGCTACTAACTATAGATTAACGTTCTAGCAAAGAATAATATATCATAATTTTGTTTACAGGTTATTACCATAATTTACATAAGAATTTTCTGATAAAAAGTACTCCATTATTCCATTATTTTATTGATTTTTTCCTACTTGATCAGAGTCATCTATCATTGTTGTGTAATAGGGGGGTAACACCATGTTGCAGAGGTTCTACTTACCTCTTTACGACAGCTCTTCTTGTAAGCTATACTCGTTTTTTCCATTGGAACTGATAGAGGCATTAACTTGCATTACAGTTGGATGCCTTAACCCATCCCTTCTTTGATGAGCTGCGTGATCCCAATACTCATCTGCCTAATGGCCGTTTCCTTCCTCCATTGTTCAATTTCAAGCCTCATGGTACAAGTTCATGCTGTTATATTTAAAAACTATATATTTTTGGTGAGTATCCTTTCATATTATAGCCTTGTTAATTTTGTAGAGTTGAAGGGCGTGCCGGTGCAGACCTTGGTGAAGTTGATCCCTGAGCATGCTAGGAAGCAGTGTCCCTTCCTTGGTCTATGATTTCTTCAACTACTTGACGAGCCATTCACGAATGTAACATCTCTTCGCTCATTCCAGTTTGTACCCTTGCTGTTGTTGCTTTTGTATTAGTATTATTACTATGTATTATTGTAAAAGCAGATTTTAGGGAAGACTTGCTACCGACTACTAATTTGCTCCAATCTGAATGGTCTCGTCTCATGGTTTGTCCTGTTTTCTTTCTCGTGTAATGTGATTATTTATTTCAACTTTTGATTTGTTTCAGATTCTTGTCATTTCAAAGTCTGTTTGTTGTGTCCATTTTCTGGCGTTCACACTTCATCTTTGAGTTGATTATTTTGTTATTTGATCAAGATCTGTGTCAATATTTCTCACTCGTGTGTTAATATGTTGGAGTACCATAAAGAAGTGTAAATGGTTCAAAAGTTGTCTTTGTAAAAATTGAGAAGCCTAACATAATTCTATGTATTAATGAGCAATTAATATCAAATGGATTAAGTTGAATATAACTGATACTGCTCTTTCTTATCGTCTACAAAATGAGATACCTGTTGTATTAAATTAGATTTTAGAAGCCCTATATCTACTTCAGCTTTTTGTGATATATATTTGACCCAGAGAATGTTAGCCTAAATTAATGCAACACTTGTTACACTCGCTGAAAGTCTTGCTTCCTCTTGTAGATAAATATAATGACGGACATTATCATTTATTTATAAATCTGAGAGAGAAAAAAAAAATTGTGCAAGAATGTAATTTAGATAAACTATGGAGTGATTCGAGTGTTATGGACTAAATTTAGGGTTTGGTGTGTATTTCTATTTTTTAAAAAACTATTTTATATATAGATGTTATAACAGTTTATTTTAACGGTTTAAATCATTTGGTGCCCCACTGCAGAACTCTGAGTTGTGAGATGAATGAAAAATTAAATAATTCATTTTCATATATGCATTATTTCCACTTGAGTTGTGTTCATCGGTGGATTTTTGGATCTTACGAATTACAGTAGAGTGTCCGAAAAAAAAAAGGTACGGTTATCGGATGTTAGTTTTGGTTTTTAAAAAAATAAATGTTTGGCTAGTTTTTCATTAGCTCAAAATGCCTATTCATACCCCTTTTCCCTACCCGAGAAGGAAAAGGAGATCTTAAAACATTTTTCTTACACTTGAGAAACCAATTGTCACCCTCTTAATTCCCACTATTCAAGTGTCATGTACTAATCCAGAGTAAATAAAGCAAATTTCCTAAAAATCCCTAAGATTAACCAACATCTCAAAATGTTTTCTAGATTAGCTACAATGTCACATTAACTGAGATTAGCTTCAATAATTACTTGAGATGGATTGTTTTTCAACTGCAAATTGTATCCAAATAAAGAATTAAAAATGAAATTGATATGAATTAGTTATATTATCCTTTAGTTGAATTCAGAAAGCACCATTGAAGGTGATCCACATCTTACCAGAAAAGCCATTCCTGCAAATGGAATTTGGTCGGCTTTGTTAGTCTACTATTATATTTCAGTGTACTAACCAACCCTCTTCCAAAAACAGCAGCTACTCACTCACTCCCACTTCCACTTCCACCTCCAATTCCACTCACTACATCATCTTTTTCTATTTCCTTTTTTTTATTTTTCATAAAATAAAATAATGATTGAAAAGATTCATTGTTCCACTGAGAAATCCTTGTATAAAATGTGGGTGAATGAGTGAGAGCAAGTTGTGTTGATATTGAGAAGTGGGTGTTTGATCAACTTCCAAGAACGTGGGTGCCTTCACTCTCAAAGTCTAAACATCCCATAGCAGCTACTTTCTACTTGTAATGTAATACTGACAATTCTTGATCCAACTTTTCCATCATTTTTTTCAAAGCCTATTCATCTAGACATATCCTACGACTGCATGCGGAACTCCCCCACTTGTCTGCTTTCTTTCTCCTTCGATCCATCCTATATAAATTAACCACTTATTACCACCACCACCACCTTAATTAACATCATCATCATGGATATTATTATTCCCATTCTTCTCTTCTCTTTCACTCTCTCTGCTCAATCCAGGCCTTTCATAATCTCTCAGATTTCTGCATCTCCTTCGCCCGCCCCGGAGGCTTCCGACACTCCGCATTCATCGGTTTTCAGTGTGTTGTCTTGTGGTGCGGTGGGAGACGGTGTGGCGGACGACACGCAAGCGTTTAAGATGGCCTGGGATGCAGCTTGCGGAGCTGATCAGGATGATCCTGCTGTGCTTCTTGTTCCCAGGCATTATACTTTCATGATTCAGTCTGCAATCTTCACTGGTCCCTGTAAAACTGCACTGGTTTTCCAGGTACTAATTATCAGAAGTTTCCTTTTCCAGCATTTTTCTGTATCAGTAACTAAGTACATATGGTGGTGTTAGATTGAAGGAAGTGTGGTGGCTCCAGACGGGCCGGAATGGTGGCCGAAAAGCAACAGCAGAAGGCAATGGCTGGTGTTTTATAGGCTGAATGGGATGTCAATGCAAGGAGGGGGGTTAATAGATGGAAGAGGGCAGAATTGGTGGAATCTCCCTTGCAAACCTCATAGGGTACCCTTTCCCTACCCTTGTTATTCAACTTTGATTTAACTTAATTAGTTCAATAATAGTGATACTAGTATTAAGCTACATTCAGTTGACATGTGAATGTATGTAATTAACAGGGAATTAATGGAACTACTCTACCTGGTCCTTGTGATAGCCCAGTAGTAAGATCCCTACCATAACTCCATTCACACGTTGCTTAATTGACAAATTCATGTCATCTTTATCACTACTCATCAGGCTATAAGGTTCTTCTGGAGCTCAAATTTGACAGTACAAGGATTAAAGATCAAGAACAGCCCCCAATTCCACTTCCGCTTCGACAGCTGCCACGACGTCCTCATTGACTCCCTCTACATAAAATCGCCCGCGGGCAGCCCCAACACCGACGGTATCCACATTGAGAACAGCAACGATGTCAACATACACAACTCCCTCATTTCTAATGGTACCTACTCTCCACACATTCATTCCTTCATTTAAACCAAATTAAGTAAAGATAATGAATTAATATACTCTAATGTAGGCGATGACTGTGTATCCATTGGAGCCGGCACATTCAACGTAGACATACGGAACATCACCTGTGGACCCAGCCACGGAATAAGGTACGTACACCACATGCATCCATACATCCCCGGTTTCTCACTCACTCACTCACTCACTCACTCACTCAATTCATTCATTTCATCAGCATTGGCAGCCTCGGCATTAGAAACTCCAGAGCATGCGTTAGCAACATAACAGTGACGGACTCCATCATCAAGCACTCGGATAACGGGGTCCGGATCAAGACGTGGCAGGGCGGGTACGGGTCTGTATCCAAGGTGTGGTTCCGCAACATCCACATGGACACGGTCCGAAACCCGATCATGATCGACCAGTACTACTGCAGCAGCAAATCCTGCTCCAATCAGACATCAGCAGTCTACATCAGTGACATCTCCTACACAGGCATCAAAGGCACCTACGATGTAAGAAGCCCGCCCATGCACCTGGCGTGCAGTGACGTCATGCCCTGCACCAACCTCACCATTGATGACGTGGAGCTATACCCTTCCCAAGGGCAAAGAATCTTGGACCCCTTTTGCTGGAATGCCTATGGGGATATCAAGACACTCACTATTCCACCATTGGTGTGTCTGTTGGAAGGCTTTCCACAGTCATTACCCTCTAACGATGTCGATAAATGCTAGACTATATATATGTATGTATTTATACTCGTGTTTTTATTTGAAGTTTCAACACCCCATTATTACTGAAGCAACAATTAATAAATCGATTGTTGATTCGACTTCAGTGTCTGTCTTTGAGTTATTCCAAAGTGCTTTTTTACTTTTTGATCCACACGATTAGTACTGCACATAAAAGATATTGTTGTCGAGTGTTCAAAACTGATTGTGTTTTATACTCTACATTTAATCAACTGGGATTTTAGATTCTTCAAAAAAATAATACCCTCTCCAGAGAACCCTTCATGTTTATTCTTCGTGATGTTTAAAAAAAAATTGTTTCTTTTTACCAACTTTATTGAATTTAAAAGATATCATATACTTTCTCGATCCAAATTAATGTTTACGTTTTTTATTTTGGGTTTTCTCAAATTAAGATTTACAACATTAATACAACTACCCACTTCACATTAAATATTATTTTTTCACCTCACTACACATTAAAATATTATATCTCTTAATCTACGTGCAAAAAACAAACGTAAACATTGATATGGGATAGAGAGAGTAGTAATTTTTAGGTAATAAAAAAAGTACTATAAAGTATTAATGGTATCTGTATGTAAAATTGTTTGTTTAACCAGGTGAATTAGCTTACTTGGCCACTAGGCTTCTTACTTAAGTGAGTGACCCAAAGGTGGTTTGGAGTAGGGGTGGGCGGTATGACATACCGAAAATTTTTGGTCATATCAAATACCGTACCGAAATTTTCGGTATATAAAAAATCATATCGTTACCTTAACTAACTTTCGGTATATCATAGTTCGCTATACCAATATTTCCGGTATAGAAAAATAGTATATCTTCTGCTTACCGATATTTTGGTATATCGTACATACCTAAAATATCGGTATATATTATCCTATTAGATAATTTGCTATGTCGTTATGCACTTAAAATTCAATAAATCTAATTAAAAAATTATACTAGAAAAGTTAAAGATAACTATAAAACAAATTCTAATAGATAACAAATTCATAATAAGAAAAATATACGACAATCCACAAACGACCAAATTAAATAAGAGTGAGTCTTATGTTACATGTAAACCATATTT
This sequence comes from Pogostemon cablin, assembly GCA_023678885.1. Classification (NCBI taxonomy): domain Eukaryota; kingdom Viridiplantae; phylum Streptophyta; class Magnoliopsida; order Lamiales; family Lamiaceae; genus Pogostemon; species Pogostemon cablin. Next base: position 31,611,856 of record CM042952.1, on the reverse strand, counting down.
TTTAAAATTACTCTTTAGTATATAAAAAATTACTCTTTGAAGAGTAATAAGTTTTATACAGAAAAGTAATAATTCATGTCTCTAAAGAGTAATTTTTCATGCACTAAAAAGTAATAGTTAAATCAGGATTTAAAAGAATTTGAAGAGTAATTTTTTAATTTAGAAGAGTAACAATTTATGTGCTAAATAATATTTTTTATGTACTAAAGAGTAACATGGTTTACATAATTAATGTATGTAAACTCGGTTTACACAAGTATTTGTAATTAAATAAGTAGTACCCAAGAGATCTACACAAGAACCATATGGAACTTATATTAAAATCAACACTTTTAAATTTTCATATAAGATAAACTACGTAATTTGAAGTACAAGATATCATGAAAGTCAATCAACTTTATCACCTATTTATAATTATGAAATGTACAGTAGGATTTTAGATTTAATCATTTAATTAAATAGTGTATATATATAATTTAATTAAAAATTATACTCCCTCCGTCCATCCTCAATGTATCCATTTGTTTTTTGCACATGTATTAATTAATATTATTATTTTATGTGTAAGTAGGTAGTTGTATTAGTGGATGGTGTGAGTTCCATATTTTATTTGTATTAGTGGATGATGTGGGTCTCATAGTTCAAAAAGAGAAATTGATAGATTAAGGATAGACAGCCCAAAATGGTAAAATGGATAGATTGACAGTGACGGAGGGAGTAATTCGTCCCAAATTCAACTTCACGTTTACTGTAGATACGGAGTTTAAGAAAAATCACTTTTTGACTTACTTTTGGGGGTAGTATGTATTTTTGGGTAATAAATAAATGATAAAATATGTTATGTGTGTTAAAAAGGTGATGACAAATTTGAAATTAAAGTATGTTACAGGGATATTAGTTAGTTGTTTTTTCCTTTTATGGAAGTGTGAAGTTGAATTTGGGACGAACCAAAATGGAAAGTGTGAAGTTAAAGTTGGAACGGAGAGAGTAATTATAATTGAATATGTCATGTAGTATGGTATACCGTATCATATTACCCAAAAATTAAAAATTTTACCTTTATTGTACCAAAAATTTTTAATACGGTATCATACCTTACCAAAAATTTCGATATACCTAAAATTTCGGTAAAATCAATATTTTTTCGATATGGTAAGGGCGGTAAACCGAAATTTCAATATTTTTCCCCATTCCTAGTTTGGAGTATTTGAGTGCTTAATGAACTGGAGTAACTTCTAACTACTAACAACAAACATGTATGGATAAAAAAAATAAATAATACTCCAATAAAATAGTTGTTTCTTTTTTTTAAGGGTTGTGTGGGATGGAAGACATAACAAAATAATAATAATAATAATAATAATAATAATAAATCATTCAATTTTTTTTTCCTACATGTTTTTATGAAGGCATATTGCTAGCAAAGCCATTCTTTTACTGTAAAATATGAATTCTTAACTACCAATGAGTTAACATTAAAATGAGCATAAAGTCCATAATTTTGGAGTAAATTCGATTGTGACAATTCAGTATAAAAATCTATGAAAATAAGAATGTTGCATACACACATTTGTTTCATGTAAGGTGAAAACAAGACCACTCTCAAGTTTGACGAGTAGCATGACGTGGCAGCCTAAACAAGGCTATAGTCTACCTATCGTTAGTTCGTATGACAATCATTATCATATTTATATACCTGAATTACCAAAGTCTTTAATTATTTGAGGTGAATCGCAAAAGTTTCTAGTAATAATAAGTACCTTTTTTTTTCACTTGATCTACTCACTACACTTCTACTTACTTTAATACATGTCCCTCGAGCTTAATTTGCAGTCACAAATTGCTTAATATATTATTCGAGTTTTTATTGGAGGTTCGTTCTTAATGTGTGAAAAAATTTTGAATTGGTTTCTTATATACTCGAATTCAAGCAAAATTTTGCAAAAAGAATTATGGCGAGATAATGATTTAAACAATCACTAATTAAATATATTCAAGAATATTTCATTTCGGGATGCTAAATATTTTCAATTAAACTTTGTACTGCAACCCACTAAGGATGTTTTGCAATCTAATATGATATGATGGATAAGTAGAAGCAATTTTATATTTCTTGGAGAAAAAATAAAATAAAAAGCCTTGTCAAAATTGAGTTAGCATTCAAACAATAAATATTTAAAAGTTATAGAAGAGAAAGTTTAGGTGGATACTGGATCGTAGTTCCACTTTTCCTTAAATATTCTCTCTTTAATAAAAAGATGAAGATTCCATCCCTTAAAAAATATACAAAATATAAAAAAAACAGTACTGGTAATTAAATAATGATGTTATTTTTCCTTAAAATGTGTATTGCATTTCAATTTAATGTAAAAATATACAAACATAGGAAATGGAATGTATATTTGATAGTTCAATATTTTGATTAAAAGAATATTGCTTGCATATTATCCCTATCGCGGAATAAATAATTAACTTCTCAACCATTAGAAGTTAGTAAAATAAAACAGCAATAAAATTATACTCCCCCTCCTGCTCTAAACGGAAACATTTTGGCATTTTAGGCATTCACTCCAAATGATATCATTTCTTCTTTTTAGAAATAATGTATGACACACATAAACTATTAATATAACAATGACATGAGACTTATACTCCACTAATATAATTATCCAATGTAGAATAAATAATAATATTTATTAATCAACTTTATCTTCAGTTTGATTGGGAGGGAATAGTAGTGAAAAGCAATTATAGGCCAAAAATCCAATAAAACACTACATAACACTCAAATGACCAATATTTTAATTATGTAAAAAGTAACTATTTAATGCTGAAATATAACATTAAAGTACAAAAATCAGTGTTAGAACGAGCCATAACATATGTAGATTTTCCTGCATCCATAAAGAAATAGGAGATATGGGAAGGGGGGGTGGTTAGTCGTTAGTGGAAGAAGTGGGATGTGGACGTGGATGTCTTCTCTACGCCTACTCTCACTCTCACTCCCTAATCATTAATTTTAATATTTATATATTTATATTTATGTATATATTTGTGTAAAATAATTGGAGGATGGCGTGGGCTGAGTTCCTTTTGGCAGGTGCACGGGCGGATCTCCAACCCCAAATACCCTCTCTCACTTTTTCTATTGTTTAAAAAAAAAATTACTTTTTTCTCATAAAAATAATTAATTAATGCACATATATTGTAATGGAAAAGTTTCATCCAAATTGAAATACAGAAAGTGTAATGGGGTTTTAATGGTCATTGAACAAATATGAATATTCCACCAGGCTACTGTGGTCAAGCCCATGGGCCAAAAGCATACTGGGCTTTGATTTGCCTTTTAAATTCTTGCAACTCCCTAGTTCTTCTATACATTTGAGTCAACAGAATTCCATTTGGTTAGAGAGGAATTTTTTTTAAAAAAATAATACATGGAAAATGGAAATACTGCATATAGAGCATTTTGGTCATTGGAAGCTCAACATGATAGTAACTTAGACAAAATTCCATCTGTCTTGAAGCAGTCATATTCTTCAATATATTAAACAAGATATCAAACAAGAGATACAATACTCTGTAGTGCCATCGAGTTTACATGGCCTCTTTTGCAACCTACTTCAGCAGAGATGGTTAAAACCGAATCACACACGATAGTTACACTAGTTGTCAGCTGAAATCATTGACAGAAGAAGTCGAAGGTCAGGCTTGGAGTCGAAAAATTCATGGAGAGTATCTTGGAGGCTATAATGTCATTGGCAGCTTCAGTGTAATGTATGCCATCCCAGCTTACAAACTGAGTTGCATCCTCACAGACTTGACAGCCCAGAAAACCACACGTGGCTCGTCTGTCATAGTTGTACGGAGGTCCTCCCGAGCCACAACATGCCATCAGTGGACTTGAAAAACCTGGAATCAAATAACTGCACTGCTATAGTATTGTAATTGTAATGGGGTGAATTAAATGGGAAATAACAGCAATGCATTATTGACACTACTTGTTCAGTAACATATGAAACTACAATGTTTACTTGTCATTACAATTCTTATTTATGTTATCAAATGAACAACTGCATTAAGGACATCATTAAGGACACCGTGGCGTAAAGTCTACAAGGAACCTCAATGTCTCATTCATTAAAAGGACTATATATATAAGTAGTTTGATGATCTTACCATACTTGGTGGAGTTGGCTATTAGATCAAGCTTAATGGTGTATATATCGACGTACACGATTCTCACATCCTTTAACTCTGACCTTAATTCCACGCATGTCTGGCGTAGCCCTTCATTGAACAACTTTGCAGCAGAATTGTAACTAGACATACACCCAAAGGAATCCAGTTTGTCCGAGATATTTTGAGATAAAGCAAGTTTTTGGGGCAAACAGCCTAAAGGCCCAGTGTTGTGAACCCAAAATTTTCTGCCTCCTTGATCATGCATTTCCTACATTTCATTACAAGAGTACTTAAGTTTTATTTAACAGACTGATAAAACAAAGAGCTTATGTTTTACATGCTTGTCAATAGCGGATTTATAATTTAAACCAAGAAAATTGCTCAATCACTACAATAACATCTAGAGGTTTTTGCTTTTCCCTTAATTTCTTTGTAAGTCCACCTAAACAAAAAATTCTCTTCAATTCATTGAACAGGTTCTATATCAAGCTTATCATATCCTACCTAAAACGGATAACAAGAATGAGAACTCAATAAATTCCATAGGACATAGCATTTGTACAAAAAGGGTGAAAAGAAAAAAATTTATACACAAGGTTTTTCCTGACAATATAAAGAGAAGAAGAATTCAGTGAACTGACTTTTACGGCATTCTTGATTTCTGCCAATACTAAAGGTATCTTTTTAACCACTTGCACATAGGATAGGTCGTTGGCAAATGAATCAGCAATGTCATTTTGTCCAATATCAATCATGTAAAGAGCATCGCCAAACTTATTATAACCTATCATATTGTTGACACCTAAACTCGAAAGAACACATGTAATCACTTCAGTAGTGTATGCATTCTTCTGAAAAGATGTGCTCCATATTTTATTGAAAGAGAATGACCATGTAAGAACATTAATCAGAATCCAGATTATCACTTCTTATGTATCTTGATCTCCTCCAGGCTTAGGATTTCTGGGGAATTATGTCCATAATATAACTAATAAATGCAAGAATTCACCTGCAGCAGCACGTTCAGCTGAATGATCCTTAAAATGCTTGAACTGCATAACTTGAATGTTCAACGCAAAGGGTTGATATTTGGGCAACGTGACGGACCCTGCAACAGCAAAGTTTGTGCCATTTGAAAAGTTGGAACCTAGAGAATCTAGATATGGGCTTAGAAGACGTGTTTATACTTTGACCTGCAAAACCAGGAAGATGTTTTCAGCTCCATTACTAGGAAAATAGGCGGTTCTGATCTTCATGTAAGAAAAGTAGCAAAACACTGAGGTACAAGCACTCGTTCATTTAAGAAATAGTAGTCCCTTTAGCACATGCATTCCAATCAAAGTAGCAAGAGAAAACATATAAACAGTGTGAATTTATTAATCCTTCTTATGAGTAGGACCGCATTTCCAAGTAGCTCTGGCCACCCATATTTTATAGAGGTGTGAACTTTTATGTCTTAAATTGAGAATGTAATAGAGTAGGTATATATACAATTGTTAATTAGTCTAATCTAGGAAATAAAATCAATGCAGATTATTAAAGTAGTGAACAAAATCAATTAATGAATTAATGTAAATCAATTAAGATGATTGTGTGAAATCTTCCATTATATATTTATGGATAACATATAAAATGCCAAAAAGTAGGTGTATTCTTTTCTTCTCTATACTATACCTGGTAAATTATAAGGTGTAATATCCCTTAATTATTTTCTAATTGCTTATTTGAAGGATTGTGATTGCATCTGAAACAATAATAAATACAGTATAGAGATCTCTACTAAAATCCAGACCAAATTAATGGCTTCGTAGCCGACAGAGATGCGGGAAAAATTGAGGTGAATAGGATGTGTACTTACAAAGAAAATCGATGAGGAGACGTCCATCGGAGAAGCGGCCGGTGGATCGGCGAAAAAAGGTACGGCCATTGGGCAAATTGAGAGGGTAACCAAGGGCTGCGAAGAGTCCGCCGGTGTCGGAGTTAGAGTCGCCGAAGTTGAAGATGAGAGGGGAGGTTTGGCACAGAGAGTGCGATAGATGTGTGATGCAGAAGAAAATGGAGAGGAGAAAAAGGATTGAGGAGGGAAGGAGGATATTAGACACCATCGTTCTGTCTGTGTGGCTTCTTTTGTTTTCTTGGAGGGATATTTGTCTCAAATATATTGCGACTGTACTGTAGAACAGTGATTAATTAATTAATTGTAGTTAGATTTAAGGAAACAAAATCAAGAAATGGCGCGCCGAATGATTAGCGTCATTAATATTGGAAACAGGCGGTAAGTGTAATTAAGAAAAGAATGAAGTCGGGTTTGTTGGGGGCAATAGTCGCTGTTGCCAAATGCGAGTATAGGATCTGACGAGGTCAAGATTAATCGCACTAAGGCAAGCAACTCACCATTGACTTTGAATATATATACTAATACTATACTGTACAATTAGCATTTTTAAATAACAAAAATGCACATCAGACCTTGAGTATTTAAACAAGAGTAGATTTCGATCTAAATATAATGCTAGCCTAGGTAGTGTGATGTGCATTTTTGTTATTTAAAAATGGGTATGTGGTTGACGAAGCTTGTGAATGGGTATGTGGTTGACGAAGCTTGTGAATGGGGTGGAAGAAATGCGTATAGTTATGATGGGTCTTGACGGTGTTGGCAAGACCACCATACTGTATCAACTCAAGCTCCAAAAAGTTGTCGATGACATCCCAACTCAAGGTGAAAACATCGAGACGCTGGAGTACAACAACATTAAATTTACTCTTAGGGACATTGGTGGCCAACAAAGATACAAGGTCTTTCAAATCCCTTCCCCTCCTAGTTTTATGTTACTCAACCAGCTACATCGATTCTGAAATTTTTTAAATTTAGATTCGAGATTTGTGGAAGCATTATTTTCAAGAAGCTCGAGGGTTGATCTACGTGGTTGATAGTAATGATCCAGGACGCATAGAAGAGGCCAGAGATGAGCTGCATACCTTGTTACAACAGGTCTCATAATTCAGTTTCTCATCTTATAAAACAAGTGTGTGGTTGAAAATGTGGACTACTAATTTGCACTTAAATTTGTAGGATGCACTGAGGGATGCAGTGCTTCTTGTTCTTGCCAACAAACAAGATTGTCCAAATGCTATGACTACATCTGAGATAACTCACGAGCTTCAGCTGCACTCTCTCTCTCATCGTCCTTGGTAAAGGATACTACATTCTCTCTCTCTCACTCTCTCTCTCCTGTGACAAGCAATTATAAGGGTGTGTGGTGTGGTTTCTTGGGTCTGGTTACAGGTACATCCAGGCCACGTGTGCCACTTCTGGAGAAGGGTTGTACCAGGGGCTGGATTGGCTATCATCAACTTTGCCATCACATGCATCTTGAATCATTCTTTCATCATTTGTAATAGAATCAAAATCATAAAACAAAATGAATTATTCTACATAACAACCATATCATCTCAGCGGTGGTTTGAGAATTATTTTCAGCACAAAACAATGGAATGTACATATACTTACGATTATTTAGCTCTACGCCCAAAAAATGTCATCCTTGGATGAATTAAATCAGGTATCGTATAGCCGTATAGGTAGGTATGTTAATCTTTTGAAATATGTATACACCACAAGGATTTACTGTGTCTAAATATCATCTCCTATTCTTTATATGGTTGACATGTGCACAAGGGAATAAAATCCAATTATTGCCCTGGATTGACTTTTTTTTTTTAGATTATATTTCCCTGGTACAAACTGACACGGAAAATCAGACCACATTTCCTAGTAGCTCTGGCCACATATTTATGGGTTACATATAAAATGCCAAAAAAGTAGGAGTATTCTTCTCTATACCTGGTAAGTTGTACTATTATAAGGTGTAATTTCCCTTAATTATTTTCTAATTACTTAGATGAACGATTGTGATTGCATCTTGATTCAATAATAAAAACAGTAGAGAGATCTCTGCCAAAATCTAGAACAAATTAATGCTTTCCAATGCGGGAAAAATTGAGGTGAATAGAACGCGTACTCACAGAGAAAATCGATGAGGAGACGTCCATCGGAGAAGCGGCCAGTGTATCGACCAAAAAAAGTACGGCCATTGCGCAAATTGAGAGGGTAACCGAGGTCGGCGAAGAGTCCGCCGGTGTCGGAGTTAGAGTCGCCGAAGTTGAAGATGAGTGGGGAGGTTTGGCAGAGAGAGTTTGATTCAAGTGTAATGGAGAGGAGAAAAAGGATTGAGGAGGGAGTTTTTGTGTTTCTTGGAGCCAAGGGATATTTGTTTCCAATATTCTGTTCTGTGGAACAGCGATTAATTAATTAATTAACGCGCCGTTTACTTTAATGGTTAGGTATAACCAACACCAGGGTTTATCTATACCGTGGTTGAGGTTAACCTCCCGTTTCCGTAACCTCCATCCTTGTATACTTTAGTTTAGAAAAGAAGAAATATTACAAATTTACCCTCTTCATCGTCCATCTTCTCGTTTTCTAGAAGATCTCCACATTCATGGCTGTCTGTCGATTTTAGATCCCAATTGATTTCTTCCTGTTATTTTTTGAATAAATCTTTGAAGAAATTAGTGTTTATTGCTACGGCACACTACCTTAGAAGAAGTTGAAACTTGCAAGAGCTGTGCTTCGTCATTCAAGAAAAAAAAAAGAAATTGATGCGGGGAGGTCACATAAGGAGAGAAGTCGGTTCAAATCTTTCTCTTACCACTTAATTAGTCAACTCTCCCTCTCTCTCTCACTTTCCTTGTGCAAACTATCTGCAAAATTCATGGCTTCTTCTTCTTTAAATTATCGGATTCCCAACATTATCAAATTCATGGCTTATTCTTCTTCAAATTATCAGATCCCCATCTGGGCATACCTTCTTCTTCTTCTTCAAATTATCAGATCCCCATGTGGGCATGCCTTCTTCTTCATCAAATTATCAGATCCCCATCATGGTTTGAGAGTAACAGAGTGAGAAAGAGAGACAATGGTGTTAAGGAGAAGTTCTGAAGTGCAGCCTCGCTCGATTTGCAGTACTAGCCGGAAAGAAGGACAGCGTCGGAAAGGCTTCTTTGGAAACACTGGTCGAGGCCGGAATCCATGAAAATCTGGTAGACGAAATTTTAGGGACAAAACAATAATTTTCTCAAATTAACCCGAGGGCTACGTTTTATCCGCCGGCGGTCAATTAAACCTCAGCAACAGTGTAAATATAACACCAAGCCCACCAGAGACGGGTGTTATCCATCGGGCCTAACATGTTATGTATAACACCCTTTAATCAGGGTTTGGCCAGCAATAACCTTACCTTCTTATCCCTTTAACGTAAATGGCGCGTTACAAGGGCACTATGGGCACCCAAAATTAAAAAATAAAATATGCCAAAATACATTTTTAACCCTACTCAAAATATTTATCCAAATCCAGATTTAGGAGTCAACGTCGGAACATTGGAAAAATTAAACAGTTCTCATCGCGAATTTTTCTATCGTCCAGTTTTAATTGAATTAAACATCCATTATTTAATTTATTTATTTTATTTATCAGAATATCAATTAAAGATTATAATTCATCCCGAGTTTCCGGCCAAACATCGTCGGAAAGTTGGCCGCCGTCCATCGGCGGCTCCACAGCGGGTGGTGACATAATTAAACCGACGAATTTTCAATTTCACTCCTCGCAAATTTAGAACTCGGCACAACCGACGATGAAGCCTCCAATTTCCCAATTTTCACTCCACAACAAATACTAGGCATGAACCAATCACCTCACAAAGATTTAATTCCAAAACTACAAATTTGAATTCAAAATTAGAGAACAAATCTAGAAGTTGTCGATCAGAAAAGAAAAATAAAGAAGATCCACAAAATATGCATCCGATTCCTTTGGGTAGATATGTTTGACAGAGTGCGTCGGGTGATCATTTAGCGCATAAGATGGAGTACTATGTTTTTTTTGGTGAAAAGGTCAAAACTGAACTTTCATGTATTTTTGTAAATGATTTTGAATGCTTAGACAGGTGATAATAGCATCACTCATTAATTAATTGTAGTTATGTTAAGGAAATAAAATCATAATCAAGAAATGGCGCCCCGAACATTAGGGCAACCGTCATTAATTTTGGAAACAGCTGGTAAGACTGTAATTAATAAAAGAAGGAAGTTGGGTTGTTGTGGGCAATAGTCGCTGTTGCCAAATGCGAGTATAGAATCTGATGAGGTCAAGAGTAATCGCACTAAGGCAAGCAACTCACCATTGACTTTGGATATACTAATACTATACAGTACCAATAATTTTGTTTTTAAATAATAAAAAATGCACTGGCATACCACCATTTTACAAATTACAACCATGGAGTATTAAACAAGATTATAGTTTGATCTAAATATAATGCTAGGTAGTGGCATTTGGGAGAGAGAATTAAGCAAGAAAGAATGGGCATGTGGTTGACGAAACTTGTGAATGAGATGGAAGAAATGCATATAGTTATGATGGGTCTTGACTGTGTTGGGAAGACCACCATACTGTATCAACTCAAGCTCCAAAAAGTTGTGGATACCATCCCAACTCAAGGATTCAACGTTGAATCGCTGGAGTACAACAACATTAAATTTACTCTTTGGGACGTTGGTGGCCAACAAAGATACAAGGTACTATTTCTTTTCAAATCCCTTCACCCTCAATCATCAATGGATCAAAATCCATTGGATATTCTAAACTTTTTTAAATAGATTCGGGATTTGTGGAAGCATTATTTCCGGGAAGCTCGAGCTTTGGTCTACGTGGTTGATAGTAATGATCCCGGTCGCATAGAAGAGGCCAGAGATGAGCTGCATACCATGTTACAACAGGTGCACAAACCCATCGTATAATCTGACTTCACTCATCTTATAAAACAAGTGTTTGGATGTAAGGCATTGAAAATGTTACTTATTTGCACTTGATGAAATATTAATTTGTAGGATGCACTGAGGGATGCAGTGCTTCTTGTTCTTGCAAACAAACAAGATTGTCCAAATGCTATGACTACATCTGAGATAAATACTAAGCTTCAATTGCACTCTATCTCTCATCATCCTTGGTACTACTCTCTCTCTCTCTCTCTCTCTTCTGTGACAATCAATAATAAGGGTGTGTGGTTTCTTGGGTCTGATTACAGGTACATCCAGGCCACGTGTGCCACTTCTGGAGAAGGGTTGTACGAGGGGCTGGATTGGCTATCATCTTCTTTATCATCACATGCATCTTGAATCATTCTTTTATCATTTGTAATAGAATCAAAAATCAAAACACAAAATGAATTATTCTTCTACATAACAACCATAGTTTGAGAACTATTTCAGCACAACACAATGGAATGATAAAAATAATACATATACTTATGATTATTTAGCTCTACGCCCAAAGAATGTCATCCTCAGATCTATCATTGGATGAATTAAATCAGGTATAGCCGTATAGGTAGGTTATTCTTTTGAAACATCGCATACACAAGAAATTTTCTTCACCAGCTACGGTAGAAGTTAGTCTCCCAGCAGCCCACCCATTGTTTATTACACGAGCAGCAGCACCGGCTGGATCACCCACCACTCGACTACCCTCAACTCGTTTCTCGTATTCTGGGAGGCCCTTGGCCTTTTTCTCTCTCCTTTTTTGCCTCTCCTCATCTCTCTCCTTTCTCAGCCAACTTTCAACAGTTCTCTGCAAATGCAGCTAATGTAAATACCACCTAGAACACCTATAAAATAGGCCACTTATTCGAATTGCAATCATAAAAGATTGGTAGGACTGACCATCAATGACAAATTGCTTATCTCCTTAACTTTACTCATAGGCATAGCTAATTGCAACTTCCCGTGTGCCACATAAACCTAACAATTTTTAAGGTCGTAATGACAGAAAGTCAAGAGATTATACCGATGCACGAAATCAGATCTAAAGTTACCATATGAGATGGCCAATTCTCAAGACCATCAAAAATATGTGTAGCATAAATGATTGTAGCCCCTCGTTCTTCACATTCCTTCTTTAGAAACCGTAGAAGGTCGGCCCTCGCAAGAACATCTAAGTCAACAGTGATCTCATCAAGGAGCAGAACCTGAAAACAACAGAGTCATAACATAATCAACTATAGTTACATATGGTGAATATGGACTAACGTAACAGGCTGACAATTGATTATGTTATATACCTTGAATGGCTTTAGAAGACCCATACATATCTGAACCCTCCTCCTTTGACCGTCAGATACTTTATGCAGTCTCCAGGATAGGTTGATATCCAAAACCTACAACAACAGACACTAATCCACTTACTATCTGCTCAAGAATTAGTAACATTCGAGCTAGATCCGAGTAAAATATATGTAATCGTTCTATTAAATAAAGATAGTGACACTGAATATCATCAGTTCAGTGATTTAAAGAGCCTAAGACTCAACCATAGTTCTGCATGATCTATGCATCTAATATGCTGGACTGAGACCAAGCTCCCAAGTTCATGTTTGTCTATGAATTATTTCACTGAACTCCCACCTTGGGCTCTATTCATTGCTTGATTCTCAGAACACAGCAATGGGCAGAAAAAGACATGCTGGAATCCCTGTCGCGGTAATCCTTTCCTTTATCAAGAAACCCTTGCATGTCACCTGGAAATATGCAGCCCATCAAAGTTCCAATGTTGCAAGCGGTTGATTTATTATATCAACTCATCAAGGGCACTCAGGTAAATGTTTTTCCCCTAAAAAAGGTGTTTCATCACTAAGATCTAACGCTCCTAAAAGCTGACAAAAAGACTAACCATAACCTCACATTTGTATGATCAGTATAAGGATCCGCTAGTGATTGTTGATGCCATCATACCCACGAGATTCCTGATTTAGGTATTATTGAATCTAATTGCATTGAGTTGAGTTTAGTGTAACGCAGTGAAAATGGTAAACTTAAGTCACCTTGGGAATTTTCCTATATTCCTTCGTGAAATAGAATCCAAATGAACAGTCACATTAAATTAGATCATTCAAGTGTAATAAATAGTGATGACATACAAAGAAGAACATGCAATGATTTGCTTTAACTATTTTGGTAACGAGGTAGATGCTCAACTCCGGAAGCACCTACTTATTTTTTACTGTTACATCCCAATTAAGGCAATTATTTTAAATCATATATGAGAATACATTACACACCCACAGTGTGCTAAATTTCAAGACAAAAACTTGAATTCTTAACATGAAGAAGAAAAGAAGTCAAGGGAGACATCAATCATACCTTTATTAGCTCATCCCGTCTTTCGGTATGCACGCCAGCCACCCCGAAAATCATTTTCTCAGCAGACACATCCATATGAATGGGTACCTCAAAACCAGCAAAAGCCACCTCTCTTCTCCACTGGAAATAAGTAGATATCCACAACTTAAAATAAGTATATATCATATCCAAATGTGATTCTATTTATTACCATTTGCATATTCGAGAAACAATTAACCCATACAAGTATCACCACAAACTTTTTATTCCTAAGATTTTTTTCAAACTTAACACTGGTAAATGCCTAGGAATGTATTTTTATCGGAATCAGATCGCTAAAGACTTTTCATCACAAAATTCCAATCGCAGATAATTTAGATTGAAACATTAACGAACATAATAACAATTAACGAAAACAATAAGTAAAAAATCAACAAAAAATCCAACATTAACGTACCTCGCCGCCAAGATAAGAAAGATCACCCGAAGCAGTCAAAGCAGTGTCGTGAAATGCTGATCGTCCCAACACCTTAACGGCATCTTGATCCACCATGTGCTTCCCTCCCAATATTTTCAATATAGTTGTTTTCCCTGCAATCCCACTATACAATTAAGAACCAAAATATTGGTAAAATGCTGAAAATCCAATGAAAGGAAGAGAGAGGAACCAGCGCCATTGGAGCCCACGAGAAGGCAGCGGTCGCCAGGGTATAGAGTGATGGAAAAATCATCAATCAAAGGTTTCGCGCCGGGAGGAGGATGGCCGTCGATTCCGGGATATGTGAATTTCAGTTTGGTGACCTGCACTGTGGGCTGAGCTTTCTCCACTTCCACCGCCATAGATCGATCTCAGGCGCTACTTTTTCGTTTAAATCGTACGGATCGAAGAAGAAAAGTATAAAAAAAAATAAGAGGTAAAAGAAGAAGAGAGTTTGGTTTCGATAACTGCGGACGGGAGTTTGGTTTCGTGGCCTCTCACTACCCATGTAAACCCAACTGCAATGTTAATTGTTAGGTAAGGTGCCGGGTCGGGTTTGGGTTTGATGGTTAACTGTGAGGTATCGTAAGTTCATAACTAACCCATGGTTCTAACACATTTCTTTTTTAGGTTGTCTTATCCCACATGAGTTGGATTGGGTTCTGGATCTTCTGTGACACTTTAGTGTGACATTTCTTATATCACTCCATTAAATAAATGACACGTAGGAGAGATAAGAGATATTATACCCTAATCAATAAACCCTTAGGGGTAAGGATTGATTCAATCTGTCACGTGTCATTCTATTAAGAGATGTCACACCAAAGTGTTACAGGACTTCCCGTGCCGTTGGATTGGTAAAGTATGATATTGTTTGAAAATTTTAGTAGCTAACAATGTTATAATTTGTCAATAAGACTGTACAATAAATACACCTAACATATTTTATTTTACTACTATTATTTATTTATTTTAACAAAATACTCCTCTTATCACTTTTCTTGATTTACATACAAAGATACATAAAAGTTTCTATGTAGTAGCAACACCTTGTACCTTGACAACAGCACGGCAGTTACACCCTGCAGCCACTATCTGCAGCTCGGTATACACGCCCCAGTACATGTGCCACAGCAGCTCGATTATCACCTTAGCTTGGCAACAGCATGGCGGTCGCGCTCTACAACCACTCTTCCACAGCTCGGCACCCATGACCCATAGATGTATTGCGATAGCTTGGCAACCACGCTCTGGTGAAGCGCAGCAGTAGCTCGACCGCGACCCTTCGGCAGCCCGGTAGTCTGGTCTAGGTGATCACATGTTAACAGCATGACCCCAACACCTCACCAGCCCAACCCCACTCATCACAACCATGCCACTGTATGTCTTCTACCTCTGCGGCAGCACAGTGGATACTTCTAAAGCGGGAAATATCAAATCTTTTAGATCGCATCACATCAGAAAGAGATCTTTGTAATAAATGTAAAGGGAGCCTAGACCCTAGGCTCCTATGGCTACTCCGCATTTGATGACCCCAATCTTTGCCTATAAATAGCACCGCAAACAATCGGTGAAATCCATCTCATTCTTATTACCAAAATTAGCATAAATTCTCTCTCTTCTCTCACTGTGTTATTTTTCTTACTTAGTTGAAGGTTTGTACGGCAGTTTAGCCAAATATAAATAAAATAGAGTTTTAATTCCTTTTAGTGTTGATTTCGTCGATTTATTCGTATTTCAATCTAATATTATTTTCAGTATAAAACCACACGTCAATTAAGTTATAATAAGTCAAGGGATTATATTTATCTTATCAAGGAAATTCCTTATGTATTTATTATTATTATTATTATTATTAAAGTGGGTATTTTTTGGGAAAATAATTATTTTAATTTTTCAAGTACATTTTATTATGGAGATAAAACTTTTGAGAAATGAACTAATCGTAAAAATTAAAGTCATGTGAGGGAGTAGTTAAGTTAAATTCAAAAGGAGAACCTTAAGCTTACATTGGGATAAAAAAAAATTTGTCCCAAAAAAGATAATATTTGGGCATTTGTCCCACTATCTTTATAATTATGTCAATATGGTCCCGTTTTTGCCCGAATTTGACATTTTCGTCGGAATCGATCACGTGCATGTCACGTGATCATCGGATTTGGCATTTCCAGGCGGGAAATTTTTTTTTTGCCCCGTAAGTTTGACCATGTACAATTTTTGCCCAAAAAAAATATAAGAATAGGGCATTTGTCCCAATATCTTTATAGTTGCGCCAATGTTGCCCCATTTTTTTTGAAATTTGACATTTTCACTAGAATCGATCACGTCCATGCCACGTGATTATCGGATTTGACATTTTTCGACGAATTTCCTGACCTAGCGACACAATGGCATTCACATTAACAATAATAATATTTTATTGGTAATTTAATTTAAAAAATACCTTCAATATCGATGAACTCAGTTCTCACGTGTCCTCCATGTGCTTCCACCATCTACGCAAACTCACTTTTCTTGTCAATCAGGGATTCCTGTGTACCCCCTTACTACCATGGCGCGGCAACTGTCAGATTTTCTTCTCCAAGGGCATACCACCAACGAACGGATCACAGTATACATGGCATCAATATGTACTCTCCGACAGTGCAAGCAACCACATGATGTCAGAGCCATGCGGAGGAGGATGGGTCGTTGGCATTCTTTTAGCTCCGATTCAGTCCTTCACACCCCAATGAAGAACAGATGGTTCATTACCAGTCTCGCAATTCTAATTGTGATCTGGAGATCAATATCAAATGCATGCATCCCCACGTGGTAGACCATGTTGTCGACGACGCTGTTTTCCATTAGGAAAACCCTAGAGAATTCAACGAATTCTTCGATCGAAGGATTGGCATCACGACCGGCGAGTGCTTAGGTTTTAGCCCACTGCACTTCGTCCATGAGGTTGTCGTATGCCCCCAGAAGACGACTCTCCAATGCTAGGTATTACTCGACGGAAGCGATGAGGGAAGGAACGTGAGCAACCATACGGTTGCATGACTCGTGGAAGAATATGGAGTGGTGACGCTCAAGAATACGAATCCTCCGCCGTGGAAGTAGATGATGATGGGGAGCTTAGTGACATGAGTAGGGTGGCGCGAGCGAAAGATCCAATAGTTGTCGTCCATGGTGGTGAGAGGGTACACGAGAGATCCTCTAATTGACAAAAATAAGGAGTTTGCGAAGATGGTGGAAGTACGTGGAGGGCACGTGAGAATTGAGTGTATTGATGGAAGTACACGAGGTATTTTTTTTAATTAAATTACCAATAAAATATTATTATTGTTAATGTGGATGTCACTGTGTCGTCAGGTCAGTAAATTCGCCGGGAAATGCCAAATCCGATAATTACGTGAGACGCATGTGATCGATTCTGGTGAAAATGATAAATTTCGGGGAAAATGGGACAACATTGGCGCAACTATGAAGATATTGGGACAAATGCCCAAATCTTAATTTTTTTTGGATAAAAAGTGTACATGACCAAACTTACGGGACAAAAAAAAATTTTCCACTGGGAAATGCCAAATCCGACACCACTTGACATGCACGTGATCGATTCAGGCAAAAATGTCAAATTCCGGCGAAAACGGGGCAAATGCCAAAATATTACTCCCTCCGTCCCATAGAAGTTGGTATAATTTTTTTTGGGCACGGAGATTAAGGAGTATAATAATTTAATGTAAAGTGAGAGAAATAATATTTAATGTGTAGTGGGAGTTGTATTAGAGGTGATATGTGGGCCCATGAGAATAGATTAATTGTTTTTTGTGTGGGTCAATGTATTAAAAAGGAAATGTGTCAATTTTAGTGGGACAAACTAAAAAAGAAAGTGTGTCAACTTCTATGGGACGGAGAAAATATTTTTTTGGGATAAAAATTGTACACGGCCAAACTTATGGAGAATAAGCTTACATTGGTAGCATCCGGTGTCTAAAGGGCATCCTCGCAACCAGATCTTGATTATTTGGTTCAAACAACCAAATAATCAAGATCAATGAGTTCGTGCTCAGTCACAACATAAACAAACGTATATATTGATAAACAACCCACCACGTAATAAAAAAATTAAGAAAATGAGGCTTTAACCTAAATCCAGAACTGCAATGCACAAATCAAAATAACAGGAATAAAACCTAAATCTTACGGTTTAACCTAAATCCAGAACTACAATGCACAATTCGTTAATTTAATTATTTGTCCTAATTATATGTCTAGGTTAGTTTTTATTTATTTTTTATGCATCTTGAATGGTGTGGACGCTGTGCATTGCTCAGTTCTGATATTACTTTATGGTTAAACATCAAATATTGGTAAATCTAAGAGCTGTTTGAAGAAATGGCTTTACGGATCCTTTAGAATTTTGTTACGAATGCGTTGAATGAGATTGATAGCATTTAAAAATCGATTTGATGAAGTCATCGAGGTTTTTTTGTGTGACTTTTGATTTGATTTTTGGTACAACAGGCTGAGAAAATGGGTTTGTCTTTCACCAAGCTTTTCAGTCGATTGTTTGCCAAGAAAGAAATGAGAATTCTTATGGTAGGTCTTGATGCTGCTGGTAAGACTACCATACTATACAAACTCAAGCTTGGAGAAAATAGTGACAACCATTCCTACAATTGGTATGGCCTTTTTGATTTGGGCTTCTTACATAATTCTAAATGAACGGCCTCAGCTGCTATTATTAGCTCTATATTTAGTTGGGAATTGCAGATGCTCATTTGAACTTGTTTATGTTTCCTCCAGGATTCAATGTAGGTCACGAGCAATGTGTGTAGCAAATTGCATGTAAGTTGACATTTCAGAGGCCGTATTGTCTAAAAATTAGCTTAAATTCCATTGAAGGTTTGAAAATTGATAGCCCAAATTTCAGAGGAAAGACGAAGTTAGATTTATGAATAATATCCTATCATCTAGTGTGTGTGTATAGTTTGCACGTGACATTAACTTTTTTATTCTTATCCTTAACGACACACATTTTTTTTAGCTGGCATTGGGATTTATGTAAACTGTTAAATGCAAGAGTTTATAGTAGTTTTATACCTTTTTCCACTACGTTAAATTCTTTGATTGCAATTTTATTTTCTTAAATCACTCTGTTATAATGATGGATTTATCGGTTAAATGTCTTAACAAATGTGTTAGCGTGATTTAGTTTTTAATGATCTAAGTGGTTCTTCAATGTTATTGGAATATATTACATGCTTATGGTGTCAAAACCTAAACATCATAACCTGTTTTTTTCTTATTTTTGTGGTTGACAGTAATGATCGTGATCGTGTTGTTGAGGCTAGGGATGAGCTTCACAGAATGTTAAATGAGGTTATTTTACGTGTATGGATTGTACTCCCAAGTTGGATATTTTGCTTATTTGTGATCTCATTTTCCTTTTGATGATTGTGGTGAGACTTTATTTCATAGCATCTCCAGCTATCCTTCATTTAAATAGCGACTTACCTCCTTGCTGTCCACCAAGTACATTCAGTTGAACTAACTCTGTATCTGCTCTATTACTTATTTTCAACAATGATGTGATCAATAGGATGAACTGAGGGAGGCAGTGCTGTTTGTTTTTGCAGATCTTCCTAATGCTATGAACGCTGCTGAGATAACCGACAAGCTTGGACTCCACTCTCTCCGCCAACGTCACTGGTATGCCATCTCCCTCCCAATCTCTTTCCCTCTCTCATATTGTGTGCTCAATGCATGGTTTGTGTTGCAGGTATATCCAGAGCACATGTGCTACCTCCGGAGAAGGACTATACGATCTCCAACAACATTGCTAATTCTGTCATTCGCTAATCATAGTTGAACCTGTTGGAAATTATTAATTTCTCTTATAATCTAATTATGGGCAATATATTATTATGCAATTATATTAGCTATTCAATTATATTATGGATTTAATTAAGTGATCCAATTAAGGTTAAAGGTCCATGGGCTATAATAATAAATGATATGGGCTTATTGAGTAGATACCCAATACTACATGATTAGGTGATTATGGGTGGTCTAGTCAAGTAATATATAAAGGTTACCCGGTTATGGTCCCCAATATACTAAGCCGCACATCGTCTTCCCTTCTCCCCATCGGGAGGGATTACTACGGTCCCCATAAGGAATAAGGAGGCTTAGTTGAGGAAGGTCATATAACCACTGATCCTGAGTTCGTGTTCCGCCTAGAGACTCATTGGATCAGGTACGCTTCCGCTTTACGTTTTAGATCTCGTTAATCATAATAGGGTTAAGGTTTTATGGATTTATTTCCAACAAGTGGTATCAGAGCCACCCTATATATGATTTTCTGAGATCACAATAATATTGTGGTTAGATTCGAATGTGTGTTTGAATCTTTATGGTAAATCACGTTTTTTTTATTAAAGGATTGGTATTGTTTAATGATTCATAGATTAATTATCATATTCCAGAATTGATAATTGAGTACACAAGGATGTTTAGTCGTGTCATGATCATGATATCATTTTAAGGTTATATATGCTGCTCATTATTTTCTCCTCTATGCATATATAGATTTAATATTAATTAAATTGTGATATCTTATTTGCTCATTTGGAGAATTGCGTCAATTCCATATTGGTCATATTAAATAAAGAAAGCCGGTTCATTCAGTTTAATAATTGATTTATGGGACAATTATGTGATTCAATAATATTTGGTTATATTCTATTTATGGCATAAGAAATTAATTGTGCAATATTTATTATTGATTCTGGAATCAATTACGAGTCCCATTATTTTGGAAAGGATCGAGTTTTATATTAAATTGGGATTTTGGAATCCCTAATTAAGTAAAGAAATCTTTTATTATTTTTTAAGTTGGTATGAATCATCTAATATTCCTATTTGGTTAGAGGAATAAAATTAAATTAAATTGGGGAGACAGTTAAATGTCGTTTAATTAAATTAATATTTTAATATTTATTTAATTAGTCTAGTAAACCTTCAATCTAGTCAATCGAAGCACCATGTTGCCACAGCAAGATCGTGTGTGGAGAAAAGCTTTATTGAAATTACATAGATGGGTGTGGTATTATTTATGTGTTCTGTGTTCGGCCCACAGGTAGACACAGTTTGACAGAATAATAACACACATGTGATAATAAGTATGTGATAATTATTTGGATTATTCATGTGAACATGAGTCGGTCCACAGATAGACTCTTGTTTGACAGAACTTATTGTCAATACTTGATTGTTACACCAAGATTACCCCTGCAGTTAATTTTTGTCCACAGACGAGGTTAATGTTGCACAAGGTGTCTTGTGATGGGTCCCTAATTAATAATGTTGTGCGAGTGTATTTTCATGCGGGTATTGATCGGCCCACAGGTAGATTAATATTTGGCAGAAATACACAAGCACCTGTGGTGGTAAATATGTGACGATTATTTGTTTAACATGTGAGTAATAAGTCGGCCCACAGGAAGGCTATTGCTTGACAGTTTTATTGTCAGTATTTGACTACTACAAAGAAGTGTCACTTACAAGTTAGTGTTGTTGTCATTGGACTTGATACTAATGTTGTGCTCGATTCCTTGAGATGATTCTAAACTATTTAAAATTTGAAAGATTATAAAGTTTAGTGCAAGCATGATAATCATTTTGGATTAATTCTCTGTACAATTAAGAAGTCTGTTAATTAAGTTTAACTTATGTCAACAACAAAATTATACATGATGAGAACTTCAACAATAAGGATGAACTAATAAGTTCTAACAAACTCTGTCTCAATAAAGTATAAGGGCAACAAAGAAATACCCGTTTGGAAAGCTGTTAAAGTATAACCTTTCGTTTTCTCTTAAAGGCTTGTGGAATTGTTTTATAATACACCACATTAAGATTACTTAGTATGAATGGTGTTGTGGTGTAGTTAAAAGACAAAAATAGTACTCCATATTATATGGTTACTAATTGGAGAAATACTAAGATTGCAGCTTATGGTCTCAATAAAGTTCCAACCAAAGTAGTTGTGAGAACTCTTTGAGTTTCACATATGGTGATATCCAACTAAGGCTAGATCATTGGGATCTACTAAAGAAAATTGGATTCAAATAGATACAAGCTACTTTATTGGTATTAAATAAAAATAAAAGTTTATGATCCAATTGATCGGATCATATTTGAGACGGGTAATACGGTATTATGTGAGGATGTTGATTTTGGGGGAAGAATAATATTAGAGACATTGTCCTTAAGGGGGAGTCGATTCGATCCCCACTTATGCTTTAAAGAATTGGTGCAAATTCAGAATAACAATATGACAATGTCAATAATATTTAAGGAATAACAAATTCAACAACCTCAAGAATTAATGTCACTAAGGAAACCACTAGAGTTGGGAGAAAGATAATTCAGAAGATTATGTAGTTTTCTCTTAAATAATGAGGACACTATAGAATTAATGGTAGAACATTCAAACAATGTTCATCAAACCATGAAAGGTCCAATTACTCCAAAGTGTGTTAATGTTATAAGTTATGAGTATAAATCAATACAAGATGATTAGGTTTGCATCTTGATATAGGATTATACTCAAAAAGGAAGGAAGTCATTATTATAAGATAATCGTGACATCAGTAACACATTTTGATCTTGAATCATATTGTATGGATGTAAAGATAAAGTTCCTTGATCGCAACACTGATGATACGATCTAAATGGTTTAAGAACTAATAAGAAATCCATCTATGCATTCAAGCAAATTTTTTTCGTAAAGGAATCACAAGTATCATCATGAAGTAAGTGTCTCTTTTGGTTTTGAGACAAATGTAGATGATTATGTGATTCAGTGGGAGAATGTTTAAGTTAAACTAAGGGAGACAAGTGCAGTCTCAATCAGGTGCCCTAAAGTTAAACAAAAGATTTAAGAAATGTAGAAACATTTCATATTCATTGGTTGTTGGAAGTTGTTGTATGATGAGGTCTCTACAAGACCTAATTTGGCTTATGTTGTTGGTATATTAAGTAGACATTTAAGTAACTCTAGTATGGATCTTTATAAAGTATGTATAGAGAACTAAGAATAATATGCTTGTACATCAGAGATCAGATTTGTTAGAGATCATGAGGAATTCTGATTCTGAGTTTGTTGGATGTCAATACAGTATAAGATCCACTTCAGGCTATATTTTCTGTTGGTCGGAGAGCTATACAAGTAAAAGTATTAAGCAAACACTTTAGCTCATTAACCATGACAACAGAATTAGTAGCACACTAAGGGCATTCAAACATGAAATAAAGGTTGCGAAGATTTGTCACATAAAGTTCATTGTGACAGTTAGTTCGCAGTAAAGTATTTATGACAAGAATACTTATAAGTCAAACAAATTGACATAAAATTCTTGGTTGTTAAAGAAAGTGTTTTGTGTAGATAAAATTTTAGAAGAGCATATTATGATAGACTCTAAATTCGGATCCGCTATTTATGTATTCAACGCCCTGTAATTTTTTATGAGCTAGCTACTCATATGGGTGTGATATGGTTTTAGAATACATTAGTTCAGTGGGAGTCTATATTTATTGTTCTTTAAAGTTTCAATACACTTTGATTTGGATAATTCAGTTTTCTGCAGAATAAAGTTCATGACTTTGAATTCATTGTGAATTCACTTAAGTAATTTCATTTTGTAATATTTTATATTATGGATTGGTCTCACTAAAGTTTAAAGTTGGACCAGTTGGAAATAGACATGATGTTGATCACATTTGACATGTAATTTCCATGCTACTCACCATATTTGATCTATGTCATTGAGTATATTGATATGGTGATTGTCGGGGTTTAATCACGATTTATAATGTGGTGAATGCCGCGGTAGTTCCATATTAGTATATGAGATGGACCAGATTGTTAAGTATAGCCTGAAGAGGAATAGCATAAAGTTGCGCAACTAAGGACTCTTGATATAATTGCTAACGGAAAATATATAGCCCAAGTGGGAGATTGTTGGAAATTATTAATTTCTCTTATAATCTAATTATGGGCAATATATTATTATGCAATTATATTAGCTATTCAATTATATTATGGATTTAATTAAGTGATCCAATTAAGGTTAAAGGTCCATGGGCTATAATAATAAATGATATGGGCTTATTGAGTAGATACCCAATACTACATGATTAGGTGATTATGGGTGGTCTAGTCAAGTAGTATATAAAGGTTACCCGGTTATGGTCCCCAATATACTAAGCCGCACATCGTCTTCCCTTCTCCCCATCGGGAGGGATTACTACGGTCCCCATAAGGAATAAGGAGGCTTAGTTGAGGAAGGTCATATAACCACTGATCCTGAGTTCGTGTTCCGCCTAGAGACTCATTGGATCAGGTACGCTTCCGCTTTACGTTTTAGATCTCGTTAATCATAATAGGGTTAAGGTTTTATGGATTTATTTCCAACAGAACCAACATTAACCAACTCTTTTTAATTTGTGTCCTCTGCAGGCATAAAAATAATGAGATATCTATAAAGGGGTTTGAAATCTTCTTGTGAAGCAGTCGTTCGCACATTTGGCTTTGATTAAAGCAAATCAAGCAGAACTCTACTTTGTTAAATAGACATTGATTGTTATATGTCCCATTATGTAATATCATCAAGCCTTTTATTATCCACTCCATTCTCCCGTCTTTGCTTTGGCCTCTTCCCTGCCACATCACTAATAATATTATAATCTCCTGTGTGCCTTGATGAAATTAAGGAGAGTGAACCGGGTGCACGGTCCATAGGTATAAATTTAGGGTTAGTGAGTGGTTATTTGTTTTATTATTTTATTTTATTTAATGGTTGAGATTAAATTAAAACTTAATCCGGTTACAATTGTTCCGGTGCACTCGGTGCATACCAAATTAAAACTCTTGTGGGAAACTGTCATTTTTTTAAAAAAAAAATGGAAATAATTAACTTGAATCTACCTATTAGTATGTAGTTCTATACATAATTTTTATGTGATACTTTACCTAACTACGATTTTGATTCCATGCTATACTCTCTTCGTCCTTCTTTAAGGATTTATTTTTTTTCATTTTGGACGTCTTATTCAAAATGTTTTTTTTACACAAATAGGATCTAAACATATCCACTAATACAATTAAAATATAGGTCCACACACTTATTAGAATAAATTACAACTAGTACATTAAAAAATAAACTTCTGCAATTGATATTTTTTTAATTCACGTGCAGAAAGTAAAAACACCTTAAGTTACAACTAGCACATTAAAAAATATACTTTTGTATATTAAATAATAATACTTTTTAATTTACGTGCAGAAAGTAAAAACACCTCTTGGAACGAAGGAGTATATATATTTTTTCTCATACAACCCTATGTAATATGTATGATTATGCATTTTTTTATTAACAATGTGCGACTATACATCTACTACTTATTGTCGTATTAGTTAATGAAGAGGGGGGAAAATTGCATTTAAAAAGAAAAATAATTATGTTTTGTGGAATTTTTAAAAATCAAGGGCATTTTTTCACCATTTCATTAAAATTTTAAGTGTAGTCGACGAATAAATATAAAGAGTGTATATTGGGTGCAGCTGGGTGCAAAGATGCACCAATATGTGTATACCTTTTATTCTATTTTGTATACATATTATTCTATTTTGTATACGTGTTTTGTAATAATTCTATACTTTTTTCACATTAATTTTTTATTAAAAAATTAACATCCATATGTGTATAACATTTTATTGAATATTATATACAATTTTTCATTAAAAAAATTAACAATTAAATTGTATATATTTTTACTCTTAATTATATATATTTTTATTTATATTTGTACGTGAATACACCCTATCTTTAGGTGCACCGGGTATACATTATAAATGGACAAATATAAATTCTCTAATTTTTATGCATATAGCGTACAATAGCAGCATTCGGTGTCTATCGGGCAGCCTCTCAGCTAGATCTGCCCTTCAATTCTTCATCTTCATTTCTTTCTTCCTCCTAAGTTTTACGCCGTAAGATTTTTATTTGATTTTGCATTAGATACTTGTTCTTGTATTGATTTGTGTTTTGCAGATCTGGACTCAGGTTAAAGCCTTATTTTCTTAACCTTTGTGTTTTTTGTGATTTGGTGACAGAGCAAAACCATCTTCAATCATTTGTGATTTGCGACAGAGCATAAACTCGCTGATCTTATGTTTTTTTCCCGATCCAATTCTATTTAGTTTTAGTTATCTATCATAATTGTATTTCTAGTTTTTTTTTCTTTTAATTTATGGATTTGGCATTTGGATGTTTATCCTTCTTCCATGATGCATCAGTTG
This sequence comes from Pogostemon cablin, assembly GCA_023678885.1. Taxonomy (NCBI): domain Eukaryota; kingdom Viridiplantae; phylum Streptophyta; class Magnoliopsida; order Lamiales; family Lamiaceae; genus Pogostemon; species Pogostemon cablin. The sequence goes on along the minus strand of CM042952.1, from coordinate 31,585,604 downwards.
AATGTGAACGCTGTAAATTGCTCAATTCTGATAAGATTGTATTGTATGGTTAAACATTCATAAACAATAAGATCGGTATATGTTTTTTATTTGAGAGAGTCTCTTGTGTGCCTAGGGGCTCGGATTTAGATCCGTGCCCCTTTACAATTTTCGTGCCCCTTTACAATTTAAACTCCCTGACAATAGGGGAAAGATTGTGTTCACATGGGGATACGGACCGTGTCCCCGGGAGCGCAGAGCGCAGGAGCTTTTGCCTTTTTTTTTTTTTTTTATGTTTTAAGAAATCGCCTAATAGATTATTTTAGATTCGTTTCGATTGAATTGAACTAGTTTGGTATAATCTAAAGCTCGACTAGATTAAATATCGGTGGTTTCCTTGTATGTTTTGTATTCTTGTTTATGGAGTCACAAATGAAGCAGAAACTTAGCATGATTTCCCCAGTTTTCCCCAGTGATATCTTTGAGATTGAAATGACGAAATTATGATTGGTTTATGGATGACTTTCTCCTAAGGCTCTGTCCTGACTTGATTTTGGGTTTAACAGGCTTACAAAATGGGGTTGTCTTTCACCAAGCTTTTCAGCCGATTGTTTGCCAAGAAAGAAATGAGAATTCTTATGGTAGGTCTTGATGCTGCTGGTAAGACTACCATATTGTACAAACTCAAGCTTGGAGAAATAGTGACTACAATTCCAACCATTGGTATGTTCTGTTTTGGTCCTACGACATTCTTCTGTATGAGAGCCTAAGCTACTATTTGTTTACTATAACTAGCAGTGAAATTTTAATGCACCCTAAATTCCTCGTACTTATTGGGATTTATTCGTGTTTCCATCAGGATTCAATGTGGAAACTGTGGAGTATAAGAACATTAGCTTCACTGTCTGGGATGTTGGGGGTCAGGACAAGGTATATTTATAAGATCTTATATAAATTTTGTGCAAGTCTCCTCTTAAAATTATTTTTCTTCATGAATTTTTTATATTTTACTGAATACACTGCCTATTTGTGAATCATACATATTTGATGCATTTTCATAAACTGTGCCCAATTTTAGGAGCTCTGTTATGTAAATGATTCTTTTGGTGGCATTTTCTGTTGGAAATATAGTTTTGATCTTTTGTACAGTGTTTGTAGGTTCCAAGGCTTTATGAAAATGCTCAAGCAGTAAGAAAATGTGTGTAGCAACTTGCATGTAACTTTAGGTTTTTGAGATTGTCTGATCTGAAATTAGTTCAAATTTCATTGAAGATAAAAGTATATAGGTAGGCTAAATTTCGTTGGGGAAAGATGATGTTAGAATGTTTTATGAGTGGAATATCTATCATCTTTGTTTTTTGGAGTTTCTTATGTTATATGGTTATGTCTGAAATTTTGTGCAAGGACTAGGTTATACTCTGGTTAAAAAATTGTTGGTTTAAATATATGGGTATGCTATCCTTTTATTGATTTCAAACTTAGAACTTTTTTACTATTATTTTAATTCCAAGAAATATATCTACAATTAAGTCTAAATATGTTTAATTGATTAGTGTGGTGAAGCCTCATTTAAATTTGAAATAAATGTCATATAAACTTAATCATCAATATTGCTCTAATAACTAGTAAATTATTGAAGGTCTATTTAAAATCTTATTTATTGCATTTATAATCATAGCATAATGCATATCACTAAAACATGGTGTCAAGTCAATTGAACTTGTTTAAGGTACTGTAGGGATAATAAAGTGACTCTATCCTTTGTCTAAAGTTGGGGTATAATGTCTACTCACACACATTTAGTTTTTGGGGTGTTTGGGAATGATAAAATTCTAGAGTACAAGAGTTAAAAAAATGTATATACTTTTTAAATATGTTTCGTACCTTAATTTACATGGTATATGTGAAAACTCTTCATTAATTGTTACTTTAAAATTTCTTAAGCCTCACTTATCGTGGAGGATTTATGGATTGTTTACTGGTCACCTCATGGTATATATACGTGTATTTGAATGTTATTTGAAGTATTTGATAACAGGCTTATCTTGCAAATTGATTTTATCATCGTGAACCTGCATGTAAGATTCTGTGTTTTGATTTTTCCTCTTGTAGATCCGACCATTGTGGAGGCATTACTTTCAAAACACACAAGGGCTTATTTTTGTGGTAGACAGCAATGATCGTGATCGTGTTGTTGAGGCAAGGGATGAGCTGCATAGGATGTTAAATGAGGTAAATTGACTGTAGTACATTGCAATTTGTCATGTTATTTTGATGGTTGTAGACTTGTAGTATCCTGCTTGTGTCAGCGAACGGTTTTTTATTTTTCCAATGAAATATGGTATCCCTAAAGTTGCATATTATGTGTTAGATTTTATTGGTATTCGCTATTACCATTAACTGATTCTTTAATATTTTTAGTGACTTAATATATCTAGCCTTTGGATAGCGACCGGCCTCACTCTAGCCCACACCACTTTCAGTTGACGTTAACTCTTTGATTGATGTTGGCATAGGATGAACTGAGGGATGCAGTGCTGCTTGTTTTTGCTAACAAACAAGATCTCCCAAATGCTATGAATGCAGCTGAGATAACCGACAAGCTCGGACTGCACTCTCTCCGCCAGCGTCATTGGTATGCCCTCTCGATCTCCGTCTGTCTCTCACATACTGCGTACTCAATTTATGGTTCTGATGCAGGTATATCCAGAGCACATGTGCTACATCTGGTGAAGGGTTATACGAGGGGCTGGATTGGCTCTCCAACAACATTGCTAATAAGGTATGTGTTTGCTGAATCATGTTTGAACTTACCAAAACACTCTTATTTACATATTTGTGCATCCACAGGCATAAAAGAATGAGATATGTAAAGGATTTGGCATCTCCTTTTGAACTGCCCTTGTTCGACTTTTTTCTGGTTTCTGTCTTGATGTTATTCAAGCAGTAGAAAACAAGTTTATAAAAGAGATGAAATAGAAGAGAAGAAAAAGTGTTCTGTAATGTGTGCCCTATGTAATTTCACTGGATCATTTCTCTCAATTTTTTTCCTTGACTACCGTCATAATACATCTCTCATCTCTATGTCGGTGAACTTAATCCAATTGGCTATTTGATTTAAGTGGAATTTTATTTTCCCCTCTCTCTCTCTCTCTAAAATGGGTCTGCTCTACTTTTCTTCTTACTCTGCAGTATTTTACGTAAAAAAAGTTGTTAGGGCAATTGGGTTATTTTTAGGAAGATAGAGGCTCATCCGGACGCATGGAGCACATTTTGTGCGCCTTTACAATTTTCATGTCTTTTTGTAATTTAAACCTCTAGCAATACATAGATTTAAATAGAATTGGAGGGGGAAGGTTGTGTTCACATAGGAACACGGAAGATGGGCCAGGAGCTTTTGCCTCGTAGGAAACCTGCTTTATATGGGAGTGGTGTATTCTTTTTCTAAAGTAATATATAAAGATATTAATATATTGACTTTATAATAATACAAGGTAAAGGCTTCATGGAGGGGTAAATGATGATTTTAAGTTATTTTAGTTGGGTGAGATATAATATTTTAAAATAAAATAAATTGAGTTAGTTTTTTTATCTACTTTTACTTTTCTTTTACATGTGAAGATGTAATGGAATGTAATAATAAAAGAAATGCGAACAAATCATCGCAATAATCTCATAAATTTTCTTTTTAAAATTCAAAATTATCATATTTTTTACTTAAGTAACTGATACTTTATATTTAAATTATTATATATTATAAAAAGGAAACATTTTGAATTACATTTATTAAATCTGTAAGGAGCAATGTGCAAGAATCAAATGTTAAGGCTGGGGAGCATCTTTAAAAAAGTGATGCTTTTAATAAAGTGTTGTCCCTTTCCCTCTAAAAAATATTTTTTAAAAAAAATTATACTACTCTCTAAAAAATATTTTTTAAAAAAAATTATACTACTCATTCCGTCCCGGATATTTTTACTCATTTGTACGGGCACGGAGATTAAGACGTTTTATTTTTTTAGTATATAATGTAAGAGAAAATATGGATAAATTAGTAATTTAAAAAGAAAAAATGAACAAAGTTATTGGGAATGATGAATAAAGTGTAAGAAATTAATTCAAGTTGTTGGGATTGTAAAAATTAGATAATAAAATATGATGTATTTTTGCCAAAAATAGAATGGGTAAAAATACGTGGGACATCCCAAAATAGAAAGTGGGTAAAAATATGTGGGACGGACGGAGTATTATTTATTTACTTTTGTGATATTTTATTCCCGATCATAGGATAAATACATGACTAGGTCTTAAGACTTGACTTTCTTAGATGCACCAAAAGGTAAATTGATAATTGTCTCAGCTCTAAGTGACTCTTCACAACTTGTGTATGTTCTTAGATAACAAATTAACAATAAAGTAAGCTACGAATACGGGGCACTCGGTACAAATTTCACAATCGGTATGAGAATGAATATTACTAAGGAAGTTAATTATAATGAGATTAAAAATAATTTAAGTAATAAAGGATGGGGAGTATCAAGAATTAACAATATGAATTAATATATTTATATTCTCATTACTCTTTTCACTACTCCAACCAACAGCTCTATAAAAGATACTCCATTATTTGTTTTAAAATGTTTACTCCATTTTAGAATGTATAGACGTGGAATATAATCACACAAACAAGTGAAAAATGTAATAAATCGGAAGGATTACACCTTCTACTTTATAATTTTACACAGAACATCAATTTTTTTGCGTTATTTTTATATATCATCTTATATGTAATACACGTTATATAATTGACACGCAAGACCGAAAAGAAATTCAGCCATTATCCTTTTAATAAAATTCTAACCGATTACCTAGTTTATGGCATAAGATTATTGATACACGAATGAAGAATTGTTGAACAACTACCTTGAATAGAATTGATTGGAATAGCAGGGGTTCAAAAGTCAATTAATTAGAGTTGAGTAAATTTGAAGTCGGCAATTAATCTTGTTAGTCCCACAAATTAATGCTTTTGTTGCGTTATCCTCACAAATGGATTATCATTTTATAAATGCAAAAGTAACCTGATGTAGTTTCCTTGAAGGTTTGAAGGAGCTACGTGCTATCATCTCATCAACTCATGACCCTCACATCCTCCACCTACACACCTACTATCGCATCTGCTCGGCACGTGCCCTACATGCGCCTGGCCCCACTTGCAGTTGGTCGGTAACGGTTGTTTACGCTCATCTCATTGTTTTGACTGACCGTAGGTCCTAATTAATCCATGAAAAGAATATAAATAATCTGCACACTTTAAGTAATCTCTTTTTTATTTTTACAAATTTTGGAGATAAGTTTTCATCTCAATATTGGAATAATCTCTCTCCATTTTTTTCACGATCTAGTTTGTTTGTCTTCAAAATGACTAAATAATGAGGTAGATCATTTAAATAAATATTTATTTCTTTTTCCAAGTATAATCACTTGGAATAATATTAAACTAGGAGTGGATTTTTGTGCACATTCAAGTGTATAATATTTTATTTCAAGAGCATTTATCAGAAAAAGATATGTTAAATTTAATTATTTTTAAATACAAAAAGTTTTTCCCAAAATTTGTATAGATTGTTTTAAGGGTAACTCTTGTGTGGGACCGTCTCACACAAGCATTTGTCTTGTTTTAAAGTGTCAAAATTTGTAATATCTTTTGAATTTTTTTTATTTTTTTTGGAGATTGTTTTATTTTTTAGGGAAGATTTTAGGCATTTCGGGATTTTATTTCGAACTTTTATTCAATTGATTCTTAATTGGACGTCATCCAATATCTTTGATTCAAATGAAACATTTAGATTATGTTGTGGTTAATAAAAATAATAATTATGTTGGTAATAAAACCAACGAATGTATTAAATAAGATGCGAGTATAAGTTTTTTAAATTTTCATGTAATATTATAATCCACATTTGTTTTATATTTCATAGAGTTTTAATCTTTTTCCTTTTTTATTAAGAAGTTTGGAAGAAAAAATAAGCAGCTAAAATGCAATTAGTATATAAATTTATTATTTTTAATTATTTCCAGCTCTTTATGTAATATTAATTCAATATAAACGATTAATAAAAATCATGACAATTTTAATAAAACGAATATCATGATACTTTATACTCAAAATGAAGTAATAAGCAGCAATAATAGTAATACAGTATTTATTTAAAGAACCTAATATAAATAAAATTTAATAATATTATTAACGAAAAACGGTCTCCCAACATGATCATCAAATGTTCCCTCGAAATTTTAGTCAATTAAATTGGTCGTGTATCTCTAGATGAATCCAGCGAATATTCATATATAAGATAAATTTGATTAATCTAACTTAAATATTTAGTTAATGTATTTCTAGATCAATCCAGTTAACTTTTTAGACAAACTTGCTTAATCATAGATTTAATAGTTAATCATAAATGTAATGAAGAAAGTACTTACTAGTCTACTTATACTACTATACAATGGTGGGCCAAATGATCATTCCAGTATATTCAACCTAATTAAAATAATAATAAAAAAATATTACCTAATCTTGATCTCAGTCTACACCGCCCTCGGCCCACACTATATACTCCCAGAATGATCTCCTATACCCCAACCCAAAACAAGATCTACGGTAGAGATTGTTTCACTTATCCCTCTTAAATTAATCCATTTATTTATATTCAAAATTGAATTACGTCATGAATGGATTCACTTTCTATAATCCCATCTACTTTAGTGCAATATCCATTTTCCATGCAATTATTTTTTATTCTTTTATTTCTTTCCTCAAATTTCTATATAAACCGCCATAACCTCTCATTCCTAGCCACCAAACTCTCTTCTCACAAACACTACTACTAACCACTTCACTCTTTCGATCAAGAAAATGGCACCAGAAATCGAGAATTCCCTGCTGAACCGGGCCGGCTCCGGTCTGGCGAAAGCCGGTAGCATTCAGAGCTGCGCTTACGTCACCTTCTTGGCCGGAAACGGCGACTACGTCAAGGGCGTGGTTGGCCTGGCCAAGGGGTTGAGGAAAGTCGGCTCTATCTACCCTCTCGTGGTGGCCGTCCTTCCCGACGTCCCGGCTGAGCACCGCCGCATCCTGGTGGAGCAAGGCTGCATCGTCCGTGAGATCGAACCCGTGTACCCGCCGGAGAATCAGACCCAATTCGCTATGGCTTACTATGTCATCAACTACTCCAACCTCCGCATATGGGAGGTACGTACATCACTTATATCTATTTATTAATTATATTCTATTTATTATTATTTTGAAATATTAATTAATTATTATCAACATAAAATTGCAGTTTGTGGAGTACAGCAAGATGATATATCTGGACGGGGATATCCAGGTGTACGACAGCATTGACCACCTTTTCGATCTGCAACCGGGGTACTTGTACGCCGTGATGGACTGTTTCTGCGAGAAGACATGGGGCCATACCCCACAGTACCAAATTGGGTACTGCCAACAAAGCCCAAACAAAGTCCACTGGCCCAAAGAGCTCGGCCCAAAACCCTCCCTCTATTTCAACGCTGGGATGTTTGTTTTCGAGCCCAGTTTACCCACGTACCACGATCTCCTTCACACGCTTAAGATCACGCCTCCAACGCCATTTGCAGAGCAGGATTTCCTAAACGCCTTCTTCAGAGACGTTTACAAGCCAATCCCTAATGTCTACAATTTGGTACTCGCCATGCTGTGGCGCCACCCGGAGAACGTCCAGCTGGAGGAGGTGAAGGTGGTGCACTACTGCGCCGCCGGATCTAAGCCGTGGAGGTACACCGGAAAAGAAGAGAATATGCAGAGAGAAGATATCAAAGTTCTGGTTAAGAGGTGGTGGGACATTTATGACGACGAGACGCTTGATTATATCGCCGCCGTTGCTCCACCACCGGTGGTCGGAACGCAGTTGACGCCGACGATGACGGAAGCTGGTGTTATTCACTTTATCGCTGCACCCTCCGCCGCTTGATCGCCTGTCGCCACTGCTGCTTTCGACTTGATTTTTTTTTTTTCGGGTGTTTTAAATATAAATGGGCTTGATTTATTTAAAAAGCCCATTCTACTAATATTATTAGTTTTTTTTTTTTTGTGTTTTTTAGGTATCAATAGTGGTAGGAAGATAAGTTTATGGATGTTTCCTATTAATACAGGGTTTGTAATTAATTCATCATATATTAAATTATTATAATTAAGTATACATATGTGTTTCTATTATTGTTTTGGTATGTTTTATTTTTCCATTATGGTATATTCTGGAATTTAAATTGTTGCATCGCAAAATTTTTGTTAGTAATAAATAGGGGAGGAGCATATAATTGGGGGGAAGAAGAAAGAGTATTGGTATGTGAATAATAAATGAGTGGACAAATAGATGTATAGCAGTGGGTGGCAGTAACATTAGGCATTACCATTCCAAACACCACCACACCACACCACACCACGCCACATACAACACTTCACTAAACCTCACCTCGATTTGATCGTTCATCCCTCCTTTTCTTTTCTTTGGCCTACCCCCTCCCCCCTCTCTCTCTAGATTTGGAAAACTGAATGAATTTTTTCTTTTACATCTATATAAATATACATTATTGAATTAAAATTAATTAGAAAATGGATTATATAAAATCATTCTCTTCCCCCTATGAATTAAAAGGATTCATTAGAATAATAATAATATATTAATTATTATTTTTTATATATATATAAGGGTGAAGTTAAATTTGTTATTAATAAACAGTGTGAGATTGTGACAAAGCGAATACCCATTTGGATGTGTTACTGTCTCACATTTAACCCAAAATTATTGCAGATGCATTAGATTAGAGACGGATGATGTAAAGAAAAGTTTATACAATATTTATATTTTTAATTCAGATGTATTAGATTAGAGAGTAGAGACTGATGGAAAAGTGTTACTAGTACTTATTTTCCTAAGAACAAATTAATGATGAATAAAAAATAAATAAAAAGAAGATAACAATAGTTACAATACATCATGCAAAATGATGTGGGCCCCGCAGCCGAGAATTTTCCTAAGAATATTCCGTTTTAAATCATATCCACCGACTACTTCTGTGGCACCGCCCAAGAACTCATTCCTTTTTTGTGGGAAATAAAAGGATGATTTATCCTACCTTACTTACACCTTGTATTAACGTAGTTTATTTACTTATCACTTCGTTAATTGAAGAGTTTAAAATAAAATTAAATTAAATTAAATTAATATTTCACACCTAGTCACCTTCATTTGGCCTATCACACTGTGCCCAATATTTTGCATCATCATTCTAAAAAACCTCTGCAACATTAATTATCCCAATATTATTATGCTAAATAAATCCCTCCACGTGTTTTGAATTAGGATATTAGTTTGAAAAATACTTTTTATATACTTTGAATTTTGAAACTCTCATTTACATAAATCTTTTATTACATATATGAATGCCTAAATATGCAAATCTTATTTTATTAATTTGGAGTGCTATAAATTCAAAACAGAACGCATATGTCTTGTCTAGATAAGTGATTTCAACTTGAGAGACCCATTATGTGTCAAATTCTTATTAACGTGTCCAAGATTAGGTACAATTTATTAATTGAAATGTCTAGAAGAAAAATAGAATTCAATGAGCATGATGAATTTAATAAGGGGTTAAGTGAAAAAAAAAAACAAACAAACTTCCACCGGTTCAAATTAATCCCCACTTTTGAGAAATTACAAAAAAAAAAAAATTACCACCACCTTTAAGTATTATTGCAAAACACATCCAATTTGTGACTAAAAGTAGGGTTTTTTTGTGCGTTTTGCAATAATACTTAATTTTTTTTTTGCAATTTCTCAAAAGTATAAAATTAATTTGTAATAAAAGCAAAGTTCATGGTTTTTTTTACAATTAACCCATTTAATTAATAATGATAAAGATTTGTGTTAAAATATCCCATAAAATAATTTTTGTGAAAACTGATAAAAAGTGATACTCCAATTTTTATAATAAAAAATCATAATCATTTCGTCTCTTTCAAAGAGGGTCTTATTTTAGGCGTCTCATCCAAATATTCTTATTTCTTTTTTACACATTAAATAATAATACTTTTTAATCTACATACAAAAACAAAAGACCCTTATTTGGTGGGATGGAGAGAGTACTTAATTAATAAAAATTGATAATGGTATTTTGAGCTATTTCATGGAGTAAATAATTTAGACAAACATTTGTGTGAACCTGATTCATATGTAAACCATTTTTTCAACTATTATTTTTGGTATATGAAAAATTACTCTTTAAAAACATAACTCATTACTTTTTTACATGAAAAAATTACTCTTCAAATTATTGTAATTCTTGATTTATCAATTGTTTATGCATCTCAATTTATAGTGTGCATCCGGGTGCACCTAAAGATATGGTGCACCCATATACAAATATAAACAAAAACATATACAATTAAGAGTAAAAATGTATATAATTTAATTGTTAATTTTTTAATGAAAAATTGTATATAATATTCAATAAAATGTTATACACATATGGATGTTAATTTTTTAATAAAAAATTAATGTGAAAAAAGTATACAATTATTACAAAACACGTATACAAAATAAAATAATATGTATACAAATAAAAATGTATACACATATGGGTGCACCCTTGTACCCGGTGCACCCAATAGACACTCTTTATGCAATAGTTGTTGAATGTATTTATGGTGTGTATTTTAAAAAAAAATTTTGAAGTCAAAGATCATTGTCACAAGACATCCGTGCCCTTTTCATGCTTATTACAACTGTTTAAATTTTCCTCCACATTTTTTTAATTTTATTTTATGGGTGGTGTTTGGATGTTAGTTGGGTGTTGCTGAAAAAATATGGAATCTTGATTCTTGGATTGCCACCACAAAATATATTTTGTAACAGATGCTACATTTGGGCATCACAAGAATTGAAAATGAAAAAGGGCTTCATTAAAATAAATTAATACATAAGAATAAGAATAAATTATGATGCCACCGAACATTCGTTTAAATAAATAGCTGACAGAAAATAATGGCCGGTAAAGTTTTTGTGACAGTGTCATCTTACTGTTTAATTACTTTTTCTTTCTCACATGTATTAAAAAATATTATTATTTAATTATATTAATAGGTGTGTGTGGATCTCATGTGTGTAAAAATGAAAGAGGACACTTTTGGTGAGACGCACAAAATGACAAAAGAGACTATTTAAATAGGATGGAGGGAGTATTCTTATTTTGTAGTAGCATTGTAGTCTTTGTGTAAAAAGAGACCAACTCATTTAGGTGATATTTGTTTCTGGTTATTAAAATCGGGAAGAGACTTTAAAATCCACACAAAACCACCCATATATACACCTGCAAACCATATAATTCTAAACTTATATTATCTATTCTCATTTAATATTCATTATCTCTTTATCTCTCATCTCGCTTCTCATTTTTAATATAAATTAATGTCTTCTTACACATTTATTTGACATAAAGTTAAAACATACTCTATCAAAAACTCAAAACAAATATATATCAATATTCATTAGATTTTCAAACTCCAAAATCTCAATTTCATTCGTTAACCAAACATCATCTTAGTATAATATAGTACTCCCTCCGTCCCACACTTATCTTCACACTTTCCGTTTTCGTCCGTCCCACACTTATCTTCACCACCCAAAAAAATAAAATTTCACATTAACCAACAACCTCAAAAGTTATCATAATTTCCAAAATATCACTCTCACCTAACAAACATAACATACTTTATAATTTATTTATTACCTAAAAATATCACAATACCCCTAAAAAGTCAATAAAGTTGGTCAAAAAATAATTTTTCTTAAACTCCATATCTACCGTACCAGTGCAGATAAGTATGGGACGGATGGAGTAGTACTTTACATTTATTAATAATTAAATTAAATATATATAATTATTCAAATAAATCAATAAACTAAATGAAAAAAAACAAAGTTTTGTAAGACGGTACTTATGTAAGATTATTTGTGAGACGTGTTAAAGTATAATTGTTATATATTTTAATTATGTTTAGTGGTAGTTAAAATATATTTTACTAAAATATGATGAATGATGTGTTAATCATATAACAAAAAGAGACATAAAAGTAAATAAGTGTCATTTATTCAAAAAATTTATATATAGTAAATTTTTTCCAAAATCAATTATTAAAAGTGGTATTTTTTACAATAAAAAAGTATTATGAAATGATCTACTATGAACATACTTTTACTATAAATAAATAGAGTATATTTTACTTATAAAATAACATATTTTAATAATGTATAAATTCGTCTCATATATATTCCTTTCGTCCCTCTGATAAGTGTCATTTTGCCATTTTGATCCGTCCCAATATAAAGTATCCGCTTCATTTTTGGTTAATATGACACACAATAATATTATTATACTCAACTCACTTGCCCCCATGACATAGCTCAAGTGGTAGAGGAGATGTGGTCTTTGGCATGGATTTAGCTCATTGCAAACACAAATTAAACAGTGAGTCCTCCCTATAAGCCACTTGAGGCACATCCTGCGATTTACCTCCTCCATCAATCCCCAGAGCAGGGCGGTGGGGGCCCCTAATGGTGGGTTACACCATTATACTCAACCTATTACACATGAACGCACCCTCAACACTAATATAACTACCCACTACATATTAAAATATTATTTTTCTCGCTTCTTTACACTTTAAAAACAAACAGATACTTATCAAGGGGCGGAGTGAGTATCCATTTTAAAGAAGATATCTCAAAAAAAATTATTTTATTTTATTAATAAAACAAATTATACAAATATAATTTGCCCAAATGGAGATTAATAAAAATGGTTCACACCTTTTAAATTACTTATTACTTTTGCAAATTAATTATGTTATCACTTTTACTATAAAATATTATCAATTTTCATTAATTATTAAGTACTTATCACTTTATATTACTCCTTCCGTTCTGAGTATTTTCACCCAATTTATACGGGCAGGAAGATTAAGACGTGTGATTTTTTAATAATAATGTTAGAAAAAGTAGGGATAAATTAATAATTAAAAAAAAAGTAATTAAAGTTGTTGGGAATGATGAATAAAGTGTAAAAAAGTAATTAAAGTTGTTGGAATTGTAAAAAGTTGATAATAAAATATAATGTATTTTTGTTATTACGTGAGATATCCAAAAATGGAAAGTGAGTAAAAATACGATGGGACGGAGAGAGTATAAAAATTATCACTTTACATAGATGGTCCCACACAAGTCACTGCATAATACTAAGAATTAATACTTCTTACCTCTGTCTACTTTAAAGAGTCTATTTTTTTTATTCTGGATGTCCGCCCAAAAAGAGTTTTTTTTAATTACACATGAGACCTATACACACATCTACTAGTAATTAAAAAATGAGACATACACAACCACTAATATAACTATCTATTACACATTAAATAATACTCAAAACTTCTTAATTTACGTTTCAAAAAATAAAAATCCCTCTAAAAACAACTACTAATACATTTAAAAATAGACTCGTACACCCAATAATACAATTACACAATATACATCAAATAACAATATTTTTTAATTAATGAAAATGAATTCATTTTATGGTGGAAGGAGGGACAAACATGTTGGTTTAAAGAAGATCCGAACCGTGCAAAAACCCAAATTCCGACCAGGTTTGGGTCAGGCCCTCGAGATCTGTGAAGGCTCTTATTTAATTTAGGGTAAAATCTTCCCATAAAAGGGGTCTTTAATTTAGGGAAATTTTATTATCGACTCTCATTTTAAAATAATTCACACAATCGATCTCCGTACCCTCTGTTCATGGAAGATTTCACTGCTAATTCAAAGAAAATTAGGGTTGTGTATTCTGATCCAGACGCTACCGATGTATCCTCCGATGAATCCGAGACAGCAGAGAAGAACTCCAAGAGAAAAGTGCACGAGGTCGTTCTTCAGAATGGGAAAGTTGTCAACGGTGGCATGGAATTTGGTTTCATTTCCAAGCAATCTGCGCGAAATTTCGTCGGTGTGAGGAAGAGAAAATGGGGGAAATATTGTGCTGAAATCAGAGATCCTCTTCAGAAAAAGCGCGTGTGGTTCGGCACTTTCAGCACCGCAGAAGAAGCCCATCAGGCCTATATTTCGAAGAAACGTGAAATTGAGGGTGAGCTGAGAGTCAAACGAGGGGTTGATTGGGTTCCCGGTGAAAATCCACCAGCCCAAGACTCTCCATCTTCAGTTCTCGGGAATCACATCGTCGATGTCGTTGAAGAGGATGTTTCCGGGGAAGTTAGGGTTTCGAAAACTTCATCGGGAGTAGAATTGGGTTCCCTGATACAATTTGTTGATGCAAAGGGGCTTCTGAAGGGGGAAACCAGCAAGCTTGATTATGGAAACGGCGGCGGCGATAACCTCTTTCAGTTTCCTGTTGGTTCTCCTGTCGAAGTTAGAACAGATGACGGTGGGGTCTATTTTCCTGCAATCATCGTTCTATCTACGACTTCCAGTGATAATGAATCCGGGAAACTCTGCGTAGAGTTTACCAGTTTGCTGGCACAGGGCGATGGATCCAATCCTCTGCGGAAATATGTTGATGTCTCACTGGTGAGGCCAGTCCCACCTTCGGAGGAGGTTGTGTTGGGCTTCGAACCGAACGACGTCGTGGAAGCGTTTTACAACGACGGATGGTGGACTGGTGTTGTGAACCGAGTGGTGGAAGGTTGTGACCGATTCTTCGTGGCGTTTCATAAGAGGCCTGACGAGCTCGAGTTCGGGCTTGCGCAACTGAGGGGTCACTTGGAATGGGTTGATGGGAAATGGATGCAGCCTCAGAAGCAGGTATACCAAAATTTCTATACTGTTTCCATTTCATTTCTGAGGAGCATGAGTATTGAGACGTTGATTTCTAGGGCATCCTCTGATCTTTACGTGCTAATTCATTCTAAATATTTGTTTTGGTCTGCATTTTTCAGTGGGCATGGTGCTTGTTAAATGGTAGTAGTTCTGTTCTCACGAAGTGCATCATTGGAGTTCTATGTCTTACTGTTTTTGTACTGTTTCAGCAAGTTAGAATTTTTATTCATGTGCCTGCTCATATATTAGTAGGCTGAATTATATCATGTCCTCGTGTTGGGGGATATTTTTAATTATATTAAAAAAATATTTGAATGAGGTGATCACTGGTTTTCTGATGTTGTGTGCCTATGTTTAAACTTTTGAACTTCCTTAATATTAATTTTTTTTTAATTTCCTTTTCTCTTTTTGAAGCTTGTGAAGACTACTGGCGGAATAATGCTTGGCGTTGGAAGTAAGGTAGAGGTTTCCTTTGGGAGAAAAAATTCAAATGATGTTTGGTTTCCTGGCACGATTCAGAAAGACTTAGGAAATGAAGCTTATCTGGTGGACTGCAGAGACGCAAGGGGTAAAGATATGAAAGTAAATGTTGGTTCCCTCCATGTTAGACCTTCCCCTCCCCTTGTCAAGGATAACAATTTCTATTTGTCAAAAAAAGTTGATGCATTTTTCCACTTTGGGTGGTGGACCGGGGTAATTACAAGAGAGCTAAGGAATCGTAGATACATTGTCCTCTTTAAGCAAATGAAACTGGAAATGGAATTCAGTCAATCAGAATTAAGACCTCATATGGAATGGAAGGATGGCAAATGGTTACTATCTTCAGATGATGAGGTGCATGGACATTGTAACAGCGCTGATCAACACTATGCTGGCAAGGCTCTCTCTTCCTTGACATTGAAGAAGCAATCAATTCCTGATAATCAGAAATCGTCCCATGTGACAAGAAAAAGACCATGTCTATCCGAGTCAGGAGGTGCTCCTAAACAGCTCAAGCAAAGAAATGAAGGGAGATCAAAGCAACACCATAGACGTGAAACTGTTAGTTCATATTCAGTTAATAGGATTGACAGCTCTGCAGCACATACTATGGGTGATCGGTCTTCTTTTAATTCTTCATGTAGAAAGAAAGATTGGGGAAAGCAAAGAAGCGATCGGGCAGGACATCTAAGGGTGAAGATTAAGTTCACACCTGGTGCTATAAAAAAGAGCAGCAATGATGTTGCACGAGAGGAGCCAGATGCAGCCAGAAACTCTGAAGAAGATGTTCAAAATAAGCCTGCGAAAGCAATAACTGAGCTTCGTACCACTATTGGTTTTCCTTGTGCAGAAACTGGGTCTATTGTCAATGTTCAGTGTAATAATTCACCGATTCAGAAAATGAAGGATAGCAAACAAATGAAATCCCGAGAATCTACTGAGAGAAGAAAGAAGGGAAAGTCTAAAACTATCCTGACTGGTAGCACTTGTGTTCTAGTGCCAGGAAAAGCTCATGATGGAGATGTTGTTTCAGGTGATTTGAACAGGGCGGATGACAATTCACAGAGAATTTCTGAAGCACTGGGGATGGGGGTGGAATTTGATGATGGTGTTGGACGCAAGGAACCAGATGCAGCAGTTAGAACTGAAAAAGATGCTCAAAAGGTGAAGTATATCAAACAATCAGAAATCAGAGAGTCTGTTGAGAAAGGAAAGAGAAGGCCAGATGAAATGTAATGAGAAAAGAAAGAGAAGGTAATGAAGACCCCTTGCTGAAAGCTCTCATACTATTGTGTCAGGAAATGTTCAGAATGGAGGTGTGTGTTCAGATGATTTGAATAGTGTGGTCATGGAGAATTCCTGAATTGTTAGTGATGGGGTGGAGTCCAATGATGAACCACTTTAAGAGTGGATTGAGGATATGAACCTCCATATGTAACTAATGACTCAAAATTGACTCCTTGAGGCAATGAGGTGTTACATGGTGAATTGATAGAAACCAAGAGACAGCGTTGTGCCGGATTATGAAAGTATTGGGACCCATCCAGCACATGGAACACACTCTTCTGCTCTGTTAGATAGGTTGTACATCGCAAAACGTGCCACAAAGAGTAACATGTGTATAAAACATTGCTGGTTTCTGCTTGATCGGTGGTGAAAGATCAGCCTGAAAGTAAACACAACATTCTTCTGCTTTCATAGATAAAGTTTCTACACCACCATTTGAGCCTCAAACTGTTGTTGTCTTTATGAAATCCACTCGTGGAAACTATTGTTTCCATGGAAGTCTTCCAAATAATACCACCCTAAGCAACATTCCTACCCTTGGCAGTGTGTGAGAAGGATTCACCATTTGTTCTATGATATCCATGGATTGGTAGAGAAAGCTTCCGAGGTGTGCTGTAGGATGAGCTGAAAAGCTGCATGGATTGTAACACTTGCAAAGTTGGAAAAATCATGGATTTGATCTTTGTATCATAGACTTGATAAGGATTGAGGAAGAGATAGTGGAGATGAATTATCAGATTAGGAAGATGCAAAGAAAAGCTTTTCAGTTGCTGAATCAGCAGGGGAAAAAATGTAGATATGACTAACTAGAGTTTAGGATATTGAAGAAAGCATTGTGTATATTAGGTGTGCTTTTGGTAACAGGGGATCCTCGTTTAATTTGACTGCTGATTTTCATGGATAATCAAACTCGTGTCTGTGTTGGGGGCCGCCATTTTAGATTGGTTGACGTTCTGAATCTTGGGCTGCCTTTTATTGGGCCTTGTGAGTTGAAGCGGATTGGGCTTCCTGGCCCAGCTACTACATTACTTCTGTGTATTCTATTTTCTGATTTTTTTATTTTTTTCTTTTGACTTTTTAATTTGGGAAATCATTGCGATTTGTTGTAAATAATTAGGTTATTTTTAAAAATTAAGATTTCCTTAAAAGAAACCTTGCATTTTCAAGAATTTAAAAAACACTTAACATTAAAAGAAATAATTTATAAATTAAATAATCTTTATTAATAAAGAAATCTATTTTGGGTAGAAGTATGGAGTATACTTCCGTCTGCTTTAAATAGTTCTATTTTTTAGTAGTATTTTTTTATCATCTATCCTAACTTGAGTTTCATTTCTTTTATATTCCTTTTTTTTAAAATATATATAACCTAATAGAATTCTAAAATTTATGGTAAATTACAAACTTATAATAAAAATGTTACATATAATAATTTCAATAAATAAATACATTAATCAAATAATTAAAAAATAATAATAATAAAATTCTATTTCTTTATACCAGTAATTAGTAAATATACGGGTGCACGTCCACACGCGATAACTGTAAATTACGTATATGTCCTTTTCCGATATTTTATTTATTACTATTATAAATTATAAAATTAATTCTAGGGTTTTAAAGGCAATTCTATCATC
Organism: Pogostemon cablin; assembly: GCA_023678885.1. NCBI lineage: Eukaryota > Viridiplantae > Streptophyta > Magnoliopsida > Lamiales > Lamiaceae > Pogostemon > Pogostemon cablin. Next base: position 31,567,300 of record CM042952.1, on the reverse strand, counting down.
ATCATTCCGATTCCGATTCCGATTCCGATTCCCGACCCTCAACGTCAAGTGGAATCCAGTTTTAGATACAGCCGCCATTGTTCCGTATTGAATCTCCCTCTTTTTAACTCTAAATGAGAGTAATAAATTTTAAAAATTTCCGCTTCCTCACTACAAAGAATATGGTTAAACCCTAGGATAAATTGACCCGATTATCGCTCGCCGTGTTGATGGGAACCGCAGGTGGTGACTTCTTGTCTGACTACTTCGAGGAAGGAACCCGCGTTGAGATCAGCAGCGACGAAGATGGCTTCCTTGGATCATGGTATGCGGGAACCGTCGTTCGAGAGGCAAAAGGGGAATCCGATAAGGTGGTGGTGCAGTACGACTCTTTATGGGAAGACAAGTCGGGGACGGTGCCGTTGATCGAGGAAATGGACATGGTGCAACTGCGGCCGCAGCCGCCTCCGGAGGATCGCACCGCTTTCAAGCTCAATGAATCGGATGATGCTTACTACAATGATGGTTGGTGGGAGGGTTGCATTACCCAAGTGGTGGGAAGGGTAGGTACATGGTGTATTTCCGTGCGTCGGGGGAGCGGAGGAACTTCAGAGCGTCACACCTGCGGCTGCACCGCGAGTGGGTATATGGGAAATGGGTTCCGCCATTGAAGGAGTCCCCAAACGTCATGTTTTCCGATCTGGTAATGGTTTATTGATTTGTGAATTTAATTTTTGAGGTTATGTTTGATTTAGTGTATAAGAATTCGATTTTGGTTTGAATGCTCTTAGCCCTACCTAGACAGCAGTCTTAATTTTTACAATTGAGACGACTAAAACCACTGGAAATCGGCAGTCGTGTAATTTATTAGGGTTTCTCTGTACTGCCGTACTTCGTATTGTGTGTGTTTGCCTTATCACCTACCAAAATATCTCAAAAAAAAAAAAAAAATCTGGAGTCAGGGTAAGAATAGGGTATTTGCAGTTGCATTTTTCTTTTTATTATTATTATTTTTTTTTTTAGAAAAATCACTTTTTTCCTAAAAACCTCACATCTTTTAGATATTGAAATTGAAAGATTTTCATTGTGTGGTTGGTTTTTAAAATCAACATCCCATGATATAATTGATCAAGAGATTCTGTAGTATATTTTCAGCAGTATATCTGTACTGTTTAGACTTTATTAAACTTCAGACTTGCAGTTTCTTTCGGCAGTGTTATTGTATAAATTGTATAGTTGACTAGGAGATTGGATTAATTATAATCTGCATTCTTATATGAAGGATCTCCATTTAATAAAAAGGGAGTTTCAATTATAAAATATGAAGATGGTAGTATATCATGACAATTGATACTATATGATGAGAAAATATTGATTTGCCTAATCAAAAATTATTTGGATTGATGGTTGAGGCGTGCTCTTAGAAAATCTTCCTTTTGATCATGGAACTAAATTAATTTTATTCTCTTCCTGCTTCTCTTTCTGAAGCATTATGCTAGTTCCTTCTATGTCGAAGGTTAACTTCATATGCTGATATCTATCTCCTTGCAGAAATCTCCAGTTTCAGCTTAAGTGGAAATGGTTATTGATTCCATTGAACATAATTTTGAACCGGGGGAGGAAGTTGAAATCGGTACTAATGAAGAGGGTTTAGAAGGTGCTCTGCTTGCTGCAACTGTAATTAAGAAAGCAAACACTGGAAAATATCTTATTGAATACAAAAACCTCAGGAATGATGATGACACACTTTTTGAGAGAAGAGGTTGATGGACTTCATATTTGGCCGCACCTTCCTGATATTGGATTGGTCGACCGCTTTACTCTCTATGAAGAAGTTGATGCATGGTACAATGATGCTTGGTGGTTTGGTACGATTTCCAAAGTTCTTAAAATTGACAAATACACTGTTTACTTTCATAATTCCGACGAGGAGTTAAAGTTTCGTCACTTTAACTTGCAGGTGCATCAAGAGTGGAAAGATGGCAAATGGTATATTGGCTCCAAGGTACTACTTTCGCACAATCTTTGTTAACTTTCTTCCACTTGGATATATCTATATAATCCCTGCATTTGTGTAGAATAATTGTGATGCAATAAGCAGAAGCAGAGGCATATTTATTAACTGCGGAAAATTGTGATTATGTTACTAACAATGAAGTACTTGTGGCTTGCTTTGCAGGCTCTCAACTGTTAGCAGAGAACCGCCCCTTCTGGTTTCTGGACTGTGTATATGCTTCTGAAATGTTTCTTGGTGCCATATCAAAACCTTACTTTGAATCTTGGTCTTGAGAAACACTTGTATTTATGTTTGTTGATATTTTCTCCATATGTTTTGGTTATGCATAAATGGAAGCTGTTTTGAAGCAGGCCATGCTACGACGACGTCAGTTTGTCGTTGTTGTAAGTCAAAATTAAGCACTCCATCTGTTGACAGTTAAACAGCTTTGTTTATTACATTAGGTGGATGTGATCCTAATCAAATGAGCAGTTAGAAAACCCCTATTTTATTTCATCAACTAATCTCAATTTCTCGATAACATATATTAATGCACAAAATTAAATTTGAGCGAGGCTCGTGTCCTTTACACCATGCCCAAGCTTAATTTAAACCCCTATCAATACATAATCTTAAATAGAATATGGAGGGTGAGTGTTTGGGATGTGATCCTAATCAAATGTCCATTAAGATTAGGTGGATGTGATCCTAATCAAATGTCCATTAAGATTAGCATATTTTGATTAACACCCTCCTCTAAGCAGTGCGATTTTTAAGGTAACTCCAAGTATGCTAATCCTCAAGGTTAGTGCATAGCATTTGTAACTATCCATTTTAATTTTTTTTTGAATGGGGAAGATCTGGAGTAAATTAACGTCCTTGTAGGTAACTAAATTGCATATTTAGCGACATTAATGTGAAGGGGAAGATAGAATGTAGAGAACAAATATTGAAGAATGCAAAGAATAAGATCTTACCTTGACCCCAAAATGAAAGAGATGGTAGGGCTTGATCCATGTTGATGCTATGATTATCATCATCTTTCTTGCACAATTCACAGACAAAGGAAGAATCCCTTTTCTGCAAATATCAGTAGCAGAAATTTAGTCCACCTCAATAAGCAAAAACTGTCCAGTAAAAAGGTTCCTACTGGCACTAACGTGTAAAATAATACTGTCATCAGAAAGTTCAGGTAATAAAATTCAAAACACCTGGCAACTATTGCAGATCAACACAAGCATCCTGCAGTGAGTACAGCGGCAGCGTGAAGTGTAGTCATCAAATAACATGCCACAGAGAAGACATGTCCCCAAGATATTACTAGTATCTAAGCTCCCAACAGAAACCCTGGAAGAAAATGATCATGATATTACAAAATTACCATAATCTATGTCCTTAGCTCCTAATGTAATTCAACAAATTCAGGTAAAACAAAAATATTACATTTCCCATATTAAGCTTTGTGCAGGAGCGATGCAGCAACAGATAAACGTGAAGCAAAGAGAATTATTTCAAAGTGGAACATACCGATGGTCAAAAACGAATTTCTTCCTTTGAAGAAACCCCCGTCAGGAAATTGTTCCATGTATCTTTGAATTCCACCATATAACTGAAAATAGCCACATTTATGAACAGTTTGAGCATACTTCAAGTGAATAAAGATTTCAGCCCTCAGGGGCATTATTTTGCATTGCATTCCTCAACACCACCCAAACATGGAAAAGAAAGCATAGTTCAAGCACCAGCAGTCTGCAGCCAGTTATCCTAGCACACATTTCAAGGAGAACTGACTAAAAGCTTTATGCAAAAATGCCAAATTTTGAGTTCCACGAATATATAGGTTTTTACAGTAAAACATTTTGATTCTGAAATTGGCCAATTTTCCTTTAATTAAATGAGAGAACCCCCAACGGATCAAAGCTTAGATAGAATTGTAGCTTGAAAATAGATGGAGATCACTTAATCTTAGTCAATATGCCAGGTAATATGAATATTTGCAAACAGAAAGCTGGTGCACAACTTCAGAGAACTTATTCTATAGAAGTAATGTTCACACAAAGAAAGTGAAAAAATACACACAAAACAATACATAAATATCAGTAGCAGAATTAACTCATTTCTCAGAGGAACTCACCTGAATAACATTTTCAAAACCAGCTCCTTTAGATCTAATGTAGGCTGATGCCATCTCCCATCTAATTCCTCCAGTATAATACCTTCAAACGGCAACAAATGAATGATATAGATCCTCAAGAGTGTTTAACCCAATATGGCTGGAGGATAAATAATGCAATCGTAAAAGGAGGACATGAATAAAAGATAGTGAAGCAGCAGAGGACTGAAGAATGAAATAGACACTAACAGCGAAATTTCATTTTAGGGGGATCAGATGGCGGAGTATGCACAAGGGAAACAAGAGGCAATAGAAAAACTAAAGAAAGGCAACATTCACCAAATAACCAACAATTTAATGCACCATAACAAATTAAGAAAGCACTTCCTAAGTATCATCAAGAATCAAGAATAGATGACGATTAAAAATTATCCAAACAACAAAATATGACCTCTTGCGGTGACAGATTGCAAAAAGGCAGGCACAAACTTCTGAGCCATTTTGTGAACAAGTCATTTTAAACTTAAGCATATTACTTAATGCAAGTTGGAATAGAATCAATTTAATTGCATAATGACAGCAGGGGTGGCCTCTGGCCTCTATTAAAGGATAAAAAAGATTTCACCTTACCTAGTAAACTGAAGAAAAAAAAACATATGTTTATCAACAAAATAAAATCTTAAAAACTTATACGGATCATACATACCACATAGGGCTACAGTTCAGCTTGTGTTCAAGAGTTTAAATCGAGTACATGATATATTTCATAAAATTAAAGAACATAATCTGCATCATGAATACTCACATGAGTATATTTTTTCCTCGTAATTGCTGAGAATTTTTGTCAATCCAGGAGGGCAGGTCACTGTACTGCCTAATTTCTGGATCCAATGTTTTAACACCCGGAGAGTCAAACTTGCCTATTCTTGTCTCATACAAGTTCCTCGCATCTAACAGTATCAGGTTCTTGTCAGACATATCTTGACATTTCCTTGGGACGAAATAACAGAGTTAAATAGTAACAGGCTAGGCAATAATATATGCAGTTGGACGTCAAATATTAAATGCTTGGAGCCAAAGAAACATCAACAAGATGATAGGAATGACTTGGATCAAATTTCATTTGCCAAGAACCAAACCCAAGCAAATGAATACACATCACTACCAAACAACTATTGGAAAGGGGGAAATGAGAAACCAAAATCATAAAGCAAAACAAGAGTCAATACCAGCATTTTCAAGGACTGAATGAAATTCCACTGCAGATAGATGCCTGCCTGCATTTGAAACCTCCGGGGACTTCAACAGGGGATGGAAACTTAATGTTACCAATTCCTATGGACATTATGTTAACCTGTTTCAGTTTGAATGTGAGGGGAGAAAAAAAGAAACAAATGACTTCTACACCTCCAAATCCAAATTGAATTAGCTAGAGAAATATATGGGGCAAGAGAGGAACTTCTTACAACTAGAAAACCAACTGGTTCACCGTTATGACTAAAACATTATAGTGGGACATACCTATCCAGCACTGCTACATTCGCTCAAAGTTCATTCCTATGCAACAAAACCATAGAGAGAAAGAGAAAAGCAGTATACAACGATGGTGCTACAACACTTGCCATTTCTGTAATGCCAACAAGTTTCGAAAGTGAATTTTGAAAGCATTTTTCATTTAATAACTATATATGAATATGAATACTATAGTCCTCAGTATCTCTTCCCATCTCTTTCTTTTAAGTTCAGAGTTTAAAGGGATATAGTTTACCTCACTACATCCCAGCAGTGCTGCGTTTCACACAGATGCACAAGCAACCTTACACACTCCATTAAAACATAATTGTCTCCAAGCAGGGCTCATCAGGCACTAAGTTCACATTCATATTACTTCTTGATAATCCATATTTCCATCAGAATTAGAGTATTTTGTCCTGGCAGCCCCTTGACGTATAATGTTTTATTTCATATAGCATAATCCTATTTTCACAAGAAACCTTAAAGCAATCCTAAACTTTATCTTCAGCAACATCTCTCATTGTAGCTTATACGTACCCTTGGATACTTTTGGGTGTACATAATCACAACCTTGCACTTCTACAGTAACAATTACCACGGTAATATCCACTCTTACAACGACCAGTTCAAATTTTTCCTCTAATCATGCACACCCCCATTCATCAAATCAGCATACAGCACTACCCCAAAAACGAATTTGTAGGGCCATCATTAATTTAAATATATATAGTCCATATAAATATTCAAGTAAATTATGTTCAGCATAACCTTGACTACTCGTATAGAGAGAGATGTGAATCCACACTCTTTGGCAACTTGATCGTCCAACGGCTCCATGCAAGAGGCGAGTTTGAAGTCCGTCCCTTCAAACAAGGCATTAGATTTCACAGCCTCAATGTGTTTCTCCAATGCCGTCAATCTTCCACCAACCTACACAGCAAGAAAATGTTAAATCTCTCTGTGGGTAAAGAGAATAAGCAAATGAACCTCAGGGATGAAAATAGTTGAAAGCCTGTAAATAAAGGGAAAATACAGTGACATTGACGCCCTGAGAATAGAGGCGAACGCGACCGAGGAGGGAGAGGGATGTGCAGTTCAAATGGTAGAAACGGGAAAGATCTTCCAAGTCAGTGATGTCTGCGTATTTGTAGTACAGTAATACGCCATAGTTGCTTTCCTCTTCATTTCCGACTTTCGGATTGATGCCGAGGTCTGCCATCGATGAGTGACAGTTCTGTAAATGTGGGCAGTTTTAAACCCTAGAAATTTATTAAATGATGAAAAGAAACCGGTAATCCTCTATTACTCCTATTTTTTTATTTTTTATTTTGAAAAACAATTTTTATTTTTTTCTTAAGCTTTATTTAAAGTTGATACGGAGTATAATTATTTGGTTTATCCGTTCGTTGATTCAAAGCACATACATTTACGATCCTCGGCACATCTAAATAATCTCTTCTCAACTTTTAAATTTGGGGTTTACTTAGCTTATTTTGATTCGGACATAATTCTAGTAAATTCTAATAGTTGGATGGTTCTCTTTTGATCTAAGTCATTGAATTAAAAAATAATATTTTTTTTATTTAAAAGTTACTTATCAAATCAATTTAAACTTTTCAAGGAATTGAGCATTTGCAATTTCTAAAGAGTGTGCTCTTTATCCAATGAGAGAGAAAAAAAATTCCAAAGAGCTGACAAATACATTTAAACAATTCTCGATGAAGACTCATATAAAACACTAATTCTCTAATTCTGCACAGTTACCAATGGTCTACGCAGTGACTAAATATGCAGTGACCTACCATCAATATAATGAGATTAATAACATATTCACTGTGCAATAATCCATCTAATTATGCAACGCTAAATCAATATATTCATCTAATTATGTAGCGCTAAATCAATATGTGCATTATCATGCAACTCACCTCTCATAATTCCTAACTAATTGCTAAGGACATCAAATATGCGACGATTGAGCCGCTAAATCAATCTGCGCACCAGGCACCACCATGCAGCTGACCTCGCATAATTCCTAACTAATTGCTATTTATTCCATTAAATGATAAATGATTTCATTCCATTGTCATATAATTTAATTCAAGCCGAGGAATTACGGTTTAAGTAAACCGGGTATAAAAAAATTTGTGTCATATTATCATCTTAGCGGGGCGGGGGACCGGGGCCGGGGCGAGTATATCATTTAATACCGAATGCGCGTTTTGTATTCTTGTCTTCTCAACGCCTGCCTCACTCTCACACTTGTTGCTTTTAACTTTCCTCTGTTTCTCCTTTCGGCAATTCATCCAACTGCCCTTGAGCAGTGGAGAGAACTCCGACCATAACCCTGTCAAGATGTCGCTGCGGCCGAGCAGCAAGGCGGAGGTGCGGAAGAAGGGCTACAAGATAGGTGTTGACGCCGAGGAGGCACGCCGGCGGAGGGAGGATAATTTGGTCGAGATCAGGAAAAATAAAAGGGAAGATAATCTCCTCAAGAAGCGCCGTGAGGGTCTTCCCAATGGTAGCTTTAACCAGCAACCGCAGCTCTTCCCTCTCGATTCATCGCAAACTCCTGCCGCCATCGAGAAGAAGGTATTTGCGCTCCTGCCTATCGTTTTCGTCACTTTTTCTCAGAATTTGTGGAAATTAATTGTGGATTTTTCGTGATCTATTTAATCGAGATTTAACAGAGATAGTGATGATGGTTGTGATTTTTTTTTTGTTAAAACCGTGATCTATGATGTCGGGAGTCTTCCAGTGAAGTGGTAGATTCTAGATGAATTGGATTTATTTAGGATAATAATATATAATATAGGATGTGAAATATTTTTCTCATGACTTCAAACATGCGTGCCATAGGACGCTATAACTATCTTCTCTTGTAGACATGTCTGGCTTTATCAGGGAATGATATTTATTTGCAGGTTAAACTTTATCCAATCAGTTGAGTATTTCGTTATTGAAGTCAGTAAATTATGAGGTTTTCTTTCTTTGACGATTTTTCAATTTCATTATTCAGAACTTTCTAGTGGTTATGAGACTGAGAGGTAGGGATGTGACTTTATCATGGGGCAGATAAATTTAAAGCTCAGATGCTATTAATTTTGGGATTGGCATAAAAAACTTATTTTACTTCAGAAGGCGCTAAAAAACTTATTTTACTTCTGAAGGCGCTAGAATCACTTGATTTGATTAACATGCAGTTGTTGCAGTCTAATAGGCATATGCTCACAGTTAATTTCTCTGGCAGTTAGAAAGCTTACCTTTAATGGTTCAAGGAGTATGGTCAAATGATGCTAATGCTCAACTGGATGCAACTACCCAGTTTAGAAAGCTTTTATCGATTGGTATTCTTTTCCTTGAGACCTCCTATTTCCTTTATTTATTATTTATGGGATTATGCCTTCATCATATAACGTCTAAACTTTTCAGAACGTAGCCCTCCTATAGATGAGGTGATTAAAGCTGGGGTGATCCCTCGATTTGTTGAGTTCCTTGCTAGGCATGATCTGCCTCGGCTGCAAGTAAGTCTTCTGCTGTTATGCCCTGTTTTTACGTAAACAGTATGCAAATAAATCAAAACATGGGTTTTATTGGTTGCAGTTCGAGGCTGCATGGGCTTTGACTAATGTTGCTTCTGGGACATCTGAACACACACGAGTTGTAATTGAACATGGTGCTGTTCCAAGGTTTGTACAGCTCCTAAGTTCTGGAAGTGATGATGTTCGTGAGCAGGTATCCTTCTTGGAAAGATTTCTATTTAACCCTGGCTTTGAGTTGCAAGTTCCGACGGATAATTGATGTTGTTATTGGTAGAGGTTTATTATCACAGCCAAGTGCTTACACATCTGCACTATCTGCTCTCTTATAAGCAGGCAGTATGGGCTCTTGGAAATGTAGCTGGTGATTCTCCACCATGTAGGGATCTTGTTCTTGGGCATGGTGCCCTTGTGCCACTGCTAGCTCAATTAAATGATAAATCAAAGCTCTCCATGCTGAGAAATGCTACATGGACCTTGTCTAATTTCTGTCGTGGAAAGCCACCCACTGTTTTTGAGCAGGTCTTAGCCAGTTATATAATACAATCTGGTTATTTACCAATTTAGATATTTCCATGTTTTGGAACCATCACTTGTGTTGATGGTATTGTGAATTTGATGGGTAAATTAGTCCGTTTTCTGTACTTGGTCAGGTGAGGCCAGCACTGCCTGTTCTTCAGCAACTTATCCATTTGAACGATGAGGAGGTTTTGACTGATGCTTGCTGGGCTCTTTCTTATCTATCTGATGGAACTAATGACAAAATTCAAGCTGTGATTGAAGCAGATGTCTGCCAACGGCTTGTTGAGCTTCTCCTGTATGTTCATATTCCCACTGAAAGAAGTTGAACTCCTTTTGTTGCTCTCTTTTTTGTTTCACATTTTTTTCTGTATTATTTTTAATTAATTGAAATGCTTTTTCTTGTTGCTGTATGAAAAATAATTTAATAATATATTCAGATATCAATCTTGTGTTGTTAAGAGTATTTTGTTTCTCATGAAGCCATCCGTCGCCTACTGTTCTTGTACCTGCTCTTCGAACTGTGGGGAATATTGTTACTGGCGATGATGCTCAGACACAGGTAATTTGGACACGATGCAAATGATGTTCCCCCTGTTAAGATTTCTGTTTAGTGTTTATAAGATATATTTCTTTTCCTCATAGCTGTTTTGCTATATTGCAGCCTCTTGTTTACTATTGACATGTCTTTTTTTTTTTTTTGAGGCTTGGGTGGGTTTGTGCATGCATTAGAACTCTAAATTCAGTGCACAATTTTATTGGAGAAAAAAAAGAATGCGAGACTTCAGTTCAGTTTTTTATTGTAATCAATTAGAGGTTCATTGAAATATTAAGGGAATAATACAATTTTTTTTTTAAGAACATGGTTTACATCTGAATCTGTCATATTAATCTTAATTTGTATATTATTTTTCTGTATACATAAATATTAGTCTTAATTTTTATATTAGTTATCTATTCACATAAAATTATTTTTCTGTATACATAAATATTAGTCTTAATTTTTATATTAGTTATCTATTCACATAAATTTAAATTTAAGTTTATGATGAAATGTTAATATGTATAGTTTGTGTCAATTTCAATGTAATTATGCCGTTGTACCAGATAATGATACTTCATAGTTTGTGTCAATTTCACTGTAATTATACCGTTGTACCAGATAATGATACTTCATACTGACGTAGGATCTGCTCTTTATCATTTTTTTCTGGATCTATGTGAAAGACAATCTCTATGATCTTCTCTGCATTTGCTTTTTGTGTGATAAATTTGACAAACTGTTATGGTTATCCTTGTTAAGCTAATGTTTAATTTTGATATTCCCTGTACATAATCACATCTGTGTTGATTCTATAAATGTAGTATCATTGAGATGATTGTTCAAAATCACAATATTTGGTGGACCTTCTTAGATGATTTTCATATGTTTAAATCTTGCATTTGGTTTCATCTATTCTGAATGTTCACATAGTTGGCTTGATTGTTTTTCAGTTTGTGATACGAGTTCTTAACTGTCTCCAGCAACTGCTTACTCAAAATCATAAGAAAAGCATTAAGAAAGAGGCTTGTTGGACTATCTCTAATATTATGTCTTGATTGTTTTTCAGTTTGTGATAGACAGACGAGTTCTTAATTGTCTCCAGCAACTGCTTACTCAAAATCATAAGAAAAGCATTAAGAAAGAAGCTTGTTGGACTATCTCTAATATTATGGCTGGTAATAGAGCTCAAATTCAGGTACTTGTCAACTTTCTCTTCCTTATTAAGGGAACTATTTTCCCAACGATGTAAGGGAATCCATAACTTGTGCATATAGTTCAATCAGATGAATGATCACTCCATCTTTCTTTATTGATTGCTTGAGTAATTGAATCATTACAATGGTAAATTATGATTTTTCAAACATCTATTTTGATTTGTATTGATTAATTAGACTAGTGCTCATGCATGTAAAGGTAACATCTTCGATAAAAGGGGTCGAATGAGACTGTATATTAGAAATATAGCAAAAGATATTTATTTAAAATTATTGAGTGCCGCTTTCTTTCATTGAAAATAATAATTTATGATTAGAAACTTCCTTCCACTTTGCGAATATTGTTTTCTTTAAAATCAGCTGCAAATTGTGATTATGATTAGGAATCAATTTTTCATTTTCTTATTTTAAAAGACTCTTGCTATTGCTCTTTGATGTATACAGTTGTATTCTTATCTAGAATATTGAATTGCTTTGGATAGGCTGTTATTGATTCTGGAATCATTCTGCCATTGGTGCAACTTCTACAACTTGCTGAGTTTGAAATAAAGAAGGAGGCTGCATGGGCTATCTCGAATGCCACTTCCGGAGGATCTGCTGAGCAGATTAGGTATGTTGTCTCTGTACTGCATTCAATTATAATGATACACCTGTGGAAGTATGAAAGGCTGATTCCATTTTGAATCTTCTTCAATATCATGCTAACCCCTTGTACTCTTGACTGTATTATTTTTTTGTGTTTACTGTAGTGTTTGTTTATATGTCTATTTATATGTGCCAATAGATGTGCATATAGATAGATCAAGCTCCACTTGTGCCATCTAATATTCTTGATTATTGCTTTAATCTATCATATACATGACATGTGAAGTACTAGGAGGGTACGAGCTCTTGATACTAATCTTCCTATGTATCTTCGTTTATGATACATAGCCAGCAGAACAAGTGGGGTGTACTTGTAATTGAAGCGTCGTTGATCTTTTGTAGATACTTGGTGACTCAAGGTTGCATAAAGCCACTGTGCGACCTATTAATTTGTCCGGATCCAAGGATTGTTACTGTCTGCCTTGAGGGACTTGAAAACATTTTGAAGGTGGGTGAGGCTGATAAAGAAAATGGCCAAAATGGTGGAATCAACATTTATGCTCAAATCATTGATGACTGCGATGGACTGGACAAAATTGAGAATCTACAGAACCATGATAACAATGAAATATACGAAAAGGCAGTGAAAATATTGGAAAAATACTGGGTCGAGGAAGATGAGGACCAAAATTTGGGCGATAGTTTCACCTTTGGCAACAATCAACCAAATGTTCCTGCTGGAGGCTTTAACTTCGGTTGAAAAACGTATAGGAATATCTACTTTCAGGTTTGTTTGCTTTTTGTTGAATCGAATTTTGTGGCTGTCTCTTTTTTTCTATTTTCTTGTATATCATAGTTTTTGGCCTGGAAAATAGGTTTAAACAAACTGTTGGAATTGTTTAAAGTGCAAGCTTTGTTAATTTTACATAGTTTCTTTTCCATTACATTACAAAGAAAAGACCCTTTGCGTTTGTGTCTAGTGCTCTACTTGTCTATTCTCCTGCTGATCTTCATTTCTTTTCTTATCTAAAATCTTGATTGAGAAATTCATATTTTGCCTACTCTGCATTGTAGTCTCTCCCCCTCTCTTTTTATCAACCTCGCAAGTAATTTCATTTCTGTCATTTATGCCATTTATTCTAGTTTTCGAAGGAAATAATTTTTTTTATGGAAGTTATGCAATTTGATTACTTAATACCAATTTAAAGTTTAAACCAAATCATGACACCCATGACTTGTGAATTACTAATATAACCAACTTGTGTGTTTTATATCCCTTTTGAGTTTGAGCTTTATAAAATCTGGTGGTGATGTTAGATGCATTTTAGGATTGATAGATTTAAATAGGGTAGTAGTGAGCTTTTTTTTTTATTTAATGATAAAAGTTAATTTAAAACTTAATCAAAATGCACAAAAGTGGTGTACACTAAAATTTGATACTATAAATTAAGAATTTCAAATTCCTATCCAACTTCTTAAACAGCGAGACCCGTTCCGATATAATCCAAAGTACGAAAATGACCCTGCTTGACTATGAGCACGACGGAGATAAATATCTACTTTCATAAATTAAATATCTACGTCATTACCCTATAACATGGACAATTAAAATAAAATACTCCCTTTCAACCATTTTTTAATGGCCGTATATAATTACTATATATATTTAGGGATTTTCGAACCAATCACTCTTTAATCTTGTACTATCAAATGAAATCGTATTAGGTGAATCATCAATTTGGTGTACTGGTTCATGACTGCTATTAATTTGACACCTTAAATCATCCAAGAAATTTTGATCTGATAAACAGTGTTTAAATTTTCCTTTGTAGAAGCAATGTTATGTTATTTACACTTTTATGTCTACAGATACTAAGTAATTAACTAACTTAATGTGCTCTAATAATAAAGGCTTTTTAAAATCACATCTCACGTGAATTTAATCAGGCGATTTAATTTACAATTAAAACGAAAAGAAAAAATTAATTTCATTTACAATGATAAAGCAGTAGAAAATTCAATCCCTTTCAGATGGGCATGTGACAGATGGGATGGTACACATTTGTCACTTTCATGATCATCGAAAAATAATCTTATACTACATGTTACAAGATACATATTTCAGGAGATTGTGAACCCTATTTCATTTAGTTTTTTTTTATTTAGATTTTAAAAAACAATCCCCCAAAAAATTCTAAATCCAAACAATAAACATTAAATCTTAAAAATAATGTAAAATTTAAGCATTAAGAGTTCACATAAGTAACTATGTAAACTCTTTTACATAAGTATTCACCATATTTTAAATAGTATAATATTATCTATATATATTTAATAGAAGTAATTGTTTACGTAACTTTGGTAACAATTTTTCAAGTGTTATCATGCTCACCTCTACTGTGCACTTCTATAAATTGTTTGCAAAGTCATATCAAAATGTATTAATGAACATGGGTAACCATTTATCTGTTTATATTTATATAAAATTAGAAAGTAGAAACGAATAGAATGTGGCTCGAATTATATGTTGGATCCCATCATTTAATTAAAAAAATATACTGAAGGTGAACATAATTATATTACATCACTTGAATCCAGGTTTGTTTATTGATTAATCTCTCTCTCTCTCTCTCTGTATAACATTAGTTGAAGTGGTTGTCTCTGTCTGCCAGTCGTGTTGCACTTTTCCAAAGCAAATTTACCCGCAGACGAAATTTAAAAGTAATGTGGTGGGAAATTAGAAAAACGCCAAATTAGTTATTAAAAATTTTATATAAAATGTTTGACAAGGAAATGTGTCCAAATTATTTTTATAGTATCTTTTTGCAATGTGAAATATATAAGACAAAATTAAAAGACGAAAAAGGGGCAAGTATAATGAATTTGTATAGTATTATTTTATTAGATAAATAAATTACTCCCTCCGTCCCATGTATTTTTACCCACTTTCCATTTTGGGGGTGTCCCACATATTTTTACTCATTTCATTTTTGGCAAAAATACATAATATTTTATTACCTACTTTTTACTATCTCAACAACTTTAATTATTTTTTTACACTTTATTCATCATTTACAATAACTTTATTCACTTTTTTTTTAAATTACTAATATATCCCTACTTTCTCTTACATTGAATATTAAAAAATAAAACATTTTAATCTCCGTGCCCGTACAAATGGGTAAAAATACCCGGGACGGAAGGAGTATAATTATTTACTCATGTTATACATATGTGAAATGAATCGGCATTTGTTACAGGAGGTTGAATGAATCGGCATCTGTGGATTATCAAAATCTAAACAAACATAAGTATGCATAGATATAAGTGCAACATGTTACAATTAAAATGAATTATTTGTCAAAATCACATAAAACTTATTTCTATTATTCAAAATAAAATATACAATAAAATTTAAAACTTTCATACCCCTTTATAATGCAGCCTCTTATTAACATTGACAATAATATTTTTTTAACAAATTAAATGAATAGGGAAACTCCACCCAATCTGGAAAAACAAGCCCGTCAATCATGGCAATTATTTCATGTCTTATTATAAAAATAAAATTTTGTCCACTTTTATAATGTAAAATTAACTTATATAATAATCATGAAATAGAAAAGTAATTGTCAGGTAAATTAAGCAACTTAGTCTACAGTCTTTCTGCCTTTTTTTATATTTGTTAAAAAAAATAAAAAAATTGATTTGAAAAAACGAATAATATCTTAGAAAGAAATAGAGCATGCCAAAAATGCTGGAAATCCTCGAATCCATCGATGAAAATGGACGGCTGAGATCATTCTAACTACACCTTATAATTTGTCTTCTCCGAAATTAAGCTAGAATCTTCCTTCTCGATCGCATATTTGATCTTCCACTCACTCTCGCTCGGGAAAAATTGATATGGCTCGTTGGACGGCGGCGGCTGTTTTCCGGTGGGTGGACGTCAGCTTCTCGCTACCGACATCGTTTTTCCGGTGGCCAAGTTTTTTCGCCTCGTACTTGACGCCATCATCGCCGACATGGAGCGGCGGCTTTTTTAGCCTCAGCGCCTTCGAGCCTGGGCGGTGGGCACCACGCGTCGCTGTTAGGCTTCCCACTGTGGACGACGTCGTATGGTCCGTCGTCTCCGCCGTGGAGTCCGTCGCTCTCGTCTCCTTCCTCTGTTTCTTCTTCGTCTTCTGCGGCTGCACCATATGAGTGCGGATTTAGGATGATGAACTTTATGTACGTATGAGCAGAAATATAACCCTAAGCTTTGTCAGTTGGTTTTTTCGACTTCCAGTGGCCGTCGGAATTCCGGTCGGGGAATGGCGGTCGAAGTTTTGATGATGTCGGCGCGACTCAGCTCGTGGCTCTAGTGTTTTTAATTTAATTTTATTTTTAAAAAATGATTTGGAGTATGTTTTTGGTGGTGCTTGCCAATGATGGCCTGCCGCTTGACTGCTTTTGACTGCTTCATCCTAAGGGTATTTGCGTCAATCTATAATCATTACTAATTTTGTTGTATTTTAATTTTATTACTTCCTTAATTTAATGTTTTCACCATTTTAATTTTTGTACCATAAATGTTTTGACCTCTTTTAAAAAATTCAAAGCAAAAGATACACAAAAAAATTTCGTGATATCTCAGAGTAAAGCTTTTTTGAATCTCCATGCTGTGTGGATGAAAACAAATGTAAAATACAGGGAGTAATTTCTAAAAAGAAGTATTATAGTTATCAAAATCTCTAAATATGAATGTTATTATCGATCAATTGCAATTGTCAAACATTAAGGAAAAAAAAAAAGAAAGAAAAAAAAGGTAAAATTAAGGCGTGAAGATTTGGTATGTTTTTTAATTGCAGTCTTGCTCTCAATATACTACTCATACAATCTTACAAAAATAATAATTTAATCGAATATGAAAATGAAACAGGAGCAAATTCAATGATCAACATTGAAAATGAAACATCAATAATTTAATTAGAACGGAATAGAAATAAATCAGTTCCAGTGTAATGGGGATCTGCTACACCTGTATTTCAATGATCAACATTGTATATTTTAATGACAAAAATTAAATGTTCTTTAATTTTATTGTTTCAACTGCCAACCATACTCAACAGTTAGCGCCAGCCACACTTATTCACCAATCACCACGACCTTTTAAAGTCTTTCACAATTCAATTTCAATATTGGAGAAATAATTCACAATTCAATATTGGAGAAACAATTCAAGAAAATAAAACAAAATTCTTAAATTCGAGTTTGATTTGGGGTCTAAAAGAAGGGTGAATTCCTGATCTAACGTACGGATTATTGGATTGGTTTATATAATTTCGACGGAGTTAATAAATAATTATCCTAAGACTTAAAATTAAGCCATGAATTAAAATAATAATAACATTGTTATATTTCTACCTATTCAAAATAATAAATTTAATTTTGAATGAATTAAAAATAAAATGTGAGTATAATTAATATAGTAATTGAAATAAAAGACCAATTATATTGGGCCTAGAGGACCGGTGGGCTCATCAAAGATGATACTTATTTGGGCTTCAAAATAAAATTTCTTTTGGGCTTAAGGTAAAACAACAGAGAGGGAACACAATCCCAAACACTGTCGTTTATGCGTAGAAGAATCGCCGGAGAGCCCCGATTCTTCATAGGGTTTATGATTCCGTGCTTTGAAAAATCTGAAACCAGAAATTGATATTCCCATTCTGAAATGGCTCTGATGAATTTGGGCAGACGACTATCTTCAGTCACAACCCATTCGAATTTCGTATCCGGGATCGCGAATTTCTCCTCCAAATCCGGCTCTTATGTTGGTATGATGATAATGATTGTTTATGTATCATCTTTCTGAATATTTCTTTCTTCGAGTTTTCGATCAACCAAACGGTCTGTGATTGTTTAGATTGAAATTACAGTGAAGGTTGGGATTCCAGAGTTCTTGAATGGAGTAGGGAAAGGAGTGGAGAACCATGTGGAGAAGTTGGAATCTGAGATTGGGGACCTGCAGAAGCTTCTCGTCACTCGAACCATAAAGCTCAAGAGACTCGGAATCCCTTGCAAAGAGGTAAGTGCATTATTTCTTTAATAACCCCACAAATCTTACAGTAAATGATGCTTCAATGTGCTATGCAACCATAATCAATTAATCATAGCATTCTACATTGGATACATATAAAAGGAATTCAAAGGTCAAGAATTAGCCTAAAGGTTGTTAACTATGATGAATATCATCACCCTGCACATTTATGACTTGCGATTGAATGAAATGTTTCTCTCCAAATCCAGTCCACACTAAGCTCAGATGAACTAGTGGGAGGTTGTGTGTTGGGGGGGTTGGTGAACAGGAAACTACCAGACACCTGCATTTGTTATTATAAATGGTGTTGTTGTTCATCATGTTATTGGAATTAAGGAGTATTTAGTTGTATTAGTAGGTAGCAGTTACCATGGTAAACCTTTTGGAACGGACACCCCAAATGACAAAATAATACCCTTAGAGGCGGGCGGAGGGAGTATATATAACTAGGAAACATACCTTTAAAAGTAAAAGCTTCTGATCTTCATCCATCATGATAGTTTGGAGAGAATATCATATATTGATATGATAAATGCAGTAATTTGTTATGAAATTTAAAAACGGTGTACCAATTTATGGCTGTAGTAAGAGAACAGTTTTCCCTTGTCCAGTTATCTGGTCATTATCAGAGTGCTCAACTCTTTTGCATGTTTGTGGTACAAATTATGTTGATTAGATTACTGCCCTCATGTCTCTAATCACAGAATATCTACCTTGTCTTTGTTTCTGCAGAGAAAGCTGATACTAAAGTATGCCCACAAATACAGGCTTGGACTGTGGAGGCCAAGGGCTCAGCCTGTTAAATCTTGATAATGTTCGCAAACAACATTTGCTGCAAAATGGGCTACTGCAGGACTTGATCTTTTTGATATAGAATTCCAAAACACGTGTGTTTTTTCAGGCTACGAGTTTTGTTCCTTTTTTGCTTGTCATCATGCTTGACTTCTTTTACAATTAGTTCGTTTATGCAAATGACTGTAAAAGTTGATGAGTAAATGAATAATTGAATGCATTTAATGTAGATCCATCTTTTATTAGATTTTAAAAAAAAATGTTTCATATTTAGGCCGGAGTACAATTATTCTTTACACGGCGAGCCTCATGTTTTCCCCCCAATATGTGTTCTTCATAAATCATGAGTGATACTCCATTTTCACACATTTAAGAATTTGGATTGATCTGCGTAACAAATCGATTGATAGTATAATCTCAAGGATTATAAGGCAAGTTACAAATATTATTTAAGTGGCGAAAAGAAAACTCTTAATTTTATATGAACAGCCCTTGTATTCCATGCCATTTTTACTGCAGCTCAGAATCACATACTTGAGTCCTGCGCCTAAAAGCCAAAAATAAATCTGAGAGCCAGAATTCAAGAGACTAAAGTGTTTAATCGTCATCGTTGGATCAAACTGTTCTACATTCTGATAGTTTTTTGTCAGATTCTAACCAAATTGTGTCGCGTAAACAGACACAATACATATTTCTCGAAACACAGTACAAGAAACTGAAAAACTAGTATTGTGGCGAATCAGCTTCAGACATCAGAATCTCCTTCCTTTTCAAACTTGCAAAATCACAAGAAACTGAAAAACTCGCATTGTGGCAAATCAGCTTCAGACATCAGAATCTCCTTCCTTTTCAAACTTGCAAAATCACAATGCCGCGTCATAAGATCACCAAAGCTGAAAGAAAATCAGGATCAAAACTAAGAACAATATCAACACATTACCAATGCTGTAAGAGGTTCAAGGCACTAGTTGGCCAATATATTGGGGACTAGTGCCTTGGTGGGGTGAGTAACAAAATCATAAGGGGCCAACTTTGGAAAACCGGTGGCAGTCAAGGGAAGATTAATGACTTTGTGGGGGCTGGGAGAGGTCAGTTACAATTGAACAGGAGATGGCATCTCTTGGTGAAAAATGAGACTCCAAACATATATTGTTGAAAATTGAAAAAGATACCAGACATGGAAATTAATATTAATATGTAATCAAAATAAAAAAATAAGGATCACGCCTCGTTGAAGTTCCTCTAAAGTGAAATGTATAAGAGTCATGGAACAGTTTAATGAGAGCAATCTACATTCCTCAGCTATTACAAAAATTATGTTAATCGATATCCCCAAGACACAATTTGAAGGTTGAAAGAAGAAAAAGAAGAAAAAGAAGAAAATCAGAGCCTTACATGTGAATCGGGTAAGGCAACACTATTGGCATCACGTTCGTGCACCCAGGAGTCCTGAAGATTCAACAATGACAAGATCATGTTATTCTGTTAAGTTACTTTACCAGAAATTGGAAGATGCTGGTACAATGTAGGTTATTGTATCTATCTATGTAACTAAATGGATAAGTGCTGTCATAATGCTCATTTCAATGAGAATTTCAATGAGAGAAAGAACGAGTACATTAAGCAAATATGAGGTTACAGAGTGAGGCCCGCATATTAAAAATATAGGAAGTGTGTGTGTTTGTGAATGATTATCTGCTAAATGTATGAGGACAAGCATTGATATAACAGGATATTACCTTGAAAGATAATCACCAGTACAAAGACTAGAGTCAGCAAACAGGCGAAAAAATTAGTGCTAGACGAAGATGACTTCTCTTTTTTAGTTCTTCTCAAGGTAAGGCTTCTTTCCATCCTTCTACGTTTCGCATTGACATCAGTGATCTGCTTCAACAACATCATATCAGAAGCATCCAGCGAGGGACCTCTTGGAGGACGAGGAGGCTTTGACGTATTGGCACACTTCTTCTTCTTAGTCTTTTCCTTGTCTGTTCTCTCATGTCCAAAATTTATCATTTTTTGCCTAAACATTCCTGACTGCTCAGTGCCCTTGGCAGACATTTCTTCAGAAATTATTAATTTGTTATATGAACATGAACAGTCTTCACCATTTGTATTTTCACTTGGTGGCTTGGAACTACATAACTCACATACCCTACCCAAAGGGTTCTTGGAATCCTCAGAACCCAAACCTATAATTCTGTTTACTTCTTCCTCACTGGTACCCCCACTCTCCAAGTCAATGTCAAAATCTAAATCACTTCCACTTGAATCTAGCAGACTCATGCTCCAAAACCACTTAATGAAACTAGTAGGCTGCAACAGC
This sequence comes from Pogostemon cablin, assembly GCA_023678885.1. Taxonomy (NCBI): domain Eukaryota; kingdom Viridiplantae; phylum Streptophyta; class Magnoliopsida; order Lamiales; family Lamiaceae; genus Pogostemon; species Pogostemon cablin. The sequence goes on along the minus strand of CM042952.1, from coordinate 31,546,096 downwards.
GAATAGATTACAACAATACTGTACTGAACAGCCAACTTGCATCTTACACTTCACCTCAAAATTAGGCCACCATAGATGTGAAATCTATTAGGTAAAGTAAAAATCAACAGCAAGAAGGCATAGTTTTCTGGTTGTTCACATTTCGACATGAAGTCGACAATGCAGTCTTTGCACTCAGTGTCCTGCCTTAAGACATGAAACTTATCAAATGCAGTAGCAGACGAGATTAAGGTCTACTCAACAAGGCATAAGGATATATATATTACATGCGAAACAGGGGCAATATCCATTGTCCATTTGCCCACGAGCAGACATATCTGCGTGTATCAATGGACATTAGATAGTTCAAATAGTGTAATCACCACCCACTGTAGTCAGACCATAGATGAGCCATTACGCATCTTGAAATGAAGAGGCCTATATCCATATTCATGCTAGTCTTTCAAGGTCAAAATTCACCATCGGCGGACCTTTCTATAAAATTTCTCGAAAAGGAAGCTTAATCTAGTCAAACTTACCCCTCCTATTTTACTACTCATAATTCAGAATCGCCTCTCGGCATTTCAAAAGAAACCCTATTGCGGAGGGCAGGGGCGGATCCAGAAAATTCATTTGGGGGTACGACATACTCCCTCCGTCCCACCCAAAGGGTTCCTTTTTGTCATTTTGGTCGTCCCACCCATCCACGTGCAAAAACTACCCTTGCCGTGGGACGTTAATTGAACCTATGACCTACTAGGTAGAATTTACACGGGGCGGATCCAGAAAATTCATTTGGGGGTACGACATACTCCCTCCGTCCAACCCAAATTCATTTGGGGGTACGACATACTCCCTCCGTCCCACCCAAAGACTCCTTAATCCACGTGCAAAAACTACCCTTGCAGTGGGACGTTAATCGAACCTATGACCTACTAGGTAGAATTTATACGTAAGCCACTATTCTAAGAGCACTCTTTGATAATAATTCCATATATATATACTCATATTTTTCATTTTGGGGGTACATCTGCCTCTTGGGGGGGGGGGGGGGGTAACAGGAACAAGGGGTATGGAGCAAAAACAATGGGCAATAAAGACAACGGGAATCGAGAAAGCGCCCATACCCATGATTTATTCGATACAGAAAACAGGCATGAATACATGTATGAAAACGAAGCGTAAATAATAAATGGGAAAAGACGATGAAGGGTAAGGTACCATGAATTCGTATCGTCGGAGAGTGGAAGAAGAAGAACAATGGACGGAAATCTTCAAGTCCCGAACGTTGGGGTTTGATCCGGTCAATGCCCTTCCATTTCTTCTCTCATTCAAATATTTACATTTTTATTTATTTATTTAAATAGCAGCAGATAATTAATACGCGTGTATAATGTGCCACTACATAATTTTATACATTTCTCTTTCTATATATTCTCAAAATATATCATGTGCCACTACATAATTTTTTACATTTCTCTTTCTATATATTCCCAAAATATTCTACTCCTATGTACCATTTTGGTAAGATCATGTTAGATTGTAAGTCACATGTTTGATAGATCATAGAGGGGAAGTTATTCCTCTAATTAGGAAAGCATTGATCACAAGGGACAACGATTGAAATTTTTTTCTTATTTATATGTCAATTACTCCTTCCGCATTGCTTTTAAATTAAGAGATATTATAATATTTTAATATATATTTTTTTTAAATTAAGAGATATATAATATTTTAATGTATAGTGATATAAAATAAATAATGTTTAAATATAAGATGAATAGTTGTATTTAGAGCTGTCAAAATAGGTTGGTGGGGCGGTTTATCCCACAATCCACCATTTGATGATCGGTCAAAATGTCAATTTTTTTTAAATTAATATTTAAATATTAAAATTTAAAATTAAAAAAAATTTGGGGGGTGGGGTGGGTAGGGGTGTATTTTTATTATTTAAATATTAAAATTTAAAATTTAATAAAAAAAAAATTTGGAGTGGTAGGTAGGGGGTAGGGCTGGGTGGAATATTTTTATTATTTAAATATTAAAATCTAAAGTTTTTTTGAAATTTTTTTTTTGGGGGTGGTGGGGGGTGGTGTTGGGTGGGGTAGGTAGGATGTAGGGGTGTGTGGTATTATTTTTATTATTTAAATTTAAATATTAAAATTTAGAAGTTATTTTTTAAATTTTAATTTATAAAGGTGGGTTGATGTTGGGTTAGTGGGGCGGTGTGGTTAGCCTACACTTTAGTGGGTTTGAGTGGGGCGGGTAATTTTGGGCTAGGTAATTAGTGCGTTTAGGTGGGTTGGGGCGGGTTGAGCCCACTTATCTCAATTCATTTTGATAGCTCTAGTTGTATTAGTCTTATGTATAGATAATTAAGTATTTTGTTTGGCCTAATTAAAAAAAAAAAAAAGAAACATGAGCAAAATGGAACTTTACTTTTTTAAAATCATAAAAAATAGCAAAACGACAAGAAGGATAAAGCCATTCATTCCTTTTAAGAAAAGAGTGAAAAAAAAAACGGAACAAAAGCTAAAAAAAAGCAAGTGTCTTATCCTTAGACTCGTTGAGTGGAAAAGCAAAAATAAAGAGCAAAGTTGTTCCGTAACCCGTAAGGGTTCGCTAGTTCACAACAATTTCTTTTAGTATATATATATATGGCTTAAAACTTAGAAATAATCGGATCATAGAAAGTATCAGTCCGCTAGCTCGCACCCTTTATTAGGGAAAGAGTTGTGAATCTCTTTGTGTAAATCTTAACATGGGATTGAGGGAATATACATTAGTGACGTGTATGTATAATAGATGTGAAATTATACCTCTAATTAAAAAAGTATTAATCATATCAACACTGATTGAAATTTTTTTCCTATTTATATGCCAATTATATATATTAGCTACATATAAGATATATATATATAGTACAGAACATTAAAAATGGCAAAATACTACTACATAAAATTAACAATGACTTAAATTCAATAAAAAAATAAAAAATTTATAGACATTCTTTAGAAAAAATAAAACTTTTTTTCTCATAAGACAACAAGTTTTTTAAAGTTACCAATCGACCAATCAATTTATTAATTTCTATTAATTTTATTCCAACTCTTCATCTTTAGTCAAATGTCATGCTAGTGTTAAAGAAAACTAGCATTTACTCGGGCAGCGCATTGCGCGGACAGGAAAATTTTTAAAATATTTTTTTATATATTGTATAATTTTCTTTTTTTATAAGGTTAATAGAATTTTCTTAGAATGTGAAGAGTATTTTTTCTATATCAAGCAGTGCTTTTCTTTTTGTATGTTGTAATTTTTTTAGAACCATTCAACGTATGTTTCTTTTTTTGTATGTAACACGGGCAGGAATTTTGTTAAACTTTTTTTATCTAAACTTTGACAGTGCTTGGTCTATGTAGGGATGGCAACGGGTAGGATTCTCACTTATTTTGGGGTAGTCGTATTCATATCCGATTTAAAAATAATAACCCGTACCCGTTCCATTTAAAAAAATTATTATGGTCCCCGTACCCGTTTAATATTAATTTATTTTATATATATTTTTATTTTTCGTTGTTTTAATAAATATAATAATTATTATTACGTTATTATTAATAAAATATAAAATATAAAATAATATAAATTTTATTAATTTAAATAAATATTTAATAAATATGATTAAATAAAACTTATAACAATTAATTAAATATATAAAATATCTCATAATATATAAATTATATAATATATGAGATTTTTTACAATTACCCTTACTCGTCCCAAACCCGTTTACAACTACTCATATCCTTCCCGTTAGGGTATCCATGCGATGCACGGGATTGTATTTGACATTTATAATTTTTTATATTTAATTTTAATTCTCTAAAGACAAAAAAAGTTATAGTGATTCTAAAAATATATATAATCGTAAAGACTTGCTGATTATCTACGTTTTAAATTTTGAATATTAAAATTTTAATTTTATATTCTTATTATATTTGTCTATTTTAAGTGTAATACGTTGAATTTTTTGGAATGAAGTTAAGGTTATGTTTTTTAAATGAAATTATTTTTATATTTTAATCTGTTTATATTTGTTGTATTTATTATATATCAATTTATCAAATTATGTCTTTTCTGTATGTTTCAATGTCGTATATGCTTATAAATGTTCAATGCAAATAATTGTATAGCTAATATAGTATGTGCATTAAGTTTCATACATATTTTCTTGAATCGTAAAAAAAAAGAAGTTATAGAATATTCAAAATATAATATTACAAATCTTATTATTTGTGAAGAATAACATATGTTTTGTAATTTATAAGTCCAATAACTTTGTAATATGTTTTGCAAAGCATAACTAATTTAGTTCAATTTAGTACGTCTAAAACGTTTATCTTATATATTTCGCAAAACTCAAAACTTTTTTGTCCAATAAATTTCGTAAATGTTTTGCAGATTTTGGAATAGATATTAGAAGATTGCACCTGTATAAACTGCTCTGCAATAGATTTCTTAAATCGTTAAAAAAACTATTGAAATTTCAAAATATAATATTGCAAATTATATTTTTTTTTGTTAAGAATAACATGTGATTTGTAAGTTATAGGTCCAATATTTTTGTAATATGTTTAGCAAAGAATAATCATTTTAGTTAAATGTAGTAGGTCCAAAACGTTTATTCTATATATTTTGCAAACCCCAAAATTTTGTTGTCGAATAAATTTCGTAAATGTTTGTTTTGCTGATTTAGGATTGTCATGGCAAGACTGCACTTACATAAACTACTCTGCAACAGAACTTCATAGTCCTTTCAATCATTTCACAAAGAAAGAATTAAAAACCATAGAATTGTTTAATTGAACAATGAGGAAGGAATCTTCTCAATGTAATTAATTAAAAAAAAATTCTTACACACGTTTTAAAGTTATTAATAAATAACAAATTATTCATTATAATGTAATTTAGAGTCTAACTATGGTGTATCTGTAATAAATCTTATGTAAAATGTGTATCACTCTTAGATTTATTTTTTAAAAATTTTAAAATAAAATGTATAATTACAACTATACCCTAAATTTAACCTATAAACCCTTAGGTGTGCACTCCAAAATTATTCCTAATTTAATTATTAAAATAAAATGTAATAACCATAATGCATTTTGAAAAGATATAACCTTAATATCTATTTAATGTAATATTAACCTTAATTTTAAAGTTACCAATCGACCAATCAATCTATTAATTTTATTACTACTCTTCATCTTTAGTCAAATGTCATGCTAGTGTTAAAAGAAAATATATTATGTTCGTATAAATATAATAACATTCAATTGTAATCATCAAGTTTCTAAAAGGATGTGTTGGGTGGATGCGGTCGTCCTCGTCGTCTCTCTGGTTGACATCGCCGGAGCTTCGCCTGAGGTGGTGGAACGTGGTGCTCAGAATTCTAGGTTTTGGCTCACTTAGAGCCCATAAAACACAATGGAACAAACCCACCAAAGGAACCCACTAACACCCTCACACCCTTGCTCCTCACTCAGCCTCTGGCCTCCGAACGGATCGGAGGGGAAACAGCACGGCATAACAGAGTGAAGTAGTGGGGTGAGGCGTCTGTTCTTGTTTTATGGATGTACTACATCAGCGTAGCAACTAAATTGGGGGAAAAAGAGTATGGGTCTAGCCCGAGAAGACCAATAATTGGGCCAACAAGTTCAAAGGGCCCAACAGGATGGATAATTACACATATACCTATGACAATGTTGTCCCATGTTACAATTAAATTCCGAATTAACATTAAAGTGCTAATTTATCAAATATCTGCCATTGAAAACATGCATAAGATATAACTATTAACGATGATACATTAATTTTAGACAAAGAACCGAATTATATTAAATTGGTTCTAACAAATTAAACCATACAATAATAAGTAATCATTATATGTAGAATGGTTACTCGAAACTGATCTTGTGGCCAATCTTATAGGAAGCAAAAGCATCAATACATGCATACTCAATCTGAGCTTCATTAAGCACTCTAGCTTCCCAATTACTCATGCAAACATGCTTTGGTTTTCTCATGTTCAGCCCGCACACTTCGTACGCCATGTCCTTTAACCCGGGCCTACGGAACCTCCCAGGCCAACGGGCCTTCGCCGCAGCCCGGACATCCATGGTTCTGCTACAGCCCAGCCCGTACTCGCTCCTCAGCTTAGCAACATCATCATCCACCTCAATACCAACAAAGGTGAAGTTGGGATTAAGCAGAAAGCCCTTGATTGATTCCGGGATTCCGTCCATGTAGAAGAGCTGCAGGATTAGACACTTGTCGTTTATGCACAGCTGGAGAGTAGCTGATTTGTTGCTCATGGATTGAATCGGGTGGGGCCGCCACTCCACGTCGAGCCCAACCACCGTCGGCGTACCGTCGTACATGGATGTGATGGCTTCGGCCCACTCGGTGGCGGTGGCGGCCTTGTCCGTTACAGTGGTCTCGATGGTGGTTCCGGCGAATGTGACATAGTATTTGGAGAGAGTGGGGTTGAATGATATGGTGGTGGGAGAAGAGGATGATGATCCGTACATTTTTTGATCGATATGATGTTGCTTGTTGGAGTTCCACTCTGACCACCGTATATTTATAGTGTAAAGAGAATGGAATGGATAAATATCAATTAATTATTCACACTTATTTTTTTTTAATAAATGAATACGAAAAGTTTAATTCATCTGGTAATGTGATAGTATTTATTAGGGATAATACATAATTAATCAAGATTTTATTTAATTAAATAGATTTTATTTTACTTTATTTCATAAATCAGAGAATATGAAGGGGCATAAACGAGTGGCATAGGATACGAGTATGTTTATGTGGAATAGACATACATACCGTATGTATGCAAATCATACTATTATTACAGGCGGTCATAAATGTATTTATGAATGATTACTAAATTAATATATACATATAAAATAGAAAGATCCAAACAATCTCTTCCACTAAAAACTCAACCCTTAAATTATTATATTGATTTCATATACATCAATATCCAGCATCGAGTATGTTTAATCGGAGTAGGCATGATACTATTACAAGCGGTCATTTTTATAAATAATTGCGAAATCAATACATAATACATGTGATAGAAAGATTCAAATAATCTTCTAATTTACGTATTTGCCAAAAGAAAGTGCTGAATTTCCTCAACATTGCTAAAAACCATCGCTTCGATTTTTATACTAATTTAATATATATCAACGAGTCTAGCATCGATGTTTATGTGGAGCATGTACATACAGTATGCATGTGACCGTCATCTTTAAATATAAATAAGAAATTAATACATAATATATAAGACAGAAAGATCCAAATAATCTTCTAATTTTATGTATGGTCCAAAAGGAAGTGCTGAATTTCCTCCTAAAACTCAGCCCTTCGATTCTTATATTGATTTCATATATATCAACGGCAGTCCAGCATCGAGTATGTTTATGCGGAGTAGGCATACATATAGTGTATGCGGATTATACATATAAGATAGAAAGATCGAAATAATATTCTAATTTTACGTATTTGTCCAAAATGAAGTGCTGAATTTCTCAACATTGCTAAAAACACAGCCTTTCGATTCTTTTACTGATTTCATATATATCAACGGTAGATTATCATCAAGTATGTTTATGCGGAGTAGCCATACCTACAGTATGTATGCAAATTATGCTATTACATGTGGTCTATCTTTAGAAATAATTACGAGATCAATACATAAGGAAGTGCTGGATTTCTCAACTTTATAAAGATTCAAATAATCTTCTAATTGTAAGCATTTGTCCACAAAGCATGTACAAGTCCGGGCAAACTCAATAGTGACCACCATGAATTCTTAAGAAAGCCATGAAACCATTTATGCCCCTGCATTATTAAGAAATAAATATTTCTTCATAATATAATCACCCATTCAAACTCTTTTTTTTTTTGAAATTGTTTTTAAAATTTGTAGGAACGTGAATCTTAGAAATACACATATAATACTTGATCGGCGTGAAATTCACCTAGAATTTTGGGCTTAACTGCATGAATTTAATTGGATTTATTTGACTTTAATTCAATAATTAAGTATGATTTTAATGGAAATTCTATTTATTGCTTAATTAGTTTGAGAAAGGTATTTTTGTTTATTTTTACAGAAAAAGGGTGATTTTGAGACAAAAATAGATTCTACAAGTGAAAAGGAAGATGTGGGAGAAACGAAACTCGATTTGGAGTTGAAACGAGCAAGAACGGGCCAAAGGAAAATTTGCTATAAATCTCTTTTTTGTCTCATGAGCTAAATTATCTCACATTGATTACTTATCACAAATTCCTCTTACTACCACTGCATGAACTCACTTATACCACATTGGAAACTCACTCAAATTTCTCTTACCAATACTACTATAAATACTCTCTTCCATGAAAGTCACCATACATCAATTCTCCATCAATTAAATTCCATTAAATTGAATCATTAGATTCAAAGAGAGCTTTTTCACTAAAGATCTCCATAGTTGATATCTCTCCCCCTTTCGGGGTGAGGGATCCGTCCGTAGTTTAAATATTTTTTTTTTTAGATTAAGATTTTTATTGTTTTCCAAGAAGGTGGGGACACCAAGAAAATGATGATCCTCATGAATGTAAAACTTCATTAGGTGAAATTTAATCCTACTTATTATTTTAATTTGCTTTGATGGGTGATTGTTGCACGTTTATGTTTCTTGATTGAATTTCCGAATATGATTAGATTTCGTTTATAGAATATGTATGCATGCTTTAATTTGGGATTAATGTCTTTGATATTAGTGCAAATGTGATTAGGTTGTGTATTGTGTATCAACATGTCTTGTTGTTGCTTTCACCTTAGTCGCTTTACATCATTATCATATGTGAGTTTTTTCCATTTATTGCATGAGGATTAATATGGGGGGAGTTTGACCAAAATATTCCTATGTTTATAACTACATAAATGAACACTAGCAAGATTACTTGTAATTAAGTTAGTGAAGGGAACCAAACCTTAGTGAATTCATAGTACGAAAAGGAATATTACCTATGATTTAGTACCTTTTGGGGAACTCGTACGTGTAATTAGTACCTATTGGGAGGTGTTCACTTTGGTCTCGATCCTATGTGCTATTTTGGGGTCCTTGTAAGGGTCTACATCATCTTCATCTCGAGAGAGAGTTTAGGTGGAATTTGTGATCGTCCTTACCATGATTAGTTTAAAAATGAAATCAATTAATGATTGTTTGAGTGCATCGAGAAACTACCATTGCATATAAAAATATTATAATTAGATTTATTCCTTTGCATTTTATTTCCTTTTATTTTTCTTATCACTCCTTCCAATCGTGCCTAACTAATCATGATATTATACCCAGAGGTCATCAATCCTAAATTCCCCCGGTTCGATAATTCAACTTGGTTGCCCGTTCCTACACGACAAGAGTGGGACTTTAGTTGACACTCAACCAACATTTCCCCCTCAAACAAAGTCCCGCAGCTAGATCATCCAGATTGAGGTCCGAACATCCCACAAATCCTGGGCTGATTAAGTCTGAGGGCTGACTCTGATACCACTTGTTAGGTTTATCCGGCCCCTAGTATAGTCAGGCCGATGTGGGCCCCTAGAATAATTAGGCCCACTCATTCCACACACCCAAAAAACCTCATGTTAGGGAGAGTCCAACTCACACTTATAAATCTCGGGCCGCTTGCTCTTTTACATGAAAATTGCGATCAATACTTTAATAAGTAAGGCGATAGAGAAAAATATATTATCATTACGATGGGTATTAGAAAATGAAAAATGCGTTATCGCTAAAAGAAGTATACCCTTTGAAAATTGAATGATCGTGGTTGATGTTTTTACAACGTCAATCCCAAGCTAATAATCTAATTACTCTAATTTTCCTCCCAAAGAAATTATTATCTCAATTACAAACCAATTCTGCACCTTCCAATTTATTCTGATCGATTTAACCCAATTTTTTATCGTAAGAATCCGAAGTATCCCCATTCTTGGTGGAGCCATTACGGTTCTTTCGCTTTGATCAGTCATCTGCATGAGTATCAATCGAGAAGAAGAAGGATTATCAGTAGTATTTGGGACTGAGAGGAAGTTGAATTTTACTTTCTTGATTATTAGGGTTCGTTGTTGTTCAGGACCATGGGTGTGGTTTTCATTGCTCATGGTCAGCCATCCGCAGTTTGGTTTTGCCAACCTCATGCTACATCGTCGTATTGTTTTAAACAACGCCCTCGACGATGGTTGAAACTCCGTTTCACCCCTCCGAGGTACCTCAAAATTTGCTTATCGTTTTAGAGTTTAGGGTTTAATTCGCAGTGAATTTTATGTTGCGAGTAATTTGACTTTGTGTTTGGGGGTGCCCTATTTATTTGTTGAAATTCGTTCGTGTGTAATGCATTTTTGCTTTGAGTCTTGGTAATGTTATTTCTATTTAAATTTGTAGAACTGAAATTTTGTAAAAATTAAGCAAGCATTTTACTGGATGGATTGCAGATGACTCGAACATGGGCTGTTCTAAGAATGTCTTATAGGCTGTAATCATTCTCGAACGCATGTGTAATGTTTTAGCAGCTTTATATATCTGAATGGTTTTTCTTACCCTTGGTAGTGAGTTTTGGATTTATTCCGTTGGTGAATCCACTGGTCCATTTTGATGTTCCCAACGAACTTGGGGACATGATTTACTCGAAGTTATAAAATGTGGAGGCAAAAATGACTAGAAAATAGTTAATTGGTTCCTTCAGAGCTTAAAATTGGTAGTTTAACTGTTTTGATTGACTATATTCCTATATTAGACGAAGTCATGCTATACTTGCATATCAGTCTGTATTTGGGTGAAAGTAAGTGGTGTTAACAACTGAAATTATTATGTCTTTTATTCATTGCAGGTCTGGCACTTTTAGTCTAAGGTGTTCATTTACTGACACTGATCTCATCAATTCTGCTGCTGATGATGAAGTTCATGAGGATACCTCATCTCTTGAAATATATTCTTCAGTTCCAATTGTTCATCTCAAATCTGATTTGCTGGAGATGGAAGGATTGAAATTACTTGGTGGCACTTATGCAGACACCATTTTGACAACATTGCCTGTAAGTTTGGAGCATCTCATAATATCCCCTTTGTTAGAATCAGAATCCTTAACAGTCTTGGATATCACAATTTCTCAACCTTATTGTTTGTTGCCTTCTCCCTGGAATTAACAGGTTTTATCAATGGAGGAGCAGAATTCCATTGCTGCAACTCCTGCTCATCCAGCTGGCCTCTATGGTTAGTTTACTCAAAAAAGCAAATTATAGGAATTTGTTTTCAATGGAATTATAAGATATTTTATTGTTGAATATGCATCTCTAGGTGAAAATTAATTTTCATGTAAAGCTTTTATAAGAAACTATTTTGGTCGACTAGAGATTGAGTATACTAATCATTCTTGAAAGGAATTTCCAGGTTCAAAATAAGTCACAGTAAAAGGGACTGCAAACTTCCAACATTGGTGATGTTTTTGGTCTTGATTCCTCACACGAACTGAAATGCTAATTTTTCTGGCATTGCTAAACTTTTCTTAAGTATAAGAACTACACAATTCAAATACCATCTTCAATGTTCATTCTAAGGTATTTCAAGGAATAAATGAAATTATTTTAGAAGATTTTTTTTTCATCGTGCCATGTTATATATCTCTAAAATTCTTTAAAGTGCGTTGCTTTCTAGTAACTTGTTCTAATGCAAGTAAAATTATCCTGTAGCTTGTTTTTTCATCTATTTGTGTTCACTCATCTTCTAAGAAAAGTTAAATGTATAATTAGCTTTATATGCTAGCTGCTTGGCTGGAAATTTGGTTGAGCAGCTCTGGAATTTTGCTTGGCCAGCTGCCATTGCATTGATTCATTCTAGTCTTCTTCCTGTAGCTGTCATTAGCTTCTTTGCAAAGGTATATATCTTAGAATTCCCCAGGCCTTCACTATCAGAAGCTGTTGTAATTGACTACGTGCCATGTTTATCTGAACAGCTTGCCGTCATAGTTGGGGGCCCTTTGATAGGGAAGCTTATGGACTATTTTCCAAGAGTCCCTGCATATAACTGTTTGACTGTTGTCCAGGTATTCTTTATTTCAATCTGGGGTTGCTATTTTATGTATTTTGAATATTTCATTCAATTCTCATACTTATTTATCGCAGATAGCTGCACAATTGTTATCTGTTGGAACGATAATTCGTGCCCATACCATACACTCCAATTCTGTGTCTTCTATTCTTGTACAACCTTGGTTTTTTCTGCTTGTAATAGCTCTGGCTGTTGAAAGGCTCTCTGGATTGGCTCTGGGGGTTGCTATGGAACGTGATTGGGTTGTTTTGGTAGTGCATTAGTAGTCATTTTTCCTAATTGGGTACAATCTTTTATTATTTATTCTCATAATTGTACTTTTTATTTCTTATTTCAGTTAGCTGGAACCAATAGACCAATAGCTCTTGCCCAAGCTAATGCAATTATTAGTAGAATTGATCTCCTATGTGAGGTGATTTTCTTGAGTAGTTGCTTCATAAACCTATTCTTGTAATTTATAAATTATGCATGTTCAAAACAATTATGTTATCTTTGCTTTATTTAATCTATAACTTGCGTGTTCTTGTACTCTTGCAGATGGCAGGAGCATCATTATTTGGCCTCTTCTTATCTAAATATGAAACTGTGATGTGCTTAAAATTGGCTGCTAGTTTGATGGCGTGGTCACTGCCTGTTGTGGTAGTATCTAATACTTCTGTTTTGGGGTGCTGTCTTTGTTTGGATATGTCATTTTTCTTAAATTCTTTCTCCGTGACACAGGTTGTTCTCACATGGTTAACCAACAAGCTTTCTGCTGGAGTCCTGAGACATGCAAAATGTCCACAAATTGGTTGTAAATGTTCCTCTACTGGATTTATCCCAGATGCTGAAGATATATGTAATTTCATTTAATTTTTTCATTGCAATTTGGGGATATTTCTTCTTGTTGCATGTGCTGATTCAACCTTTCTTGTTCACAGTTACAGAAAGTATAGAAGCAATCAAGTATGGATGGTTTGAGTACATGCAGCAGCCTGTTCTGCCAGCAAGTCTTGCTTACGTGCTACTTTACTTCAATGTTGCTCTTGCTCCTGGTGGTTTGATGACTGCTTTCTTAATGCAACATGGTAATTTTTGGTTATTGATAATGTCTTTATGGGTTGCATTTTTCGGAACTACATTTAGAAAGAAAAAGTACTGAATAATTTCATAATAGATGACAACTAAATGATGTGTTCATTGTTAATAACTTAATAATTGTGCATCTAGTTTTTTCATATCATTTTCACTTAGGTCCAATTCAGTCACATCCTTAACCTACCACACGAGTAAGATATTGAAATGTCAATTGACATGCATGTGCTATAATGTCTCCAGCTCTTTCTGATGGTTCTTATCCTGCAGCAAATATGAAATTTACAGTTCTAAGAGGGAAAAAAAATCTACGCTCGTGGTAATCACTTTCTATTGATGTGGTTCATAATGCTTCAGGTCTAAATCCTTCAATTATTGGAGGCTTCAGTGGGTTATGTGCTTTTATGGGTGTTTCTGCTACATTTGTCTCCGCCAAAATGGTCAAGCAACTTGGCATTCTGAAGGTTCATTTTTTTTAGTGTTTTTCCCCTTTCTGTTTTAGATTTTTTCACTATGGTTTTTAATGTTTATACCCAATGGAATGAATCTGTTATGCCAGGCTGGGGCTGCTGGCCTTATCTTTCAGGCTTCACTGCTTACCATTGCAGTTGCTGTGTACTGGAGTGGTTTTTTTTCTCAGAAGATATCACTTATGTTCTTTTTGTTTTTAATAGTAAGTTTCTTCCTTTCATGTTTTTCTCTATATCTTGAAGATGTGCATGAAATAATGGATTCGTGCAATGTCGTGTTCTAGCATTGATCACTGAGTGATAAAAACTGTTGTGGTTGAATGATTAAAGATCTCTCCGCAAGCACTTTCAGATTTTTGTATAGCATTTTATTTTAATAAATTTATTTTTTACTATTTTTTCTTTATCTCCATGAGTTCTCATCCTATCAAATGGTATCTCAATTTTAATGCTTGTGAACAAGTACTTAAATTTTTAAGTAGTTCATAATCATGACTTATGTTTTGCTTCATTGAGGAGCAAATGTCTTCTATTCTATGGAATGACTGGTTCATATAATTATTATTTAAATAAAATTTATATGTCAGGGTGCTTAATGGAATATAGTGTTTCTTAAATTATGTTTTTTCACTCATTTGTTTGTTATTACTTACATCTTTGGACACATTATTTATAACTTTCATATATATCATCCCTTTTCTTCCAATACAAGTATTCATTTACGAATATGTTTCCTCTTGACAGGTATTGTCTAGATTGGGGCACATGTCATATGATGTTGTAGGAGCACAGATTTTACAAACTGGGATCCCTGCATCTAAAGCAAATCTTATTGGGGCAACAGAGGTTTCATTTGCTAGTTTGGCAGAGTCACTAATGCTAGGGGTTGCTATAATTGCTAATGATGCGTCACATTTTGGATATCTAGTGATGCTATCTCTACTGTCAGTTGTTGGGGCAGCTTTTTTATACTGTAGATGGCTGAAGAAACCAAGTGATGTGCAGAGGAGTCTATTTTCTTTTGAGCTGGAGTCTTCATGATGTAAGCTTATTCTATGTTCTATTAATTAAGCTTTAGTTTAATGGTATTATGCTAATGGATGTTTGTTGGAGATTATGACTGTCAAATTTGCTGAAAAATCTGATTTTATATGCTCCATATTTTCATTTTGCATGTGTCTGCGTCGTACTATTGCCTATTGGTGACCCTCATATAATCTGGAGTATTAAATTTTAAACCAAAACGTTGGTAATGCTGTTGCTTTAATATGTTATTTTTCTTTCTTAGTTAGGAGGATATCCTTATTAGATCCAAATTTCGGGAATCAGAAGCCATAATAAAGACACAAATTTAAATTATTTTCCAGTGCTTTGATTTCATGGAATTGTTACAATTGAAATCATTCTTTTCTCAATGTAACACAAAATTTTTGGTTACGTTTCTCAGGTTGGTTGATTTTACTGGGTGACATTGTTTAAATCATTGATTGCTATCTCACATGACATTTTTGGTCAAATAATGATACCAAGAAAACAAGAAAATCAATCCTGGATCCCAACCAATCAGTGCTCATATTATTTTGAATGATAATATTGAGATTCAAGATTAAGGTTCATTAGAAAAAGGAAACCAGATATAAATGGTCAGTTATTAACTAAGTATTTCCTTGCATTTTGAATAAAGATCACGAGTACTTAAGTGAGTCAGCTATTTAAAATGTTATAAACCTAAGCATATTATCAGAGTTTAGTTTTATAATTGCTATTTACGTTCTTTGATGTGAATCTTTTCTGTATCATTAGAATAGAGCAGTTGGAGCATGCCTCAGTAACGCTATGCTAATTCATTATTCTGCTGTTGTACTGTTGAGGAGTGAGGTGATATTTCCCACTTCAAGGGTTTCCAAGTTTTTTCAACTTGCAATAAGCCAAAGGTATACACAGTGTGCCAATAGTAAGGCATCAGATAGTGTTGATACCCACCCAGTACATAGCTGAGAATTGCTATTTGCTAGATCAGATAAACGCGTTATGCCCCCATTAGATGACAATTAGAACCCTAGGCAGGCTTGTATATGCATCTAAACAGTCTTCAGAGAATCAATAACAAAATTAAATTTCCGTCTCTTCATATTCTGTCAGTGCAGTATTCCGTTCTGTAGTATTTGGACACAGTTTGGTAGCTTGATTTAACATCAGAAAAACTTTGGTGCTCAAAATTGAGCACTGTGGAATCTCTTTTTTAAATTCTAGTACCTGAGATAGTTAAGACAATAAATAATTGATTCAAGTTAGAAGTCATCATTCAAGACTGAGATGTTGAATGATTGATACTGGAAGTATGTTAGAGAGAGTGCCAAATGTGGAGGTGCAGTACTGTGCTCACGATTTGGACTTTACTCGTGAATAGTGTATTCAAGAGGCACAGTACATTGTAAAATAACAAGATCACGACCAGAGATAAAGAGCCTGCAGCTGGAGGGGACCCATAAACAGTGCTGCAGTAATCCTCCAGCCTTCTTCTTGAACACACATGATGATAGGTTTTGCATATGCTTTGCTCTAAAGCACCCGTGTGCGTGACTCTCTGTTCCAACGATTGCCGCAACAGTTGCTGCTGCTTCAGCTGAGAGGTGTGTTGTTGCTTCATTAAATTCGTTTATCGTATTATTGCTTGCATTCTTGGAAAGGGGGTTCTCTTCTCACAAAAGGTTGTTAAAAGTCTTTATTAGGATTAACTGAATGTGTTCCACGTCGGATGGAAATTTCTCCCATTGGTGGTGCTGGCATTTACGACAGGTTCATTATTTTGTGGTAGGATGTTTTCGTGTTTCAGATATATGTATGTATGCATGTCATTATTATGAATGGCTTTAGCAATTTAGAGTTGTTGGGATTCAGCAGTCCACACCATTATTGTATGGGTGGCTAGTGTTTGGCTCCAGTCGCTTTTCTAGCTAGCTAATTCATATTCAAATTTATGGCCATTTTGAATGTGTAACTTTTTTCTTAATATGTTTACTCTATTTTTTAAAATTAAAATAAAATACTTTTCGGTTGCTTTTACCATCCGACACGTGTGTATGTGTCAGTGTGTGTATGCTTGAGGGACCTGTGTGGAACATGCCAATAATTATTGCTAATGATGCGCATATAGCAAGTATACAATTGATATAATGTGGTTTTTCTAAGTTTGATCTAATAATAATCTGATTTTTTTTTTTTTTTGGGGGGGGGGGGGGGGGTGCTCTTTATACAATTGTCCATCAGAGTTTGTCACTTAGTTGTAATTATGATAATGATAAGGTATTCATTCAACTGTGATTGTTTTAATTCCAGTAGATTTATCTCACAACTTTGTCTTTACTGTATTTCTATCTACACCTCATGTAGTGTAAGTGCAACCATCATCTATATGGAAAAATCAAGAAAATGATTAAATTTGCGTTCTAAATTGACGACATTGTGATTAAAAAATGGAGCGATTAATAATGGAATTAGAATAAATTGTACATAATCATATTATAAATTGCACCACCAACGGGACGTTGCCGCTACGTTGTATGGAGTCTGAAGATTCCAACAAGGATTGGAAATGCGACTTTCCCAAGACCCAAAGATTTTGAAAAGTGAAACGCGCTTAATATATTAAACCACCGCCACACTTGAGAAAAGTGTGTTTTACCAACAACAAACATTATAATAAGACATTGCATTTTCTGATTGATTCCCTCTCAAACATCAAATGTGATTGGATTGGATGAGATGGGATGGGATGGGATTGATTGATGTATTCTTTTTTCTTCTTTTTAAAATTTTTTTTTCTTATCGCCCATTTTTTCTTAATCCCCCTTTCTTCTCCTGAAACTAAAAATTGGATTATTTTCAATGATGTTATATGAGATTGCTTTCCACATGAATTAAATTAGATTTGATACCCTAAGAGACGTACAAGTATTTACCCATTCAAGTTATCTCGTTTGAAGATAATATGAAGTTAATTTCCTTCATTCAATTAAAATCTTTTTTCAAGTTTGGATTTAACATTTTAGTATATAATAACGCTAGTAATATAATTAGAACCGTAAACATTCTAATTCGGGAAGCAAAATAATAAATGAACTCTTACTTTATTTAAAGGCTAATCCATCAATGATATATGAATGAGAATTTAATTAATTTTAAGGGAAAAAATAGAAATAAGTTGGTGGAGAAAAATAAAGAGGGAGTTGTCATAAGTGAGTCTGCAGTCACATCACGTCACGTGAACAAATGCACTACCCACTACCACTCTTACTGCCATCTCCCTCCCTCCTAATTGATCTAATCTAAATATCTATATTTAATAATTTATGTATTTAAAAATAAATTTATTTTATTTATTTTATTACTAAATAATAAAGGAAAACGTCGCCCGAGTTTATCGCGTGCACTCCATGGATCTGTCATCTCTTTAAGTTACTCCCAATATTCAATCATGCCAATCTCTCTCTCCCAACAACCCCCATAGTATAAAGGAGTATGTATATTTGTATTTCTTCCTGTTTTTTCTTAATTATTGATCTGAAAATAAGCCTTATGTTTTTTTAACACTGAGTTCAATATCTATTGGGTTAAAAGTCCTATAAGTATGACATTTTCCAACTTTAATCTTTTTCATTTGCAATTCTCAATTTTGGTTTTTTTTTGTCCACTTTTAGTCTTTTTTGTTCAAATATAGTCTTTTTTGTCCAAATTTAGTCCTTTATTTTAAAAAATGTCCAAAAATGGTCCGAAAGTGTATATATTTAGGACTAAAAGTGGACAAAAAAGGACTAAATTTTAAAAAAATAACCAAAACTGAATCAAAAGGACCAAAACTGGACAAAAGGACTAAAAGTGGAAAAAAAACCAAAATTACAAATTACAAATAAAAATGACTAACGTTGAAAAATGTCATACTTATCGAATTAATTTTGATATTTACCCTATCCATTTTGAAATGATGTACATTTGAATGTAAACATAGCAAAAAGAATTAGGATTACCCTAAAAATGAAAATGATCTACCGTGATACATATCTTTTATTTAAAATAAAATTAATACTACTAAAATATTGGATTATTCTGCATTCAGGGTTTATAGTTTTTTTTTAAAGGATGTAGTTATTTTTATTTTTAAATATTTTAATAATTTTAATTAATCTAAACGTGGTTATTAATTAATTTTTTGATTCAATATTTCTTACTAACTAATGCAAGTGCAAGTGCATCCTACCTTCACTAAAATTTATAATGAAAACAATGTATCATCAATTTAAATTAAAATTAACACCATAACAACTATTGTGATCGAAATAAAATAAATTTATTTGAACTCAAAAACCCAAACCAAACATAAACTATTTATAATTTTCAAGTTTCACTATACTCCAAAACAAACATCATCCAAAATATTAGTGCTCCTTCCATTTCATTAAAAGATTTATATTTGCTTTATCACGTATTAAGTAATATAAAATTTTACAAATATAATGCTCCTAACTGAATTACAATTTCACTCTCAGTATTTAATTTCTATAAGGATAATTTTTTATAGGAAACAAATTCTAATCAATTGGGGGAACAGTTGAAAAAAAAATTGATATATACACGGAACTCCACTGCTACAAAGACCTTGAGAAGACACATTTCTTGTTACACATCACTTTACACCACCTTGAAAATTGGGTGCCTCTGCTACTTTCACTCCCATCAATCCCAATGATGCTAACCCACATTCAAAGTTCTCTCTCTCTCTCTCTCTCTCTCTCTCCCACATGCACACACACACACAAAAGAAAGAACTTCCCATCATTTTCAGTTGGACAGCTGGGGAAAAAGTTGAAGGATCAAAAAAATAAACAACATTAAACATGGGAAACAACAAATAAAGAGACTACTACTAGTCAGATCCCTCCCTACTCTCTCTCACGCACACACACACTGACATGCATGCTTATACATCCCTTTCTTGAAGTTAAACCATCAGCTATGATATGCATATGATTAATTAATGATAGTTATAATTGGGTTGATAATGCATGAAGAAATAATGCATCTAATTAATTAATTAATTAAAGTAATAGTTCTAATCTTTCTTTTCTCTCTGTTTTGATGTGTTGGTGCAGCCACAGTGATTTGAACTTGAAAGTGCCCATCTTTTCATGTCCATTTGACACTGATAGTTGATATGTCACTTGGCTTCTTCATGTCCTCTTTAATTTGACCCCCCTTTTCTTTAATCTCTCTCCCTCCACCCCCTCTCTCTCCCCATCATTGTCAATCCCATACATATTCAACCTCAGTTGAATCACACACCTTCAAAGTTTGTTGAAAATGGGGTCTTTAGGAGGAGGAGAAGTTGTTGCAAGAAAGGCAATGTGGGTGTATCCAAAGATGATGGGTGCTAACCCTTCTGAGAGATGGGGGCATTCTGCCTGTTACTTTAATGGCTTGGTTTACATCTTTGGAGTACTCTCTCTCCCTCTCTTTTTCTGTCTCTCACTTGATATATGTGTATTGCATAATGTTTTGCATGAGAAATATATGTAGTCAATAATTCCACGTGATCCTTGGCAATGGAATTTGTTTCAGTGAATTTTGTGTCTATATATGTAGTTTTACCTTCCAAAGTTTGTTGGTTCATCTAATTTAGGCAAGAGGGCAGCTTCACTTTCTTGAATGGCTTTGGTGTTTCTCTTTCTTTACTTGTTGTCTCTTGCAAAATTATCCCCATGTATATCTCAAACTATATTTTTGTTTTCTCTACTTATTATGGGATTGGCAGCAACCTTCACTTTTGCTTCTTATTTGCAAACTCCTAGATCATATATAGCATGCTTTTGCTCCATAGAGAGAGAATGATTTTGCAAGTAAAGATGGTTGGATTGATTAGGTGCACAATAAATTCTCTTGGATTAGGTGTACAACAAAGTTTCTTGATCTTGTTTACCTAGCAGTACTTTCATCATAATTGATATGCATTATCCTAATCACCAAGTACACTCCACATTACACAGTTTGCCTGAGGTGTTGATGGCATGTGTGTGATTTGATAATAAATTGTAGTAAATAATGGCTGTAATTATGTATTCAGGGATGTCGCGGCGGCGTGCATTTTAGCGACGTGCTGGTGTGTAATCTTGGGACGATGAGGTGGAGCATTCTCAAGACCTCAGGGCAGGGGCAGGGGCAGGGGCCGGGGCCAAGAGACAGCCACAGTGCTGTAGTGGTGGGGCACAAAATGATAGTGTTTGGAGGTACTAATGGTTGTAAGAAGGTTAATGATCTCCACATTCTTGATCTCCTATCCAGGGAGTGGACTCACCCAGAATGCCACGGGGTACCGCCTTGTGCTCGCGAGAGCCACACCGCCAACGTGATCAGCGACAACAAATTGGTCATCTTTGGGGGTAGTGGGGAAGGGGAGGGTAATTACTTGAATGACTTGCATGTCTTGGACCTTAAAACTATGGAGTGGTCGTCTCCCGAGGTTAAGCGTAGTGTACCCGCCCCTCGGGATAGCCACAGCTCTGTCGCTGTGGGAAATCGAATCTACGTGTTTGGTGGAGATTCTGGTGATAGATATCAAGGAGATGTTTGTGTGCTTGATATGAATAACCTTGTTTGGTCCAAGGTATGAGTAATTGAATGCAGACAGATATGTTCTACTCTTGTGATTTGAACTAATTGTGTTTTTGATTGATTAGTTGGACAATCATGGGGGTTCTTCCCCCCCAGCTCGTGCTGGTCATGCTGCTGTCAGTATAGGGACAAAGGCAAGTGAATTTGGATCATTACATAACACTTGATTCTTATTCGAGTCTAAAAAGACCAAACATACAATGTGTAGGTGTATGTACTAGGGGGAGTTGGTGACAAGCAATACTACAGTGATATCTGGGTTCTCGACATCATCAACTCGTCGTGGATTCAGCTCACGCAGATATCTCAACCACGCTTCTCTCACACGGCCACTGTCACCAACCTTGGCATCGCCGTCTTTGGAGGGTCAGACTTTTATCATAATCATGCAAAATTGAACTCTCTGTTAGTGTTTGCTGATATGTGGTGCTTTGCTGTTTGCAGGTGTGGAGACGACGAACGTCCTCTGAACGAATTGGTCATTTTACAGACTGATTCGCTAACTTGCGCAGCTTTTGGCAACACCTATAAAGAAGAAGAAACCAAAATGTTACTGAGAAAAGCAGACAGCAATACGGTAAACAGTTGTTTAATATGCAATGTACCTAGTTAATGGATGGATACATGCTAAATCGTTCCAGTTTTCGCAGCATAAGACTATATTTATTGGCCACAGCGATGATTCAACGGTACATGAGGTTGAAGAGCTCGAGTTTGTCTCCGACCAGTCTTTCCATTGCAGCTCTGGTCAGTGTTGCATCCTTGTGTTCTCTTTAATTCCTTTGAATGTGTACTCTGAAAGGGAGTGACTGTTCTTATATTGTTCCCTAAAGACATGCTGCATCCGAAGAGGCGAAGAACTAGTAATTCGGATTTTCCTGAAAAGTATCGAGAGCCAGAAAAGCATTCCGTCTCACAGTCACAGCAGTCATCCCCATCCCAGTCAGACCAAGGGCCGACTCCTGTCAAGAAAAACACGGGCTCTTCTTACCCGTTCTCCGGAGCTCATCCTACTCTGTTCAGGCAGAGCATTTCCAATGCAAGCTGTTATCACCAGGCTAATCCAATACATGCCATCTCCACAGCTTGTCCAGATGTATGTCTATCTTTGGAGCATCCAAATCAGATCAAACAACAACATAGAAATACAGTTTTCAATGATGTATGCCAATCTATGGTAGGATAGATGATTCATTTTCTACATATCTTTATATATATTATTACACATCCCACCTAACACTTCATCTCTTCTCAGATCGGAGCTGAAGTTCGTGGTCAACTCGACGGGGCATTTGATTCAGGCTACCTAATGACAGCCACTGTAAATGGAAAAGTGTTCAGAGGAGTTCTATTTGCACCAGTAATCTCATCTCAAATACACAATCAATTCCCCCTTTAAATAATGATTCTAAGTATCTTAAACTAAACTTTTATCTCTATATTTGTTGATCAAGGGACCTGATGTGGCATCAAGAGGGCAAAATCAGGCTATGATGGGCTATCCAAGGCATCATCATCACCATGTGAAGGTGATTAATGGTCACATCTCGGAAACGAGTAGATCATCTCCGGAGAGGAGGTCGTCTCTACCCCTCCGGAGAGTGAATTCGAGATCTAATAGTGAACTTCAAGGTGTGATACTAACTTTGGCAAGTCCTGGGAGTGATCACGGAAGGATTTAGAAGAAGAAATCAAAAATCAAGATTTTGTACATTAACCTAAAAGTGTAGAGTTAATCAATTTCTTCTACTGTTTCAAATCAGGCTTAGATCGGTGAGGGTTGAATCTTAACTTGAATCATCTTTGGCTACTCTCTACACAAAGGGAATATTATGGGTCCTTACATTAGTGAAGTACTGTAATCCTTAGATACATAGGTTTGAATTTCACTAATTATAATCCTATAAATCAAACCAAATATCCCTTTTCCCTCCTTTTATTCAAGCATTCACGTTCAAGCATCAAATATTCAACCTAGAATTATTCCATAATCCGAATTTGTAAGCATGAATACGCTCATCTACACCAAATAGAAACCGTAAATTCATAAACTGAGTAAAAGGTAAAACAGCAGAAATGGCAGAACACTAGCTAAGATGATTTTAAAATTACGAAAAAGAAAGAAGAATTTTGATGAAAAGAAAAGTCACTGTAGAGGAGTCAAAGCCTTAAATAAATAAATAAAAACCTTTAATAAGCTGTTGTTAGGTCTCCTCTGTCAGAAGAAAGCTATCTTTTCAGTGGAATGCAAATAAATAAACGGAAACGGGGGGTTTTCCCCCGCGGGTGGCGCAGGGGAAGTCGCTGTCAGCCGTCCGATCAGTCAGCCATCTGTCATCATTCAGATTTGACTCCTCTCCGACGTTGCTGCCGTCATCCTACCATCTATTTTTCTTCTGCTCCAACTACACTCTCTCTCCTCTCTCAAATAATTGAGGAATCTTCTTTATTTTTTATTTTCTTAACAAAATTAACTTGGTTAAATCATACTATTTTATTTTGGTTTTCTTTTTGATCAAATTGCGTCAATAAAACTTGGGGTGACTAAAGAGATCGAAAATTTCTAATTTTCGTTAACAAAGTTTGACTTTTGTTCACAAACAAAAGTCTTTGGACTCGACTAATTCTGTAGAAAATTTTATTTTCTGTTCAATAATTAGTCAAAAATAATATCACCCTTTTTTAGTCAATTTCAGTATTGTTAGTATTCTCTTATCCTAATAATTACATATTTTCTGGACATCTTATTTTAATGGTTACATTTCCATTTTTGGTAAAGAGACCACACATATTAAAAACTTTTATTTTCATGGGCCCACATGTCATACTAATACACATACCTACTCCACATTAAAATATTATTTCTCTCACCTTAATACAAATTAAAATATTATACTCTTTAATACTCGTGCAAAAAGCAAACGTTACTATAAGGACATGACGGAGGGAGTATATATTTTTCTTTTTAAACACATGAGACTCACACACATCACTAATACATTTAATTTAATATATGAGACTCACACACTCCACTAATACAACTATCTAATACACATTAAATAATAGTACTCCTTAATTCACATACAAAAAGTAAATGTAAACGTTTGTGACGGACGAAGGGAGTATAAAAAAAACTTATCATCCTTAATGTTAATCAGGCTGTTCTTAGAAAACACTCAACTCATATAAAACTCATAAAAATATTCTTAGGAAAGGCTAAAACAGTGCAACACACGAGATTAGTGTTAGTCTTGAGAAGACTCCCTCACTGTCAATTTGAATGATGTTGCTACTATTGATGTGTGGAGAAAAATTCCAAGTTATATATAGTATACACATCCAGTTTTACTTCTTCACAGTTCACAAACACATATAAAAAGTACTCCATGTCATACACGACAAAGTTCCATCTCTCAATCTTTAAAGATAAAAATAAAATCAACAATTTTGGCGTGACTTTTTTCTTTAAACCTTAGATCGTTGCTGCTAGTGTTGCTGGCTGCTCTAAAATCTTGATATGATGACGGTGGCAACCAATGGGCTATACCGGCAAGTGGTTGGTTGGGCCGAAACCGAACTAATGAACAGGTAGCCCAACATCATAAAAAGCCACGATAGCTTGGGCCGAGGTATTTAGCAATACTTTAGGCTCAATAGATTAAAAGGCCTAGGATTATGGGCCAAAGAAATACAAGGATTTGGGCCCAGAAATATTAATGGCAAGTGCCATATTTTGACTGATGAAGGAAATGGAAATTGGTTATCTCAAGAAGCATAAACAACATTTCACGACCGAAACACCCCCACCACCACCCAAAAAAAAACTACATTAATATTAATAATAATATAGAAGGAAAAAAGGTTCAATTGCAAAATTGCACTCAAATATACAGAAGTTAAGCATAAAGTAATGCATCATCATCTAGCAAATGCACAAATCTCAGTTGATCAGCAGTTGTTAACTACACATTCGTACAAAGCAGGGTGTTGTGCTTACTAATTGCAACTGTGAACTCCAGTTACTGTTTAGTGTTCTCAGAGTCCGGACGGTTGTGCTTCTTCATGCTCTCATAGAACTTCTCAGCTCTATCGGTATCACTGTTCGCCTCAAAATAGCTGGTGAATGATTTTATGGTGCCATCTGTGGGAAACCACTTGTTCCATGATTTTGATTTATCCAAACCCATCTCCAAGTAATTCAGAGCCAAATCTATTTGACTGTTTTTTATGCATAGATTCGCAAACAAGTCCAGTGCCTTTAAATTGGCTTCATCTGCTCTACCTTCCAATCTTTTGTAGAGGGAATTGGCTTCTTCAATCATGTTGTTACCAAGGTAATATTCCAGCAAAACATTCGGCAACCTGAAATCATATGTCGAGCAGCCTTCCCATTCCTTATATATCTTTTCAAGGTTTTCCTTGTCCCCAAGTTTGGAAAGAGTCTAGACGGGGTTGGAGAAGCTGACTTTATTACTTCCCACACCCGATCAACCCCTGAGGAGTCTTTCATCATAGAGTACAGCTTCAATCTGATGTGACAGCCTTCAACTGCACCTTCAACATTTTCGACTTCCATTTGTTCTATTAGCTCCAGAACAGCATTTGCCTTTTAATGCAACCCAGAATCTATATATATGGTAGCCAGTTTTTCACATGTAATAAAATCTGGTTTCATGCCATTTCTTTTCATTATCTTCAAAACTTCCATAGCATCAATAAATTTCATAGCAGATTGACTGGTAATTAACAGATTGAAAGTGCGAAGATTAGGTGCAATATTCTTCTCCTCCATTTCTTGCAGAAGAGAGGCTGCTTTTTCATGTTTTTCCAAGTTACAGCAGAGTAATAGCACATTGCTGTAATTAAGAGAAGTTATGAAATTCAATGCCTTCGTCTGATCAAAGATCTCCAAAGCCTTATCAAAAACTCTGTCCCTGCAATAACAGCAAAGAAGTGCTCCATAGGTTTCATTGGTTTTTTCTGATAAATGGAGGCTATTGAAGTATTTCTCTGCTGAAGCTAAACCCTCAACCCTGCAGAGAAGGTCAATGTGTATGGCTCGATCTGCATTGCTCATTCTGATATTGCTGCTATCCATCCATTCATACAGCTGGGATGGATTTATAGGAACAAGAAATCAGAACACACTCAGCTCTTAGAAGTTAAAAAGCGTAGATGGAATGATTAGAATATGCCTGTGGCAAGCAAAAGTACGCATGCTTAATTTTATCAAATTTTAAAGAAAATTGCAAACTTGTAAGGAGAATATTACACAGTCTATAAGGTACTTGGTATTTTTCATGTTATATGAGAATGCATGGATCAAACAGAACATAATATAAAAGTTGTCGCATTTGTAATCCATTCTATTCGTAATCCTAAACCCTAGTAATAATTAGCCATGAGAAATAAAATGAGGAGAGAAGAGAAAACTGATTCTCCAAAAGAGCAGAGACTACGAGAAAAAACACTGGTTGTAATTATGCTACATGTCATTCTAAGTTAAAACCTTCACCAGCATTTTTCTTTTGCGCAAATACAGGGAGAATTGGACTAATTAAGACAACAATAAAATGTAGCCAATGAAACGATGAAGAATAAAAGAGGAAAGAAAACCTGGAGAGCAGCGTTGAAGTTCTTGCGATTACGGAAGTAATGGAGGAGGTTACCAATAATTACTTTCTTCACTTGTTTTCCTTCATCCACCCATCTATCAAGAATCTCTGATATTCTGGATTCGGAGCTATTCTTGACCACTTCATTGAATAGAACCTTTTGCATCCTTCGTTTACTTAGTTGCTGAGGCGCTTCAGGCGGTGGTTGCCGAGGCGCTTCCGCCGATGCATCCGCCGCCGCCGCCGGTTTCGTAACTGTGGAAACCCACCTTGGAGGCGAAGATTGAGACGATTTTCGAAGGATTAAACGGCTAATAATTCTCATCATCGTCATCTATCTTGTACTCCAGTTTCGCTGAATTCCAGAGGGAACTAGGGTTTAACTTCACATTGCGAGGGTTTTGACTTTGTCGATTGTTATTGTAGAGAACGACGCCGTAGGGATTGAAATTTTAAATGAATTATTACCACGAGGTAAATGAAAATTATCCATATTTCGAGTATATTTATGTTAAGTTTAGCTCTAATAATACACTACTTATTTTAATATTTAAATTTAGAAAAAGCTTTGTACTTGCTGAATTTGATGAGTCATGATAAGTTGTTTAATAATTTCACTTTATTACGGTACAATTTACAAGTGTTTTAACACTATCATTCATTTTAAATTAATTATAAATTCATTAAAAATTGATAAAGTCATGAAAAAGAAGGTTCAAATGCAAAATCTCACCCAAAATAAGAGAGAGAGCAATAAAAACCTTGTGCTGACATTCAGGAAATGAGACAGTATTTTTTTTTTTTTATCATAGCAAACATATGATGAGAACAACATATTTTAGGTTGTTGCATCAAAAGCATTTATGGTGTACATCTTCATGATCTGATTGAATTTCTCAGCTTTATCTGTATCATTGTTCGCCTTAAAATAGCTGGAAAACAATGCAACAATTTCATCCATGGGAAACCACTTTTGTTTCCCGAGTTTTGAATCATCTAAACTCACCCCTAATCCCATCTCCAAGCACTTGAGAGCCAAATCTATCTGACCCTTTTTTATGCAAAGATTTGAGAACATGCTCATTGTTCTCATATTGGGTTCATCCACACTGCTTTCCAATTTCTCATAGAGACAAGTGGCTTCCTCGATCATGTCGTGGCCAATGTAGTAATCTAGCAGCACATTTGACAGCCTGAAATCAACTACGGAGCAGCCTTCTTCCCACTCCTTATAAACCTTGTCAAGATTTTCCACATCCCCTACTCTGGCAAGAGCCAAGAGCATCAAAAGATAACTAATATTCGATGGAGTTGGAGAAACTGACTTTAGAGCCTCCCATGCTTGATTAATGCCCGATAAATCATTCATCTTAGAGTACAACTTTATCATGGTATGGCAGCCTTCAATCCCACTCTTGTCACGTTGGATTTCCATTTGCTTCATTAGCTCAAGAACAGCATTGGCCTTCTCATGCAACCCAGAATTGCAGTATATAGTCGCAAGATTTCCATATGTAAAAGAATCGAATTTGATCTTACTACTTTTCATTTTCTTCAGCACTTCTTCCATGCCATCAAAATTTCTCAGAGCACCGTAACTATTAATCAACATATTATAAGTATAGATATCAGGAGCTATACTTTTCTCCTCCATTTCTTGCACCAGTGAGATGGCTTTTTCAAAATGTCCCATGCTGTTGAAAAGTGAGATCACATTGTTGTAGTTCATCTCCTTCATGTGCTCAAAGACCTCAAGAACCTCATCTAAAACTCTCCCCTTGCAATAACAACTAAGAAGTGCTCCATAGGTTTTGTTGGTTTTCTCTGATTCTTGGAGGCTATTAAAGTATTTTCTGGCAGAAGCTACACCTTCAGCCTTGTAAAGAAGGTCAATACGCATGGCTTGGTTGGTATTGCTTAATTCGAGTTTGCTGTCATCCATCCAGTCATACAGCTGGTGTTTGATAAATTGGAACAAAAACAATTAGTAATCAGTACTTGACAAGGAAATAACAGTGAAAACATCAATATAGGCTTTTTTACCAAAATAATAAGACACAGCACGCACATTTATGCAGAATGCAATCTTTGATGAGGAAAAATTTGTAAAAAGTTTGAACTAGCAGTCTGGTACTAGCAGTAAGAAAAATGGCATAAAATTTTCTCCTGCCATCAATACTAAAATACTACCAACCAAGTTTCTAACTGTCAATTAAACATGTTGCGAAATATTTTTTAATATTATTTTTTAAACCTTTCAAACCATTCCAAAAAAGACTATGATTTAATTCATTATAACATAATTTAGACAATATCGTGTCTTCATCCAGAGTCTGCAACGAGGATCAAACATTAGTAATTAATTCTATGATTCAATCCTCCCAATAAACCACAAAGCATAAAAATGTAAAAATAAAATTCTCCTAGCATGTGCATATATTGAAAGATCCAAAATATGGGCAATCGATGTCCTATTTTTCCAGAACAGCAATTTGGTTCATACTAACCTTGTGTAGACTCTAGAGTACGTTAAGGATGATACAGCCACTAATTCTAATTGATTTTGTGAGCATTGTATATACACATAAATATAGCATCAGAAAAAGAAAATCGCACGTCCATCTCAACTAAAATACTGGGCAAAACCTTCTCATAGCGTTGTGTGAGTAGTTAAGAATCCTTGGGAATTTCCATTCAAACAAAAAGAAGAGGAAAACAATTTTGAATGAATAAATAACCTGGAGAGCAGCGCGGAAGTTGTTGCGATTTCGGAAGTAAATGTTGAGTTTAATTACAGCAGCTCTCTTCACTTGATACCCTTGAGCCACCCATTCATTCAGAACGTCTCCTGCACTGTGGAGGGGAAAATGGCAACAATTTTCGGAGGATTAAACGGTTAATGAATCGCCATCCCATACCAGTGAGCACTGACTGGCGTGAGTGTTTAACGCAGGGGTTTTTACTTTTTCGCAACGACGTCGTATAAGTCCAACAACTGTAGGATTTTTTAAAAAAAAATTATTTATTAGTTTGATTCTTGTACGAACCCGTTCACCATGAATCCTGTCCATGTGAAGTTCGTCGGATGAATATCAAATTCAACTCTGTTATATAACGTTTGACTTTTCTCTGTCTAAGACTCTAAATGACCAATTTGATCACAAGAGAATATCTATTGGATTTAATAGGAAAGATTACATCTCTATAGGCAACAGAACCAACTATCAAAAGCATATCTGAATAAAAAGAAGGTTCAAAAGCAAAATCGCACCCAAGAAAAGCAAGAAAC
Organism: Pogostemon cablin; assembly: GCA_023678885.1. NCBI lineage: Eukaryota > Viridiplantae > Streptophyta > Magnoliopsida > Lamiales > Lamiaceae > Pogostemon > Pogostemon cablin. The sequence goes on along the minus strand of CM042952.1, from coordinate 31,515,828 downwards.
ACAGGGAGAGAAATAAAAAAAAAAAAAAAACTAGTGCTACATCCAGATTCAGAAAATGCGATAAATTAAAAGAGTTATCATAGGAAACACATTACATCAGATTTTAGGTTCTTGCATCAAAAGCTTCTATGCCGTGCTTCTTCATGAGCTGATTGAATTTCTCAGCTTTATCTGTATCATTGTTAGCCTCGAGATAGTTAGCAAACATTGCAACAGTTTCATCCGTGGGAAACCACTTGTTTCTCCGTAGTTTTGAATCGTCTAACCTCATCCCCAAGCCCATCTCCAAGTACTTGAGAGCCAAATCTATTTGACCATTTTTTATGCAAAGATTTGAGAACAAGCTCATTGTTCTCATATTGGGTTCACCCACAATGCTTTCCAATTTCTCATAGAGAGAAGTGGCTTCCTCGATCATGTCGTGACCCAGGTAGTATTCTAGCAGCACGTTTGGCAGCCTGAAATCAAAAACGGAGCAGCCTTCTTCCCACTCCTTATAAACCTTTTCAAGATTTTCCAGATTCCCTACTTTGGCTAGAGCCAAGAGCATCATAAGATAACTAGTATTTGAGGGAGTTGGAGAAGTTGACTTTAGAGCCTCCCATGTCTGATTAATGCCCGATAAATTATTCATCAAAGAGTACAACTTCAACATGGTATAGCAGCCTTCAATCCCACTCTTGTCAGGTTGGATTTCCATTTGCTTCATTATCTCAAGAAAAGCATCGACCTTCTCATGCAACCCAGAATTGAAGTATATAGTCGCCAGATTACCATATGTAAAATGATTAATGTTGACCTCACTACTTTTCATTTTCTTCAGCACTTCTTCCATGCCATCAAAATTTTTCAAAGCACCGTAACTATTAATCAACATATTATAAGTAAAAGTATCAGGAGCTATACTCTTCTCCTCCATTTCTTGCACCAGTGAGATAGTTTTATCAAAATGTCCCATGCTGTTGAAAAGTGAGATCACGTTGTTGTAGTTCAGAGAGGATAGGTACTTCATCTCCTTCATATGCTCAAAGACCTCAAGAGCCTCATCTAAAAGTTTCTCCTTGCAATAACAACTAAGAAGTGCTCCATAGGTTTTGTTGGTTTTTTCTGATTCTTGGAGGCTATTAAAGTATTTTCTAGCAGAAGCTACACCTTCAGTCTTGTAAAGAAGGTCAATACGTATGGCTTGATTGGCATTGTTTAATTCCAATTTGCTGTTATCCAACCAGTCATACATCTGGTGTTTCATAAATTGGAATAAAAACAATTAGCAAGCGCAGAACAATTGGAAATAACAGTGAAAACATCAACATATGCTTTTTACCAAAATAATACTCCTAAGACACAGCACATTTATGCAGAGTGCAATCTATGATGAGGAAAAAATTGTAAAAAGTTTGGAATTAGCAGTCAGAAAAATTGCATAAAATTTTCTCCTGCCATGAATACTTGAATACTGACCAACCATGTTTCCAACTGTCAATTAAACATATTGCAATATATTCTTCAACATTCATTTTTTAAACTTTAAAACCATTTCAAAAAAAGACTACAATTTAATTCTTTATAACTGAAAATTTAGACAACACCGTGTCTTCATCCAGAGTTTGCAACGAGGATCAAACAGTACAACATACTTGCAGCCGCATAATAGTTTATCAATTAATTCTATGATTCAATCCTCACAATGAACTACAAACCATAAAAATGTAAAAATAAAATTCTCCTAGCATATGCATACATTGAAAGATCCAAATTTTGGAATATGGGAAATCAATGACCTATTTTTCCATAACAGCAATTTGGTTCATACTTACCTTGTCTAGTCTCTAGAGTACGTTAAGGATGATACAACCACAATTTCTAATTGACTTTTTGAGCATTGGATATGCAAACAATTGCATACGCCAAATTCACAATAAATATAGCATCAGAAAAAGGAAATCGTACGTTCTTCTCAACTTAAGATATAAGGCAAAACCTTCTCATAGCGTTGAGTGAGTAATTAAGAATCCTTGGGAATTTCCATTCAAACAAAAAGAAGAGGGAAACAATTTTGAATAAATAAATAACCTGGAGAGCAGCACGGTAGTTCTTGCGATTGCGGAAGTAAATGCCGAGGTTAAATAAAACAGTTCTCTTCACTTGATTTCCTTTAGCCTCCCATTCATTCAGAACGTCTGCTATATTTGAGTCAGCGCTTCGCGAAACCACTAATTTGAAAAGACTGTTTCGCCCATTTGGTTGCGCCGCCGCCGCCGCCGTCGCATCCCCGGTATCTGTCGAATAGCACTGTGGAGGGGGAAATGGCAACAATTTTCGGAGGAACAAACGGTTAATGATTCTCACAATCGCCATTAGAAACCAGTGAGCACCGGAAGACTAAACGGCGTGGGGGTTTAACGCATGGGGGTTTTACTTCTCCCGTGCCCGAAGCAACGACGTCGTATAAGTCCAACAATTTCAGGATTTTTTTTTTTTTAAACGTTTGTTATTTACTGGGCCACTTTCCAATTGGCCAAATGGTGAATTTGGGCCTCAATCTAATTCCTGGAGATCAAATATCGTGTCTTTTAACTTTATTTTTCATTCGTTTTATGAGACTTTGCATTTTTTAGATTTGATCAATTTAAACCCTTATTTTTTTAAAGAATATTATTATTTAATGTATAATGATTAGTTGCATTCGTGAGTGTATGAGCTTCACTTTTAATTGTATTAGTATGTGTGTCTCATGTGTGTACAAAAGAAGGAAAAAAAAACTTTTGCGGCAACGAAATAGAAAAATAGACCTTTAAAAGGGACGAAGGGAATAGTATGTAATTTAAGGAAAATTTATTTTTAATCAATTTTATTGAAAGAATATTGTGGAAATTTTTATTCTTTTTTATAATAAATAAAATATAAAGTATTACGTGTGCTATATTGAAATAATGTTTTTGAAATTAAAATGACTTAGAGATTATTAATTGATATGATGTTAACTTTTTTTGGACTGAAAATAGCTGTGGGACAGAAACACGTAAGGTGTGATGATAAAAGTGGACGTGGTCAGAAGTAGGATCTAACAAAATCTACACCTTAAAGAAAAATATCAACCTAGAGAAAAAGTTAAAATTTTCCTACCAATATACATGACAATCATCTAACACGTAATAAAAAATACAACACCATAAAGTAGCAAGACATCCGAAATCCTAAACCGGGTGGACGGGGTAGTACTATTCAGTTCTGATAGGAAGATCTCAATGGCAAGCTTAGTATGTAGATAGATGTGTATAAATAAAATTAATCCAATTTAAAACTACACCGAAAATCAATGGAATAAACTCACCATGTAGATTATCGGGCCCTCATTTCTAGATAAAGACATAAGTATCTTCTAAAGGGCAAAGATAAATCAATCTTTAACAATGAAATAACAAAACAGCGGAAAAAATAAAACGAGACTAAGGAGTGTTATACGGTCTCAAACAAAATAGGTTGCTCTTACATAGTTCACAGTTGAACACGAGGAAGAGTTGAGGAGTCATCTCACGCTAGAAATTCCAGAAACTGATTGATTACAAGGACATACATACTAGCCAACTAATCCTAGTAAAGTATTAATAGCAACTGTTCAAGAATACTAATGAAAGCTCAGTCACTGCCCAAAAATTTACAAAATATTGAACACGGGAAACTAACCACGAGCTGCTCTGAGGAAGTTGTCAAAAGGGCTGGCAGGGGGCAACCTCAGAGCTAACCAAGCGTTTGTGCCTGGAACACCTCCAGTATCAGGCTCGTCGCTTGTTATCTGTAAAATACAAAGAATGAGCCAAGTAAAATCTTAATATGATGGCAGCATAGGATGTTTTAGAAGGGTACAAGTAACGTTCATTAACACTAACCTTCTCGATTGCAGAAAATGATGGGTAAACTGTATCGCTGCTGGCTTTTGAGCAGCTGTTATCCTCATAGATCAACCAATTAGAGAGCTTCTTTCTTGAGTCAGTACCAAAGGCGTCGCATTGATTTGTCATTGCGCTGTATGGAAGGGGTGAAGTCGAGACAGATGTTCCAGCTACTTGACCAGCAACCTCAAGTGCCTGAAATCAATTTACTTAGGAAGTAAGAAAATTGCTGATTATTATTATTTTCTCTATCGCAGGTATACTGTTCAACAGAGACATTTCTTGAGAAAGTATTTGTATAGAATTTGTTGAGCAAGCATGCAGCATCACATAACAGATGTACATAGACAGGTCATAAAGAAAAGGGAGGAGAATTACTGATTCTAGTAGCTGGCCGATGCTAGCGATATGGGACATCGAAGGAGATGCAGATGGAGGCACCTTGGGGATGAAGCGAGAAATATCAGCAACTGATGACATGCTCATAGCATCATCTTCAACGAGAGAGTTTGCAGAAAATTCCTAGGCCAAAATGCAAAATTATGCCAAAATTTAGTCGTAAGGCAGTTAAAATCCCTAGAACTTCAATTCAAACAATCAGGCATCTGCAACGGTTGGAAAATTCAACATAACATACCCCATCAAAAGATTGTGATTCCTTAGAGTGTAAAACCCTTTGGATGTGATCAGTGTCAAGCATTGATTGTGGACCAAACATGAAAGCTTCATCAGGAACAAATCCTTCGGATAGCTGCTCAGCAATTTCTTCTGCCTCAATCTTAAAAATAAAAAACTTTAGCATAAGCTGTCTCAAATAAATGGCACAAGAACCCAACAACACTACATATTATAAAAGAAAATACCTTTGTCATGGTAGATAAACTTTCCACCAACATGGCAAATACAACTTTGTCGGATTCATTAGCCTTGTTCCGCACCTCAACCAGAGTTGACAAAGCTTCTTCATTATCAGAAGCAGATCCATAACCTTTCACTTCAGATTGAGACTTCACGTAGACTTGAAAGTCATCACTGATGCCAACATACGGATCCACCTAAATGATAAGCATTGGGAAGAACATTGAAAATGTTAATTAGGTGGGAAGAGATACCATCAGAACAAAATGAAGTAATGTTGATCAAACATAAAGCAATAGCAAGGTGAGCTAACCAAAATGTCTCAAGCTATCGGCAAGTAGTCATAACTGATTGACTGCTTCTAGTAACAAGATATGCACACACCAGATATTTGTTTCCATGGACAGGTTGTTAAATTTTAAGGAAATTTGAGTTTATACTTTCATATATTGACCAACAATATTTGGTTTAACACTCGTACTGATCACATTACACTGGCCAGGCTTCAACACACTTAAAGTTTAGCAAGATCAGATTTCATATATTGACCAACAATATTTGGTTTAACACTCATACTGATCACATTACACTGGCCAGGCTTCAACACACTTTAAGTTTAGCAAGATCAGATCAAGTGCTTTAAACATAAAATCCTGGTTATAATACATATGCTTAACAAATCAAGAAAAAAAAGCATGAAACGAAAGTCTCATTACACAGAGATCGTTCAGTTTCAAAAGCACATTAGAAGGCAAGTCTAAACGTGATAAAGTAAAACAAGAGTGTCTAATACTTACATCGGACTCAAGTAACAAGTTGAGCAAACTACGAGTCTCAGAAAAATGATATAGTTTTGCAGCAAACATCATCATTGCCGTCGATAATACAAGAAGTGATCTCTGGTATGCGGGAGGTAAGGACCCTGTGGTGAAACAACAGTATGTAAAACATAGGATTGAAATGTTTTCACAATTAGAAGCTCATTGAATGGGCAAACCATTGTTGGAGTTTAGAGACATCTTTCTAATTGACATAGGAAGCTGAAAGAATCTGAGTACTGAGTTACTGTTGATGTTCTACAAAAAAAAGAAGACCAAGTCAATGGTCAGATATAAAATTTAGTCAACCTGCTAATGCAATGCACCACCAAAATAGAACCATCAAATATGTAGAAACCTTCAGGCGAGAAGAAATAAGTGCCAGACAAAATGAATGAGCAATAGCTTCAATATTGGCGGGTAGATTGTCAGGAAGATTGGCTTGTATCCATAAAGCAGACAGCAATTGCATAATTTGATCCTCATTGCATCGCAGAAAGTATTGTTCCTGCACAAATTTAGAAGGCTGTTAATGTGCTGATAATAAGAAAAATGCCTAAGCACTTCAATGAATACATATATATTCCTACAGTTTCGGTGAAGCTAGCTGGTCCATTTGTCCTGTCAACGATAGAACTTAATATATGCATTTTAGGAGAATTTTTGTGGGACCTCCCATGCATCAACTCTTCTTCAACTTTTTGATAATCCTCTCCTCCACCTCCCTGCTTCTCTTTACTTCCATAAATTTCCAAGCGAAGCTTCTCAAGCAGTGCTGTAATTGAGGAAAATGTTGAAGCACTTTTGGAATGCCACCTTCTTGGATGGTCAAAAACATCATTTCTTGCATGAGCAGAACTTGGAATTAGAAGAAAACAGAATATCTGATGTCCTCCAACACGTATTTCAACATCAGTATGCAACATCACTTTCAAGAGTTGAATAAACAGAGCATCGGGGAACACCTGAAAATTGATACAAATTTTTGATTCCTTAATACTTAAGATGTACTAATCTTAATGGATGTTTGTTTGATTGATAAGAAATATGACACAATGACCAATATTTGAATTTCCTGTTCTGCCCTGTGAATAGAGATCATTAAGTAGGTAAAAATGAGAATTGGCTGCATATTCATTATTGGCTTCACACCATCCGTTATGCAATTGTGCGGAGATTTGTCCAGAAAACACAGAGGAAAAAAAGAGATAAGATGGACATACAGATTTTATGTGGAAAACCCATGAACAGAGAGAAATTTATAATAGTCAAAAAGTACACAAGCGAGCTGAAAAGGATAGAATTTTACTGAAACACTAAAATTACAAACGTGAAAGTATTTCACATCCAAACAAACCAAATGAGGATAAAAGAGAGAGTTTACTGTTTGCAGAAGACATAAATAACATTACAAAGAGCTTCTACCTGCTGGGAGTGGAAAGATACAGATGCCAAGGAAATGACATGAGCAAGAATAGTAAGAGAGGCAAGGGCAGCCCTAGCAACAACTTTCACAGGAGAGAGTTTCTCCAGTGTAATTGCCATCATATCAAACAATGGCCGCACATCAACAATCTGAGAATTTGCAAACAATTAGGCTGAAAAACATAAGGAAATTTGACAATATTTCAATGCAGTTAGTAAATACCCCTCTGACAGTTTCCAACAAGCAAGTTTCGATGGACGTTTGTAGTGCAGCATTCACATTCAGCTCTTGCTCTCCATCTGATTCCGCTGTTGCTTGGAAGCTTTTGCGCAAGTGTCTGAAGAGGTCACTAACAAACCCCATATCAGAAATAACGCCTTCTGACCTAACTTGACGAGCCAAACAGCTAGCAGTTTGTATGATGTGACACTTCATCTCAGGATCATGGGCGACATTCTTGTGGTCCAAATGTCGAACAACACCAGCTAGAATCAATTGTTGATACCCTATAATCAGATGAAATGTAACTGTCAAACTTTTTTGAATTAGAACACAAAATTCTGGATCAAGCAGCATCTTGCCAGTTACCTATTTTAATAGAATTAAGAAAGAATTCAGGACACCTACAGACATAGCTAGCAGAAATCAGGAGACCTTTCAGAGTAACTATATTAATTATCCTACTCTTTCCAAGAAACTACAATTTCTGTATATTAGTGCAGCACATCACTTGTGCATACTGCAGTTACATAATTTTAGGGGGTGCTTAGTTGAAACGAGGGAATAAATGGCAAAGGGAATTACATTTATATTAGAGAGTTACATTATTACATATTTTCAGTTACAACTCCATGCCAGTTCAAAACAATTATCCAAAAGAAGAAAAACCCCTGAACAATTTATGATTGAAGATCACATAATCTGTTCACTGTGCCCAAAAGAGAAAATTACTGCACACTAAATTAATTTATTTAGCTAATCACGTAGACAAAGTAGACCCACTTATATAAACACTTAAGCACATGCACTCCCAAAGTCTAGTAAATTGTCAAGCTAATACAATCTACAAGTAACTTAACACAATTAGCAACAAAAAATTAAGTTGCACGAATTTAGTTCTTAAGTAAATCATTCAAGCAAACAGTAAGGGATTTTTATCAGACTTTATACCACATCAAGGACAATTTAATTACCTGGATTTTCCACATAGGATGACATATCAGAAAGAACAATGGGCGCAAGGCCATGCAGAGGAAGCCATTGTTTTCTAATGTCAAAGTAGACAAACATTGGGTCTAATACCCGTCGCATTGTGGTACTCTCCTTAGCCAGATCAACCATCCTTTGGATACATATCTGCGACCATACTCTTGGAGTTTGAATCTCCTCCCTATATCAAATGAAGTCAAGAAATATCATTACAAAGAGAAAGAGGCCAACACAAGTCCACTAATTTAGCAGCAGTCCTCAAATAAAGTGATGAGTAAAAAATGTCATTACTTTTTACATTCACAATTATTGACAAACCTTGTAAGGAAAGCAGGATCTTTCTTCTCTGGCCGGAATCTAATGATCATGTTGCTAGGGCTAAACTCACCACCAACACCAGGAGTACCTCGTCCCTCGCATCTTGCCACTTCATCAACCCAATTATGATGTGCTTCACTTCTTTCTTCATCTTCTACATTTTGCGTCTCCATCTCATAGTTATCAAGAGTAGCATGCACAATCTAAAAGGAGTAAAGTACAGATACTCATTGGAAAAACCTTTGGTTAATTTAAGAATTGTAAACTGACAATGTCTCAACGGATGTTTGCCATACAAAGTATACAAAAGAAAAATTCTAACGGCATCTCCTTTCACAAATTAATCAAGGTGAAGAAAGGCTTCCAGTATATTCATGATGATATAACTGCACATCAATAAGCATGAAGATGATGAAATGTAACCCATATAAACATCCTGCTGTTTCTTCCAAGTAACGTGCGACGTGTGTAAAAGAAAACAAGAAAGAGAAAAGAAAAGGGAAAAAAAGATCCATTGCAAGGAAAAGGAGCAGAAAAATAAAAAAAAATAGTTCATTTTTAATGGATGCAAAAAAATAATTTTCAGAACCAAAAAAATTAATCACATTTTTAATCTGTCCAAAGTTTATATCACTTGAAAAAAAATTAAAACATTCTCCAAACAAAGATAAAATGGTAAATTGCAATTGGATAGAACAGGTCATAACTCACAATTATCCTTAATAGTATTAACCATTAGTCCTACTACTAACACCATTATTGGTGGTGGTGGTGGTGGTGGTGGTGTGGTTTTGAACTAAGAGGTTTACATGAGTAAACCAATGAATAACATCCTTTAAAGATACAGGAATCACAGAACCATTTCAATTTTCAACAATAAATGCAAGAACTTTGCTAATATGGCAAACCTTTTCAAAATCAGCAAACACATGAGAGAACTCTGCCATGAACCAAACCTGCACATAGAGAAGTAAAAGCACTCGGTGAGAATAAATACTGTGATTAAGTATGAACTAATAATAAAAATGTGAATAGAATCACTATAAACCTATCCGAACAAGAGCAAATGCTTAGAAAGATTTAAAAATAAAAAATAAAAATAATAATAATAATAATAATAAAATAATAATAATAATAATAACTACAGGAATTTATATTTGGATTAATTAGATGATACAATGGATTGAGATTGATAAATACACTATTAAAAGAAGTTTTGGGACATCAGTTGAAAAGTTTAAATTACCATGGCTGAGAGACAACACAAGCTTGATGCCCTCAAACCACGTTTATTATGTTCATCTTCAGTCTTACGTGACAGCATACAAACTTTGTCCACAAAGTTTTCAATATTGTGTGTATAAGTTCCATCCACCTGTAGATAGATAACGAGAATTAGACAATGGCATCATCTGCAACCACACATATAGACAAACAAGTCAATAGCTCAGTTCTCTTCCATACCCATATCACTTTTATCTCAAATTTATATCCATGAGTAGAAAATCTGAATCAATTCCCAACTACAACTGAGAAAATAGTTCCTCAAAGTGTGTAAAGGATGGAATAAAGCTACAGATTTAACTTGCAACACATCAATTTTGTGCTCAGCAGTATCATCATTCATCAAAAATGAATCTGTACCGTGATCTTCAGTAGCTGGCATAAAGTACGTTCCGAGTATCAAAGGCATAATGACCCATTTGTGCATTAGACTAAAAATCTTATAGAGATTGTAAAAATTTCAACATATACGTATAAGATAAGTATCAATTCTAAACCATTAAATCACCTGGCAGTAAATAAATGTAGTCAGTGTATCACATCCAATCATCAGCCTGGCATCTTGATTAGAGTCATCCAGCAGTTCAAAAACTACATTCAACACATTAACAGAAAAATAGGCCCTGCATGAAGAAGATGTGGAACCATCAACTATCATATTCAGACAAGATGGAATAAGTTTCGTGAACAACATTTTAAATGGGGCCAGAAAAAATTATCAAAATCATTGTAAAATAAGAAAGTATACTATTTTCAACTACACTACATTATAGATGAAAAAATATATTTATGAAATTAGGAAAACATTCAACACAGTGTAGAAGATGAATTAATAATGCAGTTACAGAACTTAAAAGTACATAATATTTGCATATGATTCCATGGGAACATGATCGTTATTTATCAAAGTTAGCATTAAGATGGTCCAAAACATCATTCAGGAGAATTAACAGCTTACATTTGCTCCTTACAAATGCAAAGTAGTTTATTATAAGCTTCCGCAACAATGCCAACAAGTTTGATGTTACCACTTCTCAGTTCTTTGTAACATCTTTCTTCCAGATATTTAGCAATCTGATGAAGATAATTTCAATTAACATTAGTTGCTCCCAGGAAACATTTGTTGTGCAAGTTATCATTCATTAAGACAAATACGGAAGTCTCACCTTGGGTATCCGGAAAGGATTCTTAGAAGCATATTCACATAGCTTTACAATTTTTCTTTCATTAGAATGGCCATCCTGCATAGTAAAAAAAAAAATATATATATATATATATATTATATATATATATATATATATATATATATATATATATATATATATACAAAAATGCATAAATAAATAAATAAAATTTTTAATTTATAAAAAAATAATAATAATAATAAAATAAAATAAACATATAACCTTCTATCTCATTTATAAGCACATTGTGAAGATTTAAGTATCCTTATCCGTCCTAGCATTCTGGAATGGAACTATAGAAGCTACGAGGTCTATCATTACATTAGACAATAAACCTCGTCCCTTATTATAATAACAGTAAATAACTCAAGTGTTTATATATTAGTAAAAGCTTGCTACTCCCTCCGTCCCGGAAAAGTTTGCGCCCCCCTTTCAGGCACGGAGATTAAGAAAGTGATAACTTTTAGGGGTATAATGGTAATTTTTTTAATAAATAAATGATAAAGTATGTTAGGTAGAGATGGTTTTTTTGTAAATAAGGTGTATGGGGAAGGGTGGTTGTTTTTTACTTTTTGCTTTTTTTGGAAGGTGCAAACTTTTGTGGGACAGCCCAAAATGGAAAGTGTGTCATCTGAAAGGAGACAGAGGGAGTATATCTTAACAGATCGAAGAATATTTGAGGTGGCTAAAATTGTTGCAGCTAAAGCAATGATTAATATAAGGTTCTGGATTTATGTTTTTATTTTTATTATTTATCATTCCTTTTACTCTGTATATACCATTTTTGTTGCACCAAACCAAACAAGAAAATACTTGAGCTAACTCCCTTTACTTAAAGCATGGATTATTAACCCTGATCTCCTCCAATAAGTTTAATGAAATACTACCTGCCAAGATTGAGTGTGCAGTGATTTCCCACAACGATATCCAAAAAAGGAAAAGCGTAAATGCATGGCCTCGCGTAAATGCAAGGCCAAATATTATGTTGGTAACAGAATAGTGAACATTAATCTACGGATACATATAAATGCGAGTATAGCAAGAGGATCCATTTGTGTGTCCACGCAAATTACATTGATATGTGTGTAATACTAATGAACAAATGTTTCAATATACTAGAAACTCATCAAAAGTGAAAGTAACTGACAGTTTGAATAAGCCACAGTTAGAAGGGTATGTTTTGCATTTATAATTTATCATTAAACAATCATCCATTGAGGCAAGAGAAACCACCAAAACACAAGAGGGAAGGTAAACTCACAGGAGATTTGGGAAATATATCCGCAAGCAATTTCTTGTAACGCTTAACAGGTTGTCGCGACCTTGACCTCAATGCAGGACAACAGACACACATGCTCTCACATGCTGGAAATATTTTGCGGGAGATTACACCCATTTTTCTTTACAAATCTAAGAAATGAAAAGTATAAGAGTATCATAACCCTCAGGCCACAAATATGATGACTCAATGAAACCTCATTAACCACTGTGCTGCGCATTGAGCATTTAACATAGTTTAACATGATAAAAACAAAACCAAATTCAACTAACAACTGGACAATAAGTTAACAACAAAACGAAAAATACAATAATAATGACTATGAACTTCGCATTAACTGAGAGAAAGAAACCCCCAAAACCAAATAATACTGTAAAGTAGTGGAATATATCTACCACTTTTAACCTAGCAACAATACTCCAGATAAACTCATGATTGATAATGCAGTCACTACATAAAAGCAACATTTACAAACCCTAATCCCTAGAGAGAATGTCAACCAGAAAACGAAGTACGAAAACAATAAATCTGCAAAACCTTTGAGAGAGAGGAAGATCTGAGGAGCCAACTCCTTAGACAAAAACACGGTCGTAGTTCCCCAGATTTTTCGAGAGCAAACAACTCCACCAGTGTTCAAAATTCAAACGGCAGAATCGTGAGACTGAAGAAGAAAGCAGCGTGGGAAGTAGTGCAGAAAGTAGTTGAACAAGAAAAAAAGAGAGGGAGGAACAAGAAACTGTGAGAAGGAGAGAGAGGCAACACGTGACTTGTCAGATTTTTCGGAGTAGTTTCTAAAGAGTCTCGATTAGTCTCTCTCTTTCAATTTTTTTCGGAAATCCAACCAATAGTGTTTATAAATTATTAAACCGCCAAATAAAACTAATTTCATCAACTTTAATTCAATTCTTGTTTCTTGATTTTCTTTATAAAAAAATTGACAGGTGGTAATATTTCCATTCCGTGTTACTAAAGTAGTAGTAATACTTTCAAGATCCGATGTATTAATTACTCACCAATTAAGACTTAACCTAGTTAAAATTTTCCGTTTTAAAAATCTAATTATTTGGAAAAAAATTCCGTAGTTTTACAGTAACAAGATTCCACGTTTAAGACTTCAACACCATTCACTAAAACTCAATTATTGATGCAGAAAAGCTGATTTTTTTTTTTTTTACAGAAGAAAAGCTGATTAATAGGAAATACATAGGTTGCTTAAAATTAAGGGTAATTCTTGGAGGGAATTAATGTTACCAAATATTTTTACGAGGAGGATTTAATTTTAGAGGATCACGGGTAATCCATGGTCTACTAAAATTAAATCATCATTCCTCTCCAAAAATATATTTCAAGGTTGGAAAAAATGTTGGTCCGCAACCAAGAAAATGGATTACTACAGGAATAATAAGTGATATTCTATTTAAAATATATTATACTAGTTTTATTTATCTAGTGTGTTACATGGATTCGTTAGCATATTTTATCTTAAATTAATAACATAAATTAGTTTAAATATAGGATTACTTATGTTTTTCTTTTTACATGTAAATTTATGTTAAATAAAAATTTCATAAACATTATTTTTTTTTTTAGTTTATATATAGTATAATATTTATGTTAAACAAATATTTTATAAACATTATTTTTTTTCAGTTGAAGCTTTAAGATAATTAAATATGAAATTTTTAGAGTAATTAATTTTTAAATCTAGTCTTATAATGAAAACAAAGAAGTGTAATTTAATTTTTAAAATTACAGATAAAAATATGGTGGATCTCTTTTTCATTCAATATATATTATAATATATTTCATATTTAAATCATTATATTCTTGAAATAATTAATTGAATAAAGACTTAATATATTTTTTAGATAAGAATAAATATTTTGGAGATATATAATAGTGATATAATAAATGTTAATATATAATAATAATAAATAAATATAGAAAGATTATATATGAAATTAAAATAAAAAATACGACAATTAATCACGTCACAACACCTCATACTTTTTTAAAGTTATTTATAGCAGCGTATTCGCAATTAGTATAATATATATATATATATATATATATATATATATATATATATATATATATATATATATATATATTTAAGGGATAAATTTTTTTTTTACAAATTTTAAAGTACAAAATTAAAACGACAATTTTGTTTTAAAATTATCAATTTTATTAAATATACACTTTTTGGACACTATTAACCTCCAACATTAACCTTAAATTCTAATATACCTCAAACCCTTAAACCCTAAACCCTCCACCCACTCGTTGCCTCCACCGGACCGCCGTCACCGGAGACCGGTGACCGGCGGTGCCGCGCTGTCGCTGGACCGCCGACCATGACACCGGAGGCTGGCCGCCGACACGTCGTCGTCGAAACCACTGTCACCATCGCCGGAAATTTCGTCAGAGCTGCTGCCGCCGGAGTTGCATTTGTCGTCGCTTGGTGGTGGAGGTAGGGTAAGTTGGGTAGGGGGTGTAACACCTCCTAGTAGAATTGACAAAATATATTGAAGGGCAATAGAGTCCAACAAATGTTAATTAGTTAATAAACATAATTAAGTAAAATGATAGTTTGTATTAATTTTTCACTCTTTATTTTGGATAATTTTATATATTAGCGCATAAGGGACATAAAGATATATTATAAAACACACAACATCAGATGCAACATGGGTTAATTTTGCCTCCAGTTTTGCTCGTGGAATATTTTGATAAAATTTGTGGTAGTGAGGTTCAAATTCTGGGCTTTCTGTAAAAAAATTTAATACTCCCTCTGTCCCAGGCAAAGAGGGTCATTTTTTCATTTTGGTCGTCTCACCCAAATAGTCTCCTTTCCTTTTTTATACACATGGGACTCACACACACCCTCTAATACAATTAAAATATGGACTCACACTCTCATTAATACAATTACCCACTACACATTAAATAATAATACTCCTTGATCTCCGTGCAAAAAAACAAATGACCCTCTTACGCCGGGACAGAGAGAGTAAATTGGTAACGATAAGGTTTGAAGTTGAGGTTTTTTTTTCCTCAAATTTTGCCTGTGGAATTTTTTGATAAATTGATGATAATGAGATTCAAACCCTGAACTTCTTATAGTTTTTTTTTTTTAGATTAGTGATGGTGAGGTTTGAACCCTATAATTTTTTTTTTCAAATCTTGCCTTTTTTGCTTGTGTAGTTTTTTAATAAATTGGTGGTAACTGGACTTATTGCCTCATGTCTTGCCAGTGAAATTTTTTGACGATAAGGTCGAATCCTGGATTTTCTATAGAATATTTTGATAAATTGATGGCGGTTGGATTTTTTTTTTCGCCTCAATTCTTGCCTTTTTGCCTGTGGAATTTTTTATACCTCTTTGTTTGTGGAATTTTAACTTTTTTTCGCCTAAAACTTGTGGAATTTGCTTTTTAAATTTTTTGGTATTTTTTGTCTCAAGTTTTGCATGTGAAATTTTTTGATAAATTGATTGCGGTGTCTATACTTTTTTGCTTCAATTGAATCTTGGACTTTTGCTAGATCATGTTGGGGTTAATTTTGCTTCAAGTGTTGAATGTGGAAATTTTGATAAATTGATGTGGAAGGTTTGAACCCTAGGTTAGACCATGTTGGGGTGGAGTTTCTTGATAAATTGGTAGTAGTGAGGATAGAACTATGAAATTTTTAAAAATACCATAATTCTAATATATGAATTTAATCACTTCACTCTAACCACTAGATTAATAAATAAATAAATAAATAAATAAAAGAAAAAAATAAGACAAAGGTTGACCATATCTAATTGACAAACAGATCAAAGTGTGAAAACTAAGGATTCCATAATCATTTTTTAATACACTAATTAGGCGAATATATAAATTTCGTAAGCATGTGTCTGAATAAGTAGTCAAGAGCGTGAAAGAGTTGCCACGTCGTGTGAAAATATTTGTAAGACACACTCCGTATTAGATTCTTACAGCGTGCTTCTTGCCATTCAATTAATTTAAAGTTAAATAAATTGCTACTAATTAAGTTCAACATTATGTTCACCAAATTATTTCCCACAATATAGTCCATTATACTCTGCACACGAATTAATCTGGGCTATTAACACGCTAAATTTGC
Source organism: Pogostemon cablin (assembly GCA_023678885.1). Classification (NCBI taxonomy): domain Eukaryota; kingdom Viridiplantae; phylum Streptophyta; class Magnoliopsida; order Lamiales; family Lamiaceae; genus Pogostemon; species Pogostemon cablin. Next base: position 31,499,429 of record CM042952.1, on the reverse strand, counting down.
CCCCAAGCATAGCTCAAGTGGTAGAGGGGAGGGTGGAAAGGTTTTCCAGCTGAGTTTGGTTGTTGCAGGGTGGGGGTTCGAATCCTGCCTTTGGCATAAATTTGGCCCTTGCAAGCACAAGTTTAAAAGTGAGTCCTCCCTATAAGCCACTTGAGGCACATCACATCCTGCGATTTACCTCTTCCACTAATCCCTAGGGCAGGGGCGGTGGGGTAGTCCATTTATTAACACGCTAAATTTTGTTGTCACTGCAACACGTTACATGTATTGATTTAAGTAACCCTTACAAGAATAAATAAATAAATAAATAAAATGTGTACCTCTATATTTTAGAAAAGGATTATAACATTTTGTGTCCAATATAGAATAAGAGTATTTTGTTGGACGAACGAACACCTTATTTAAAATTCGGCATTGTTGAGTATATTTGAATTTCGATATAATATGTTGACTAAAAAAATGTCAGAAAATAATTAGAACGGAATTTGAGTCGAGTCAAGAGTTACACTCTTTCTCCTTAAGAAAAAATTGTCCTGCTCTGGTGTTTACGGTTGTACGACAATCATCTCAAAAATACGACTCACATCTTGTGATAGTAGCAAAACAAATCACAAGATACGCCGAACCAACCGATATTATGAACTTACCTTATGAGTAGGACGACTTTGAAATACACTACAAATTCTTTAGGCAATTCGAATTTTACTGAACATCTATGACACATGTGTCTTTGATCATATGTGTGATCAAGTGTATGAATGTGTACAAGTCATTCGAGTACTTCGGAGTGTTGGATTACGGAAAGAAAGAGTATATTTATAGATTTCAATGCGTCTTTCCGTGAAATGATGCACCTTTTGGAATGAATTTCAAATTTAAATTCAAATATCTTTTATGAAAATACATAATTTAATTATAATTCGCACCCTACGGTCACATTTTTTCATAAACACACTTTAATCTATTAGACATCATTTTAAGGTGACTTTTTCATTCACCTTAATTTTCCAACAGACATTAAATCAATGAAAGCACTTTTTTCCCAACAGAGATCATCTCACGATAAAATAATTTTATGTTTTTGTAATTAATTGTTATTTTTTATTAAAATTATTATTATTATTTCAAATATTATTATCAATTTCGTTAATAATATGAATTGTTCATAAATAAGTTCATAGCATCATTATCATTTTTTTTATTAATATCACTTTTTAACTTATAAAGTAAAACTTTTTATCCGTTTTACGAAAATAATTTTATGAGACATCTCATATTAGTCTTTTTTTGCTCATATATTTTAAAGCCGTTTGTATATTTATTTATTTATTTTCCTATCTAAGAGGGCTGTTATTTATATTTCGTGGAAATTCCCAATTAATATGTGAATTTATTTCATGATAATTTAATACAACACTCCCCGTGATGAATGATGATGTGACAAAAAGATTAAAAAAATCGTATATCATACATAGTACTATATTACATAAGTATCGACAAAGATAGCACGAAATTTACAAAATATTAATTAAAATATATGGATTTATAGATAGATATATATTTGAGGATATTAAATTATGAGTTGGTATCTATGCATTCGCTACATAAGGTGTTAATGGATATAAATGTCGGTTAAATTATGAATTGTATTAATGTTTAAATGAGATTTTATTTTTTTCAAAAAGTAAAGGATATAAAATTTATATGCTAAAAATACAACATTTAATAATAAATATTAAATGGTACAATTTTCGTCGAATCATACGCAAGCTAGTGTTATCCTTAAACTAAATTTACTTATTACTAGGTAAAACATCTTTTAAAAACGTAAGGTCAACGAGCCTCACACTACATTCATTTCATCACTTAAGGACAGGTGTTACATGTACAATGACAAAGTTATAATAAATGTGTTTAATTATGGTGATCAAGTTGGTAACAAAAATGCAAAATAATTTGACGCAATAACATTGACATTGTAAAAATAGTACATTCATCCATATAATTAAATAAATAAATAAATAAATAAATAAATAATCCTGAATTGAGTTTTCAAGAATTCGATCCGTACACAATTTTATATAGCCATTAGCCATTTTTCTTATTCCATCCATCCTTTGTTGCCCCTTCCGCTATGTAATTGACGATATCAAAGTTTAAAGAGATTAATTCTTTTCTAATTCCCGATTTCTTGTTGATTGAATATAAAAATATTCATGGGGTGTTTCATTTCTTTGATGTATTATTTGGTGCAGCTCCTCACTGTTCCAACATATGTAATCAATGCATGGACGATGCAACTCACTCCAAAAACAAACAAATAAATAAATAAATAAATTTCATAAAATATTCACCACCCCGATTACCTCTATATATACAAGGGAGGCAGAAGGGGGCAAATATCACATCTCATCCATCAACCAGCAGAATAGCAAGAACCTTCCTTCATCCATTAGTCGATCATGGTTTGCTTAACAGACCCTGTTGTCCAAAAAGTTAGCCAACTCTATGACAAAATCTCCAAGCTCGACAGCCTTAGTCCCTCCAAAGATGTCAACACACTTTTCACTGAGCTCGTCGCCACTTGCCTCTTGCCTCACCCCATTGAAGTCTCTAAACTCTGTTCCAAGATCAAAACCATGCGGGCCGAACTTATCCGCCTCAGCGGCCAAGCTGAGGGCCTTCTCGAGAAACACTACTCCAACATCCTTGGATCGCTCGACAATCCCCTCGACCACCTCCACATTTTCCCCTACTACTCCAACTACCTCAAGCTCAGCCGCCGTGAGTTTGACCTCCTCAGCCACCACTCTCCCAACCCCACACGCTTCGCCTTTGTGGGGTCCGGCCCCCTCCCGCTCACCTCCATCGTCTTGGCCTCTCACCACATGACTTCCACTGTTTTCCACAACTATGACATCGATGCCACTGCTAATGCCATGGCCATGAAGCTTGTCGCCTCGGACCCAGACTTGTCCAGACGAATGGAGTTCCACACTAAGGATGTCATGAATGCATCGTTGAAGGACTATGATGTGGTTCTCCTGGCTGCTCTTGTGGGAATGGAGGCGGAGGAGAAGATGCGTGTGATCGAGCATCTGTCGGAGAACATGGCCCCATGGGCGATTCTCATGATGAGGAGCGCCCATGGGGCTCGTGCTTTCTTGTATCCGGTGGTGGAACCGCGTAATCTTCCGGGGTTTGAGGTGCTCTCCGTGTATCATCCATTCGACGAGGTCGTTAACTCAGTCATCATTGCTCGTAAGTCTCCAAAGCCGGTGGCAAGTTGTGTTGGTAAAGGGTTGGGCCACCCTACACGTTGCAGCAAGTGCGGTGAGATGAGAGGGTTCAACATGAAGATGATTGAAGGACCTGCAGGTGAAGATCATGTCTGCTAATAAAATTGAGATAATATATCCTACTCCATGGTAGGTTTCTATACTCAATATTTAATCACCAGTTCATTATGTGGGTTATTATTCTCTGTATTTGGATCATGATGTAACAATTACTTATCATTATGTGTGCATGTTTTTGCTTGAATTAGAGGTCTATGTGCCTATGCAGCTTGTTTAATCACTACACATTGAGCAGAATGGGATTTTCCACAATCCTATTCAAATCATTAATGTGATATTTTCCCAATGCTGCTATCTAATCTTCTTACTCAATAAAGACAAGCTTTCTTGTTGTCCTTATGTAAGAGTCGCATGTGTACAATAAAGTGCCTTGTATTTTAGAGGCCATTTTATATTTGCTCAAAACAAGAAATTGTTGCCTCAATAACAGTCACACACATACCCAATAATTGTGCTCTCCTATTTCGACTTTATAAGCGATAAAATCAGAAGAGAAGAGGCGAGCACAATTATTAGGCTCATAATTATTATGAAACATGATATGCCTACATGTGGCCAGGAATAAACGTCACCTGCTCAAGAAAAGTACACTTCTTATTGCCCGTAGAGGTTGATGCAGCCTTGTCAAATTATTCATATTGTTTTCCTGAAATGTTGATCAAAACATAGTAATAAACTAATTAAGTGTCACATGAATTAAACTTCAGGTATGATAATTCATATGAGAGTGTTTTTTGGATTACCCTGAGATTATAAACTTAGACTGTCAGTCGGATGTTCTTCCATCTTCAATGTGGCACATTATTCACACAGAGCCCATTAATAATGTTTATGCAAGGCCAACGAAATAAATACTAGTAAAAAGATGGTAAAACAAGACCAGATTAAGTTAAAAAACAGGACATCTATATTACCTTGTTACCATCTCGGCCTCCAATGTGGTCTCTTATCCTTGGATGGTTGAAATCTGTAACATCAATCAACCATGATGATCAGTTACAAATATTCAAATTCTTTGAATAGAAGTCGAAAACAATACCAAATAGCTTGTCAACTTCAAATACAACGTTCTTTGGGATCTAACACCCGCAAAGGTAATCCAATTCATCCTTCACACCACCAAGAAGATCATTTTGCTACTTGATAAGGTCACATTCCCTATACAAACTCCACATTCCCTATCCTATCACAGTCCACTAATGCGACCAACATCCGATTGCACGAAATAGTCGACAACATAAACCCATAATCCCTAGCCCGCCTGAAACCTTCAAATGCCAACTCAATCCCTCCATTGTTCACAAGAGCCAATATTAACATGTCAAAAACAATGCTATTGTCGCTTACAGACACAAGGGAATGACAAAATGAAGATCTAATATTGTTCACGAATACATGCAATAAAGATCGAACCTTGGAGTACCTTTTGTCATTAGCTAGTAAAATAAACAGCTTAAGTATAATTTTCAACAGAGTAGGCGACCTGGAATTCATACTGGGACCATTTAAAGAACGACAGAATGCAGTCGGAGTTAAATTTATTGTGGTTGAAGAGCTGCAGAAGGAAATCGGCAGGGTGGACGATTTAATGCAGGGGTGGCCAGAGATGAGTGATGCAATTTGTGACTGAAAACCTGACTCTGGAATGCGAATGCCATCGTACGGACGATGAGCGGTGGCTGTGTAGGCGGTTCATCGTAGCACATGTGTCGACTTCCTGCTTCAAACAATTTCGGAAGTAACAGAGAAATTCGAGGATTTCATTCGACGAGTCTGAAATCCCTTTTCTTTCCCAATTTTATTCTTCTCTGCCACACTATTCAATCTCTGAGTATTGATGTTTGAGATTTGGGTGCTTGAATAGAGAAGACAAAAAGTTGAAAACATATACTCAATTGCTAAAAGGATACTGTTCTTGTTGTATTCGATTTAAAGCTCATGGCCACCGTCACAGGTGGAGAGAAAAGGTGGCCGGAGAGGGATCGCTGTGGACGGCGGCGATCGTTCATAGATTCGGGCTCAATGATTGGGCTGGCCGCTGGTGGACTGAAGAGGAGGAGGTTATGTGGGCTTAAATGAGAAAACCCAAGTTGGGCCAGGTGGGCTGGAAAGTGTCAAGAAAATATTTGTTAAGAAAATCAAGAAAATATTTGTTAAAGATGAGAATACCTAAAGTTTGTAATAGCTGCGTTCATTTTAATTTTTTTATTTTATTTATTTATTTATTTTTAAGTTTTTATTGTTAGTATTATTTTTGAGAGGGTTTATACTTTATAGTAAGCGTTCTTGAAACTTGAAAGCACTAGAAAGAACAAATATTCAAATTCGAGGGCATTTTCGTCCAAAACAAAAGGGTTTTGGTAGGGCTTAAACCCAGAACTGAGAAAAAAAAGAACTTAAAATCTGCTACTTCTTCCCCAAGCAAAGAGCGATGGCCGATGAACATCACTGCGTAATGGCGGTCCTAAATCGACCCAACTTGTAATCCAAAATTTTGCATTACCACAGAAACCCTAATTTGAATCAAGAAAATACCCTAATGTTGAAGACCCTCGCGACCCGGTGCAGTGCGCACGCCGCGTTCGGCCTTCATCTTAGCCGCCACGTGCCCACGGGAGAGCCCACATCCCCGTTGCTCCGAGTTATTCTTGGGCAAAATAGGAGAAGCCCGTATTTTGTTCGGAGATTCTTTTGCTCGGACACTATTGATGGGTCCGACCCGGCCGAATTGGAGGCTAAGCGGGTGGAAACGGTTGAAGAGGCAGTGGATTCCAAGTCTTCATCGGCTATTGTACCTACTGTTGTTAGACCAGAAGATTGTTTAACGGTTGGTTTGTTCAAGAATCTATTTTGGTTATTTATCAGCATTGATGTTCTATACCGTTGTGATGTATTTTCTGGGAAATAAATTTAAAACCTAATTTCGGGGCGAGAGGCATTCTGAAACTTCTATTTACGGCATGTTTATTTTCAGAAAGTTATTTATGGTATGTTTGTTTGTGCAAGATTAGTCTTTAGACATTCTGGTACTAACACAATTCATATATATTTATTTTTTGTGAGAAATTGATACTATGTTAAACTGTGTAATGGTAGAAGTTAATTGATTTATAAAATTAGGATACTTATAGCATATTTTGATATATATGACTTTATTGTCTACTGATATACATGACAATTGAACTAGTACAATTAAATGCATCCATTGAGGCTTAGCTTATGCTTAATTTACTTTATGTTGTAGGATTTTTTTTTCTTTTTTTCATATTTTTAAGTGTGATCTCCACATGAAGAAACTTATCCCTATGGTTTTGCTCTCTTGGTACTGGAGTCTCCTTTCATTTTCCTCACGTCCATTGCTGTGCAATTGTAGAGTAATGAATAATAACAAAGTTGCCCCTGCCCAGTCAATGCAAATGCTAGTTTTATTATTAGTTGGACGTGGAACTCACATCTCATTCTCTACAACTGCATACTCTGCCTGACATGTACTCGCGAGACAAAAAATGGGGAATTCAATTTTGTTTAGTAATCAGGACCTGCACAATTTTCAAGTTTGATCTGATAAAAAAATGGGTGTTTGTTGTTCAGTTTATAGAACTGCAACTGCCCAGTTATATTCTGTGTCCTTGTCGTTTTATCAACATAATATCTTAGTGATTGAATTATAGAATTTATGTTTCTTGTGCAGGTTATAGCACTGCCGCTGCCACATAGACCGCTATTTCCAGGATTCTATATGCCAATTTATGTCAAGGTATGGTTGTTTCGGCTGTGAGATATTTTAATATTGCGCTATACTATTACAATACGCCTAGATCTCTCTTTGCTCTGCATGAGGATTGTGGCACAACATGGCCTCATGGACCATTTTTGCATGACTTCTAACCGCCAACTACATATAAATGAAAGGCTATCTTTAGACTTATTTTAAGATTGTCTTATATTATCATTTGCTTTACTGGAGTATCATGGCATATAGTTTGTTGTTATCTTTTCTGATGATTGTTTGGTTTCTATCATCTTAAAATATACTCACAAATGTTATTAGATCCAAGAGGTTAAGGTGCAATACATCATTTATTTCTTAATTTAGGCCATGTAATATTATTTCATCCTCTTATCTTCCTTCCTCATAAATAATGCTTTAAAATTGGTAATCATATTGCGTTTTCAAAATTTCTAGGTGCTATACTTTGAGGTAGAAAAAAATTAAAATGAAAGTTTCATATATCTGGGAGTCTTCACTCAGATTCTTAATCTGGCATATCTGCCCCTTCTCTTCTTTTTTAGTTGAATTGTATTGGTTTTACAGGACCCAAAATTATTAGCTGCTTTAGTAGAGAATAGAAAAAGACAAGCCCCTTACACTGGTGCCTTCCTTCTTAAAGATGAAGAAGTGACTGAGGGTTCAGATGCAGACAAGAATATATATGATCTCAAAGGAAAAGAATTATTTAATCGCCTTCATGAAGTTGGCACACTAGCTCAGGTAATGTCTTTAATTGTGTCCGTATGTGATTTCAGATCTGTAAAGCGGATGGTTTAGATTGATCAGACTGGTTTGATGATATAGATTACAAGCATCCAAGGAGATCAGGTTGTTCTCATTGGTCATCGACGACTTCGAATTACTGAGATGGTTAGTAATTTTTTATTATTATTAATTTTAAAATTAAAATAGTTTCTGGAGATAAATTATACAGATATTCTGGTTGTTAATTCTCTTATATAATTTGTCTGTTCTCCAACCTTGACAAATTATTTAAATTTAAATACACATGAGCATAATCTATTTTACTTGAAACAAGATTAAAAATATAAGCTGTATTGTTAGCAAAATATATACCCATAAACACATGCACATATATTTATGGTGTTCACTCTGCTGAACTGTATTTTTAATATGCAGGTCAGTGGAGATCCTCTTACAGTCAAAGTTGATCATCTCAAGGTACCAAAATTTACTTATACACATTTGTACCTATACTTTTTATGAAATTGGAGTCTTGGGTTCCAGGTCATTTGTCACCTTCTTATTTCTACTGATGCTTGTTTCAGGAAAAACCATATGATAAGGATGATGACATTCTTAAGGCTACTTCATTTGAAGTCATATCAACTCTGAGAGATGTTCTGAAAACAAGTCCTCTATGGCGAGACCATGCACAGACTTATACTCAGGTTTGTTCCTCCTAACCACTAACACAACCTAAACTACTTTCAGCCTATTCTCTTGCATGTCATAGTGATGATGATGTCTAGAATCTTGTATGGAGGTTTATTTTTCCCTGTGGCATTATCAACTGGAACTTTTCAAGGATCACGCTTGCAATCTTTTGGCATCAGTACTACCTATCACTACTTGTGAAGCATTTCAGACTGATTGGTCCATCTAGTTTCTAATTAATTGGCTCATGCAGAATTGCAGATGGCTTATGAAACTTGCGTGGCTTATGTGATCATTATATTTTGAAGATCTTATGTCTTGATTTCTACTAGAAGAGTTTTGGTAGCTGTTCAATTCCTCAATATATGATGCATTGTCAATATACTCGAGCTAAATGTTTTTCTCACTACATGTGTATAATATAAATTTTCTTGCAGAGCATTGACTTTATATCGTATAGAATTCATTAACTTGTCTCTTCATTTTTCATTACATGAGTTCTTTATCTTTGACATATCGACTTCATATTCATAATGAAGTCATGAATGTTGTCGCTTTTTTTTTTGAGAAATATTGATGTTGTCCATATAAGAATTTATGGGTGTTTATTTTGTTCTTGAAAATACCCACAGCATATAGGAGATTTTACTTATCCAAGAGTAGCAGATTTTGGAGCTGCTATATCGGGTGCAAATAAGTTACAATGTCAAGAAGTGCTTGAAGAGCTTGATGTAAGTAGTTAATCACACAGTCTGGTTTTATTCCTCATCAGAATGGATATTGTGTCTCCAACTTTGTTTTATTCCTTGTGATATTAAGGATGCTAGCTTAACTAAATAACCTCAGAGTCTCAGTCTACTTGTTGAAAGCAAAAGATTTTTACCCTACATGGCTATCATATGACATATTTCCAGTATTTTAGTTCATTTCTGAGGATCAACTAGGTATTTTTGCTTCCTAATCTTTTGGTGGATATGATGTTCCTAGGAGCCAAAAATATCTCACATCTAAGTAATAGTCATTTTACTCACAAATGCCTATGCTATTTTGTGGTTTAGGATATATTTGTTATTCATATAATTATTTTATGTTATAATCTCTTATCCCGCATTTATGATTCTGTGAACTCTCCACATTTAGGTGCATAAAAGGCTAAAACTCACATTGGAGTTGGTGAAGAAAGAAATGGAGATTAGCAAAATCCAGGTGCGGAACTCCAAACAATTGATCATTTCGACGACTTTTTACATTTTTGCATGAAATGAACCAAATAATCCCTGGTTTGTTATACTTAGGAATCTATTGCCAAGGCCATCGAAGAGAAGATAAGTGGGGAGCAACGCCGCTATTTATTAAATGAACAGCTTAAGGCAATAAAGAAGGTGAGTTAATAAGTATAAACATGTGCATGGTTTGAATTTTTACTTGGAAACGTTATGCTCTTTCTTTTGGCAAAAATTTGCTTGAATCTGCATTTGACGAGGTTGATGTATTGTTTTGGAATTATTTATTTAATTATTTTGCAGGAACTGGGATTGGAGACTGATGACAAAACTGCCCTTACTGGTTTGATCTCTTATTTCTTTGAGATGTTGTGGTTGAACTTCATATGTTTTTCGTTTGTATTATTATATTTTTGGGATTTTCTTCTGGTTGCTAAACAATGCAATATAAAATTCTAAAGCATTTAATAGCCTGCCCAGGGATAAAGCATTTCTGGATTATGCAAGGATGTGTGTGTACACAATGAGTAATGGAGCCAGGGTCTTCTTTTGGAGGATGTCTATGTAATTGGCAGACCTCTTCATCTAATTTCTCCAAAATGCTCTTGTTTTTCTCATGTTCGGGAAACAAAATTTTCCTTTTGGTTGGATCTCCCTACACCTTGAGTTCCTTTTTCTCGCCATAAATAATTGGGAAGCTAGTAACTCTAATAATTTATATATGCTTGCTGAAATTCATCTCTTGCTTCTTTTTATATGCTGGACTATGTATCATTCTAGAACTATATCTATGATTTTTTCTATCATAAGATGGCTTACTGGTACTCCGCTATTTTTCTAGAGATTTGTATCCTTTTTGGTATGTCATGTCCTGATGCATATAGGTTGATGCTTAGTAAGTTAGTCCTTTGATTTTGATGGTACTTATTTGTGGTATATTTTAAGTCAACTTTATCCTGGAATTTCTGGTTTGTGTTGACTGACAATTATGCTTTTAACACAGCTAAATTCAGAGAAAGACTTGACCCAAAGAAGGATAAGATTCCACCTCATATTTTGCAAGTCATAGAAGAAGAACAAACAAAATTGAATTTGTTGGAAGCGAGTTCTAGTGAATTTAACGTGACACGCAATTATCTTGATTGGTTAACTGCGTTGCCTTGGGGGGAATACAGGTTTACAGTTGAATTATCATCTCTTATGGTTAATGTTGCTTATGATTCTTATAATTTCTTTTAATTGTTCAGTGATGAGAACTTTGATGTAATTCGTGCACAAACAATTCTAGATGAAGACCATTATGGATTGACGGATGTTAAGGAAAGGATATTGGAGTTCATAGCAGTGGGAAAACTGAGAGGAATCTCACAAGGTTTGACAGTTCCTACATTTTTTTTTGGCCTTGTCTATTTTCTAGAAGAATGTTGTGCTCTGGAATTGTAGGATTTCAGTTTTTCTAGTATAGTTGTATCTGGATTCTGGTGCCATGAACTGCTAGTCCTTGCAATTTTTTTCACGTCACCTATACTTGATTTGAGTTCAACTTAGGCAAGTGAAAGTAAGAGACTACGATGTCATAACTCTCTGGATGTTGTTTGATTTGTTTCCTCATCCCTTGTCATCATGCATGGTGAACCTTTTATTGTTCATTAATTATGTATATGATTATATCTTTGATAGATCTTTTTTGAAAGTGTGCTTGCACAAAGTTCATATGTAGTTGGTTATGTTCCATTTAGGAGCTTGAAAAATTGTCAGTGCATTTGATTTAGTTCTTTGACTTTTCTTTGAAAAGTCTGTCACTTGACTAGAGTAACAAGAAAAATCTGAAGAACTTTTTGCTGTCAGAAATAGATCTTAATACTTTCCTGTTCTTTCTTTTATTGGTTAAGGTAAAATAATATGCCTTTCTGGCCCTCCTGGAGTGGGAAAGACAAGTATTGGTCGTTCAATTGCTCGGGCCTTGAACCGTAAATTCTATCGGTTCTCAGTTGGAGGTTTATCTGACGTTGCTGAAATCAAGGTAGGTTGGAATGTTTCAGATAATGGTGGAACTTAATAATGTTGGTAAAACACAGTGATGGTGGAACTGATATGCACTTCAGGGGCATCGCCGAACCTATATTGGTGCCATGCCAGGGAAGATGGTGCAATGTTTAAAAAGTGTGGGTACAGCTAACCCTCTTGTTCTGATTGATGAGATAGACAAGGTAAAATACTATATCTAGTTGGGTCTGTTGATGTACATATTCATTTGCTATGGTTCATCTCTTGTATTGTTGTATGCTTTCTGTGTTGTGATCTTGAAGCTATCATTCTACCAGTTCCAAGAACAATCTCAATTAATTCTATCTTCAATGCAGTTAGGAAGAGGACATTCAGGTGATCCTGCAAGTGCTATGCTTGAACTCCTTGATCCAGAGCAGAATGCTAACTTTCTAGACCACTATCTTGATGTTACGATTGATTTGTCCAAGGTCAGTGTTACGGTTTATGTGAGGGTAGATTATTTTCCTCACAGCCTTATGTTAGCATTTTTCCCAAAATGATTGAGATGCAAATTACAAAGCCTTCTGATAGAGGCTTCATTGGACAAATACACAATTGTTTACAAGACACCGTGACGAATTGCGTCTTATTTCTTAATTCTTGATTATGCTGCGATTTTGTTCTGTGTAAATTCTGTCTCTCCTGTTAGATACGTTGAATTGTTAAACTCTGCTGCAGGTTTTATTTGTCTGTACTGCGAATGTTGTTGAAATGATACCCAACCCGCTTTTAGATAGAATGGAGGTGATATCCATTGCTGGGTACATTACTGATGAGAAAATGCACATTGCTAGAGATTACTTAGAGAAAACTACTCGAGAAGCATGTGGTATCAAACCAGAACAGGTATTACTCTTTTACTCCCTTCCTCCCTTGCATACACTCCATGTTTTATTACTCTCTTTTCTTAGTTTGTTTCCTTTAGATTTACCAAAATATCATCACGTGCCAAAGCATCATATAAGAGTAAGCATATTTATTTAGGCTGTCTCTGTTGGATCACTTGGTTATTACATTATTATTCTTAATCTAGGTTGAGGTCACAGATTCAGCTCTGCTTGCATTGATTGAAAATTATTGCAGAGAGGCAGGGGTTCGGAATCTTCAAAAGCAAATTGAGAAGATTTATAGAAAGGTTTTACTCTAATTTATGGTTAATATTTTTATATCAATTCAGAGTTTTGATACAGTTCATTACTGCTAAGTTGCATTTGACATCATAATTTAATTTATCATGTTAGCAATTTGTGTCTGAGGCTGTTATAATGATGTTTGCATTACTAACAATATCTTCTTTTAATGTTTAGATTGCCTTACAACTTGTACGACAAGGACTTACCGGGGTCAAACTTGATGAGGATAAGTCAGAATCTGGATCCATATCCACTGAATCTGTTGTTGAGACTGTAGATATGGAGAAGTCTGGAAATGCTGTAGAAGCTGAAACAGTTGACCCACCAGCTCAAGCTGATGAGGTACTTGCCTTCTATTGATCAATCTGGCATGAGAGAGAGAGAGATGATATATGCCCAATTTAAGTTGACCAATACAGTACTAGAGAGAGAAAGTCATATTTGGTTTTCTTTTCTTTGGAGAGGGATGATATATTATGTTTCCTTTCGTTGTGTGCTTGACTAAATTCATCATTTACATTTAAACCTCTTCTTTTTTGTTGATATGAAAGAGTATTTACCTGGATTCCCAGATGATTCTAATTTATCTTGTGGATGTCATCATAGCAGGATACTTTAGATACTGAGAAAAATCAAGATAGTGAAGCAGCTAAAAAGGTGGAAAAGGTTTTAGTTGACTCATCTAACCTTGTAGACTTTGTTGGAAAGCCCGTCTTCCAAGCTGAACGCATATATGATCAAACCCCCGTTGGAGTTGTGATGGGTCTTGCTTGGACTGCAATGGGTGGCTCTACGCTCTACATAGAAACCACTCAGGTTGAGCAAGGCGATGGTAAAGGAGCCTTGAATGTCACTGGACAACTTGGAGATGTCATGAAGGAAAGTGCCCAGATTGCTTACACCGTTGCTAGGGCAATATTGCTTGAGAAGGATCCTGAGAATCACTTCTTTGCCAACACAAAGCTTCATCTTCATGTCCCTGCTGGTGCTACCCCTAAGGATGGTCCAAGTGCTGGTTGCACCATGATTACATCCTTGCTATCTCTTGCCATGAATAAAACTGTTAAAAAGGACCTTGCTATGACTGGAGAAGTCACATTGACGAGAAAAATTCTTCCTATTGGTGGGGTATGTATAACTAATTTTTATATCTATGATCACCTTAGTGCTAATGTTAATATAGTCAGAACAGCAAAAATTGTTGAATTCTTTTGAATCACAATTTACATTTCATTCCTTTTTTAGCCAAGATTATACTTTTTAGGGTTTTGGATGGGGAAAACATATGCATTTCTGGTGTTGCGGGTGAATGGTATGATAGTTCTGTTGGTATGAGTTGTAGTCTAGGTTTCGATGGTGCATGTATATAGCACATGCAAGAAGGATAATGATGAAATAAGAACATATGACCAGCGAAATAATATGATACCTAAAAAGAAAATATCTCCAAAAATGTTACATTTTGTTATTTGGTATTGCTGTTTGTGCATCTGCTCTGCTCTTGTGGACTTCCCTCATTGATCAAAATTGGCTTAAATGGCAGGTGAAGGAAAAGACAATAGCTGCAAGGCGTAGCGAAGTAAAAACCATTGTGTTTCCTTCAGCCAACCGGAGAGATTTTGACGAGTTAGCACCCAATGTGAAGGAAGGCCTTGAGGTACATTTTGTTGATGACTATAGTCAAATTTATGATTTGGCTCTAAAAGATAGCGAGCAGTCACAGTGATATATATCGTCTCGCTCGGCCTTTTTTAGTCATCTCTAATGCACTAATTGGTGAGTATTTTGTACTTGGGGGTAGCTCACTGTATACTTGAACAATATATCATGGCATCTGGAGAAGGTAACTTATTCATTATTGGTTATCGAAGTTATAGCACCTGATGAAATCTTCCATTTAGGATGTTTATAGTCTTATTCTCTTTCCATTGCGACTGCAGCTAGTCTATCTATGTTGCCCGCATCCAATTCCAACTTATTTTAATTTTATTTTTTTAATAATAAATAAACTAGGGTTTCTACCTGAACTCCCCTGATATATAAGAAATCCAATTTTGGTTTTATGTTGTAATATAAGATATTTTATGGTAATTTTATTATACAAAACTATTCTTCTCAGATGTGTTATTCCGATCTATCGTGTGTTGTGTTGTGATGCAAGGTATTTCGTATTACGTATTTTATTTATTTTTGCAAACTTAGTTACCAATTAAAGCATGATTACTCACGTATTAAACATTGAGTTGGCCTTTTGTTTACCCTGTATGTTCAAGGGTGTTAAGAGTGAAAAATTGATTAATTTTCTTATTTTTCTGAAAAATCAAGAATATAAGATATAATATTCAATATTAAAAGGTACTCCTCGAGTAGAGTTGTAATCTTAAATGAGACGAAGGGTTATAATTTTAGGTATAATATTTCATACTAAAATTATACTCCCTCCGTCCCGGACTTATGTTCACCATCACTGTAGATACGGAGTTTAAGAAAAATTATTTTTTGACCAACTTTATTGATTTTTTAGGGGTATTGTAGTATTTTTAAGTAATAAATAAATTATAAAATATTTTATGTGTGTTAGGTAAGAGTAATATTTTTGAAATTAAGATAACTTTTGAGGTTGTTGGTTAATGTGAAATTTTCTTTTTTGGGTAGTAAAGATAAATGTGGGACGTACGAAAATGGAAAGTGTGAACATAACTATGGGACGGAGGAGTATAAAAGTAGATTTTGGGTGAACGAAAGTCCGTTACGTGCAAAGTTTTGCCTTAAACGTTTCATCAAAGTACTAATAACCATGAGTGGAAAATGTGAGTTTAAAACAAAATACATAAACTCAAATATGAAAATATCGAAACAAGACGGATGTAAGAATGTACTCGTCATGTATGTTCAAATCACTTACTACCTCGTCAACTTTTAAGGTATCCATTTTATTATTTTTGGCGTCCACTTCAAAGGTATTCATTTCCCCTACTTAATAAAAATGTATACAATATGACTCAACACTTCCCTCTAATACAACTACCAATTTTACATATAATAATAATACTCCTTAATCCACGTGCAAAAAGTAAATAAATACCTTAGAACCGGACGGAGAGAATATAATATATTATTTTAAAATATGATCATATTTGCTTGTGGATGTAAATGGTATTTAATAATTAAGGATAAAAATTAGAAGAATATTAATTAAATGTACATTAAATATATACTCCATTACTTATCGTAATATATTAAAAGTGTCTGAGGAAAAAAAATGTTAACATCTACTAAGGCACTTTTAATATATTATGATTAAAATTTATAATATATTAAAAGTAACGTTATTAATTATGAAATATAAATGTTATGTTTTTTCATTTTCATATCCTTTATTTCAATAATTAATCTTCATAAAACCATAAATTTTTTTTAACCTTATTAATTATATTAATAAGTTTATCATAATCATAATATATATATATATAATTACAATATATATATATATATATATATATATATATTAATATATAATTACAATTAATCATATCATATCATAATTATAATCATAATAATATCATACAAGTGGCTAGAGTTTTGTTAATCATTCAAATAATGATATCCCTCCTTCATTTTAATAATTATTCTTTTACCCTTATTAATTAAAATAATATATTTATTAATTCAATTTTTGTTAATCATTCAAAATTCACTTAATTATTCATGCAACTCTTGAATCTGTAACATGGTCTAATTAATCTAGAATTTAATATTTCTATATACTCATCACCTACTTGATGCAACTAATCTTGAATTTAATGCCAATTCTTAAATTTCTAACTTCATGTGCTTCTTGAATTTCTATTTACTTATATATAACTAAGAATTTTACACGAGCAAAGCGTACCTTCTTCAATTGTCCCTTTTGCAATCATAGCATCAATGTGGAGTGCTGCATGTAAGTGTTTATAAACTTATCTTCTTTTCATATTCCATTGTGATCATGTTTGTATTATAAATTATGTGGACTTATATAAGGAATTATATACATTAAATACGGGTGTGTGTTGAGCATGAGGAATTTGATGCTTCTAATCTTTATACGAATTTTATATTAGATAATTAGTGTAATAATGTCATTTTATTTTTTATGCCTTTCGATTCAATAGAAATTTGTCATATTTGTCGTTGAACATTACATCAAAACTTATCACTTGTGATTCTGTAAAATTACGCTTTCAATTTGAGATGTATATTAATATTATATATAAAGTATATATTGGTTGATTACAACTTGATTCTGTAAAATTATGCTTTCAATTTGGGATGTATATTAATATTATATATAAAGTATATATTGGTTGATTAAAGATTTTTTACTGTACAAGTTTTGTATCGTATTTCCCTACGTAGTTTGAATACTATATGGATAATGTATGTATGTAACTTTTAATTTCATCCTCTTATATCATCATATCACATTCAATTCTTTAATTTTATCTTTCCACTATTTTTTCTCTTATTTAGTTTCATTTTAATTGTTCTCTATTTTAGTGATATGAAGAACCTGATTGGAGAAGTTTCTTGCCGGATTTGCAAAGAGAGCTTTGGTACCACTATAACTGGTGTGCAATTGGTTTCTCTATCTATGAAATTTAATTGATAAACTACAAATAAGTGTGTTGTTAACCTTCAAAACTTATTTGTTTGCAGCTTTGACTGAGCTTATAAACAATATGGAAATCCTAATTAAGGTACAGATACAACGAATGAATTGATAAATATAAACATATCAACTTCCCGAAAGATATCGATGAAGCTGGTTCTTGGATTGGAAAAATTAGGAAGAAGAAGATGAAGAAAAAAAATGGAATGATGATGTCGGTCTCCTTCTTCGATCTCAAGTGTTTAGATGATGTTTATATTATTGTTTTCTATTATTATTATGACTAATAAGTATATGAAATAATTTAGTTAGGTTTTTTAACATGTATGTTTATCTTTTCTAATGACGAAAGATCATCTTTATTTCTGCAAATTTTTGTTTTTGTCTTTGTTTATTCGTAGATTTTAAGAAACAAGAGCAAGAGGACATGATTATTGACTTGCTATTTGATTCCAAAGAGCCATTGTGATAGAAGAAAATCACAAATATTCTACAACAATTATATTTAAAATGATGGTTAAACTCCTTCGTTATAAAAGCTTCATAACATATATACCATGACTCTTAGAATCCTGTAACAGTAGCATATGTAAAGATAATTTAAGTAACCTTAGTTAGATATTCATAACCCCAAATTCTACTGCACCATATAATCATAAAAGTTAGTTTCTTGTGAATCGGGTTTATGGTGTAAACAATGTTTTCCCTTTTAATTTAAATTCCTATTAGTACATATGATATAATAGGATTGGAAGGGGAGGAAGTGAGAAAAAATTAGGATTCACATAATAAATTACGTAAATCGAGTTTATAAGAGTGTTTATGTAATCATAAAAAAAAAAAAACATAGATACATTCTTTCAAAATAAAAATATATACTCCATAAAACATAATTAAAATAAAATAGATCACATTATAGAATAATACATACTTCCGCTTTTAAGGTATCATTTTTTCATTTTGGGCGTCTGTCCCCAAGGGTCTCATTTCTTTTTTTATCCACACACATCCACTAATACAATAAAAATATGGAACTCACACCTCCACTAACACAACTACCCACTACACATTAAATAACAATACTCCTTAATCTCTGTGCCCAAAAGCAAATGATAACCTTGAATCCGGACGGAGGGAGTGCAGCGCTGGGACGTGCAACTCACTCTCAAAAACTAGTATATTAAAGGAGAGTAGTTTTATACTTTCATATATAGTATTAATTTGGTGAAAAACAGGCTAAAACATTATTAAAAATGATATACTACTAATTTTAATTCATTATTTTCTATCATACGGCGTCGTTCGATACTAACCTTGGCACCTTGCCCAGTTAAGCAGCTCCTTAAACCCTTCCTGAACCTCAAAACATTGACTCCCAAAAAACTTTTATGAACTTTCTCATAGTTCTTATTCAAATCAATGTCGTCTTTGATTCTGAAAAGATTATCCAATAAAAAAATCCTGTGCGATCCCATCCGCAGCATTCGTTTATTCAATTGTTCGTATTTTAGTTCTCCGAATCCCAATTGAATTCTTCTTGTGTGCCCGATTATAATCACAGAGTTTTAGAATCTCGTTCAGTATTTTCAACCCAGAGGAATAACGGGTTCGTTTCATTTTATGAGAAATGGGGGGATCCACGTGGTTCAGTTTCCGCTCGACGTTGGAGCTCAGAGGCTGATATTGAAGCATCCACTAGCGATGGTCTCACAGTGGACCAAATTATTGCAAATAATTGGGTGATTTACGATGAAAGTGAGAGTGATTGGAGGAGTCATGCCTCTGCCATTGCTCAGTCCATCCACCTTATCAAGAAACGCCTCCGAGTGTGTTTGTGGTTACATTTTTTCCTACTTATTTGAATTGATTTGTTGATGTTTCGCAGTTCAGATTTACAAGTTAGAGCTCGTTGTTCGATTTGGTTTCATTTGTGTGCATGAATAGGCTAATTGCCAAGTGCCTTGTGTTCGGTGAATACAGTTTTAAATATTTTAAGATGGGGCAAAAACTGTTAATATAGTAGTATCTACTATTTTTTATTTATTTTTACATGTTTTTGATAGTCAAATGAAGAGTTCGGGTATGATAGTTTCACCATTTTGAATTAGATATAGTTACATAATTCTGGTAAAAATCTTTGGTAACTTGTTTAGTTTGGCAGAAAAAGATAATGAATAAATTGTTTTGAGTCATTAATATATTTCCATATGATCCACTCTGTGAGCTATTGCTTCAGTTATCTGTAGGTTTCGTATGGAAAGCTGATCTTCTTTCCCAACTTTTTTTTTGTTGAGTGACAGTGGAGAAAATTACTGAGCAAGCTGGAGATATTATCAGAAGAGTTGAATGAGCCAAACTTGTGGGATAATCCTGCACATGCGGGAAAGATAAGCCGTGAGCATGGGTCAATTATGTCTAAGATTAAAGCGGTTAATACATTTGAGCAAGAGCTGTTTGAAAATATTGATATGATAAAGCTTGCCCATGAAGAGAATGATACTGAATTGGAATCGGTGGGGCCTCAGTTTCTCTTTCTAGGCATGTATGAATTACTTCTACTCTAGTAAAAAGTGAAGTACTATGGAATTTAACTTCTTACAATTACATTTGCAGTCCTCTCCCCTTCATGGATGAGCCTATATATTTTTAGCGCTTGTGATGAGGGTATTTAAAATGCTTGGGGTGCGTTACGTTTATATGTTAAGCAGAACCATCTCTGATTTATGCATGTCAGAATGGGGCTGCACTATACAATTTCAGGTTAATTGTTTAGGTTTAAAATTTTAAGCAGTTAAAGTTCATATAATAATCGAGTGGATAAGAAACCACATAAATGTATAAAAGTATGACCAACAACGTATATATGAATTAATTGGCCAATTATCATGGGATATGGGATAATAGGAATTAATGCTTTTTAAAAGTACTGCATCCAGTGGCAGACAAATTCTACAGATCATGAAATTCTTTAAGATTTGATGTTTTGAAAAACATGTTTATCTTCAAGTGCTAGTTTCTAATGAATTCTCAGGCTAAGCATACTACGCCTGGGAAATGTTGGGAAAGGTCACTTATTGGAAAGTTTCTTAATGGATGTGCGAGTGAGGTTTAAACCACCCAGTTTTTGGGTCCTAAGCAGTACAGTTACCGTTGCTGCGAGAATAAGACTTTCTTGGTTTGTGGGGGTCATCCACAGTTTGGAAAGCATGCCACCACAGCCCCTTGTTAAATTTCCTCTGCTATATAAGAGTGACTCGTTCTTGCATGTCCAAATTTAATATAATGTTCTTTCATTTTCAGGAATCGTTGAATGCTCTACTCAGACTGAGAAGTGACATTAAAGAAAAGGAGCTAGAAGCTTTGTTAGCTGAGGAGCATGACTCTTGCTCTTGCTTCATTGAGGTGAACTCATGATTCATTTTACAAACTACATGTTGGTTGTTTATTACTACCTCCGTCCCACAAAAGTTTTCACCTTTGACTGGACACGGAGATTAAGAAAAGTGTAACTTTATTGGGGGTGGGTGGGTGGGTGGGTGGGCATTTTGGTATTTTTTGGTAATAAATAGTAAATGATAATGTTAGGTGTGTAAGGTAGGGTGGTTTTTTGTAAATAAATTGTCTGCGAGAGGGTTGTTGTTGACTTTCTTGCTTTTTAAAACTTCTGTGGGACGGACGAAAATGGAAAGAGTGAAAAATTTTGAGAACGGAGGGAGTACTTTACTTACTTAACTAAGACAAAGTTAAATATTTTTGGATAGTTTGATATGGTATCATGTCCCGGTGCAAAAGAACCTGTGTGCATGAGTAGCACTGCACAAGTCTTACTCATTTTGTTGAGGCTTGTTTAACTTTTGTGTGGGTAGGACAGGTTTGTAATGGGCAATATGTGTAATTGAATCATAACAGAATTCTTTTTTTGAAATAATGCATGCTTAAGTCATGATTAATCGAGGAATATATGGACATGTTATTATGGCATATATATGCTGATGGATTAGAAAATTAGTCTGAACATTGCTACAGTGACCAGGCTCTAATCCCAGAACTTTTTCTTTACATTTTTGATCCATTTTTCTCCTTCATTTCCCTGTTTTCTTTCATTAGATTTTTCTTACTTCTCCCTCAAATTTGTTCACATTTTTCTTTTATTTCAATAAGAGAAGTTCGCAAAATTAGCGTTTCAAAACCTTGGATCTTTTGCCAAAGGCATTGGACACCATGGACCACAACAATGGAAAAGGGAGAAGTGTCAATCTGAATCAGATTGCATATCGCAATATCACATATTTCATCCACCTCCAACCTCCGATATATTTTTATTGATTGTTTTCAACATGACCGTGTGAACAAACTATAGGTTCAAGCTGGAGCTGGTGGTACAGAGAGCATGGACTGGGCTTCTATGGTCATGCAGATGTACAAAAAGTGGGCTGAAGGTCGGGGTTTTGGTGTTACTGTCGTGGATGAAATGCCAGGAGATGTTGCCGGAATCAAGGTGTTTTCATGAACTTAAAAGATTTTTTCTTATTGTCTTCCTTCTCTTGTATATTGATCTTGAGAATCCTTTAGGTATCGATTTACATGGTGTTATTTAGTGCTGCTTTTGAACTTGAATTTCAGTCGAATAATCATTGTTTCAACTTCTTTTTATTGTTAGCGAGCCACAATAAAAGTTGATGGGGAGTATGCATATGGGTACGCCAAAGCAGAAGTGGGTGCACATCGTCTAGTACGCATCTCTCCATTTGACAGCAACAAGCGCAGACACACATCATTTGCCTCTGTAGCTGTAATTCCAATTCTTGGTGCTGAATTTTCTCATTTCCAAATTGATGAATCTGACCTACGCATTGAGCGGTACCGATCAGGGGGATCTGGGGGTCAGCACGCGAATACAACTGACAGTGCTGTACGGATAACTCATATTCCCACTGGAGTCACTGCCTCTTGTCAAAATGAAAGGTATCAAATTTGATATAATCATATGACTTTTTTACAAAAAATTCCCTCTTAAATTAGTGTCAGTTAACAGAACACCCTGTTCACTTGGCAATTGCCACCCTTTCTTTTAACAAAATGTTCTTTGTTGGGGTCAATGGGGTGGGGATAAAATAGTCAAAGCTTGAAGAGTAGGTTTTATCAGTTTAAATTAACAAATATGATGTTATGATGGCAGGTCACAGCATCAGAACAAGGCTTCTGCAATGGCTGTGCTTCAGTCTCGTTTGGACCAACTTGAAATGGAACGTCAAGCTAAGATAAACGCAGAGCATACGCAGTCCCTCACTGACATAAATTTTGGCAGCCAAATACGATCTTATGTGCTTCATGTATGCTTTCCTACACATGCACTCATCAATCGACATGTTTCATAAATATCCCCGATTGCCCGTCCTGATTTTTATCAACTTTCTTTGCTTGCTTGGCAGCCATACAGAATGGTGAAGGATCATCGAACGGACTATGAAGTTTCGGACCCTGATTCTGTTCTCGAAGGTGATCTTGATGGGTTCATCTTCAGCTTTCTATCTGCATCCATGGACAAAAATGAAGATTAAGGCTGGTGACTATGGTATTTATTATAATACGTATAATATGAGCATATCTTTGAAATTATACCCGACATTATAAATTTTGAGAGTATTTTTTGAGAATTCAGTCGGAAGATTTTCATGCATAACAATTTGGGAAATCAATTCCGGTATCATACTTAAGTCTATTTCTACTTTTCATCTACTAACACCAATTTCATTTCGAACTATTCCACTTACTAGATCGGATTTCCAAATTACGAAAATCAATGCAAATAATTATTTTACTGAAATTATAGTCACTATATTAAATAAATGAAAGTTCCAAATAAATTCGATTTTAAATACATTTCAATTTGCTTCTATGTATAGACCCAATTAAATGCATTGCAAATGAAATGTAAAGACAATTAAAAATCAATTTCCTTAAAAAAAAAGCAAAACAAAATTTTGAGATAACAGGACGTATGCATAAGGAAAAAGAATATGAGACAAAACAGGGTTTATAACTAGGAAAAATGAATTCCAGCTTTGTTAAATAAAGAAAGCAGGTGCATAAAATCTGCTTGACTCAGCTTGGAAGATCTTTTATCTTCAAAACCTCCTGCCTTTAACTCACCAAGAACTTTGCTTTTAAAATCACTAGTCTTTGCATCTCCTTCATCCATTTCAACGTCGTCATCATCATCTTTATCTTCGACACCGTCCATGCTCATATCACCAAGTGTGTCTCCTAAAGCAGACACACAAATCGCCATTTCCGCATCATCAGAAGACCCCTCCGGGGCGAGCTGGAAAGCTTGCAAGGTTTTATAGTTCTTCTCAAGTAATATGAGGATGTTCTTTTGTCTAAATATGGCTCCCAAAGTCTTGTTTTTCCGATTGAAGCAAATACGCACTAAGCCATCCCACTCCTTGAAGTTTACAGGAGGGAGTGGTTTCCTTGGTTCTATTCTAACCACAGAGCTGTCAACCTTGGGTGGGGGCCTAAAATTGTTCCATCCAACTTTGAGCAAGTGGTTAACCCGAGCCAAGAGTTGAGTGTTGACAGAGAGACGACAGTAGAGGATACACCGGGTTGAGCAACAAGCCTCATGGCGAATTCTCTTTGGTACATTATTACTGCACACCTGAACAATGGCCGATGGGAGAGTAGCTTGAACGTTAGAGGGGAGGAAATTTGGTAGGGGATGTTTGCCACACAAATATCAAAGTATGGGAGATCGCATTTCAGAACATCCCCTTGTATGACTTGCGCCAAAAGTATTGTGATACACTAAGAACCAAGCTTTTTTTTTTCCAACAGTAGAAAATCATGCAAAAAACCAATAAATTCTGATAAAGTAAATTAAAAAAAAAATAAAAAATCTCAAGTGATTGCTATTACATTCCTTGTATCTGAACAATAGATGGATCTATAATACAAGCTATATTTTGCCTAATTCTCATTTTTGTCTTTTTGCTCTTAGAATAATACTCTAATAGCAATGATTTAAGAATAATCTTGATATGACTGAATGGATTCAGTACTATTACATTCTCAGTGTGTTGTGTGGTAAAGAAAATCACCTGCATAGCATTTACAAAAACAGAATTAAGCTACTCATTCGACAGTACGTATTTCATTTACAGTTGCCTTGCCTAATCATACTTAGTAGCCTATCAATCCTAACAACGATTAATCATCAGATTACTCATAAATACTAACTAATACTTCCCTATCACATCATATTTCGTTCTATACCGTGCCTTCAATGATAACAGCAAGCCCAAATATTTGAGATGAATGGATTTCCAAACATTATTTCAAAATGTTCAATCCTAACAACCACCAATGTCACAAAAGGCATTCGAATCAAAAGAAACTTTAAATATCACGTAATATCGCACTATGATTGTCGGCCCTAATTCTATTCACGTCTTTCTACAACAGTGTCGGCTGCACAAGCCTTTCAGGAAGTCAAATTATGTTTCCAGAGATCATTGAGTTTCCCATATTTCAACTCAGAGTTCATACCAGGATTATATGCTATGTAAAAATAATCCACGACATGTCAGATACCAAGAAAATACACAAGCCGCAAGAGCTTGAATTGAGAAAAATAAAATAAAATTACTCACCTTCAATCGGTTCGAGTAGGAGGTTCCTTGAAAACGGCGCTGCAACTCGAGCACCATACGGGAATCGAGCTACACAGCGATAACAGATTTTCCAGCTTCGAGAAGTTTCTTGGTGAGATTACCTGTTCCTGGACCGATCTCGAGGATGACATCAGTAGGTTTGATACCGGATTTCTGAACAATTGAATCAACCAAGAGTGGGTTTTTCAGTATGTGCTGGCCTTTCGATTTGTGGAAGGGGATTCCGCCCTGGAAATGAGGGTTTGATGACGGCGGCGCCTTTATGGGGTTTATCTTTCCTGATCTTGCCCCCCGCCATGGTTGGCCGTCCGGTGGTAACAGCCTCGATTATCTTCCTACGGGGTTAGGGTTTTAGATAATAGCGTAGAATGTTTATTTATGGGAAAAGGGTCATCTACACCCCTGTCCTTTATTCATGGGATCAAATACACCCTTAAACTAATTTTTAGAGCATCCAAACCCTCCAACTTTTTCTAATGAATCAAATAACCCTTCATCTTTCATTTGCATACAAAAATTGCATTTTATCAATTAAAAAAATTTAACACCACACAATGAGTGGGCCATGGTTAAAAATGAGAAAATTGGCAGCCAGAATATCTCTCCCATGCCAACGCCATCTCCGCATTTCCTCGGAAAACTAAAAGGAATCCTCGATAATTTTTTTTCTCTCTCTAGAAAATTGCTCCTCCTTCTCTCTAGAGAGTTTCCCTTCCCTCCCGTAAATTAGCCTCATTCGAGCAGAGTTAATGGAGGCCAGTGAGCTGGCTACCCCTTGAGTAGTCTCCATTAACTTCTGCACACGTTTCAGTCTGGCCATGGCTGGTCGGAATTCGGTGTCGCTACCTACTTCCCAATCCGGAATGGGAAGTAAGGGAAGCTTGAATCTCAATAACAAGAAAGATGTGCATGCTCAATACAAGAAAAGAAAGAAGGTAAATGTGATGTCTCTTATGGAGTTCTCAAAAATACAAACTCCTCCGTCAAGGAAGAGTTGCACGCTCAATTCGGGACAGATCATAGCAAAATCGCCGGAATCTTCATCTCCATTGATGCGGCAGGACTTGTCAACTCGTTGATGCAGCAGGCAAGTGTTGACGTTGAAGATGGAGAAACAACTCTATTGTCGTCGAAAATCGCAGTGCAGCAGTTGCATACTGCTCTTGCTGTCAAAAGTGGAGAATTCCCATGTTTGGTTAGTGAAAAGCTTGTATCTCATAGTCAAACTTCTCTCTCCTCCCATTTTCATGCGAAGTGTTCCACTAACCCATGTACCCCACTACCTACCCTACTCCACTAAAAGACAACTTGATTGGAATTCTCACCAACTCCCCTCAATCCACATCCCTTACTCTCTCTCACCAACTGACCCCCAAACCCCCCACCAACAACCCCGATCCCATCATATTTGGCTTCATCTCATCTTCATCTATTCTACCCGAGCCCCATTTCAATCGTTCACACCACCATGAAGCTTCAACCTCCATACAAATCCCAGTTTTCCCCCCTTCCTACATCCATAATCCATCAGTCCCTTCCTCCCGTATCCCTCTTCAAAACCCTGGAACCAATAACCTCCGGCCTAAAACCCCAACTGATCCTAAAAATAAGCCTCACAATAGAAAACCCAACCCACGCCATAACCTTCACTACATTCCTCCTCTTGAAGATGGAAGTATTGTTATTCCTGATGAAGAGAGAAGCGCCGAGTGGGACTATACCCTAGTTGGTTATTTCGCTGGCAGGTATCCTGGGTACTTGGCTGTGAAGGAGATGGCCAACAAATGGGAGGTGGAAGTCAAAATAAAAAATCATGATAGTGGATGGATCATATTCAAGTTCAAATGTGAAGAAGATGTACAGTGGGTGATGCAGAACGACCCTCATGAAGCTAAAAAATGTTCTTAATGCTCAAAAGAATGTCCTCCTATTTTCATTTTGATGAAGAAGGAATATCTACCATTCCTGTGTGGGTCCAATTTCTGGGATTTCCTTTGAACATGTGGACTACCTATCTTCTCAGTATGTTGGTATCGGCTATTGGTCATCTCATAATTACTGATGATTACACTAACACTCAAGAGCATGTTTCCATTGCTCGTATGCTTATCGAGGTTGATGCTGCGAAGCCTTTGAAAGATGTGGTATGGGTGAACACTTCGAAGGGGAGATTTGCTCAAAATGTATTTTACGAGTTTGTGCCCAAGTTTTGTACCCACTGTGCTTGCTTGGGGTACTCCACCGAAGCTTGTCGTGCACACCAACAACCACCATCCCAACAAGATTCAATTCCGGAAGCAGAAAGGCCCTTTCAAGACGTAGGAAGAGAAAAACATCGGCGCCACCGCAACAGGGGAAACAGGAACACTAGAGGTGGAAATGCCGCTGGAAATATTTCCGATGGAGCTCAACCAAATATGACCAATGTTCAGCAAGCTCCCCATCCATATCCTACTAGACCTCCTCCAACTATTACCCAACCAGCTGATGCAACCCACGGTAAGAATCCGGCCGAACCTGTGACTGATTCAAGGCATGTCCCTCCTTCGAGCTCGAGGATTCAACCTCTGGATAAGAGATTAACTTCCAATTAGTACTTTGCATTGCATCCC
Organism: Pogostemon cablin; assembly: GCA_023678885.1. Lineage (NCBI taxonomy): Eukaryota > Viridiplantae > Streptophyta > Magnoliopsida > Lamiales > Lamiaceae > Pogostemon > Pogostemon cablin. The sequence continues at coordinate 31,471,556 of CM042952.1, read as the reverse complement.
CCATGCATGAGTGATGATTCTACACCCTCCACTGGTAGGAATTTAAAAAGAAGAAGTTGGGTTGACATTGAATTTGAGAAGCTCCGGAATGCTCACTCGGATGGCTACATATCCAACGACTATTCCTCATGAGTCTCCTTACTTGGAATGTGCATGGGATGAGGCGCACACCTACCCACAATGCACTAAAAAAGTTGGTGCATGAGCATGATGTTGTAGTAGCAGGATTACTTGAGACTAAGTTATCCACTGCACGTTGTGAATATGTTGTAAATAAAGTGTTCCCTGGTTGGGCTTGTATGCATAACCTAGATATTTGTAATGGAGGAAGGATTGTAGTTGTATAGGATCCCTGCAAAATTGAATTGCATGATTTTATTATTCATGATCAGATCTTATCTTGCCAAGCTATTTGCACTATTACAATGAGGAAGTTTGCTATTTCCATTGTATATGCTTATAATAGATATGTGGCAAGAAGGGCACTATGGGAACACATGGAGGATCTCTACCAAGGGCTAAAGGAACCGTGGATTGCTGGTGGTGACTTCAACTGCATCCTAATGGAAGGAGAGAAAACGGGTACGAATTTGAGTATGAGTGTAGTGGAAATACGTGATAGTTTTGCTCTCATGGGCCTTCAAGACACTCCATCCACGGGCTGCTTTTACACGTGGACTAATGGTTCTTCTTGCTCAAAAATTGATCGTGTACTGGTTTGCCCTCAGTGGAGGAATAATCGATGGAGAGTCGAAATCACATTTCTGCCACAAGGATCTTCATCAGATCATTGCCCAGCTGTGACTCAGTTTGTTGCTATCAATGGAAATGCAACTCGTCCCTTCAGGTTTTACAATCTTTGGACAAAACATGATAACTTTATTTCAATTATAGCTAACCAATGGCAGGTACACGTTAGAGGTACGAAACAATTTGTGCTATGCTCCAAGCTCAAATTGCTAAAGAAGCCATTGAAAGAGCTCTACCTTCTTAATTACTCCCATATTTCTGAAAGAGTGAAGAGAGCTACTGAGAAACTACTCACTCTCCAACAAGCCTTTATGGCGAATCCACATCAAATTGGTTTAACAGCGGAGTTAAATGGTGCAATTGGGAGAGTTAAGCATTTGGAAGATTGTGAATCCACTTATATTTCTCAGATTTTGAAAAACAAGCATATCAAAAATCAAGATCGTGGCAGTAGGTACTTCTATTCCTTGATTAATGGTAATGCTTCGAGAAATGATATATACAGAGTGTTCACGGAGAGTGGGCCTACTACTTCATATTCGATGGTTGTGGACAGTTTTTTTTCGATATTATACCTTTATCTTGGGGAGAATACTCCACATATTGAATGTGTGGATGAATCAGTGCTGAACATGGGACCGAAAATCTCCCCATCTGATTTGTTAACATTAGAAGAACAAGTGATGGAAGATGAAGTGAGAGCGGCACTGTGGATGATTAACAAAAACAAATCTCCCGGACCTGATGGATACTCCTCCCTCTTTTTTCAAGAGGCCTGGAGTGTGGTGGGTAAAGACCTCACAGAAGCAGTGATGGAATTCTTCTGGAAAGGGAAACTCTTGAAGCAAATTAATGCCACTTTCATCTCTTTCATACCTAAGTCTAACCATAATCCTGGAGTGAAGGATTATAGTCCTATCGCTTGTTGCAACATGGTCTATAAAATCATTGCAAAATTGTTAGCAGTTAGGTTGAGAAGATGCTTGCCTTCCATTGTGGATCCAGCTCAATTTGGGTTTGTTAAAGGTAGGAAAATGAGGAATTATATCATGTTAGCAGAGGAAATCTTTCGTGGATATGGTAGAGCAACCTGCAACATAGCTCCTCGAATGGCCATTAAAGTAGATATCTCAAAGGCTTACGACTCAGTTAATTGGAGGTTCTTGTTTGATATGCTGCATGGATTGGAATTTTCACCCAAGTTCCGTGGTTGGATTGAACAATGTGTTACTACACCCTCCTATTCACTTCTGCTAAATGGGAAACCGGAAGGTTTTTTCAGGGAAAACGGGGACTTCGACAGGGTGATCCCATCTTTTCCCTCCTCTTTGATGTGAATGACTTCAACCTCCTATTGAATGATGTTAACAACATGATTCATAAGTGGTCTTCTAAGCTCCTTTCGTTCACGGGAAGATTAGAGCTTATCACTTCAGGCATCTATGGTGTATTATCATTCTGGGGTGCTATGGTGACAGTGCCGGCAGTTGTCATTGGTAGAGTGGAAACCATGATAAGACGGTATCTTTGGGGTTCAAAGGCTAGTGCAGTAAGTTGGAAAGATGTCACTCAACCGAAGCACAATAAGGGATTGGGGTTGAAGGACATATCCACATGGAATAAGGCCCTTCTAGCAGCGGCACTTTGGGACATTCATAGGGAGGCCACTTCACTGTGGATAAGGTGGATCCACTCAGTGTACCTTATAGAGCATGATTGGATAGTGGTTACTCCAACTGCGAACTCTTCATACGTTTGGAGAACCATGATCCAATTAAGAAACAGAATAGCACGTGTAGAAGGAGAGGGAGATACATTGGATCAAATTATAAATGCTTGTATTCATGGAAAGTTTCTTCCTTCGATACTATATCAGAAGCTGAGGAAGGATGAGACAGAGGATACAACGTTTGTATATAAGTAAATCTGGCATAAGTGGATTGTAAGAAAGTATAGCTTCAGACTATGACTTCTGCATAGAGGAAGAGTATACACCAAGGATAGAGTGTGGAATCTGAATGGTGATACAACATGTGGGTTTTGTATGGGGAGTGCAGAGACGCAGACTCATCTTTTCTTCCAATGTCCATATACACAGCGTATATGAGATATAGTGATGAGTAAGATTGGATGGAGGCGCCGCATCACATCTGTAGCTGATGGATTTCGGAAGATACATGTAGACACCAGAAACGTCAAGAACGTTCGGAGACTCTTCGTCATCTCCTTTGCATCCATGATATACTATATATGGATGGAACGAAATGCTCTCCAGTTCGGTTCGATGATGCTTTCTCCAGCACACATTGCAGATAAAGTCATTTCTCAGATCGTTAGTTTGTATTTGAATTATGGCATTGTAACATCTTAAGTGTGATGCTAAGGATGTAGTGATAGAATTTTAATTTTAACATGGTGCTTATGTACTTTGTAACCGTTGGAATTGAAATAAATATTTACCAATTTCAGTAAAAGGAATCCATCCGACTCATCCCTAGCCAAGGTCGATCGCCGCAATATGCTCCTCGGACTCGGCGGCCTCTATGGCACCAGAAGCCTGCTCACCACTCCCTCGACCTTTGCAGAGCCCGTGGATGCGCCGGCATCATGAGGGACGTCATCACCAGAAAGCCAATCGACGCGGAATGTTGCCTGACGCTGGAGGATCGAATCATATATTTCAGATGAAAGTGAGGCCCTCTGCTCATAGGGTGTCGCCATAGTACATCTACAAGTAAAACATGGCCCTCGATCGAATGCGCCGCCTCCCCACCCGACGACCCACACAACTGGCAGACACAGACCAACATCCATTGTGCTTACTGCAACACTGTCTACAAGCAAGTTCACAACTCAAGGACCTTCTTCCCTTTCCACCGATGGTATCTCTACTTCTACGAGAGATATTTCCGGCTGTCAATTATTTCATTTTTAACCACGGGCCCACTTGTTGTGGTGTTAAATTTTTTTAAATGATAAAATGCAATTTTGGTCTGTAAATGAAAGATGAAGGGTACATTTGTTTCATTAGAAAAAATTGGAGGATTTGGATGCTCTAAAAATTAGTTTAAGGGTGTATATGATCTCATTAATAAAGGAGAGGGGTGTAGATGACCCTTTTCCCTTTATTTCTCGTCCATTATTATCACTAAAAATTTGCCCAATAAATAAATAAAATAAATTGAGAAGTCTTTCTAGGCCCAATTGGGCCCAGCAGAATGTGTGATTCATAACTGTGGCCCAATATGAGTTTGGGCTAAAGCCCACTTCTTTCTTACATTAGAATTGTAAAAGAAAATCTACTATAGTAGATGAAATTAATTTAATACTGTAGTATATTTTTTTTAAAGTTAAATTTAGAAACGGCCCATCGTATTAATATATTTTAATAAATTTGATAGAGATATATTTTTTGACTTTCAACAAATAAATAAATTTATAATATACTCCATAATAATCTTAAAACCATAAATAAATACTTAATACTCAATCTCGTAAATAATGGTCAATGCTATCCATTCAAAGCTAAAATAAATGTGACTTCCACATTTAAGGTCTTGAAAATACCGAAGATTTGGGCATAGCTTTATCAAAAAAATACTAAAGATGTTGAATATTCAATATACTGAATTTCTATTCCATATAAATACATTTTTTTTAATATAATAAGAATCACTGAAAAATAATATTTAAACAATTTATGAAATTCTAAATATGGAAATCATTCATTATTAAAGTATATCTATATTTTATCATAATAATATGAATTTTTATATTACTTCATAAGTTCAATAAAACGAATTTTCTTTATGTAACAATACGAATTTCCTAATATTAAATGTCGGCAAAATATAAATATTGTAGTATAAGTTTTTTTTTTAACCCGAAAAAGAAAATGGTAATAGCCCATGTCCAATTATATCAGAGAGTTGTTTCAAAAAAAAAAAAGAATTATATCAGAGGGTAAATACGGTATAACAGATAGCGTACAGGCGTCGTCCCAAGTAGGGACGCTACGGTTTGTATTGATTCCCAATCCATAATAGCCACGTCTGATCAATGACCATTGGTATTGACGTGTCTACATACCACTGGCCAATCTCCTAAGCCCTGCCACGTCAGACATGGAGCTGAAAGCTGCGTTATATAAACTCCACTCTCTCAGTCCTCAGTATCGTAACTAACTCCAATCTTAAAAGAAGAGAAACATCAATGGCGATTGCGCAGAAAAGGGCGCAAGTTATGAACATTTACTTCCTCTCTCTAGCCATTACACTCTCTCTTCTCCTGGTGATCTCCTCCGCCGAAGTTTTCTTCGAGGACCGTTTTGATGGTATCGTTTATTCTGTGTGTAATTTGCTCGCAGCTCATTTTTACAGTAATTTCTCGTTTATTGATTGAATTTTGTTATTTATGTTCGTGCTTGGCAAATGTGCTTTGAATCGATCTGAAAGGTTCGATCATTCGATGTAAAGAATTTCATTGTGATCTTAATTCTCATTAATTTGATTTGAGCAAGACGGATCTGGCGTAATTTTCACTTCATGTTCCACTAGTTGTGATTACGTGATTAATTATGAAAATGTTAAATTAAATAACAAGTGGAGATCTGTTAGCTGTGCATTGACAATTGGTCCCAATCATCTTAACCCTTCGAACGGCATTTTTTGTTCGTCTTGTTAACGTTTGTCTCGGTAATGTAAGCAATGACATAATGATCGACTGATCTTTTGGCTATACTTGCAATGCTATATGTCCACGGTCAATTAACTTCAAGAGAGTTTTCTATGCCTAATATTAGACAAGGAATATTATGCTTGTGATGTTGTAAGTAAACTAGCATGTGATTGCTGCACTTATGATTCTTTCATGGGGGAAGGATTGGAGTGATTTTGATGAGTAATTTATGAAATCAGAAAGTGCAAAATGGTGAGAGAGAGAGCACTAATTTGAAATTGCAAAATGGGTAAAAGCTCTTTTTAGATACTGTTTCTTTATATAAGTTGGAAGTACTTCCTAACTGTTGATTAAAAATTACTTGTGCCGGGATAAGATAACGACTAGCGCTTCTTATATTATGTCATCTTTAGTCATAAGTATCATTCATTTTTGGGTGCTTTCACTGATAAATTTTTTTGGTGTATTCGAAAGATGGATGGGAGAGCCGATGGGTCAAATCTGACTGGAAAAAAGATGAGAACATGGCTGGTGAATGGAATTACACCTCTGGGAAATGGAATGGAGACCCTGAGGACAAAGGTATTACACCATTTTACAGATTAAGCATTGTTTTGTGTCGACTGAAGTAATCTGGTATAATTGTTTTCAACCTTGCTACAGGTATCCAGACCAGCGAAGACTATAGGTTTTATGCCATCTCAGCCGAATTCCCAGAATTCAGCAACAAGGACAAGACCTTAGTGTTTCAATTCTCTGTCAAGCATGAGCAGAAGCTTGACTGTGGTGGTGGGTACATTAAATTACTCAGTGCTGACATTGACCAGAAAAATTTTGGTGGTGACACCCCATACAGGTTAATGTTATTCATGTGTTTCTTTGTTATCCGGATTTATTTTTCTTAATTGATTTGTGTCTTACCTTATATTGCTAATCGATTGAATATTGATGGTTGCAGTATCATGTTTGGACCAGACATCTGTGGCTACAGTACCAAGAAGGTCCATGCTATTCTCACATACGTTGGAACCAATTACTTGATCAAGAAAGAAGTTCCATGTGAGACTGATCAACTGACCCATGTCTATACATTTGTCCTCCGCCCTGATGCTACTTACACCATCCTCATTGACAATGTGGAGAAGCAGTCAGGAAGCTTATACTCTGACTGGGATATTCTCCCTCCAAAGAAGATCAAGGACCCTGAGGCCAAAAAGGTTTGCTTCTGTAGTTTTATACATGAGTGAGTGTGTTTTCTTGAAATCATATTCTTATGCTTTATTTTGATATATTTCAATTCTGTGTTTGGCAGCCTGAAGACTGGGATGATAAGGAATACATTCCTGATCCTGAGGACAAGAAACCAGAGGTGAATAGTCTTTTGGTAGTTTTATGCTGTAATGGAATGAGTGGCATTGAGTTGATTTATAATTTCAGAGCTCATTTTTGTCAACAGGGTTATGATGACATTCTGAAGGAGATTCCAGATCCTGAAGCCAAGAAGGTGACAACCCTTCATATGCTGTCTTTTCTCTAAACTACTAAGAAAATATAATTAATCTGTGTTAAAACTCTTCGCAATTGCAGCCTGAGGACTGGGATGACGAGGAGGATGGTGAGTGGACTGCTCCAACTATTCCCAACCCAGAATACAAGGGCCCTTGGAAGCCAAAGGTTTGTGGCAGCTCAGTTTACATTTTCTTGTATTGGTAAGATAGACTACTACTTACTGCTATTCCACTTTCCAGAAACTTAAAAACCCCAACTACAAGGGCAAGTGGAAGGCACCAATGATTGATAACCTAGGTCTCTCTTTTAATTCTGATGAGAATTTGAGTGATATTGATATTCAAAATAATGGCTAACTTAATGTTGACATGATTGCAGAGTTTAAAGATGACCCAGACCTGTATGTTTATCCTAAGCTGAAGTATGTAGGCATTGAGTTGTGGCAGGTAAGAAATCTGTACTTATCTTGATTCAAGTTTGTCTTGTGGTCTTAATGAATGATAATCTACTACATTTCTTTTCACATCTGATGATTATCATAAAAAAAATTGCAGGTCAAATCAGGAACCTTGTTCGACAATATATTAGTGTCTGATGACCCTGGGTATGCTAAGAAGCTTGCTGAAGAGACATGGGGCAAGCAAAAGGATGTATGATTCCATTTTATTTCTGAAATTTTTTATTTCAATCTAAATATCCCTCACTCCATGTTGCCTTATTAATACCTGGCCCTGGCCTATTTGATAATGCAGGCTGAGAAGGCTGCTTTTGATGAAGCAGAGAAGAAAAGACTAGAGGAGGTATCCTTACTTTAAAATGAATATCCCATCATTGAATGTATCATTCTGTTTTTCAGTATTACCTTTCTCAATAAGACAAATCATATTTGCAACATCAATTATTCAATATCACCTACTGTTTCTCTTCGTAATTGTGTACTTACAATAGCTTCTCTCTTTTCAGGAAACAAAGACTGATCCAGCAGCGGATTCTGATGTAAGATCCATCATTTTTCATTTCTCCAATTATGTTTTTTAATTTGTAATGGTGTTCTGATTGGAAAGCTTGTCGTTTTATAGGCGGATGAAGCAGATGATGAATCTGATGATGGTGATGATGATGCCAAACCAGACACTGCAGATGAACCTGCACATGTAAGTGCTTGAATCCTCCACATGAATGTAATTTTTATGCTCCACTATGAACTCTTCTCAAACGGTTTTCTACACGTTTTTTCCTTGGGTGCAGGATGAACTTTAGTTTGATAGGATATCGTAACATCTCGCCCTACAATGTGGCCTCAAGATGAGTAGCTAGCTCCGGCAGTTAAATGCTGGATCCGACAGACCTTTATTTTTATGCTGTAGCTCATCTTTTTTTGCTCAGGAAATCATAGTATTTTGGCTGGTTGCTTTAATGCCATGAGACTTTCTTTGTCAATTGCCATTGAAACTGCTGAACAACTTTTTTTCTATTTCTCGTTCGAAGCCTCATTAATCATCCACCTTCTCGTTCGAAGCCTCATTAATCATCCACCAGTAATGTCAGCTGGTCCATTAGAACTATAAAATTTTGTCAAAGAAAAAAGGTCAGGTCACAACAAACAAAGTCAGTTATGGCAGTTTAAACTTTAAAGACTGTAGGTGTGATTACCTTTTCTATACAGATTTTATGGGAAGGTCGTTTATAAAATAACAACTAATCTTCATTTACTTCCATTAAAAAAAATTATGGATTACTATTAATCACGTGGCAATGGATTATACTCGAAGCAATATTAAGTCAACTACTAATGAATCACGTGCAGCAGATAATGGACATAGCTCGAGTATAAACAAATGCCATGTTAGTGGTGTACCTAATTCATTATAAGCAGGTATAGCATACTGATCTTCAGGCATCGAAGTATGAACATTAATATTACATGCATTCAGAGAAAAAAAAACACTATTATGAGCGATACGTAAAACCAAATTTAATGTGTCGCAAGTGGTGCACAAATTTCTTTAATCTTTACCAACCCCCCGCATTGGAAGCTTTTGTAAGCGTTGGAATGGAGACTGCAACAGGGCTCCAGGCCCAGATTTTTCATGATTAGTTATCACTACAATAGGCCCAAATTTTTCAGGATTAACTAACTATCTCTACTATTGGCCCATATTGAGTGAAAGATTCGATATTGAGTGAAAGATTCGATTACTCACCCTATCTATTACAATATACTACTATCATATTCCAATCCATTTTTTTTATTATTTTTTTTTTGATAATTTTTTGTTTTTATTTTCTCTCGAAAAGAAGATATTTTCTTCTCTTTTTAGTATTTTCTTATATAATAATTGGGTAATTGCAACTGCAACTTAAAACACAATTTAATAATAAATGCAAATGACTCCAATACTTATGAGGACTTAATTCAATTGCCTGATTTTTACATTTTAACATACACACGAGTATAGAGTTGTAAGAAGAAATCAATGCATTTCCGAAAAAATAAATAATAAAAAAGATATAAAAATGATTACAAATAATAGGCAGCTGAGCAAAGCAGTTAGTTGAGCAACACTTGAGAAACAACACTTCTCACAACACTTCTCTTCGTTATATCCGCCACCCACCAACGGACCTCCCGAAGCTGCAACCCCTCACTTAAAATTCTCCCCTTGCTTGCTTTTCCCAAACTACACTTCTCCAAAATGCACTCTGCGATTTCTCTTTCCCTCTCTTCTCCGTCGCTGATCGCCCGATCCGTAGTCGGCAGCGTCAATGACGTGTATTTTCCGACGCCTCGCTCCGTCCGCTTCTGCGGTCTCCGGAGAGAGGCCTTTGAAATGAATGCCTCCTTCGATGCGTCTTCCTCCCGTCTTGCCCGATTGGATTCCCACTCCAAGCATTCGAATCTTACCAAAGTTTTTGCGGCATTGAAAGGCAACGGAACACCGTCGTTCAGTGGCTTCGACTACGATCTCGTGATTATTGGAGCTGGAGTTGGTGGCCATGGCGCTGCGCTTCATGCCGTGGAGAAGGTAAACTTAATTTCCCGGCGTTGCACTGTTGGTTCTTCTTTTTGGTAATTTTATTCCGCTGTCAAATCAAATTTACGAGTTATATAGCGTGAATACATGCCAAACGTCATAATTATTATTAATAGCTAGCCTGATTTTAGTCGATGCTACTTGGAGGTGGATCCTCTCCAGTGTTGGATGTAAATTTCCAGGAGAGAGAAATATGTAACTTAAGAAAACTCCCATAAATAGAGTATTTATAAAAATGTTGCAAGATATTAGGCCAGATAAAGGCATTGCGAAAATCTATCGCTAATTAATCATGTTTAGTCAAAGTAATATGTTTTGATGATGAAAAAACATATGAATGCAGGGCTTAAAAACTGCAATCATTGAAGGGGATGTAGTTGGAGGAACATGTGTCAACAGGGGATGTGTTCCTTCAAAAGCTCTTCTTGCTGTCAGTGGTCGCATGCGAGAGCTTCAAAATGAGCAGCACATGAAATCTTTTGGTTTGCAGGTACTCATTATTGTGCATACCAAACTGTGTGCAAAATTCCAGTCATTTTGGTGTATTTCACTATAAAAATTCTCTGTCCCAAGTGATCTAAAGTTCAACAGAAAATGAACAAGTGGATCTAATCATAGTAAACTTTATTCTTATGTAAATAAAATTAAAAATAAAAAATTATGAAAATACTTGTTACCATTCAGGAAGAAGATTAATGCTATCTTTCATCTGAATCATGTTTTCTGTACTTACCAATCATCAATGCTGCAATGATAGGTTGCAGCTGCTGGATATGACAGACAGGCAGTAGCAGACCACGCAAACAATTTGGCCTCTAAGATTAGAGGCAACTTGACCAATTCAATGAAAGCTATGGGTGTTGATATATTGACAGGTGTTGGTACAGTTTTGGTGAGTCCACAAACTAAACATTTTGTTTCATTGCTCTTCATAAACTATTTCGAACTCTGGTCTTTAATATGTCTGTGTTGCATAATATATTCAGGGTCCACAAAAGTTGAAATATGGAAAAGGAGATTCAGGTGACAAGACCATTACTGCAAAGGATATAATAATTGCCACTGGTTCTGTTCCTTTAGTGCCCAAGGGAATTGAAGTTGATGGTAGTTTCTTGTCTGCTCTTCATATTTTTTTTTTGTCTTAAATTCCAAGCAATTTGATCCAGATATTTCACCATTTCACTGTTTGTGTAGACTGGAAGTCTAGAATGCTGATTTTTTTAATTGACACCCCCTTTGCAGGTAAAACAGTAATTACGAGTGACCATGCTCTTAAATTGGAATCTGTTCCACAGTGGATAGCTATTGTTGGAAGTGGCTACATTGGGCTCGAATTCAGTGATGTGTATACAGCACTTGGAAGTGAGGTTCGTCAATTAATCTCCATGTTACTTTAGCTTCTAGATTATTTATAGTAGTAGCCACATTAAATATTCTTTTTGATTGGGTAAGGAAATTTATTTTTTTCTTTCATTCTCCTTTGTGATCATAATTTTCAACCATTATTGCTATTTATAGTTCCTAACTTGAGTGAAGTTCTATGCACCAGTCTCTGCTACTCCTGTACTTATCATTAGTGGCATGTATATAAGACTTTGACTTCACTGCTGTTGAACTTCCTAGGTTACTTTTATTGAAGCTTTAGATCAAATCATGCCTGGATTTGATCCAGAGATTGGAAAGTTAGCTCAGCGAGTTCTCATCAATCCTCGCAAGATCGACTCTTACACTGGTGTATTTGCTAGCAAGGTTATTAAAAACCACATTTGGCACCCTTATCCAGTATCTATCATAGTTTAGAAATTTGATGAATATGATGGTCTCATGTACAGATCACTCCTGCGAAGGATGGTAAACCAGTACAAATAGAGCTCATTGATGCAAAGACAAAGGAGCCAAAGGATACTTTGGAGGTATTATTCCCAAACATTGGGGATCTTGCGATATCAAAATCCTGCATATTACCCTTCCCTCTGATATTGCTTTGTTAGATTTCACTACTTTTCACGATTGCTTCATAAAAAGTTGATGCAGTGTTTACAAATTATATAATGTCTTGCGCCACAAATCTCATAATCTGGAGTGTTAAAATTTCCTAGTTGTATGTGCTCTGTTTTTTTATGTTTCTATGCATGGATAGTTGGTCTACGTAACAATCTTTTGCCTAAAGACGTCTGTGTACCATTTTGGTTCCCTAAATCTGATTCGGTCACACTTGGATCTCTTAATCATGTAATGAGCTGTATGATTTGCTGCAGGTAGATGCAGCTCTTATTGCAACTGGTAGAGCCCCATTCACTCAAGGACTTGGTTTGGAAAATGTTAGTGGAGTTGAGATTTATATTTTTCAGTATATGCAAATTATTTCTACAATTAAAGTTGATTAGTATGGTATTAACTGTTTTCTAGATTAATGTTCAAACACAACGTGGATTTGTCCCTGTTGATGAGCGCATGAGAGTGATTGATGCCAATGGGAAGTTGGTATGCCGGCTTTTCTTTTTATTTCTTATAGTGTATTAAATGCATTTGTATATTTGCTTTATTGCCTTTTACTGAACCAACATTCTAATTATTAGGTCCCTCATTTGTATTGTATTGGTGATGCTAATGGAAAAATGATGCTTGCCCATGCAGCAAGTGCACAAGGAATCTCTGGTAATGAACATAATAGGAACACCAACAGTTTGATTTCTTCAATCAAGTATTGTAATTCAATTAATTCCTGGAATTGGTTTTAGTTGTTGAACAAGTCACAGGGAATGACCTTGTGCTGAATCATTTAAGCATACCAGCAGCTTGTTTTACCCATCCTGAGATCAGTATGGTTGGATTGACAGAGGTATTACTTTTTTCTTAGTTTGATTATGATTTGTAGAAAACTTGCAATTTTTCATTAAAAAAAAAGTGTAGATTGTTGCCTACACATAGTTTCCTCATCGTTTTATTCTCAAAATTGCTGATTAATTTTCTGTAAATTTTTAGCCTCAAGCTAGAGAAAAAGCTACGAAAGAAGGATTTGAAATAAGCATTTCCAAGACAAGCTTTAAAGCAAACACGAAAGCCCTAGCTGAAAATGAAGGGGAAGGACTCGCCAAGGTGATGAATATTTCATAATAAGCTGTTTTTGTCTGGCTCACTCGATTGTTTTGCCCCTTCAAACCTCTGCTCAGGATTGCTGATTTAATTTGATGTCAATGGCAAATAACTATGGATACTACTGTTTAAAATGATACTATTATATCCTTCTGGAAATGATTTGGCATACATGCTGAATCTATTATTTTGTGCAGTTGATATACAGACCTGACAATGGCGAGATCCTTGGGGTTCATATTTTTGGACTGCATGCGGCAGACCTCATACATGAAGCATCTAATGCCATAGCGATGGGAACACGTATACAGGTATGTGTTTTGTTTGCTGTGCACGTTGTATATTACTCTAAGGCCTTCTAGTTAAGGTTCCAAATTGTAGTCTGGAAGCAAGAAACCATCTTTATGATGTATAAAGTTATTATCTGTCGACGAGAACATCCTAGAAGAAAACTAAAAATTTTGAATTGTATATTGGAATAAATAAAATTGCCAATCAGTGTACAACACTATTCATCCTCTTTTGAGATGTATCAATTTGACTAAAAGGTTTGAAAATTTGTTCAGATCTTACCTTTTCATTTATCAATTTGATTGTTGTATATGCACTTTCCGGAATGTCTAGTTTCTGAAATCATCAGAAAAGTTGCACACTGGGACTTGTCTTTTAAATTTGATTTTCTTTCTACTACATGAGGGAAAAATCAAATTATTGCAAAAACCATATTTTTCATTTGCAATCTGTTGTTTAATATTTGCTGCTGTTGTTTTTATTTTACAGGACATAAAATTTGCAGTGCATGCGCACCCAACCTTGTCAGAAGTGCTCGACGAACTCTTTAAATCAGCTAAGGTAACCTATTGGATATTTACCTCGAAATATACATCTCACTCGTACAACCAATTATAAAATGGGCATTTCTAAATATGCTGAGGTATTTTTAGTGTTTTCTCATTCTCTGCACGGTTCATTTTAGTCCAAATAGAGCTTACATATAAGTTACTAGACAGTGCAAGTCTCTTGAGAATGAGACAGCATGCTAGCAAGAATCCTTATCAATTGCCCAACATAAACTGCAGGTAAAAAGCAAACCATCCTTAACTCCTGAACCGAAGCCCTCTCTCATTTCTCAATGGTACATTAGATGACCTGTTTCATAGTATCATCTGCTTTAGCTTCATGATAAGTAGGCAAACTTTTTCAGTACTTTTTTAGATTATGCTATTTTGGCCGATTATTCTGTAATTGACAATGTTTTAGGCATTTATGTGTGAAATGCATACATTACATGATGTGTGTATATTACAAATGTTATGGCCGATTTGAATTGGGATTGGAATTTTTATTTTAGGTTTTTCTAGATGTGTGTGATTATAACCCCTTATATTTATCATAAGTGAAATTTGTACCCGACTCATAAATTGGTTGAAAATTTGGTATATTTGAAAGAATGAGCCAAAATAGCACAATCTTTCAAAGTTTTGGAATTTCTCGTCTGTAAAGGCTGAGGTAATACTGTGTTTACTGCATTTTTAAACTCGCATTGTTTAGTAAGTATATGCTATGGAGAGGGTAACCTATTTCTATATTCCTTGTTACTGCAGGTTAAAGTCAGCACCTCTAAAACAGTTGCTGTGCCAGTTGCAGTTTAGATTTCTCTGAGGTGTTTTGAATTATTGAACTTTCATAGAATGAGTTGCAATGCTAATTTGGGTTCATTGAGTGGAAGAAATCCTGAAAATTTAATTTCTTCCATACTATTGCCATTGGTCTCTCTCTGTCGATTGAAATTAGATAACGAAGGGACTATTTCTTTAATTATTTTAGTCACTCTCTTTCCTGCTCTAGGAAGTCAATTTTGTATGAATTTGTGGAACTCCAAATAAGCTGTGAAATATATCAGTGAAATAACACAGATTCCTTGTTTGTTGTAGCTTTGTTTTGTATGGGGTAGCCAATCTTGATATTTGGGATTAGTCCCCTTTTCTAAACATTAGTCTCTCTTCGTATTCGCAATCTTTGTGGGGTTCAATTTATTGTTCTCTCCCTGTCTCAATCTGTAGATTGCCAATCTTGATTTGTAGCTAACTTGTAGTAGGAGCTGGTCTTAATTACAATCGTACGGACATCGACACTTTATTTTTTACTAGTAGGTGAAAGTTGTAATTTTAAATATAGGCACTACTAACTAATTCAATTTATTGAATTTTTTCATTTTTATTTTAATGGAGTATATTTTTCTGATATATAAATAAATAATGATTTTTACTCTTTCAAAATTAGCGATCCAAGCATGGGTCTGGCCCACTGCCCAGATTCATAAATTTTACGAAAGTGCTTCTTAAAAATGTTCCATGCAACCCAAAAAAGTAAGTAATGATAAAAGTCAAAACTCTCTTCTTCTTTTTTTTTTAATGAAAATAGACTTTGGTGGATCGATTCAATTTTTATTTATTTTTTCTGTCCCACACTTATGTTCACACTTTCCGTTTTCGTATGTTCCACACTTAGGTTCACCACCAAAAAAAGGAAACTTCACATTAACCAAGAACCTCAAAATTTATAATAATTTCAAAAATATCACTCTCACCTAACACACATAACATACTTTATAATTTATTTTTTATCTAAAAATACCACAATACCCCTAAAACGTCAATAAAATTGGAAGGAGTATTGATGCAAGTCTTTTGAGAATACTAGCCTACTAAAAGAGCGAGCTACTTCGTTCCTGTCCGTTATAGATTGAGATCTTCTTCGAACTTAATGCAAACTCCTATGTTTCTTTCATTACGGTATTTCTGAACAAGTTTCTGGGTCAAAAAATAATTTTTCTTAAATTTCATATCTACAGAGCCGTGAGCATAATAAGTCCGGGACAGAGAGAGTATTTGGTAAGAAGTTTATGGAAATAGAAAAAGAAAAAGAAAAGGAAAGGAAATTACATTATTATCGGAGTATTAAATAATAGCCAACCAAAGCGGCTGGCCAACCTAATTTTCAGCAGTTGAGAATTTTGAATCTGATGCCCCATCTTTCGGATCCGGTAATTATTGATATCCATAGTCTTCTCCAAGAAAAAGGAGAACAGAGAGAAGCGATAAACAGCCAATAGATTTTCGCGATTCGAGGTGTTAATCCAATTGGGAGATTGCGAACGGCACTGCGTTCGCTTATCGATCTATTTGGTTAATTCTTCGGATCCGAGAGAATAAACTATCAACTGGTGAATACAATT
The DNA here is from genome assembly GCA_023678885.1 of Pogostemon cablin. Lineage (NCBI taxonomy): Eukaryota > Viridiplantae > Streptophyta > Magnoliopsida > Lamiales > Lamiaceae > Pogostemon > Pogostemon cablin. The sequence continues at coordinate 31,455,251 of CM042952.1, read as the reverse complement.
TGCGCCTGAAAAAAAGATCAGAAAATGTTTCTGTTGGATTGGTTCTATGGTGTACTTGCGTCGCTGGGCCTGTGGCAAAAGGAGGGGAAGATTCTATTTTTAGGGCTTGATAATGCCGGCAAAACTACCCTCCTTCATATGCTCAAAGACGAGGTTCGTATTCCTTTTCCTTCCCTCGTTTTTTGTTCATGAGATATGTTTCAACTTTGGTTTACAGATTTGGGTAAAATAATGTAATTATAGATCTGAGTACGATTTACCTTTCTTGCCACAATTTTATGGAAAGGAACATTCTTCATATTTGTTGGGTTATATGCTGTTTCATAATCTCTTTCAGCCTTTGCTAATACCAAATATTGGCCGCAAAAAGAAGTCGATGCCTATTTTCCGTCATATATTTTTGTCAACCAAGTGATCTGAACCTAGTGTTATACTGTAGTGCGGATCTTATTTCAATATTGTACTTGGATTATTTAGTATATTGTGCGGCAAGTTAGAAGGTTGTTTTTGTATATTTGCTATCTTGCAGAGATTGGTACAACATCAGCCAACTCAACATCCGACTTCAGAGGAGTTGAGTATTGGGAATATCAAGTTTAAGGCCTTTGATCTTGGAGGCCATCAGATTGCGCGAAGAGTTTGGAAAGATTATTATGCCAAGGTGATACTTTATCCTATCCCTGATGATTTTATACATCTCTTTAATTATCTTTGATGTTTTGATGCCAGAATTTATTTGGAGTTCAGTTAGATTTTTTTTTTTTTTACCAGAATATCATCTTCTTTCTGTTCTATCTTTCTGCCTTAAGATCTCACCGTCTTTTTATATTTTCCCTACTGCCTTTTAAGTATACTCGATGTATGGATCACTTTGAAATTGTTGGAAGTTGATCTTCAAATTTTCCATCATAAGGAGCAGCAAGTATATTCTCTTGGTGTTTTGGTCAATATTGAAATACGTGTATGATATCCTCTTGGCTTCTTGTTTTTTAGCGTGTCTGATCTATGATAATTATCATCTTGTATGCTAATAAACTCTGAAATGAGCCTGCATTAATACCAAATTAATTCTTTTTACATGATTTGATTTGTAAGAGGCATAAAGAGTATGGAAATTAGCTGAATCGCCTTAGATCCTCTAAAGGTGCTCTTGTACCTAACCAGAAAGAGTCTTAGGTGCTCTTTAACTTACCAAGGCAGCAAAAATGGGTGATTGTTTGATTCAGTTATATTGATTGACTATCTTTTGTTATCCATTTGTTGATATGTCGCCAAAATTGGAATAGTTGATCAAATTTGTCTTCACTTTTATTCTGCAATTTGACACTACACCTCCTGCTCCTTTTCCAAACCCAGAAATGAAATTTTCTGATGAGAAAAAATAAATAAATTAAGAAAGAACGAACACCAGTATGTTTATAGAAAGGTGGGAGTGCAATAGTGTGAAGAATAATAAGAGTAGAAAAGCTTACGACTGTTGTACACCTTTAGCCAAACTCTCATTAGTGTTAAAACAGTTCATCTTTTATCTGATACATCATCCTTGGTCAATCATATAGGTAATTTATATCATGTAATGAAACTTAATTTTAAAAGCTCATTATTATTTTTGTGGTGTAACTACTAATGTGCACAAAATTTTTGACTGTGAAGGTGGATGCTGTTGTTTACTTGGTGGATGCTTATGACAAGGAAAGGTTTGCCGAGTCCAAGAAAGAGCTTGATGCTCTTCTTTATGATGACACTTTGGCTAACGTTCCATTCTTGATATTGGGCAACAAGATTGATATTCCTTATGCTGCATCTGAAGAGGAGTTAAGTTACCACTTGGGCCTGTCGGGCATCACCACCGGAAAGGGTAAGGTAAACCTAGCTGATTCAAATGTTCGTCCGATCGAGGTTTTCATGTGCAGCATTGTCCGCAAGATGGGTTATGGAGATGGCTTCAAATGGGTCTCCCAATATATCAAGTAGAAGATATATCTGTTTGATAGCAGCATTATTTGGATAAAATATTTCCCATCTCATTTTTCAGTTTAAGATTTTTTGTTCAGTTTCTGTGACCAATTTATTGAGCATATGAACAGGAAAAAAATATCAATTTTCTGCCCTATTTATACAAGTCTTTGTAGACTCTTTTGCAGCATCCAAGTGGAGTATATTAAGTTCAGTTAATTTTCAAATATGTGGAAATATATATATATCTGGAGGTAAAATGTAGATGCTGTATCTGATGTATGGAATAAAATTCAAGAACAATACGTGTAGTGAATCTATAAAATGCATTAGGTGCGTTGAAGGCTTGCTAAAAGTAACTATTAGCTCTGTCAATTCATGCCTCTTAACATGAATCAAAGTCTTCTTTTATTACAACTTTTGGGCATTTCAACTATTATTGCAACTTTGTCTTATTAAACAAACTTTCAATAATGCTGAAAATGTCATCAAAACCAATAAAACAAACCCATATATCTACTCTAGATGGGTTATATTTTCGGATAAGATTGGTGTTGGAGGGTAATAAAATGTAGACCTTCACTTTAAAATCAACCCCTGTTACATACTGTCTGCTCACTGCTGGTAAGAATGAATGAAGGTAATTAAAAATAAAATATATGAATAAGATTGTAAAACACAATATAGTACTAATATAGTATATACACGCACTAAAATGTATTTGCTCTAATTCTTCGGGTCAAATGATTCCTCACGCCCAATATCTCACCTCCGCCTTCAGCCTTCCGCCTTCCTCTCTCCCCATTACCCATATTCCCAAAAGCAGCAATTGGGTATTCTGTAATCCTCTGAAATCTAACAAATTTAGGGTTCGTCCATTGAAATGCTCAGTTTCTTTAGTTTCGGAGGCACCCCATTTGGAATTGAGCAACACTCACAAGCCTTTTTCAGCTGAGGTTTCTAGAACTATTGTGGAATTATCGTCCGTCGCCACCCTTTCAACTCTTACTCAGGAAGGCTGCCCTCTGGGCTTCGGCGTTCGTTTCGCCGTTGACTTAAATGGAAGTCCAGTGCTGTGTTTGAATGACTCCGATGAAAGATTTTCCGCTGATAAGAGATGTAGCCTTCATGTTAAGGTCTCTATTTTTTTCAATGGTTTAGTGTTAATAACCGCATTTTCAATTGAGGAGATTAAATGATTCATCTTTCTCGCGGTTTGACTTTATCCGAACCAGTTGGAGCAGTGTGGAATACGGACACCTCAATGCACAATTCTGGGGAAACTCGACAAACCAGGAGATAGGATGGCTTTGAGGGTAGGATAAAATATGTTCTCTCTTTTATGTGGTTTCTTGTTTCTTGAACTTACTTGATCTTTTATGTGGTTTCTTGAACTCATACTGAATCCAGATTTTGGGTTGGGTAGTTTGCTATCTCATTGTATTTGCTAATACTGAATCCAAATTCACTTTAAAATCAGCCTATAACATCACCTGCTTGTTTATTGTATGACCCATTGATGGGAAAATTACATGTACAATATACTTCTCTGACCATGATTGGGGCATAAATATTTACATCCTTTAGTAAGTACCTAAATTTGTTCCAAGAATATCAACCTAATCATTAGATTGGCTATAGGTCCACAAAAATGCTCTCATATATTTAATCCTAATTTGGGGTTTGTAAGTTCCTTGCTTAACAGAGACTTGGTTCAGCTTGGAAGAAGCGGTTTAATGAGGAAATGGAAGAAAGTTACTTTTATGTTCTTGATGTTGAACGGGTGCTTCAGATAGAAGATTATTCTGAGGTATGCCTTTTATTTAATCTACAATTCTTTATAATCAAGAAATGTGGATAGCCATATGGAGATGACTTAATAATGTTGAAAGTACTTCAGGGTGGTGTATGGGTGAGTTCATCGGAATATTCATCAGCTGAGCCTGATACACTTCGAGACTGTGCAGAAAGGATTGTTGATGAAATTAATGCTAACAACAGAGAAGACGTAATCCGCTTCTGCAACATTTATGTGGAACCAGATTTTCAGGTTCATACCCATTTCAATCCCACATTATTTACTTAAGAGAATATGATCGAAGGAATGCTTCATTTATAGAGATTTTTTTGCTAGTGAGATGATCAATAGCAACTGCTGTATATTTGTTTGCCTTTAAAATGATCTATGTAGTAATGTGGGGTATTATCATTGGATGTTGTTTGTTCCTAGCATGCAATTTTTGTGCTTTAGGTCTGAAACCCCTTATAAACAAATAATATGGCTTGAGTGGATTTACTATAAGGCTACAAGCAACTTTAAACTGTGTTGTTCATGTGTAATTCCCAATTTTCCTGTGAATGAAAATTGATTTGGTTCATTCACTCTTCTTAGGTACGTGATGCCAAGATGGTGTGGATTGATCGATTAGGCTTTGACGTGCACCTGCGGTCATTACAAAATGATGTATACGAGGTTCGAATACCTTTTCCTCGTGAAGTGGCAGATGAGAAGGGTGCAAAATCATCTTTCAATGGTATGTCTCAGCTCGCCTGGGAAGTTGAAAAAAACTTCCATTTCCCCCAATTTGCCAAGGTCAAACATCTGAAGAAGCTCACTGGAAATGCAGTTACACTTTTTAATGTCGAATGATTTCATTGTTTGCATCCCTTTGTCTCATTTTTGTTTTATTGGGTGGCCAGAGTTTGCTTACATTCATGAAGTGTAAGCATATTAGCTTGATGGTTTTTCTCATGTATTTCTTGTAACTGCATATCTCAATTTATTCTCTTCTTCCTTCACAATTGCTCCTCCTTGCTTATACCTATGTGTCTTCAAAATTTTATGCTAAAACACTTTGTTGTGTGTGGTGGTACCAGAAAATTTAAACTCCAGCAACTCTTGAAACTAAAGATTGTGATAATCTATGATGGAATTTTTTTTTCTTTTTCAGAATAGCCATACTAAGTTTTTCAACTCCCAATGTAAGTAGACTATAGTGGTAGCTACAACTCATTTATTAAGAAGCCAAAATCAAATGGAATGCACAAGATGTCAACCTACCATTACAATCTACGTAGCAGCCAAGTGTGACTTGCAAATAAGAAAAAGTTTGTCGACATAGACAATGAATAAAAGGTAATGAATAAATAGGATTACATTCCTAGATTAAAATATTAAAAAAATAAAAAGTAAAACAAAATGGGGATGTAGCTCAGATGGTAGAGCGCTCGCTTAGCATGCGAGAGGTACGGGGATGATACCCCGCATCTCCATTTAATTTTTTTTTTTTTTTAATAAAAACTTTAATGGGCCCAACTTTAATGCTTCCTCTATTCAGGTCCAACAAGCTGATGGGACGAATTTTACGGGCCCAACTTTAAGCTTTCTCTTTTCAGGTCCAACAAGCTGATGGGCCGAATTTTATTTTTACGCTGAAGGTGCTGACACATGACAATACAAAACATTCTAAATTTTACATATATATATTATTTGACAGGATTACTTGCTTAATATTTGAGTGTTTCTTCCAAACGCCATAGAGTGAAACAACTGATGATTAGTGAGTTCACTTGTAATTACCAAATTGCATGTCTGAATATCCGACTCCTCTCCTCGTAGTTGGGAAGATCATGAAGAAGAAGCTGGAGAAAACCCCATCTGCTAGTGGCAAATTCATCACCAACACATCCAAATCCTCTCCTCCCAAAGGAAAGAAACACTTCTGCAAATCTCCATCGCAGAAAGCGTACACGAGGAACACAAACAACGACACAAACGCATGAACAAAGTCTATCATCTTATTCTAAACTTGGAAAAATCCCAGCTCGTATCGTCTTGATCATGACTGGATTCTTGGTGATCTGCATGATCATCCCTGTTGAAGATGTAGAGGCCATTGATGGTGGCCAGACCATAGTAGAGCTTGCCATCACTGTCTACGAAGCTATCTGTGAACGAAGAAAGGAAACAGATGATTGAGCAGAAGATTATGAGGGAGCCCGTGAGGTATTTGTTGGATAGTTTGCAGATGCCATGGTTCGAGAAAGATGGCGCCAGGGTCCGGAAGGCGAGGACTGTGCCGGTTGGCAGGAGGTTTGCTAGGTTGGCCGCGCTGTCTAGGGTTTTGTGCACCGGGTGAGAGATGGAGCTGACTCGTTTCGGCCTAGACGGCGGTGGTTGTGTAGTCAGGTCATTAGGCATGGTGGTGGGAGGATTGGATTTCTTGGTGTGGTAATTAGTTAGTTATGGATGTTTGTTATGTTGTTATTTGATGATAATGCAGTCTGATTTATAAAGAAAATGGCGTTTTTGGTTTATAAGAAAGTATGTATGAGAGTGTTTGGACTACTCTTGGAGGTTATACTTATGATGTTAGTATAGTTTGTACGTATATGCTGTACAAGGTGTACATGATATCACTTGCTTCTCTAATTAACACGTATTTCTCCTAATTAAAGTGAATTATGAATATAGCAAAATGTATCATTGCCTTTCAGTTGCTCATGAGGCGGTTTAAAGATTTTTCTTCACATATGTGATCAAAACCATGCTAGTGGATTAAAAACCTAATTAAAACCGTATACGATTTTCATTCACCAAATGTAAATCTTAATTTGAGCAATTAATTAAATTGTCATACAGGCACAATGGTATTTGACAATAGTATTCTACTCCGTGATTCATAACTTCTTTTCTATTAAAATACTATACCTGATTGATAACCATTCTGATGTCTAAAGAAAATCATAATCTAAGAGAATTTTGTTGAATTACAAATAAGTCGCACTATCGCAAAAGCTTGTGTGACACTAGACTTATGTTTGGAAAGGAAATATACAAGGTACTTATGGAGATTAGAAAATAGAATCACAACCATAGACTCCCAGATTCCGACAAACCCCAGTTGTGAATGGACAGAATACCCAAGAATTCCCAACATCAATTTCAGAAAGGGAAGCTGTGTATGTCAATTGCTTTGCTAGACTTACATTCAAGATTGGGATGGAGTAACAGCCACAATGTCATTTCTTGGATGATCGGAAACCTCCGAATCCCATCATAGCTGCAACATCAGGGTCCATCTCTATCTCGGATTCCTCCTCTGTTGCCTTCTCTTTCTAGGGAGTTTTGATCAACCATTACCATTTATGAAACAGCAAGGTAAACAAAGGATAACATTTCACAATTCCTAACCTTCTTCTCTTTCTTTTTCTCTCGACGCTGACGCTTTCTTTCCTCCTCTTCTTGTTGTTGTTTCAAGATACGCTCATCGAAGTCTGCAATTTGAATACAAGTTTATATATAACAAGCTTTGTATTTGTAATATGGGCCATGAGTGTGACGAAACAATTATACAAGTGAAGGGATGTCTAGATCATATTTTTACAAAATTGCAAGAGACTACCAATATAGCTGGAGAAAATAAATTGTGGCCATCATGGGATTCCAATGTTAAGTTTATTAACCTGTACAAATAGGGAATTTCATAATTTTATAACAGGCGTTGGAATTTCGACAAGCACATAATCATCCAAGAATCCATTTAATCAATCTAAAAATGAGAATCATGCCACTACAAGTAAAACTAAAACTAGAGCTCAATCAAAACTGAAGGTGGACTCTAACTTGGGAAGGCAAAAATCTAATTCTCACCTTGCTCTGTAAAGCCAGGTGTATCTTTCCGCTTCTTGAGAACCTCAAACCGCTGCTGGACCTGCGCACCAAATGAAATTATTAAAGATAAAACTATTACTTGCCGTCGTCTCATGTATGATACAAACAGATTACTTGCTATGACACCAATAACACACATATGTTGGATCTCTACATAGTGAACAACCAAGTGCTTGTATGATCCCTCACTCTCTCTCTTGCTTCAATCAGTTACTACATACCTCTGTCCCATGTAATGTAGTCTTACTTAATTGAACATAGATTGTGCACAACCAATTCAGCACTTAGATGCTGATGTATATTGTAAGTTGAGAAAAAGCAAGCTGGTTTTGTGTATCAATCGGCTACATTTTGAATTCATTCATGTGATGCCACATTGGGTCTGAATTCGCTTGTGAGAGCAGTTTATTTCTAGATATATGGTTTCAGACAGATTTGAAGATAAGACATCATTAGGAGATGATTTCCATTGCATGACACATCTATCCAGAAAATATTATCAGACATGACATAAGCCAGGATAATGAAAAATAAAAAGAAGGGATAAGTCCAGAAGGGTAAAAAATTACAAAAGCAGCCCATTGTAGTCAACACGGACGCAGAAAGTACTGGGTCTGCAACCCAATTAGAGAAAGTGGGGAACAGATTACAACCTGATTATGATTTTCAATAAAGCCCTGAGCTTTTATTTAAGATGTATTTGGGTTTTATTTGTACATTCAGCTCTAGCAAACATGCACTTATGATTCTTTCTCAGTTTTTGCAATCATTATCCCTATACTTGTGGCTTTACAAAGGAAGCAGGCAAAAAATCATGGGAAATTTTCTATGCAATAATTCAAGTCTGGGTCCTCAGGAAAGGTTTGGAAATTAGATTCCTTGAGTTCTTTCTTAAACCTTTTTAATCATTGATATGTGATGAGCCTTGAGTAATGGATTCATGTGAGTTGTATATGAATATCATATCCAGTCAAGTGACGTAGTCAAAGGAGAAGATTAATGATGGAACCCATTCAGCTGAAGTTCAAAGAAGAAGCTTGATCATATTCGATGAGCAATTAACATGATTAAATTTAAGTATTAGAAAGAATCAGTAGAGGCCGACCTGCTCCAAGGTTGCCCTTTCAGATCGCATAGACATTCCCAAAGCTCGTTGATCTAGGAAAAAGAATTGAGACATAAATTGGCAATTACATAGCAAATTAGGTAAATCAACCAAGGGTAAAGACAAAAAAAAAATGTCACATCAAGTGATAACATACGCTTTTTTCCATTTATATGATCCAGGTAGTTTGCAGAATCTTTTACTACACATTCACAAACGGAGCAGTAGTATCCAGCCTGAAATAAGATGATCGCATTATAATTCGTATATGGAACAAATTAGGGTACCCAGTAAGAATAACTGTTGCATACTTTCTAAGAAGATCCAGTTCACAAACTAGCAGACACAAGTAAAAGTTAGAAATAAATTAACAAGGCTTTCAAGCCTTAAATTAATATTTTCCGTATCACTATCAGCAAGATTATTATATATAATGTTTGAGATTGATTCAAGTACCTGTTGACTTAGAGGCGCAATAGGAGTCACAACCTGCAAAAGAAAGAAAGAATTTAAATTGCGTACTTCCTTTGAAAAGAAAATCATGTCAATACAGCAGTAAAATATTGCAACCCTAGAAAGGAATGACCCACAAAAATTTTCTGTATTCAACCTGGAAATTTATCAGAATAATGTGTATCCAGATATACATGCAGCCTTCATCTTTTCAATGCCGAATAAATTGCGGCATAAGTCGGATAAAAGTTGGCATCTAGGAGCAGATCCGTAATATTTAAGAGAAATTGATAGAAAATCCAGTATCAATTGACGCTGCAACTGCATTGCTTAATCAGTACATAAGAAGTATATTCCACAGACCCCTTGGACTGCTACGGATTTCAAAGTCGCACGATCTAATTCAAAATTTTCACCCAATTGGGCACGTCTAGCATATTTTTTCACAGTAGCAGGATCACTATTAACACATAGAGATATTAAAGTAAAACTATTCATCCAGCTCATATCTGAGCAGTATAAAGAAAACATTAGCCAACTATTAGTCTAAACACCATAATATATAACCAATGACTTGGCTAACAGTAAGCATTTCAATGTTTTTTGAAATAACAGCTGACCTGAGTCTTTCCCAAGCGTGATTCAAGATCCACTTCATAATCTCTGTGCTTCAAAGGCTTCCTTTGCACTGGCGGTCCACTTGCTGCACCATTACGTGCGCATATAATACATATCCAACATTTATTACTCTAATATTATGCATTGAATCATTTAAAAATCACGACTCAATATACTAACCAAGAGTTATAACATATCAATCAATTCAGTAACAACTACAAAAAAGAGAGAAAGTTGAAAACCACGAATCATACATTTTTTTGACCGCTCCGATTCCTACAACCAAAGACCACAAGCAAGTGATCAACAAACAAAGCCGTTTAAAAATTAACAGAACAATATAAGAACGAGTGATTTATATCAATCCCAACCCTGTACCTTTGCTTCGCGCTCACGGGCACGTTGCAGATACTCTTCTCGGTCGAATTTTCTTCGAAAAGTGTTGTCAACTCCGGCAGCCTACAGATAAAGCAACAAAAAAAACTGCAATTATAATCCGTGAAATTCATATATATAAAATAGCGATAAATTCAAGACCGAGTTGCACTCACGGAGTTGCCGGATTGAGCCATTATGCAGCTCCGCTATTTTGATTCACAGCGACTCTATGAAATGTTATTAGAAATTCGAAACTTACTAAAGAATCGACGGACCAAAAACAAATTGAGATTTAGGGAGGACAGAATAATCTAACCCTAATTTTTTATTTGATTCGAATGTGTATGAAAGAGTGTGGAAAAATAATTTTCTTCTACTTACGCAATTTTTTGGAGAAATACTAGTACTAGTATTAAAAGAATTCTTTAAAAATAAATTTTGTTTTTGAATTTGGCGGTGTTGCAAGTTATTTATCGAAATTGCAATTTTATTTTTTCATTTTAATTTACATTTCTCTTTGGAAAAAAAAAACTCATATCCTCTTCAATCTTCATCCCAACTAATTTTTCCATCTTTAATGTAAAATACCTGAATTTAAGTTAAGTTGTTTTTAAGGGCACACGTCTAATTTTTCCATCTTTAATGTAAAATACCTGAATTTAAGTTAAGTTATTTTTAAAGACACAACATGTCCTTATGAGAACACAAAAAATTATTAATACTAAAAATTCTTTGTTTTTATGGGGACATTGTGTGTCCCGAACACAAAAGTTTTTTCCTTATTTTTATTGATCGTAGTATTTTTATATAATAAAGAAAATATAATGAATGTTTGTGTGAAGTTTTAAAAATATGACATATTAAAAGGTTATTTATTTTTAAACTTTTATTATTTTTAAATATTAAAACAAGTTAGTATAAAAGAAATGATAAGTTTGTTGTTAGTATAAAAGAAATGATAAGTTTGTTGTGATTAGGAGAGCAGTATTCAAAATTAAAGTTAGAAAAAAAAAAGTACAATTAAAATGTACTTATATTACATAATGGAGTATGTTAAGTTAAAATGTACAATTAAATAATCAGATTCAATTGGCCATCACACCAAAACCACTCAAACTCTATAAGAGTATAGAAAAAACTCATAATTTATCCTTTCCGATTACACCTAAATAATGGCGAGATTGCCGATCTGCTTGCTTTCCGCCGCTCTAGCGTTATTTCTGGTCGTTTCGGCGATTGCCGACGACGTCGTTGTGCTTACCGAAGAGAATTTCGACAAAGAGGTTGGTCAAGATCGTGGAGCTCTCGTCGAATTTTATGCTCCATGGTATGCATTTTTGTAACACAGTACTAGGTTTAATATTACCTTTTGCTTTCTTGATTTCCTTGATTGAGTTATTATTATTTTAATTGAGTTTTTGTTTATTGTTGTTCATCAATGTTTCGAAATTGATGAGTGATTTTTTCGTTTCTTTAAAAAAAAAAAAATCTCCGGATCCTTTGTTATGTTTTTCTCTTTTTCTTTTACCAGTCGGGCACATTAATCCGGATTTGATTTAATAGGTTTTTCTTCTCTTATTAATCCCTTAAACATGTGTAAATGTATTATATTCATTACTACATACAAGATTTTTAAACTGGCTATTAATTTATAAATTAGACGATAATTATTTAAATTCAAATCGCGCGCCATACATGAATTTTATAACATTTTCTATTCTTGCATTGTTGCTTCAGCTGTGTAGCTTTAAGATTTATAATGCACCTTTCCATGTTTATACAGGTGTGGGCACTGTAAAAAGCTCGCTCCTGAGTATGAAAAGCTTGGTGCAAGTTTCAAGAAGGCAAAATCTGTTTTGATTGGCAAGGTTAGATTATTCTAATGTTGTAATGTCCTGTTTTTTATACGCTTGACTTTCATTGTTTATGTTACATCGCGAGTTGTCTTGGAATTGTTAGAGATGTGACTGCTGCATTGAGAATTCGTGGCAGAATTGAATGTTTTCTTCTTGATGGAGCATGCTTTAAGTTTTGATGTTCTTAGAGATATCTTTGTTCTTTTGTGTCCAAAGATCTACAAGGACGAGACACAACTTCTTATTTTGATAGTCGACTTTATGATTGGATGGTTTTCATCAATTGCATCTTGAGAAGTGGTTGATTCAATTGACCTATTCTGCGTATTAGTGACGTTTTAGTGTTTTCTGCTCGTTTAGATGAATGATGAATCTGAATATTATGGGTACAAGTATCTCTGAGAAATCACTCACACTATCTTGTTAATAATTATCATCACTTTCTTTCATGGACAAAAGTCTAGTGTTATTGCATATGTTACTTGGTTTCTTGATGACCTTTATTGCCTTCTGCGGATATTCTTAACTTCATTGAGTCATCACTACTCCAAATTATGAAGCACGTAAAATGAAAAGTGTCGAGTGGAGATTATATCAATGTATTTGAAACAGTTATCACCTAAAATGTTTATCTCTGGAACTGTATTGAAAAATAAGTGACGTGTATTCATATCTTCAGACATATGATGCTAGAAATCTCTCAAGAGCGTCAGTCAGTTCCTCTTGTTGCCCGACAATGGTTGTTTTTTTAAAGAATATTGTATTTATCATCCGACCTAATTTTAGGAATGAGGACTCATGATTGAACGGTCATCTTCTAACAGAAAAAGTGTTAGTCATCTTTATTTCCTGTGATGTGCTACAACAATCTGATGACCTACAACCTCTTCTATTTTCATTTGTCGTAGGTTGATTGTGATGAACATAAGAACCTTTGCATCAAGTATGGGGTTTCTGGTTATCCCACCATCCAGTGGTTCCCCAAAGGTTCCTTAAAGCCAAAAAAGTGAGTCTCACTCATTTTCATTCTTTCCTTTTCTCTAACAAATGAAGTGTCGGTCAAGTTGCTACTCTATTGTGTTCAATGTTGGTAGTCTTTCTGAGATTACTGTCCTGATTAAACTCTTGTGCATTAGTTATGAAGGTGCACGATATGCTGAAGCCCTTTCTGAGTTTGTGAACAAGGAAGGAGGTACGACATTTTTTTTATGCGTGTAATTTTCTATTTGAACATTTGAACAACTAAGTTCGGAGAAGTTCTAATTGGAGTTAAATAAAAAAAATTAAATAAAATTGCCGCTCTCTATTATTTTCTGAAAAGGCTCAACAATGTTTGATTAATTATATTTTGTTGATGATCACATAACTGGTCTTGGTTTAAGCAATGTGTAGTCGTTATATGCGTGGATTAATTTGAGTTTTCTTACTCCATGTGTTTTTATGTTCCATGTGGCAATTATTCAGGTTATGTGGTTCCCCACTGACTTGAGTCTTTTTTTACCTATATGCTTTATTTAGAGCCAGTGAATGATTATTTCTTTACTTATTCCCTCATGAACGTCTTCTTTCTTCAGGAACTAATGTCAAGATTGCTGCCATCCCATCTAGTGTTGTTATACTGACTCTTGAGAATTTTGATGAGATTGTACTTGATGAGAAAAAGGATGTCCTAGTTGAGTTTTATGCACCTTGGTAAGTTTACATGATGAATTGTTTGTTACTCTTGCACTGTAATGGTATGTGAATGCAGTTCTCATTCAATTTTTCTTTTGTCTTGGTAGTATATTAGTAAGTGCTACTTATTCTTTTAATTTAATGCTTTCCTTTTGCAGGTGTGGTCATTGCAAGAACCTCGCCCCTGTAAGTGCAATGCAGGATCATTTTTTAAAATTGGTGTGACATTTGTATGGATTGTTGATTATTTCTAACTTTTACCTTCATATAATGTCTGCATGTAGACCTATGAAAAAGTTGCCACAGTTTTTAATCACGAAGAAGACGTAGTGATTGCAAATGTTGATGCTGACAAATACAAGGATCTTGCAGAAAGGTAAGGGCTAAAAGTAGTCATTTCATTATGTTAAGAGACTTTCTAATGCATGATTGATTTTTCGCTTCTTCTGTTGTCCTGTCAGCTGCTTAATTTTGATAAGATCCGCATAAGATTCCTCAAAACATGTGTGTTTCTATGAAAACAAAAATATGACACGGATTTTTGATATATATATTTCTGCGAAACAGGTATGGTGTTAGTGGTTATCCTACTTTGAAGTTCTTCCCAAAGAAAAACAAGGCTGGTGAACACTATGATGGTGGTAGAGGTTTAGATGATTTTGTTAATTTTATCAATGAGAAGTGTGGAACTAGCCGAGATGCACAAGGACGACTTACTTCCAAGGTTTGTAGCGAAGTCTCTCTCTCTCTCTCTCTCTCTCTCTCTCTCTCTCTCTCTCTCTCCTCTCACCGATTGTAATCTGACGCTTCTCCTGCCTAGGCTGGTATTGTTGAGGTACTTGATAACTTAGTGAAGGAATTCGTGAGTGCAACAGACGACGAGAAGAAAACTGTTATCCAACGGTTGGAGGAGGAAGCTGGAAAACTCCAAGGTTCCTCTGCAAGGTTCTCACAAAAGCATGATTGCATTTTTATCAGACACATAATGAAGTTGTACTGTATGTTGTTCGATTCATAGAAAGCTGTCTTCTTTACATAACAAGTGCAATAGTATTCCTGCAGATATGGGAAGATCTATGTAAAAGCTACCAAGAGCTGCACAGAAAAAGGTTCCGATTATGCCAAGAATGAAGTTCAACGGTTGGAACGCATGCTTCCCAAGGTAAATCATTAACTCTTACACAAACAAGTGAATATAAACAGGTCTAAAAACCTCATTTGCATTAAGATTTGAAAGTATTACTCCACTAGTTTATCTCTTTAACGGCAGCATAATTTTCGATTCAGTTGGGAAATATTCACACTTTTTACGATTATCTTTGATGCAGTCAATCAACTCAGCGAAGGCTGATGAGTTCACATTGAAGAGGAACATCTTATCAACCTTTGCTCAGTGAAGAATTGTGGCCATTCGACTCGATACTTGTGGTATGAAGACTTAAAATGATATGCGACGTCTCCCTTCCCCGTTCGGGATGTACAACATTCTTGCATTATCTAAATTTTGGCTGGAAAAGCAGAGTCAACTCACGCACACACAAAAACAAGAGGAAGAAATAGTGATAAAGACAGAAGACCCTAGTTTCGACCAGTTGCTGTAGTGAACAATGTTATCTGACGTAAGAAATTTTCCTTTCAATTTCTTTCGTTTTTGTATTAAGTTTTATTTATTTATTTATTTCTACATTAACCAACAGTTAACTGATAATTTAACCGTTATTTAAAGACTTTGCACAATACTAATACAATTATTAACTATATATTTAAATATTGTAATATTTAATTTCCGTGAAAAAAATAGACGCAAAAGCTAAAGGATACTATATTTCTTAATTTTTGTATAAAAATCTTACAAAAAGAAATGTAAAGATTCAAGGAATGTAAAGATTGAGGAATGCTATATTCCTCAATCAAACAAAGTTAACGTAATGATTGAAGGAAAAAGGAAGTATACAAAGATATTACATGTAAAATAATGAGATCTTTTACTTGTTCCCACGATTTTTTTGATTTTTTTTCCTTAGGTAATACATGATGTTATAACTAATTACATTAGCTTCGTTTTTTTTTTTTTGTTGTTGTTAATCTAATCATTATTATTCGATTGAAATTGAAATAGTTGTTGAGGAGCAGTTAAAAAATATTCTCAATACTAATGATGTATGTATTTTATTTACAAAACTTCTATAATTATTTTCACATGAAGGACATTCCATGATTACTTACTGTGAGTATGTCATTTAATTAAGCGCACTAAGTAAAAGATCCTCATTATCTAATCATAACAAATCTTTAAATTATTTAAAAAATAAACAAATGAAGTAATTGAGGTATTTATGAGATACTATTTTTTTTTATCAGAAAAAAACAATTATACTCCTATTAAATAATTGGGATAAAATAATTACCCTATAGAAAAATGTACAACAATCTATTTCTTGAGAATCTCACAATTTGTGTGTATACAATTAAGATATTGTGTTTGAATATTACATGAAAATTTAAAAACTTGTGAACATTTGTGTAAATAAATAAGTTTTTGCATTTTGTGTATGAACATTTCGTATAAATAAATAGGTTTTCGTGTATAAATATTCTGATAAAATACTCATTGAAGAATAAATAGGTTTTGCTTGCTGTATATGATTTCATATCATTGACTTGGTAAAACACATGATTAATTAACGAGCTAAGTTAATCTTGATTCATTAGCCACCCAATAACCATAATAGAGACTTGTATTTCTATACAAACAGTGACGGATCTAGAAAATCGCGGTGGGATGAGTTAAGTTTATTGAAAAAAAAATTAAAAAATAATATATATATAATTTAATAAGATATATTTATTTTTTAGCTTCATTTCGATGAGCTTAATATATTTTTGGGTTGAACTAAACTTAAAGACACAAAGAAGAATTCTATATATTTATTTTTTAGCTTTATTTGGGTGGACTGAAAATATTTTTGGGGTGGGCTAAACTTAAAAATACAAATTATTTATAAATTATTTACACATGATATAATGGGCTTTTGGGAATACAGGCTTGAGCCGGGCTGCCCCATATACATCCGCCACTGTATACAAATGATATGAGTTTGAAAGATTATCCCTAATTAATTTCTTAAACCCATAAATGAATTGAGTTTGCACAGACAATTCTGACTTCAATATCCTCAGCTTATAAATCCTACACGAGTTTTTAATGTTGTAAATTGTAAAGATCGGTTTTAACATCTTAAAGACTTCAATCAAATAAATCTCACTCGCCCAATGGCAGACCGGTAATTTACTTAGAAACTGAGGCTTGTTCCAAATCTCCAGATGAAAATATCTTCTCCTCTCGAACCTTCGTCCAGCGTGGAACCCTTCTCTCCCTCTTTCCACTTGGATATTTGTATGTCCCCATCCTACTACATATATGCATTTTCTTCCCCCACAGATATGAAATTGAATCTGTAGCGATTCCGTTCTCTGTAAATATATAATTAATTTCTTCCGTGGAAGAATCGATTAATCGGCGAAGATTTGAAAGGTTAAGTTAACCGTCACCGGTATGGATCGAGAGGGAGGTTCCAACGTCGGATCCTTATGCTACTACTCCGTGCTTGGGATCCGGAAGGACGCCTCCTTCTCAGATATTCGTTCCGCTTACCGCAAACTTGCTCTGGTAATTTTTTTATTTTATTTTTTTGCGAAATTGTGATTTTATCTGTATAATTTTTTTATTAAACTGTGTTATTGATTTATTATTTTTTTAATTCTGGAAAGAAATGGCATCCGGATAAATGGGCGAAAAAGCCTTCCGCCGCCGGTGAAGCCAAACGGCGATTCCAGAAAATACAGGAGGCGTATGCAGGTAATTTTCTGTTGATGGTAAAAACTTGAATAATCGTGCTACATTTCTGTATGGCTGAGTAGCAAATTTAATTAAATCTGGGGGAATATGGTGTTAAAATGGTTGATTGGCGGTGATGCAGTATTATCAGACCAGGAAAAGAGGTCAATGTACGATGCAGGATTCCTCGATCTGTTTGAGGAAGACGAGGTGCGTGCTAAAATATCTTTGATATTTTTTCTCCCTCTTCTGGCCATCCACGCCTCTCTTGGTCTTTTCACCTTCTACTCTTTTTCAATTTTTTTTAATTAATATTTTCCTGGATGTTGTTCCTTCTGCATGCAAAGTTGTACACAGTGTCATCTCATAGGAAGTCATCATTGGGTCGTTGGGAATTCGTCTGGTGTCCATCTTACTTTTTTTAACTTTAATTTTTAATCAATTGTTGTCGATTAATTGAATTGATTTTACTATCAAAATTATGATCCTATTATGTTTGAATTTTTAGTAATAAAAATATATTTTTGTCAAAAAAGACATTAAAGATTTTGAATAAGGTACATGCATTTATGTTGTTACCAATATAGAAAAATACAGTAGATTTTACTATTTTTTAGGTCTAGCATATTGAAAGAAGCTATATAACTGAATTTACATATCTGCCCTTTGATAAACTGTGCGCAGGGGATGGGTGATTTCCTTCGTGATTTGATGAACATGATGGAGCAGAACATGGGGGCAGAGGTATAAAATTTAATCTCAGCTGATTTTGTTACCCCTATTTTTCAAAATTGGTAAATTGTTAAATTAAATCCAATAATAAATTAATTGTAAGAAATTATGATTTGGCGAAGGAGGAGAGCTTGGAGGATCTGCAGAAAACGTTCGTGGAATTGTTCGGCGATGATCTGTCAGATGCGGTTGAGGAAAGTGTAGATCCAACGGTGAGAAAGAGGGTACGTGGCAGTGGGAGCAATACACGGGCCATGCCCAAGCGTAGCGCCCGTGTCTGACTCTAAAATGCTCTTACTTCCCCACTTATTATATTTGATTATTTTCGTTTCATTTAGGAAAATTTGTACCATGTAATTAAGGGCCCTCATTTTGAGGGCAAGTTGGTCATTATGACTAGTTGGTTGGCTGGCTTAAAAAACTTTTGGTTGGTTTCGTTGCGCAATTATCTTCTGTAATTATTGGCTAGCAACTTGCGTGAAATTAAGTTTTTTTTTTTTTTTTTAT
Organism: Pogostemon cablin; assembly: GCA_023678885.1. Lineage (NCBI taxonomy): Eukaryota > Viridiplantae > Streptophyta > Magnoliopsida > Lamiales > Lamiaceae > Pogostemon > Pogostemon cablin. Next base: position 31,436,460 of record CM042952.1, on the reverse strand, counting down.
AAAAATTAATAATATTTTAATAAAAAGTAATGAGATGATAATAGTATTATTAATAAAAAAATATTAATTCTATAGTTTTAATGACTTTTCACCTTTTCATTGTAAATTATAGCCTATGAATTACTTCTTTCGTTTCATAATACTTTTTATATTTATTGTTTCATATTATTTAAGAAAAGTTGTACTTTTTGATCAATTTTATTGACTTTGAAGTGTATTGTTGTATTTTTAGATAATAAAAAGTACTATAAAGTAATAAGATGTGTGTAGAAAAGAAATCACAAATTTGAAGTAAAAATAATTTTTTGAGGTTACTAGATAAAATGATATTATTTTTTGGAGTGTGAAAGGTTTTGTGAGACAAACAAGTAAGGAAAGTGTGAAAGGTTTTATGGGATTAAAGGAGTAATATTTATTTTATTAAAATGTAAATTATTTAGAAAAACGTAAAAATAGCTTTATATGAGATTGAAGCATATGAATTAATATTTTTTTTATTAAAATGCAAATTATTTAGAAAAACGTAAAAACAACTTTATATGAGATGATCTTCATATTTCAAGACATTTTATGAAAAGTAATATTTTTATTAATTAAAATATATTTTGTGAAATAAAATGTTATATCTTGAATATCTTTTATATTAAAGTGCACAATAAACCAACTTTAAGTAGGATTTATAGATTTGAATTTTATTTTTATTAACTGATTTCTTGAGTTCTTAAAATCGGGCCATTAAAAAGTCAGTTTATAATTACTCCCTCGTCCCGTGAAATATTTCACGTATTGGTGTGCGCAGATATTAAGAAAATTTTATTTTTTAATGTTTAAAGTAATAGAGAATATATATTTTAATTAATTTAATGAAAAAAATGTGTAATATTGTTGGAAGATGTGAAAAAGTTAATATCATATCGGAATGCGTGTAAAAAGTGAATATTATAATAATTTATTTTTTTAGCAATTTTAATAAAAGTGAAGTGTTAAATACTTTGAGGAATGAATAAAAAAAAGTGTAAAATACTTTAGATAATGAGCAGTAATATTCTAGGGTCCTAGGCTCCTAGCAATACAATTTCCCATAAACCGTTTTTATTGGGTAAGTGGTCACTTTTTCATAAAAAAAAAGTGTGACAATTTTACCAAAGTGTTTTTTTTTTTTTAAAACAGTTAAATGAAATATTCTGTTAACTTGAGTTCTTATAATCGGGCCATTAAAAGAGTCAGTTTATAATTAATATTCTAGGGTCATAGGCTCCTAGCAATACAATTTCACATAAACCGTTTTTATTGGGTAAGTGGTCACTTTTTTCATACAAAAGTGTGACAATTTTACCAAAAGTGTTTTTTTTTAAACAGTTAAATGAAATATTCTGCTAAAATATATTAAATTATTTTTAATTAATGCCCTATTTTATATTCGACAAAATAGCAAAGAAATCATTGAGTTATAGATAAACAAGTTGATGCACAAGTTGAGACGGACCAAACATGAAATTTTCTAGAAAGATTATCCAACAACTAAGCCAATTGTATCATTCTGTCAAAAAAAAAAAACAAAAAAAAAAAATGAAGAAGAAGAAGGAAAGGGTTGCAAGTGGCATGAGTGACGGTGGCTAGAAGAAATTCTAAATTGGACTGAATAATACTTTTTGTCCTGGTTGAATGCTCTCATGGGTTTCCCATCAAGTTTTATTCACACCCGCTTAATTAGGCTTTGCTTCGCTCATCATGCATGGTCCACACACACAAACTTTCCGGAAAAGCTTCTTTTCGTAAAACATGTTTTTTAACTGGTCAGGGACTGAATTTTATACTGAAATTCATGTGTATACGGGATGTCAATTTTAATAGGGCATGGGTTTGGTGGGTTCGAGTATCAACCATTATTAGTAGACATGCACAAAAAAAGGGAACCGGCTGTTCGAACCAGGGAACCGCTGATTTTAACCAGAACCGGAACCGCCGGTTTGGGAACCGGCAAAAAAAAATCGGAATTGGCTAAGGAAGGTTCGGTTCTGGTTTCTCAATTTGGGAAAAAAAACCGGCGGTTCCGGTTCGAACCGCCGGTTTTTTAATTTTTTGTTTACTTTTTACGCTTAAAACCCAAAAAAAAAATGGAACTGGTGGTTCCAAACCCGAACCGGAACCTTCGTACCCCGATTCGGTTTTTGTTCCAAGGTTCCGGTCCCCCTACCTTGGAAACGGAACCGCCAGTTCGGAACCGGAACCGGTGATTCCGAACCGGGGTGCATGTCTAATTATTAGTATTATATTTTTTTCGTCTCAAAAAAACTTGCACACTTCTATTTTTAATCTGTTCAAAAAAATACTTGCATATTTAAAGATTGGAAATAAAATTAACACTTTTATTTACAATATAACAAAAATATCACTTTATAAAAAGAGTTAATTCCTATTTACTAGTACTCATTTTAAGTTAGCGCATTATTCTAATTTACTAAGCGAGTGATATTTTGGGCCTAAAATTCTTCAAAATGTTTTGGGCTTTAGTAGCCCATTGTAAGTTTAGACGGTGGCCCAATTACTGAAACTCGGGTGTTCCCTTCCCTCACACCCAAATTCAAATTCAAATTTGCGAATGCCATTCCCCGTAAATACCCGTTGATCCGTGTCCCATTGTTTAATAAACCGCCTTTCTAACACAACAAAACCTCTGTATAAAACCATCGCTTCTCCACTGCGCCACAAATTCAAATCGCTTTCCTCCAACTCTTCCTTCCTCTAACTAGCCGGTACATAATTTCTGTACGACCATGTCGCTGAGGCCTAATGCTCGCGTGGAGGTCCGCCGCAACCGCTACAAAGTGGCCGTCGACGCAGAGGAGGGCCGACGGAGGAGGGAGGACAACATGGTTGAGATTCGCAAGAACCGCCGCGAGGAGAGCCTCCAGAAAAAGCGTCGCGAGGGCATCCAGCAGTTTTCTGTCCCCGTTGAAGCCACCACCGGTGTTGAAAAGAAGGTAATTGAACATGTAACTATCTGGATTGATGAAGTTTCCACAATTAGGTTATTGTTGTGGCTATGTCTATGTCTGTCTTGTTTTGAGGCTGTAGAGTTAGGGTTTATGAATGTATTTCAGGAACTGAATTGTTTGATTAGATGCTAGGGTTTCTGGTGATTGTACGGATTTATCTTATGTGATTATTGATTTTCTTTGATGTATATAATTTTCATGCACTTTATTTATTTAGAGAAAAGACTCTTTTTTATTGTCCTCGCATAATTTTAAACTGAATTTTTTGATATGCAAATCTTCTTCTGCTTTTGGACTTAAATTCTTACGAGTTTAATAGACTAACTTGTTTTTAATGTCAAATATGAACAGTACTTCCACTTTGCCTTAAAGCTATCAAGGTTTGAGCTAATTTTGATTCATTCTATTGAAGGTGCAATTAGAAAATCTACCATCAATGGTTACAAGTGTTTGGAGCGATGATGCTAGTCGACAACTTGAGGCAACAACCCAATTCCGGAAATTACTTTCTATAGGTGGTTATTATGTTTCAAATTATTTACGATGTAGTTACATTATTTTTTGTGCTGATTTTATTTTTTGTGTATTATAATGGACTTGGGTAGAACGCAGCCCACCAATTCACGAGGTAATTCAAGCAGGTGTTGTTCCCCGCTTTGTCGAATTTTTAATGAGGGAGGACTTTCCACAGCTGCAGGTAAAATAAGCTTTCTTGTTTGTGTTTTCAATTGTTCCCTTTTAGACTATTATGTTCTATAAATCTTACTGCTTTACTATGTGAAAATTACTGTAGTTTGAGGCAGCTTGGGCTCTCACAAATATTGCTTCTGGAACATCTGAGCACACCAAGGTAGTAATAGATCATGGGGCTGTGCCCATATTTGTGAAGCTTCTTGGTTCTCCAAGTGATGATGTTAGGGAACAGGTGTGCATGTGCCATTCAATATCATAGTTTGTTTTTGTGTTATATTGGTAATTTCATTTAAATTAGTTAAAGTTTTAAAAAATTATATGCAAAATTTTGTTAATGTTCCCTTTTGCATTTTAGGCAGTATGGGCTTTAGGAAATGTTGCTGGTGATTCCCCAAAATGTAGAGACCTTGTACTTGGTCATGGAGCCTTGGGTCCTTTGCTAGCTCAGTTGAATGAACACTCAAAGTTATCCATGCTCAGAAATGCTACTTGGACGCTATCAAATTTTTGCAGAGGAAAACCACAGCCTCAGTTTGAACAGGTTTGAATCTGATGGCTTAGTTTATGTTATATCATTTTCAAATGTAGACAATTATTTTCAGTAATTGGTGATTCAATGCATTTTGTCCTCTTATTTATTTATTTATGGGATAATTGGATAGTGACTTGTACGCTTCATATACTCCTTTGCCAGAACTGAAGTCTCTGCATTTGTCCTTTTTTTTTTTTGGGATAAATCTTATAATAGCTTTCAGTGAATACCTGCAATTGTTATCTTGAACCACACTTTTTTAACACTGTTTTTGTAATATACAGACAAGGCCTGCACTTCCAATTCTTGGACAGCTTATTCACTCAACTGATGAAGAAGTCTTGACTGATGCCTGCTGGGCTTTATCTTACCTCTCTGATGGAACCAATGATAAAATTCAAGCTGTGATTGACTCTGGAGTATGCACTCGTCTTGTTGAATTATTGCTGTGAGCATCTATACCTAGATACTATTGATTAAGCTCTCTTGTTTAATGAAAATTATTTGCTGTCTAATTTCTTATGATAAATGTAATGATCTGAATGTTTCAGACATCCATCACCGTCTGTTCTTATCCCTGCCCTTCGGACTGTTGGAAATATTGTCACTGGAGATGATATACAAACTCAGGTATGATTCAGGATGTGCCATGTTGTGTTATTTTTGATCATTTATGATGGATGCTTATATGTTGGGATTTTTGTTGGCCCAAGTAGAACTGATGGGAACAAATCAACCAAAATCTTAAGAAACATTTGATACTGATTTTCCTTGTTTTATTTTTCTCATGTATGTCATAGATCAGACCCTTTTTAGTATGCAAAAGTTTAATACTGTTCTTGCAATAGCATCTGGGACTTGGTTATGTTTTTAGCAGTTGAGATGCAATGTATGTTCAGGTGTAGTGAACCATAATATTTAAATTCCCATAGAACCTTCGCTGTTGTAAATTTTTTTGAGTGTCAATGTGTCATAGAGACTTGTACACGTAGAAGGCTGGTTAAGATGTTTTTATTATATTTTAACTACACTGTTGGATTTGTTTGGCAATTGGCGGGGGAGCAATCATAAGAAAGTGTGCCTGCTTATGAATAGAATTTCATGAATTGGCACTTCATACATATGCCCAAATCATCTTACCTGTAGATACTTCAGATTTATTCTATATTCTTTTTATACATTATCTATCATTCCACATCTTAGAACTGGATTTTCTTTTCCAGTACATCATAAACTATAATGCATTATCCTCCCTCTTGAACCTCTTGAGCGGTGGTCATAAAAAGAGCATCAAAAAGGAAGCTTGCTGGACAATTTCCAATATTACAGCTGGAAACAGGGAGCAAATTCAGGTAAAACTTTGTGGCTCTTGGAGTATATACTGTTAATGTTTCCTTAGTGTTCTATGTAACATTATTGTTAGGGTTTTTAACTCGAATTGTTTTATTTCCTTAAAATTGAAGGCTGTGATTGAAGCCAATATCATTGGTCCTCTAATCTCCTTGCTCCAAAGTGCTGAATTTGAAGTTAAAAAGGAGGCTGCATGGGCGTTATCAAATGCAACTTCAGGCGGTACGCATGAACAAATAAAGTGAGTTTTCAAGACTGATATTTCTTAAGTAGTGATTTTATTGATATTATGATACTGAACCCGTTTTTGTCTTGGACAGGTACCTTGTAAGTCAAGGATGTATCAAGCCTCTGTGTGATTTGCTAGTGTGCCCTGACCCAAGAATCGTGACTGTGTGTTTGGAAGGGCTTGAAAATATTTTGAAAGTCGGGGAAGCCGAGAAGAATTTGGGTAGGAGTGGAGATGCCAACATCTTCGCTCAAATGGTAGATGAGGCTGAAGGGCTTGAGAAAATCGAGAACCTGCAAAGTCACGACAACAATGAGATTTATGAGAAGGCTGTGAAGATTCTCGAGACGTACTGGTTAGAGGAAGACGAGGAACCAGCCCCTCCTGGAGACGGTTTCCAGTTTGGAGGGGCCGAGGTCTCTGTCCCTGCGAATGGATTCAGCTTCAACTAAAATGTTGCATGTGTCATATCCCTCTCCTTGCAACAGTCACAACTGGAAATCAGGCAATGGTTTTTATGTTGCAATCATGGGGGATAAATACTTCCCCCATTTTCAATGAGTAATCAAGATACTTACAAAGCCCCCCTCATCTTTTGGGGTTTGGCTCACCCAAAAAATTTACTAGTTCGGGCCTTGTTAGAAATCTCTCTAATAGTGTCGTGTAGTCGTGGTTTTTTTTCTGTAAGAGGTTATTGGTGTTTCAAATTACTATGTCATGGAAGAATGAATCCAACTTACATTAATTTTGTTTATATTTTCCAATCTCCTATGATATTAGTACTGTTTTTAACGTGAGGGAATGATGGTTTTAGATATTATGAGTGAACTCTAAATTTAACCATAAATGAAGAAATCGTACAATATTACTAACAGAAGTGTACAAACAACCATAAAGAACCCCCCACCTAGGATGTCTATGCCTATCCATGTAGGAAGCGAGTGAGACTAATCCTTGGAACTAAGAGGAAGTCGGGAGGACATGACTTCCCTGACCACATTCCTGACGAACCAGTCGAAACAAGATGAGCATTGGCCTCCGACAGGACCTACTTGTGGATGGTCACACCTCAGGAGTTGTGTCTGTATCGGGAATACTTGATTCCACCTATGCTCCATCCCCACCACTGATAAAATGGTGTGTGTAGAACTCCTGGCTATGGACTTGAAGCTTATGTAATCTGCATTGAATTAATTGTCATTTCAAATATTCTGCTCATTGCCTAAAACCAACAAACAGTAGTACCAACATACCTAAATTCATATTTCGGGACAAGCTTTTTAAGTGACTCCTAACCCTGGCTTGCACCTGCTCCTTTTTGCTTGTAGTCGGATGGACTCGCTGATCTGCGAATGTATGAGCTTGGCGCTCAACATTTTGCCCTGTCAAACTCATTGATCTTCCGTCATTCAACAAGGGAGCAGCACCAAAATGTTGGAATCCTAAACGCCTGATTCCGTAGCCATCACTTGTCTCTGATTGTCGACTCCTGTTACTGAGCAGAACATGTCGTCGCTGTATCTGTCGTCTTTCACGTAGTGTAAATGCACCTGATCCAGACACAGCTAGGTTATGTTGACCAACATGTAGTGTAAGTGCACCCGATCCAGACACACCTAGATTATGTTGTCCAACAGGTGATGGAGAACGCACTGTTTCCTGACAAAATGAAGCATCACCCGAGTTGTCATTGGCTTCTACCTTGGAGGAAGCTACCACAGCAGGCCTACACCCATCACAGTACCAATTTCCGTCCGGCACTTCAACTCCAAGACCAACACAGTAGGTGTGTGAAGGAGAATCACACAGATCGCAGAGAAGCATCAGTTCGTCATCCAAGCCTTGATGACACTCAATACAAACAGCATTCTCGTATGGATCGAAATATCCCCTGATCTCTTCCTCAGATGGCTGATAAACCTGTATGAGGAAGAGGTCAACATAAATCATGAAAGTTTGGCATTGTTTACTATAAAAGTTGGATGACTACCTGATCACGTTCGGGGACTGGAGTGACTGCATCCCTTGAAATATTTCCGCCACCCGCCCGGCTGATTGTTGTGAACCTTTGCTTGCAGAGAGGACAACGAGATTCCACCTTTGACCACTTGATGATGCAAGAGAAACAAAAGTAATGGCTGCAGCAGTTTATTATTCCCCTTACACTACTGTATCCTGCTTCTGATAGACAAACCCCACATACATGCTTACCTACCTCTGCCTCCATCTTCATGTCGACCATTATATCCTTATCCTTCTTTTCCCGGGATTTTCTTTCTGTAACCACTGTTTCATCCTCGTTAACCATCTTGAAAGAAGTCGAACTCCGCGGATCAGAGGCTAACCTCCCACAAAACTCTCTAGCTTCTCTGATCTGTTCCCTCTCCTCTTCAGAAATAGTGTATTCTCCTAAATTTGAATGACCATGTTGTCTGTTTTTCCTCCTCAAGCTTGGTTTCTTTGCTGATTTCTCCCGTCTCATCCTCTTCAAAGCCTTTTTCTCCTTGGCACCACGAGCTTCTTGCTTCTTCATCTGCATATCATCTTCACCATAATCACAAACTCTACCCTTCTTTCTATGCTTTTCACCACACACATCTCGACATCCCTTTCTCGTCCTTTTCTTTGCACCAACATAACCATCATCCTCTTCTTTTTTCTTTCTAGGTTTGACACCTCTATTTCTCCCTTGATGATGCTTCTTTCTTCCAACCTTTTCATTCTTCTTTTTTACACTCTTATCAAATTCATTACTCTCATCCTCCGACTCATCGGAATCACCATCTTCCCCAACAATGTAATCCTCATCGGAACCACCATCTTCCCCAATGTAATCCTCATCCGACCCGTCCGGACCCCTAACTTTTTCTCCCCTTCCCATCTGCATAAACCTTAACAAAACAAAACTACTTAGAAATAACATTTCTCACCTTCCCATCGCATAAACCTTAACAAAACTACTTAGTTAATGCGTAAGTTAATCATGCGATCAAATCTACCAACATCTTCTTATTTCTAAATCAAGCTGAAGCTAACAATGAACTAAATATAGTTTTAAAAATATAATCATGATAGATTCATCATCATGAGTGTAATCATCCACTGGAGACCCTCTTCCGATAAGGATTACAAATACTAAATTCAAACTGATAATCCCAAACAAAACCCTTCATAAAAATTAATCCAACCTAATTCAAACTGATAATCGCAAACAAAACCCTTCATAAAAATTAATCCAATTAGCCTAATTCATTTCAGGAAAAGAAAGAGAAAACTTTAGTTTACATCATAAAATTTAAGCATTAATTGCTTCCAATTTCAGACAGAAAAATTGAAACGGTTGAAAGTCGGTTACAGTGGATATCTCTCAAACATCAGTGGATATCTCTCAAAGATTGGCGCTTTAAATGTATCCAAACTATTTGAATCTCACAATGTACTCTATTAAAAATTACTCTAATTAATGATTATTTAACTCTATACATTGTCATTATAATTTAACCATTCATTAATGATAAAGTAGGATGGTAATTTTTCAATATTTTTACATTTATATGATTTAATACCAATTTTAAAAATATAATTATTAATTTTAAATTAAAATATAACGAATATCACATTTTATTTATTTTTAATATCACATTTATATTTCGTAAATAATTTTAATATTATTATTAATTTAAATTACAAATTTTTTTATAATATTACATTATTTTAATATTATTTTTCTTCTTTTACAAAAAGAAATTGTTAGTTTATAATATGTATTTTATTGTAATATATGGGTTATGAATTTTATTAAGATTTTTAATTTTCATTCATATTAATACTTTCCAATGTTTGATGTTAAACTTGATTATTTTAATAAAATCTAAATGATTTTTAAATTTAAAAAATAATATTTATATTAATTTTTCATTTTTAAAATATTATTATACATCGATATAAGATATGAAAATAATTTATATAAGATATGAAAATAATTTATGTGATATTTCCTTTTGATGATATTTTTTTTTCATAAATAATGACTAAATATTTATATAAAAATTATATCTTAAAAACATTATACAAAACTCACGTAGTTTAATTAATATATTGTTAATAGTGTATATATAGTGCGTAATAATTTAATAATATTAACAATTATTTGTATATTTTATTATATATTTTTGTATTCAATATGTTATAGTTATTTTTGATAATTTTAAAATTATTTAATTTATAATAAATATTTTGAACTTAAAGTATAAATTATTTTAGGATTATTTAGTTAATTATTTTTTTATAAAATAAATAATAAAAGATCGGCATATATATAAAAGTTTTTAAAATGGGAATGGCTATAATAACGTTAATGATTGGATTATATCCGCGATACGACACTAATCAGAATTTTAATTTAAATGGAATAATTAAATAAATAAAAAAACGCAAAAAGGTGTCATCAGCAAATGAAGCGGTAGCAATGTAGAAGGCACGCGGTAGCAATATCGAAGCCCACGCAGTTAGACGTGGACTCTCCTCAGCCTCATCGAGTGAATTACACACTTAAAGACGTGGACCTTCCTCAGCCTCACAACCGAAATTACAAAATATGGATGGTGGACTCTTTCAGTCTCACAACGAAATTTATACGCTTCAACGTCAGCAATAATAGAGTTAGAATTTTTTTGGGAAGAATTACAAAATATGGACTTTCAGTCTCACGACAAAATTTACACACTTCAAGAAAATGACGTAAATAAATAATAACAGGGTTAGAAACAAAATTTACACCCTTCAAGAAAATATAATAATAATAAGGTTAGAATTTATTTCTGAAGGAATTGTAATTAGTTTTCTCTAATGTGTTAAATTATTCCGTATGTGTCGCATTTTAAAGGAACACTTTTATCCTAACTTAAGAAGAGTAATTGTGTAAATTCTAATAAGTAATCTGTTGAATTTTAATTTTGTTTATATAATGTGTAAACAGTGTAATTGACAAATTAACATATTCATTACCAGCATAAATTCAAAAAAGGTCAACAGCTTTCTACATTAATGACCTGAAAACTGCACTTTGTACAATCATGAATCAATGTTGATTGATGCATGAGACCATCTCACGAATGAAAGAACACTTAGCATAAATTACATACACTATCCAACAACAGGAAGCTTTTCAAAGACGGAAAGCATTACCTCCGACAAACCTAAATCTTCACCGAGTGTAGGATTGAACACGAGGGACGACTATCAAACTTCTACGCAGCATTCCTCGGATCTTTACATCTCTCTCGCACAAAATGTGCATTAAATTTTGTTGGAGAGACGAACGTTTTAACCGAATTACCTAATACTGCACAGAACTGCCCAAAATTTACTCTAAACCTTACAAGATACATAAGCCTATATACAAACTCCACTTCTGTTGTATATTGAACCATCTGATAAGAAGACAATCATCTCTACATGCACTTACATGTAGCTGTAGACCCTTTTCCATTTTCGAGCAGCCACATCGCGCCTAACCAGTTGCCACTTAACCACAGCAAGGACCTTGCACCACCTGGTTTTGTTCCTGGGGCTAACCGTTCCGGAACTGTTGGAGGAGATTTTATGGCCAATTCCATCATGATTAGCAGGATCGAGAAACATGAATACATCATCAGTTGAGAGCTGTGATAAGGCATAGTTGGCTCCAATGCAGAATCCAGCTTCCCCCGGAGAATCAATGAAATTAAAACTGTTTCTAAACGTTGGATAGGCTTGTAGCATTGAATGTGAACTCTCCCCCAACTGAAACGGGCAATTGGCTTGTTCCACTTCAGTTGGTGACGACACTGCTGGCACAACATTGTTCAACCCCATTCCATGTTGATCATCTGCACACAAAATGTGTAAGATCATACAAGTGACAAGATAATATTGATAAAGAAGCTTTTAGCAACACTAGCTATAGTTAACTTGAGCTGTCAGTTCCACACTAAAGTAGCTAACTAATTAGTTTCAATTATAGCAAGTTACAGCAAAGAAAGCTCGACAGTGGAAATCGGCTTTTGATAGTTCATTACCTTGGTTTTGCAAACCAACATGGAAGCCCAAATTAGGATTTGTAAAACTGTAGGCCAGTGAGTTGTCCGGGTATCCAGCTATTGATGGTTCACTAGTTGAAACCCACTCAGTTTGGTTTTGATAAGTAATCTGCGTCGGATCTTCCGCCATACTCTGTCAAGGAAAAACAGGAGTAGAAATGTCAGTTTCAAGCATTCATAGTTGATGAACTGTTCAGTTTCACATTCCAACTTGGAATTAGATTATAACAGAAAAAATAGTTGTGTACGGTGTACCAACCATCTGATAATTAGTGAGACTATTCACAGGATGGTGTGAAGTACATGTTCTAGCATGCCCGATAATTGTCTCCCATGCTTTGTCTGAGACTCTAAGTATCTACAAGTGTATAGAGCAAACACAGTCAGGATTAGGGTGTTCAAAAAAAGACAGGTGAGTAATTTTATATCAGAGCAAGAGAATTTTAAAAAAGTTTCTTACATCACGTAGCCGGATGTGATCTGTAGCATAAAGCCTCAAGAAATCTCCAACAGTATATATCCTCGAATCATTAAGCTTTTTATGCGATCGACCATCTTTAGCTATTTTCTCCAATCTCCATACTTCATCTCCCGAGGAAGGGGGATAAAGCTTCTGGTAAGCTGAACAACAACATAACAACAGATTGTAAGGACTAAGGTAACAATAAAAAGTGAAACTATATGACATAGTGAAGTTGAGACTTATCAGTTCTTACATTCTCCACGATGATCCTTCACTCTAAAGGCATTACTCACAGCCTCTCTAATGCTCATTTCATCACCATTAGCATTAATATTCGCTTTGGCTCCCAAACGAAACCTCCCACTCCTGATCCAGCTCGAATTATCAGTGAAGCTCACATCGCCTAAATGACCGACTCCATTCTTCAAGGTCACAATCAGCTCTCCTGCTATCAAGGGCCTTCTCCCTTCTCTGTTCTTGACTATCCTCCCATCAAACTCCTCGGTGGTCCAGTCTTCCCGATCAAAATCACCATCAAGCACAGAAATGGTCACTTTGAGGGAAGATAGGGGGCCACCAGTTATGACTTGACTGGTAGTAGAATTGTACATTACTACTTGTACTGGGGTTCTATCCGGAGACATAAGCCTGTTGCCCGTAAACAGCGTGTCCGGAAATTTGCAACTGAACAGAAGTTGCAAACTCCTTGATGGTACAGAGGGTGGTTCCACTTGATTATAAGAGGAGGATCTACAACAAAAGTTTTAAAAATACATTCATCGGCATCCACTAAATTCGTTCTACGGAAGTAGGAAAAACAGAACAAGATGTGCACAAATGTATGATTCCATACAAAATGACAAATGAAAGCCAAACCTCACCTCAGGTAAGGGTCCATAGCACATTCAACTGCTTCTTTCACCTATCAAGATGGATGACAATACAATATAAATAAATATAAGCAATTGAAACGACTTCTCAAGTTAAACATCCAATAAAATTAATGGGCCAAAATGATGTGACATGAGATGATTACTGTTCTAAACATCCATCAAATTAAGTCCACATCAAGCTAGACAATCACATGATTAAAAGAGGAAATATTCATTAAAAAAAAACCAATATAATTACAACAAGAAGGTTACTAATCATCATAATCTTATCAAAACAAAGCCATCAAGCATGATCACTTATGTTCCCAAAGATGTCAACAGAAGAACACTAGACAACTAATAAAGAAGAAGAAGAAGAATCTTACACATTTTCTGATCATGGGTTCCAAGCAGGAAGCATATTCTTGGAGATTCCGACCATGATTCAGCCCCTTGCATATACTGCACAAAATTAAGCCAAAAACAGAAACTGAAAATCAGTAAATATTATCAAAAAAAAATGAATAGTTCACAATGAATCTCATATATTTCTACCCACGTCGAAGCTAACTGCCGGCGTCTGTTCGAATGCTCCTCTCCCCCCTGCCTTACTGATCGCCTTTGCACCATCAAGTGCCAAGATTTTCACAATATTAAAATATTATAAATTTGGAGGAAAAAAAAGACAGTTGAGAGATATCAAGGAAGGTAGCCTCAAACTGTTAGCCGACAAAGCTATAAATAGAGAATAATGAGAGCTCAATTTACTGGAAACTTCCTAGGAAGCTTCTGATAAGCAGGCAAGCTGCTCACAGAAGTCAAGCACATACACATATAGCAATCGCATTAGTTGCACAAAAGAACAAGAACCCTACAACAATATTTCGTTGTTTTAAAAAATTGACCCACTTGTGTTGGATTGATGTAATTTTGGGAATCCAATAATGATGAACTGACGTTGAGGGATTGGTTTATATAGGTGGTTAGTGAACCAAAAACTGAAATAACCGCGTCGATATAACGAGTACGAAAAAAAAAAATAATAATGTTGATTAATATCAGTGCAATCGTTAAAAAAAAAAAAGTAAACAGAGTACAAGGAGGATGGCGGATGGAATTAAAACGCGGGGTTGATGACTGACAGAGATGTTGATTGAAGAGAGAGAAAGGGTGGGGAGAGAGAAGGTGGGAGGAAGGTGCAACGCGGTGAAAAATATGAGCACACAGGCAACAGGAAGAAAATGTGGCCGATTCGACAGCGTCGCGACGACTTCCCAGTCTTTGCCCAGGGGATGGCTCTCTCCCTCTCTCTCCCCGGTCGGTTTGAATTGTGTACGACGTATTTGGTTTTAAAACATTGTTTTTTTTTTTCCTTTTTTGGTTAATTGTAAAACAAAAACTATAAACCTTACTTTTATTACGAAATAATTCTCATATTTGAAAAATTACAAAAAAATAAATAAATAAATAACTGTTTTAAGTTTTTTTTTTTTTTTGCATTTTGCAACAATAACTTGCTTGCATTTATTTTATTCATTAAAATTGTACATGAACATAATTATGGACAATTAGTGACGGTGCCATGATTTTTATTCAGGTGGCCGATTACTTAATAATATCAATAGAAAATGCATCTCCTTCCACTCGACAAATAATAATAAACTACTCTAAAAAATAATAAAAATAGATTTAGAAAAATGTAAAAAATAAAATAGATCCAAAACAAAATAAAAAATAAGGTTTGAGAAGCAAAATTGGAAAATGAAAGGTGAAAAAGGAATAATTATACATGTTAAGGATTGTCACCGCCCAAATTTGAACTTGTGACCTCTGTCACCACCCAAATTTGAACTTGTGACCTTCAATTGAGGCATGAGCACACATTCCATTAAACCATCCAACTTTTTTTTAATAATTAACACATATGTAGCAAAAGTTAGGGGGGGCAACGCCCCCTGCTACCAACGTGGCACCGTCCCTGTGGACAATACTGTTTTTTACCGTGTTGGAAATCACTAATTTTGAGAGTCACGTGATCACTATAAATATACTTTAATTATCAATTAACATAACAATATGCATACTTTAATAATAAATCGGTTCATCTCACAATCCATCTTACATATATCTGTCTAAGAAAAAATAATAATAATAAATATATATATATATATATATATATATATATATATATTTTTAAATGAATGTCAGTTGAGTATATTCTGTATATGTAGCACGGAATTAAATGAGTTATAAGATTGAGTAGTAGGAGCTGGGAAGTTTCCTTACTGAACCAACCATAACTACTCTATATTAGTTTCCATATACACTTCCAAATTTAAATTTTACAAAAAATGTGAGGTGGCAAGCCTATGTTTATTGATATTTATTAATTTTTACAAAATGTGAGGTGACATAGGTTTATTAAAGAAAATTTATTACATTTTAAAAAATGTGAGATGTCTTATTATTTTTAGTTTAGGAGATTTATTGTTTTGTAACTTATTTCTTTAGTATTTTTAATAAGTAAAATAATTTTTCTGAAATAAAATCAAAATATGTGAGGTGTACTTGTATTTGATATTTATAATTATTTAACTCTCTGTTTTATACAATTAAAAATTAATAAATTAAAATATAAATGAAGTAATATCAAATTTGAGATCCATAACTATAATAAAACAATGTATTATTAGAATTTTTTATAAAGCAATTTTAACTTATTTAATTTCATTTATATTAAAACAAAAATTTTAAGGAATAAGTTATGAAATGTTTTATAAAATACATGCTTCGTATAATAATAAAATTATTAATTATAAGAATATTTTATAATTTGTATTATTTGTTTATACAAACGAATTTTATGTTTGTAATATCATTTAAAATATTAAATATATGAGGAAGTGAGGTATATTATTTTGTAACTCATTTCTTTATTATTTTTAATAAGAATAATAAGTTTCTTAACATAAAATTAAAATACATGGGATGTCAAGTATAGGTGTACTTGAAATTTAATTGATTGTCTGATTCTAGTGAATTTGTAGGTTCGAACCTAACCAACATATTATTTTAAATTCTTTTATATATATATATATATATATATACTTTTATTTGAATTGGACATAAATTTTAATTAAAGTTGAAAATTATGCATGACTATTTTTTTTGTTAATATATCAACCAAATTGATATTGGTACATGCATCTAAATAATTTTCTTGACTCATTATTCATCTTTATTTTTTTAATGAATTAGATCACTTAATTAATTAAAGGCTTAAAAATTGATGGTGTAAATGGAGGTAAATAATAGTATTTTTACTATTTTTAAAATGACTAATGTAAACAATACTAAAAATTATAGCTACACATTAATATTGAAAGTTTGCTTTTTTATTTTATTTTGGATTTTAGGTTATGTTATGGTTGCTGTGAGGATGAGTTTACTTCAATTATAAATGATGATAACTATCAGCTTGATCAATTGTATAGTGTACTCTATGTACTAAGTTTTCGATTTGATATCATAGTTCAAATTGATTAAATATAAATGTTCTTTTACTGTAAATTTGTATAATTAAAAAAGTTTAGGTAGCTATATGTTTGGAATAAAACAATGTGCATATTCAAATCCCATATTCAGCAAAATAAATATCAAGTTCACATTGTATTCATAGTGATTATTGTCTAATTCTATATTTTAGGGTTTAACGTTTATTTATATAAATTTTAAATATTTAGCATATAATTAGTTTTTCAATTTATTTATAAACAAAAAAGATTTATCAAATACATATACCGCACAACCCAACCTATAAAGAAGTGTTTGATTCACATTGAATTAATAATACTTAATGAATCTTAAAATTTTACTAAAATAAAGAGTTTTACGCACTAATTTCGCATAAACAGGTTCTAAGCTTGTAGTTATGGGTAGTTTCATTTCTTCGACAGAAAATGGCATGTCAATTCATAACGCGAGGGTTGTTCGGTATTGGCATAATAAAATGGAATAACCTGGAGTTTTATTACATTTGGCATTGGATTTCCAGTCATGAAATGTGTTTCATTTCAGTTCCTTAATTAATGTTATTATCTCATTTCCTTAAAAAAGGTTCATCAAATAATATCAGAAATATGCTTAATTTATTTTTATAATTATTTTTCATGTGTATGATTGGAAGAAGAGAAGTCAATGATTGAAAATTTCCTTAAATGGAGTTGTATATATAATTGGTGGTTAGGCAAATCATAAGAAAATCTATACACAAGCAATCTATTTTTAAGCCAACAGGTGGTATTATTTATATGTAGAGATAGAAGGGGATAATATTAATGTAGCTATATATTTTATAAGCTTATGTGCAAGTTGGTATTTCAAGAATTTCAATTCAAGTCCTTCGGACCACATGATGCATCCCTATAGAACTGCAGTCTGTCGATGTTTATATATTTTTTAAATCAATAATTTATGTGATAATATTTGAACTCTATAAATAAATATATTATCATGTGTTACAAAGTATTAATGTTACGTATGTTACCTTGTGGGAATTAATGATCAAATATCAATAAATCGTATTTTAATCAGTCCAGTCCCGGAAGAGTGCTGTTGATTATGTTATTAGTACTATCATTATCATTATTATTAATATGATTATCTAGAAACTATAAATACTGTAGATTATGCTTCTTGAAAATTATATACAAAGATAATCAAAACAATTACTAAGCAATTTCGGACTATATGACCACAACGCCGTTTGGGGGAAATTTCTAGGAAATTTGATACTTGTCTGTCTTGGATATTACTAGGAAATTTTATCTACTTTGATTTTTTTTTTCTACCAAAATAGCTACTTTGAATTTATTTTCTCTCACTCTTTTATGTGAATAAACAAATTTTAATAGTTACTTTGTACCATCAATGTTACAATTGAATATTAAAAGTAAATATATTTATTAAAATATTCATATACATTATCAAATTTACAACTAATAAAATTGTTATGAAAAAAAAAATGACCAACTAAATACACGGATTCTAAATTTTGTGTCTAGAGCTCTAATAATAATAATAATACCATACTCAATTCCTAATATCATTATAATTCTTTTAATGATTATATTTTTTTGTCTTAACAAGCAGATCAGACTGATTCGGAATAGATGTTTTTTTTTTCTCTCTTTTTTTTTAATGGCAAAAAATAATCTACTAAAACGAACTTAAGAATATAACTCAAAATAAAGAGTGTATATTGGATGCACCCGGGTGCAAGGGTGCACCCATAGGTGTATGATTTTTTATTCTATTTTGTATACATATTATTCTATTTTGTAACAATTGTATACTTTTTTCACACTAAATTTTTCATTAAAAAAACTAACATCCATATGTGTATAACTTTTTATTCAATAATGTATACATATTTTTTTAATATTTATATATTTTTTACACTCAATTTTTCATTAAAAAAACTAACAATTAAATTGTACTCCATTATTGCTCATAATTGTATATGTTTTTTGTTATATTTGTATATGAGTGTACCCTGGTGCACCCTAGTGCACACTATAATTAGCCCAAAATAAATATTTTTAAGTTGGCGTAAGATTTTTTTCTTACTTTAAAAAAATAAAAAAATTTAAAAATTTAGAAATCAATACATATATTAATTAACTTGTTATTGGTCTTCAAGATATTCCCTTCCCCTCCCTCTGTCTCCAGTAACATTATTCGCCACTAAATTAATATTATTGGGCTAGACTGATAGCAGGCCTAAAGTATACACATGGCCCATTATTATACTTTATTGATTGGCCCACCATTACACTTTAGTCATGGGTGAATGAATCACTACGAAATACTGAATCTATGATTCTAATTTATATGCTAGTGAAATCTCTACATCACACAAACAAAACTTATATCGAGTACTCCTCGTTCCATTTTTATTTTTAAATATTTTTAATTTGATATTTAATTTCAATTTTATTTTTTTAATGGAATCACAAAAAATTAACTAATATATATATATATATTTATGTAACCAATACAGAACAATAATTCAAAACTCACCACATATAAAAATATTATATATTTGAACCCATGATACATTCAAATATTATATTTATTAAGTTTTGCGCAAAAATAAAATTAAATATTGAAATGAGATGGAAGGAGTATTATTTATTAATGTAATGGACAACAAAACCCATGAGTATATTGAAAAAAAAAAATAAATAATTACTCCACTTTTAATGGTATTTGTCAAAATACCTAATTTGACAAAAAAATCCATTAACTCGATTGTTGATTCAGTTAAAATAAATGATTAAATTATAATTAATTTTATGACTCGATTGTACATATTCATTGTTCAATTAAAATTCTTTTATCATTATACATATATGAGGTATTAAAATAAAATTGTCAAAGCTATATAAAAATTTAGAAGTAATGTGCATTAGTACTCAATTAAAATTCTTTTATCATTATACATGTATGAGATATTAAAATAAAATTGTCAAAGCTATATAAAAATTTTGAAGTAATGTGCATTAGTACGTATATGACTCTATTAGAATTTTTTTTATGCTACTTTTTTTAGGGTATTTGTTAAAATGTTATTAACAAAAATACTCTTGATTTGATTGTATATATTTTTATAACTCGATTATACATATTATGATTCGATTAAAAATTTTAAATTGTATCACAAATAAAGATAGGAATACTTTCGTCATTTTGAACATTTTAATATTTTTCATTCACAAAATTAGACATTAAATAAAAAATTTGTTAAATCTAAAAAAATATCCCCAAAAATTTAAACCTTATTTATTTGTAGGAGCATGGGAGGGACCTAAAAAGAGGACAAACCTTATCGGAGAACAAAATGTCAAGAAAGCCCTTATGGGCTTGGGCCCGAACATCGCGATCCGTACAGCAATGGAGTTCAATCAACGGCCCCGGCGCAAAATAGCGGCACGCATACCTCAGTCGCCTTGATCACGGCCAGACATGAATATTAAACATAAATGGAAGCAGTAATTTGTGATCATGTTTACCAATAATAAATACCGCCTGTCTTTTTCTCCTATCTCTCTCTCTCTCTCACTTTGTTTTAACCATATGATATTTTCTGGGGATTTCCGCATTTTATATTATCATGTACTTATGCATATGAATTATAGGTTACCATATCTTATTTTTGATCTCCATAATTTAAATACCTAATTACATTTCATTATTTCTTCCCTGTTCTCGCTGAGATGTTGCAGTGTGATCGCCGACATATGTAGAATTTATTATATTTGAAACTTTTAAACCTTTTATTTTAAAATCTTTTTATGTTATATTCGCTGTGTGTAAAAGTGGGTTTTCGAAGCAGGTTTAGTGAAAACTGAGTGAGGAGCTTTGCAAGAAAGGAGTCTTTTTCCCTCGTTAGTACGTTCACTTCTGTTTATTATTCTATGCGTTGCTTTTTATTTTAATTAATTTTTTATTTGGTCACTAATTTTGTTGGCAAGTGAATAGAATCTTTGTTATTTTGTGGATTCTTGATTGTTTTTCGTCACGCCCCTTGTGTACTGTTCTATTGGATTTGTTCTGAATATAAAGATTATGATGGGGGTCCAGGGGGAGCTTTTTGTTCGTGTGGAAAGCCCTATCCAATTCTCTCTCATGAATTTCGTTCCATTATTTCTCGAGGAGACACCTCATGCAAAATACTGGACACAATGGATTGTAATATTCTTTTTGGTCATCGCGCTGTAATACTATGAGTCCGTTGTTAATCGCAGACACATTAATGTATCTAATTATTTAGTTGTTTGATCCTTTTTGGATATCTTGATGATATTTTCATATTAGTGATAATGAAGAATGAATGTCACCTAGGTTCAAATGTTGAAAGAAAATTTCACACGAAAACATATCCTGTCATATGAAGTTCATAGGATACGGGAGCTAGGACTATGCAATGATTGGTGAAATTTGACCAGCGCTCCATGTTTATGTTATGGAGAAAGCTTGAAGGAGATAACTACTTGTGTACCTGAAACGTGTATCATCTGAGGTGGCATTTATTTGGGTTCTATATGTATTTGGTGCCCCACTGTATCTTTTACATTTTTTCTTGCTTTGCAAATATATTTTGGTAATGCAGATGTGTTTTTGTTGAGTTTTTCATTCTGAATGAGCTTTAATATTATCTCCAAAATACATGTTATTTTCCCTTAATAAGAAACAACAAAGTTTAACTTTGTGCATGTCAGGAATTGCCAGAACTTGCTCCGTACCTTCTTAAATCTGCCTGTTCTAGTGAAGTTTCGTGAATCAGAGTCATTTTTATAAATTCGATTTTCTTGATGTGAAAGCTCAAAATTTCTTAAGTCTTAACTCTTCTGTTGTAATTTAAGCATGGCAGCTATTTATATTTTTTGTTGTGAAGTTAACTAGCACCTTTTATCTGTAGTATGAATGATTTGCCATTTAACATTCCTATTTGCTCTCATGTAGGTCTTTCATTCAGTAGCCATGCCAATAGATGAAACTACAATATATAAGCCAACCATCTTATCCAAGCATGCGTATTCTGATCTCTCCCATGTTTCTCCATTGGTCTTCTTGTATCTCCTGAGAAAATGTTATTCTTCTGGTAGGTGTGTGAACCTTTTCGTAATCCATTTCGTATACATTGTATGTTCATTGTCAAACAGAATGCTAAATAACTGTGCTTGACTTTCGTCTTCTAACAGATGGGGACTGTAATATTTAAAGATCATGGACGGGAAAATAAACTTTGGTTTTGGCCTTGAATAGCATATGAACATAGAATTTTCATTTTCATTGAGAAATAAGTGGGTGATTATATTGGGTTGTTTCTTCCTTTAAAATATCTTATATTTTCCATTTTTGTGATTATGTAGCTCTTTTATTGTGTGTTGTTTCATTTGAATAATTTGATTATATTGGGTTGTTTTATCGCATCGCTTTTATGAATAATTTATCTTTGTAGTTTTAGATTTTCCAATTCAGAGACACAATGAAATTGCAAAGTTTTGGCTTCCTTGAAGATATCTTCCTAGAGTTCTTCCTTTATTTTTGTCCAGAAATATTTTCCAGTTATTTAAAAAAAAAATATGCATCTACTTTTTCAAATTGCTGACTAATTTGAGATTTTAAAGTTATAATGGATATGAATTTTTCTTATTTGAGTTTTTGTTACTTATTAAAATCCTGAGCTTGTGAGCTTGCACTATCTTTGTAGTTGGCTATAACCTGTCTCAATGAATGAAGTGGCAATAACTTTAACACTCTTGTTGTCTTTGATCTTCTTCATACATATGAATCATGCATATTCTCTGGATTCAAATAATTAATTAGGTCAAGTAAATAAACTTGTATAGTATCTCATTATTTGGAGGCAGGACAGTGGTGTAAGTTTGGCCTACACCTCCAGTATATATTTTTGTTTTAGTTCTAAGTAAGAAAATTTTACTCATTCTACAGGAACATGTAAAGCATCGGCAAAGTTTCGTGCATTACAACAACAACTGCATCTGGTTTTCCAAAGCAATTCCCAAGCTGGAGCTGCGACCTTAGTTGCTCAGAGCCTCTACATATTGCCATTCTTCGAGTCACAATATGATGGCTTCAGCCATCTGGTACTATCAGCTCTTTCTCGTTACCTAAAAGGAGGAGTCAATGGTGAAGATGTATTGAAGGCAAAAAAGTGTGCTGCCAAATTATTTTTGGACATTATTGATGGAACTTTAGCACATGATGGAGGGATTCTAATTAAGATTGTTCAAGTTTTTGATGTCAATTTTACTGATATTAATGGTGTTTTGTGTGATTCATCAGCCAAGAGCAACCACAAAGCTGAAACAGCAAAAGAAGTGGTTGAGCTATATGTTCTCAAGCTGATAGAATTGCAATCATACATGGCTGCTGTTGATATGCTAATACACTTCTCTATCCGTGAGTCTGGAGAATCATTTTTACTGAAAATGATGGAGTGCCATCAGATGAAAGCAGCAGAGAAGTGGGCAACATATCTGGGGAAGCCAATGCTTTGTTTGCTTGTCCAGGAATATGTTGAAATGAATCTACTAAAACCGGCATATGATATCATAAAAAGGAATAATTTGCGCAAGGAATTCCCAGAACTCTACCATCAGAGCAGGGAAAGGCAAGACATTACTTTTTATTCCTCTGTATCCTTCACTGGATTTTTCTTGCTATCTTCCTGGATCAGTGGGTATAAATTCCCAGTTAGAGTCTGCTCTAATAACTATTCTTTTACATAATTGTAGCTCATTGAAAAAGCTAGCTGAAAAAGGTGTCTGGGAGATAGCTGAAGAAAGAGCTAACGGTGATCGAAAACTTCTTGAATATTTGGTAGAATTCTACTGGAGATTGTTTCTTGCCCTTTTTGTTGAATCCAAATTCCTTTGTTAAATGCTCATACAAATACCAGCTTGCTTATGTGCTTACAGATTTTGACTTGAACTAATCCTTGTTTCGAGTGATTTAGTAAATGTGACTAATTTCACATTTTATACGTTTTTGAAGGGCATGCATGTTTCTATTGACATTGACTCCTTTTTGTTTGGATAGGGAATCCATGTGGGTGTTACTTGCATTTTTAACATTGACTCTTTTATGTTTCTATTTTATAATTAGTTGGTTAAACAATGAAGAACAAGATAAGTGAAAAATGATAGTTTGTTGGAAATTGTAGGTTTATTTAGCAATGGAAGCTGGGTATTTTGAAAAAGTTGAAGAGCTCTGTGGTCGCTATTCCTTTGACGGTTTCTTGAATTTCAAAGGTATGTTCAAGAAAGATCATCATCAACGTGTGTCAAACTTGAATGTACATCCTTAGACAATGCTGCTGCCTTTCCCATATAGGTTTTATGGTCTAATTAATATTTCACAATTTTTACAGAGTCAGAATCAAACCTTTTGCATCGTCGCTATTTAAACCTTCATGAGTTGTCTATTGAGGATGTATTGTGGGTTGATGAAATCAGTGGTTTACATGATGCAATAGACTACTTTATGAAATGCAAAGTTGTGGGTTTGGACTGTGAATGGAAGCCCAAATATGAAAAGGGCGCCAAAGCCAGTAAGGTAAGTGTGATATTAAGTTATTTTTATCCGTTATTGGCATGTAGAACAAGCTGACTTCTTCAAATATATAAAGCGTTTTAAGAGAACATATTCTGCTGTTTTGAAATCGACAGCAGCTAATGACTCTGCTAGAAAAAGTTAAATGAATATGAACAAATTATCTATTTTTCCTGTGTTTTTCAGCTGCATAAGAGTATACTTCTATATGTATCTTCATTCATTGTCAGGAAGCTATAAACTCGTGTGTGCATGAACATGATGTATGTTTTTTTTTTATTCTGTTCTTTAATTTTAAGATACATAGAATGCCCAAGCTAGAAAAGCGTAATTCAGATTTTTAGAAAACAACATGCCCAAGCCAGAATAGCCATAAACAATGTCCAAGAGTTTGTTATTCCTAATCACTCTGGAAGACACCTATAAGGCCATCTCCAGCAATACACCATTTTTGTGTAAAAAGTGGATTACGCTGTAAATTTCTTCTCCAACAGTCCACACCAAACACACGACATTTTAGGGGGATGGGTAATTTTGCACCTGCGGTGGCTTTAGCACCTGCACCATCTTATTTTTTTATTTTTATATTATATTAATATTTATTTATTGCTTGATATAAAATTATACATATTACTATGTTTTAATTGGATAACTTTTTAATAATAATTATAACTTTTTTAAATAAATCATAAAATTAATAATAAAATATTTTACATAATAAAATGTAACGTAATTTTTTTAAAAATGTTGTTTTAATTTTAAGCATGCTAATATAATTTTTATGTTGTATTAAAATTAAATATAATATCAAAATAAAAGGTATAATAATTTTAATTATATGAGAAAAAATAAATAAGGATTAAATAAATATATTTTATTTTTTAGTGTAAAAACTAGTGTAAACGGCTGGAGATGAATTACTGTTCCTACACAATTTTTGTGATGAACGTGCTGCAAAATGGTGTGAACTGCTGGAGATGGCCTAAATAACAAATAATAAACCCTAGGCATGTAAGACCTATGGGCCCATGGCCATGGGCTTTAACAAAACAGACCTAACTAATATATAACAAATAACTTGTAAGGCCCGTGGGCTTTGACAAAACAGACAAATCTAAGGAAATGACTAGCATAACTGAAATACGAACACTAAATAATAAGGATTAAAAAAAAAAAACTAAACAAGTATACTTGGATTGCTAACAGAGTGGTTGTGAAATTGGCTTATCTTGGTGATAAAGTGTTCACATACTGCAGGTCTCTATCATGCAAATTGCTTCGGAGAAGAAGGTTTATATACTTGACCTTATCAAGCTGCATGAGGATGTTCCAAATGTCCTAGATGAATGCCTCTGCTGTTTATTGCACTCTACAAGTATTTTAAAACTTGGTAATGTACTTAATTATCGTCGTGTGTTTTAGCAATGCAAATGATATACACAATCTTTCAGAAATTGTGCTGAATGGTAACAGTTAACATGTCAATGTAGGCAGACTAAATAATATGTGAGATTTCTATCTTTTGAATTTTTTTTTAATCAAAATTCCTATACACCCTGAAACAATAAACTTGAACGACTCCCGGATTGTTTTGAAATTGATATGCTAATGCATCGTTCCTGTGCTATTTGTGTGCCTGTTTACTTTTGTATTTTTGTTTGTATTGATATATTATTGCTGGGATTTTTTGGCTGCATAGTACACATATGATGCTATTATGGCTTTCTTCCTTTCATAAAATTTTCGCGGTCAGCTACTGGAACAAGATATGATTACGAATATTAAGCGCAGTTATAACACTTTGCAGGCTACAATTTTCAATGTGATGTTGCTCATCTTGCACAATCTTACGGAGATTTGAATTGTTTTAAGCACTTTGAGATGCTGCTTGATATCCAAAACGTATTCAAAGAACCACGTGGTGGTCTATCTGGCCTAGCAGAGGTAAACTTAAGGGATAAAATATTCATATTAATCTTAACTGTTCAAAACATATATACTACTTAATTTACACAGCAAATGCATTAATAAATAAATTTTGTATGCTAGTAAAATTTTATAGTTTTTTGTTCAATCCATATTACTAATTCTTGTCATCAAAGTCAAGTTATACAATGTTCTGATGCCATGCTATTTTTCAACAGAAAATATTGGGTACTGGTTTAAACAAAACCAGACGAAATAGCAATTGGGAGCACCGACCTCTAAGTCATTATCAGGTAGTTGTTTTTCATATATCAAGTTATTTGATGATTTTCTAGATTTAATCTCCTAATGAGCTTGTGGGCATCTTATCCTTGTGGGCATCTTATCAAAGTATCTAATTTTCCTAGCATCTTTGTATGCTCAGCTGGCTGATGCAAACAATAAGAAGAATGACATCGTGTTTTATGATCTCTCCATCTGTTGTTTGTATGTTAAGCGGGAATATGAAACACTTGTGATATGAAAACCGCCATCTATTTAAATCCCTACTAAACTCAGGTGGTAAGGTCCACCTCAAAACTTATAAAAATAGTATCGTAGTGCTAAGAGCAGTATCTTCGTTGTGTAATGCTGTGAATACACACAATATCTTTTCCTTGTGGAGTTGGTTGAATTTAGAAATTCCACGTATCCCTTTTTGATTTGATGCAGCTAGAATATGCTGCTCTTGATGCTGCTGTTCTACTCCACATATTCCGGCATGTAGGAAGGCATTCCCAGCCTACTACAGATGCCCAAGATGGCCATACCAAGATAGAATGGAAATCATACATTGTAAGTCTCTCTCTCCCTCTCCTTTCTATTCAGATGCATAACTTGTATAGTTGTATGGTAATGATCTGTACACATATAGTCGTCTTTAGGTTATAGTCTAGCAATTGGTAGAGTTGATTCAGGTTCGTCGTGATTCTGAGTTTATGATATATCTGCGATATGTGCAGGTGTCCCATATGGACAGCTCCAAATCGCCGAAAAAGGAGACTTGAGTAGACGAGACGAGACGACGAGGCTAAGCTACTTGGCATTCCCGAGTCTTGAAACAGGAAAGTGTACAGTTTTACATTTCTCCTCTCTTTACCAGAACATAGGCAACAAAACATTCACCTAAGTATTTCCAGTATTATTTACCATGAAATAAAATATGTATATATATTGCAGCTTCTTATTTAGAACGCCATCCGAAATATCTCAAAAAAATATTTTGTATGATATGGGAATGCCTTTTTAAATAAATATAATACTATATTTAGGTATTTTGTTAGACATTTATATAGAGTGGTATTAGATTAATTTATATAAAAATATGATGGTTCCAGATTAGATATCCCATTATTAATCCGTTCATGTTAAATTATTCGTTGTCAATTTTTAATCAGCCCCTTGAAATTTTTTAAATTTACGTTCGAGCTATCTGAAAATGCAGAATTTTCAAATGTAAATTTATTGGTGATTTATTTTATTTTTTAAATATCATTTTTTTACGTGTATAAAATTTTAGAGATTTTAATTTAAAATTTTATGACGATCACATTTTTTTTTATAGAAAAAATAAAAATAAATCGACAGATTAATAGCCCGCCAAAATAATATATGGCCTGCCCCAACACATTCTTAGCCCGCCTTATACAAAACTTGATCATTTTAATTTTGGAATTAATGTGAGCTCTTAGTTAAAAAATAAAGAACAAAATAAATTACACAATACAATATAAATGAAGTTAGAAAATAATCCAAAAGCTGCATAATAATAATAGGAAAATACTCGTGGAAAATAGAAATTACATAATAGAATTAACTTTTGTTAGTAAATGTATTTTAATGTTCTACTATTTTTATTTTCTTTTTGTAAATTTTGATTACATGTCTTATTTTCTAATTTAGTTTAATATGATTAAAATTTCACAGTTATCAAGTCATCAAATTTTTTAATTACATATATTCCTCAAAATATATTTTATAACAACACGAACAAAAAAAATTTTTAATTTATGAGTATATTCATAATATATGCACATATATTCAAAATTGGAAAGGAAAAAAAAATCGAGTATATTTGAGGTAGAACTATTCATCAAATTTTTTAATTACATATTATGAGTATATTCATAATATATGCACATATATTCAAAATTGGAAAGGAAAAAAAAATCGAGGAGAACTATTCATTTGAGGTAGAGTTGGTTCATTGGAGCTGCTCTAATTATGTTGTTTCATATGCTTTCTTTATATTTTTAATTTAATAATTTATTAGGTTTGGACCTACTTTAAAGAAATTGTTAGATTATCCTTAGCGAAAACAAAACAAATGGAATACCCTTCTAATGATGCATGCATGTTACGCCCATTTCTTTATCTCAACTTTTATGTTCTTCTACTTGACTATTTCCCCCTGTTAATTTATTTAAAAACTAATAATATTTTATTGCTTTAAAAATAAAACCTACACGTGATTTGTGCAAACTACAAGCGTATTATAATCGCTTTAAAATTAAATAAATAAAAAAATGTGTTAAAACAGTTTATATATATAGAGAGGGCAAACATTTTATGTCACTGGTATTGGTGCGATGATTCATTTTATAAACGATTCAAAATATAAGTAAAATTGATACACAAAAGAGAAAATCAGTTTTGTAGCATATTAATATGGTGGTAACATTAACAATCCGAAATAGTTAAGTGAGAGAAGCTGAACGAACCTTTCGGCAATGAAAGAAAAATAAACTGAATAAATTAGTAAGATATAAAGTGGAGAGAGATTAATAGTTAGTTATATAGATTACCGTTAATTTCTGAAAATTAAGATCTAAATTTTCATTAATTAAAAATTAAAAATAAAAAAATGGAGAGAGAGGGAAAAGAGCGGAAGTAAATAAGAAAATTCTTGTGTTTATTGATTAACTTCCCCTGCGATTCTCTCTTTCTCTCCGTTCCTTCTTCTGCTTCCAGAGAAAGAGAGAGAGAAATATCTGTAACCATTGAAACCCATGTTATAGCATTAGGTTTAACTCCGTGAGGTACGTTTTTCTCAATGCATGCATAAACCATCTTCTTGATTTTTCCATCAAGTTTTTTTTTTTTAACAGTACAATGGCGGAGGGGGGGTCGCAATTCAATGTGGCTTCAATGGTGGAAGATGTGCTTCTAAAGCATGGAAAGAGACCTCCAGAAATTGATTTTTTGTCAAGAAAACTTAAAGAAGCTTGTATGATTATCTCCCTTAAAACTGCTATTTCTTTCTTTCATTTTGTTGTTCTATCTTGAATTCTTGATCATTCATAATCATCTTGTATCTTAAAGAGTATCTTAATCTTTGATTGGGTTAAACATGGAAGTTCAATGTAACGTAATGGTTTTGATTTTTGACTATATTTCATTATTTTAGTGTTTATATGTCTTGATTGTTTTCCTAGGTGATTTCTCTGTTCATTTACTTTAGTTGAGATTTGGTTGAAATGGGGTTGATTTTACAGCATTGAGGAGATATGAGGCGGCAGAATGGTTAAGGAAGATGGTTGGTGTAGTTTTGGGGAAAGATTTACCTGCTGAGCCTTCTGAAGAAGCCTTTAGAATCGGTCTCCGAAGCGGAAAAATGCTTTGCAATGTACTTAACAAGGTCCAACCTGGTGCTGTGCCAAAAGTATGTTTCATTTTGTTCTCTTCATCAAATTTCAGCTTCTAATTTGGTATTCCACTTGTAGCTTTTTTTGAGTTTGATTTAAATCTGCGATTTGCTTCTAGGTAGTCGAAGCGCCTTCAAAGGGTATTATAGTTCCTGATGGGGCTGCACTTACAGCATACCAGTACTTTGAAAATGTGAGGAACTTCCTAGTAGCTATAGAGGAAATGGGGATACCAACTTTTGAATTCTCTGATTTGGAACAAGTATGTAGATTACCTTGTACATATCAAATACTATTGTCTATGAAATGGGAAATATGGGAATAATAGATTCTGTTCATTTATAAAATAATAGGGTGGGAACTCTTCCAGAATAGTGAATTGCATCCTGGCATTAAAATCATACTACGAGTGGAAACAATCCGGTGGATGTGGTATCTGGAAATTTAGTGGGAACTCATCAAAGTCCACATGTGGAGGGAAGCAGCCATTTGTCAGAAAAAATGCTGATCTGTTCCTTAACTTTTTGTCAAGTAGCTCATCTGCTGGTGAGAAGTCTCTTGATAGTAGGTTGAGTAATGAGGACTCGTCTTGTGATGACCTCAATGAAGTGGTCTGTAAGCTTACTGTTTCATATATGCTGATATAAATATTCTGCAAAATAGCTTACTGGGAGGTGATATTTACACGGCTAATTGCAGGGTATATCTCCTTCCTTGCAAAGACTTGTTCGCCAACTTCTTTCTGACAAGAGCGCAGAAGAGATCACTACGGTGAGTGGTTTTTTGTGTGTGACCATATATAAAGGTGGTAGAGCAGCACCTGAAATATCTTTGATCATTTTTATTTCCTATGCTCAGACTGGCAGCAATCAGGTGAAGACAAGTAGAACTGTAGAATATAAGATGAGTTTTATCAGTGATCTAGTAGTGCAGAAAGCATCCAGCATTAGAGCCATTTTAAACTATTGCTTGACTATATTGATCTCTGGCTATGATTTTTTGCTAATATTCTTTCTGATATTGATGTTTGCACTGAACAGATTGTAGAGAATATGTTAAGTAATGTCATGGAAGAATTTGAGCTCAGGCTGGAAAGGCAAAATGAACAAGTAAGACTGATTCATTATCTTACTGTGTACCTTTATTTTCATGCAAATTGTTTATTGATCCTAATTGTTGCTACCATTATTGATCGACAATGACTAATTACCGAATATTAGTCGCAGCACTTTCTGAATCAAGGAAATCCAATTTTGAGTTGTTAAATGGAATTTTCTTCTTAGTCTTTTTTTTGTTGGTATGACAGATTAGAATAACTGCGCAGGATAAGAGTGTTCCCAGTTCCAACACAGCCACAGATATGGAGGTCTGTGTAACCTACATTATAGTTGAGCATACATTCAAATTATGTATACATATATGCACCCCATGCAATGACATTCGCTGTTTGGTATGTATGACCTCAAACATATGAAGACTATAAGAGGTGTTTGATGCAAAAATTGTTGATCAGTCCTAGTTCTTAAATTTTAATTTGATTGGCAACTGATGGATCATTACGAAATATGAGTCAATTTTTTTTTTGAAACAAAAGGATACAATTGTGAGTTGCTTTATTAATTATTTATTTATTTCTTCTGTTTTTTGTTGGTATGACAGATTAGAACGACTTCTCAGGATGAGAGTGTTTCCAACACAACCGAGGATATGGAGGTCTGGAATTGAACAATGTTACTGTTGGACATACATTAACATTAAATTTATGTATAAGCACCCCATTCAGTGACTTTTGATTTTTGTTATGCATAACCTTAACATGATGAAAGGCAATATGAGTGGTTTGTTAAGGTTTCTACAAATGGCATCACGAAGACCAAAATTTGGAATTCAAAGGCATTTTCTTTTTTTGGGTGGCAGATTAGAACAACTTCAACAGATAAAGATGAAACCAGTCGCAACACAACTGGGGAGGCAGAGGTTTGGTTGCATTTTCTTGACTAATACTACCTGTTATCAATGATCATGCATTTGAGCCAATGACTTCTTGATCTCCCTTGTAATTAAATACTTTTAACATGATGGAAAAATAAGAAGATTTAGTCTGATAGGATTCATCCTACTAGAAACCAACTTGGGGTTCTTAAGAAAATTTATTATTTGTTTTTTGGTTGGTATTCCAGATTCCGATGGTTTTGCAGGATGAGGCTGTTCCTGATTCCTACGTGACCGATAATCAAGAGGTCTGATCGCATTGACTTGGCTCATGTTACTCTTTAAGTATGCATTTGAATTCTATTCATAGATATTCATTTGACTGATATTTACACATGCAATGACTTTTTTTGTTCTTATGTTAGACTCCAAACATAATGAAAGACGGGGATCAGCTCGAGAATGATTTCTGTGA
This sequence comes from Pogostemon cablin, assembly GCA_023678885.1. Lineage (NCBI taxonomy): Eukaryota > Viridiplantae > Streptophyta > Magnoliopsida > Lamiales > Lamiaceae > Pogostemon > Pogostemon cablin. Next base: position 31,404,084 of record CM042952.1, on the reverse strand, counting down.
TGAGGCAGCTCTAGTTCTTTCATTGAAGTACCAAGAGATTGTTGAGGGCCAGCAAAGGGGTGTCCAGGTAATCTTCTCTAGATCCTAAAATGAAAAAGAATTCTGATTTCCATTCGTTAGGGACTTGTGAGAGAACTACTTCATCTCATTGCAGGAACTGAAGACTACCCATCATTCTGCCAAGGAGGACATGCAAATACTGCAACAGAGGTATCAAGAAGATGTTAACATTCTAGGTAAGGATCAGTTCAACCATCATCTCTGATGTTGTATGGCAAATGCTTATGTGGTTCATAATTCTGTCTGGTGTTAGGTAAGCATATCCGCCGTTTATCTAATGAAGCTGCTGGATACCAAAAGGTTCTCGAGGAGAATCGGAAATTATACAACGAAGTGCAAGACCTCAAAGGTGATGTTCTACTGGTTTGTAAACTTTTAACTATAATCTCTGGGTAGCCTAAATTTTCATTCTCTTGAATTTTTGATGATATGATTTCATGCGCATATTTATTAGGGAATATTAGAGTGTACTGTAGAGTACGTCCGTTTTTACCTGGGCAGCTGAAAGGTATGAGCGTCGTAGACAATATAGTTGATGGCAGTCTTTCAATAATAACCCCTTCGAAGCATGGAAAAGGGAAGAAGGCTTTTAACTTTAACAAGGCTTTCGGTCCATCTTCAACCCAAGGTAACTAAAGGCTCCCAACAATTGTCTTTACTATTAAATAACATGGAAACTGCATTGGTGTGGAACAATGCCGTTTCTCACACAAAACTCCATATTTGGTAACATATGCTATTTTCTAACATCAGCTAACTGACTCGGTTATCTTACAAGTTAACTGTCACAATAACTAATGCTATGTTTTACAAGAGTATTTAATTAAATCCCTTGAAGTGCCAACATTTTCCAACTTTAAAATATTTTTTTTTCTCTTCTGCAGAAGAAGTGTTTGCGGATACTCAGCCACTGATTCGGTCCGTCCTTGATGGTTATAACGTTTGCATTTTTGCTTATGGTCAAACTGGGTCTGGGAAAACTTATACAATGGTAAAAAAATCCCACTTATTATTGTGAAATTGGATTGTGATTTTTTTTATCTAACTTTATAATCTTATCTTATTTTCTACAGACAGGGCCTAAGGAGCTTACAAAGGAAGGCTTAGGTGTAAATTACAGGGCATTGAGTGATTTATTCGAGATATCAGAACAGAGAAAAGACACCATTGCTTATGAAATCTCTGTTCAGATGATGGAAATCTACAATGAGCAAGTTAGAGATCTCCTCATTACAGATGGTGTCCAGAAAAGATATCCTTTGATCAAACTTTTATATCTGGCATTGTAGTTTTTTGACATGGCTCGATTTCTTTCTTCCCTTAACTCCAACACACGTTAGAAATCCGAAACAATACTTCAGATGGTATCAATGTACCAAATGCAAATCTTATACGTGTTACATCAACATCCGATGTCATCAATTTGATGAATCTTGGCCATAAAAACCGTGCAGTCGGTTCTACCTCTATGAATGATCGAAGCAGTCGTTCTCACAGGTGCACTTTCTGATCTTTTGGTTGAGCAAAAATGTGTGATATATGGACTGAGCTTGAGTGGCTATGCTTTGCAGTTGTCTCACAGTTCATGTTCGAGGCAAAGATATGACATCTGGTTCAGTTATTCGTGGTTGTATGCATCTGGTTGACCTGGCAGGAAGTGAGAGGTGTGATAAAACCGATGCAGTCGGTGATAGATTGAAGGAGGCACAACATATTAACAAGTCTCTTTCTGCTTTAGGAGATGTAATAGCCGCTCTTGCTCAAAAGAATGGCCATGTTCCCTACAGAAACAGCAAGCTCACACAGTTGCTTCAAGATTCATTAGGTGAGAGACGGATATCTATATTCTCTTGCTCTCGCTCTCTCATTGCCTGTTGAGATCATCTCACCCTTGTGTATTTCAGGAGGGCAAGCAAAGACACTAATGTTTGTTCACATTAGTCCGGAGGCTGATGCTCTTGGAGAAACACTTAGTACTCTTAAGTTTGCTGAACGAGTTTCAACGATTGAGCTAGGTGCTGCTAAATCAAACAAAGAAACCACAAGTAATGCTGATGTCAAGGAACTAAAAGAACATGTATAAATGCATATCACGACTTCTTGTTTTCTTTCTCTTGTTTATAAGCAACTCAATCTTGAGTAACTACTTATTTTTGTTTAATCCTTCATTTACATGCTTGCATCTCAATTCTGTTCGATGATATTTACATTTTTTATTTTCATGCAGATAGCTGCTCTCAAAGCAGCCTTAGCACGAAAAGACGGATTAGATTTGATGTCGTGCGGATCTGATTCATCTTGGAATAGTAAGACAGAGGTATAGAACCAATGACTTGTTTTCATAACTTGTACAAAGAGGATCAGTTTCTCTCTTCTCATTCTCTTTCTGTTTCTTTGCATTGAGGGGTGAAGGAACAAAGCAATGCTTCATCAAGAAGGCACAGCTTGGATAGTCAAGATTTTTTGATAAATTCTCCTCCTTGGTCTGTGGAAGAAGAAAAAAGGCTGTCTAGTGGAGGTGGTGGCCTAAGCAGTGCAGGCGGTAGAAAATCACCGGAGAGATTCTATCAAAAGAGCAATCGAGATAGTTCCAAGGCACAGCCAGGCTCGAACAAGCAGAGATCACCATCAGTACCTAGAAGACACAGTCTAGATAATTCTATAGCTAAGACACAGCCAACTCAATATCAGACAACAACCACTGATGATTCGGATCACGAGTTGGATGCTACAACTAGTGATTCTTCGGACCCAGACTTACGGTGGCAACTCGATATCCACAAGTCCAAAAGCACGCTAAATGTAGCCGGATCAAAACTCAAAAAACCGACTCCTAAGGTCACTAAAACTCAAGAAATGAGGTACCTTGTTTTATTGAACCTCACACTAGTCATTTAGTCTTTCTTCAGATCCACATACATTTATCTTTTTGATGCATGAATGTAGGAGCCAAATACCACAGCCAAGTGTGAGAGTTTCTAATGGGGTTCCGTCTTCATTGAACAAAACCGGTCGGCAACCTGCATCTTCCATTGCCGGGAGGCGAAAGCTAGCTTCCGGGGGGAAATAAGAACAACTCTGTGTTGCACCAAGAATCATACTTGACTTGGAAATTCGTAATTGGTGTATATGATATGTTGTGGCCTTACATGTTTCTGCATCTCTTATATAGTTGTCATCTCCATTTTCATATTATTTCATGCATACATACTTAAATTCTGTTAACTGTACAAAAAACAAGAATTTCTTGTTAATTCTCAGCGAATTCACGTGCATTGTGAGACACCTATGAGATCTTGTTCATTAATTTGAAACATACATTTGCCATGCATGTCGTACGTTATGTATTAATCTCTCATGGAAACTGTCTGTATTCTTTCATCATATTTTAATCATTGTTCTTGGTATGCTACTAAAATAGCAAGCCCAATGATGGAATTAGCAAAATATGATCTTCTTTCTTTCTTCAGTTATTTCATAATTTTGTTTTCAATGTACATAACTGATCACATTATATCTTATTTAATCATTCGGATTATTTTATTTTATTTTATTTATCCGTTATTGATAGCAATGGCTGAAGAAAATATAAAAGAGGGTCTGGTGGATTAGCTATTAATGAATATAATTAATTAACTAATCCACTATATTTATAAGCAATTATTTTATTTTACTACCGTGATGAAAAGTTTAATATATGTTCGTAAATTGAATTCCACAAGTCTTCTCGAAAACATTAATGTTGTATTAAAGTTAAACCTTACGTAATTTTGGACTAATATTGACTTATTAAAAAAAAACGAATAATAACATATTTATTGATTCGGACTGAGAGATTAAAAAAAATATATATATATCGGTAAAAATCCGATAATCAAGACACATTTTTATCTTGTGCTAATCTATAGTCATAATTTTAATTTTATTGTTGTTGTTTAATAGTGTAATATTTTAATAATTTATTTTATTCTAAGAATTTAAAACTTATTCTTATAATTTATATTAATTTGTAAATTATAGTAATTTTTTATTAACTCATAATTATAAAGCTTTGGAATCGTTCACCCAGTTATATTAATAGTATGGGTGAGTTCGGATGATATCATTTTAATTAATTATTATTATTATTTATTAAAAATATTACTCCTATTACTTTTTTTAAATTTTTTTTATTTATACTATATAAATTACTCAAGTTAGCAGCATTTTTATTGCTTTTCAATAGTATTATTCGTGTCGGTTTCCGTGCCAACCAAATCTTGAATTGGTTTCATGTAAATGTGTTTATATATAAACCTTTTCTTTTTTAAATTATTTTTTAATATATAAAAATTATTCTTTGAAAAGTAATAATTTTTATATAGAAAAATAATAATTCATGGATTTAAAGAGTAATTTTTTATTTTTTATTTACTAAAAAATAATCGATAAATCAGAGTTTACAAGAATTTAAAAAATAATTTTTTAATTTAGAAGAATAACAATTTATATATCTTAAGAATATTTTTTTTATATATTAAAAAGTTTACAAGAATTTGAAAAGTAATTTTTTAATTTAGAAAAATAACAATTTATATTTTTTAAGAGTATTTTTTATGTATTAATTTAAGCACTAACTTATATAAACTGGTTTACAAAATATTTGTGCCAAGTCTTTGACTTTTAGGAGTACTATTTATTGAAAAAAGTTTTTGTGATTACAAAATAATAAAGGAGGTGTTAAATTCATGCAACTTTTGATTTTTGGCAAAATATTAAATAATATTTTATCTTCAAAGCGTCGCATTAATTATTGAACATTTGGGACCCTAATAAGCATATCATCGTTTTTGTTAGTTCTCATCTCTCCAATTAAAATCTTAAAAACGAAAAAATGTTTATATCTAAGCATATACTTATACTATAGATGCAAAATTACGGTGCTTGATTGACGGGGTATTATTGTTGGAAATTTCGTGGACCCCACTCTTGTCTGACGTGATGTTCCTATCTCTATTATTTTCATCACATTTCTTAATTTTTTAATTTATGTTATTTGACAATAATTGTTTCTTTATTAAATATCGTAATCAAATTAAAAATGGGAATTAGGAATAATTATCCAACGTAAATGTATTGTTTATCCATCGGGCCTCAAACTTGTCTAATTTTAGTTTTATAAATTCCTTTCGTTTTCTTTTCAAACAGATGGATTATTATACAAAAATTATTAAAAATATACAAAATATAATAATGAAAACGAAATACTCCATAAAGAAAGCTATATATCATGTGCAGAATTAAATAAGAGAATAATCATATCTAATGCACACAAGTGACACAACTCTTTCAATAAAAAAAAAGTGAAGAAAAAGGATATTGTTCTTCGTTTCTTACATGAGAGTTAAATTAGTCTTAAGTATTTGTATCTAAAAATTAAAACTTGTAAAATTCTATGATTATTTGTTGTTGTATTGGGTGGATGCACCAATTAACCCTACACTCCGACCCAACATAGTAGTGAGAGTAAATTATGGTAACTAGATTCAAATAAATCTAAATCATTATTATTACACATAAGAAAATCTCTTGTTTTGAGAGATTGCTATACTATAAAATTTGATCCTTGATTCTTTATGCAAGTTGTCTCTCACATGATCAATTGAGATGGATAATTTATTTATTTATTATTTTTTTAAAAAAAGGGGGAAGTTTAGTGGGGAGTGAGGAAAGAAAGAAAAGGAAAGGTGTGAGGTTGAGAAGAAGTTTGAATTAAAAGGCAGTATGAGTCCATTTTATGAATTAGAGCTTTCCAGCTTGCAAAACCAAATGAGTGGCTCAACCAAACCAAACACCACATGGCCACGTCATCAAATCCAGTTTTCCTCATGGTTGACTCACCTATGATGTTGCCATTTATAATATTTTTTTTATTTTCTATTTTTATTTTCTTATATACCCATTTATTATGCCCTTGCTATATCTATATTTTAATTGGGTGTTCAAGTTCTTAACATTGATATAACGGTAGGACACAACATATTAAGGGATAGATTGATATGTATAAAATGATTGTGTTACGAGAGTTGATCCATTTTAAAGTATATAATATCAAATAAAATATGTTTTTAGATAATTAAAATATATTATATTGAATCATATTATAACAATTTAAAATTATGTTACTTTGATATATCATTCATCATATTGAACTACTAATAAACAATTTTATCTATATAGTCTCACAAACCGTTTCAGCATCATCTTACGAGAGAATTTGTAGATATATTAGTGCATACATATGTATGTTTAATTGGATAAAATTAAGGGTTAATTGCAAAAAAAAAATTTACGAACTTTATTCCTATTACAAATAAATTCTTATATTAGAAAAATTACCCAAAAAAAAATTCATCGCCTTTAAGTATTATTGCAAAACGCACACTCAACAATCAATATGTGACTAAAAGTATGAATTTTTTTGATACTCAATAATCAATATGTGACTAAAAATATGAATTTTTTTGATACGTTTTGCAACAATACTTAATTTTTTTATTTTTATTTTTACAAATTTTTAAAAGTTGATATTAATTCACAATAGGAAAAGTTCATTTTTTTTTTCAATTAACCCTAATCAGTTTAAAAAAATGTAATGTAAATCAATGAATGAAGAATCTTGTTGGCTTCATCAAAATTTATTTATTTTATTATATTATATAATAAAAAAATAAAATAAGCTCGGTGGAATTTTTTTTATAAATGAAATTTACATTATATTATCAACCGAGACAATAAGCTTCCGCTAGTTATAGTTAATTTAACGATCCATCGTATCATGCAAAACAAATCATTAATTGTTTATTCATCAATGGAAATCAAATTGTAGTGCTCAAAAGACCTTTATTCATATATACCCTTTATTTTAGAGAAAGTATTTTTGAAACATAATTCGACAAATTATTTATTTATTACATTATCTATAATTTGTGGTTGCCCCTCAATACCAACTCTCTTGAATTTATATAGCATGTGGAGTATGTGCTTACAGAAACCTTTTCGCATAAATAAATAAATATATATATATAATTGTATAATTAGTTTCTCTTCATTTCATACTTGTACATGGATATAGTTAGTATTGTTTTGTAATTTATTTATAAATAATATACGTGAAAGAGAGCACTTTAGGAATTTCATTAGAGACTTTATTATCTGTAAATGAGCTGCCACTAAAATATACTCCTATAATTTAATTTTCGTTCATTACCTTAAAATATAGAGTTGACAAATTAATTTATTAGACATAATTAATTGCATATATTCTAAGCGTGTTGACATACTCAAAACTCGATCATTCGTGGAATTATTTTCCTTCCAAATTAAATTAATTAGGATAGTAATTATTTATATTGAATTAGTAACTTTAACGGAGCTTATTCTGGATTTTCCCTAATTTTCTTCAATTTAATAATATTCGTAATGTTAAATAATTGTAAAATGTAAATTTATTTAACCTCTTTTTTTCAGCCAACCTTCATTATTTTATTATATATTTTTTTAAAATAATTATTTTCTTCAAGAGTGAGTTATTGTATTATATTATGTATTAATAATTAGTAAATTAAAGTTGCACCTATGCAATGCTTGATTTCCTTATTTGTGTTTGAGATAGCACGGAGGAATATTAATTTAATGTGTAAAAGGTGAAATAAATTAGAAATAAATAAGTTTATGTTCTATTTAGGTTGGAAGAAATTTAATTATAATGAAACTAAGTATCTTGTGGATGCTTACAAAATACAGAATCTCAACGATATGCTTTCTTACTGCATACTTTATTGCAACACATTACCGACCAATTATAATATATATATATATATATATATATATATATATATATATATATATATATATATATATATATATATATATATATAATCACGAAATCATTTTGTGAAACAAATTTGTTCAATATTATTATATGAGTAAACGAGTAATTGTATATTTATATTTATAATAGTGTATTCAATAAACATCATCAAAGGAATGGAATCGAATACTTCTAGGAAAAAAAATTCTGTCTCATTAACAATAATTTCACTAAACGAGGAAATGAGAATGAAAACAAAAACTAATATTACAGAAAGATACATATATGGTAACTTTCCTAATAAATTCAAGATAAAATTTTGCTAGGATCAATATAGTTTTGCATGTTGTATGTGGATTTTTTGATTAAAAAAAATTGTTATTTAAGTGTACTTTTCGCATATTATAATATTTTATGGAAATAGAAAAGGAAAAAAAGTTATTTAGAGCGTAAATTTATCATCAAAGACAAACATCATCAAATAATGGTGTATTATCTAATTGAGAAATTATTAATCAAATACTAGAAAAAAGAAAAAAAAAAAAAAAGCCAGCTAGTACGATAAGGACATTTTGGTCATTATATATAGGGAAAAGCCCTATCCAAATAGGTAAGTTAAAGAAGGAAATCTGGTCGTGGAGGACAATGAAATTATTATAAGTAAAATTCGTAATCGAAGAATCAGCCCCAATCGCTGCTCATTTTTGTCCGAAACCCCGTTTTTACTCTCTCTCTCTCTCTCTCTCTCTCTCTCTCTCTCCGCCTCTTCTCCGTCTAGATTTTCTGCTTCCAATCACATTACACACACAGATAACAGATCCAAACAAAACTAACCGTTATCTCTCCGTCTAGGGTTTCCGGACGATCTGCGTCACTCTTCTCCGTCAATGTCTTAGCTGTAAGCTTTTCCTTTTTTGAATTATTTTCTTCCAATGCTCCAATTTACCGTTTCTGTTGTTCTTTCTGGTCAATGTATGTGCGAATCAATACCGATTTTGAGTTCAATTGCAGCATGCCGCTGTCTTTTATTTGAATTCATGGAAACTTTGGGAACTGATGAGTATGCGTATTTCTATGTTCTTCTCGAGTTTCGTATGCGTTTTTTGATAAAAATTAATCACGGAATATATTTGAAGTAGGTTGCATTTTACTGTTTATGTTTCGATTTAAGTATTTCTGGTTGGTTTGTTTTGCATTTTTACAATTTGGTACTATTTTTCTCCATGTCAATGTGTCTTTTGGATCGCGTGTTTTGAATTACTCCATGTTATTGATGTATGTTGGAATTTCATGCTTGATCTAGTCTCTGTATGAGGGATGAAGGAGGGAATGAGGTTTTGGAAATGCTGAGACAAAGAGTAGAATGAGCCATTCGGAGTTATCCAAAATGAAGCAGAAACAACAGCCTGTACCACTCGGGACTTTGATTGGTCGCGAGTTGAGAAATGAGAAGTTGGAGAAGCCTACAGTGAAGTATGGGCAAGCTGCTCTGGCGAAGAAAGGGGAGGACTACTTTTTGGTTAAGCAGGAATACCAAAGGGTTTCCGGCAATCCTTCTACATCGTTTTCAGTATTTGCGGTATTTCAACTCTCATTTTGAAACTGATGTCAAATTTATAATTCCCGCATTGAATTGTCATGACTTGGTGCCTTGTTTTATGTCAGATTTTTGATGGACATAATGGTATATCAGCTGCTATTTTCGCTAAGGAGAATTTGTTGAATAATGTCTTGAGTGCCATTCCTCAAGAACTTGGTAGAGAAGAGTGGCTTCAAGCTCTACCTAGGGCGTTAGTAGCAGGATTTGTGAAAACTGACATAGAGTTTCAACAGCGAGGTAAGTTATAATTAAGTTTCTTTTTCAATGGCTGTTGTAATACTTTCAGGGTGTCTTATTTAACTGGTTGTTATTTATACAGGTGAAACATCTGGAACAACTGTTACATTTGTTGTAATTGATGGTTGGACTGTGACTGTTGCATCAGTTGGAGATTCTCGGTGCATTTTGGACACACAAGGGGGTGTTGTTTCGCTCTTGACAGTTGATCATCGGCTGGAAGAGAATGTCGAGGAACGTGAACGTGTAACTGCAAGTGGAGGCGAAGTGGGAAGGCTAAATCTTTGCGGAGGCAGTGAGGTAATTTGGAAACTTTTTTTTTTAGGTAGAAGTATTAATTTATTATTGGCTATCGGCTTATTCGGGGTATTACTGTGTTTTGAATGCATAGGTTGGTCCGTTACGTTGCTGGCCTGGTGGGTTATGTCTTTCAAGGTCAATTGGTGATACTGATGTTGGCGAGTTCATTGTCCCAATTCCTCATGTCAAACAAGTCAAGGTTTTTTATTTATCATCTAAAAGATGTTCAACTACTGTGTTACAATGTACTTGGTTTTTGATATTATGCTGGTTGTCAGCTTTCGAATGCTGGGGGACGACTTATAATTGCATCTGATGGTATATGGGATGCTTTGTCATCTGATATGGCAGCTCAGTCTTGCCGGGGTTTACCTGCAGATCTTGCAGCAAAATTGGTTGTTAAGGTATTTACCGTGTAAGAACTCTGTTTTGGAAATTGGTGACTTATTCTTATATTGAAAATCTTGACTGTGTTTCAATTACAGGAGGCACTTAGGTCACGAGGTTTAAAGGATGATACAACCTGTCTCGTTGTTGATATTATTCCTTATGACCACCCTATATTGCCCTCAACACCCATAAAGAAGCAGAGTGTGCTGAGTTCACTAATCTTTGGGAAACGGTATTGTAACTCTACTAAAGGAACAAATAGGTTATCTGCTGTGGGAGCTGTGGAGGAGCTGTTTGAGGAGGGTTCTGCCATGCTTGCCGAGAGGTACCTTTCATTCTTTTTGCACTTACAATATCTGATTGCAGAAGCAAACTGATATATATTTATTTTTATTGTGATTCCAAGTTCCATGATCAGCAGATTTGGAATTGTCTGCATGAAATGAAACTATTAGACGTTGTGGTTCATTGTGACGATATAATTGTAGGTCTGTCTTTTATGTTGTGTCCATTGAGTTGTTTGCTTGAAAATGCAGAAGATGATGGTATTAATCAGTATTTTGGTGCAAGACAAGTCATAAAACTAGTGTCATATCATAAATGTGCAAGTTGAAAAACTCAATGTGGTGCAAGTTGTTATGTCTTGTGCACACAGTATATTATTTTATAGTGATTTTTGTAAAATTTCTTTAAATTGCTATAATTACTTTAATTTTGTGGATATATCACGTGTACTTTCTTTAATCATGATATCTGCACACATTTTTGATTGTGCTTTGTCTGTTTGAAATCTTGACGGCTAAAGCATTTTTTGGTGTCTAGTTGTATGTCTTAAAATAGCTAGAGTCCACATATATATTGCTTTTTGGCGTACTCTGAAGTTTGCGCCGAGTGATTCCAATTAGGAAGTTATAGGATGTGGTTTTTTTTTTTTTTTTTTTTGGGTGTGTGTGTGTAAGTGCACAAATGAGAGAAGCTTCAAATTTATCAGTTGATAGTCTTATACTGCTAGTGTTGTCTTCTTAGCTGGTGACTGTAGTTCAAGATTCTGGATTGCAATAAACTTTGAATGAGTGGCTGAATGAATTGATACAGTTGGTGGGCCAAGAAATAAAATGTAGAAATATCACTGGAACTTTCACCTGTGTATGCTGGTATTTTAGCGATTTTATTTTAATCATTCAGTGTATGTTGGATCTATGAAAAAGATGTGTATATATATTTGGAGGAATGGATGTGTGAAATGATTTAGGAACTTTCGAGCAATGACTTGTTATATTTGGCCTTTTGACATTGAAACACCATGCATACAGGCTCGGTAAAGAGTTTCCACTGGACTCAAAATCTGGGCTCTTTAGATGTGCTATATGCCAAGTGGATCAGCCGCCTAGTGAGGGATTATCAGTTAACTCAGGCCCATTTTTCTCACCATCATCCAAACCTTGGGAAGGTCCCTTCCTTTGTGCTACTTGTCGTAGAAAGAAAGACGCCATGGAAGGGAAAAAGACGATTACACCTACAGTGACTGCATAATCTGGTAAATATCAATATTTTTTTTAATGTGGTAGTGTGATCATGCTTTTTTTTTTCTCTCCATATGCCTTGATGAATAGATATGTAAGAAATGGTTTAGTAATATTTGGGTAGATATTGTAGGGAGCAACATTTTTTTGTTGTTGTCGTGGTTCCTATTATGCTTGATCGGCTGTATCAACTGATGTTTGACCCGAAACAGACATGCTACTACATATACATGAGTGTGTGATAACCTGATTGCTAACAGCTTGAGTATGTAATTGAAGAAATTGATGTCTATTGAAGCATCCTTATTCTGTTATAAGTCTGTTTTGCTTTACTTTCAGTCATGCTTGCAAAGGCAACATCACATTCCTTATTAATTACTTCACTAATTCTTCCATTCATCTATGTCCCTTTGTAGTTTGAAGTTGCGTCTCTTGTACTTTTTTTTTTTTTTTTTGGGGGGTGATTTTTTTTTGGGGGGGTGGGGTGTTCGGGTTGGTATGCATTGCTGCGTGTAGTTTTTCATTGCAATATATCAACCATGTGATGTTCCACATCACTCCATGTGAAATGGTGTGGATTATGTGAGGAATCCTATGGAAATTAGGGACCATTTCTGTCTTGGTGTACCCCACCATTTCTGTTTTATGTTTACACCACACTGCTTTGATTAAGTGTGGCGATACTTAACATGCTATTGAAAATATTTGGCAAGAAATTTTTGTACGAATGTGGCTTCGTATTCCTTGCACATGGACAACAAACCTTTTTTTTAATCATCTGGAAATTCACAATTTATAGGAAACGTGCATTTAAGATTAAAATATTAAATGGCTTGATAATTTACATGAAAATTTCCCCAACTGTTATCAAGCATTTAATTAAATGCAATCTATGCACCTATGATATCTCCAATGATGAGCAATACCACGAGAGAATTTTGGTTCATTAAAGCTTAAAAATGTATAAATAAGGAATAAGCATGAGAATTGTTTTAAGGGGCAGTGATTCGCACCCTCGAAATTGCTAGATACATCCCAAAACAATTAAATCTCAATTATCCTTAATAAAATGACTTAAATATCATTTTCATTCCTCAACATACCCATCATCATCCATCTACAAAATTAGATCTGTGTTTGTTTTTATTTCAAAGAAAACAAATTAAATTCACACAGTTAATTACCAAAGACAATATTACAAATTAATCTCATCGTCTGAAATAAAAATTGAAACAACAAAATTAAGACATTTTTCTCCCAGCGATTTTTTTTTATTTTTTATTTATGAAAAGGATTAGTTTGGGCAGTTAGAATCCATTTCAGAATACTTCTCCATACAGTACCGGCAACCATCGGCGGCAGAACGGTGGCAGAGTGAACAACGCTTTACCTCCATGAATTTTTCTTAATTAATTTTTGGCTTCTGCCCCGAAAACATCAAGAGGTGAGCTGGTAATTCCACGCTTTAAATTAAAATAATTACTTCAACAATATGTGCTTTTATGCTGATCTACCATCCAATGCAAATTTATTAATTTGTTTTTTACATTTCATGAAGTTTATGATTATTTTTAGGTTACGAGGGTTGGAAATGACTATTATTTAATGATTATTATTTAATGATGATTGAAAGGGTAAGTTGGTCATAAGTGGGGTATGTATAACAAATATTCTATTTTTTTTAATTTTTCTTGAATTTATTTAAATATGGGGTGTTAAGTAATTTTGGGGGTGCGAATAGTTATACCCTTATTTTAATTCTTTATTAATTTCATGGAACATTGTAACCCACATATTTAAGTTGTAATACACTAAATCCCTTGATATTATTAACACAATGTAAATCAAATACCTCCCCCAAGTAAATGAGACAAACAAACTCTGCACACATCCTTTTTTTTTTTTTATTCTTTTGATTGTTCCATTATTGCATGGTAAAACATAAATGAGAATGCAAAAGGAGATGCCGATTAAAACGGGTGCGTATCGATACCCCATTTTAGGCCATATCCAACGGGGAAGTAATGTCTTAATTTAAATATGAGTAAAATTAATAAGATTAAATTTTGAGTTACTCTCTTGTGAGACGAGTATATATGAGACGGATTATAAAACGAGTCAACTCATTATTAAAATATATTTTGTATATAAGTAAAACATGTTTTGTTTATTAGTAATTAAAGTATGTCTATAGTTGATCATACTATAACAACCTAAAAGCACACATTAATTCATTATACATCATATTTTAGAAAAGTATATATTAACTAACAATAAGCATACATTAACTATATAACAATGATACTTTAACAATGTGTCGACCCATTTCACATAATAAACGTCTCACACAGGCTTTGTCTTAAATTTTTATATGCCCCTTGTGAATTTAAAAAATATTTTAAATGTCAGACTTTTAGTAAAAAATGATAAAATGCCTAAAATGATGAAAATATTCTTGATTTGATTGGTAACTCAATTTAAAAGTTTTAATTGAGATATGAATATGTACAACCAAATTATATATTTTAATCGAATCAGCAATTTTAGTTAAGAATATTTTTATAAAATTGAACAATTTAACAAATACCCTTAAAAATATGATAATGAAGAAAAACCTTATTAAAGAAAAAGGCACCTTTATTCAGTACTTCAATTTTAATACTATATGTTTGATTAACTCAAGTCGCATTCCTCTATCGGTATAAATAATTTTGTATTTCCTTCTATCTTTACATATTTTTTATTTGAACTCCAGTTATAATGTTTAATTAATGTTTTACATTTAAATGAGATTCATATAAAATAATTAATATGTGGTTAACTCACAATAATTATCCACAATATATCAATCTACTATGCATTAAAACACTATATCTTATAATTTTCATGAAAAAAAACATAGGTAAATATTGAAACACAAACTAGATGAATCTTTATGGCCTAATTTAATTAAATATAGTAGCTTTTGTTTTTATTTAACAAAGTATAGCAGTTTGAAGAAGCTTTAATATTTTAAGTAGAGGCGCCATCAGCATGGGCGCCTCTTCCCCTGTTCACCCATCCGTCAAATTGTGTTGCCAGTACAACAACGGGCACTTTTAATGAATAATAATGAAATAGTAACATTTTAAATAATTAAATTGATATATTTAAATATTTAATAGTTTAAACTATAATTTTCCTGTCCCATTTAAGTCTGCGCTCTCATCCCGGTACGAAGATTAAGAAAAATAATAACTTTTAGGTGTATAATGATATTTTTTAATAAATAAATGATAAAGTGTGTTAGGTGTGTTGGGTAAGAAAGATTTTTTTTAGTAAATAAAATGCAAGGAGAAGGGTGATTGTGTTTGATTTTTGCATTTTTAGGTAGGTGCAAAGTTTTGTAGGACAGCTCAAAATGAATAGTGTTTCCTCTGAAATGAGACAGGGAAGTCATTAGTATTAATATACTTCTTCAGCTTCAAGGTAATGTATACATTTTGCTATTTTGTTTGTCCCAAAAATAAAATTTTATTTTATTTTTATAAGGATAAAGATTTGTATAAGATCGTGTAATAGCTTTCGTAAGACGAATAAGAAGTGATAACTATCACATTTTTAAAGAAAAATAATACAAAAATTAATGAAAAGTGATAATGTTGTTATGAACTATTTTATTAATAATTTATAGTATAAATAAAAAGTGACAACATTTTTTATGAAAAGTGATAACTAATTAATAAAAAGTAATGTAGTAGAAATCTTACGCAAGACTGTCCCTTTTACAAGCTTTATTAATTAGTAGTTATTACTTTTTTGCACTTTTTCTTTAAAAATATTGTCACTTTTTATTTATATTACAAATTATTAATAAAATGATTAATTGTATAATTATCATTTTTCATCAATTTCAGTATTATTTTTTTTAAGAATGTGATAGTTATTATTTACTGTGATACAGTCTCATATAAATTTTTATCCTTATAAAAAATTAAAACTAAAATTTTATTTTAGAACAAACAAAATAGCAAAATTATACATTACCTTGAACTTAAAAAGTATAATATAATACTATTAATTATAATTTGGGTAAATTACCAAAATCTCCCTTGAGGTTTGTCCAAATTACCAAATAAATCATGTGGTTTGAAAAATTATCAATTATCCTCTTTAAAAAATATTTTTTAAAAAATCCAAATTACCAAATAAACCCGTGGTTTGAAAAATTATCAATTACCCTCTTTTAAAAAATATTTTAAAAAAATAGTGAAATTTAAAAATATAATGTTAAATATATGGGTCTTGATGTCATTTTCATCCTTCTTTATTTAAAAAAAATGTATTTTTATTAATGTTCAAATAAAAAATAAGTTAAATGGGGTAATTGGTAATTTTTCAAACCACGAATTTATTTGGTAGTTTGGACAAATCTCGAGGAGTTTTTAGTAATTTACCCTTATAATTTTAACTATTAAATTATTTAAATATATCAATATAATTATTTTAAATATTATTTATTAAAAGCGCCAGTATAACTGGCGACTCAATTTGAACTGTGGAAGAGTCGACAGCATTGGCGCTTCCACTCAAAAAATTAAATCAGCTTCAACCTGCCATAGTTTGTTAAATAAAAACTAAAAACTATTATATTTGATTAAATTAGCCGATCTTTATGCTTTTCGCATTTTTAAAATGAGAAACTACTCATTCAAAATTTATTCTGATAGTGAATGATAACACAATTTACTTTCCTTATACTTTAAAATGCTACCACTGCACAGTGAGATTACTTTATAGATGAAGATCGCTCGATATATATTTATTTATTTATTTTATTTTTTTATTTTATTTTATTATTTTTTTTAAAGGGAAGAAAAAATTGGTGTTGGGCAGTAGAAGAATGAATGTACAGTTACAGGAGATCAGTAAAATTGCACTACAGTAAAGAAAAAGGAAAGATAAATTAATTTCAGAATGCAGAAGACACAGAGTATGAATATCTCTAGGCATTTTCAATTCCTGACTTGATGGGGGTGGGGGTACCTACAATCTACACTAGTAAAATACACAATGACATATAAATTAAATTGAACTAGATCACATGAAAAATCATCTTTGGACCTGATCAGCTGCATGGTTGCTAGCAGTTGACGACGAACCACCCCTACCGTTTAATAGTCCGTTGTCAGACGGAGGAGATACGCCCCACTTGCTATCTGATTCTGTGGGTTCTATCACCTTTACAGACCCATCTGTTAACCCTACTGCAAATTGGTTCGCTTCCTGAGGATGTGCTGCTACAACCACCGGATGTACAGCTTGCGTCCTGGGACAAATGGGACGTGTGAATACTGTGCTCTGTGCAAAATATGAAAAAAAATACAAGGAAAACTCAACCCATAAACCGAAGAATGTTCTCACCCATTTAATACTGATTGGGACAAATAAGCAGATGGGGCGACCCGACATCTTAATCTCAGGGTATCCGCATCAAAGATTCCAATGTTACCATCACAAAACGAAGCAAAAACAAGCTGACTGTTGCAAGAGTACGCTGCGCATGATATAGGTGCAGAAAGGGCATCTTGTGGAACCCACTGCAAAAAGAAAGAACACCTGAGCAACATACCAGTAAAGATTATTGAAAAGACACGAATGGCATGCTATTTACCTGACGTATACGTTCCATCTTGGAGGCATCATATATTGCTAACTGAGTTTCATGAGCTACAAGCAACCTAACTTGGTCTGCGTGGAACTGCACTCTAGTGTCGCCACTAGGTGCTTTACCAGCAGGCAGTTGTATCGGAACGAACTTTCTCTTCTCCCATGTGTCAATGCTCCATATGCATAGCTGAAAAAAAGGTAATTTCTCAGGCAAGAACAAAAAATTTATTCACTCAATCCCATTAAGAATTTATGTCCCCCCAAATACAAAAATACTGAAAATCGCAAGGTAGAATGGCTATGCACAAGTGATGGTGTTTCTGTTCACCAGCAATGAGAAATATGAGAAAGAGTAAAACTTACTTGAGCATCAGCACCAGATGACACCAAAATGTTTAGGTTGGTGGAAAAGGCTAATCCAGTGATGCGCTTCTGGTGTCCTTTCAGTTTTGATTTTACCTAATAGATTCGTGAATTATTTGATTAGTTCCAGTAAATAGGAAGTGGTCGCCAACAAAACATAGAAATCTAAATGTCATTGAAAAGAATCAAACATTAACCTCGTCAACCCGGACATTATAAATGTGGATAGTCGAGTCTTCCATTCCAATTGCTATAATGTTGTTATCTTGTGGATGGAACGCCAAAAAGGTGGATGCTGGTGGTGGCGGCATAAATGTAGTCATCATCTGGTGAAAATATTACTACATTTTTAATGCCAAGACCCTTTATAAATATTAATGGGCACAGAAATAACTAGTCACTCACTTTAAATGTCATCATATTGAATAATGAAACTTTTCCTCCAGCAGCTGACATTACATAAGAATCATTCTTTGAGAGAGCAATGCATGGAACAGCTTCCTCTAGGTTGACACCTGAGATGTCATTAGTCATAAGAAGACCACTATTTGGTTGCCAATGTTGAGGAACAACACTTGCCGTCGCCTTCAAATAAAAAAAAAAGGGTTGAGATATTATTCAATATAAATTATAGGGAGCGGAGCCATCAGGAACTAAATGATAAATACAAATAATAATTCTATCAATTCTTTGTTACCTTTCCACTCGGGTTTTGCTCATTGCGTATCCACTTCCAAAGCTTCTGGATGCCATTTGATCCAAGGGCTAATATGCCAACACCAGAATTTGTATAGAGAAGCCGAGCAACCTATAAATAAACCAGCTAAGGCTACACATATTGGAAAACCTTAACAAGAAAAAGACTTGTACTAAGTTTAACAAAATACCTTTACGGTGGCATCAGCGCTATCCGGCATGGTTACCATGCGGCAATGAGCAGGGTCGATAATTTCAGTTAACTGCCAGGGTTTCATCTTATCATTAACGTCATCTAGAACCCTTGGCTTTTCCATGCCTCTGGCCATGGGGTCTACACCATTCTGAATATATAAAAATACACAAGTTGGCAGCTCAATCATACAGACATTAACAAGTAACATCTATAATTGCTCAAAGAGGCATTCAAGGTTGACATACGAGGATGGGAGATGGCCTAACGGGTGAACTTCTTTCTACTTTAGGAGCAACATTTGCAACGGAAGACCCCGAAACCTGCCCATAACAAATTTAAAAAGTAAGTCAGACAATGTGATGGTCATTGACCTGTAGATCAGGAATGAATTTGACTGATAAAGAGCACCTTAATGGCTGCTGCTTCCAGTGGAGACCTTAATGCTTCAAACGCTGGAGCTTCAACTGTTCTCAAGGATCTCATGCCAGTAGCATTTGCTAATATCTTGATTCCATTGTCAGCAGTAGTAACGGCAAGCAGATTACCATCCTTGTTAAACCTCAAGCGTGGAACACTCTACCAACAAAATTTACTTCAATGTTATCTAGAATCACATACATTTGTAATTGCAGTTCGGATTCACAAGGCAATAATTTATTATGACAGAAATGAGCATAGAAATTGTACCGGAAGACCACCATCCGCATCCGTAGTTGTGAGAATGTTGACATTATCCATGTCCCAGAACTTTATTTGGCTGTCTTCACCAACAGCCAGAAAGTGATTCTGAGTAGTGTCAAACTGCACAACACTAGTTGACTTCTTTCTAAACCCAGTATAAGTTCTCTTTATCGCGCCTTCACTTTCATTCCATTCCACCAGAAAAGAGTCCCCATCTTTGCCTGTTCCACAAGAGAACAACCTGGAAAGAAATGCGTCACAATTGATGCACGGAGAAAACATGACAAGCAATAAGCAAATTCTTTCTCAAAAAAATGTATGAGTATAAAATAACTAAACAGAGCATATATCTTACCTGCTTCCATCTGCACTGTATAGCATGGTTGTACACCAATGACCAGGAGCATCATAGTCAACCCTTGATCCCACATTATCATAAAGCCAAGCTTTGATTTTCCCATCAACAGCAGTTGAGAAAATAAACTGCAACATCAGAAAATAATCATCAATACTGGCAGTGTTAGAACTTAGAAAAATATATGATGTGACAGGTAGTTGGTTTGAGACGGAATGAACTTTACATTCCAAAATGAAATCATTTATAATGTCATTGTAGTATTACAAGAAAATAATCTTGAGATACTGACTACAGTTATCCTAGAAGTTAAAAAAAAAAAAAATCATACACAATAAAGCAGAAAACAGGATGTCGCAACTACGAAAGTTCAAATCAAAGTGCATCTCCTCACACATGGAAAAGGTGAAACAGTTGATTATCAAGCAAGTTCCATTTGCATGGACATAAATGTCTTCATATTAGCATTAATTATCAAATGGTACTTAAATGATACATACTACCACACATTCTTCCAGTAAATGACAAAAGCTGAGGCCAAAAACTTTTTCCCAATGCTAGAAAAGAAAAAATGCTTCATTCTTTTGCACAAGTCTCGAAACAGAATTTCATCATATAAAATTAATTTAATATATAAAGATTCCACATTAAAGAGTTAAGTTCATATAAAACTTGCTCCAAGATAAAACAACATTCAACTTCATTTTAACCAAACATGCTACAATTCGTAAATTTACCTGAATGTTCTCTTTTTGATGAGGACAAATAGAATAAACGGGTGCTTCATGGCCTTCAAAGTTAAATAGTTTCCTTCCAGTCAAATCCCACACCTATTTCAATTTCTCACTCAGTTATTCTGCAATCTCAAATCTCAAAAAATAAATATTATATTTCTCTGCTCACCTTTATTAATTTGTCATCCCCACAAGTCACAACACACAGCTGCTTATTTGGATGAGCAAAAGCAATGTCATTAACTCCACCTGCATGCGCATCAATCTGCATAACAAACTTGATATTAAGACATCGTTTCAAACTTTCCTCAGTCAAAAAGTACACAACACTTTATACCTCCAAATGCTGGCGTAAATCATTTGGTCCAGCATAAGAATACAACTGGATCAAATGCTTCGAAAACGCAGCCCCTGAAACATGAAAAACACTACTCATATAACATGAAAATCAAAGATACTTTCTCAAAAAGAATATCCAAATACTACTTTACCACAGAAATTTCCATCAGGGCTCCAGGTAACTCGGTTCACAGAAAATGGTGCATCCTTGGCAGCAGAAGCCTGTTCAAAGCTCAGCATGTAAGAAACAATAAAGTGCAATTCCTACTAATTCAACAGCACAGTAACTATATGCGTTTCAATATTGACAAGTATAAATATCTGATAACATCTAAAATGTGGTTATTAACTTCACACACAAGATTGAAAATAAATTAACGGAAAAACAACAATTGAACTTAGAAATTGACATATGTACCTGGAACGCTAATGTACAAGCTTGCATATCCCAAATCTTGAAAGGCTTTGAAACTAACTTTTCTCTCATTCCAGCTTCCCAAAGAGTTAACTCACCACTATTGCAGCCCACTATTAGGAAAGCCAAGTTAAACAATATAATTTGACAATAGATTTCAACTTTTAGGCAAAAATAAACATGTTTTAGATTCTAAAACAATTCACATTCTCGGAGATGCTGTACCAAGAAGTAATGTATAGTGCGACGGATGAAAGTCCAAGCTATTTACAGCAGATCCCTGATGTAAGGTAAAAGCCGTGGCTCTAGGTAAGTCATCCAGAGACCAAGATCCCTGTTGTCGAACTGTAGGGTATGTAACCTGAACATAAAAGAAAGTTTAGCTAGTGATTAAGAGGAAAATAGATTATTTATGTAGAATGAGTAGTCCCCCCCCCCCCAACAACCCCAAATAGCAAAACAAAACAAACAATTAATATGTAATTAACAAAAAAACATCGCTTTTTTTATTGTTTCAATTGAGCAAGATTACCTCTTCAACTGACTGAGCAGGCCGCAGACGTTTCATTAGTTGTTCATGATCAGCATTCTGATATTCAACCATACCCAGTGTTGCTGGTGGAGTAATAGGACGCTTTAAAATTGAAACTGTTTTACAAAAAGTATTGTAAATTGCATGAAAATAACTCATATTTAGATTCATTTAAATCTTCTCCATTGTAGTTCCTTCTATTATCATCTAAACAAATTGAGCTTCTCGAAAGCCAAGATTTAAGGTAAGATCTATCACCTTGATTAGGAGGAACAGGTAAGGATGATGCTGTAACAACAGCTGTTTGAACAGATGAAGATGCAGCAGCGTTTACCATCCAACCAGCCAAAGCGTTAGCATTGGCTGCTGCTGCTGCAGTAGGTGGGAAGGGCTGCCACAAAGAAGAGGGTCAACAATCCAGGAATTGTAGACATATTGATGATACTAATACAAGGATAAAATCAAAGGCCAAATAATGAAATATCAAAACAAGTAACAAAGCTCATACCCCATGAGCTCCAAGAGATGTGTAAGCAGCAGGTTTTGCAACTGCCGCCGTGGGAAGATTAACAGGAGTAGGTGCAAGAGCTCCATTTGGGGGAGTGCAAGTATGGTCATTGAATAAGGTCTTAATGTCTGGATTTGGCCTTGGGTTCTTGCAGAGTTGGTGCTGCCAATTCAAACTGCAAGAACATCAAATTTAAGACTTATATGAGGCTCAGAGAAAAAGAGAAAGGGGAAAGGTAACATCTGGAAAACCAAACAAAAAGGCATGCAGAGTCAGAAGCTAGGAAACTGAACATTGATTTACGTTAATGTAGCACAATATGCCAAATCAGAACTAACATACCTTTGATTGATGAGAGTTCTCAATCTAGATGACTTCAAGGTAGGGAAAACAAGCTTTTCACGGAAAAGAGGGTTTGCTTCAATTAACTTTTTGAGTTCTATCAACATTATGCTACGAGCAGTCTTAGTGTCACCATATTTGGAAAGCTGCTCATTCTCCCTGTCACCAATAAACTTGGATAAGATTTGACAAACATATAAATATTTCCACCAAAAATCCAGAAAAATATATAAAAATAAATAAATTTTAATTAGGGAAAAAATATGGACTTCAGGTATAAAAAATTAAAACCCAAGAGAACTTTATTTTTAGCTCAATAGTGAAAATCAGATAAAATTATATACGCACTATTTCCTTGTTACACCTTATGGTATCGAACATCTTTTATTTTTGTACGTCATGTTATCAAGAGCAGTTAAGATTGGCAGAAAAATACAAAAACAAATGGGTACTATAATTAATATTACAACCACATGTACAACTCCAGCATCTAGGCCAGATAGAGATATTCTAATACTGCAGATAGAGATATTCTAATACTGCTAAGTAATTGTTTCTGCTGGAGTGTGTCTCAATCGCTTTGCTTCTTAATTTCCATTACCATGTCTTTCTGTGCCACCACAGGATCTATATCAATACAAAATTAATGGACTAGAAACAAAAGATTCAGTCTATCTACATGGCACTAATATGAGTTTATGCTGGAATTCACGGAAGATATAACAAACCTAGGTTGCAGTAAACAAAATAATCCGCAAAATTGATGTACAAATGCAGTCAACAAGAAGACTCAGGAAGGCAAAAGAAAATGTCCCAGAGTCCCAGTTCTCTTTAGGCAAGACAACTTTTCAATATATACGATCTGAAGAGAACTCCCATTCATTACTCCATAATATTAGTTAGCTGGAGTCGAACAAGCATGCATTAAGTACTTACACACCTCATACTCAACCAAGCAATATGTATACCTGAAATTGCCAAGTGTTAATAGCTGTGTGATTTCCTTGTATAGATCTTCATTAAAGGTCGAGAACACTTTCAAGTCGTTCACCAGAATATCAACAGCTTTCGTTTTGTCTTGCCTGATGTTACCAGTTAAGATTCAAAAAAACACCAGACAAAGGAATAAGTAAAAAATTGTAATAAAAAAATTGAGATTGAACTTGATGAAAAGAAGTTATAAATTTTCAAACAAAGTAACTTTATGAATTACCTATCAAGAGCCTCAAGATACTTCTGCTTCCGTATTTCGAAAAATATCTTCATAGAGTATCTATTGTCATCAACTTTGGTAAAACCAGACAAGTACTTCTCAACTTCGTCCCATTCACCGGCATGCACTTTCTCCTCGAAATGTTTCATGTTAAAGTAAAAACCTGATTCTTGTTCAAGCCTACAAGAGGAGAATTTATATGTGATCATTAGGGCCAAGCATTCTGGGATCCCACATTACATTACATTACAAATACAAATAAGATTACAAGAGTGACAACAAAAAAAAAAAAAAAAGTCTGCAAATTATTTGGGAGTTGACCGGTAAGCCATGTAAATATGCCAATTCACTATCCACACAACCGCTTTTATACAGGTGGCAAGACAGAGTTTCAACTCTGTTCTTGAGAGCAGTTAAATTTTCCTTATCCTTCATCTACAGCTGTTCAATTACATGTCTGTTATCAATTAAACCTTTTTTTAACACGCAGCAAAAAAGAAGACTTCTAACGAAACGCTGCGTAGCAATCAGAGAACAAATTCGTCAAATTCTGGATAAGACGAACACGAAGAGCAAATTCGCCACCAAAACTGATTTTCCAACTGATTTTTTATGGAATGAGAAGAGAATACACAACTGATTACTTTCTCTTCTCACTTTTATATTTTCCAACTGATTTTTTTTTATTAAAAATAAAATTTTAAAAAAAAGGGGACCAAAACAAACCAATTAAAGGTCATTACTTACCTATCCTGTATCCCATTAAAAGCTCTAAATCACATATAACCAAACATCTCCACACGCACATAAAGACACAGAACAATCCAACGAAAAGACGCAAAAGCAAACAAGAACAACAGTAAATTAATTACACAAAAATCGCAATGAAAAACCTGTAAAATCATACTTGTGAACGGACTCTTTGAATTTCTCCTCCTCGAGGAACTGAAGAATTAAGAACACCAATTCTCTGCTGAGCGACGACATTTCCTACCCCAGATTTCCCAAAATCCGTAGCCAAAATCAACAGATCGAAGCCCCAACAAACAAATCCCAACCCCCCACCGACGACTCCCAAGTCGAAGTCCTGATTTCCTTCTTCTTTCTAGGGTTTCTCTAAAAACACAGGCTGCGATTAGAGAAAAAAGTAGAGAGAGAGTTCTATAAATATGTAAGAATATACGAGTTGTATATATATAGAGAGGGGAGTAGAATGAGAGGTGGTGGTGGGGAAAAAAAGACTTGGTCTCGCTATCTTCGATGCGTTTGGCAGGAGTCTTCTTTTTCCACTGACCTATCACTGATAAGACGACCTACTTATGGCGTCTCAATGAATTATCTTTTATAAGCCAGTTTTCATATCAGTTAGGTTATCATTGCGTGAGGTGGAGGGGAAAGGTGTAGGGGTTGGCGGATTTGAAATGGTGAATTCAAATCTAGTTGAATATTCGGCTTGGGTTACAGGCGGTACTTGTGTCGCTATCTTAATGAATAATAAATTCGACAGTTATCGCGATATATCGGGTACGAGATTTTTTACTCTATTCTGCGAGAAATTGAACGTGCACATATTTGTGGTCATTATCATGTTTATCAGGAATTATTGGGATGGTTCAAGATTCACGAAATTATTTTATTTTCTCTCTACAAATAGTGGTTATAAATTATTATCAGAATTTCTTGCAGTCTTTTTATTTAATAAATTGCTAAGAAAGTTACATCAAACTTTTAAGAATGTTTTCTCATTTATTTATTTTTTCTCATTGAATTTATCTTTATTTTTATTATTAAACTTACAAACAGTAATATTTAAATTTTATTTAGTGGTGAATATTAAATGACAATATAATTAAAGTTAAGGTTATGGGGTGCAACGGTACCTAAGTATATTGACAAATACTTGTGCGAGACGGACTTCGTGAGATGGATATCATGTAATACTCAAATATATTTTTTTAATCTATTATATACTAAGTAAGATTTTATATTCCCTTCATTCATTTTTTGTTTTTTATTTTGATTTATCTTAGGCTAAGATTTACATTTCTTTTTTTATCAAATGGAATCCTCACAAAATAATTAATTATTTTAAAGCTCACATTTAATATTAATATAATTACTCACTGTACATTAATTATTGAGTATATTTTTTAATCTACTATTTATTAAAATATTATATCTTTAAATATTAGATCCAAAGGAGGATTAAAATATATTCATTAATCTTTGTTTGTGTAATAGTGTTGTTGACATGCAGCAGTAAACAATTGAGATTTTACATCACATCAAGAGTCTAGTCTAAATGTCTAATATGCTTCATGGATGGTCACATGTAATTAGACAGCTCAACGCTCATTTAATTATTTATTTTATTTTATATAGTACGAGGCTACGAGCATTTCATAATAAAATTTACTCCTTTTATTCAAAAATGTTTTTATAATTTTATTTTTATTCATCCAATAAAAATTTTACCCTTTCTAGAATAATTACATGGAACTTATAATTTTTAAATACATCTTAATTTAAAATTATTATATACACCTAATAAACGTAACCTACATATAATTTATTTATTTATTATAACTCCATCAATTCACAAAAGTAAATAAATAGATAAATAAAAAGGAAAAAATTTAAAAATCAGTTATCTAATGTACGAGATATTTACTTGTAAGATTAATACATGTGAGATGAGTTGTGAAATGAGATCACACATTATTAAAATATACTTATTTAGTTTAAATATATTATTTGTAATGAATCATACTTCTATTATAAAATTTAAAATCATAGTATAAAACATAAATCATCATATTTAAAAAATATACTAGTATTTTTTTACTATTAATTAATAAACATAATTTTTCTATGTAACAATTATAGTCTTAAACATCTCACAAACTATATATCTCAATAAGTACAGTTTTCAAAAAAATATTTTATCCTAAAGTACTAATGCAATTTATTCGTAATGGGCAAATATATTCTAAATTGAGATGAAGCACTCACCAACCTTAGTCCCTGACAATCTTTAGAATTATTGCGTACTCTAAATTGCTTTCGACTTTTCAAGGACATGAATGTAATTTAGCACATCACTCATACGTGGATAAATTTAAATTATTGGGGGTTCGAACTTTGTGGTGATTGCTTTATTATATTTTTATTTTTGGCAGATGGAGATGGTACCCTTTTATGGGTATGTATGTCACTTAAACATTAGTACTTAGTGTATTGTACATTGTAACATATAGAGAGAGAAACTGATAAAAAGAGGGTTATAGTTGTGGAAAATGATAGTTAACATATTTTTATAGCATGAGTACGAGTATTGGAGAAGAAAAGTATTGTTTAGCACTTATTTGTAGTTAAAAAATATTGATTTTTAAAGAAGTTATAGTAATACTATCCTTGATAACCATTTACTTTTCACTCATGCATTAAAAATATAATAATTTAATGTATGATGAATTTAAATATATTTTATGTGTAATTGATAATTGTATTAGTATTGAGTGTGGGCTATAAGTGTAATAAATTTACCATTATAATTATTTTTTTAGGTCACATCAACCTAAGATGAGTTTTATACTTTCTCAGTTTCATTTCAATTTCTATATGTTTATATTTTGAGCGTACATTTCGATCTTTACGTTTTCCTTTTTGGTATATATGAGGCCCACATAAAACAATTAATATATCACAATGAGACTCGCATCTAATACTAATATTGCTTTACATTAAATATTAATATATTTTTCAATCAACTATCCATTAAAATGTCATATTTCTTAATTAACGTATAAAAAACAAATGTAAACATTGGAGTACTTTGTAGTATGACAGATCAAAGTAACAAAATGAATTACGTATTAAGAGGACGAAGAGACTATAAATAAATTATTATATTTACGCAATTTTTTACAGTATATTTTAATTTTTCACATCATGATCATTTATAATTCCATTGAATTTCAAGATATCTATTCATTCATTTAAAATTAAACAGTCAAATGGGGGTAGATGATTATAATATGGAGTACTATAATTTTTGTACACTAATTAATAGGCTTAAAAATCTAGATTTGACTCATTAATTAAATTAAATTAAATTGTTTTTGTATAATAAGAGTATGTTTAAGTATACAATCCCTATCATGCCAATATTCTTCTTATTATGTGACTTGTTGATGATCGTTTTTAGTGGGTTATATTAAAATAAATCAAGTTTAAAATAGAGATTAACCGACACTAAAACGGACACATCAAACAAGTAATTTTATTCGTCGCCCCATAAAATTGGCGCCTCTTTCCTTTATTATTGATGTTGGAATTCCAAGTTCCATGAAGGAACATTACACAGTAGAGAGAGAAATACAAGTGGGTTTCTAGGGAGATGAAGTAGAATGGAGAAGATGATGTTGAAGTCCAGTGTCAACCAAGTCTTGTGTGAGCCCAAGTATCGTGTCTTGTCTTGCTGTCGATATGTTGTCTTATAGTGGAGATATTTTAGGTGAATGGTCCCCCTTTAGTGTTGTGTCGACACGTATCCCTCCAAGGACAATGATGAGTCTGACATGTCCTCTTCCACTCTATGCACGATGTGTTCTGGTGGGTGAGCGTACTCAATAGGCTTCCCGATGGGCTGAAATTCGATGTGTAGCAGATTGATGAAAAGGGACCGATGCCAAGGTCAAGATCCGACCTCAGCCTCGGTATCGGCTTCTGTCTCCTGCGTTCTGCTTCCTTATGCCCAGTCAGTCGAGACCTTATCCATGGTGTCAGCATATGTTTTCTGTCTTCTTCATGTGCCCAGTCAGCACCGGTATCTTTGGGCATGTGTTCAAATCTCACTTTTGTCCTTAGCCTCCGCTTATCTTCCGGGTTGTACCGCGCGTATAAGCCACTTCCTTATATGGGGGTATAAACACCCATAACATTAGCCCCCGAGGTTGCTCCATGTGTGAAACTACATGAGCAATCTCGAACCCGAGCTCTAAAATTCGTCGGCCTCGTTAAAAACCTCCATACGAGAAAATCCAGTGGGAAAAACTCGTATGTAGGAAAAAGTGTACCGTAAGAATTTTAGAACTCTGATGCAGAATGAGCCCTCTTCTATCTGCTTATCCCTCAGTGTGAATGTTGCACATGTGTCATGATCAAAAATCTTTTCTTCTTTCTGCTTCACTTTGTCCGACCGTTGATTTCAAACTTCGATGTTCGACCAGGATTGACACATTCTTCCATACTTTAATCAACCAAGTTATTTGATTTGATTTTCCTTCTTCAGTGTCTGAGTGCCTGAGAGGTAGTCTCGGTTTCTGAATCCCCTTCCCATCGAATATTTATTAGATTATCTTCAGCCTTAGGCTTCCAAGATGTAGTCTCGGTCTTATCTTCAGCCCCCGAGTTCCCGAGGTATAGTGTCGGTCTTATTTTCAGCCCCTGAGTTCCCGAGATAGAGTGTCGATCTTATTTTTAGCCCTCGAGTTCCCGAGGTAGAGTGTCGGTCTTATCCTCAGCTCCCGAGGTCCAGAGGTAGAGTGTCAGTCTTATCTTTAGCCCTCGAGTTCCCGAAGTAGAGTGTCGGTCTTATTTTTAGCCCTTGAGTTCCCGAGGTAGAGTGTCGGTCTTATCCTCAGCTCCCGAGTTCCCGAGGTAGAGTGTTGGTCTTATCTTCAACCCCCGAGCTCCCGAGGTAGAGTATCGGGTTCTGAAATTCTCTTTGCGGTGTGATCGGCCTTTCGCCTTCAGACATCGGTCTGATTTTTCTCTACACTTTAACCGACTGAGATATTTTTCTTGGGAGAGTTGCATCAGCTTTCCATCCAGAATCTTTCTCTAGTTCAGTATCGGCATCTTCCTGAAATATTTTTGTTTTCATTTCCCCAAATGTCTTTTCTCTCTCTATTTTTCTTTAAGTGTTTTGATCCTCTTCTCGTTGATTTGAGAATTCATCCATGCTCTGGACAACTGAGCTCTTTCCTCCAATTTTCAAAACTTCAGCCCCCGAAGTGTAAACATGGACTCTGAAATTTTTATTTTCTTTCCACCCTGCAAAACTGAGTTAATTGTAATAACTTTAATATAATTCCAAACTTATGAAATTTGGAAAGATCATGCCGATCTAATCCCATTTGATTTTAGCCACTCCATTTGGTTCCAGCCTTTGAAAAAGACAATCGTTCCATTTAAGATTATTCATATTGTGAGCCCCCGAGCTATTCCAACCTTTGAAGGGATAACCGATTCACTTGAATATTTGAGTCAAACATTATAACCAATCGAGCTATTTCTCTTCATGGAGAGGTTGCCGATATAATCCCATTTATTTTTAACAGCTCCCTTTGAGTGTTTGAACAAAACGTTCTAACCAACCGAGCTCTCTCCCCTCATAGAGAGATTATTCCATTATGAGCCCTCAAACTACGTTTATTATTCATATTGCAAGCCCCCGAGCTACATCTCCATTTAAGTATTTGAGCCAAACGATCTAACCCACCGAACTATCGTTCTTCATAAAGAGATTATTCATATTACGAGCCCCCGAGCTCTACTTGTAAGCCAAGCCTTGCATTTTTACTAATTCTTATGCCAATGATGATGCTAATGATGATACATATGACAATGATGGTTATGATTATATGATGATGCTTATGATGACGATACGATGATGTAATTTGTCTTTTCCTTACTGATACCGAAATAAATTCCAATACCGTGATTCCACCAATTTAACAAATACCGATACCATAATCCCACCGATACCGAAGTGAATTTTAATACCATAATTTTTATAAATATCGATACCATAATTCCACCACTTCCCAAATACCGATACCGAAGTATCAGAAATACCGCTACTGTAGTAAATTTCAATATCATAATTTTCAATTCCCAAATACCGATACCATAGTTTCAGAAATACCGATGCCGAATCGATACTGATAAATTTCAATACAATGATTTTGCAAAATACCGATACCGAAATTCCACCGATTCCCGAGTACCGATACCATTACATTCCACATATATCGATACCGAAATAGATTCCTAAATACCGATACCATAATAATTCCATCAATATCGATACTGAAATAAATTCCCAAATGCCGATACCAAAATAGTTCTACCAATACCGATAGCGAAATAAATTTTCAAATGTCGATACCAAAATAATTTCACCAATACCGATACCGAAATAAATTTCCAAAATACCGATACCAATATAATTCAACCAATACCGATACTGAATAAATTTTAATATCATAATTTCCACCAATACCGGTATCGAAATAAATTCCCAAATATTGATATCATAATAAATTTCAATATCATGATTTTCCATACCGATATCATAATTCCATCAATTCTCCTACCAAAATTTCCATAAAATCCGATACCGATACCATGCTCATACCAAAATTTCCATGAAATTCGATATCGATACCATAATTTTCCACAAATTTTCTTACCAAGATTTTCATAAAATTAGAAACTGATACCGTAATTTTCCATGAATATTGATATTGTAAATTTTTATAAATTCACATACCATATTTCCATAAAATCCGATATCAATATCATATATTTTCACAAAATCCGATATCATATGATTTTCTACCGTATACTCCCAAATAAATTTCAATACCGTAATTTTTCATCCATAAGATTTTCCTTCCGACATAACATTTTCCATCCAAGCAAATTTTCTCCCGACGTTAGATTTTCCACTCGCTAACCCACTGAGCTACCCTTTCTTTTTCCATTAGAGGTTGAGGTTTTCATGAAACTTGAAAATGGGTAAAATTTATGAGTCTAATCTTTCATCTTGAGAGATAAAGTTGAATTTCTTTTAATAGGGTTGAAGCTTCACGCGTTAGCCAATTGCACCACCATTAAAAGGAAAGAGATCAAAGCTTCTATCGATCTGGGTCCTTTCTCTCTTTGAGTGCCGAAGACCAAAATTTGAATTCTATATTTTTTTTATTTTTTTTGTGTCGGATTTTGCTTTCAATTCATGTTCTAACCAACTGAGCTAGCTGTTTTCTTTGTTGGAGAAGATTACGTGACCTCCTTTAATCTCCGAGGTAAGAAGTAGAACATCAGACTCCGATGAATAGATGAGGTTGGGCTTTCCACGATGGATAGATGGATGGGTGAAGTTGGATTTTCCTTTCAATCCACACTTTAATCAACTGAGCTAAGCTGATTTCTCCTTGAAGATTACGTGTCTGACTTCTTATGGATGAGATTGACAAAACATCCGATGAGATTGGAAGAGCATCCGACCGTGAGAATATTCGACTTCTGATGGATAAAATTGGCAGAGCATCCGACCTATGGATGAGGTTATGTCCACGCTTTAACCATCTGAGCTAGCTTTCTTCCTCTTTAAACCTCCGAGGTAAGAAGCAGAACATGCGACCGATGGATGAGCTTGGGTCTCCCTTTCTGCCGATTGATAGATGGGTAGATAAGGTCCCCTTTCAATCCGCGCTCTAACCGACTGAGCTAGTTGATTTATTTCTTAAAAAAGACGTGATCTCCTCTAACCTCTGAGTTGGGAAGGTCGGACATCCGAGGATCCATCATGTTAGATTTCCCTTTCAATCCGCGATTTCATTGATTGAGTTATGTGTTTCTTTCTTGAAAAATATTACGTAACGTCCTCTAATCTCTGAGGTAAAATATTATGTTGGATTTCCTTTTTAATCCACGCTCTAACCAACTGAGCTAGCTGATTCCCTCTTGAAGATTATGTGTTTGACTTCTGATGGATGAGATTGGTTTAGCATCCGACCTCGGCAAAATATCTAACCTCTCTGATATGGATGGATGAGATTGGTTTTTTTCTACCGATGGATAGATGAATATGTGAGGTTGGATTCTCCTTTCAATCCACGCTCTAACCAGCTGAGCTAACTTCTTTATTTATTTCTTGAAGTCACGTGTCTGACCTCCGAGGGTTCGAAGTTAGATCTTCTTACATCCTTTCTTCCTTGCCTTCTTGCATATGTCCTCCTTCCTTTTTGTTGTAAGAGGAGGGAACACATCCGTGATGTGGCCTTTTCTTCTCAGATTTTGGCAGTTATTAATCAACGCTCTAACCAACTGAGCTATATTCCAACGAACCTTTTCTTATCTTTACTTTTTCTTCATTCTTCATACATTATCAGACCTTGGCCTCAGCTTTTGATTGATTTTTTTTAACTATCTGTTTCTTTATCAACGCTAATGGGGACTTCGGCCTCGACATATCGGTCTCGGCATCTCTAGTTGAAATCTTCATTTCTCACTTGAAATCTCATCCATTACACGCTTTAACCAACTGAGCTATGTACCGGTCAATCTTTCTTATTTATTACACGTTTTAACCAACTGAGCTATATACCGATCAGCCTTTTCTTTATCGTTATTTCTTCTTCCTTTCTTTCTTCACCCTGTTTCTTCCTCATCGGACCTCAGCTTCGAACTTTTTTTTCTTCGAAAATCCGCTAGTGAAATCCGCTTCTTCATCTCCTGTGACTTCTCTGTTTGTCAAATCTTAATAGTTAATAACTAACGCTCTAACCAACTGAGCTATATACATCTCTCTTCTTCTTTTCACATTGACAGACGTTCTTCTTCCTTTTTTCATAATGGAGATCGGTACGGCCATTCCACGAACATCGCCGAAGCTCAATCTCGCTGGCTGAACCGGGGAAGCTAAGGCATATTCATAAACCAATGGTGCGTCTTCTTTCATCACAAACATAGATGTCGTCCACTTTCTCACGTGAAATCTTATCCATTATATGCGCTAACCCATTGAGCTATATAATGACCGATAGCTTCATACCCAACCGGATGGAACCTCGACCACTACATCTTCAGCTGGGATCTTGAGAAATCATGTGGAATCTCATCCACTACACGTGCTAACTAACTGAGCTATATACGCTCTAACCAATTGAGCTGTGTCAGTTCTTTGTTACTTCTTCTCTTCTGTTTAATTTCAGATATAGCTAATAGCTACGCTCTCTAATCAACGAAACTACCCTTTTGCGCCAATATATTTTCTCATGTTGTCTCCTTCATCCCAATCGGACATGGCTAATAGCAACGCTCTAATCAACGAAGCTACCCTCTTGCACCAATTGGACCTTCGATGGATGAAGTTCCGTTCATACTCTAACCCACTGAGCTAACTTTTTCTCTCTTATATGGATTTTCGCTCCTTCATTCCCGTTGAATTAAATTTAGACTTTTTATTCTTTACTGAATAGTGAGTCATCAGACGTTCTCCCTTATGAGCTATCCATTTTCTTTTCTTAATTTCTCATCTTCTTTTCTTCACCAATTTATTTCTTCATGGAAGGGCAGCCCTTCAAACACTCTAACTGACTATGCTTTATGTTTACATCTCCCTTTAAATAGATGGAGCATCAACTCTACACCAAGGGTGGAACATCGGCTAGGATACCTCATTCGGATGTAACGTCGGCTTCTACACATCAGTCGGGTATAATCTTCATTTCTACATCTCATATGGGTGGAGCTCAGCTTCTACACCTCATATGGATGGAACGTGCTTCTACACCTCGGTTGGGTGGAGCCTTATCTTCCTCGTCCAATTTGCATGTAACCACACTTTAACCGATTGAGCTATCTCTTTTCTTTTCTTAATTTCTCCTCTTCCTTATTTTCTCCTTTTACTGACCAATTTCCTTTCTTATCGATATTAAACACCAATCTTTTTTTTCATAGGTTCTGCTCAGCCTTGGCATATCTGTTCAGCCTCGACCTCGGCATATCAATTTTTTTTAACACCTTTTCTGCTTTCTCAATCTCTCTTACAAGCCTCACCCCAACATGTTTACGGTTCACGCTCTAATCGACTGAGCTACAAATGAGATCTCAGTTGAACCCGAATCGACGCTTTGTCATCGGCCTCTGCCTCCTTCATTATCATTCTCGGTCATTGGCTTCTACACCTCAACCGGGTGGAGTCTTCGTTTCTACATCTCACATGGGTGGAGCTCAGCTTCTACACCTCATATGGATGGAACGTGCTTCTGCACCTCAGCTGGGTGGAGCCTCAGTATGTAACCATACTCCACGCTCTATCCGACTGAGCTATCTCTCTTCCTTTCTTATTTCTCATTTAGCTTATTTTTTCCATTTTCCTCCACCCTGGCACATTTTTTTCTTTTTTTTTTTACGCCTTCAGCTTTTTATATTTTTTCTTTCCTTTTCTTTTAAGGATCTCATCCCGATAGTTTATGAGAAAAATACGCTCTAACCAACTGAGCTACAAATCAGATCTTAATTGAATCAAACTTGCGATTTCTCCTCAGCCTTGACTTTCTTCATCATCAACCTCGACCTCGACCCTCGGTACCCTACGTGTCGGCTTCTTCCTCGGTCTCAGCTTTCCTTTTTTGATTTTCTCATTTTCTTTTTCTCTCACCCGACATGTTTGTAGTTGATGAAGAAACACGCTCTAACCAACTGAGCTACACCTCAGATCAGCTTCTCTCCAAATATCCTCGGCATGGGTTAGCTTTGGCCTCGGCAAGACCGTCTCGGCCTCGGCTTGCGTCAATCTCTTTTTTTTCTTTCTTTCTCTTTACCGAGATGAGAAAAACATGCTCTAACCTACTGAGCTATATATCACATGGTGACGTCAGTCTTTTCCCAAACATCATCCACCTCGACACTGCAACATAGTCCACCTTTCCTTTTTCTTCTGCGTCGGTTGGCCTCGACAAGTTTTACAGTTGATCGAGCGACACACGCTCTAACCAACTGAGCTACACATCACAACCCATTTTCTTTTCACTTCGGCCTTTGGCCCTTTCTGCATCTTTCACTTCGGTCTCGACCCTTTCTGCATCAGTCTTTTTTTTACGTGGGTTCATCTCCAAAAGTTGAACCTCAGCATCCCTTCCAAAATAAACCATAGGCAGTACACGCTTTAATCGACAGAGCTATGCATCAGGTATTAACTTAAACTGAACCCCAAATCTGAAGCTTTCTCAATTTCACGTTTAGCATTAATTAAACATGAAGAAAGCGTAGAATATTCTTTTTTCTCCAGATTTAGCATAACACAGTAAGCAAATACGTAGAAAAGAACATGCCATATTCCCCTTATTCCATACTTTTACATAATTTAATTGCAAATTTAAGATTGGAGATGGTAATATTACCTCAAAGTCATCTCTTAAGATGAGTCATTCCTCTTCTACCCGTGAAGGACTTCGGCCTCTCCATAATGAGCAACCCACACTCTAACCAACCGAGATATGCCCTGTCTTCTTCTTCTTTCCTGCCTTCTTCTTCTTTCCGCACAGCGACACATATTCTTATTTCTTTGAGAAACAGGGGATACGCACGCTAGCCAAACGCAACACCAAGATTTCTCATTCTTCTTCGTCCGTAAGCTAAAGTAAAATACCTTGTAAACATCTTCATGGAAGATGGATAATAGCTTCTAGATCTCCGCCCACAAAGTATGGTTGGGGGAGTTAGCTTGGTTTTCAAGTGGATGAATAAAAGATGTTTGGAACTAGATGGTTAGATCTTTAGAACATGAGAGTTATATGACCAAATCTCTCTGGTTTCAGAGAGAGAAATAATGAAAAACTTGGGTTTTCTGGGTTCCTTAGTTACAGATTGAACAAAGAATGGTGAAAAATAGATGAGCTCCGGTGGATACGATAGCGGCGACGACGGAAAAAATTACAAAATGGACAAAGCAATTCTCCCAGACGGCGCCAGCTGTTGATGGTCGTTTTTAGCGGGTTAAATAAAGATAAATCAAGTTTAGAGTAAAGATTAACCGACACTAAAACGGACACATCAAACAAGTAATTTTCTCCGTCGCCCCATAAAATTGGCGCCCATTGATGTTGGTATACCAAGTTCCATGAAGGAACATTACACAGTAGAGAGAGAAATACAAGTGAGTTTCTATATAGATGAAGTAGAATGGAGAAGATGATGTTGAAGTCCAGTGCCAACCAAGTCTTGTTGAGTCCAAGTATCGTGTCTTGTCTTGCTGTCGATATGTTGTCTTATAGTGGAGTTATTTTAGGTGAATGGTCCTCCTTTGGTGTTGTGTCGACACGTGTTCCTCCAAGGACAATGATGAGTCTGACATGTCCCCTTCCATTCTATGCACGCTGTGTTCTGATCGGGTGAGCGTACTCAATGGGCTTCCCGATGGGCTGAAAGTCGATGTGTAGCAGACCGATGAAAAGTGGCCGAGGTCGAGATCCGATCTCTGCCTCGGTATCGGCTTCTGTCTCCTGCGTTCTGCTTCCTTATGCCCAGTCAGCCGAGACCTTATCCATGGTGTCGGCATATGTTTTCTGTCTTCTCCTTATGCCCAGTCAGCCGAGACCTTATCCATGGTGTCGGCATATGTTTTCTGTCTTCTTCATGTGCCCAGTCAGCATCGGTATCTTTGGACATGTGTTCAAATCTCACTCTTGTTCTTAGCCTCCGCTTATCTCCCGGGTTGTACCGCGCGTATAAGTCACTTCCTTATATGGGGTATAAACACCCATAACATGACTCAATCTTTTTTTTTTAACTGTATTGCTTAATTTTCGAATCAATTTTACTACATTATTACTTACTTTCTATAAAGTCAGATGGCACCTATTTTCAAGTTGGGAAAATAAAAGTTTTAGTATAAAATCTTCAATATAAAACTTAAAAGGTGGGTTTCTGTTAACTTAAAATATTAATCTTTGAATTAATTCAAGACAAAAATTCATGTGTCAGGGGACACACTGTGTCCGGGACACACTGTGTCCCCATGTGAACACAAGAATTTTAATATTAAAATTCTTGTGTTCATATGGGGACACGTGTGTCCACATGGAACAAGAGCCTCGCTCTTAATTCAGACCATATAATATACGACATTATCAAAATATAATTTGAAATTCTGATGTTCATAAAATAAATTTACGACTAATATTTAAAATTTTCATTTATTTTAAAAAGTTATTAGATTTTTTTCATAATTTATTTTTGGGTTAAATTTTTATATGGCCTATGAATTTAACATTTTTTTAATGACTCATATTTAATAATAAATGTTAAAATGCTAAAATGATGACAATATAATTGACTTGATTTTAAAACTTTAATTGAGTTATAAATATATACAATTGAGTTACAAAAATATATAGTACAATAGTGTCATAAATATATGCAATCAAATAATTTATTTAATCGAGTCGAAACTATTTTTGTAAAATTAAGCATTTAAACAAATATATTTAAAAGTATGATATGATTGAAAAAAAAATTATAATAGGGCATTGTTGCCCATTACTTCTTGAAATTGATTTTTTTTACATATTACATCTTCTGTTTTCATAATATTGATATCTTTAATGTAAATTAAAAAAAATATTTCTTTTAACAATTTTGATGATTTTTTAAATTGTTTAGTATGTTAAGACAATAAAAAATAATGTATCTTGTGTGTTAGTTATTAATAATAATATTCAATTAAAATGTATATTGAGATTATTATAATTTGATTATATTTTTTTAACTGTTCAGGAAGGGGGACTCTTTCATTCATCCGCTTAACATAGAACGCAAAACAGTGGAAGAACTCCAAGGAGAGATTCAACAAGTTGCGTAACCTAAATGTAAAATTTCGTTGATAACTCAAAATATCGCGATATTGGGATGAATTAATTGCTGAATTCATTTGTCCTTCTTTCTTAGCGTCACGAAATGCGAGAAATTGTTAATTACGAGACAGTTACAGAGTTCAGAGAGAAGTGCTTGTCAGATGGGGCCCACAGTTGAGGTTACTCATAGAGGGCTAGAGGCCAACTGTCTTTGATAGTAAGTTTCTTTTAAATTTTTCTACTTCACGCTCTAAGCAGCCGCGTGCCCTACACGAGAAAATAAGGAAAGTTATGTGGACCTAAATCAGTAAATCGTGTGCAAATAACTCTTGAATCTCGAAGTTTTATGTTTCTCAATACTAAGTACTCCCGCAGTCCCCGAATATTTTTATGATTTTATAAGGTACATAAATTATGAAATATTATTTTTTT
This sequence comes from Pogostemon cablin, assembly GCA_023678885.1. Taxonomy (NCBI): domain Eukaryota; kingdom Viridiplantae; phylum Streptophyta; class Magnoliopsida; order Lamiales; family Lamiaceae; genus Pogostemon; species Pogostemon cablin. The sequence goes on along the minus strand of CM042952.1, from coordinate 31,365,019 downwards.
AATGTATAATGTAAAAAAAAAAAAAGGATAAATTAGTAATTTTGAGAGAAAAAGTTAATAAAATTATTGTGATGAATAAAGTGTAAAAAATAAAATAAAATTGTTGGAATTAATAAATAAAGTGTGAAAAGTAAGTATGATGTATATAATGTATTTTTATCATTAATGGAATGAATAAAAATACGTATGACACCTTAATATGGATAGTGGGTAAAAATACGCGGGACAAATGGAGTATTTTTATTTTTATCCCTCCCACGGCAAGGGTAGTTTTTGCTTTTTGGCATGTGAATCAAGGAGTATTATTATTTAATGTTTAGTGGGTAGTTGTATTAGTGGGAATATGAGCCCCATGTTTTAATTGTATTAGAGGGGATGAGTGGGTCCCATGTGTGTAAAAAAGGAAAGAGGACCCTTTGAGTTGGATGACCAAAATGGAAAAAAGAAACTCTTGCCGTGGGACGGAGGGAGTAAATAATAATATTACTCCATCCGTCCACCGAAAAAGTATAAATATTGCTATTTTGGATGTCCGCAACAGGATTCACACACATCACTAATATATTTAATATATGGGACACACACCCCACTAATACAATTACCTACTACACATTAAATAATAATACTCATTAACTCACGTGCAAAAAATAAATGTATATCTATTGGGCGGACGGATGGAGTAATAACTTTACAAAACTACTCCTTTCATTCTCTTTATAGAGACAATTTTTTTCATTTTGACTGTTTCACCTAAAGAATCTCGTTTCATTTTTCACAAGGATTCACACACACCCAGTAATACAATTAAAATATAAGGCTTACACTCTTATTAATACAATTACTCACTACACATTAAATAATAATAATCCTTAATCCACATAAAAAAAGATCCTCTTTGATGTGGGTCCCATTGAAATATTCAAATATTTTGTGTGAGTCATATTTACTCTAAAGAGAAATATAAACCTTTTTTTGAGACGTTGAAAATGAAAATGCAGAGGCGAAAGGAATATTATATTACAAGATCACATACTTATCTTAGGTATGAATAATATTATTGTAAATAAAGTATAAGATGATAGTTAGTTATTGTTATTTTTTTATAGTTTTAAAAATGTAAAAAAATAAAAAAAAAATTAATGAAATAGAAAAAAAAATTGTGATTTTTTTTCTTTTTCTTTTATGGGGAGATTAATATTTAATGATGCATATCCTTATCAATAGGGCCTGTAGGGATAAATCCAAAAGTCCAGTTGCACCATTCTCAACTTTCTAAAAGTATCGATGTTGTTTATTTAAAATATTGAGCTTTTATTTTATATCATTGGATTTATTTGATACGTATAAATATATAAAATTTGGTACTAATTTTAAATTATAATTAATTAATCTATAAATAATCTATAAAATTGAGACTATATAAGTTTCATTATGTAATATTCTCTCAAAAAAAAATGTAGGACTAGTAGTTGTAGACTTGTAGGCGGAGTAAGATAAAATGACTTTCTATAATGTTTTTTAGAAATAGAAGTAATAAATTAATGTTACATATTTCCAAGTGAAGGACCATAAGTGTCTTTAATGGTGCGTACATTGATTTCAAAAGCTCATAAATGCTACATACTTTCAAAGGTTGTTTCATATTTTTACATTGTAAAATTAATTTTTTCAATGCATATACACTCAAATTTTATTCTTTTTCAAATGGTTAACTTCAATTATTTTTAATGAAAAATATTATTTCTATTCAAATTCTATGTTATAAAATTTTCACATCACATGCATACTAGTTTGTTATCATTTTTTTACCAATTTAAAACTATTCCTACACGTAGTGCAGATTCCAAAGCATATATTCGTACCCATTTCAAAATTCTAATGATTTATTTTTTAAAACTATCTGCATTCATCTCAAATTCGTTCAAAACAACTTAATAAGATTCAAGTAGTGCAGGTACCCAAACCAAAAAATCCTGTCCAATTCCCATTCCCAGTTTAATCACTACTCTCTTTCCATCCTCTTTTAAGGCTTACTTGTTTCGTTATCACTTGGCACACCACAATCCTATAAGTTAAAGTTAGATGACAAGCCATATTAATCTTGGCAGCAAAGAATAGCTTCTCATTTTCACTAGTTAATGTAATTTTAATCTTATTTAACAGTTACAATATTAATATTATTTTATTAATTAATCTTCATTATTACAAAATTAATTATTTTTCAGTTTTCGAAATTGGTGTTAGATTTGGAGGGCTTCCAAAAATTGACGGGCCAAAGTAGGGCGGAACTCACTCGCCTTAAGAATGTGTTCAATTCGTGGGTGTCGGCACGACCCGCCATCTCTAGACGATCATTAACGGGTCGCCTCATCACCACCGACAGTACGGGTAAGGAAGAGGTTAAGCAGTGATCTTTATTTATTGAAGTCCATACCCCATCTCTCCCGAAAGTTTTCGATGTGGGAATAATTCGGCTAGATTTGGTTGGTTGATTAGGCAGCTGAAGTGGAGAAATCCAATAAGCCAAGAAAGGGTTTCTGAAAACTGTTAAGGCATTCATTTTGGGCCATTAGAGCCCACGGACTCGACTATAATGAGGTGCATTTACAGAACAGGACCACCTTAAGGCCCAATAGACCTTTTGTTGTGTTCATTTTGAATTGTGGCCCATTCTCCCTGGCATAAGAGAGGCCGTTATACTTTTCGATTTTCACAACTTTCTCGCATTTGATACATACAAAATAAAAAATATGTGTAGGAATTGTGATCCTAATTATTCATGATTATGATTGGGATAATACTCATTTTGTCTAACTTTTTTTTTTCACACTTTTTATTCTCATTTGCTCCAAAATTTGTGCATACTCAAAAAATAACAATTCGTAGAATATTCTATCTTTACAATGTTACATACTATAAAATTATCATTTATTTTTTACATTTAATCAAATAACTTTATACATATTTTTCATTAAATATTTCAAAACATATCTTATTCTTCTTAATTTATATAAAAAATTGCGGATATGGTATGGATGAAATGTTACAATTCAAATTTCTTTGACCGGTAGGATACAAGATAGCAATTATAGCATGAGTTTATAACAATAATTGAATTATTTATATAATCAAATGTATAATTAAAGAAAGAACGATATTATAATTAAATAACTCTATAAACTATTTATTTAATACTATATAATATGTACACACTTTAGTATAGACACATTATGCGTGAATATATAGGCTGCTGTTTAAAATACTAGATAACATTTTTTAAATTAAAAATAAAAGAGATATATAGCGTGTTTTTTATTTGGAAGAAATCAACACATTTTAGATTATAAATCCATTATCCACGTGTTGCTACCAACCGGCAAGTTTTGCTGTTTATCAGTTTATGATTTTGAATTGACAGAGTTTCGAATATTATTAATTTATTTATTTATTCAGAACAATATCTCAACGAAAACACGTAATAATTAATACATGTAAAGATTATTATTATTAAACTATGTTACAGGGTTTGTATATATAATTAAGGATTACATGTAAAGATTATTATTATTAAACTATGTTACAGGGTTTGTATATATAATTAAGGATCTGATCCTCTCTATTTGGAAGGACCGTCAATTTTATAAATTTCTTTAAATTAAAATCATTCATAAAAATCTACAATGGTTATAAAAACACCTCACCCACTAACTAATTTTATATTTATAATCCTCTATAAAATTTCTTAAATTTCCTTTAAAAAAAACATTATCTCTAATAATTTGCCACATCACTGTTTAATTTTAATTAATCTTAAATTTCTATGGAATTCATTTTTTAATTATTTTATTAATTAATTAATACTAATAAATTACAATAAACCTTAAAATAAATATTAAACCTTAAATATACTCCAAACCATAGGAGTGAATTATAATTATTATACATTTAGAATTAACACTAATCCTAAAAATAAATATTAAATCCTAAAAACAAAATATAACATAAACCACAATAATACTTTTTAAATTAACACTAAATCTTTAAAAAAATATTAAACTTCACCTGTAAAAAATATTAAACCTTACAATAAAATATTACATATAATTATTAAAAAGTAATAAATAATAATTAATGAGGAAAAAAAGCAGTGAATTAGTAGTGAAAACGGTTGTTAAATTAGTAATTAATACAAAAGATGACGTGGCAAGAAATTGACAAATTGCACGAACGGTAAAAATGGAGAGGAGACAAATCCATAATTAAGGTAATTATAAACTGCAAACAAGATTGCATTGTCGGAAGAAATTTTCAGACATAGTTGTCTTTCTAACTGAATAAAGAAATTATATTTGTGCACAATTAATAATTCTGATAGTCATATTAGGTAGACTGAATTTGTAATTAGTTTACAAAATTAATGTATCTCATCAAGGAAAAAAATCATTCTAGAGTTTTTAGGGAGATTATTTTAGTTATGCAGCAAAATAATAAAGGTTTAATTACAAGAAAAATTATGAACTTTATTCATATTGCAAATTAATTTCAAACTTTGATATTAAAAAAAAAATCCACTTTAAGCATTATTGTAGAATATACCAAATTTTTTAAAACAAAATTCTACTTTTAATCCAACTATAAGAAATATATCATACGTTAACTGCGCTTTACAATAATATTTTTTTTACAAATTATAAAAGATTGTTATTAATTTACTATAAGAGTTATAAGAGTAAATTTCGTGGTTAATTCAAATATTCAATTAACCAATAATAAATAATGGGAATAAGTCGTAACATTACACACCCTAATGCTATTATATTTTTCTTGAATAAAATAAAAGCATCATAAAACGTGTTGCAGCCTGTGGCATGTTTTGTTCGTCCTTCATTCTGAATTTCTGAGTCTACAAGGCATTTCTTTTTGCCTTTTGGGATATTTTGGTTTTTTTTTTAATTACGTATTTATTATTATTATTTTAGATTGTAAACAGTACTTAATTGTTAACACAAAAGCGATAATTAATTAAAACGAGAAGCCCAACAAAATGCACAATAAGTGACTATAAGTTGACATTTTGGTGAATATAGTGAAATATAATAAAATAAGCAATAATGAAATAGAGAAATGCTAGCATACTAACACATAATTTCAAACATCAAAATAGAAGGCTTGAACGACATTAAATACAATCCTTGCATAAACTTCAAGCTTTTGACATGAAAAATCAAATTATAAGATTCATCAAATTCTTATGAGTCATCAAATTCCCTTAGCCTTGTTCTCTTTTTGACTTTAAGATCCGATTTTAAGAAATTAAAATATTAATACCCTATCTATTTATAAACCCTATCAAAAAAATAAAAAAATAAACCTCATCTCATACTCAATTGATTAGAGTACATACAGTTAAATTCAATGTTTAAAAAATCTAAAATAAACTCACATCATTACTTTTAATTTGTTAAGAATTTCAACATCTACTAAAATTTAATTAAAATTCATATAAGGCCCAAGAATATACTCTTTTTAAGACATACTCCTCCCATCTGGATAATCATTCACTTTTCCTATTTCTCCTTTTTTTTAAATATTTATTTTTTGATTAGTTTTATTATCTTTTCTAGAGTAATTAAAATTTTTAGGTAATAAATAAAAAATAAAATTTGTGATGTGTTTAAAATGTGGATGACATTTTTAAAATTAAAATATACTACTATTATTTGAGAGGCTTTGGATTAAGATGATTTCTCATTTTTTAGGTGGTGTTATGAGACAAACAAATAAAGAAAAAATGAAGGATTTTATGAGATGAAAGAAAAAAAAAATATATACTTCCCCCTTCTATCGGAAAGATATACATTTTGCTATTTTTGGCATCCGCACCAAATATATAAATTTTCCCTTTTAAAGGGACCCACATACATCACTAATACATTTAATATATGAATTTCACCCACCTCACTAATACAACTATCTACTACCCATTAAATAATACTACATACTTTTTAATCCACGTGTAAAAAGCAAATGTATATATTTTGGGCGAACGGAGTGAGTATTTTTTATGTTTGATGTGATAAATTTTGAATTTATCATGATATCAGCCAACTTTTATGGTGCGACATAATAAAATATTATATCAAAATTACACAATGAATCATAACTGCACACACATGAACTAAAATTCCACGTTTTTAAAATACTCCATTTGAAAGTATAATATGTTCAAATTCACGTTAACTCGTTTCTCCGAGCATATCATAATTAGGAAGAATAACAAAATAATAAGCACAAGCATGCATTTTCGTTATTATTATTTATTTTGCGATGACTTAGTTAACATTTTAATATGAAACTTAATTATTAGTGTTGAATCTTATAATTAAATTCAATTTCAACGAATTTATTATACTCTAATTTTTATTTTTATTTTTAAATTGAGTAATTTATAATTGAATTCATTTTACATGATCATGGTAGTAATCTTAGAAAAAATAAGTAGAAGTTTGATTCAATTTTTGTAGTGTAATTGAAGATAAGTATTATTGAAGAGTATAATGATAAAAAAAAATGAAATTTATTAAAGCGGTTAAGTCGTAATTATTCTCACAATGACAATGATCTAAGAATTTTTTCAATTATTACGTTACAAACCATCCTTCGTTATATTTATTTGCATAATAGACTTTTATGTCATAAGCATGATTTGAGTGTCTGAAAAATTATTTTAGAGACAACTCATGTTTTTGTGGGTTCTATCGCAACAACCTTTATGACGTTGATGAGGGTCTATATTCTCTGTTTTCGAAAAAAATAAAAAAAGAAAATGAAAAATGAAATGATAGAAATAGTAGTAACAATAATAAAAGTCTGCTGTCCTCATGCGTAATTTTAGACATCAAATCTGACTAAAAGATTCTACAGATGGAAAAAAAAAAGATTTGATACCTTATACTAAAAAAATTCAATAATGATATCTTTTTATAGCATCTTCTTAATAATTAGAAAATCTCATTAAATTACTTATAAATATTTACTTCCATTACACGATATATACGTTTCATGAGAAATTATTAAGAGATATTGTTCGTGCAATTGTGTGAATAATTTAAGATATACGGAGTTCTATACTAAATATATAGTTTGTGAAACACTAGACCATTTCAAGAGAGATTTTCGTGATAAAGAATAATAATATTTTAATAAAAAGTAATACTTAATTTAATAAAAATTAATAGTTGAATAGTAAATTACTCCCTTCATCCCGGATAATGAAGGTCAGAGATCTCATTACCTGAGACGGAGAGAGTATTATTTTATGATTAATTTATAATATAAATGAAATCTGATAAAAATTTTTAATAAAAAAGTTAATATTCACCCGTCTCATGTTGTTGCAACATTGCTGATACAGAGATATAAAAAGTTGATTTTTAATAAATTTTATTTTATTGATTTTTTGAAGACAATGTAATTTTTTTATAAAAAATAAATTATAAAGTATGTAATGTTAGGTGCGAATAGTAAAAGTGTAATTAAAATGTAATTATAAAGTTGTGAATATATATATATATATATATATATATATATATATATATATATATATATATATATATTTCACACGGTGTTCTCCAAGTAATTTTGCCTGTCTCATAATTAATTTTAAACCATCTCATCAAATAATTACGCAAACTTTGAAAAATCTCATGTTTTACTTTTATCACTTAATGAGCTTTTTCTTGAACATTAATGTTGATTATTGACTTGAGTTTTTTTTGTCCCAATATATGCAGTCTCGTCTTATAAATTTTCTTATACTTCTTAAATTAATAAACTTTACAATTCTTTGATTTATTTGGTATATAATAAGGGTGTGTAAGAATATTTGATTTAACCGAAATAGTATCGAAACCGCATCGAATTAATTTCGAACCGAAAAAAATCGTTGATTTTTTTATTTTTTTCCGAACCGATTTTTCGTTTGGTACGGACTTGGATATTTCCCCTTTTTCGATACCGAATATTGGATATAACCGAACTGTACCGAACCGAACCGTACCGAAAAACCAAATTTAAACTATGCATTAAAATTATATAAGAAATATTTATCTTAATTTATACTTTATATGTCATGAATTAATTAATTTTACTCTACTAATTATAATGTAATCACAACTAATAAATTAAATTTAGTTGTAATATAATTACAAATAATAATTTAAAATATATCTAATGTTCTAAATATTTATGTATTACTGTATATTAGAAAATATATGGAGTATTTCATAAAGTAAAATAAATTTCTAAAAAAATAGAAAATAAATAAAATAATATGTTCAAATTTCAAAGTATTATTTCAGAGAACATAATCAATAAAGTAAATGGTATTTTCAAAGTCTAAATTCAGTCGTAAACTTAATAAATAATTATTATATTTTGTATTTATTTAATGAAGATAAAATGCAAAAATTAAAGGATAATCCGTATTTGTGTCTAAAATATTAGATAAACTTGAATAGAAATACATCTTAAATTTTAAGTTAAAGGTTTAAAAAAAATCTAAAATTATTATTTTCTTTATTTTAGTACTATTATTTTTTAGGGCAACACATGATGTCGTCTTATGTAAGATTATTTTATATTTTTAAATAATTATCAAATTTTATTAAATATATTATCACTTTTTATTAAAAGTTTATCATTCTTTATTTATAATATGAATTGATGTGAAAAATTCCATTTCTCATGAGAAATCCGATCTGATCCGCTCCGAACCATCAAAATTCATTTTTTCAAAAATCCATTTCGAACCGAACCGAATTTCGGTACGGATTCAATGTCGAATTTTTCTTTATGAATTCAATATCGGATTTTTTAAAAAAAAAATTCAATCCAAATTTCGATAAGGATTTTTTTAAAATTCGTATCGAATCCCGATCCGAAAAATTCGTATCGAATCCCGATCCGCACACCCCTAATATATAATACTCCTTCCATCTCATTTAAAATTGAACCTTTCATTTATATCTTTACAAAGGAGAAGCGCAGTCTAAAATAAGACGAAGTAAATATCATTCACATTAAAAAAAAGAAATAATACTTTTATTAAAAAGAAAATAATTTTAATATTATTATTCACACCTAACACATACACACGTAATATTATTTTATATTTTATTTATTATTTAAAATTATTATAATACTCTAATATTATAAATTGTGTATATATATTTATATGTATTTTTTAAACAAAACACATAATTGTACTGGAGTATATTTTGAATGTTGAACACAAGATATTATTATAAGATAATTTAGGATCCATCTCTTAGTTGTAATGTCGCTGTCGGAAACATTCATGTGCAAAGTATTACATGGAGTATTTCAAACTTGATTGGATTTGTTTGCAATGAATTTATTGTCTCATTAATTTATCAAGTATGCTATTAATTCATAACCCTAATGAGTTGGTAGTTTTGTGAGACTAATCAAACTCTTTTATGGGATATATATATATTTCTAAATCATAATATATTATACTCTTCAAACAATAAATATGAAATCAACGTACTAGTAATTTAATTCATAAATTAATTTTGAAATTCTAAATAACATATTTAGTTAAGTTTTGATTGCACATTCTCTTGTGAGAAGGTTATAATATGCTACAGATCAATCAATTATAAAAGTATGATTATTATATCAGTAAAATATATTGTTAAAATATGATTTGTTAAAGTACTATAATGAAATACATTAATATATGCTTTAAGGTGTTATAATATAATTGATTACCGCACAATGCGAATCATATAATAACACCATAAAATTACATTTTAATGTATTATTCATTGTAATTTAATAAATTATCATTTAACTACTTAATAATTTTCGTAAATAGTAACTCTATATTTTTATAATAAGTCAATTTAACTACTTAATAATTTATATATATACTATATTTTTATAAAAAATAAATTAAATAACGGTATCATTTTTTATATATTATTATAAATTACAGTTTATGGTTTTGAAATTGAAACAAATAGTAATATAATAGTAACTTATAAAAAAGAATATTAGTAAAGATTGCATATAAAAAGGAGAGATAGTAAAGAAAAGAAATTTGATGTTGGGTGTGCTAGGCAACAGTAACAATGCATTTGAGCGGTCCAATAATTTTGAAGAGCAAAAACACGATTTTCTAATCCTGTTCATATTCAACCACAAACGCTGTGGCATGGGTCGTAATCCGGCGCGCCGCCCCACATGTTAATGTTCGGCTTGCCACGCGTCCGACTGTCACTACTTTCCAATACTCCACCAAATAATTACCTCTATCCCCACTTCCACCGCCCACCCGCCTCACTCTTTCCTTCTACCCGTGTCCTATGTTTTATATTGAGATTAAAAAATATACTTTCTTCGTTTATTTTTAATGTGTCCATTTTATTATTTTTGGCGTCCGGTTTAAAGGCATCAATTTCATCTATTTAGTAAAAAATATAGAATATGGTCCACAACTTCTCTCTAATACAAATATCAACTTTACATATAATAATAATACTCTTTAATTCACGTGCAAAAAACAAATGAACACTTTAAAACTGGACGGAGGGAGTAGTTAATGTATAGCAAGTTGTGAGATATAATAATTTAATGTATAGTGGATAGTTATATTAGTGTTGTGTGTGAGCCACATGAAAATAAAATGGTTTATTTATGTATGGGGTCCATTTAAAAAAATGAAATATAACTTTTACAACGGAATACCCTAATTAGTAAAATGTAATTTTTGTAACAGAACGGAGGGAGTATTTCCTTGGTTTTTTCCTTGGTTCCGAATACATTTCCACATCTTGATATTTACGGATATTTAAGAAGAATTGTTTTGTATTGTTCTATTTTGTTTTTAAATTTATGTACAGTATATTGTTGTTTATGGAAAATTCACTTTCACATTTAAAAAAAAAATCATGTTTCATTTAAAATGGTTTTTTTTTTCGAGAATTGATTAAAATATGGTTAATTGCCCAAAAAAAAATTACAAACTTTATTCCTACTACAAATTAATTCTCACATTTGAGAAATTGTAAAAGAAACCACCACATTTAAATATTGTTGCAAAACACACAAAAAAACCCTACTTTTAATTAATCACAAATTTGGTGGGTTTTACAATAATATTTAAAGGTAGTGATTTTTTTTAAATTTCTCAAAGATGGAAATTTATTTGTAATAAGAATAAAGTTCATGATTTTTTTTTAAATTAACCTATTAAAATATAGTGGCGTGAGTACTGCTTTTATATTGACAAGTTATAAAATATAAATTCAGGAGTATAAATCACAAAAAAGTATAAAAAATAACTTATAATATATAAAAAAAACATTAAGAAATATATCCTCTAATATTTGTTGATTTGGACTTTGAAGTTGGAACTGCTTTAAATAAATTAAGATTATTGAATTAAAAAGGTGATTGCAAAACCATTAATCGGTTGCCAGAAGTTGGGAAAATTAGGTTAAATTAGTAGATGGGAATGTGAATGTTATAACACAAAAAGTCATGTGGTTTTAAAGCTCATATTACTTCAACTTTTTATATGCTATCAATCTCACTTATCTATCTTAATTTGACTTTAGATATTGATCACATCTTTGTTTTTGGAAATAAACTTTCACATGGATATGATACCGGAAACTCACACTGTTTCTACTCATTTTATAGACGTTATCTACTATCATGGAAAATGGATAATATGAGTTTTCTTTTAAATAAAAATAATGCTTTAATAATTAAAAAACTACTCAACATCGATTAGAAATTATAATTACATTTTTAATTATATGACTAATATTTTTAATGGAATGACTTATTTAAAAATATAAAAAGATGCTCACACATTAAGAGAAGATAAAGTTTTATGTCAGATTGACATGAGTTATATGAGTCGAGTAATATTTTAATAAAAAAATATATTCAATAAGAAAAATGATAATTACTCCTATTTAATTAAATTATACTATTACAAACAATTGGTAAAAAATATGGAAAAAAAATAGTAATGTGAGATGAGTTAGTCAACATGTATTAAAGGTCAAAAAATTCAAATGGCTCAAATAGTTTGAGACGAGGGTTTACCATTTGACTATAATTTTTTTTTCCCTTAAATAATTGAGCTGGGTGGCAGCCTCAAATTGAATCAATTTAATTAACTTCTTGAACTTTAGATCTGTTTTGAAAATAGTAGCTAATGTTGATATACGTTTACGTAAAATTAATTAGTATGTGGCTGAGGTTAGTAGATAGTAATGTTTTTTGTTATATTTTGATGTAATATCTTTAATTTTAAATTATTAGATACTTCTTCTGTCCGTTAAAAGAGGGTCTTTTGCTTTTTTTGCATGTAAATTAACGAGTATTATTATTTAATATGCAGTGGGTAGTTATATTAGTGAGAGTGTGAGCCTCATATTTTAATTGTATTAGAGGAAATGTGTGGTCCCATGTGTGTAAAAAATAAAATATGACCCTATGGATGAGACGACAAAAATGGAAAAAAGACCCTAGTGGGACGAAGAGAGTAATTAATATGTAGGATATATTAAAAATTCTAAAAAGAAAATATAATTTTAGAAGGGAAATGTTGAGTTTTTTTTCTTCTGTACATTTTAGTTATCAGTATGCTTGAAATGTAATACCGAAATATAATCGGATATATGAGACCAGTCTGTTACGCTATGTTCGTTTTCGCGTTTTAAATTCAGGTTTTGGTTTCCAAAATCTACATCCAAATTATAAAAACCACCCTATATATACTTACTAAATTTTCTCTCCTCTCTTTATCACTCCCCTCTCAAATACTTTTTAAATAAATTAATATATTAATTTGAAATAAAATTAAAATCTACCGTATCCAATATCCAAAACAAACTATTTTGACTTAGGAGCTGAGGGTGTGGCCCAAATGGAATAATAAAGGTCATAATTGCTCTCCATCCAACATAATTAATGGAGTAACTACATATGGACTTTAAATTAAAAATTATTTTTGGAATAAATCATAAATGGGGGGCCCTTATTTAAAACACACCATTACTTTTTTAATTTTGGATTTTCTCCTTTTCACCAAATATTAATTCAGGTGCTATGCTCACGGGTCACGGGAATAACTCTCATTCTTCCAACTTTTTCAACAATAATTTAAATTAGATAATCATGCTGTTTCTGGATTTTTTCTTCTTCTGTAATTTAAATTAAATCACTTTAACTATGAAAAGATTATTGATTAATTATAAAATTAAAGAAATCATGTTTTTACGTAAAGTTGATAGATTTTCTATCGATTTCATGATTCATTGATTTTTTTGAAGTTATAAATTCGAATCGAGCATACAGAAAGCGTGTATTAAGTGGGTCCCACTGGGTTTATCAATTAGTTTTACAAAAATAATTTAAAAAAACATGAAAAATTAAATCTTTTTATCCTAATATGATTCAAACAACTTTAGGTTGGATCCTTTTCCAATAACTAATATAATTAACATTTGAACAAGATTATTCGTAAATCCAAGATCTTTTGTATTAGCAAAAGTTGTAGGAGTATTACTTATCTTTCAAGATTCTGTAATGTCATTGTTGTTGCTGATGGAAGCACAGAAGTTTGAACTTTATTGGTCCAATTAATCATCCCTTATAAGTAGTGCCACTGGTACACCTTCACTGCCATTGTTTACGTTCCGATTGTTGGTGAGACCGTTGCACAAGAATTCTATGAATAAAGGGTAATAATATTTTAATAAAAAATATAATAATAATATAGTATAAATAAAAAATAATAAAATTTTTAATAAAAAGATAATCCATTTCTGATGAAAAAATAAAAGCAATTACCATTTTAGTTGAGATGATCTTAAACAAGTGTAGTGTTAATTCCATGAATTAATTTCATGATATTGTGAACCAAGTCATAAAATATAAACCCTCCATCAACACGCGAGCGACGCGTTTAATCTAACATGTTTGATCATTATTAATTAATTATTTTCCGTTAAGACTTGATTAATACTTGTACTGTCCCAAAGATGGCCGTATGATTAAGTTGCCTTTAGACCATGGAAGAGTCGTAATTTCTAACAAAATGGGATAATATTTAAAATTAATCTCAATCATCTAACCTCTCTAATACTCCAATAAACAACGACTGGTTTTCGTGCGTAATATTAAATGCGAGTATTTATTACGAGATCCATAGTTCTGATTCCTAATCATATTTTACCACTTTTAATCTCCTAAAATATTGGATGTCATATGATCAAGAGAAAAATATTTAATTTATCTAAATATTAAATTTCTCAAAAGAAATGATGGAGTAAATAAGATACTATGATAGATTTAGAATGTAATAAATTATTATTAAAAGATGATGTAAGGGTACAAGTGTAATTTAAGTTCAGTGGGTAAAATGCAGTTAAAAGTTAAGAGGAAGAAGCAGTGAATGGATCCAAAATATTTTGGACGCGTATGCCCCTGAGTATGCGTCTTTGTTTTCTCCTCCTTTCCTCTTCACGTTAAATTAACGTCCAAACAAAGCTCTAATTCATGGCTTCACTACCCCCACCTCTCTCCATATCGCCGTCGGAATTCCGTCACTTTCCGGCCATCTCGTGTTCTCCCGGCGTGGTGACATCTCATTATTCCGAAAATTGAAGGTGTTTCCATTTGACTCGACTCGCCTCTTTCATCCTTTTGTGTTTTCGGTTTTCTGCTTTGGATCGTGTTTTTGTTGTTATTTTGTTTGGACGAATGGAATTTTGGTTGATTGGCGGTGTGGATGTGATGATTGAAGAGATGACGAGTGAGTTGGTTTGGTGTGACGTCTTCTTCGTTCACGGACTTCTTAATATCTTAACTTCACTTTATTTCTTCTAAAAATCATATAGTATATTAATCTGATCATTGTTGAGAATCTTATGGTGAAGAGTATAGAAAGGACGGTTGCTTTTCAATTAATTCTGAATTGTCCTTTTGTAGTTGTTTGGGTTAAAAAATTGATTAAGAATATTCTAGGTATAGTGTTTCGATGTCTGTTTGTTTGATCTTCTCCTGACATTTCTAAATCATGAGACATGGTGACATACTCCTAGTGTTGGAATTCCATGTAAGATTATAGATTTTCAAGATTCTCCCAGCTTTTACCACAACTTGCAAATTCTTTAATCCATTCTAATTCTATGTTTTGTCATTTATACCTAAAATAATCACATACTCTCTGCTTTCTGAGTCAGATCACACATCTTTCTCAACCTTACTTGTAATGAGTTTCATCTCAACATGTGTTTATTATGGCTAGTGTGGAGAGCAAATGAATTGGGATTTGTTTGTATTAAGAGATTATTATGCCTATTACTTAAGCGTGCTTAATCATTTCTACTTATGTAGGTTGTGAGCAAGTTGGGGTGGTGAGCAATGGGACATTTATCTTCAATGTTTAACGGGCTGGCAAGGTCACTTTCGATCAAGAAAACCAAAAAATTGAAGGACAGCTATGGAAATTGTGATGGAAAGGAGGCTGTTAATGCTATGGCGAAGGAAGCGAAGAAAAATGAATTGGTATTAAGGACATCTGGCAGTGTTAGTGTTGATGGATCCAATAATTTAGCTTCTGTTTTCTCAAAGAGAGGAGAGAAAGGTGTGAACCAGGACTGCTGCATTGTTTGGGAGGTATCTTCACCGATCCAATAAAATGTGTCAAGATGTGGCCTTTATTTGATGGATGTTCTCAATTTATGTTCTAATATTGCTTTTAAAAAAGAATTGGTGATTGATGTGCTCTTTATTATTGTGCTTTTAGGAATTTGGATGCCAAGAAGACATGATTTTCTGTGGGATATTTGATGGCCATGGTCCTTGGGGACATTTTGTGGCCAAGAGTGTTAGAGAGTCAATGCCTTCGTCTCTGCTCTGCAATTGGCAAGAGACCCTTGTTGAAGCTTCCGTTGATTATGAATTGGATTTGGAATGCGAGAAAAAGCTTCACAAGTTCAATATATGGAAGCATTCCTATTTGAAGGCCTGTGCAGCTGTAGATCAGGAGCTGGAACATCATCGTAAAATCGATACATTCAATAGCGGAACCACAGCCTTGACAATTGTTAGACAGGTAATATGAGACTTCTTGCTCCATCTTCTCTGATGAGATGATTTCATTCAGCATCCTGGGTAGATCCATCTTGGGGACGTTGCATGATAACTAGTTTGATCATGAATCGACATTCTGTTTTTTGCACAAAATATAGGATTCCAAAATTGAACATCATAAACTTAGTTTGTTGCTATGCCTCATGGGAGGTCATATTTTTGCAATCATTAGTCTTTCTTTAAATTTGGATTTACTTGTTGATTACAGTTGTGGTAGGGGTTCAACATATTACATTTGAATCCTCTATGGCAGTTTGTTAGCGCTCTGGGAACATGTTAATCTATTTTTAACCTCCCTTTCTCTCTTTAAAGACACAATCAACACTCCACACAAGTCTGGGGTCCCATATTACCTTCAAGATTGAGAAAAGTCATTATATTCACGAGATGGTCCCAAAATAATTGTTGGTTCACATGAATGGGACCATCTTTCTGAGGATTTAATTTTAAATCGAATCTCTTACCGTCGCTTGATTATTATCCATATGTTTCTCAAGAATATGCTCTAGAGTCAACATCACACTTGGATTCTTGTTTCACTGAAGAGAATAGTATTCAACGTAAATTGAAGATGCAACTAGAATGAGATGAAGCATTCTTGATCTCCTGGGGCAATGGTATTAACAGCAGGTTTGTTTTGAAGCAGGGAGATCATGTTTTCTTGGCTAATGTTGGAGACTCACGCGCCGTGCTGGGCTCCACTTCAGAGGATGGAAAGACGGTGGCAGTGCAGCTTACCGTGGACTTCAAGCCCAATCTGCCTCGTGAGTCTTTGTCAATAATATATCTGTGTGTTTGGATTATGTATGAGAATGATCGAAGGGTGTGTATGTGCAGAGGAGGCAGAGCGAATAAAAGAGTGCAACGGAAGGGTGCACTGTATGGAAGATGAGGCAGGGGCAGGGGTTTACAGAGTGTGGTTGCCACATGAGGAATCCCCAGGATTGGCAATGTCCAGAGCTTTCGGGGACTTCTGCGTTAAGGATTTTGGGCTTATTTCTGTGCCTGAAGTTACTCAAAGACGCATAAGGAATAAAGACCAATTCATTATCTTGGCAACTGATGGGGTACGTTTTTCCATCTTTTTTTTTTTTTGCTATTTCCAATTGTAGATTTATGGTTTTTTTTTTCTTTTCTTATTCGGTAATAATAGAGGGATCGATTATGTTTGTGTGAAGGTCTGGGATGTGGTGTCGAATGAAGAAGCAGTGGAAATCGTGTCAAGGAGCAATGAGAGGGCCAAGTCTGCAAAGCGGCTGGTGGAGTGTGCGGCTAATGCATGGAGGAAGAAGAGAAAGGGGATAGCTATGGATGACATCTCTGCAGTTGTACTCTTTCTCCATTCATCATCTAATTCATGTGATCAATTTCTGCAATAATACCAATCCCAAATCTAATTTAATTGCTTATTACCTATTTTGTCTTTCCATCTGTTTGTATGAAATGAAATGTGTGAGATGAGAGCTTCTTCTCTTCTTTTCCAAGTTTTGGTATCAATAATAAGAAACTGAAAATTGATGATCGTAAGGCATGAATGAGCAAACATCAACACAAAGGAAGTAGAAGTAGTATTATTTATTATACATACGGGGCGGAATCGCACAAGATTTGTAGCACCCTACCCGGTAAGATCTTACCGGACCCATTTATTAATACTAGCATTATGACCTTATTAAAATAAAAATAGCATAAAGCACACTAATATTGTATATTATAGTAGTACTCCATAATATATTAAGCAGCAGCACAGGTAGGGCAGTTGCAAGCAGCCTTGCCCGTGCCTTTGATCTGGGTATGAGGACTGCAGGTGCATGGGTTGCAGCTGCAGTGTTCACCACAAGAGCACCGCTTATGTTCCGTGCTGCTCGGGTCCGCCTGACCCGAACACTTGCAGCTTGTCCCAACGGGGCAACCTCTCGTCGCATCTGTTACCTTTCACATCCGCCATATCTACCCACCTCCTTCTATTATTATTATTATTATCATCATCATCCTCTCCTGCTATTTAATACTCTATTTTTCTCTAGCAACCCCATGAGTTGGACCCCAAACGTGACAAACCAACTACACTTGTCTCGCAACCTTCAATACGTGGCAATTGCATTTTTGGGTCTCCGTGTCGCATACACCACTCACGGGATAAGTAATGAATATAAAAGTATAGAACATACAACTAGTATTTTTTTTAAAGTTCAAAAGATTAAGTTTTGAATAAAAAAAAACAAAGAGATACCAGTAGAGTTTACAAGTTTTACAGAGCTCGTCAATAAGGCTCGAGCTGATCTGGTTCGTTACCATTGGAAGAATATATTAGTAAGAAGTTATACTACACTCTCATAAGGGAATAAAATAAAAAGTGATTGAATAATCAATATTAGTAATATTTTAGTGTTTAGGCAATGATGTTTCCAACAATTATTCTCTCTGAAAGAATCATTCTATTTCCTTGGTTTCTCAAATAATTGGTAAAATCAATTTTAAAAATATATATTTACATAAATTTCTATGGGTGTTACGTATGTGTGTATATTAATCAGTGGAATACCTGAGGCGATGCATAAAACTCGCCTTCAATAAACATGGGTCTAAGATCATCTTCGTTTGTCATGAACTCCAGCGGAAACGACACCAGATGTCCTCTTACTGATTGCAGCTTTCTCATTGGCTCCATCATTTTGATTTCTCCATTCTCAACTGTCTCAGCTGCCACCCCCAAGTCGATGGTCGTCTGACGAAGCTTCTGTTTCCAATGGTTCATGCTCTGTCTCAGTGCACATCTGTAATGGCACCAATCTTTAAGGAAATTTTCATTAACATAATTGAACAACATGTTAGTCTACGAACCTGGAGTGTATGGTGTCGTTGGGAATGCAAGAAAACACCTCCTGATAGATCTTCGTATTTGACTGCCAAATTAATTCAAACCTCAATACTACTCACTCAAAACATACATGGAGTAAGCCTAAATGCTTCCTTCTCAGTACCTTTGCAATGTCCAACCACAAGTCTTTGTACGTTGGGTCGGCTATTGGGTCTTTTATTCGATCAACCTGGCCCAACATGAATCATGATCAGAAAAGAAGATGTATGGTGTTTTATTCATATTTTGATGTTTATGTTTGTTTACCTCTTCAGTATTTAGACCAAGGTGCTCGGCCCACAAGGAAAGTCTTAGGCTAAAAGAAAATTTTCCAGCTTTCCATGAATTCCCACCCATGAATGAATCTACAAACTCCTTATCTTCAATCACTGCAGCTATCTGGAGAGGTGTAAGATAATTGCTTGATTTAATTATCATTTTCAGTTGACCATACTCACCTCAGAGTCTCTTGACCCAAGCAAACTGCGATCATTAATGTTGGATGAACCAATCACAGCACGTCGATCATCTATTATCATCACTTTACTATGAACGTAAACCTGAATGGGAAAGAGATCCTTGAATCCATGAAATAGTAATCCAGAATAGAAGGATATTTGAAAGGATGATATACCTGACTCGTAACCGCTGGGCCCCCATCACAAAGTCTGCCGTAAGTTCTTAAACCAAAGAAAGATATGAAATCATGGGTGATTGTACCCAACTTTGAACAAAGTTTTTGCAGTATTGAATTCTCTCCTCTGCAAATGGTACGATATTGCCAGTGCATGATGGCTCTAACCGTAGCTGCACCACCATCATCCACACCCCCCTATTTACATAACAGCTAAATGAGTAAGAAAAGAA
Source organism: Pogostemon cablin (assembly GCA_023678885.1). NCBI lineage: Eukaryota > Viridiplantae > Streptophyta > Magnoliopsida > Lamiales > Lamiaceae > Pogostemon > Pogostemon cablin. The sequence continues at coordinate 31,345,089 of CM042952.1, read as the reverse complement.
ACAAATATAAAGTTTTCATTGGCAGGAAATTGCAAACCTGAAATCCAGGTAAGAGTGGGATGACAATTATGACTCTGAAGCATCTTTTCTCTGTATGTGCCCTCATTATCCGGTTGTACAGAGATTCAAGAACACGGTTTTGTATTACCTCGTCTCCCGAAAGGCCCGATATGAAAAATTGATTCTGGCAACAGACAGTAGATAAAGAAGGAATAAGATTAAGTAGATAGTGCAGGGCTGACAGAATTTTCATTCTATATAAGTCGGGCTAAAAATGCAAAGAATGATAAAAGAAATGTCACCTCGATGTAAATGAAGTGCTCTGCTTCCTCAATGAGAGCACAATAAGCTCTATGAATGCTATCTTCAGTTTGGTTTGTCCCAGCAGACCAGTGGCTGACACTTCTAACAATCTATAAAACTCAAATGCACAATTAATCAGACACCCAAAATCAATCAATTTGTTTCTATCTCCCTGCATCTGTTACTTATTGAGCAACTCGTGTTCGTATTAAATGCAAAACCAAAAAAAATATTGAGCAGTCATACAAGGAACCACCCTTTTAAGGGGGACACTATTTATTCCAATCAGTCAGTTTCCTTTTTAATGTGTTTCTAAAAGTTCAGTATCGAACAATGATAGAAAAACCTTAATTACCTGGCAATGGCATAAAGTTGGAGAACCGACTTCTGTTACTTCATTGGTTGATAGAATATCGAGAGTTTGCTCTTGTGTTTCCGACCAATTATCTCCAGCTTGCGAATCACATTCTGAGTCTGCCACTAACGTTGAACTTAGGAGATCTGCACTATGATCATCATTAATTAAACTGTATCTGGTAAGAAGTTGGACACTTAGAACCGTGATACGGATATGAACTACCTGTACTATGCCCACTCAGATCAGTTGAATAGTAATTATTTGAGAAGCCGTTTGCTTTATTCTCCATAGAGTCTGGATCATTTGCTTCATGAGGCAAGAGCAATGGGATGTCATCAGGCGGTGTTTGGAGAGAAAAAGAATCCTTCCTATCGATCTCCTCTGAGATTGACCTTCCAATATCTATAGCCTTGCTTCTCCCCAAGTAATGTGGTAAAACCATGTGATGTTGAGGCATAAGCAATGGTATTTTCTGTTCATTGGGAGCTTTGCTCATCTGGATTGGGTACAAAATATTAGTGGATCAAAGTCTTTAACTCATCTAAATTTTTTTTAATCCATGACGATTTCAAAGGCCAACCTTTGCATGGTTCCAACGCTGAACAAAATGTCTCGCAATATCCCTGCAAGGGGGTCCCCAGACAGCACAATGAACATCGTGCCATGGCATCCGAGGATACTTTTCTCTGTCCAGTTCATCTTTCAGGGTGTCTTCCCAAGAATTTGGTTCTGATTCTCTGCATATTCCACAAAATGTAACAATATCGTATATATGTTGTTCAGGTAAGTATCAGGGATATGTCCATATGCGAACGTGTGAAGGTCATAGGGTCATATGTCCTAATCCTTTATTTGCATATAACAACAATTGATAGTTTTTTGTCACTAGAATACTATATCCAAACCTTAAAATGGAAATAATTGTGAAAATAAAGCAATTTGGCTCAAGTTTGAAATAAAAATACAACAATTAACTGACCAAGTTTCATTGTCTCATGTAGAATGCTAAACAATTTAAACACTCCATCCCAATATTCCTGGATGCATACTATTTTAATATTTATGAAATACAATTTACCTTGGATTATAGTAGTCTTTTCCAGGCCATAGAAAAGGAGGAAAATCACCTACTTTGTGTTCAGTCGTGTCATATCTGCCAAAGCATAAGTCAAGCCCTCCAATAAAACTTATTTTGTGATCTACGATAACAAGCTTTTCATGGTGAGACCTGCACACACAATTGCTAAAATTTCAAAACGAGATAGAAAAAACTCGTAAAAGATGTATAATATTGTAAATTATACTATTGATCTCTACTGTAGGATTTCTGAAACCCACCATAAGTAGATGCCAGTTGACAAATGATCAGGGTATCGTAGAACTTTAACATTTTCATGAATGTTAAGAAGCTTGCGCTTACTATATAAGCTGTTAATTTTTAAAGCTAGAGAAACTTCCTTGTAAAGAAGAATGTGTATCTGCAAAGTATTATAAAAAAAATGAATTCAAAAAAGAACTAGAATAAAATGTTAGGAAATGAGTGCAAAAGTTCCACCTGAACCCCTTCCCTAGCTTTAGCCTCGAGCAAAAAATCAAGCCGAGAGGAACTATGATTGTGAAATGGTCGTCTCAAGTACAATTCTGGGCAAAGCCACCATCCAGTCATGTATATCTGTAGATATATATCAACTGATTTAGACATCTTGAATGGCTACATAGGGGAAAGATTAATATTCAAGTAAATCAACCAACATATTTGAATCCTTAACCTCTGATTTTGCGCGTTCTATTGATGAAGCAATTGCTTCAAATGCTGCTTTGCCATCTATAAACCATTGAGCTAAACTTCCATCCTCACCCAGTCCTCTGGTTGGGGCAAATGAATTGAAACGGTGAGGATGACACCAGCTCTCAGAATGATTTGATCCAACCCCATTGATTGAAGATACCCATTCCAGAACTTTAGCATGGCTTTTTGTTTGTAGCTTTATGGTTCTGTTCCCAGCAGAAACCTTTTGACCATTCATAACAAGAAGATCGAGTTAATTGATTTCAAGGATGATGATTTTAGTTTCACTGGATGTCTAAAAATAGATACATAGCTAATATAACTAAAATTCAATCTAAATTACCAGGTGGATTTGACTCATGAGGCACAAGTTGACCATATCTAATTCATGCTTCAACCACATCAATTGGCACAGAAGAAAGGGAAGTGGATAGTTATAGCTGTAACGAGTTAATTTTATATTAAAACCATGAATTTGACTTAAACTATCTAATTGAAATTTTTTACTTCCAACAACCCCCAATATTAGTTACAATGTAGACTAAACATTTAATTAAGGAAAATGCTTTAGGCATCTAGTTTAAGTTATCCAAAATCATCAACCAACCTATAGAAGAAGAAAAAACACGAAAAGATTTTTTATGACAAAATCTCATTGTCAAACAGGCTTTAAGGCGTACATCATCTTTAAAGAGTGTATAAAATCGAAGAGAGTATTTTTAGTAGCTCATTCTGATTTACTACAAAATAATCTCTGGAGTTTTAATTGATATGAAATGTGGTTTCAAGCAGCACAAGAATTAACATAAGCTAATAGATCAATAAAGTGAAGCAGAACCTGACCTGAAATGCATGGCGCAGGGGATTTCTTCCCTTTAACACTTGGGCCAAAGACACTTCATTGTCTCCTTTCATATCTGAAGGCGGTAGAACATCAAAGACTACTATGTCAAGGGGTTTATTGTCCAAATGATTATCAAGGAAAGCCAAGAAACCGGGCTTCAGGACAAGCCAAACCTACATTCAGGTCATTTGTGATCAAATTAAGTACAAAAAAATAACGTAAGATCAAAGAAAATAATAAAAATTGTTGATCTATGCAGTATCCCATATAAAGACTAAATGCTGAGGCTAGAATAACGAGCACACTGCTGGAATTAAATTTGGAATGGTTAAATGAAGACACTCAGTTCAATATGTCCATAATATTTTCTAGATTATTAGAGTAAAATCAAGAATGCTGATATATCTAACTTCAGCAAATTCAATTTTCAAAGGATAAATAAATTTTTTATTGATCTAAAAAGTTAAATTTCAACGATAAAAAGAAGAATATAGCACAAATAGAAATTCAGTTGGCAATGAAAACTCCTAGAGTATGTGATTAGCCAATATATCACCCAGTTTTCAAAAACATAAATACTTGAACAATGGTTTTCTTACTCGTTGAGACTTGCCACCTATGCATAATCTGCTATTTCTTGAAGAAACATAAAACATTATCTCAATCCTAGAAGAAAAAAGGCTTACTCTTCGCAAGTTTTTGCCCCAACAACTGCAAATTTGAGATAGACAACATCCTGAACATGTGATATCCTCTGAAATCAGTGGCAAATGTTTAACCAACACATATCCTTCTTTTAGCTTTGGACCATATTCTGGTGAAAACGATAACCTAGACACCTCCAAGAACTTGCATACCTGGAAAAGAAAGGAAAATGTTAGTTAGACATCATGTATAATCATTCATCATTGAACATAGAATGACATCTAGCACAAAAATAACTTCTGAAAAGTTATCTTCCAAAAGAATGACCATAATTCATAAGCATCTTTTAGAGTTCATAACATGATAATATCATATTTTAGAAATTAGAATAACTGTAAAAGAAAATATATAGTTTCAGAAACTTCACAAATGTAACTGACTCAGCATAAATCCATGAATTTTGCTTCATTGAGAGGTAACTTAAAATTTTGAATCTTACCCCCAACCCAGGAAATCCCACAGGGCATTTTTACCAAATTAGTTAAATGCACTAAAAAGTGAACCAGAGAAATAATTTCAACTTTGTAAGAACATTTTAATTAGAAAAGCATCAAATGACTCAAAGTAAATGAACTTAGTTTTCAATTTTTTCACCTCTAGTGAATTAACAATGTCCAAGTTTCCAAGAAAATGGTTCAGGTAACCTTGCATTGCAGATTTTGCCTTTTCTGATACTGTCTGCTGCTTGCCAATAGCCGGACGAATTACTGACAAAGCAGCCCTCGACGGAACATCTCTGCATTAGCAAATAGGTGTATGCACTAAATTTTATAAATATAAAAGCCATTTTGGAAGGTCAAGAAATTTAACACTAAGCTTTTCATTACCTGTTTTTGACACTTTCATCATGGTATAATGGCAGAGCTCCATCATCAGGGTCATCCTCATCATGCACAACCGTTGTGTGATCTCCCAATCCTATGTTGTGTAGAAATTCTCTAACCTATCAATAAAATAAATAAATATGGATCAGCATCAGAAACAACCCCTGATAATATAAAAGCTGAAAGAAGTATTGAGGGTCAAGAACTATTTAAAAAAGGTAAAATTTGTTAAACAGGACAAGTCATCTGAAAGAAAATGCACAGAGAAATAGAACCTGCTCCTGTTTCTCATGAAATTCTTCGATCATTGCACGTTTCTTCAGTGCAAGATGTAGATAAATAACTTGAGAAGCCTTTTTCCGCAACTGCCACTTGAACTAAGAGAAACAAACCAAAATTGCACCTCAAGAATAAAGATTGTGGCTGAAAAAGAAGCTTGAAACAGATCCTCATTTAATGCGTTTGAGGAACAAATGCATGAATATGATTGTGCACGTCAACATGTATCTGGTTTCCCTTCAAGCTTCCATAGTTCGATCATTGTCATTTTCTTAAAACAACATAAAAATGTTTATAGCCGCAAATATACATAAATGATACAGTGCCGGATTTTTCTTTTGCTTGCATTGCTTTCACCACTCAGTTGGATGCTTACTTGCAATTTGCACTTATCATTTTGAGTCACATTTTACCCAGCATATGTCAAACATACATTAATGATGACATTCATACAGGTTGAGAAATGAAGCAATTCTGAGTCAAACTAAATTCACTCTACAAGAGGATTTAATTTTACCTTCTTTGGGTTGAATCTTCCTTAAACACATAGTACTACAAAGACATCACCAAGAAATATGCTAAAGAAGAAAAATTACAGCCCCACCCAAAAAAAAAAAGAAAAAAAGAAAAAAAAAAAAGGGAACAAATAAAGTAAAAAAAAAAGAGAGTATTAGTAATAAACTTAATCACTTTACATAAACAGGGAATAATATTACTTAAAATTCAGTTTAACATTAAACTTAAATATGTACTGAAACAGAACTCTTAAAACAATTAACCCCTCAAATAATAGTAAATCTGTATATATAAAAAAAAAGAAAAATAAAATGAATCATCGACGCAATCGTCATCGTCAATTCATGAATACGCAGCCAGCATACACACCCGAAATGCTAAGACGCACATGCGAAAAACAAATAATAATACGCATGCACACAGTAAGCACGTGACAACATGTGGAATACAAAAAGGAATCTGAATTACAATCAATACCTGCTTGTACTGGAGTTGAATGGTGTATGACAAAAGCAAGGGCGTAAAGTCACTTGCATCCGGCCGTGATACCGATACGATTTCGGCCGTCGGCAACTCCTCGAAAATCCTGGCAGCAGCCGCCTCCTCGCCGCCGTAACGGAAAGAGTGAGACGATGACATCGCAGAGTGACCACAATCAGCAATGAGCCTCTCCGTCGACATTACGGAGATCAACAAACACACCAAACTTTTCTCTCTACTCTCTCAACTGAAAATTCCGTCGTCTCAACTGAAAATCCATAATATAGTGATGAAGAATTGGATTTTCATCTTACTTTTCTTTTATTCTGTTGGGAGATGGAGGGAGTTTGTGAGGGCATGGGATTTTCGTGAAGTCTAATATATATGGTGACACCTATTTTGAAGGTGACGTGGCACCAATTGAAATGGGTAGCACTGGAATTAGGGTTTTCGTTTTCTTGATTAGGGATTTCTTTTACGCTAATTTTGGATCAAGGTGTGATTAATTCTTGGCATTTCTGGCTCGCTCGGCTGGCGGAATTGAGAAGTATATTATACAGTCAAACAAGTTCAACCCCCAGCTCTACTAAAATGACATATTAGTCCTCCGCTATTAGGATATTTTATATTTACCGCTAATATAGTTTAATTCATTAATTATTCCTAATCATGTAGAAGTAATGACTTTGATGGTGAACTGAAATTAAATAAAATATATCAAGATGCAAATTATTTAATTATATATTTAAAATTGTTAGAGGGCTGTTCTGTAATATCATGAGTTGGCAAATGGGTTGGGCGAAAATGGGAGCAGCATCCTTGGCAGAATATCCAGGAGTTTTGGTGGGGGGTGATTCGAATATGCTATAAATACCAAAACCATATACCTTTATATCTAATCATTAGACGGCGGGCCCTACCATCCCATTTTATTTTTATTTTTGAATTCCCCAATTAATTCTAGTAATTGACTAACAAATAAGCTACACTTTCTTGTAAGGATTAACAAGTGGAGTAACGTCTTTTGTGGCTGATCTACTTAATTTCACTTGGTTATTTTTCTTGATCCATTATGAAATTTAAATAGATAAAAATTAGAAGCCTTACTCATGGTAGGAATATTTGTAAAATAAGGGAAATTCTAGTATGAGAATGTATACACTTTTTTTTATTTAGTTATCAAAGGTATTAGCAGTTTTCTTCCAAAAAAAACGTTATAGTACTTTATTATTTTTTATTTATACTATAAGTTGTTTATAAAGTTTATAAAATAATTCATCGCACTACTATCACTCTTCATCAATTAAATAATATTTTTTATTAAAATATTATAACTTCTTATTCGTATTAGGCTGTCCCCACACAAATTTTTGCAAATAACTCATTATATGTTTATCCTACTATCTTAAAAGTAAGTTGAGTTTGAGAAACTTTTTATTCCCATATTATCCTTATTAATTTTTCATTTTACCTCTACAATCCTAATTAATTACTACAAACTTTTTATCCCCATATTATCCTTACTAGTTTTCCATTTTACCTCTACAACTCTAATTAATTACCACATTTACTTCACATTTATATTCCTCAAAATCCAGTCCATGAAGAGAGAGGGGAATACTAAAAGGCAAAAGCTCCTGCGCCCCCGGGACACGGTCCGTGTTCACATGTGAACACAACTCTTCCCCTCCCTATTCTATTTAAACCTTTGTATTGCTAGAGAGTTTAAACTGTAAAGGGACACGGAAATTGTAAAGGGACACAGATCTAAATTCGTGTCCCCGGGTGCACAAGAGACTCACTCATATTAAAAAATCTTGGATTTCTTACATTCCTCATGAGTCGATGTATGCTTAATGCGTAACATTCATATCCCTTACCACTTCAGATGTAAAGTTCAAACGTACCTCTTAATAATAATAAACTGAGTGAAGAGAGACAAAAACTGAACCTCCGAATTTGAAGAGAAAAAGATCGAGAGTCATTTATAGTGGCCGTCTGATTACGATGCTATTCTTACGATTTTGAGTCGGATTCTTCATTGTATGAGGAGAACAGAAGGCGTAGGAGGAAAACGAGGATGAGGAAAGATGAGAAGCAGGATAGGTGCAATTGAGAATATTTTTTTCGCTTCATTCTCTTTGCTATATCTTTTCCTTATTTTTCTTTTCTTTATATATTGCATAATCTATTTCAGAATAAAGAATAAAAAGGGGGCTAGGAAGAAAAAGAAGGGGAAGAAAGGTGTTGCGACTAATTCCTGTGGTAAGGTAAGTATGTAATTCTCAGAAAGATTGATGATATTTAATAGCAAACTTGACAAATATGAAATAGTTTTAGATTATTCGTTCTTCCTTGAATTGTAGAATCGTGTTTTCTCAAATATCTCTGGAACACATTCTCTCTATACAGTGAGTTTGTTCTACTTGGTGTGTATTGTTAAGTTGTCTTGTGCTACATGATGGTGACAATTTTACCAAATAACAGATTGATTCGAAAAATCAAAGAAAAACATGGTGAAGAACTGAAAATGAGGTACATTTCTATTAACTCATGTTCATGTTTACCTGTAGTTGACAGTTCGTATTTTTTTTTCATATGCAGTTTCTAAGAGTTAATGTTCTTAACCAATATGTTATTTAGTAGTTCGAAGTTATAGGGCTAAGTCATATCTAATTTTATTGATTCATATCCAGAATTTCCTAATGAAGTGGATACACTAATTGATGTTCCAGCAAAACAATTCGCTAAATAATAGAGAATTCAAGTCACACAAACTCTATGTTATATATGTATTGAATCTCCTATGTTGTGCATATCCAAAAAATGTTGTGATATCTTAATCAAATATTTGTATGCTTGGCTCTAGCATTGATTATAATTTTTAATTAGTAATCTGTCTGCTGTAGATTACCTTTATTCTGTTTACACCATCCAAAGTTACGGTCCTCAGTTATAAATTTTATTGTTCATTATGACTTCCAAGCTGAACTAGCCATGATCTTTGGATTTAAATTAATTTTGATGTTATATACTACATTGATAATATCTTAAGATGTTATTAGAATGTCAATCCAGATTTTATGGGAGGATATAAACATACTGCTAAATTTTAAAAATTTCTTTGAAATTCTGAATTGATATTACATGTCCTTTAATTAGTATACCATCAGAGTCATTAGTCGATGGTTACGCTACTCGATCTTTGTATGGTTTACTTGAGTAGATTTTTGTACTATGAGGCATCAACTAATCCCTTTCTAAGTTGAGAAATTCTCTTGATGATGACACCATGGACGGAGGAGTTTATTACTATATCCAACTAAATAAGCATGCATAACAAGTTCTCATGAATGCTGTTAGGAATTATCTTAAATTCAAAATAAGATACTCTAGCTTTAGGTAGCGAAGAATTAGGAGAGGTGGAGGTGGGCCTCATCGTGGAATCGGACGCTGAGAATGGCTCTTCGGGAACTCAATAAGGTGATCGATCCATCGAAGAATGTGTTGTGTTGTTGATGACTAGCGACGTAAAATGAAGAGAGGACAGAGATGAGCTTTGTCTGTGTCGATTGAGGAAAGTGAATTATTTGTACCAGCTATTATAGATATTGCTCACAATATAATACTATTGTTTTCTGCCATAGAGGTAAATCTAGCACCAGTTCAAGAAATATTCGAACCAATTTATTTACATTATTGGAAGTGCAAAGCCTCTTGGCAAATATCTTTTTTCATTTTTTCGTCAAACCTGAAATGTCGTCCCACTATTGCAGAAGAAGGAGAGAGTCGACAACGAGCGTGGGTTTTGGAGGAGTTTGAGGTTGCAGTGACGATTCTGGGCAATTAGGCAAGAAGTTTTTTTATTCTTGAACAACTATTGTTGCTGGTATAATCCTTGTTCCTTGTTTTTCGAAGCATATTTTACTATCTAGAGATGAATTATTGTTGTATTATGTGACCTATATGATGCTTCGGTGATCCTAATGGAGTGTGTTCATCCTGCTGTTATATCACTAATCAGATATAATTAGGTACTCAGTCGTGCAACTGAAAATAACTGTACTCAACAACCGTATTTTACTTACAGGAGGATATCCATCTCTATCCATTTTTCCCAAAGTCTTGCTAGATGTTGGTATTATGTACTTGGAATTCCTTTTATGTAGTATATTATTTGCATTGTGGTTCTAAAACTCTACTTTTCTCAAGTCAGTTAATGAAGTAATCTGCCATGAGGTTCCTGAAGAAAGGTATTTATACACTCAATAAAGAATATAATGTCCTTGGCTACTCTATTTTGAATTTAAGTTTTTTCTCTATCTTCATTCAAATTTTATCCTACTAGCACTAAGTCTTGTGTCTGATGTAATTTTATTTTAATTTTATCTTATTTTTTTGTTGTTGATCTCTCAATTAATTTAAAGAATAGTACTCTTATGAATCCAATTACACATTGCATTTTTCTACATAATATCTGTAGTGAATTGTGATGACTCATATGTGACAGAATTCAATTTGGGAATATTGTAAATTTTGATGTTACTGTGCACTAATTCCACGTTATCATTCCATTATGCTTCATTGATTTGTGTTCTAAATTTTAATTAATCTATTTTTGAATTAGCATTTTTCGTCAATAGATTCCTCTTTTCTTCTTCTCCGTTCTTCCTTGAATTTGTGACATGCTCACTTCTACAGTTCAGGAATTTGTATGGGGGACCATATAATCGAAAGCAGCTTTAAGAGTAAGATGGACGTGTGGTCGATCTGCCTCAGGAGAAGGGCGAGCACTCCACATTGTGAATTTTGCTCCTAAATAATACATAATATACAACAGTTGTTAATCATGTTTTACTTATTATTTTTTAACTCAAGGAAAAAGGAACGTCATGATATGCAACTGATTGATTGACATAAAAGTATGAACCATGAATGTCTTTAACAATATTTTTGTATAATATATCATGTTTAACTTGCTTCAGTTTATTATTTATAAGATGCTATGATGGTTCAATTTTAGTGACCCAAAATTTAGATGATTGGGATTTTATTATTGAAAAAAATTATTATTCTGTGCATTGGGATTTTATTATTGAAAAAAAGTTACTGCCTCCGTTCTAATAATACATTCATGTATTTGGTGGCACGGAGTTTAAGAAAAGTAACTTTTTGTCTTAGTGATGTAAGAGAGAGAGAGTGAGTATTTTGGGTAATTGAATATAATAAAGTGTAGGATATAATTGACTTTGACTAGATTGTGTATAGAAAGAATGTGATATTTTTGTAATATTTTAGTATTGTAAGGTTATTGATATTGTGTATTGTTTTCATTTTTAGAGTGTGAAAATACTTTTAGAACGGAGCAGAATGAAAAGTGTGAATTTATTCTTGTGACGGAGGGAGTACCATTTAGTGCATATCGCTATGTCAAGTAATTGAATTGATGAGGACCCATTTAATTTTATAAGAACAATTTTATGTGATACTTAGTTTTGCAATGATAATTAATAAGGCTCTAAAGCAGATTATCCTAAATGTAATAGCTCCCACGACATATATGTTCACATGGAATCATATAATTCTTGAAAAGGCATGTTCATAAACAATATAGAATAGTTCTTGGAAAGACATGTTTATAAACAACATAGAAGTTTGGATTACGTTATATGATCATTATCAAACATTGAAAATTAGGATTTTAAGAATAAGAAGGTAAGCAAAAAAAAAAAAAAAAAAAACTGAAAAATATTACTCTATAATTTTATTATTACAATACTTCCTACATTTCATATCTACTTGGTATTGATTAAATGATAGAAAAAAATATGAGAAAGAAATTAAAAGTATGAGAGATAATGTGTATATAAAATAAAAATATATTTAATTATAATTGGACACTATTATATATAACTTATAAGTATAATAAAGCAAATTTGGTGAATTTGAAATTCCACTTCATAATCCAATCTAGAAAAATAGGCTTTAAAATTACAACACAAAATTCAAATTTATAAGCAGTAAGTAAACGTAACCTAACTATTTTTACAAGCAAAGTTTTGTTAAATAGATTAGGGTCTCGTCAAATACTCCATTTGTAGTAGTTCAGTCTGTCACGTTTTGCCAAATACATGTCATTTTTATTTGACAAAAGATGATTTATGATTGAATTATTCGAGGATTCAACTTACAAACCCCCAAGTTATCAATAATCACATTAAGACTTCCAAGAAAATGTGTGGATTGGTATAGAGGGGATTTTTGGTAAAGGGTAGTGAGAAGGGTAATGGAAATGAAAGGATATTAATTCTCATTTCTAGTGTTTGGTAAGATGTAATGAGAATTCCAAATCATCAATCACTTGTATTGATTCAATGTATACTCTACCTCTTCAATCAATTTCATTCTCATTACAATTATCCTCATTAATGATTCTTATTTACAATGATAATTCATGAATTTAAACCAAGCTATTCCTAAATTTAAACCAAGCTGCTCCTTAGTTTTATTATACAATAAACATTTTTTAATCGAATTAGTGTATGCAAGTATACACTACCTAATTTTGAAATGTCACAATCACAGTGCATTGACATTACTAATTGAATATAAAAAAGAAGGTAAAACCAAAAGTAGTGTTACCATGATACAACTATATAAATCCAGAAAACCCCTGATTTTTTTATTATTTTTTTGTGGTCTTAATTTAATTTCAAGAAAATAATACTCACTATAATGCATCTCGTGGAAAATTTTCAACTGAATTCCCAGTTTCGGCAAGCACAATGAACCTTGGCAAGAGAGGCCATGTAGTCATCAGACCTGGAATTAACCATTGGTAGATGCCATGAATTATGCAGGAAACAGTTAGTTGTTATCAAGGGCAAGCATGAGAAAATACCTTGAACCATAGGGAGATTTACATGCAGCAATTAAGTGAAATTTAGCTTCATCAAACTTGTTCTGCTGCATAAACAACTTGTGAGAACAACTTTAGATAATAATGTGAGTTAGTGTTTCAAATATGCCAATAAGGTCAAATAATATCTCAAACAAAATCTAAGTAACTAAAAGAGCATATTTCAGACTTTAATTTGTGGGGTGAATATTTAATTTTTCATTGGAAACCATGGCTCAACTCTACCTCTATTGTTTCTGCCATCTAAAAGTCTCATCTGGTAGATTTCTATTATGTCTAGTTGGTCTCTATTTAAGGGAAGATTTTCCAAAACACTAGACGACTGTGAAGAGTAATTAACTAATGAGGGAAGCATGTGATGCAACTGCATTCAACTTAATCTAGATCTGGCAGCAAGCCAAGCATCCTTGACACTAAGTCAATCCCAGCCTCAACACTAGATAAGAAGACCCTATTTGGGCCTGGTCATAGTACTCATGTTCTGGAATGCCAAATTGGGTCAGCACATAATGCATCCACCATATCAAAGATAACAAGAGAAAAGGCAATAGTATATATACAGTACATAAATTATTGATTTACGAATCTCAACTTGCATCTGAATACATATATAGTTATATACCCTTAGCCCATTTTCATGCCAACCAGTGAGCATCAGTCAAGACATTGCTGTACATAGTCTGAACTACTCAACATAATCACACTTCAATTAACAGATAAGTATTGGTTCAGAAGAACACCTGAGATTCATAATAAAGGCCTGCATATAAGGAAGCGTAGAAAAACTCATTCTCCCGGGCACTAGAAAATGCTGCAACAAGCTGTGATGAGAACCCCCAATTAATTTGTGCAGAGAATCTGTTATATCACCAAAAAATACGAGTATTCGAGGTTTGAATTTAATCATTTTTCTATTGTTTTTTTTTAACAATAACATTAATTATTTATCAAGGTTCAAGTAGAAACTCTATAGTTAGAAAACAGTGTTAAAGGCAATTGAAAGATTGTAAAAAATGGTCAATACCAAGAATGATAACAATTACCAATACTAATAATGTTAAGAATGGTCAATTTATATAAATTGACAAATTCCATTTGTTTCAGACTTCTGCCTTAGAGGAGCAAACACAGAAGAGAAATTATCGTACTAATAAAAGAGAAGTGAGTTTTTAATGATCTAGCTATATTGGAGGAGAGGCAAGTGCAATTGAGCTATAAAAATTATAATGATTCTCCTCCCTAACGACTTAACAGAGCTGAGGCACTAATTCATCTTGGTGTCAGCCATAGGAAGGTCCTAGCTTCAAATGCAAAACCACTAGTTTAACTTTCTGAAGACTTGAAGAAAACTAAAGCAAATATAAGAAACTGAGAAGCATCTCGCAATTTTAATAAGATTGATGAACACTATACAAAGAATGCAGTAGTACAGCTTAGAGAAATGCCCCATTAAGGGGCAAAGCCACAACTATTGATTAAGAAACTCCACATAAACAGATTATCACCTTTTCTGGGTCCCCACCATCTTTAAACATGCTGTAAGCTTCCCTCATGACAGGCCGGGAATCTATACCAACCTACATCCAAAAATTAAAGAAATGAGAAATTTGATGACAAAATTTTCCCATTACGGCATCAGAGTACAGTACTCTCCAGAAGCTGGCACAATATCGTCTAGTTCTTCTATTTAAACTACCAAAGACCAATAAATATCCACTGAAAAACAAGTGTTTTGGCCAGAATTCACCAGATGCAGATCGAGCATCATCTTTTTGACCTTTCAGTGTATTGAACATTAACTACAAAAATAGTTACAGATAAAACTAGTTTCAATGGAAACAATTTTGAAGAAAATGTTAAGATACTAATAAATCTTAATCACAACGAATTATCACTCGTGGTATTATCTTTACAAACTCCTCAGGCCCACCACAAATAATCTTACCTCCAGAAACCGCCTTCTTGCTTCATCAACACCATATAATTGAGCTTCACAAAGAAAGCACCATATTGACTCCTCGGTATCGTTTGGATTTTGTGCAACATCTAGTCTAAATTGCTCGGAGCCTTCTTCAAATCTAACGATAAGAGACACAATCTAGCCATCCTATGTTAAATTAAGAACACTTAAATCACAGAAACTCAAAACAATACATAACATAAGAGAATCAAGTACCTGCCAAGATAGTACAGAGACAAGCCTCTCTGCCAAAGATCTGATTAAAAACGTTTGATATCACTAAACAGGAAAGAGTGGTAATTCGCATTGAAGAAATTCACAATTTTATGGTAACACCATCACAAACATCCAAAACTAAGCCAAGTAGTCTAAACTTGAATTAAAACCCTGATCAAACTGCATAAAATGTAAATACAATTGAAAACTGTAAATAGGTTTTAAAATCCATAAATCTAGACTTAAAACCTTGCACAACATTGATTTGGCGATTCATTGGTCAAAAGCATACTACGTTTCTCGCACATTTAAAAGTATTGCTGATTCTTACATGCTCTCTGACGAGGATCCAGAGCAATAGCTTTATCAAATTCAACCAAGGAGCCCAACACATCACCCTTCATCAAAACATAAAACACACACAATGAATCATCCAGAACTAGGAACATAAACGGATACAAAATGCGTTTTATTCCGAGCTGTAAGGACAAATTATCAAACCTGTCTAAAGAGAAGCATTCCTCGTCGAACAGCTGCAAAGGCTTCACGAGCAGAGTTGCCGCTGGTTAAGGCGTCCCAAATCCCAGAAACCGTAGTCAGAACAAGCCTTCTCGATAACGTCGGAAGAGAACTGTGGAGGCTCCGAATTTTAAAAAGAGTGGCTCCAAAAAAGATGGTTGCGTTGTTGTTTGGGTGATTTCCTGAGAGTGAAGATTTGAAAATCACGCAAGGGTTTCGAGGGGAGGTAACCAGAAAAAGTGGGTTAGGGTTATAGATTTTGCAGTACGCCATAGACGAGAACAATGTGAATTATTGCGGTGAAAAGAGCGGGGGAGATAACGATCACCAGCAGATAAATAATGACGACACGAAGAGGATATAAAACGCATTATTCATGGAGTATTTGTATTTGATTTATTTTTATTTTTATTTTTATTTTTATTTTCATTTTCATTTTCTAAATATTTTATTTCCATATTTATCGTCGATCAACATTTCCTTTTTAACAGGTTTTTCCACGTCTTCTCTTTCTCCTTTTTAACCGTTTGCACGTAGTTGTTTTTTTCCTTACCAGCTGTTAAATAAAAATAAACAATCTTTACCAGCTGTAAAAATATATATACTCCCTTCCCATACCATTTAAATTTGTCAAGTCCCAAAATAATTGCAAATTTTATGAATAATGAAAAGAGAATTTGAAAATATAATATTAACAAACTAATTTATTGGCACAAATAAAGTCATAGACCTTTGCACGAGACAGATTGCCTCAATGCTTATAAAAACGTTATAGATCATTCTTTAAGATAAATTAAATCACCTAATAGATAAATTATACTCCCTGAGATCTCACACCACCCATTACACTTTTTGGTATGCGGATGCTTTAATCTAATACTCTCCTCATCCCACAAAAGTTTGCATATCTATTTCGGCACGAAGATTAAGAAAAGTGATAACTTTTAGGGAGTATTGTGATATTTTTTTGTAGTAAATAAATAATAAAGTATGTTAAGTGTGTTAGGTAAAGATGATTATTTTGTAAATAAAGTGTATGAGGAAGTGTGATTGTGTTTAACTTTTTACTTTTTTAGGAATGTGCAAACTTTTGTGGAACACCCAAAATGAAAAGTGTGTCATCTGAAATGAGACGAAGGGAGTACTTCTTATTCATTTTGTCATTTTGAATCATCTACTATTTAGGGTATTCATTTTCCCTTTTTAATGAAGAGATCCACACATAGTTCACCATTCCTCACTATATAACTACCCATTTTATATACAATAATAATACTCTTTAATTTACGGGCAAAAAAGAAATGAATATACTCTTGAGAAAAGAAACAAATAAGTTTGTGATGGATGAAGGGAGTATTATGTAGCTTCAATGCTACTTAGTTCTTCTCTTCATATAAATGATAAAATCATTTTATTTATAATTTTAAAAATTATTAAGACGATAACATTTATAAATATTTTAAACTTTTAAAAATAAACTTTAAACTAATTTAGGGTTAATTATACTAAAAGTCTCAACCTTTTCGCGGATTGCGAATTAGTCCAAACTTTTCAATATTTACAAATAAATTCTCGACCTTAATCTCGTTTTGCAAATCAAGCCACCGGGCAGCTTGAGGCATATACATGTCAATTTTTTTCCACGTCAACCCCTCCAGCTGTATTAAAAAAAAAAAAAAAAGAGAGGAACGACGTCGTCTTTGAGTTCCCTGGAAGAAATAGAGCGCACACCAATCAGAAAATGGACGATTCGCTCAGACCGGGAAGCGACGGTGCGGCGGAGAACGGGAATCCTCCGGCGACCCCAGGTTCTCCATTTCTGCCTGTTTCAATTCCGATCTGCTGCCTTTCAACACCAGCCAGAATTAAACCAACGATGAAGAGGAAGAAGGAGAGGACCTCTTAAAAATCCAATATTATTACAAAAATTTTAATGTTTACTTTTAAACTGAGAGACAACAATATATTACATTTTATGTGATCCAAATAAAAGTGATTTGGAAACTTGATGGATTTTATGTGGATTTTGTTCTTGATTTCGCTATTGCTTTCTGCCACCGTCGAAGGTTCCCTGTGTACTAAGTGACTGTAGTTAATTTTAACGAACACATGGTGAGCGTAAAGTAATCATATAAGTCACCCTGTTTACTGGGATGTAGAAACTAAAATTCTGAACTGTTTATCAGGTGTGCCCATTGTGACAAATATCAGTGAAATTGGTGAGGATAATTATGGTAGGTTGGGTTTATCTCACACAACCATTGCCGGTTCGGTGATGCACGATTTTAAAGCGGTAACTCTAGTTTTATTCGATTGTTTGATAAATGATTTGATTGTGAACCTTAATTAATCACGCTTTAATGTTTCTGGTGCTTAGATTTTTGTAATAATATTGGATTTTGGCAGGTAGAGGTGTGGGTTCAGTCTGAACACATGGTGTTAGCTTTTGATAATGAATGGTAGACTCACTCCATGAAATTGTCGTTGAAGAGGTCCTCTCCTTCTCCTCTTCTTCGTTATTGTTGT
Organism: Pogostemon cablin; assembly: GCA_023678885.1. NCBI lineage: Eukaryota > Viridiplantae > Streptophyta > Magnoliopsida > Lamiales > Lamiaceae > Pogostemon > Pogostemon cablin. Next base: position 31,326,851 of record CM042952.1, on the reverse strand, counting down.
CTTCCGGCTCATCTCTGATCATGATTTCGGGATCAACAGAGGCTTCATCTTCGTCGTCGGTGCAATTGTGGCTGGTGTTGAAAGGCAGCAGATTGGAATTGAAGAAGTTAGAGAATCTGGGTCGCCGGAGGATTCCCGTTCTCCGCCGCACCGTCGCCTCCCAGTCTTGGTGAATCGTCCATTTTCCTCCTACAGTTTCCCATTGGTGCGCGCGTTCTATTCCTACCACGTAGTTCCTCTTTTTTTTTTTTTTTAATACAGCTAGAGGGGGTGACATGAAAAAAATTGACATGTTAGCAACCGGGCCGTGGTTTGATTTGCAAAATTTGAATTAAGTTCGAGAACTTATTTATAATTATTGAAAAATTTAAACTCAGCACTTTTAATGTAATTAACCTTATAATTTATTTATAAGAATATAATAAGAATAGGGTTAACACGTGAGTTGCCAAAATTAGAAAGCTTTTGTGTAAGTAACACTTGCGAAAACTCAATTGACTTTGTTGAGTTGCCAAAATTAGAAAGCTTTTGTGTAACTAACACTTGCGAATATTCAATTGACTGCTTTTTGAACAATTCAATTCCCCGGTTATCCCATGTTCCATCTAATGTTACATGGGGTGTATGGGAGACAAGTATCCCATATCACACACAATTTTATGGGTGACAATTGTCCCATATCATACATAATTGTGTGTGATCAGTTGTGTGTAATATGAGACACTTGTCACCCATATACCTCCATGTAACATTTGATGGAACATGGGGTAACATGTGATCCATGTGTTTTTTGAAAACATTAAATACATAATACTCCCTCCGTTCAATACTTATATGTACCATTCCTTTGTAAATTACAAAGGAATAGTGCAAATAAGTATGTGAAAGAGGGAATATTACTTTCTTTTCCTCCTAAGTGCTCAATTTGAAATGAGATAACCTTTTAACATACTACTATAAAATCATGTTAATTGTTAAATTAGAAAGAACACCATACTCTATAGAAATATTGTTCAATCAATATATCATCTCTCCAAAAACCTTGTTTATCATTCTAGAAATCTTTTCATAAACTCCATATAAATAATTTATAAAAGACTGACCTCTTCCACAAAGAATTTTCAATTTCAATTTAAATTATAGTAGGTTCTAATTTCTTTAAATTTTTTCTTTAAATTTTTAGAGTTGCATAGCTATTTTCTTTCTCAATAGGGCGGCTATTTTAATTCAAATTAATAACTAGTGTACTTAATTTTAACCTTTTATATATATGAAAAATATATTATTATCTCCTACCACTACAAAAAAATATGTTTAGCAGTCGAATTTATCAACGGAATTCAATCTGTTGGTAATTACCAATGGATTAGCAACAAAAATGACATTTTTATTTTATCGATAGAATGTCAACGGATTTATTCTCTATTTTAGCAAGCGTCATTCAATCTGTTGGTAATTACCAATGGATTACCAAGTGAATCATTATATAAATTACCAACGGAATTATTAGCAACGGATTACCAACGAAATTTTTTACCATGAAAATGATTTTTCGTTGCTAAAAATTTAGCAACCACCACTTTACCAATAGATTCCGTTGGTAAACCAATTTAACAATGCAATTAAAGCCAACGGAATATCCATTTGTTAAAAAATATATTTTTTTGCAGTGTACTAATAAGATTTACAACACCTTCAATTTTCATCCAACTCAAAACTAATTTCCATAACTAAAAAATAAAAAAAACATCACATCAGTTATACGAAACATTTTTAAAATATATTTTAATTTCAATATTATTATCTTCACTTAATACATATCTTATAATTTATATATTACCTATAAAGAGTATATTATTCTAAAAATTAATAAAATGAGTGGAAATAACTTTTATTGAATTATATATTTACAATAACTGTGTAATTTAATCTAAGATGGAGAGAATATATTTTAGTCGGTGATTTTCTTCGATATTTGGATTGAGCTCCGCTAGACTTTTTGATTGTGGCTTTGTAATAAATGAATGAATAGGAAAAAGTTTATTTGGATTTTAAAATATTTAGTTTGTAAAGTAATAGTAGGATATGATTATGAAAGGAAGTGTTATAATAAAGTTAATTTGGTGTGAATTGGGTCCGCACGTTATTTTATTTTTGTGAATTATTTTTTAAAATATAAAATAAATTTTTTAAAAAAATATTTTATTAAGAAGAGTAATAATTCACATCTCAAACAATTAATTTATATATTCAAAGAGTATTGAAAATTTTGAAGAATAATATTTTTAATTTAAAAGAATAATAATTTATTTTTTTTAGAAAGTAACTTTTCATATACTATTAAGAATAATTTGTAATACTTCTAAAATGAACATGGATTAAAGATAAAACAGTCTAAATTACAAAGAAAAATACGGATTAATAAGTTCAAAAGAAATATATAAATGGTTCGGGATTAAGATTTTGAATATTAATATCAATATCCTTATGTTTATTATCACTTCAAAATGAATTAGCACTTAGCAACATTTATTTTCTTAAAAATTTTATTTATTTAATTTGTATTAGAAATTCAATAATTTACTGCTCTATTAATTGAGAATTTTGATTTTTTTTCTTTCCTTTTAATTATTCATTGTCGTAGCCCGTGGCTGGCCGTGTTACTTCAAATTTGAATTTCATAATTAAGTATAAAAGAAATTAAAATAGTAGTAATAGTTTTGATAGCTTTATAAATGAGTGTTTTAGGGATAAGAAACATTAATAAATAAATAAGGAAAATGTGGTCATATGTCATGTTCATGCCGCCATTATAACGCAACCCACTACGTATATAGCCACTTATAAACTTACAAGAATAAAATCACATTTCCGACCAATTCCTCAGTTAATGGAAGAGATAACGGTGGAAGCGCTGTCGGAAGATTGCATCTCCCATGTAATCTCCCTCACTTCTCCCGTCGACGCCTGTCGGTGGAATACGTTGAGTGCGGTAGTCAGTTTGTTTTTGTTTGGGTAGGGTTCTGATGATTTTTCGAGTGCTTTGGAAACGTTTGATGCTTTATTTTTTTTTTAATATTTTTTTTCTATTTATAATTTATCACTGCTAATGGAATTGCTTTGATGATGTTCTTTGTAAAAGTTCTGGTGTTGCTTTTCTGTTTTTCATGCGTGTGGACGGATTTGATTTTCCTTGTTAGTGTGTTTGGAAAAGCTGGCATTGTGATCATTTTACAGTCGGATTTATAACGAGAGTGGTGTTTGAACTGATTCTTTAGGAGCAGCTTTAAAATTTTGGGATACTTGCATCAATTTTATTATGGTTTATAATGGGAAGATATGATTACTCCCACTCATGGTGTTCATTCTTGGAAGCGCCGCGTTTCAATGAGGTGCTTCCTTCATCAAGAACTTTCAAGGTCAAAGGACAAAAAACTACATCACTCAATAGGTTATTAAAGCTGCATCCTCCTTGTTCTTCGGTTAAATTTGTTGATGGCCGTGATGATGCTGTCAATCTTAATGCTGATGAAGCCAAGAGAAAAGTGAAGGAGATACTGAACTTGTTTTGGGAGGTTTATGATGAACTTTCCCGTGAAGATAAAGATAGCAAAAGATTAGACATGTTGGCAATGGATCGCCTGAAGAAGAAAAGGAATTAATGAAGCGTTTTGGTCATATTCCTGGGATTCAGATTGGTGATCAATTCCGTTATAGGGCAGAACTTGCTGTTGTTGGCCTGCATTGCCCGTATGTTTCAGGTATAGATTATGTGGTGGTAAATGAAGAGGAATTTGCTACTAGCATTGTCGACGCTGGTCAATACGAAAACAGGGCTGAATCTGTGGATGTGTTGATATACTCTGGTCAAGGTGGGCACAAGGCATATGATGGCGGAAAGACAGATCAAAAGCTTGTACGAGGTAATCGAGCTATGGTCAACAGCATGAAAAAGGGGAATCCAGTTAGAGTCATTAAGAAGAATGGTTCTGCTATGAATGATATGGGTGGACCTTCGTACGTATGTCATAAGAGAATACTGGCGACAGAGAAATTCCCATAATAAGCTTGTGCTCAAATTTGAATTGATCAGAGAGTCAAGCCAAGAAAGACCTGGTGAATTTAGAAAGATGTCGTCCAAGGAACGTTGTGTGGTGGTTGATGTGTCTGGAGGAAAAGAGAAGACACCAATACGAGCAATGAATGGAGTGGATAGTGAGAGGCCCCAATCATTCGGCTATATAACCAACATTAAATTCCCAGACTGGTTTAAGCCTTTTAGTCCACGTAGTGGATGCAATTGCATCCATGGCTGCTCAAATTCCGATCAATGCGAGTGTATTGTGAAGAATGGTGGTGAGATTAGCTTCACCTAAATGGGTGGCATTTTGGTGGGAAAAGACATCCTTTATGAATGTGGTCCGTCTTGCAAATGCCCGCCTTCTTGTATGAATCGAGTAACAACAGCAGGTCACCCAACCTCGTTGCGCAACGGATCCTTTATGATCATGAAGACAAAAGATTCCCTCATATAATGCTTTTTGCTGCCAAGAACATACGTCCTCTGCAAGGACTTTCTTGTGATTTCAACAGCCACTGGATGATACAACTTTCTGAATTCCAGTATCAATTGCACATGTAGATGTCATTACAAATTCCACTTGATCACTCAGATCAACTTCTCCTTTCCAGGTACTTTTATAACAGTGGTTGTGTTAGTGGGGGTATTACATACATCAGTTTGCTAATGATTTCACTTTATAACATGCTTGTTTAGGTTGTGAATAGCAAAATGTTGATTTGGCTTGTCTGAGTAGTAATGAAAAAAGTTAGGAGTATTTTATCATGATTTTACTATCATGAGTTATGAGATGATAAGAAAAGAATGTAATCTTTGAATGAAAAAAAATTTAAAAGAAGTAGCACTTAAGTACATGAGAATTTATTATGCAGCTTTTGATGTGTATATGCAGTTTGTACCATGCAATGATGCAAACTTCGTTTATTTCATTAAGAACATTGTTTATTTCAGTAAAATATGTTATTAATCTACTTTTATAAGGTTGTGTTTTATTATTTGCAATTAATCTATTATTGTGAAATAATCTTTAAAATATAGCGCACAAGTACTGCGAATGTTTAAAAATCTATTGTTTTGTTTTATTAATAAAAAATAATTACTTCGCGAATTAGAAACTCATGTTTGGCGGTTGAATTGAGGGCCCGCTTGGTTCAAATTCTTTAATGGGTATCGTTAAGGAGCTCAATGACAATAAAATGAAAAGTGATTAAAGAGTGGGGAGTAGTAATTGAATCAATGAAAATGATTGAGGAATTTTGATTTTCATTGGATCAAACAAACACCAATAATGGGAATCAATACCCCTTCATTCCCATTAACCCTTACCCCACCTAAGAGCAACTTCAAAAGCATCTTTATATTTTTATGTAAAATAAAGAGCATCCATTGATTTTAACTTATATTTTTTTAAACTCTCCAACACACTCTTTAAATTTAATTATTCATTTCTCAATTTCCCATATTTATTTATTTACATATTTTATTCATCCAATCATATAATTATGTTACAATATATTAATTGCACATTTCATAGGTTCCAATAAAATTAGTATTGGAAATTGTAAATCAATTCATGAATTAAATTTTAAAGAGTTTAATTGGCTCTCTAAATTTAAAGAGTGAAACAAAAAGTTAAACTCAAAAGTTATATAAATAACCTTTTGGATTGAGTTTTTTTGTAGTCTACTCTTTAAATTAACTAAACTTTTATGTTTAAATAGTCTCTTGGAGATGTTTTAATACACCCAACCAAGCACCCGTGAATGTTGGTTGAATTCAATTTGTACAAAACCTTGATATGATTTATTAATGAATTAAATAGTGAGTTTGGTGATCAAACTTTATCATGTTGAGGTATGATATTAATTAATTATGATAAATATTTATCCAACATAATAATTAGTCGAGCCTCGGATTCAAACATGTAATCTAGAAAATTATAATCCAAGTATTTCTTAATGAATTGAACACTCTTCGCGAGAGAAACTTAAAAATGATTGAAATATAGTATTTATTTTTTTAAATATATTTTTGTGAGGTATAAACCTCATTCAAGTGTATAGCAAATCATGTCACCGGTGCATGGTTGACATGAGCTGTTTGGAGGATGTTTTCGGTTGTTGTTTGGATCTGTTTGCAGCGGTTAATGGCTTGGATTAACAGCCTCACACGTCAGCTGTAGAATGGAAGTTATAGCAGCTCATTCCATAACCGGTTGCAACTGAAATACCAGCTGGAAAGAGTGCTCATCAAGTTAGTTCTATAACTTAGGAATGATGGCATACTTGTGTATATAAGCTGTTTACACAGCCTATTGTAGATGTGTAATCACCTCACCTATCAATGTAGCAATAAGAAGCCCTCTCCCGTGGACGTAGGAGTTTCATCTCCGAACCACGTAAATCCTCTCGTGTTTTCGTTTTCTTTCTTTCAAACCTGATATTGGCCATTCTCACGACAATTGGCGCCGTTTGTAGGAAGAAGCGGCTAGCCAGTAAGAATTGGTATACTGGAATGACTATTTTAGTTTCAATACTCAGTAATGACAATCTAGTAAGCAGCCGACGATCTCGATTACGGCACGTCGGGGTTGCAAAAATCTCTTCCAGCAAGGAGAATTTGAATTAATTATGTGGCCAAGGTTTTCACACATAAGAAGCGGGATTGTTCATAGGTGAAGGACAATTTCCATTGATGAGCAGTGCAGAGGATCATCTGTGAAGAGTCATAAGTGGCTTGAGGGTTCAGTACAAGTTCAAAGAACTGAATCGGTACAAGGTCGTGCCAGCATCGTTTAAACGTAATGCAGCAATGGCATGGGACACCCAGCAAGGTAGAGTCGGGACATGACAGGTTAACCATGGAGGTGAAATCATGCTTAACAGCAACTTGATTTTCACACAAAGATAAGGTCAGCTCATGAACAAGTTTGTAAGAAAAGGATTTTCCGGTAAGTGAATGGTGTTCGGGAGAAGTAGCGATATAATGGGGTAGCTAGGAGATGTGGTACTTGGACTCATTGGCGTTTAAGAGCAGCGCGGTAACAACGAGCAAGTAGGAGAAGCATCGGGTAATCCTAGTGAGTTAGAATCGACTTCAAAGTAATGACACTTTCATTAGGAAAATGGTTCGAACTTGTTGTGGCTTGGCGGTAAGTCAACGTTGTTACGTTGCAAGTGTTGCTCAAGGTGGAGCAATGTTTAAAGGTAGCTACTCAAGGTGGAGTAGTGTAATGGAGAAGAGGGTTGCTATGGTTTGAATAAGGTTTAAGGTGGAGAATTGTGAGGTATAAACCTCATTCAAGTGTATAGCAAATCATGTCACCGGTGCATGGTTGACATGAGCTGTTTGGAGGATGTTTTCGGTTGATGTTTGGATCTGTTTGCAGCGGTTAATGGCTTGGATTAACAGCCTCACACGTCAGCTGTAGAATGGAAGTTATAGCAGCTCATTCCATAACCGATTGCAACTGAAATACCAGCTGGAAAAAGTGCTCATCAAATTAGTCCTATAACTTAGGAATAATGGCATACTTGTGTATATAAGCTGTTTACACAGCCTATTGTAGATGTGTAATCACCTCATCTATCAATGTAGCAATAAGAAGCTCTCTCCCGTGGACGTAGGAGTTTCATCTACGAACCACGTAAATTCTCTCGTGTTTTCGTTTTCTTTCTTTTAAACCTGATATTGGCCATTCTCACGACAATTTTAATTTATTTAAATATTTAATTTTTAAGAGTTTTCAAATTCATCTCATTTGCTCTGTCAAAATTTGTTCATTTATATTAGAATCTTATATCCGATCCAACGTTCACATTATTAAGATCGAAAAGTCATACAAAAGTCTGTTACAAATTCTAATTAACGTTCAAACATTTCCCTATTATGTAAAGTGGAAGTCCATATTAATAAAGCTTGTGTCGTCAAATTTAGGAAATAATCTATAAAGCTGCTAAACTATTTATTGGTTATTGATTATTGGTTATTGGTTATATCTTACGGGGTACCTCAAATATGACTTCAAGATGTCTGGGTACATTATTATAATATTAATCACTCAAATTTTATTGTTCTTAATAATATAAATTATTAATTTATTATGTCATCTTGAATACAAGTTTTCTTTATATTTTAAAGAATTAAATATTGTTATGAATTATTATGTCGTATCGAATATAATCAACTAATGAAAAAATTATACATAATCAATAAAAAAGAACTATATTAAGTATTTTTAGATTATTCAAGTTACTTACATGATCAATTAAGGAAGAAAGGTAAAATAAAGTTAAGATTTTATCGAGTTAGTTGAGTAATATATATATGAGAGGAAAAATATAAACAACCTCTGTAAATTTTATCTCAGTATATATCTCACTAATTGTGACATAATAGGTAAAACCAACGCCTTTATTTGGACCAAAGACACGTTTTGTTGGAGGTTTTCAGAAACCGAATGAAATGGATTAAAAAAAGTAGTCTTGGGAAAAAGAAAAATTATTAATAAAAGGTGTGATTCAATTTCAAAAAATTAAAACATATATACCAACAAATAATCACTAAAAATTAAACATACCAAAGAAAACCATTATTAGTGGTCATTTTAATTACCAATAAAAAAGTATAATTATTAATTACAAACCACCATATCTCACTATTTCATTTACATTCATTATAATGAACCAAACGACTCCTAATTATAATTTATTGAGAATAAATCTACTCGACTTAATTACATTACATGAATTTCCTTTAAACCATGATATAATACTCTTTTTATTCCACTGAGTCCATTTTTTTTTTACTTTTCTTTTTCATAATTTTATTTCTTTATCTAACATATCAATCAATTACATAAAATTTATAAAATAATCATATTTAAGCCTTTTAATTTAAAACTTAATTTAAAATATACAGAATAAAAAGACTTGAAGACATAAAAAAATTAAATGAGTAGCCGCCGGAAGTGCATCTATAATAGATATCTGTAATAATTATTTATTTCTGCGACATATTAAATATCGTTCAATTTTTGAAATATTAATTCTATTATTATCATAACTGTAGGTTTTGTCAAAATAAAAATAAGATTAGTTTTTTTGTCCCATATTGGTGGAAGATCAAAAGGGGAGGAATTCTTATGCTATTTAAGGAGGTCCCTAGTTTTGATGTTAAGTGCACCAATCAAGTACACTTTAATCTTTGTGTTTGATTTTAGTTAAATTCCTTTCTTGGATTTTTGGTTGTGAGAATGAGGAGAAATGTGTGAATTAATCAAAGATTTATAAGAGTATAGAGATTGGGGTCGGGAGAGAGAAATCTTGTGTGATTGTAAAATTTTTTCATATAGTGTTATTTTCTCGATCCGTTGTTTTTCTCCGGTTTTGGAGTTTTCTACGTAAATTCTTGTGTTGTGCTTTTTATGCTCTTCTTTATTTGTCCCTTAGGAATGAATGAGGATCTGCTTATCCCAACAAGTGGTATCAGAGTCCGGTTCGGGCACTTATAAAGTTCTTAGTATGCTCTGTGGTTGCAGCACAGTCTGACCTTCCACATCAGAAAAGACTTTATGAGAGGAAGAGGTTATTCATTAGGCTAAGGGTGACATGAAAGAGGAAAAGCTAGTGGCACAAAGGGGTCAGAAGATCAGTCAGATGCGGTGACATCTCCTTCCTTGCGGTGAAAGGCGCCGGACAGTGGCGACAGTAGCGTGGCAAGGGGTAGGATTTGTAAGTCAGCAGTTTTTGGTGAAGTTCTTGAACCTACAACAATGTGAATTGTTGGGACTCCCGGTGGTGGAGTTGGCTAAACAGTGACATGAGGTTTTCCATGGATGTCGGCTCAAGGAGGTTTGAAAGGAACGGATTTTTTCCGGTAATGAATGGTAGCGTGGGGAAGCAGCGATTCAACAGGGAAGAAGACGATGTGGTGGCTTAGTATTGGGTGGCGCTAGATCAGTAAAGAATAAAGTGGATTCAACCAACAAGTGGGGAAAAGCATCGTGAATTTCGGGGGGTTAGAATCGGCTTCAAGTGACGACACTTTCAGTAGGAAAAGGGTTCGGTCAAACCTGGTGTAGTTTGGCGGTAAAAGGCAGCGACGTCATGTCGGTACAGACGGGTTTTGCTCAAAGTATAGCAATGGTGCGGTGGTTGCTCAAGGTGGAGCAATGTCATGGTAATTGCTTAAGGTGGAGCAATGGTGACGTTTCTGGTCAAGGAGGAGCTGGTGCGACAACAACTCTAAATGTTGAGTTAATATTATTGGGGATCCGTATGACACGTTAAGTTGTCATGGAAAATGATGTAACAATATTAGCTAGTCCACATGTTAAGTTGTCATGAAAAATGATATAACAATATTAGCTGGTCCACAAGTTTGCACACGGACATTAATTTGGCAGGTGAAGTAAGGTGTGTGCTGGATGTATATCAATGGCTGATGGACTTCCGGGGGTAGCCAAGTACTGGAAGTAACACCATAAATATCAGGAGGTGTTTTCGATATGTGCCGAAGGAAATTCTTAGAATGATTTATTCTAAGTGGTCTACTCATATGATGGAGCAGGATTCTCGGGGTTGAGAATTGATTGTCGGTGAAGACAATGAATCTTCTTTTATTTTGACAAGATGGAGATTGTTGGTTTTGTCAAAATAAAAATAAGATTGGTTTTTTGTCCCACATCGGATGAGAGATCAAAAGGAGAGGAATTCTTATACTATTTAAGGAGGTCCCTAGTTTTTGATGTTAAGTGCACTAATCAAGTACACTTTAATCTTTGTGTTTGATTTTAGTTAAATTCATTTCTTGGATTCTCGGTTGTGAGAATGGAGAGAAATGTGTGAATTAGTCAAAGATTTGTAAGAGTGTAGGGATTGAGGTTGGGAGAGAGAAATTCTGTGTGATTGTAAAATTTTTTCACATAGTGGTATTTTCTCGGTCAGTGGTTTTTCTCCAATTTTGAGATTTTCCACGTAAATTCTTCTGTTGTGCTTTTTATGCTCTTCTTTATTTGTCCTTAAGAATGAATGAGGATCTGCTAATCCAACTGTGGTCGTTTTGATACAAGGCCTAAGGTAACATATATAGATTAATGAAATAATGAAATATTTATTTACATAGCAACGTAGCTATTGACTATTTTATGCATGCAAAAATAATGGAGTTGGTTTATAAGAAAAATTAATATATATATATATAATTACTAATTTAGAGCTGAGATGGCCCAATCAATATATTTTGACCTACCGCTATCACATCAAAATTTGTCTATTCTATCGTGAGTTCATTCTATCGTGAGTGAACGCACATTATTTGACTTCTCTTTTGTTTAAGTACTTGATTTAATGAAATTCAAAATTAAACTATTTATTTAGATAATATTCTGATTTTCTTTTCTATTTATTACCTAAAATTTGAATTTTAGTATTTAGTTATTTATTTATAATTTATCAAACAGTTTGCAAATTTTGAAAGAGTTAATTTTTCTTTTTCATCTGGTCACATAGATATATTTGAATATCTAATAACTAATAATTGGATATATATGTCTAATACATTAGAAATAATTTTCATCTTACTCTTACTCCTTGAGTCTTTTCAATTTGTTTACTAAATGATTTTCACAAAAGATTGTCAAATTTTTTTTACAAGTAAATAAATAATTAAATTGTACTCCCTTCTTCGTCCCGTAACATTTTGCTATTTTCATCCGTCCCAACACAAGATGTGTATTTTCCTTTTTAGTAAATGAGATTCGCATAAAATAATTAATATAACTCCATGGAACCCACATACCACACTAATACACATACGTACTATAAATTAAAGTATTATTCCCCTCTCCTCATCTACACATTAAATATTATATTCTCTTGTATTGGGACGGATCAAGTATTTATTTATTAGACCTGTGAGGGGAAATATCAATTTTAGTCCTCTATGATAGGTCAAATCCAATTTCAGTTCTCGAGTTTGATAATTTCTCAAAAGTGATACTTCAGTGTCTTAATTTAGGCATTTTGTCAACTTTTGATTATTTTTGTTCACTTTTGGTCATTTTTTCCAACAACTTTAATGATCAAAAGTGGACAAAAAGGGCAAAAAATGAACGAAAATAACTAAAATCGTTTACCCAAGTATCACTTTTGAGAAAATACAAAACTTGAGGATTGAAGTTAAATTTGACCTATTTTAGAATATAAAAATGATATTTTCCCACCTTAAATATTTATAATTATTTGCACAAAACAAAACGCAAGTGGGCCCACCAGTGATTCCATGAAACGCGAGTGCGTCCGAGGTGGGACCAAAACGACCACGTTTGAAATGGTAAAATCAGGAATCTCTCCCATCTACATCCCTCACAACAGTAATACCACCATTGCAGCTGCTCTCTCTTTTTCTCTGTCTTTCTTCTTAATCTAATACCGACAAATTAATGTCGGCTTCCGAGGGCATTTCCTCTGTAAGAAGCCTCAGCGAAATCTCAGATGAGGGAACCCTCCGCTTCAGTGTCGATCTCCTTGCTGCCTCCCGGAAAAATCTTCGCTTCTTGAGACTTGTTTCGGATTCTCAATGGCTACATCACAAATCTACGATGATTGAGGCCATTAGAAGGTCGTTTCTTCATTTCTCTGCATGTTTTTCTTACATGTACATGAGATGCAAGAATTTGACCTAGAATTCAGCTGATGTTGCTTGTTGTTACAGGTACGATCGGTTATGGATGCCGTTAATTGCTGATCTTATTACAATTGGGTGTAAACCTCCCATGATTCTTCCTCCACTTGATGTGGAATGGGCTTGGTTTTGCCACACTCTCAATCCGGTAAGAATCAGCGTTTTCTTTTAATTTAATTTCTTGTTTTGTTTTATGGGATTTTGACAAAAAAAAGCTACTCCTCCAGACCAATTACAGACACTACTGTGAGTCGAGATTCTCAAAGATGATTGGAAAACCGACTATATTTGATGAAGAAAACGAAGAGTACGCGTTGAACAGATGTAAAAAAATCTGGGAGTACAAGTTTCCATCCGAGCCCTTCGAAAACGAAGTCGATTCCGACAATTCCAATTCCGACAGTGATTCATGTATTTCCAGTGAAGATCTGTTGGATCAAGTGTGGAAACACAGAAATCTACACAGAGTATTTTCAGAACCGTATTATTATGAGATGGTGTATTTAGTGGCGGCAAGACAGAGATACAGAGGTTTCATCTACATGGTTCATACGTTTGGCGATGAATGTTCTTCCTTTGTGCCCACTTCAGATGTTCTCTTGATGTGGCTCACTCATCAGGTGACTTTCTTCTTCTTGTTCTTCTCTTTAATTCATTGCTTAAATCTTATTTCCAACATATCAAATTCACTTAATTAATGGATATATTGCGAAAGATTCGTTGCTCGAAAGTTGTGTTGAATATTAAATGGGAATGGCACATGGAGGATTTATGTTCCGCATGTGAAAGCACAATTGTTGTGTAGTTCTTGTCCCATTTCTTCTTTGTATGTCACCTTTGATGATTCCCTGCAAAATTTCTGATTTTATTTATTTATTTTAAGTGCAAGAATTGACCAAGGAGAGTGGAGTAAGGGACCATCTAGATATGAATTTATTGCTATTATTATGGTTCTTTGAATGTGACATATATGTGTATTTTGGATTCACATAACTAGATAGACCAAGAAAGCAAAACAAAATATGGGCTGTTATAACAAGAAATTTACTCCTTTTATCTAGCCACTAATTTGAAATATCATAATTTACAAGCATCTGTATGTGAACACATTTTTATGATTGCTCTTGAGGAATATAATGATGGAAGCAAGGTTGTATTTGGATTCATTTACTAGAGCTATCCATCAGAATATGCAGTAGATTTCAAGGAGTTGGAGAGAGATGTGGAGAAAATAGATAGGGCTTGGGACACCATGAAGGAACAACACGTACACGAAACCAAGTTGCTGTGGGAGAGAGTTTTCGATCAACCCTATGAGAAGGCAGGAGGTGCAGCTGTTGCAAGGCCTATTACCGAGCCGCCTTTTTACTTGGACGTAACAGACACGGATGTCAACACAACATACAAGTCCATGGTTCCTAGGTTCTTATTTGAGGTTAGTTGTCCATTTTTACTACTATCATCAAAGCATGAATTGATTGTATTCTCTCAATCTTGCAATGTGTAACATCAGGTGTGCATATCAGTAAAAGAAACCTCAAGTATCAAGCAGACAAAAAGGGATGTTTCAGGGGAGTTTTTTCGTCTGCGATTGGCCAAGTGTCACAAGGAGCTGAAGTTGGATAAACCTATTTCGTGCTTCACTTCAGAATCATGGCAGAAAGTGTGGCATCTCTACTGTGAATTCAGGACCAAAGGAGTGATACTTGAGCTACGATACCGTGGTGGATTCTGCTCTAAAGGCAGTTCTGTGCAGGATAGCATATCATTTTCTTGGAATGACTTGTTACGGGCGCCATCTCTCTCGTTAGGGAAAGAGATCGATGGAAGAGTGAGGATTGTCGTTTCGAAAACCCCACCAGTACAGGCATCGTACTTGCTGAAATGTGTGCCCGACAGGGTGACGGATGACTCGGGAGCGATGATATCAGATGTCATCCTGAAAATGAATCAGTACCGTCCACAGGAAGGTAGGTGGTTGACCCGTACCATTTTAGACCATGGAGGCAGAGAATGTTTTGTTATTCGAATGAGGTAAGAAATGCATCTTAGTTGAACATCTTGTTGCAATGCCAATGCTTCTCTATGATTGATTCAAACTTTTGTTGCGCAACAGAGTTGCAGGAGGTTTTTGGAGACGAGGGGGCGAAGCTCCGACTGCTGTGAAATGGGAAGATCGGATTATACAGATATGTGAGGGTTCTTGGTCTTACGTTGTTGGTTCCACTTCAATTGGTCGCTCCCCTGGTACGCAGACGTTCTTCGCGTCCCCAACATCCCTTACTCGTCATTCCTTTCTGCATATATGATTTATATAACATCTTATAAATATGTGTACTTTCAACTAATTCTGTAATTTGGTTGCATGTGTGCCATCTAGTGCAGAGAAAGTGGTTGGAACCGCTACACCAAAACAACCGATAGACGGCTTCCAAGCTTCATGGAGCTTCTCGACAGGAAACGAATTGCTAGTACGTTCGGATGAAACATCATCAATCTCAGGGTTGAGATTTGAACTGCTAAATGACCAGTCTTCTGAATCAATGGTGAGTAAGCCTTATTTGCACCAACTTTAAAAGTGAATGCAGTTTGATGACTATTTAGAATGATTTTAGGTAAAGCTGTTGCAAGGGAGACATATGCAGTATCACGTCAATAAGTCTGATCTAGACAGAAATAAGAAAGACTCGAAACGAGAAGAAAGCAACGAGGATGATGAGTACGTGACTGTCATTAGGTACTCAGAGGAAAACCCAACAGGAAAAGCCACTGCTTTAATCAACTGGAAGCTACTCGTGGTCGAGCTGTTACCAGAAGAAGATGCAGTTCTTGTTCTTCTCCTCAGCCTTTCAATCCTCCGGAGCGTATCAGAAATGAAAGGGGAAGATGTGGGCGGCCTCTTGGTTCGGAGGAGGATACGAGAAACCAAGAGTGGAGAACGAGACTGGGGTTCGGTTCTTCTTCATCCTTCGTCGTCAATTTCTTCTCCATATCTTCACCCTTGGTATTGGGATGCAAAGCTGGTTATGGCATCACAGCCGAAGGATCAAGTTAATAGTCCATCGTCTTCAAGTTATTCACTGGCAGAAGGTGCTGATAACTTGTACAAAAGGGGAATTATTTCTTGAGCTGAGTGAGTTTTGATATAGACTATTGTTTAAAGGAATTTGAAATATATTCTTGATCACAGAAACTTTAACATTACAAGAAAAAGTTGGTATGATATTCAATCTGAAGAGAATCATATTTTTACATGTAGGAAAGGGAGCATATGACTTGAACTTTGCCAAAAGGAAAATTTAAGTATATTTTCTATCAACATCTGAAAAACATTCCTTTCCCTTTAATTTCATACATTGCAAGCAATACCACCATCCTATTTCTACACAACATAAATATATACATAGACATCTCTTCCAATAAATCACCATCTAATTTATGATCAATGGCTTTTATAAGTTACCTTCTTCTTTTTAACCTCTTTTTCTCTCTCTCATACTCAAACATTGATCAAAATCAAACCCTCCAACCCCTCATAACTCAAGCTTGCAACAGCATCAACGATCAAGATTCATGTCTCTCAAACATTCACTCTCAAATCGAGGGTCACAAACCTCGCACCCCGGGTGTGTCCGTCCTCAAAGCAGCCCTACGAAACACGATCAACGAGGCGATATCAGCCATCAACATGATCACAACATTCAACACCTTCTCCATAAGCTACCGGGAGCAACTAGCAATCGAGGATTGCAAAGAGCTCCTCGACTTCTCGGTTTCCGAACTTGCATGGTCTCTATCAGAGATGAACAAGATCCATGCTGGTTTCAGAACCCCTCACTCGGACGGAAATCTAAAGGCATGGCTCAGCGCTGCTCTAAGCAACCAAGACACTTGCCTTGAAGGGTTCGAGGGAACGGATAGACGACTCGAACGCTTCGTCAGAGGAAGCCTCTCACAAGTAACTCAACTCATTGGAAATGTACTAACTTTGTACACTCAAATGCACAGCCTACCTTTCAAACCACCAAGATCCAACACCACAGAATTAGATGAAAATGAAAGTAGGGATTACCCTACATGGATGACGGATGGAGACAAGGAGCTTCTGGTTTCGAGTCCAACTGGAATGCACGTGGATGCGGTGGTGGCGTTGGACGGAAGTGGGCAGTTCCGGTCGATCGGACAGGCGATACTGGAAGCCCCGAGTTATAGCAAGAGAAGATATGTGATATATGTGAAGAAAGGAGTTTATAATGAGAATATAGATATGAAGAAGAAGAAGACTAATATCATGATGGTTGGAGATGGAATTGGGAATACCATTATCAGTGGTAATCGCAATTTCATGCAAGGCTGGACTACCTTCAGAACAGCTACAGTTGGTAATTATAATTCACCATTCGAATTCGAATTAGAATTAAATATGTATGTGAATGAATAAACCAGATGATTTCCCCCAATTAATTAACCTAATTTTGTCGAATTTCCATGGCGGTTTTTGTAGCTGTTTCGGGGAAGGGTTTCATCGCAAGGGACATCACATTCCGAAACACCGCCGGGCCGGAAAGTCACCAGGGAGTGGCTCTCCGCGTCGACTCCGACCAATCAGCCTTCTTCCGGTGCAGCATGGAAGGCTACCAGGACACACTCTACGCCCACTCCCTCCGCCAATTCTACCGCGAGTGCAGCATCTCCGGCACAATCGACTTCATCTTCGGCAACGGCGCCGCCGTCCTCCAGAACTGCAAGATCTTCACTCGTCAGCCATTGCCGCTCCAGAAAGTCACCATTACCGCACAGGGGAGGAAGGACCCCCATCAGAGCACGGGGTTCACAATCCAGGATAGCTACGTGTACGCCACGCGGCCGACGTATTTGGGGAGGCCCTGGAAGCAGTATTCGAGGACTGTATATATGAACACTTACATGAGTTCGATGGTGCAGCCGAGGGGGTGGTTGGAGTGGTACGGGGATTTTGCTTTGGGCACTCTTTGGTACGGCGAGTACAGAAATTACGGGCCTGGTGCTTCTATTTCGGGCCGCATTAAATGGCCCGGTTATCACATTATCAGGGATGCTTCCACCGCCGCTTTCTTCACCGTTGGCCGGTTTCTTGACGGGATGTCGTGGCTGCCGGCCACCGGCGTCAAGTTCTCTGCCGGTCTAACAAATTAATTCTTAATTACCATTTTAGAAGTTGCATTAAGTCAAGTCCACTTCAAGAAATCTAATCTTAGATACATAATTGTATAACCGTCCTATTTAATTAGTAACACTGGTTGATTATACAAAATTCGATTGCCATTTTTCGAAAAGTTTATGTAATTTGTTGTTTAATTATTAGAAATGATTCCATATATTATTAGCAATTGGTGTACATGTGGTTGTAATGAATTATCTCCTATCTTGATGGAACTCCCTGTTTATAGCTGTTTTCCCTAAGCCTCAAATTACAGGCCACAAATAACTAAAAATTAAGTCCAATTCTTTTCCTTTCTTCGATCGACAAGATCATCAAACTAGTCAAATTCCTAATGACAACCTCAGCTTCTTCTTGTTCATATCCTTGAGGGAGAAGCAACATTACCTCTTTGGGCTATTCTCCACTCTACATGAGTGTTTCCCATTATTTGTAAATGCAACACATATACATTCTTGAAATCAGATAAGTAAATAAAAAAAAGAAAAAGAAAATTGATCAATCATGGATGATAAGAAGAAAAAGGTTACCCTAATCACAGTATGTTCTCTGCTTCTGGTTGCTATGGTGGTGGCTCTGATCATATCTGGGGAAGGTAATAGCGACATGAATGACAACATCAAGGACGTTTCGGGCTCCCAAAAGGCCGTCTCGGCCTTGTGTCAAACTACAGACTATCAACAGACTTGTTTGCAGAGCCTTGATGGCCAAAACAGCACCAACCCTAAAGAGCTCATCGAGGTGGCTTTTAAGGTTGCCATCGATTACCTTAAGGAGGCGATCAAGAATTCGACGGCTATCCAAGAAGCTCAAAAAGATCCAAGAGCCAAGGGTGCTCTGGATGCCTGTGGAGAGCTTGCTAATACTGCCATCGAAGATTTCAATCGATCCTACTCTAAGTTTGCCGGTTTTGATATCACCAACGTTGATGATGCTCTCTTGGACATGAAGATTTGGCTTAGTGGGGCGATAACTCACCAAGAAACCTGCCTGGATGGCTTCAATGAAGTTCAGGGTGATGCTGGAGAGAAGATGAAGAAAATTCTTACAACTTCCATGCAGATGACTAGCAATGCTCTTGCTATGGTTGCTGAGATCTCTACATTTCTTGAGTCTATGGGGATGCAGGGGTTCCAGAGCCGTCGTCTCCTGTCTGAGGATCTTCCAGTGCTCGGACATGGAGATGACCTTCCTGGTTGGATGGACTTTGAAAGACGCGAACTGGCGGCTGTACGACCGCAGAAGATAAAGCCGGACGTGGTGGTGGCTGAGGATGGGAGTGGCAACTATAAGACAATAAATGAAGCTCTGAAAGCTCTCCCTAAAGACAGCAAGAGAAGAGTGATCATGTACATCAAAGAAGGTGTTTATAAAGAGCAGGTGAGGATCAACAGCACTATGAAGCATTTGATGATGATAGGTGATGGCCCTACCAAGACTAGGATCACTGGAGATCTCAACTTCATTGATGGAATTGGAACCTACCACACTGCTACTGTTGGTATGTTATGTTATGTCTTCTCCTAAATTATAGTAGTAGTATTCAAGAACCTCTCGATTTTGATTTGATTTGATATGATTTCAGCCGTTCAAGGAGATGATTTCATAGCAAGAGACATTGGGTTCGAAAACTCCGCGGGTGCAGAGAAGCACCAGGCAGTGGCTCTTCGTGTGAGTGCTGATAAGGCCATATTCTACAACTGCCATATGGATGGCTATCAAGACACCCTCTACGCCCACACGTACCGCCAATTCTACAGAGACTGCGTCATCTCAGGCACCATCGACTTCGTCTTTGGAGACAGCGCAGCCGTGTTCCAGGGCTGCACGCTACTCATCCGAAAGCCATTAGGCAACCAGCAGAACATTGTGACAGCACAGGGGCGAAAGGACCTACGACAACCTACGGGGCAGGTAATACAGAACTGCACGTTTAAGGCGGATCCGGAGTTCCATCCAGTGAGGCATCAGTTCAAGAACTACCTTGGAAGGCCCTGGAAAGAATACTCCAGGACTATCATCATGGAGTCCTTCCTGGATGATTTGATCCACCCTGACGGGTGGCTGCCCTGGAATGCCGACTTTGCCCTCAAGACTCTCTTCTACACAGAGTTCAACAACAGAGGCCCTGCTTCTCCCAAGGGTAAACGTGTCCAATGGGAAGGAATCAAAGAGTTGCCCTCCAATCGTATCCAACGGTTCACAGCTAACCCTTTTCTTGATGGTACGCGATGGATACCACCCACTAGGGTACCCTACGCTGCATCCTTCATCTTCCCTGTGCCTAAAGAAGATCCCAACACTAAGTACTCACCTGTTGTACCAGAAGAGAATAAGGATTTGGGATTAACTACAACCCTTAATAAAGATGCATTCAAAGCTATTACGCCTAATGAAACTACTACTCCATCAGGGCCACCACCTCCACCTCCCCCTACTCCGCCTCCTCCTCCCACCCCCGTCTCAAACATAGCTGTTGCACCAGCATTGTCTCCACAGGGATCAGCTGCCTCACCTGCTGAAGCTCAGACAGTTCCCACGATTCCAGAGACGGGCGAAGTGATCATCGATCTTTCTCCGATTCCAGCTCCAATCTCCGACTTAAACATAGCTGATCCAGCTACTTCTCCTTCTCTCTCCCCAGTTACCACTCCTCAATCAAATGAAGCTGCTGCTTCTCCACCTCCCACTCCAACCGGCGGCTCAGCTCCATCTCCTCAATCAGATGCAACCGTCTCTACACCTCCTCCAACCGCAGCTTCGTCTCCTCAACCAGATGCAACCGTCTCTTCAACTCCCCCGACCTCTTCCGCTTCGTCTCCTCAGTCAGACGCAACCGTTTCTACATCTCCTCCGACCTCTGCTTCGGCTCCTCAATCAGGTGCAGACACAGCTGCTGCAGCTGCACCACAGTCATCAAATCAAGATACAGGTGCAGCTGCACCACAGTCATCAAATCCATTAGCTGATGCTCCCTCACAAACCTTTACATCCTAGAACAACTATAACTCTGGTTTTTCAAATGTTATATCCTGATAACTGTAATTTATCAAGGATGCTTTTTTTTTTTTTTTAGCTACATGTGAATGTAGACATATATACACACATTAGCATAATGATTGGTTCTTCTTTACCAGTATGCATGCATGAAATTGGTATTGAAGTATAGTAGTGATTTATATCAATTCTGTATGCAATTTTAGTTCCCAAATCTAGAATTTGTTAATTAAAAACAAAAAGTCGAAATTTATGCCATCAATAATGTCTTGTTATGCACATTAATTAACATCAATAGGAGGGGAAAAAAACAAAACTCAAATTCTATTTCATACGTGAATAATTGAGATTTTGCTACTGATAAACAAAATATGATAATTACTTTATTTGCACGATCCTTTTAACAAGCCATAATTTATGGTTGATTACATTGAGTTATATCAACTAATATAAATGTATGTATAATGGCTTCAAAAAAGAGCTTATAATGTAGTAACTCATATGAACTGAGACAATATTATCTTTTTGAGTTATGTGCTTCTTTTTTTTTTTCAAATTTAATCTCAAATCAAAAGATATGCATGATGTATTATATAGATTCAATATATTTTCGAATGTAAAAATTAGATGATAAAAGTATTAAAAGTATTGTAAGTTTGTTCTAAATTCTTGAATATGTACATTTAGCTTTAAACAGCGCATCTAAAATTAAAGTTCAAATTTCATTAAAATGTTGTATATCACTATTTTGTAAAGAAAAATAATAAAAAAGGTAACCTAGCCTATTAGCCAACTACACCAAATAGAGTTTGACAAAAATTCCCAAAAAGATTTAGGGTTAAATAATTGTGAAGAACTGACTTAAAACGACGCCGTATTGCCCTCAAATGGGCTCGAATTGATAAATTGCTGGTTGACCGTCTACATATAAATAATTAAATAGTGACAAATTAAAGGAAAAAATCCAAATAATTCCTATGGCCGCGTCTTCGTCCCCAACGACGTCGTCCTCAACCTCAGACGCATCTCGCCGCCGCCGACGGCGCCATCGCCGCCATAGAACTGATAAAGACGATCTCAAGGTCAGCAAGAAGAGCCACTCCAAGACAAAACGCCATCGTAGGCGTCATTCCCCATCTTCCTCTGAAGCCTACGACTCCTCATCCTCCTCTTCTCAGGATTACAGGTCATTCATAAAAATATTGTTATGTATATGTTTAGATTTTTGTATATCTGATCTTGATTTCTGTCTATCGTTTGTTTGTTTGTTTTTTTTTTTTTTTTAAATTTCTTCGACTTAGTTAAATTCCTGCTTGATGGGTTTGCTTATCGATGAATGAACATATATATATTCTTGTATGACTTATGTTATTATTTGGTTACTCGTATTGTGATTTTTCTTGTTAGGGCCGGATCAGGCCAAATTTCTCTGAATTGCGTAAAAGTTTAGTCTCTTTAATTTCTAATTTGGCCAAGTTTCCTTTCTCAATTGGAAAAAAAAAAGTTTTATATTCTATTTAACTGGCAAAGATTGGGCGGAGGCAAAATATCTGCTTTTGATATCATCTCTGTCTGGAATAAATTGTATACTTACCCCTTACCTTCCCCTAGATTTATTTCATGCGTTTGGGAAGTATTTTGAAGAATGTGTTTTACAAAGATGTTTTGTAAAAAGGTTTGAAATTTATCCCGTAGTTGGGTATATATTTGGTTCTTTTTTGTTACTGTGAGAAATAAATGAGCTCATGATACAAATGGCTTAAGGAACTGTTGATTTTCTTTTGGGTGAATGGTGAAAATGGAAATGGTATCTGCTTGAATTCATACATACAGATTTATATTGAGCATTGAAGATTTTGTTTGAAGTGAGTCATAACTAGTTACTGTGAGTTATTTGGTGGTAATATCTTTAGAAGGGGTCAATAGATATAATGATAGTGGTATGACTTAGCTCCTCCAGCATCAGGATTTGGCTTCTTTTCATAAAAATGAAATCAATATGTAAAACAAGTTAGTGGCATGCTTTTATTATTCCCTAGCATTGTTTTTCCTTTTTGGCGTCATATCAAACTCCGCCTAAATTTTCTAACTTATATAACTACAAATAAGGCAGTGATTCTAGGCAGCTCAAGTTCTATTACTTTGTACTAATCTTATATGTCTGCTCAAAATAAAATGGTTAAAGGGAGAACATAGAATTTTTTTAATCAATAGTGACTTCAGCAGGATGCAGTGATCATTTCATGCTTTTGTTCTTTCTTATTGCCTTCATTGGCTAAGTTTAATTTGTATCCCGTTTCTTGATGATTATTGAATAGGCTTTCTCACAAACTGTAACCAAAACTCTGTTTTACATGCCGCAACTGCATCCCCTCATTAAATCGATGTTGTGCTTAGGAATATCAGTATGTTGGATGTTCTTCAATTTGTTCATGTTGGTTATGAGAAATAAAGTGTTAAGTGTGTGGATTTCCAATTCCTTCAAATGTAATTTCCTTCCTTCTTGAATTTCAGTTCTTCTGACAGTGAGCATCAAGTATCCCGTCGTTCAAAGAGGCACAGACGGATTGATAAGTCAAAGAAGGTGGTCAATCTTAGCAGTTCTCTTACTATCTTACATGTGGATTTATATATATTGTCCTGCATCATTAATAGTTGAACTTGTTTTACAGAACAAAAATAAAGAGAAAGGGAAAAGTCATGGCCATGGACGCAATAAACGAAAAGATGAAGAGGTAGAGAATGAGTTCTTTTTTCACTGGATCTTTGTTTCGAATGAGAATTGCTGAAGCATAAAACAGCCACTCACACTCACACACACACCAACAAATCCATATTGACTTACTGTTATACACTTTTATGAGAATTGTTGTTTGTAATGAGGTTCTTATGTTACTTTCTGCCTTCTCTGATGGCTCTTCGAAATTGGAGCTGGTGTCTGTGACATGATGGCATGGCCCTTGTTTGGCTTGCTGTATTTCTGGCTTGGTTTTGTCCTGCCATTGTGAGCCATATACAGAAGAAGCAGGAGGAGAGTGATGGTCCAGTGCAACTTTCAAAGGTTTACATCTTTACTTAAATTGACTCCTAACACGCTGTCACAATGGATAAAACATTAAAGTATATCATTTAGAAGGTTAGTCTGTTCTTAATATACTTTACATTTGATTCAGTTTTTGGGAAAGGATAAAGATGATAGTGCTCGTCGCAGTGCTGTATCTGGAAAAAAGGTGTGCCTCATTATCTGCATTACGATTATGTGTTCATGCAGGACACATTGATTTTCATGTAGCAAGATTACTCATTTTACTTATTCCTCATTATATTTGTGGTTCACATAAAATTTGTTGACCTCATCTCTTCTAAAAATTGCATAAAACAAGATACAAGTGGTAGAAATGTGGGGAATTTCAAAACGTATAGATGGAGGTTCACCTGTATTATGCAGAACCTCATGGTATGCTTATGCTATGGAGTATAGTCCTTATTTTCATAGTTAATATTTTCATATATATAAATGTTATTATTATCTGGTAAGAAATTCTGCAAAATAAACGTCATGTCTGAGAAGGTTGATTGTATTACTGAAAATTTTGCTGGTGTGCCCTTGCTCTTCTCCATTCATTACACAGCACCTATTTACAATGGGCATATCGTGCTTTCCTTTGTAGATATTATTAAAGCTTGAGAAAACAAAGGAGGACAAGATGGCGGAGAGCAATCGAAACGAACTGTTGAAGTTCTTGAATGCTAGTTATGATTGACCATGTTATTTAGACAGCAATTACATAGTTTTTTTTTTTTCATGGGAGGTTACAAGAGTTCGGCACTTTGTGGTTTTCGTGGTTTGTTGTGTGAAAATTCCCGTTATGATTACTCGTCTTCTTGACTTTGGGTCAAATTTGAGGTGTGATTTTCATGAATTTGAATGGTATCTTGTTATTGGGAAATTTGAATGTAAAACCTAATTTAATTGGAATCACTGCGGCTGGTCATGCTGAAATTTATTTGCTTCATTCATTTATCATCCATTGCAATGATTTTAACCGTGTCGTGTGGTAGTTAAATTGACTGAAAAAACGCTTGGTTGGTGATAAAATCTACTTCCTGCCTCTGGTAATCCAGATTTTTGAAAGAAATGTAGTATTAAGGGAAAGACATGGGTGAGAAGTCTCACGGAATGATTTCAAAGATAAGGAGCGAAAGTATTTTATCAAAAATTATATTAATGAAAAATAATAATAATGGCAGTTCACTATTTCATAAACAAATAAATAATTAAAGTCAAAATAAAAAGTCACCCCATTTAAAAAAAAAAAAGATTGCAATCTTAATTAAAAATGGTAACTAATAATATGAAGGAATTTTGTAATGGACTTGATGCTAATATCATCCAATTTTAGATTATAACGTATTTGGCAGTCGTAGTACACTTTAATTATGGAAATCCTAAATTAAATTTTTAATTAATGTGTAAATGAAGGGTTTTAGTCCGTGTGCGCACCTCCTTACCTATAAAAAGGAGAAGCTATGCGTTAGGAAGAGCATTTAGGGTTCCCATTTGAGGTCGGCAAGGGTTGAAATGTTGGGAAGAGTAATTAGGGTTTTCATTTGGAGTGGGCAGAAATTACGAATTTTATGTGTTGTTTCGGAAAAGTAGAAGCAATCGCACATAGTTCTTCTCGGGATTCTTTTGGCCATGATTCCTGAGTTTTTATTTGTGCGTACAACAAATCCTCTCTGCTTGAGCCTTCTCCGATCTTCATCATGGGGTCGCGCTTCAATGATATTGGATGACATACATTCATCATCTCCGCTCTTTTCGTTGATATTTTCTGAGAATTTTTCATATGTTTTGATTTCTTTTTTAGTAACAGATTATTGTTTCAAGTAATTGTTGGATTTGCAATGATACCTGTGTTGTGTTATTGATTTCATTCAACAGTGACATGGGCGGGCATTTTATAAATTCCCTTTTTTTTTAATTAGGCAAAACTGGATATTGTCCCATTGAAGAAACATTTAGTAGTCTGAAAGTATGGTGGTGCTCCCTCTGTTGAAAGAGGTTGAGGAACCATGTTATTAAATATATGCCAGTTTGAGAATAGGCATTTCTGAGGGACTTATTTGCATTGTTTCTTCCATACTTTGTTGTTCGATACTTGAAACTATTGAAAAGACATTCTTATTTGGATTGATGCTACTGGGTTGAAGAAAGACTGTGTTTTGTTGTATGTTGCTTTTTTGGTGTGTATGCATTCATTCTTCAATCTTCATATTGCATATTATATAAATGTAGTAAAATTCCTTTCATACGTAAAAAATGAGGAATGCAAGCCTCATAAAGATACAGTTGAAGCTTCTATATTACTATTGAAAATTCTGTGGTGTTATTTCTGAGTTTTAGCTGGTTGATACTCTGTTCCTTTTAGGTTGGCTTTGAGGTGTGGAATTGATGCATTCAATAATTAAGTCCTATACATTTTTGAGCATTCATATTTTTCTAGCATAGTGTTGTCTAAGAATGTAAATCCATGATGAATCGCAATGTTCATTCCATATTTCCATCTTTGTATCATTTAATTGCAGGTAATATATAATAAAATAGGTAATTTCTGGGAACCTCTTTGAAGCACCATAATTTCATGATCTCTTAATCCCTGATCATTAGCTTGGCTGCTGTTGGTGGATGATGCTTACCTAACTGCTAACTAGGCTTCCCTTTATAGTTTATACATCAATCATTCCCTTTCTCCATCTAGGGGTTCTTTCTTTGTAATTGAAATTAGCTATGATTGAGATTTTGGTTTTTTTTTTCCCTGAGTCCATCAAATTCAACTTTTCCCATTTAGCCAAAGTATCTTTGCATCTGGTTTAACTGGACTCACAGTGATTTACTAACTATCATACTTGGGATGTTTTGTTTTGGTTTAGGCTTTGTTTTTCAAAACCCAAACAAATACTTTCTTATTCAAGTATCATTTCCTATATAGTATGTTTTGGTTTAGGCTTTGTTTTTCAAAACCCAAACAAATACTTTCTTATTCAAGTATCCTTTCCTATATAGTATACTTGAAAACTTTGTAACTCATCTTATATACTATTTAATGGCAAACAATTGCTCCGGCTAGAAAGAGTATTTCAAACCAAAATCTAGTTTTCAAATTAAGACTTTAACAAAGCATCACCTGAATATTTAATGCTTGTTTTTATTGTTTAGAGGACACTGCTCTGTAGTTAGTGCCCCTTTTATTTGAAGAAAATTGTGATGATCAAAGGATGAATATTGGTTAAAAGAAGTAAATGAATACTAACAAAGCAAAGCCAATTTTCAATTCCAAACTATTGCACAAATTTTAAAAAAAAAGTAATACTAACTTTTTATTTAATTTTAACCCAATTTCAATTTATGTCGCATGTAAAAAAAATGATAAATTCTGATCCACAGACGTGCGTATGTCATGATCATTTTGTTGGACTTATTTATGGGCCGAGTCTATTTGTAAGAGCCCGAACTACTTAACGAGTTGACTCAATTTGGATTAATAGAAAAAGGATTATAAAAAACAATTTTTAAGTGAAGTATAGATAAAATTGATATTTAATAACAAATTCCTGAAATGTATTCTTTTAGATTTTTATTTTTAAAAGTCAGGATCACTAATTATAAAATTTGTCGTGCGATTTTTGACTCAATTATTGTGTACCATCTTTTATATTTTAATTAATAAAAGTGTGATTACTGAAATATCATGATGAACATTTAAAAAGAAAATGGCAATAAATCATATTAGACATTTCAATGGGAATGATCACGTACATGTACATTCATATGTTCTTAAAATTTATTAGTACTACTTTTTTTTTTTTTTAATAATTACTAGTTAAATTGATGATCAAACATATGGTGAAGAAGCATTAAGTATACAAGTGATGAGTAGATAGTAGTTGGTGAATTGGAGTTGATTTGATGTAATAAAGATGGAGTGATAAATTAGAATGAGTTGTCTACCGTCTCTCATCTGTCTCTGCCCCTCCCATTTACTGCCTTGACCAATGCTGCTCTCCTAATTACTCCCCTTTCCTTATTTGCATTGCACACATTTAATGCATTGTTATATTATCATACTATATTATCCACTTATTTTATTTTTGTTCTTTGCGCATCGGTCGGTATAAATTTAATTGTTGTAGTTTATTTTACATTTTTCAAACTTCTCACTTTGACCAATGCTTGTAAACGTTTTAATTATTCATATTATCGTATTTTATTAAAAATATTCAATTTTCTCTAAAAAAAAAAAAAATCTTGAGAAGGTGTGATGCAGTTTTTGTCTTAATTATTTGCATTCATTAAAAAAAATCCACTCCAATGTTTTTAATCACTATTTTTTAGCTTAGATATTATTATAAAATAGAAAGAAAATGTTGAAAGAAACAAATGATTGCTTTTTTTCCTTATTTGCAATAGATAGCGCTTGAATTTAACAGGTAAGGATTTAATTAGAATAGGTCCCATCCCCATCCCAGTAGTTAATAAATGATTAGAAAGTAGTTCGAAAACAAATAGTCCAGTAATTGAATTTGTTTAAAAAGGAAAATAGAGATTCAACAGGATCTCTTCACTTACAAACAATAGTTGGCAAGAGAGAGAGAGAGAGAGAGAGAGATGGAGCACAGAAGAGTGTGTGTGAACGGCATAAACATGCACGTGGCGGAGCAAGGGAAAGGCCCTGTGGTGCTATTCCTCCACGGCTTTCCCGAGCTTTGGTACACCTGGCGCCACCAGATCCCCGCCTTCGCCGCCCTCGGCTACCGCGCCGTCGCTCCCGACCTTCGTGGCTTCGGCGACACCGATGCGCCGTCCGACGTCTCCACCTACTCCTGCCTTCATGTCGTGGCTGACTTGGTGGCGCTCATACAATCCCTCGGCGGCGGCGAACCGGTTCTCCTGGTTGCGCATGATTGGGGCGCCATGCTTGCCTGGTATCTCTGCCTTTTCCGACCCGATTTAGTCAAGGCTTTTGTCTCCCTAACGGTGCCGTTTCGCCCTAGGCATCCCAAGCTAAAACCCATCCAGACCATGCGAGCTTTCTTCGGAGATGATTATTACATGTGCAGATTCCAGGTTAATTTCCCAATCCTTAATCATGCACCATTTTAATAACTAATTTAGTTTAATCAAACATTAATTTATTCACATGTTTAATAATTTTTAAATGGTTCCATGGTGCTACTATATATAAGTGCAACCCTGAATATAATGATATTTTTCATACTATGAATAATAAATTCAATAACACTTGTATACGGCTTTCAATGATTTATCTCTCTGATTGGAATTTTTAATGATTAATATGTGATTTTTTTCTACAAAAATTCTACTGTACAATATAAGTTAGAAATAATACTACTTCATATACTAAGGGAAGAGTGAAATGTGTGTACATAGATGGAGTTGCAGGAGTGTGTGGTTATTAGGTGTAGTAGTTTTCGAGTATTAGTTGAATTAATTACTCCTAATAAAAATGAGAGGTGGATGAGATCAAACTGTTGTATTCATTGTGCATCATCTGTCCCATATTGCCTTGCCTTTAAGTCTCATTAAATTTTCCCTTGAATCTCCTCCTCAATTTTGTCACACGTGAATTTCATCAAAGTCCACATGTATTTGAGTTTTCAGATTAGACTATTAACATATAATTAGATCTTCAAAAAAAGTCCACATGTATTTGAGTTTTAAGATTAGACATTAACATCTAATTAGATCCGTAACTAATGACATGTAATTAGGAAGCTGAAATGGAATCAGAAATGGGGGAATACGGGGCAGAAGCGGTGATCAAGAAAATCCTAACGGAGCGATCACCGGGTCTGCCCCGCCTACCCAAGGAGAAGCCGTTCGGATGCGACATCCACAGCATCAAACTGCCTCAATGGTTTACCGAAGAAGATCTCAAATACTACGCCAGCAAGTACAACCAAACGGGCTTCACCGGAGGACTCAACTATTACCGCGCACTAGATTTGTATTTCTCGTCTCGTCTCATTTACACCCCTTACTCATTATTGTTTCCAAGCATTAATTAGAATTGAGGGGTGGTGCAGGAACTGGGAGATGACAGCAGCGTGGACAGGAGCAAAGGTGAATGTTCCAGTGAAATTCATAGTGGGGGATTTAGACATGGTGTACAACACGCCTGGAGTGAAGCAGTACGTCCATGGAGGTGGTTTCAAGAATGATGTTCCACTGTTGGAGGAGATTGTGGTGATGGACAACACTGCTCATTTTATCAATCAAGAGAGACCTCACGAGGTTAATGACGCCATCCATCGATTTTTTACCAAGATAACTAA
Organism: Pogostemon cablin; assembly: GCA_023678885.1. Lineage (NCBI taxonomy): Eukaryota > Viridiplantae > Streptophyta > Magnoliopsida > Lamiales > Lamiaceae > Pogostemon > Pogostemon cablin. The sequence continues at coordinate 31,296,531 of CM042952.1, read as the reverse complement.
TTAATGCAATCTACTATACCTCTCTTTCATGTCTACTAATTCTAAATTGGTAATTTCAGTTTTGGTATGATATTGTATTCTTGATTTAATAAGATCATGATCATCGCATGTGTAATTTATGTTCAAATGTCAAATTTGTGTATGTGTCGTCTTGATCGGATTCCAATTCCATCGGCATAATATATGAGCTTAAATTGTTTATTGCAGATGGGATATATCCTTATCTTGTGTAATATGATCATGATATTTATATATAAACAAAAGCTAGAGTGAATTAATTTGATTCTCATGTTTTCGATAAATATTACTCATGTTTTTGTAGGTTGACAACACATATACATTAGAAAATAATTAAGCAATACTTGAGTTTTCATAACCTTCCAAGAATGAGAATTCCTTGTGATAACTAAAGATAACGACAGGTCATGGGATCACTTGTTCCAGCTTCATGGTTGACACAATTCCTCCTGTTAACACCACATCACATCCTAATAAACTGGATTCTCTTTATTAAACTATTGTATTATGTGCACCATTAATTCTCCTATAGATGTAGTGTCGAGACTTAAGTACTCTTGAGTGACCCAGTTAGATTCCATTTGAAGTGAAGAGTAATAAGAAGTTTCGGAGATAGGAGGGAATATGGGTGCTTGGTGAACTAACTACTAACTATATTAAAAACTAATTTTGTCCGATAAAAAAAAACTTAAGTACTCCTTTAAAAACATGGAGTATTAAATTAAATTCATGAAAATAACTAATAATTTTTTTTTAAAAAATTGTTATATTTGGGGAAACAGTAGTAATTAATTTGAATTTTAACTTGCAAGTTATAAAATGCTCATAAATGCATTTGAAATTTCAAGAAAACCTACAAGTACTGGAACATCCAAATATTGGCATCCACATTAGTACAGCTATAAAAACATCACCAAATTAGGTTTATAATGGAACTCAAAATCTCTCATATTCTACATTAATTAATAATTCATCAATGGTTGCGGTGGACTTCGTTGTTGGCATCATAGGTTCATTTCTTAATTAATATGCCCACACACTTATACATATACTATATATCATTAAATATCTAATTACAATTACATTTTCTGATTTTATTGATGAATTACAGGCAACATTGTGTCCATAATAAATTTTGCCTCTTCAATGTGAGTAACCATCATCTTATTGATTATTACCCACTACTATTTATTACCTACGTATTCATTAAAATTAGTTGCGGATGGTCTTGAGTAATCCAGAGGGTATTTTAGTAATTTTGGGGGTGGATGTTTGATTAAGAGGGACATTCAAGGAAATAGTGAAGAAGAAATCGTCGGAGAATTACAAAGGCGTGCCGTATGTAACCACGCTTCTGAGCACCAGCCTGTGGGTGTTGTACGGATCACTCGACCCTGACGATGGTGTCCTGATTACCACAGTCAACGCCGTTGGTGTCGCCTCCCAATTAGCCTACCTTGCTCTCTTTCTCTTCTATGCTTCCAAGGACAGAAAGGTCCATTCACTCCACCTTTTATCAACACAAGAATATTAGAGCCAAAAGCTCTTGTGCATGGGAACACAAGAATAAAGTGTCTCATCTTTTTTCCTTCATATTCTATTTAATCCTGTGTATTGATGGGGTTTAAATTGGAACATGGGGACATGGTATCCCAGGGACACAATAGCTTCGCTCTTAAATTAATTCTCCTTGATCCTTCAGGTGAAGTATTTGGGGTTTGTTGTTTTGGATTTGGTGTTACTGGGGATAGTAGTAATTGCCACTCTACTTGCATTCCATGGGCATTCAAGACGCGTTTTTACTTTCACCGTTGCAATGTACGCTGCTCCTTTATCAGCTGTGGTAACAAATCAATTTTCATGCTTGTAACTTACTTTTACAATAATATTCACCTCGTTTATAAGCTTAAGTTACGTGATGGTATCATGTTTAAGGCAAGGGTGATTATATATGCCATTTTTTCTCTCTTTCACTCTCTTCGTCAATGCAGCCGTTTGGTCTGCCTTCGCTATCCTTGTAAAAGACTATTATGTCCTCGTAAGCTTAATTGATTCACTATTATAGTTATTTAATTTCCCTGTTTTGGATGTAATAAATAAAGTAGATATATAAAATTATTTCTATATATCTTCAGGTTCCAAATGCAGTTGGAGTCGTGTTAGGTTCGCTGCAGCTTGTTGTTTACTTAGTATACATGACCAAATCTTCTACTATCAACGATGCAGTGGCAGATGAAGAAAAACAGGATCTCGAGGAGGGCAAATGTGGAATATTGCGATAAATTTTGGCTCTCTCTGTAACTTTCAGTTGTAATTTAGAAATTTGATTCTTTTTTTTAACTATCAAAAACTGTTTGAGCCAGTTAATCCACTGCCAATAGGGGCATTTTTGTCTTTAAAGTGCCTTGAAAAGAATTAGGACCGAATTACTACAATAATCACATGATGTGGAATGTTGTCAAAAGTCCTGCCCCGATTGTACAAATTGCGTTTAATTTCAATTTCATAGTATTTTTTCTAGTGTTATACTCTTTATTATAAAAAATTATATTCTTGCTATTTTAAAAAAGAAAATTAATTTTTTTAATTAATGTTAATTCTCTTTATATTCCGATCAATATTTTTAATAGTAAAAATATATATCTTCTTATATCTTGAAGAAAAAAAAATATTATACACCCCAAAATGTTGAGGGGGTATCTTTTATTAATATCTTGTGTATGGGTCTTTAATGGGTTGTTTCTCTCATTATAAATCACTATTCTCGTTATAAAAAAAATTAACTGCCAGTGAGTTGATGTTGATGACACAATATCACAGTATACAGTATTCCCTTTTAGCTAAATCATACTAAATTTTATGATGATAGAATTCGTAGACGTATGGTATTAATATGGTTAGAAATCGACTACTCAATAGTTTAGGAAGTGTTTATACAATGATGACATAGGAGAAATAATTGATTACCATGAATTCATTGAAATCGAGTTTAGTACGACATAAAGAGCCAAAAAAATCCTCATCCAAAAATAGATGATGGAGAGAGGTTGAATGTATTCTTCCCCATTTGTGAGCTAATTAAGTAAATAATAATAGAGGAAAAGGGTATTGAAAATTGAAATAAGTCTAAAGTTAGGAAGACATCAAAAACAAAGTTCGCTTGAAAAAGGTTGCTCCACTCCAATCACCCAACTATGTCATGTGCTGCTTTTCCTTTTTATTAATTTGGACCCTAAATTTTATGATGAATTGCTCTAAATGCATTTTTTTTAAAGAAAATAATATTAGTTCAAAATGAAGGTGATGGATTTTAAATCGGTGAAGGACACCATTATTAATTCAAATAATTTATCATCCATTATTAATTTTTGTTCTTAAAATCAAACGCAAGCTCTATGAAAAAGACATTTAGCAAATTATGTCGTGAAAATATAATTGTTGAGACGGGAGTCAAATATTTTACCTGAAATGGGTAGTGAAAAATACTCAGTTTTATTTAATCGAAGTTGAAAAAGTAGTGTGACAATTTTAAAGTTGGCTAAAAACTGATCACATGCTCCAAATTAATTATGCTGTGAAATTTAAATCACACCACATGATGATGCATTTTCAGCTTCCACACCAACAGAATCATCCAATTATATCCTTTTTTTTCACTTTCTTTATTCATTGCAAAATCGGGTTTTCTAAAAATATCAAACATTATAATTATAACTTGCATGAATTGAGAATCAAAACCCTAAATAAATAAATTTAAAATCATTAAGAATAAGTAATACTCCCTCCGTCCCGGAGTTAAGTTCACCGACACTGTAAATACGGAGTTTAAGAAAAGTTGTTTTTTGACTAACTTTATTGACTTTTGAGGGGTATTGTGGTATTTTTATGTAATAAATAAATTATAAAGTATATTATGTGCGTTAGGCGAGAGTGATATTTTTGAAATTAAGATAACTTTTGAGGTTGTTGGTTAATGTGAAGTTTCCTTTTTTGAGTGGTGAACATAAGTGTGGAACGGACGAAAACGGAAAGTATGAAGATAAGTATGGGACGGAGGGAGTATACTGTATATCCTACACCTTACAGCTAAAATAAAAATAGGAATGTTTTGTGGTATATAAGTCACTTAAAAAACTGTTTTTTACCAATGAAATATTCTGTTTGTAAAAACCTTAATTCCATTGTTAAATTGATTACTAACAAATTAGCAACGAATCCGTTGGTAAAGTAGTGGTTAATAAAATTTTAGCAAAAATTCAATTTAATTAATAATTCATTGCTAATAATTCCGTTGGTAATTTATATAATGATTTTCTTGGTAATTCGTTGGTAATTACAAACAGATTGAATTCTAATGGTAAAATAGAGAGTAAATATATTGACATTCCAATTTTAAAAGAAAAATGTCATTTTTATTGTCAATTAATTAGTAATTATCAAATGATTAAATTCCGTTGATAAATTCTGTTAAAAAATATTTTTTTAGTGAGTATTTGTGTAGATAAATGGAATATATATATATATATAAATTAGGTGGACAAGTGTGAAATACTAATAATTAAGGAGAGTTTGGATTCTCCACGGATTGAATGGGTAATTGAAGTGGAAGTGGGCATGTTTTGTAAAAGTTTGATGGCTACTTCCCACAAAATCTTACCGACATTTGTCTAGTATCATCATACTTGTCACATCTCAACCATATCTCTTGCCACGCATGCCTCCATCACAACATCAATTTTGATTAACCACCCTCCAAAATTAGAAAATTCAAAATTTCTTTTTAACCACATATTTATGGAAAGGGAGATACATTCGAATGCATTAATGAAAAGAGTATAAATGCTACGTAAAAGCGAGTATAGGTGCTTCCTTATGAATAACATATTTTCAATATTTTATTGAATGTTATTTTTCAAAATATGAAGTGTAATTAAAGAATAATATGTAATAGTGTCCTGTGTAAAAGTATAATACTCTCCCTGTAGTCCGACTCAAAAGTACTGATTTTTCTATCTTAGAAAAATAAAATTTACACACTTAACTAATACAATTAACTATTATATATTAAATAATAATATTTCTTAATTTATTTGTAAAAAACAAATGGTACCCGTGGACGACATTAAAGAGTGTTATTCTTAGTACAAAGAAGGGTAATTACCTTCTATCTGGTTGTCCATATATGGAGTAATTTATTTACTACTCAGTCTAACAAGTGCAAAGGTTTAGTTTAATTTTAAGGAATTTTAGGTAACTTCTACAAGAACGTTAGTATAATTCATTAATGAATCCACTCAAGTGATTGTATTGTTATTTTTAGAAATGCATATATGGAGTGAAATGATTTTTAATCATGTGTAGTGTAGTGTAGTGTTGGATTTATATAGAGTTATAAAGAAAGGGGAGAAAAAAACACTTTTTATAAAAAAGTGAAATAAGGAATAAAAAAGGTGAATGTGGCAACATCCTGATGAAGAGAATGAAAATAGTGTTAACAAAAGTAGAAATTCTCTTAAACCTATTCCATGCTTTCTATCTTTAAATACTGCCTTCCTACCATTCATTTTATTCTTCTCTAGTCTTCTCTCTTACATTATATAACCTTCCATCACACACACACACACGTATAAGAGACTAGACTACTAGGCCATGGCTACCTTAAGCTTCGTTCTTGGAATTATTGGTAATTATTTCCCTAGTAATTCTCTCTGGAATTAATATATATATATATATATTGATGATGATTAAATGATGAGTTGTACTTGCAGGAAACGTGATTTCCATACTCATGTTTGCGTCACCAATGTAAGTTTATTTTTTATAAGTATGTATGAATATCCATGATGCAGCTAGCAAGATTATATGTGTGTGATTATATATAGAAAAACATTTAAAGAGGTGGTGAAGAAGAAATCAACAGAAAACTACAAGGGAGTGCCATATATAACGACATTGTTGAGCACGAGTCTATGGACTTTCTACGGGCTTCTTAAGCCCGGAGGGCTTTTAATTGTCACGGTCAATGCTGCCGGTGCTGCAATGCACATTCTTTATGTCTCCCTCTTCCTCATTTATGCCCCACAAAATATCAAGGTATTAATTTATCCTATCCTATCCTATCCTTTAGGGTTTGAAAGAAATTAGTACAAGAGTAGTGATCTGATGTGATGATGCATGAGTTTGTAGGTGAAATCTTTGAAGTTGGTTGGAGCCGTGGATGTAGTGTTTCTTGGAGGGGTAATAGTGGTAACCCTTTTTGCCATTCCAGGGGCTCACATGAGGCTCACTCTGGTGGGCCTTCTTTGCGCTGGATTAACTGTTGCCATGTATGCTGCCCCCCTCTCTGCCATGGTACCTTTTTTTATTGTCTGAATCTCTTATTACATTTTGGTGTTGGTTATGAACCATTGGATGAAATTATACAAAAGGAAAATATCAGTGCTAATAAAAAATGTTCAAATTTTCCTCCTTCACACGTGTCACTCATTTAACGAACTTCAAGCCTTGCATGTGGAACCCTGGACCTTTGTAAACCATGTGCTCTGATACCATGTTAAACGATCATCTCATCTAAAAGCTTAAGCTGATAGAGAGGAGAGTCGTTTAATATTTAATTAAGACACTCTAACATCTCCTAATAAATTTATTGTAGAGAACAGTGATCAAGACAAAAAGTGTGAAGTACATGCCATTTTTTCTTTCCTTTTTCCAGTTTCTTAATGGGGCCATCTGGTCTGCCTATGCACTCCTCGTTCAAGATTACTACGTTGGGGTAAAATTTTCTTATTTTTTTTTATTACATTCATCATTATTATTTTTTTGTTGTTACACCACTTCAACCAAGAGTCGCATATAATAAGAGCCTACGATTATAGTATCTCATAATTATTTTAGTAAAAGAAAAACTGAAGTATGATGGAGTGGAATGGATGATGTGTAGGTGCCAAATGGGATTGGATTCTTGTTGGGCTCGGCCCAATTGATTTTGTACATGATCTACAGAAACAAGTCCACGTCGGATGAATCCGCGGAGAAAAAGGATGACGAAGGATCGGCCCACCTCTTCAAAAGCGCTATTCAAATGAACGATTTCAATAAAAATGATGATGAAATGAACACGAGTACTCGAAGCCTTTACAAAGGGAATAGCCTTCCAAAGTCATCCAGTATTCGACAGTACAGCCAAAATATTATGAAGACATTTTCCTTGAGCCCACAAGAGTTGGATCAATTGACACTAAAAGACATTGAAAAAGGTCTTAAAGAAAGCCCATAGATATTTGGGCCTTCATCTCACTTTATTGATGGCCCAAATGATTTTCTACATAAGTAGGCTTTTGATAGTTAGTCCTATATCCTTCTCTCAAGATGCACCCCACGTGCTTACTTTGATTTCTCTTAGTTTACATTGGAATCTAGGGCTTTGAATTATATGTAAAGTTATATTTAGATTAAAGGTTTTAATTAGAAAAATAATTTTTATGTGTGTATAATGGGATTATTATAGATATATGTAATGTATATGTGCATAATAATAGGAAAAGAACAAAAGAGCAGAAATGATAGGTATGCAAAGTAGCAAGATTAGGCCCCTCTGGTGATCAACATTTGGCGTCATCTACAAAATTAATTAACGCACCACTTGGATATTTCATTGATTTTTATTTCTTTTATATAATTATATTTATATACATATAGAGCCTTTTAAATATTTCCATTTATAAGAGATCACCCTATCACCACTCACGTCCTTATCGTTTATGTGCATATATACTCTTACTCAATTACCCACCCTTTTTTATTGAATACACACTCCTTATTAAATACACATCCTTTTTTAATTTTTTAAATCTTAATTTTATTTAATACACCCATAAAAACTCAAATCTACCCTTTTTTAATTTTATGATTATACACACCCCATAATATATATAATTGAATCTCCGTCATGAATCCATAATCGTTGCAGTACAGTTTCTCTCAGAATTCTGATCGTTGGTCTTTTGACGGAGATTTCGTTGTAAGAGAGATTCACGTTGTCAAAACAGCTCGATTTTAATTCATTTTATGCATTCGAGAAAAAAATTATGTATTCATCAATGGAGTAAAAAATTTAAATACACGTGTAATCATAAAAATCTGCTCATATATAACATTTATGTTAATTTGGATAAATGGGGTGAAAGTGATGCTAATTAAGCAAAATTAAATTTGAAAAATTGTACGAGTCACATACGTTTGTAGTAGTTGAACGTTATCACCCCCCCCCCCCCCCCCCCCCCCCTCATCTCTATTTTTTGCGATGATGATCAACAGCTGGGAGGGAGAATGTCGATAATGCAGGATTAAGATATCTTTCATGTTTATTGATAAATGAACAAATCCGTAAAATTCGAAAATGCAGGTTTTTTTTAATATTAGATTATTATAAAATATAAAATAAGGGTATGCATTTAATAAATTAAGGATATTTTAGATATTTTAAAAATATATGTTTTAATTATATATTAATATGGTGTGCATTTAATAAAAAATGAGGTGTGTATTTAGTGAGACACCTACCTTTATTATGAGATTGAAAAGAGATGATCATTCCTCTTTTAGAAATAATAAATAAATAATACCTTAGCAAAGTTCAAATTTAATGGTTGAAAGATTTATATAATTAATAAAAATATCAAATTTGGTTGAAAAAAAATATATTCTTGATACGTGCTCGTATGTTATAGTATAAGTCATCTAAGATTATTTATCTCATTAGTATGATTTGCAAACTACCACGTAAAATAAAATTTTAAAAATTAATCAAAATGGGTTGACTTGGGTGACCAAGATCACTCATATATCACCCTCTCTCTCTATATATATATATAATTTATAATTATTTTGTTTTCATCACGATGCAAGATTAAAAGAGACTAAGATCAATGGTTCCTAGTGAACTGTGATAACATAAATATGACCACATATGAATTATCAAAATTTAATAGTATATATATATATATATATATATATATATATATATATATATATATATATATATATATATATATATATATATATATATAATATTTAATTGAGACTACAAATTATCCTCTTCTTCATTTTATATATACTCCATTTATTTAAAAGAAAAGATGGAAGACATGGGCCATATTTTGCTGTATTAAATCACGAGTGTGTTATTAAGTGATGGGTCAGCAAAGATTTCCGTATCTCAATTATATTAAATTAATGCAGCTAGATTATTAATTAATTTTCCTGACAGCTGTAGTTGAAACGTTGACGCAGTAATTTAATTACGCCTCTCTGTACGTGAACAAACTATATATATCATTTTTTTCCTCTTAAAAACTTATAATAATAATTCACGTGAATTGTGCTTTGACGTACTTTGCTAATAAAAATTAAAATTGAAAAGGTAATTATGCCTTAATTAATCACAAGATTTAATTCACACTTTTTTGCAAACTTGTGAATGCGTTGAACTCGAATAGTTCGTACTTTAATATTTTTTCAAATATTAAAATTTGTTTATAAATATACTTTGAGACTATATATATATACAAGGTAAATATGATGACAAACTATAGTGTGAAACTTCTCTGTGCATGGGAAAATTAATTTATTATTTTTACCTAATTAAGTAGTACTATTTAATAAGAACGTGAAGATAGTTTATAGAGTAATATATTATTCTATTGTGTTGGAGTCACTAGCTGAGAATTAATATCTAATATAAAAGAATTTGATATTCTTTTAGTATACGCGTGCTTTTATTCAATAATATATATTTTTTAATAAATATATAATTTTTTTATATTTAATTTTTCATTAAAAATTAACAAAAAATTCATTAAAAAAAATATAAGTTATTATTCATTAATAGTGCATAAATTCTGAATGTTTGTTAAAACTTTCTTGAAAAAATACTCCTGTATCTAAATATTTGTTTCTGTTCCTTATATTTTGGACCCAAGCATGTACTATATATATATAGGGATTCAATAGTATTTTATGAAAGAAAAAAGAGAGAGAGAGAGAGAGAGATTAATAAAAAATTTCAAGTTTAATAATTGTGCAATGTGAAAAGAGGTAGCCTTGAGCGTTGAAAACCAAGTGTTTAGGACATCAATATAAAACGTGCAGACTTGTGTCCAATATTACAACAATTCTCATGAAATAAATATCTTTCCTCTCTCAGGTTTTGCAAAGATCTCCCAATGGATGAATTACTTATTTTGGTTGGGCTTATAGGTATGTACATATACACATACCATGAATATGCATGTGAGAGATGATGATGAATAAATATTGTGCTTACAATCTATGTCATATGTTGTTACAGGAAACATAATCTCTGTTCTTGTGTTTCTTTCACCAGTGTAAGTAGTGTATTTAATTAGTAGGGTTGCATGATTAGATGGTAGTTAATGTTGATAATTTGGTTACAATATTAATGCAGGAAGACATTTGTTCGGATTGTGAAACACAAGTGTACGGAAGAATTCGAGAGCTTTCCATACATTTGCACTCTGCTGAGTGCATGCCTTTGGGTCTACTATGGCATCACCAGGCCCGACTCTTTTCTCGTCGCCACTGTCAATGCTTTCGGAATCTTCGTTGAGATCGTATACATCTCTATCTTTCTTCTCTATGCTGCCTCTCCATCCAAAAGGGTATGCATGCATTTTTGAGTATGTAAATGCATCCAATTAATAAAACTATGGGTACATTAATTTTGAGTAGATACAACTATATGGTGGGTGCAGAGAAGGACAGCAATAATGTTAGTGGTTGTAGATGTGGGGTTTTTGGTGGCAGCTGTAGTACCAACTTATTTGATGATGAATGCCAATGGGGACGCCAAGATTTATGCCATTGGATTTATGGCTTCTATTCTCAATGTTATCATGTATGCTTCTCCTCTTGCAGCCATGGTTAGTATTATTTCTTTTTCTTTTTCTTTTTCTTTTTTCTTGGACTATTAATTAACCACCTGAGATTACTCAATACTTGTGCTAATTTAATTATAATTATATCTCCAATTTAATTATAAATCATGGTGGTTGCTTTTACGTGATTTCCAATTTATTGTTACTATCTATTTTTGTATTTTCTGAAAATGGTGTACCCCACCATTAGGGGCCTCCACCACTCCTGCCCTGGGGATTGGTGGAGGAGGTAAATCGCAGGATGTGCCTCTCAAGTGGCTTATAGGGAGGGCTCACTATTAAACTTGTGCTTGCAAGGGGTCAAATCTATGCCAAAGGCAGGATTCGAATCCCCACACCTTGCAGCAACTAAGCTCAGCTGGAAGGTTTTTCCACCCTCTCCTCTACCACTTGGCTATACCCTGGGGCTTTTTTTTTTTTTTTTTTTTGTCTTTTCTTATAGTATAATCGATAAGTCCAATTGTTTCTCAATTGAATGTTATTTCCTCATTTAATATATTAATCTCACATACTAACCCTAGCTACATCTTATTTATAAGTTGTGTTGCTGTGTATATATATATGACATTTATTATACTCCATGTTCAACCATGTTAATTGTAATTAATTAATTTGCGTGAAGAAATTAGTTGTGACAACCAAGAGTGTGGAGTATATGCCTTTCCTTCTTTCATTCTTCTTATTCTTAAATGGAGGGGTTTGGACTTTCTACGCCATTCTTGCGCACGACTTCTTCCTTGGTGTAAGTTACATTTTCTTATTTATTTTCATAAATATATCTAAATATCTCTGCTAATTTGACCTGGCATATAACTATAAGTTTGAATTTAATCAAATAATTAAAGAGTTCAAAATTATTAATTCATCATCACCACCTTTCAATAACTTTTACATTTTCTTCTAGGTTTTTTCAGTATTCATTTTGAAGTTTTTTTTAATTTAAGGCTGAAAAAATCAAATGGAAAAACTATCAATTTGTGGTTTAAATTACTTTTTTTTATTAATTAGGAGCCTAAATTATATAAAATTATCTATTCGTAACTTGAATTTGTCACATATAATTTCATATTTTATCAATTTAGATTTTATATATTTTAGACCCAAACTGATAGTTTAATTATTTTACTTACCTTAGATTCAAAAAACTTGAATTATAGTTTTCCTTTTTCATGTGTGTGTGAAACAGGTACCAAATGGGATTGGATTCATGCTGGGAGTAGTTCAATTAGTGTTGTACGCAATATACAGCACTAAATCATCCAACAATTTGCCACACAAAGACCCCTTGCTTCCTTTTTCGGATGAAAATTAATTTGATTTTAATTTCATATATATATTCCATTCACCATTTCCTTGCTTTCAATAATATTCTGTTTATTCTTTGTTGGGTTAATTCAAATGTCAATCTTTTCTTTTTAAGTAACGTGTTTTACTATATATATATATATATATATATATATATATATATATATATATATATATATATATATATATATATTAGTTAATGATTGACTAATTACACCCAAGTTTGTTCTATTTCTCAAGTCAAGACGATTGCAACATTAAAAAAAATATAAATTAATTAAGTACTCAACCTTAGACTAATGGATTATGAGCGGTTTGTTTAATATGCGAGAATAATTAAGGAGTTGATTTCCCAATTAATTGATTTAGTCTTTATGAAATAATCTCATGGCCCATGGGCTCATTAGATCGGCCCTTTTACTTCTGCCCAATGTCAAAAACTATATATGCTCTCTCTTTCGAAGTCTGAAAAACTATTAGCATTATTATTTAAAAGAAGAAATAATATTAGTTGGTGATCTAAAATATTACCTTGTGTGCGATAAATATTAAGTATATGATTTGAAAAAAGTAATATTTCCAAAAAAGGGGCTGATTCTATACAAGTATTTAGTCTCCATTTTTTGTACATGGGGGTAGTTATTATAGTGTAATGGGTAAGAGATTATGTTGAAAATGGAGACAAGTAGAAGAAGAGGTGTTTAGTTGGACAGCAGGGTTGGGTGCCATCATCTTCACATGTCACCACATTAATCCCACTGTCTTCTCAACAACATACACACACACCCCTTAACCAATAGATACATCTTTCTTGACTAATATTAACACACCATCCCTCACTTTCATACACAACTGCTGTTCTATCAGCTGGTTCCAATTCTAGGAGGCTGTCAGAGAGAAAGATAAGTGAGATAATGTAAGAATATATTATACAGAAATATCAGAGTGAGTTACCTTCTTCAGAGGTGTCTTCAAATTGCCTAATGCAGGTTTTAGTATCTCAAATGAACAAATCAGTGATTCATCCACATTTAAAAGTGCACCTGCATTATCGAATTCTCCTCCGTAGTTTGGAGCTGAAAATATCGTCACCAGTCGTCTCTTCGCGAAGAACTCATATCCGTCTTCCACTACCTGCAATGCAATGCAAACTAACCAGTATCAACACACCCCATGCATCATCCACATCACAAACTCACTACCATACTTTTACCTGATGACCCCTACAAATGAGGTCCAGATTATTCTTCTCCAAAAACTCAGCAACAACATCTGGTCCAAAAGTACACGACACGCCCCTACCGCTATCCGCCCAACCCTTTGTTCTGGGATCCGGATCAGCCCACAGCAGATCACACAACAGACCGCTATCTGGAATGTCTGTAGGCCGTGGAATCTCGTTGATTTCATCTAGATTTTTCAACTCAGGAGAAATCCCACCGTGCATGCAAATTATCTTCTCGTCTATAAGAGCAGAAACGGGCATGCAATTAAAGCAGTCGGTGAATATCTTCCACAGCCGAACATTGAATCTCCTCTTGCATTCGTCGTAAAATCCATAAACACGGTTGATTTTGGCATCTTCGTGGTTCCCCCGCAAGAGAAATATCTTATCTGGATACCTTACTTTATAAGCCAATAGCAAGCATATTGTTTCCAAACTCTGCTTCCCTCTGTCGACATAATCTCCGAGAAAGAGGTAATTTGCAGCAGGGGGATATCCACCGTATTCAAACAGAGTCAAAAGGTCGTGGTACTGTCCATGTATATCACCTGTAAGAATATGCTGCAGTTATAACAAATAGGATAGCCTACAATTCATAATTGTAAATCAACAATATAAAGTTTTTGTAGCTAGTTAACTTGAATTGTAATTAACTGCCTTCACTATCTTTTCTCAGTTCCCAATTGAACCTAATATAAAGCTACAAGTGCTCACATTGTCTAAAAAGCTAATGTCTTTGGGTCTTTGTCTTTATGACAAGTGCCAATTCAACAAGCCAATATAACTCACCTTACGAAGATAAAATAACAGATTCAAACAAATTCTGTACAAATTTTCCAAATTTAATGCATGAAAGACTGATATGGTGAGAAGAGCATAACAGAGATTACTAAGGTGGAAAGAAAAGGATGACTTGACTTAAAGTTAAGAATGCCTAAAGCCCATTAAAGTAGTCGTCTTGACTGTAATAAAATGGAAATGAGCCTCTCCTCGGACAAATAATATCCAAATAGCAAAATGTTGTATTGCACGAGCATAGCAATTACAACCAGGGTACTAAAGAAAGCACATATATCATGTAATAGAAAACAACAATTATGTCTCCATCATGATTAATCACAGAGAATACTCGTGATCATAACAATACTAGAAAGATACAAACTTCATAAAGTGAAAAAAAATAGTCTTATTTAAATATATATATGGAATATTGAAACAGAGCACATGATTTATTAACACAACCGAGGGGGGAAATGTAATATATTAAACATAAACGCCATAACTTAATTACAAAACAATCACAAAATCAGGACATCCATGTTGACTTTGTTTCTCCTCAGAGAGGCAAAGATTGTCAATACCCCCAACTTAAAAAATGTAGACCTAAAAACACTTTCTTGATCAAAATCAAGACCAATGAATCAAAAAATGTATGCCCCTATATATGTAACACATAACATCGAAATTCGAAAAGAAAACACACAAAATCTAACGGTGAGAGAGAGAGAGGGAGACCGCAGATCCTGATAGGGGCCTGAATGGGGAGGAGATTGGGCTGAGAGAGGAAGATTTGGCGGGCGTTGACGCAGAGCTGTCGGATCTCCACCTCCGACAACTGCACCTGTTTCCCTCCTTTCCCTTCGAGTAAACGCCTGATTATATCATCCAACACCCCCTCATCCATCATACCCTCCATTGTCATCATCTTTAATTTTGTTCCGAAATCAATCAAATAGGGCAAGGCAAGAAAAGAAGAGGGGTGTCATGTACTTGGGCGTTTGGTGCTGGATTAGATTTTGTGGATTGAAAGGGAAATGAGAGATGATGATCATTATTGTAATCGTGAAGCAAACTAAAGTAGTGGTAAATTCCTTGTGTTTATTTTAGTAATATTGTTTGATTTTCTTGGTTTGGTTTAACTTATTATTATATGATTTGGTGGCCTCATTCATTTGCCCATATGCTCATTCACTCTCGTATCCCTTCGTTTCTCTCTCTCCTTTGTTCATTTCTTGTTGTTTGAGTTATTCAATTGTTGATTTAATCAGACATGATTACGACTACGGTTAGGTAGTTCGCAAAATATAAATATTTAATTATTCTTGTTGGGCCGGCCCACTAAACCTGGAAGCCCATCTTATTCTAATTGGGCTTCATGTGGTTCCCTCCCTCCCCCCCGTGCCATGTACTTTGCATGACCGTTTTGTCCTCCGACAGTTGTGCTGATCTCAAAACTCATCTAAAAATCTCTAATTCTATAAATGAATCCCAAGTGTAGTAATTACTTGCAACATTTATCTGATAATCATGGATAAAATGTCCATCTTCGAACAAACAACACTGTCTGAAATGCTGGCATTCTCCTTCACCTACTTAGCAGCTGCCCTTGCGTTTCTCACCCTCATCTACTTCATCTACAAACCCCACCCTGTTTACCTCATCGACTTCAAATGCTGTCAGCCACCTCCCAATCTCAGAGTCCCTCTCAGCTCTTTTATCGAACACCTGGAGATCAGCGGCCAATGGGACAGAGAATCCATCGATTTTCAGAAGAAGGTCATGGAAAGATCTGGAATTGGCAACGAGACCTACTTATCCAGCGGGATGCAGCAGCTCCCAGCTGACCGGTCTCTCTCTGCAACCATGGAAGAATTTCAGACCGTCATTTTCCCCATGGTCGAAAATCTCTTACAAGAACAGAGTGTTGACCCCAGAGCAATCGACGTTGTGATCACCAACTGCAGCCTAACTTCCCCAACTCCATCTCTGGCTTCACTCATAATCAACAAATTCAAGCTTAGAATCAATGTGAAGAGCTTCAATCTGTCGGGTATGGGTTGCAGCGCTGGCATTCTGTCGATAAACTTAGCTAAAGACATCCTTAAAGTTCACAAGAACTCCCTAGCATTGGTTGTCAGCACAGAAGCAGTTTCCCCCAATTTCTACGAGGGGAATGTCAAGTCCATGCTTCTTCCAAACTGCCTGTTTCGAATGGGGGGAGCCGCCATTTTACTGTCGAACAAACCAGGGGATCGATTAAAAGCGAAATACGAACTGATCCACATTGTCCGAACTCATTTGGGGTCCAAAAATGGAGCCTTCAAATGCGTGATTCAAGAACCTGACGATGAAGGAATTACAGGGGTTTCCCTATCCAGATCCATCGTTCAGGTTAATACAAATTAGGGCATTAATTAATCAATTAGTAATTTCAATTTCTCTAATTAGTCATCTGATGATTGAAATAAAGGTGGCTGGAGAAGCACTCAAGATAAACATGGGGGAATTGGGAATATTAGTTCTACCTTACTCAGAGCAGATCAAATACGTGGCGTCATTCGTGTGGACGAGGATACGAGGGGGCACTGCAAGAAAGAGTGGGCCGTACGTTCCGGATTTCAGGAAGGCATTCCAGCATTTCTGCATCCACGCAGGTGGGAGAGCAGTGATCGAAGGGGTGAAGGATCGGCTGAGGTTGTCGGAGAAGGACATAGAAGGTTCTAGAATGACGCTGTACAGATTCGGGAACGTATCGTCGGCGTCCACGTGGTACGCACTGGCGTACGCAGAGGGGAAGGGCAGAGTGCGGAGGGGGGATAAGGTGTGGCAGCTGAGTTTTGGGAGTGGATTTAAGTGTAACAGCGCGGTGTGGAAGTGTATTGCTATTTCCCAACTTTCCAATGTTTGGTCCCATTCCCATACAATACATGCCTAGCTTGCTATATCCACTCCACTGGAATAATTCATCTTAATATTAAATTAATACTGCCTCCATGAATAATAATTTATTAATGTAGCATTACTAATATTTGGGACAATGCCACTAATAATATTATGTAAAGATATTGCAACAATATATATTATGCTAAAGGGATATGAAAAGTGAAAACACAACTTTCTTACCCTGTTTTTTTTTATATTTAACAAATAAGTATCATTATTTAATCATTTAAACATGAAATTAATTCATTAATGTCGTAAGAGCTAAATATACTAAGTTTTAGTACTATTAACAAATAACCAATCAAAATTTATGAAAACAGAGACATGAATGATGATTTACAAATATCTACACATCAAATAAATTTTTATCCAAGATCTTGCACGAAAAATTTTTTGTTCATATTCAATGTGGCATATACTCAATATGAGAAGTAAAAAATCAAAATATAATATGATGTCCAAACTTAGAGTGAACCATTTGTTATAATAGTGAAATCAAATTGTTAAATAATAATCTTCTATCATAAATAAGGTACATCCTAGCTAACTATTTACTTATTTACCATCGTAAATCATTTGAACAGGTTGTCTATTTTTATCTCCCCTGAACTAAGACATGAAACTATTAAAGGCTGTAGTAAAATTATGAAAAGCAAATGTAGTAGAAAAATGAATTGATTGAGAAAGCTTGTAGCAATTAATAAAAGGTCGGTAGAAGATGAAAAATTAACCGCGGTAAAAAAGGAGAATTGAATGAGGAGTGCAGTGTGATTGCGTATAGTAAAGAGAGGCAAATGCTTTGTGTCCCCAAATTGGCCGCCAAAAGAAAGGCCCCTCTGTTGCTTGCGTTGCAGTTTTGACCTTTTTTATCCTTTTTCTCTCTCTCTTCACTCCACTATTTTTATCTGACATTTTTCAGAATCCCCCACTTTTTTAGGACTCATACCCCCCTTCCTTTTTTTTTTTTTAATAATTATCCCTTCATCCTGATTTTATTTTCACGTTCATTTTGTATGTATATTAAGAAAATTGTTACTTTTATAATTTTTATAATACTCCCTCAATGATGACATTTGCTTCTGCACGGAGTTTTTTTTTTTTACTAATATTATTATTTTATGTGTGAATCTTGTATGTCAAAAAAAATAAAATCCTTTAAGATGGATATCTAAAACGACAAAATGAGACTCTTATTAGAGATGAAAAAAAATAGTAATAAATTAAGTATGTTGAGTAGAATTATATTTATGTAAATAAAATGTATGTAGTTTGAGCTGTTTTGACTTCTTTATTATTTTAAAAATTTGTAGAACGAGAAAAATGACAATTGTGAAAATTGTTTTGAGTTATATAAAACTATAACTACTTCCAGTTTGTTATAACACCCCCTGCATCTGGCATGAGTATCTCTTACCTATATATATATATATATATATATTAAAAATCTAATAGTAGCAAAATATGTGAGAAAATATATAAAAAAAAAATTAAAAGACATTCTTAATTTATACTATCATTCATATAATATAAATATATTTATTTATTAATAGAACATCCAATCGAGTATTAACTACAGTTTCAGTTGAATAATGACCCTTTCACTTTTTGGACTACCAAATCAAGCTAAATTTTTTAACCTTCTTTCTTCTGCTTTTCTGTCCCCCCACAATCTTTTCTACTGCAAACTGGACTTCACTCTTCTTTTTTTTTCTTCAAGATCATTTCATACTCGATTTACTCAACATTTGAAATTTGTTAACTAATAAGTAAAACAATTTTCTCAATATCTAAAAGTAAATGAGAGGATATATTTATATAGTGAAAATTTGGCTGATCCAAGGTACTTTTGCATGTGAACCAAATGCCAAGTAAATAAAAAGTTCTTTTTATATATATTAGACTACACTAAAATTAGATCTCATATATAATCTGAAAAAAACACAATCATTTCCAAAGTTTATAACATTTCTTTCGTACGTACGATCTCAGAAATACTCCATCTTCTAATTAAAATTATATCCATGTGTTGATGAAAAAAAAATAAAAAATTCCTCGATAGAGAACTACACTTAAATAGACTCATCTGCATATTCTACATACAAATATAATTAAATGATGTATATAAAATGAAAATATATATATATATTGAGATTCCAGAGAATCATCAAAGCGTTACACTTCTATATGGCTTACCAACTGCATCAAAAATCTATAACGCTATAATAATTGAATTTTTTTTTTTTTTGCTAATAGACATATATAGAAATGTTGTAATAATAACAAATATGTTGCTACATCAAAGAACATTACCATGCAGCTGTAGGAATAGGGAATGAAAAATCTGCACAATAATTTAGTTGAATAAGAGAGGAGCCTGAGTTGGAGAAGGGGAGCACGTGCAAATCTCATTCGACTAAACACAATAATGAGTCGATCAAAGAGCTTGCACATGCCCTGCTTCTCCAACTAGGGATACTCTCTCCATAATACCATCAAATGTCGAAGAAACCATGGCACTAGCTTACTACTAAGGAGGAATGACAATGCCCTTCTATTTATAAGTGGATGAGAGAGAAGGGAGTTAATTGAATGAGAGAGAGAGAGAGGGGGGTGAAATGAAAAGCAAAGGAGCCTTGGAGTGGGCATTCTTTAAATTCTCATCATCATTATGCAAGAAAAGCATATATATATATATATATATATATGTAAGTATTGATTCATCCTTTTTCACTTGCAACAACTCATTTTTTTTGGGGTTTGAAGTGAAAGGGAAAACACATTTATTTTTGCCCATGCAAGTTCTTTAATGTTTTGTTGGATGCATCATGAGTTGAGAACCTATGAAATGATGAGACTTTCTTTTTTTCATTATCATCAAAATTTAACCTCAATTTGACAACCCCCCACCTATAGTAATTTTTTTTACATCAAGTGTTGCCCCTAATTAATTTGCATTACTTCCACATGCTATTAATTCATGAGATATTATCTAAAAAAAAATCTAATGAAAAAGAGTTATAAATGGATAGTTAAAAAAAAAAGAAGGAAAAGCTAAGTGTAGGTCCCTAATAGATTGGATTGGACAGCATGAAACATAGGAAAAAATAGAGTAAATAATATTGGGTGTAGGGATGGTGTCTCACATAAATCGGTTATATAATAAAAGTCAACAAGTAATTTTTTTTTACAGATGAAATTAAAAATTGAGTAGAGTAATTAATTAGACGTACAATAGGTGGATCATATCTACGCATAAACCACGCCACATTAAATATTTTCAGGTAACTTGTCCGTTTGATTAATATCCTGAATACGGTGACCTACTTTTTACAGCTTCTACTGATTTTTTTTTATCCAAATGGTTGGTGCAACAATTTATGGTTTCATTCTAGTGTTTCCTTATTTTCGGATTATGTATAGTATATTATAAGGAAATTAATTCTTTAATTTCTGAATTTATTAAATGCTACAAAGAAACAAGGATAGCTGTGACAGACGAGATTTCTACATTTTCAATGAATATGTCACACATATATAATTCATGTTTTTATCCATCAACACTACAATTATATGGAGTATATAAATGCAACACTTTTTTTTATTTTATATTGGAGATCATGGAGTATAATTCATGCTCTATAGTTATATTTTGGAGATTTAGATGTGAGAGTATAGAATACTGTTTAAAAAAAATAGTAATTGAAAAATGAAATTATATATACGTATATTTATGAACTATTGAGATACTTTCTGATAACAACTATTGATATGCTTTAAAAAAGTGTTAACAAAGTACTAAGTGGGAGTGGAGTAATAGATATTTAAGTCTACCTATATATGTACACTTCAAAATAAATGTTGTCTTTGAACACTTGTACAATAAGACAACTCTATAATATTTATGCCCTTAGAGCATAGTTCAAGTGATAAATGGAGAGTGAAAAGACCTTTTAATTAAACTAGTAACTGCAGGGCGGAGATTCGAATCCTATTTTGGGTATGAATTTGACTCCTTACAAGCACAATTAAATAATAAGACATCTCTATAAGTTATTTGAGTCACATTTATCTCGATATAATATTCATATCCCATAGGTATACATTTTGTATTTTCAATAATTATGAACTTGGAGTGAGTATTAAATACGTAAAAATATTGCTTCGAAAATCGAAATAAATAGTGGTTGCATCTTAAGATTTTGATATGATGCTGATACCTCATCAGGGTGATGGTGTGAGGCTCTAGTCAGCTGACACATGACGTTCGTTTTATTCACTATTATCTATAAACATTTTATATACTCCACTTATTATAAAGCTAATGGATTGATATCCAAAGTTAAAATACATACATGAGTTTCTTAATAAAAGTTTTTAAAAGTAAATACAAGTTTCATCCCACGGATGATTAACGAGATTTTGAAACGATGTAATTAATTATAAGAATAGTAGATTAGGATATTTTGATAAGAAAAAGTGGTGATGAAATGTTTGAGAAGAAGAGGAGAGATGGATGGGATGGGAGAGAGGATTGCGTGTTGTGCGGGGGTTTCTTAGTAAATACAACTTGTACACCTATCCTTTATTTCCACGCCACCTCATCTACTCTCTCCAATCCTTTTTTTACCTTTTCCACCCTTTCCTCCAAATAACACCCATAATTTACAAATTCTAATTACTCCCTCAACTCATTCATGTTTTACCTAACTGGTTATGGGAATTTACATTTTATATCAGTGCCAAATATCCAATCTCATTGCTCCAATCTAAGAATAATCTCTCAATTTGAAAGTAACCCCTCAAAATAAGTATACCTTGAATAGTAATCTAACTCTCACTAAATAAATAATCTTATAATTTACTTCTCTATTACTCTATCGGTCTATTTATGTCATTTTTTAATTGTTCACAATAATCTTATAATTTACTTCTCTATTACTCTAGCGGTCTATTTATGTCATTTTTAGATTGTTCACAATATTTTGAAACTAATGAAAATATAAATTCTTAGTATTGTTTGTGATGGAGAAACTATAAAGTAGTATAAAATTATGATATTTTTCAATTAAATAAAAAATTAAACGTTTAGAAATTACTATAAACTGCACCAATTAAAAAATCCCTGCACTAGATCCCTATACTCGATTTATGATACAAAATCGTAAAGATGCATTTCATATTCCACACATAATTTGTTTTCTATTAAAATATATACCTTACATTGATGGTAGTAATTTTAGACATTAATTACAACACACAACAAACATCTGACTTGTGAAATAAGACAGAAATGAAATAAGCGATCCATTTTGCACTTATTTTCTTTCAAAAAATATATTTGCTGCTTATAATTGGAAGTTGTGTGATGTTCAGAATGTAGGTGTTTTTGTGTAAAACAAAGCGCACAACTTGAAAACGATAATAGATTACCTCAAAAATCACGTATGTGTTTTTTTTATACCAAAAACATGTGGTGTTAATTATTATCCCAAGAGCATAGCGAAACATTAGAGGAAGCCAAAAAGTCCCATCATCACACATTTCAGTAGCCGTTTCGCCTCAGCGCCACCGCAATAGTTTACAGTGCTTGGCAAGTTTCAGCCATCATAGATCATTGAACAAACATATGTTTCCCGGGTTTACCGGTCATAGTCTCAGTTTTCATCACAAATAAATAGCATACCTATGACCGATTATGAGATCCATGCCTCTGGTTGAAACTGCTAGATCGTGGTGGGTGGAACGGCCCCCAGATTGATTCTCTATCAACCGGGGTAGAAGGGAATAAAGGCTGGTGCTCCCGCTCCCACCCATGGAAAACATCACGATGGGGATTTTCAACTTCATGAAAGCCTCTTCCGGATGAACTTGATGAAAAGAAGTAAAAGCCATTTGATTGATCCGGTGATGAGGCAATAGGTGCTAAACCCCTATGAGTGCTGGATCTTCGTGCGGTTGATATTACAGGGGAGCGTGTTGGCGCTGCATTATTGGGGGACTGCAGAAAGTATGCTTGAAGAGATGAACGTTCACGGGGTCGCGTAACACTTCCAGGGTAAGGTGGAACTACTGATGATGTTGCAGAGCTGGGAGCTCTGCTTGCGGTACTAAGAAAAGAAATAACAAGACAACATTACACGACTGCAAAAATATTTACGCAAGTGGTATAAAAATTTCACACAAATCTCTAATTAATAACAAACCACTTATAAAAAACCAAGATAGCTTTCCACAAGCACTAGTTCAAAATCCCACAAAAAAAAAGTATTTACTTAGATTAAAATTATTAATCCGAAACAGCTACAATAAAAAAATTTAGTGGTTTTAGTACCCATTCTAATAATAAAATATTGAATTAAAGAGTCAAATTAAGTAATTAGGTTAATGGAACTACAGATTAATAATCAATTTTTGCAAATCCAAAATTTTCAAATGCACAAAATCAGAAAAATATGCAATGCAACATAAACAATTAACTAATCTCTTTGTCAAACAATCTGGATAAGAAGGACTTCACCAAATACCTCGTTCTTACTTTTGAAATTTTATTTAGTCAATTATTATAAAGATATTTGACCAGTTCTAATATTTTAACCTATCTTAGCACACAATGCCATTCCACACATAAACGAGTATTACCAATTACTGCTAATAAGTAAAGTGTAAGTTGGAATCAACTTATGATAAAGTAAAATAAGAGAACAATATTAGTAAAAATGTCAGTTAAACTTTTCAGATTTCAAACCTCAGCAAATCCACTCATTACGTAAGACAACATCTCAACATGCATGGGCAACATAATAACCTAAAACCAATATTAATATGATGAACCTTAGACATATAGTCCAGCTACATACTGACCTATGTCCAAGAATGAAAGGATGCACTCCGGATCTTGGAATATCAGAGGTGTTCCTGGGTGATCTCTGAGTCATGGATGTGATCAGATGTTGGTCTGCACTACCAATGCGGTTACTCGGAGCAAAAGGAGAAGAATGGTCCCAATTGTGGTAATGGACATCCATTGTTGGCAAGGCATAGGAATTGGGAACTTCACTGGGAGCTGATGGGCCACTCCAGTTATTATAACTAGATCCATCAGAAACACTCCCACTTGATGTAGAAGAAGATGGATGAATAGGACCAAAATAAGCAATATATGGACAAGGATGACTTGTAGATGACAAAGTCGTATTTTCAGTCATGACAGCGTGGTGTCCAAGAATATCATGATCTAGAAAATAAGAAATGCTACGATTATTATAGACGCTTGATCCAAATTTTAGCTAGGTACAAGAAATGAACCTTACATGTATTTGATGAAAATTCTCCTTCACTGCAAAAGGTAAAGTAGAATAATTCAAATGCCTGTCCAACAAAATAATAGAGCAGAAAAAATAAACACAGTTCAAACAACTAAAATCAAAATCAGCATTCCATAAACATAAAAGTTTACTACATATCATAAAATAAAAGCTTTTTCTTCAATTCTGTCAAGGCCAGTCAAACAAGATGCTATACAGGAGTTTGTTAGGAAATAGCTGGATGCCAGCAAGACTCTTTTCACAGATTCTATGATTTTTTATTTGATATGGCTTCGATATTATGCGAAGTATTTTAAAGAGTATGAGGGCGGGGGGGATTGGAATAGTTTAACCTTATTGCAAGAACCTTTGTTTAACAATAATTCAGATCTATTGAACTTACTATATCTTTTAAGACTTAAGTTATAAAGTTAGTTGATGTGCTCATCTAAAAAATCATGCACAATTCTTTTTATATCCACATAGAAAGGATTTTAACTGACAAAAGACCTGACTATACACTGCATCAATATGATAAGCACAGGTCTGGTGGCACTTCACAGAGTGACTCAAATGTGTGATTGTTTTAAATAGGTAATTTCTTGTATCAATACATATAAATTGAAAGAACAAAATTGAAGCCATTAAGCACTTTGAGTATTAAAATGGTGAGAAATGTATACAAGGCAATATGGAACATACTCAAAGGATGAAGGTAGCCTTGTTAATCCACTGAATGGGCACCAATGAACTCCAAATGACTGCATATTCAATTTTCAGGAATTAGTTATAATAAAAATATAATCAACGATTCATTATCAAATTGAAGGTTGTGTAAAAAATGCAATTTAAGACAAAATGTATGGTGAATTTTTAAGAGCAACATCTTCAGCGGTAAGGTAGTGGAATAATAGTTATAGTCCCTCAAGTCACGTCAAGGGAAATATCGGTCTACCTATTTAACTACTTCCCTACCTTCATCAAATATCAATTCTAGCAAGACCTTTCTGGGACTCACACAAGTTATAAGTCATATTAGGGTTTTAATCAGCAAATTGGGGGGAAGTTCAACACTGGGAGCCTAAAAGGCATTAATGTAAATAACTGCTGTTAGAATTGCTTCTCTGAAACAAGTACTGAAATCTATGAATGAAAGATCATAATTTAGGCTATTGTGAGAGAACAGAACAGATGTGATCAAACAATACAGAATAAATCATAAAGTCGCAACTTACCATTTCAGAGTAACCCAAGTCATATAGATCCTCATCATGGGCCCAATCATCCATGTTTAAGTCAGGAAGTGGACGGCTACCATTTGCATATAGCCATTGTCCTTTCTCAATTTTGCGACAGTTGGGGCATTGCATAGATCCCTTAACATTGAATGCTGAACCTATACAATCTGCATGCATCAAGCAATAAAGTGAGGACCGAAAAGCAATTTCTCTCAAAGCAAAGACATCATGCTATACGAAATAACGACATTAATGTGAAAAAATATGCCAACAAAGCAGTCCAGAAGAACAGAAAACAAAATTATATAAAATTCATGTAAAGAAAACAATGCAGTCCTCATAATGCAGGGGTCATCTGAGCTCCTGGTAATGTATAATTGCTTATTACTTATAGATTGATGACCAAAAACCCTCATTATCAAAATGTGCAAGAATTACTAAGACTGGTAATGGACCATGCTCAGCTAACTTTTCTGATGAAGAAGATTCGTAAAATTGAATTAACAGGTGAGGAACTTCTAATAAAACCTAGTCGGCTAGTCCTATTTATTATCAGATTTTATTATCATCAATACTTAAAGAATTGATTCTGATTACTTTGCTTGGATACTAAATTATTGCAGACTTTGATGCAAATTGATTATCCTGGCATTCAATAAAGAAGTTTATGTGGGAAATACACTTTCAGTGTATTATGCAGATAATTTTGCACCCAGTAGTGCACTTTAGATTTGAAAATTGTAAACTGTTAATGCAATTGTTCAAAAGCTTTTGATATAGCAGGAAGAAAATATAGAAAGATGTAAATTCTTTAATATCTTAACTAAGATTTCATTTTGTTGGCATATTTAAGAATATATATCCTAGCCCCAGGCAATTTAGTTGTAACATTATCTAGTTAGGTGACTAGAATTAAACATTCAGGACTCCAGTAGCCGAGTAAACACTTGAGTACATATTATGTAACTAGAATCTATTTCCCAGCTGATTAATGAAAGCTTTCTCGCGCTACACGCCAAAGTAATGAATTTTACCAACACAGCAAACTACAGTTTTTAAGTATTTAAAAGCAATATTCACTAATCGAGATTACGATCAAATTAACTTCAACCCAGATCCTGAAGCCATATGAAATAAGCATCCAATGGAGGGGATAGAGAACAAAGCAAATTACACTAATAAATAACATAAAGCCAGTAAATTCTAGGTCTCCACAGTCAAAGCTAAAAATCACGAATCTTAAAAAACCGAGTAGAGCAAAGATGAGTTAGATCAAAAATGTAGCGGAAGGGATTGCGAATTTATGGCTAACCTAGGTGGAATTGATGGCCGCATTGAAGCTTCGCCCAGGATCGATCTCCGCTGTCGGTGACGACCTCCAAGCAAATGGAACATGAAACTGAGACCGCGGGTGCAGCAGCCAATTTGCATCCTCCTCCATCGCCGACGTCTATAAGATCTGCATCTCGCAATCCCATAATTTGAAAGGAAGCCCCCAAAACCCTAACTTGCAACAGTCGGATTCATCAATTGCTCCGTTAAAATTGAATTGCGCCTTGATACAAGGAATTATGGAAGAAAACAAGTTGAAGAAGTAGAGAGAGATAGATAAAGGTGTGCAGGTTCTTCTTTACTGTTTCAGAGCAGAATTCGCCGTCGGCAAGGCATTGAGAAATCTTATGGTTTTTATTAATTTTTATTAAAATAGATTAAAAAATTAGAGAGAGAGAGGTCGTGTAAAAGCAGAGGATAACCGCTGTCCAACGCAAGGGATAAGGATACGTGTGTTGTGTTGTGTTGTGTTGTGTTGTGTTGTGTTTTTATGTTTGCGCCGCGTTTGGCTATTCTCTCTTTTGACTTCATCTTCTTTCGCAATTTGCACTTTACGTTTCAACGGCTACATCTCCTCACACCGTCAAATTGGAAGACTTTTGTACAATAGGTAAAAAAAAAATAGTGTATTTTAATAACAATATTATATATTTTAGTACAGTAAATTATTAATAGTGCAGTTGATTAATATATATAATGAGTAGTTATGTTAATATTATACATGAGTTCGTAAATTTCAAATTAATGAGTTCGGGTGCTGAATCAACCCAACCCACTAATATAGATACAATGTGTATAGTAATAAATAATTAAACCCTAATATTCGATACAATCCGTTTATATTTATATTAATATCTTTTAATTTTAACGAGGATGTCAATGGATAAATAGTTGGTAATGAGCAAATATTTATTTAAATTATATATTTTGAATATATTTATATTTTTCCCTATTTACATGATTGGAGTTTTATTATTCAAATTATTAATGAGTGAGGCTTGTGCGCCTTTACAATTTAGTATTATGAATAAGGATACACCATTTTGTTAAAGAGTATACATTTTTCATTATATTTTTTTTATTTTTCTTCAGAAGATAAATGGTACATATCTTTATACTAAAGAGTATACAATTTAACACAAAATTCTAAAGGCACACGGAGTGTGCTTCCGTGTGCCCGGACAAGTTTTTGTCTTGTAAAATAAAGGGTACACATCTTTATACTAAAGGGTATACAATTTAGCACAAAATTGTAAAGGCACACGAGATGTGCTCCCATGTGTCTGGGCACACACAAGTTTTTGCCATTATTAATTTCAAAATAAAGAATAATATATTACTTTTATTTTTTTATATATGACTCATTATGACTCCTAAAAAAAATAACATCGGTAACATCCATGCACATGCTGATTCGATGAAATTATCGAATCATGTGGGGTCATCCCTTAAAATATCCACTTTATTAAATTAGAACAAATAACAATTATAGAAAATATTACAGCTTCCAATAAAAATAAAATATACTTTTCGTATTCCGAATATATTTAACCATTGGTATAGAAACTTGTGATAATATTAGCAAAAATAGAGTGGGATAAGTTGAATTGTAGTAAAATTAGTTCGGTGAGAGATATTCGGAACTCTTAAAATATCTCACCCCAAATTTATACTCTCTAAATCAATATATATGTATATATATTCTCTTATTTGTAATAAAAAATTAAGTTTTAGAATAAAAGTAATTAACATTATTCAATCTTCGAGTTAAAAGCATCTCCAAGCATGTTGGTTTACCAGGATCTTCTTTCAGGTTACTTCCTTTTCTGCTCTAATTTAACTTCTACGTATTAACATGATTACATGATCTTCAAATTATGGGATTTTTATTATATTTATTTATTACCCTTTTCTCAATTTTTGAATTTTTCAATGAGGATCAATGTTTTACGTTATCCCTCATGGTGATTTTTGTTTAATAATTGATCAATAAAATTTTTTGGAAGAAAAGAAAATTATAATCTCACTTTTCAAAACAATAAAAAGTAAATTGTTCTGGTACATAGAAATTACTTCCTGGGGGAGGAGTATTAATGAATTGTTGCTCTAAATTTGTTTAGAAATAAATTGGAGTTTTGGAGTTCGATCGTTTAATTCCATATATATTCTTGGAAGGAATTATTTTTTTATAAACGGAATTCTCTCATTCAAATTTTTCTTAAGAAGTTATAGATAATTAACTCTGGGGACTCAACCTTCAATAATCTTATTTAAAAAAGAAACGTTTTTTTTTCCTCCTTATTATATTAAAATAAAATTATTGCTAAAACCTGTTTGGTGATTTGCAGGTGACGAGCTCCTCTCGGACTCATTTTTACATCATGAACTCGAGACTGGAATGTTGTGGGAAGTTCAAGGAAAGGTGGGAAATATGTATCAAATTAATTAGTATAATAATAATATATATATATATATATATATAAATTATGTAATAATGTATGATGATAACGTTTTATATAGTGGGTTGTTCAAGGAGCTGTTAATGTGGATATTGGAGCAAACCCATCTGCTGAGGGTGGCGACGATGACGAAGGTGTGGATGATCAGGCCGTCAAGGTTGTCGACATAGTCGACACTTTTAGGCTTCAGGTAACCTACCATTCATCTCTCGTTTTTATTTAATCTATACTGTTTAATTAATCTAATTTGGACCAACCTTGATCTTGATTTTCAGGAGCAACCTGCTTTTGATAAGAAGCAGTTTATTTCATTCATTAAGAAGTACATCAAGAATCTAACACCTAAACTCGAACCCCAGAAACAAGCGGAGTTCAAGCAACACATCGAAGGAGCAACCAAGTACCTTATTGGAAAACTTAAAGACCTCCAATTGTATGTATCAACTCCTACCCCTATAGTTAGCTATATGGTTATTGAAATATTAAAAAAAGAAAAGAAAAAAGAGACATTTATTTAATGTGTTTATTTTCAATTTGATTGACTACAGCTTTGTTGGAGAGAGCATGCATGATGATGGAACCATGGTGTTTGCATACTACAAGGATGGTGCCACTGATCCTACTTTTCTCTACTTGGCATATGGATTGAAGGAGGTCAAGTGTTGAGTTTTCTATTTTTTTAAAAAAAAATTGTCACTTAGAAAGAAACAATTTATTACTGACTAGTTTATTTAACAAGTCTTTAAAAGTAAGCTTATTTCTCATGTTTAGGGTACTCACTAGTTTTATTTCTCACGTTTAGGGTTCTCACTAGTTTATTAGTTTATTTTTTAGATATGGCCCTTTTTCCTTTTTTGTTGGATGGATGTTGGTATTTTCAAACTTTAATCATACTTTGTTTAATCCAAACATTTGTGTGGAGTAAATTGATCTCAAAATTTAGCATCAAAATACCCCCTCCTGATTATTTTTAGTGCAATTGCAAAAACTCGTATAAGATTATCTTACATTCTCTGAAACAGATAAGAAGTAATAACTTCACGAACAAGGTTTCACAGCAACTTTAAAATGTCATTTGTACTGTTTTTGGACATTTTAGAACATTGAGCTCATTACGAAGAACAAAAACGAAAGATACATCAATGAATACTTACAGCGATACATATATAAACTATGATATGAATGTTTTCAGTATCCACCCAAAATATGAAAAACAGAAACAAACACTGGGCCAGCACGAGATCAAATACAGAAATCAAAACAATATGATCATAGTGTTTGGAAAATAACACAACAGTATACACCATTCTCACAATCATTTACTGCTTTCTAGTCCCAAATTTTTCTGGATATCTCTGGTCAGGCTGAATTGCAGAGTGTTGTGCCAAGGAAACAGTGTGCGCGTGACTGGAAGCTTTCTCCGAAGGTCCTAACGACAGTGGAGCACGAGATTTAGTAGAACCATCACAAGATACAGATTAGATTAAACTAAGCTAGCTCAATTATGAACAAAGACAATAAACAACTTTTATCATAAAAATCATCAGGGTAAGTCTGAAAGGAATGCACCTTAAATGTGGTGTCTGGCAAATTTGAATAAGACATCTGCCAATAGAATCAGATTTAGTAAAAGAAAATTTACAAGAAAAAAATTCTTAAGCCGTTATACTCGGTTTTGATATAATTAAATTTGCATGCAAAATGATCTTTGAAGAAAAGAGAAGATGGAAACCTGGAGAGAATTTAGATACTCCGTCTCATGGTGTCGAATAATGGTGGTCAGGGATACAGCACAATCATCGGGTGACTGAAGAATCAATACACACCATCAATGTTTTTGGTTATAATCGATACAACTTAAACAAATAATAATACATGCTCTTAACATAAAAAGTTTTCCTCATCTGTAGCTAAAGTCTGAATTCAGAAAAACAGATTTTAGATATCAGTATTGGAAGTCCTCTACTGGTAAATTTGTAATGGAATCATAAGGAGACTCAAAACAGAGTAAAGTTTTATCATCTATCAAGAAATATGTCATGATAATACCTGAAATATAGTGGAATCCTTGCAGTCATGATTTGCATCTAACTGGACATTTCCCTCTTCAAAGTAGTGTGCTCCAACCTAAATTAAGTAGGAAATAATTTTTTGTTTATGTTTCTTTAATTTCTCTGTTTAAGTTTATATTGGAAATGGGACAACACGTGTAAATAAAGCCTACAAATTGATGAACAGAAGACTACCTGAAGTTTACCTCTGACTTCAATAAGTTGCAGCTCATCCTTAAATTCTAGGTTCCATACCGACCGCCAACTTCCATTGCTACACAAAGCAATTAATGTATCAGGCAACAGAAGGATATGCAAGAAAGCTAACCCAGTGAGGTCCTGCATGTTAGAAGGTTTTTCAAGAAAAGTGGTCTTTGTCACATACCAAACACACATATTGGAAACTAGTCTATCTATAATAGTGATCACACAAATGCAACCATACATGTCTATTGTTGATTTATTTGTCCATTTAAAAGTTTTCTAGGAAGAATATGTATCATCTCTAATTTTTCCAACATTATAGTTCTAAATTAATCTCAAATCTTTTCAACATTTATAGTCTGAACTTATATTGCCCTGTTAGACAAGCAAAAATTCTCTTTATATGTTTCTTTTATGAGATATATTATGAACACAGAAAGAAAAGAGACGTGATACAGAATTGTGCTCTGTTATAGTCAACGGAAGATGCATCATGTGACAACAAACTGAAAGCATATGATATAACCAAGACAACTAAGAACACAGCACTGTGAGCGCATTTCAGTAATGATGAACATGCCAGAAATTCTGAGGGCTGAGCCTAGCAGCAGTTATAACCACAACAAGCTCAAAGTCCGATCCTGGTTCTTCCACATCTTTCCCATTAACACAATAAACAGAACAGACTCCTTTTGGGTATGCTTCGCTTACATACTTGATAATTTCTGCATCCATGGCAAAACTGCCGAGAAAAAAGAAAAAAAGATTAACACTAGCAAGAGCGGACGTAAGCAGCATTGAGGACTGCCAGAAGAAAAGAAAACACCATTGCAACCTCCAGAAAGAAACCATACATTATCTAATGATTAATTCTCACTCTCAATATTTCTGAAATGAATTCGGATGTAACTGGGTGAACTTTGAAATTAGATATGAATGGACGCCAGCAAACTCGACATAGTAAGGGTTTAAGACAAGATTTTGTTCGTTGCAAGTAGCTTAATATTGTTACAACCAAAAAGGAGAAAAAAATGGATGCAAATTTTGGTAGTAAGTTTTGGGTGGAATCATCTTAGTACTATAATCATATTTTACATAAACGTAAATGCGTGATTTCATTGGACCAGACCTGGTTCAACCTGCATATTTAACATTTATTTCATGAAGATATCATACTTGAATAATTGAAATACTTAAGCACAAACATATTGAAACTTTTAATAATTATTAGTTCAATTAACTAAATAGAGTGTATCTTGGTTTATCTTGTCAAAATAACATTAGAGAAAAATTTTAAAACTATTTTTCACATCATAAAAGAAAACAATTATTATCCAAGTATCAACCTTATCTGCGAACTCTACATCTATGAAGGGAAAAAGCATGAACCGTGCCGACAAAGTATCTGGTGACCAGAAGAAACCATCCAATCCAATCAGCTCATTTAAAACAGAACCTCTTCATGAAAGATTATCCTTTGACTTTTAGTGACCAATTCAAATATATTCAGATGTAAAATTAATCAGCAGCAAGTTGACTGCAAAGATATTAAAATCTCTCTTTTTGGAGAAGCATGGAACTATTTTAGCAACAAAGAAGTACTGAATCGTACCGATATTCCTCGATATAAGAAGATGGAAGCTCTTCATCATTTGCTGGTCTAGCACGTTGACAGACCTGAATCAACATAGCATACTGTTAAAATAAAGCAAATAATCTAAGAATGCAATCCCTGCAAGTACATGAACCAAAGAACTCCTGGGAACAGTAACTGAACTTGCCTGTTTCACATGGTCAACTATTGCAACCTGAGCAGTCCTAGGATCAAGATACTCATCCTTATCAACCTCGCTAAATGATGTAACCATAACCTGCTAGCATCAAAGATGGGATAATGAATTATAGGAATTAAAGGTAAGTTTCTCTATTTGTCATTGTAGAAGGGCCTACGTAAAACATGAACGAAAATGAACGCCTAGCAATATTTGAACTGCAGCATAAAGTATAAACAACATGTCATGCATAATAATTTTAGATTTAAGTCTTAGCAAAGGCCTTCGACTTCTACAGCATCTTTACAATATTAGAGAATCTTGGTTGTGCGGAACAATGCTTATGAGAGCAATTCTAGGTAAGCTTAACTTCTGCACTGTGTTTTATCAAATAAAAAAAATTATAATGCCATTAAATATAATTAAATATTGTGCATTTCCTGCTAGTTCTACACAACAATGCAGACAAACATCTTCCAAGAAAAGATCAAGGAAATCGAAAATGGTACAAGCCTAGCACATGAGATTTCAGTTCACAAATTATTAATCTAATGAACCGCACAACAAATTCTCAGCGGCACTCAAACATAATTAGGGCAAAATCACAACATAATTGGAGTTACCTCACCGCTTCTATCAGGTAGTTCCAGGCAAATCATGTGGGCTTTGTTGTAAACAGGAAACGCCTCCGCCGCCGCCATTCTATACAGTCTCTCGTTATTCAAAACCGCCCTAATATCTACCAAACAATATCAGACATCAGTTCTGCATTCATTACAAAAGTGCGATGGACATTCACAAGTACACCTGCATGTGCATATCAATGGGTAGGCCGGAATACCTTTGGCGACGTATTGGATTTCACCGGCGGGAGAATTGAGGATGAACCATTTGGCGATCTCGATTATCTGTTTATCAGTTAGCTGTGATGCCGTTTCTTCATCGTCTGACATTCTGAGATCCCAAAATGAAGGGTTTTTGGAAATTATTTCGAGCAAACTTCCTCCCTCGCAATCGAATCAAGTGCTTTAGATTTGCACTCATATATCGTGTTTAGCATGTTGCGCTAAGGTTGGAAAATCATATAACTACCACATTAAAAATCAATTTCAGGAAAAAAAGATTTAATTTTTTAATTATTTTTTTTAAAATAAAAAAGGAAAAGAAAAATATTAGAATGAATAATATGTCCGTTGCATACATGTGAGTATTTCATGGAGATACCCATTTATTGCAATAGGGAGTATCTTGTTAGCATTACTCCATTGTTGCGATCAAAACCGGATATCAAACCAGTAGAAAGGTAAAAAATTTCAAATTATATATTCTAGTAATATTAGATTAGATGATTAGGAGGCATTCGCAATACAGCCCACAGATCTTTAGAACAGAAAAGGCATATACCACGTAAAACTCTTTGACAAAATGTGAGACCTAATAGAAACAAAGATCAAAATTGATATGCATTCACTTCAACATTACATTGCCTCGGCAAAAACCGAGTAAGGGGGGAAACGAGCATTTCCGTAACTCGACTTCCAAACATCATGCAATGTCTTCAAAGGGCTAACTTTTCCAAGACCAGCAAAATACTCGTTTGCTCTATTATTTCTGAACAGACCTCTAGCACCAAAAACTGTTATTTCGGTTGAGTCCATGTAGCATCGAATTCTTGAAACAAACCCACCTTCACTGGAGAAGCCAGCTTTGAAGCTATTTTCATGTGGGTAGAGTTGAGCCATGTTCGATTCAAGTGATGGGTCTTGCATTGGGGGTTGATCATCCAACCCTATGTAGCTTCCTATCCCAAGTGATTCCCAGTCGATTTTTTGCAACAGACTAGCTGCTCTTTCAGTAACAAGAGATGGGTAGTTTTGGTATTGTAGTGCTTGATCAATTGACAGTCTTTCCACTTGCACCTTCAGCCTTTTGAGGTGATCACCTATTCTAGTAGATACAGCATCATAGAGTTTTCCTCTCGAGACATTTTTATCTGCTCCTTCACTGATTAAATCATCGAAATTTATTGGATCGCCAACAAGTATAGTCACCTGCCCATGTGCAAATAGACGATCAGTGTGATAATGTCAATAGAATCTTACTCAAAAACATATGGATACTTCAAATATTACCCAAAGTTTAGCATAATTACACCATCAACATTTGACATTTTCCACAAACAGCGGCATCATTGATTCAACGAGTGTTCAAGGGTTTTTCAAAATTTTAATAAATTAAGATTTTTTCAGTAAATAGGCAAAACACTAGGAGTGTAGTTTTTTGTAATTTGCCAAAAAGTACAGGGTGCAAATTAGACCAAAAGAAGGGAAACATACACTTTTTCCAACCCTAGGAAACTTGGCTCCAACAGGCATGACATCTTGCATTCCAGTATGCACGAATGGAACTACTATAGGAATGCTGTCAGCATCCAGGACCAACCTGTGGATTACAGGAAAATGCATATATTTAAGACTTGAGTCAGTCATATTTTCTATCAAGCAGCACCTCAACTCCTTTTCGAAGCTTTAGACCAAAAGCACTTCAATTGTTAAACACTACCACTTACGGGCATAATAATCTCAATCTTTAATTATTTACATGTTTTAAAATAAAAGCAATTGCAGACACCACCAAATACCTTCCAATGCCTCTTTTGGCAGATCCCATAGTCTTCCCACCATCTCGAGAGCGACTACCTTCAGGAAAGATGTGCACCCACCCACCACGATTTAATTTGGAAATAGCCAAGTCCATTCCCTGCAATAAGGAATTAAGTCACTAGCATACTTTATCATAAAGAAATAAAGACAATTTAGATTCCTAACACTATACATAAATGCTGGATAAACTTGAAAATAATTAATCAAATTTATCAACCAGCATAAGTAACTGTGGTCCTATAGTTCCAAGGGAAGTGAGTGCCAACAAAAACTAACATCCAGTTTGGATGTCCTCAGAAAGCATTTACTAATAGTGAGATCCAACAATTGACATCATATGAGAACAACGAAAACGAAAAGTAGCAAAAGATAGTGAACAAATGCTTTATGAAACACACCTTCTGATATATCCCATCTCCACGAGAAACAGGCAGCACTTTCACATACTTGAAGAATGCCGATGTAACTGGATTTTTGAAACATCGATCAGAAGCACAGTGTCCATCGCAAATTGCTTGCATCTAAAATCATGCTAGGCGGTAGTAGGGAAGCAATAACCAAAGGGTGGTCGTCCATAGCAGCAACATGATTGCTAACCTGCAACAGAATAATTCATAAGGTTCATAAGTATCTGCATGCCTGCAACATGATTGCCAGCCTACCACGACAGAGGAAATTGCTGTAGATCACATCACATTCAAATCATATTGCAAGAATATTGTTGATCACATCATAAAAGGATCTCACTAACCGTTATAAGAGACTTGTTTTCTGGCCTATAAAGCACCACCTGTTGGAACTTCTCTGCACCATATATCTGTAGAGAGAAAATGATGTTTCTTAATCTAACAAAAAGAAAGGCTACTGACACAAAATTTGGCGACATTTGAATATACCTGAACACGGTTGAGTCCGTGCATAAAAACATGGCAAACATTTCCAATCACAGGAACAGCAACAGCTTGGAGCATGTGGGTCGAGACTGACTGATCTTCTGCATCAATATCCTTACTCACTGAAATATAAAACTGAAAGATGAGGTATCTTCAGGAAAACAAAATCAAATTGCATCACGGTTCCAGCTCCCCAAAAACCAAGCTCTATCTTAAAGTTAAATTAAATGCCTGATTTGACATCAATCTCCCCACACAACTTGATTCAACTTCTATTTCCCTCTGTCTTGCAAATGTGTCTCATAGAATTTTCACTTTTAAGGGACAATAAATTGGGGAAACATCTTTATAGACTAGTCTGCAAAGAATATAAGCAATTACAGCAAATACTTTCCCGGCGTAGGTGACTCAAAGATTTCCAGAATGGACAATTGTTAATCTCGCAGACAGGCTACTTCTAATGCCATAAAAACAAGGAGAACTGAATGCTATAGCTAGCAAGCCGAAGCTAATGCAAAAAAATTCCAAAGATGAAATACTGTGATAAATACGCAATGCAATGATTAAAAAGCCTAAAATGCTACTCCAACCCCTTCTTAAACATTTATGTGATTTATATTTTATTATCTATTCACATAAAAGCAGCAACATCAAAACACCATTTAAAATTAAGTATTAGATAATGAGGAATCACCGCTTTTGCGATAGAAAACAGAAAAGGAAGGCAAAGAATCGCGACGGAATTCGCTGAATTGATTAAGCCACCGCTGAACAATGGAGGACAAATAAGTGCCGCTTGCAATCCTCGAATTCCGGCGGCGGTGATAGTCCCCAGCCGCAACTCTTAAACGCTCCCTCAGCCTAAGCTGCAATGACTTAGCCCCCTCCGCAAACAGATCGCCTCTGCATTCAATCCACCGCTGCACGACCATCTTTTATTCAATTTATCGATTACACGCCTAAACAAAACGATCAATTCGAAATAATTCAATGATTAATGTGTAAAAGCTAGGTTATAGAGGTTTGAGTTGAACTGTGAGGTTAACAGATCAAGCTCTGTACGGCGCAAATTCGAGAGAGAAGAAAGAGGAGTAATTTGTGATTAGGTGATCATAACTTGATCGGGAGGGTGTTGTGTTCTGTGTTGAGCAGGCGGCCACAAAGCGCACAATAGCACGATAGAATGGATAACGATGCTCATTTAAAAACTTTAAGGTTGTTTTTATTAGTCATTTCAAATTCAATTAATTTGAAATTATATGAATTTTAAATTTTTTAAAATTTAAATTAATTCATTTGAATTCTATTTAATAAATTATAGATTTTTTTAAAGGATTTCAAATTCATGATTCAAAAATTATTTTTAAAATAAAATTTTATATATAATAAATAAAAAATAATAAATTTTTATTATATTAAATATTAAAATCTAAAATTTTATTAAAATTAATTTTTTTGGAAGGAACTCTACCACCCAACCTATCTCTACCCACCCCCCACCACCCCACCACAAAAAAAATTATAAAATTTTAGATTTTTAATATTTGAATAGTAAAAATAATTTTATTATTTAAATATTCAAATCTAAAATTTTATAAAAAAAAATTTGATTGGCTGGGTGGTAATATTTTTATTATTCAAATATTAAAATTTAAAATTTTATAAAAAAAAATTGGCTTGGGGTGGTGTTGGTGGGGGTGGGTGGGTAAGAGTAGGGTTGGGTGGTAATATTTTTATTATTCAAATATTAAAAATTTAAAATTTTATAAAAAAAATTTTTGCGGAGGGTTGGTCAAGGGTGGGGGAGTGGGGTAGGTGTAGGCTGGATGGTAGAATTTGAAATATAATATATATATATATATATATATATATATATATATATATATATATATATATATATATATATATATATATATATATATATATATATTAATTTATCAATTTTTACTATTTTTATATATTAATATAATCAATTACACAATAATGAAAGGATTTCAAATGATACGGTTTGTGTAAATATTTGAAATTCATTCAAAAACAACTAAACAAATTCAAAATCGAATTCATGATTTGAAATCCATTTATTTAAAATCTTGAATTTATAAATCAGTTGATTTCAAGTAGCATTCATCTTGAATTTATAAATTAATTGATTTCAAGTAGCATCCAAACATGATGGATGAATTTGAGGGATGGATTTGGGGTCACACCTAAAATTTGGATAACACGATTCTAGAACAATCTCGTTTAACAAATAGCAAAACCATTGGCCAAGGTAACATATGTTATATTTTGTTGTTATATCAACGTTGTAGGATGAGTGATATTTTGTTGTTATATCATATGTTGCTCACATAATGTAGGATAAATGGATAATTGATACTTAGGATATAAGAAGATAAGAAGGCAGCTTTAGCGTGTCGTGAAGTGAATGATTCCTCCGTTCAGATAAATATTACTCAAATTTACCAGATGTAGAGGGAGAAAAAAACTAAATGTTTCAGAAAGTAAAACACTTAACTAGCATTCCCATGTTTAAATCTATAATATTTATATCATCACATTACTTAAGGCGTAAGATATTAAAGATTCATGTGAAAAGCAGAAATTTTCATCAGCTAAACGCTAATATAGTATAGTGCACACACATGAAGTAAGTACATACCCAAATACTCGACTTGAAGTTGGAAGAGATTAAAAAAAAAAAAAACTTGCAGAAGAGAGCAAACATAATCTGTTTATCCAGCTGCTCAGTTAACACAACAGTATCGCTAAACTCTGACCAAATCGGGCTATCATCGAGTTCAGACGAACAAATGGTTTTGGGTTTCATCAGCCCTAAGCAGCAAGCACCTTAGCAATCCGCTCGGTGGGCACCAACGGAAGATGCAACGCGACAGCATACCCTTTCTCAGCAGCTTCTTTCACGGTTTGGTTGTACTTCTCCGTGTAGTAGCTGGCTGTTGGGGCGACAGCTTGAGCCACCTGGGGGAAAAGCGGGAGCCTGTTAAGAGAGCGCCAGGCCGTTGTTGCGTATTGCTCAGCCACTGGTTCGTATTTGGTATATAGATCCTGAGCAGTGGGCTCGTATTTGGCGTACATTGTTTTAGCAAGTCCAGATGCGGCTCCCACCATGCCCGTGTTCCTGACTTCAGACACAACGGACCGAGCAGCTGCAGGGGCTTTCTGGGCAGTCTCAAATGCTTGACTCGAAACCTGCTTTAGAGTTGGAGGGACACGGCTCTGCACCTTGATCACCGATTCATCAACCTGTATTCACAAGTCCAGCATTTCTTGTAATGGTACTAATGAAGAAACAACTGAATAAAAGAATAACTCATGGAGTGCTCGTGTGAGAGCATGATTAAAAACTAACACAAAAAGCACAATGGGGCAGTATGATCACACAATACTTCACTTCTCCC
The DNA here is from genome assembly GCA_023678885.1 of Pogostemon cablin. Classification (NCBI taxonomy): domain Eukaryota; kingdom Viridiplantae; phylum Streptophyta; class Magnoliopsida; order Lamiales; family Lamiaceae; genus Pogostemon; species Pogostemon cablin. The sequence goes on along the minus strand of CM042952.1, from coordinate 31,255,964 downwards.
CTTAATTGTTAAAAGTAAAGAGGGTTTCACTGCAGAATTCCAGCCCATATCAAGTTCTCATGAGAATCAGAATTTGGGGGAAAGGAGTAAAAAAAAACCCTAGAATTCCAAATCACTCGCTAAATTGAAAACCACAACCAAGGCCTGTCACCACTTTGATCACACGAAAGAGAAAAAATTCTAGTTGTTCGCACAAATATCTCTAATTATGCGTTGAAAAGTTAATGATAATCCCCAATTCTCCCTTACAGACCTAGAAAACACCGTTTCTTTTAGCTATGCAGCAACTTAGTTATTACAAATAATCGTGCAATCAACAAAAGAGAATTGCTAAAATCTGATTGGAATGACGGACGGACTATTAACAATAGAAAAATTAAACTCAGAAAACGATTGTATCAAGATCAACAACAGGAGATCGGAATTAAAATAATAAATACCTTGCGATCGACGAATTTGAGAAGATCAGCGGGGAGAGCGTGATACTTGTGGTAAACGGGGCCGACCACGGTTTTAACGGTGCCCTCGACGGTATCGACGCTAGGCTTCAAAGGACCCGAATTCTCCTTGGCGTAACTGTAAAGCTTCGCAGCGTACATCAACGCGTGGAGCGTGGCGATGTGCACGAATTCCAAGTACTTGAGATTCTGTTCCTCGCCCTCCACCTTCAAGATCAAAACGAAAATTCGATTAAAGAAAACACAAATAATATGATGATTGGGAGAGGGATCAATACTTACGAGAAGAGGTTGTTGAAGGTTATCGTTTGCTTCGGCCATGACTACTTTTCTGCGTGATTTGGGGAAGAAAATAAAATTGTAATTACGAAGGATGATGAATCGACAGAATCGCAGAAGGGTGGAGAATCTGGAGATGATATTTGTTAAGAGTTGTGAATGAGAGTTTATATACAGAGGAATGGCGGTGAGTTGACTAGCATAGGGCTTAGTGGCTAAGAAAACGAAACGCCATCTTTCAATGTGTACGTTAGAAGAGTCCAACCGTCGTTTAGTTGTTTACTGGGCTAAGCAAACAAAGGGGCGGTGGGGCCACACACATTAATAAACCCAGTTTTAGCCCTAGAATTTAAATGGTTTCCATTGGGCTCTTTCGTATCATAGGCCCAAGTTTTATGTTGAATAAATGGGCTTCAATCTAGTCAGGGCCGTCCAGTATGCTGAAAGTCTGGTGTACTAATATACAAAAATTTGGTGAGATACCACCTTAATTTTTAACATATTTCATGTAGGCAAAAACTTGTATAAATCGGAACACACCTACAAGAATTTTACCGTGTCCTCATGAGAATATAATAATTTATTAAATTTTTATGTTTTTACGGGGCATAGTGTGTCCCTAGAACACATAAGTTTTCTTGTGTTCTCATTGAGGCACGGTGTGTGCCGGGAACACAGGAGACCAACTCTTTCATCTAATTAAATTGAGAACACTAACATGATTATTAGATTGATTTATTAAAATACTTAAACCATATGCTAGGCCTACACATTTATATTATTATTATTTTAATAGCACAAGTTTTGCTTGGAGAATGATCTTGTTGGTATAAATGAAAAATATGAACCAAATACTCATAATAAATATATTAGAAATTGATGATTTTAAACATCACAAGCGCCTGGACACAAGGTTTATTAAAGATAGTATGCATTTTCTTTATTAAAAAAACGAACCTTTTAAGACGAAAAAAAAGTAATATAATTTATAATTATAAGTGATGCCGTTTGAAGAAATGTTTTTGTTTTCCCAAATTTTATCAAGTGATGCATAAACATTTTGAAATGAATATGGATGAGACTATTGAATCAACCACCAATTTCACTAATTTTTCATGGTCCACCGAAATTTTTGTGTAGTTAAACTACAATTAGTGCCACTTGATGATGTATCTTAAATAAATACAATAATTATTATTCATATATATAAAATGGAGTCATTTTTAAGTCAATAGTAATAATGGTGATTTATTTGGATGATATCCCTCCCCAATACCAGTGCAACATTTCATTTGTACATCAAACTACCTCAATTAATGGATGGCCCCTCCAGACATTCGGCGATGGTACCGCTGCATCCGCCATTCGCCGCCGTGGTCATCCGCTGCCGACAGCGAGAGTGAAGCAATTAACCAGAGAGACAGTAGCATTTTGCAGGCCTTCTCCGCGCTGATTTCTGATTCCAGTTTTCCTTTTTTCTCTCTCTTTCTATCTGTGCTCTGGTGCTTGGAGGAGAGAGAAGAACGAATGGAATGGGGCATTATAAATACTGTAATCAAAATAAGCTGAAATACTTGAAAAAATATCTTTCCCTTCATTATGCTCATTTATTTCATTTCCATAACCCAACTTTCTTAATCTAACACTTGCACCCAACATATAAACCACCATAAATATCAATCACAAGATAATACATGAAATGCCGCATGAGGTATCCTCCTTTAAAAAACAAGCTAATTGCCAGAATTCATAAATACCAAGTAGGTCATACTATTTCATTAACTCAGCTCCATCTGAAAATAAACAATATATATGCACAAGCAAACGAAGGTGTAAACTATAGAAGTAAATAATTATGAATACCTAGTTTAATGAAAAGTAGAGAAGAGAACAGTGGATATTAGGTTGCCAAGTTGGGTATTTTAATTATTAATGGTTTGATGGTAATAAATGAATTGGGTTATCTATTTAAAACAGGCCCCAACATATGTCAATTTTTACTTTTCCACTTTATTGTGGTCACGTCCCACAACCCGACCTCACCAACATTTCATTTTAATTATGTTAACCTGATTTTAACAGATTTGTTTCCTGTTATTATGTTTAGAAATTCTTAATCTAAATTAATTTTGGGGATTGACACCGGCTATTATTTATTTATATATAAAAAATAAAATATAAATGTGAAAAATACTACTCCAATATCATATTCATTCTAAACAATAAACTACCAATGATTATTCAGATATAGATTTTTTTTTTTATATGTAAAGTTAAGCATGAAATGGGCTTAGAATCATGTGAGCCAAATTAAAGTTCAAAATTTTGTTAAATCAAATTCTTTTTTAAGTGAACCACCTGAACTATCTTTACAACCCAAAATTATAAGAAATTGTGAGGTCACGACTCACGAGAATCAGACTTTGACATGTACCGACAACACGATTTTATTACACGAGTAGGTCAAACCGCACGAACTTGATGAAATCATACCAGAGAAAAAAATCCATGTGAACAAACCCAAGAATGGTTAAAAAACGGGAGTAAAATTTATGCAGTAGTATGTTAATAAAGTGGATTGCAAATATATTAAAGTGGAATCTTGAGTAAAATTGATTCACGATAATAAAGTGGATTACAAATTTTATGCAGTAGCATGTTAATAATTAAGTCTTATATGAGAAGGAATTATGCAAGTAGTTGGCTGATTATGTTCATTATTTTTTACCAAAGCTGAAGTATAGGTTTAAAGAGTTGGGGTTTTTCTCTAAGGCTGTTTTGATAAAAGACTTATCTGACAATTATAACCGTCAAAATGGGCTGAGCCCGTCGGGCCGAACCGCACCCGCCTATATAATTGGTGGGTTGGGCCGAGTATTTCTAGCCCGCAACCTGACTAAGCCCGCCAAATGCGCGGGTTGAGGCGGGTTTGGCTCACCCCGCACCGCCTAAGTCCGCCACATGTCAAACTCGAGAGAAATGTCTAAAGTTTATCTTTCGTGTATTATGCTTTACAAAAGTTAACTGCTTTAAATAAATTCTTTTAATTCTTGATTTAGATTGAAAATTTGAAAAAAAAAAAAGTTGATTATGTTTAGGTAATTATTTTGTCTGGGGGTAATTAATATTTGTGTTTGTATTTATATTCTTGCAGATTAGAAGAAAAAAATTATGGAGTTTGTCGATTTGAATTAAAGTAATACTAATATATATGATATTAAAAATACGAATTCAAGTGATAAATATAAGTAGAGAGAATTTTCAAATGTTTGGAATTTTTTTTGTGAAGAGAGTGGTTGGTAAGAATGCAGATTTTATAAGTATCATGTTTATGTTGATATTATAGTATTTTGTATCATTATTTTGGTATTTCATATTAATGATATCATCCCTAATTAAAAAGGAAAAAGAAAAAAAAATTCGCAGGTTGGCCTGCCATAGCCCGCGATCCGCCTTTGAATGGGTTGGGCCAAACATTTCTAGCCCGCAACCCGCTTAGGCCCGCCCGCCTAAACCCGCCAAATGCGCGGGTTGAGGCGGGTTTTGGCCCGCCCCGCCCCGCCCCGCTGGCCCATTTTGACAGCGCTACTGACAATGTTAGTCTAGTCTCTCTAAATCCCAAAACCATTCCACCCTATAAATAGTTCAGAAATATATGAAACAGATATTCACTTTAAACATGTTTGACTCACATCTATCAAACTCACCTGTTTTCATTCCGCCAATAACAATCACATGCTAATGCGACTTTACTTGCGACCATGCCTCGACACTTCACCTCCAATGGCCTTATCTACAAATATGGGTAGAGAATCATAAGACAATCTGCCAAGCAGTCATGTTCACTAATTGAACGCTTGGTCATGAAAGCATTAAAGAAATTACGATTAAAATAAAATTTGAGTATTGTAATACGAGTCTTTTTCGGTGATAGAACAATAAGCATGGCAACAAGTAAAACATTAGAAAAACAATAACATAGTCTTACTTCACTTTCACGCAGGGAATTTTGGCTTTCATGTAAGGACTTGATGTGCTACTCGAGAAGAGTTTTCTTCTCCCAATTATCTCTTCACGTTTCCTTCCAAACCATCTATCTGTTGCTCTCTCTTTTTTTATACAGTTTATCTAATATTCTTTGAGCATCAGCTGCCTTCCCTGGTTTTGCAAGGATGGGACTCAGTTTGCTTATAGTAGTATCACTTGGAATCAGGTGCTTATCACTCATCTCTATAAACAACCTTCTTGCCTCTGCTTGATACACCTTTTTCATGTGCTTTTCCTGAACAGCTAAATCGCACCATCCACTTATTAGTATGTCATAAGTCGAGGTACTAGGGGGCACTCCTCTTACCTGCATCTCATTCAAGAGCTCCATTGCATGCTTCATCTTTCCCACCTTGGCAAAATCATGTATAAGCAAGTTATAAGTGCTGGTTCGAGGAACAAAACCTTTGGTTATCATTTCGCAGTAAAGTTTAATGGACTCCTTCTTGTTTCCATTCTTCCCATGCCCAGAAATCAAAATGTCAAATGTGGTACCATTTGGAGTAAAGCCCTTCTCTTCCATTTCAGAAAGGAGTTCAGCTACCACATGCATCTTACCAGCAGCAGCAAATCCTCCTAGAAGAATGTTATATGTTGTAATATTAGGAGTAATTCCTTCAGCTACCATCTGTGAATATGTAGAAAGAGCCTTCTCAATATGAGAGCTTTTGCAATGTCCTCGAATCAATGCATTGTATATGACGGTATCTGCAAGAAAGCCAGCGTCTTTCATTTCTTCAAGCACAGATACTGCTTTTCTAGTCATCTTCAGTTCACATAAAACAGTGATAAGATTTCTATAGACAGTTGAATTCAAGTTCAGTCCCAGGGCGACAAACTTCTCGTGCATCAGGAAGATGATATCAGCCTTTTTAGAATCTGAAGCTGCAGTAAGCACAAGTTTGTGAGTAATAGCTGTTGGACGAATACCAGCATCAAACAACTCATTCAACAAATCCATTGCCTCATCAATTTTACCCGACTTACAAAGCCCTTCTATTAAAACATCATAAGTTATTGTATTGGGCTTTAAGCCATGATTTTTCAATTCATCCAACATTCGGAGAGCATGATCAAGTTTGCCTTCTTTGATATATGCCTTCATTAAGGTATTAAATGAAGCATGGTCAGGAGTCAGTCCAAACTGCTGCATTCCATTATAAATAGATTGCAGATCATAATGTCCCAGTCTAAGTAATCCACTAAGCAAAACATTGTACGCGACAATATCGAACTTTATATCTTTAGATGTGATTTCCTGAATGACTTCAAGGGCAGAGGACTCTTTTCCAGCTTTGAAGAGTCCATCCATCAGATTGGTGTAGTTAACACGGTCAGGTAACAATCCTCTGTGCACAAAACCTTTAAACAGAGCCTCTGCCTCCTTCATCCTTCCTTCCCTTTTCAGATTGTTCATAAAAGCATCAAGTATGAAACCATTATCATCCATTCCCTGCATTTTCATATCCTTATATAGACCTTCAGCAATTTCCTTTTGACCAGCTTTGAGACAGCCATCTATCAGTGAACTATAGGTAAAGGCATTAGGCAGAACATTTTCGCAAATCATATTCCTCAACACATAAATAGCTGCCTCAAGCTTTCCACTTTTCACGTAGCCATTAATTAATGATGAATAAGTAATTACGTTTGGCAAGACATTAATTTCCTTCATTTGCTGCAAAGCAGATTCTACGCTCATGTCACCAATTTTAGAGCGACCATCAACCAAAGCAGAAAAACTAATGCAGTTTGGCACAACATTGGACTCCAAAAGACTATTAAACATAAACTCAGCTTCTTTAACCCTTCCAGCCTTAAAGAGACCATCAATCAATATAGTGAATAATACCACATCAAACACAATTCCACGAACTATCATTTGACTTTGCAAGTTAAATGCAGCCATCAGATTACCACTTTTAAAGAGAAAATCAATAAAAAGTGAATAAGTCACGTAGTTTGGGTCCACTCCTACCCTTATCATCTCATCAAATAGAGATTTGGCCTCATCTAACCTTCCACTCTTAAGCAGTTCATTTATAATACAACTGTATGTAACTACATCAGGGTCGATTCCCTTCCCAACCATTTCCCTATATATCCCCAAGGCTTCTTCGCTTTGGTGCTTCTTGCCAAATGCACTGATCAAACTGGTATAAGTTATATGATTTGCTTTAAGATGCATTCCAGCAGCTAAACTGCCTTCTTTCTTCCCATCATCAACATTTGAACCATGGCATTCTAAGAGTTCATCTATAATTCTCTTGGCACTATCAAAATCCCCCATCTCACAAAATATATTAATTAAAGTGTTATGGGTAACAATATCAGGTAAGGTGCCCTGTTTTGTCATACTCCCCATCAACTGAAGAGCACCTCTAAACTGGTTTGACTTGCAATAACCATGCATCAAAGTGTTAAAACCTACAACATCTTTACAAATATTTCCATTTCTATCTACGTTGCTGCATATCATATCCATGACATATTTAGCATTTCCCAGCATACCTTTTTCGCAAAATCCTTTCATCAATATATTACAAGTGAAATTATCACAATTCAGACCCCTCTTAATCATCTCTGACACCAACCCAAGTCCCATTTCTACATATCCATATTTACAAAACCCCCAAATAACAGTATTATAAGTAACTACATCACTCATAAATTTATAATCTTCGTTGTCTCTCAACAAACCAAGTGCCATATCAAAGTCTCCCACTTTACAACGAGAGTGGATGACTATGTTTTTGGTGACTAAATTGGGTGCCACACCACAAAAGATCATTTCTTGATACATAAGCAATACCTGATGAGCCAATCCTGTACAGTTGAAGTGGTTGAAGAGGCCGTTCCAAGCAGAAAGTCCCGGCGTAAATTTGTAATCCCTCATGGCGGAGAAAGCAGCTGCGGCTTTGGAAAGGCGGCCGCAGCGCAGGAAGAGGTGAATGAGAGTGCAGAAGAGAGATGTGTAGAATTTGTAGGAGTTCCTGATTGTAGTTCCAAGAGAAGGGCGTTGAGATGATACAGAGGACGAAAACCGCATCCTCAAGTCTTGGAGTGAAGAATTGGATGCGAGTGGGTTCAAGAGGAGGGGCTTCCTCGATTTGTCTGCAAGTTGTTCGATTAAATGCTGCTTTGGCGTCATGTTGGTCGCAAGAGCTATTTTGCTGGACGGATTTCGACAAGAAACCTGGTGAGATCGTCTTCATAAGAAACTCTCTGTAATTTGAGTTCCTCCCGGCAGGATTTCATCAACAACAGAATCAAATGAAGTGTGTTGGAGCTCAGGAGAGTTTAAACTCTGAACCCTTTCTACTTCTCACAGAATTGCTGTTCACTACTTTCATATCGCATCTTGTACTGTTCCTCTGCGTTATAATAAAAGCGTTAATTATTGGTTCCATTTCATCGCCACATGAAGCTCATGTAAATATGTTTAAGTTCTTGTAAATATTATCATTTATCAGTTTCAAAATATACATGGTGGATTTCTAGATATTTCAATCTTAATTGTTGTATCGTAAGTATTATTTTCAGATGGGTCAGCCCAAACTACAAAAAGGCCAAATAATTTGTCTTAGGCCCAAAAGTGGGAATAGTACAAGTCCTTGGACCAAATCCGAGGCCCAGATATGGAACGAAATAATGTCAAATAATACTGGCTTCGAAATAAAACAAAACAAAACAAATATGATCATCAGATTGATCTGCCTGTTAAAGAGGAGTGATTATATTTCTTAAATTGGGTCAAATTTTTATTTTTATGTGAATTGAAATAAATAATAAAAAATTATACTTAAATTAATATGATAAATACATTGAAAAAAGTAACTTAAACACGATTGATCGGCCTACAGGTATAATATCATGATAGATAAATTAAAATTAGAAGTAAATAAACAAAACATTAATCGATGATTAAAAAATGTTATACATATGTGAATAATTATAATGCTATTTATTCAAAGGGTGGCACTATTGCCACCAAGTGATTACTAAAGGCACCCAAGCTTAAAAAATAAATATTGTAAAAATACAATTCTAACCTCATCCCTGATCTTACAATCCACATACCTAAACCCAATACCATGTCAACTGCAATTTACTATCTGGAAACACTCTAATTCGGAATTGAATTCTTGTTTTCTAAAAAAATGAAAAAATTCATTTTCTGTTTTATGAAATAGTTTTTCTTTAATTCAACTTGAAGACCAAGAAAAGAAACACACAAGCTTCCTCTAATTATCATCGCAGAAGCCACCTGACCTTTTCTTTTTCCCCAATTTCTCAATCCTAATTTCCTTTAAATTTTATACAATTTTAACTCCAAGATTCATATTCAAAATAGTTTGACGTCATTTCCAAAAAACATTAATAAATTGTAAAATAAATAAATAATATACTCATAATTATAGTAATAGTTTGACACAAATTTTCGATTTGTCATTCTTTTGTTTTAATCTTTGATTTCCATTGCCCTAAGAGTTGTTGCCTTATTATTCCTGATTTTCTCTTCCTTCTTGACGGGTTAGGGAAATGCGGCAGCGGGTCGGCATCCTCTGCACACTCTGCTATGCCATGGAGATGTATTGATGGCCGTCCATCACCTCATCATAAAATCTTATGGAAGTCTAAGGAAACACCACAAAATATAGTAAATTAGGACTTAGTTATAAATTTGGGTACAGGGTTAAAATAGTATTTTCACTATCATTTTTTTTAAGAATCAGGTGTTGTTAGTAATATCTCGGGTGGCAATAGTGTCGTACTTATTCAAATTCTCGCAATATCTATCTATCAATTAATACCATTATGGTGTAGAAAAATTTCGCTCATTCAGTTTTAATTTAAGAACTATAACTGAAAATAAAGTTGGTGTAGAAAATTCTCACACTCATTCAAGTTAAATTTAAAGAACTATAACTAAAAATAAAGTAAGAATGTCAACTAAACCACAAATTAATATTGACTTTATTGTGTACAACTTTTGAGAGGTCAGAGATGTATCTTTGGATTACCTGAGCTGGAATGAAAGAAGGTGACCACTAATGAAATCGTGCACAACTATATTATTTATGAGATTAAACTTTTAATTTTACAACATTAAATAAGTTGTTTATTTTATTCTCTTTTGAAATGTTAAATTAAAATCCTGAATAATGATATATTTTTATAAGTATTAATTTTAATCAGGATATACTCCTTATGTCCATCTAGAAGGGTGTCATTTGTTTATTGCACGTAAATTAAGGAGTATTATTGTTTAATGTGTAATACTCATTTCATTCCATTTCAATATTTACATTTCTATTTTATGCATCTCATTTCAATGTTTATGTTTTCCTTTTTTGGAATATGGGACATACCTAAAACAATTAATATATCATCCAACACTAATACACCTACCCACTTTACATTAAATATTATATTTTTTCACCCACTATCTATTAAAATATTATATTTCTTAATCAACGTGCAAAAAGCAAACGTAAACATTGAAATAGAACGGAAGGAGTATGTAATTATATTAGCTAGTGATATGTGTGAGTTATATTTGTCTAAGAAGGAAAATGAGACTCTTTAAAATGGACACCTAATACGACAAAATGAGATCCTTGCTACAGACAGAGTGAGTAATAGAATCAAAACATGTCTTGTAAGGAATAAAAGAGAAAATGGTATAACAATAGTAGAAGTATAAGGTTATGAATCATTATAAATGAAGTTTATGATGCTCACATATTAATATTACATTATTTTTGCTCAAAATACTCATATTTATAACTACATAAAAGCTAGGAGTATGTAAACTTCCGCCAAAATATTGCTGATTATAGTATTACACTTTACTAAAGCAGTGAAAATTATGTAAAATGAAACTATGTGGGCTAGCTCACCTGACCAAGGGGTCATCTTCACTAATGTGAGTGATTCAGGTTTAATTTTCATTAGAAACATTAAACCCATTAGGAATAAATAGGAGGAAAGTTATAAAGAAGCTTGAAGAAAGGGAAAGTATGAGTACTTGGTAAACTAACTATGCTAATAACTAACATTGTTCGATAAATAAAAGAAAATTATGTAAAATGATAAAAGAAATTTGTCTTTTACTTGATATAATAAAAATGTTAGGTGGAGTATGATCGAACTCGCGTTTAGTAGAAAAAATAATGAAATTGTAGGGAATGCTTTGGCTGAATAAAAGATTTAATATTAAATTGATATTTTGATGAAAATTGAAAATTTTTATTCCGCTAATCAGTGAAATGAAAGACATTGAAATGGAGTTAAGCTGGACATTGACTTTTACAGATGGAGTTAAGCTAACATAAGGTCATGGCTTTCATACTTTTTGCAAGTTCAAATAATACAATATTAGCATGCATGCAACATTTAATATACTAGTAGAATAAGGACAATCACTTATAAATCTTTCATTTGCTGTAATAAACGAGTAATGGCTCTTCTTTTTTCCTTTTTTCTCTCTCTAATTAAAGACATCAAACTTAAAAAACAATATTTGGCGTGAAGGTTTGGGTGGCTCGACTTAAAAATCAATATTTGCATCTTTATAATAGTGAAGTCATGAAATACAAATCTTAAGTTACATTTTATATATAGCTGAAATTGATGTTCATGAACCTATAAATTAACCTGTAAAAAATCATATGTTACATTTGGATGAATCTGATATTCATGTATTTATACGATGAAATGTAGATATTTTTTTCCTTAAAATCTAGTTATATTAATTATAACCCATTTTTAATGGAAACTACTTATACATACCACTTAATACATACTAGGAGTATATAATATTAGTGATATCATATTGTACAAAGCCAATTAAAACATAAAATCATACTAATAATTATATGAAAAAATTAGGATTCCTAGTTTGGTTGGATTAATTTAAGGCCAACAATTAATTTGCAATGCCCTCATCATACAACCAACACCTGTAGGCTGTAGCCACAGAATGCACTATTTGTAGGTTAATTCGACTCCTGTCTCTCTCTCTCTCTCATTTGATTTGGAGAGAGAAATGTAATTAATTAGATAGGGAACGACAGGAATCCAACAAGAAAAACGTCAACAAATGAGGTTGAGTTTGTGCTAATTGGAAAAAGTTAGTGAAAAAGACACACATGTTGCATAAATCTTGATTAAACCTTAAAAAGTGTAATTATTAAAATGAGTGATAGTGGGAGGATCACATGAAAGTGATGGGCAAATATCAGTCTCTTTCGTATTAAAATATAAATCTAAATCTGTTTGGTTGGAGAAATAACACTATCACACCCTTGTGTTTTCTAAGCCAACTCCAACAAATTACTACCCCACCCTAAACCAACACTTTTCGATTCAATCATTATCTCAAATCTAAGTTCCATCAATCTTGTTTTAATTGCATTATAATTATTCTCTTTTCAGCTCCCCATAATTAATCTTACATATATAGCCTTTTTACCACTAGATGCATTGGATTTGGATCCTTTCCTCTCCTGTAAAGAATAAATTTTCACACATTGTATATCTATAGCTACGGTGTATGGAAAATTACTCAAGTTACGGAAGAGGAACCACACTCCGATTCTTTACATCAACTTTAATTATTTTTTCTTTTATAGTTCAAACTTTGGGAGATTTTGTCTCTTTGTTAAATAATGGAGTAATAGAAACAAAATTTGGTAAAGTTATGCTTATTGTAGTATTTTTAATTTTAAATATTGCTAGTATAATCTTCTTCTTACATTCATGTACTCATTGATTATGCGAAAGAAACGTGTTAAATAAAAATATAAATGAGATTTGATCAGATTATGACTTGTATGATCAATAATCATACAACAACCCTTCAAAAATCACTTTCACTAGTACCGTTGTAAAATGTTATTACAAAAACCATCAACTTCATCTATTAAAATGATTTTGTTATACTAGTTCAGAATTAATTAATTCTATGAAAATATTGTAACTTTTATATAAATTATTTATTGAATAGTTGATCCCACAATTATCAATTTTCATCTAATAATTATTAAAATATTGAACAAGAACATTTTTATTTTATTTTATTTTTTGAAAGGTGAGGTGTAGTTAGTGTTAAGGATAGCTGGCTAGATTACATTAACATTAACTAGGAGTTGTAATGAGGTAGGATATAGCTAGTGATGGTATTATTAACATCAATTCACTGAGCAGCAGCAGAGAAACAATTAATGGAGGAGAGAAGGAAGCAGGTAAAGACCAAAGAGGACATGAAGAAATAACCACAACTGCCATCCTCAGGGGTTCCTTGGAGTAGCATTTAAGACATGCCACTATTTTCACCTTCTCCTCTCCTTCTCTACTCTTCCTCCACCATCCATAAACTAACTTCCCCTTCTCATCATCCTCATTTATACCTCCCCAAAAGTTATCTTACAATTTCTCCATGATTCTTCTTTCAGGATCATGGCCCTTAATTCTCCTCTGCTTTTCGCCATCATCATTCTCTTCTTTCTCCTCTCTTTCTACTCCACCCATGATTTGATTGCCCACTCTTCATTCACCAATGCCATTCACCTGGATGGTAATAACCCACTCTTGTCTGAAAGGTTTAGGCTTCTTTTGGGTATTAAATCTTCCAATGTACGAAATGCTCCTTCGCCGTCCCCTGCTCCGGCTCCCGGTGGTGTTCCTCATCGCCGGCCACGTCCGCCGCTGCAACACCGTCATCCTATCCCGCAGGCCCACCGGACTGAGAAGAATAAGGATGATGGGAAGGGGTCGAGAGTGCTGACGGCAGTTCTTGCATCTGTCGGAATCACCTCACTGTTGAGTGCCATTGCTCTATTCTTCGGCTGTCGGAAATTCCAGAAACGGAAGAGGAGGCGGAGAAGCGTTTCGATTTCCAAGTTTTTGAGCTCGCAGAAGGTAACATCTGATCTTTTTTACCTTAATTCGCTCGAATCCGCTTTAGAACCAGAGAAATGTTGTCTGAGCGTATACTCCAATGAGAACACATCGAATTGCTGTGTTGATGATGAGAGAGAAGGATCGAGCGTGAAACTGGTGAATTCAGAGTGGGAGAGTGGTGGATGTTCTTCCTTGGGAGAAATCACGACTGTGGACGAGATAACAGACGAACGCCATGGCTCCAACTCTTCGTTGGGTGAAAAGATCATTACAGAAGAAATTCAGAAATTTGAAGAATCCCATTCATCCGATGATGAATCGTTCCATTCTGTTTGTGATTCATATTCATCCCAGATTAGGCTTTCCAATGCTTCTGCTTCATCTCGTAGTCTAGGCGAAGCTTCAGAAATCTTATCCCACGATGAACCCAAGGAAACACATTGTTCTGCTGCTCCACCTCCACCTCCACCGCCACCGCCACCGCCGCCGCTGCCGTCCATGCGTCCTTCCTCAATGAAAATGAAACCCAACTTGGTAAATAAGTCCACATTGCCAAATACTATATCTGTAAATGGTATACAACTGCCTCATTCTACTCCTCCTGGAGTTCCTCCACCGCCATGTCCGCCACCACTTTCGAAAGGCCACGGCGGCTGCCCACCGCCTCCCCCTTCTCTTCTCACACAAGAAATGCCACTGGGTAAAGACGGGTGTCCATTGGCGAAGCTTAAACCACTTCACTGGGACAAAGTTAGAGCTGCTCCAAATCGTTCAACGGTTTGGGATAAGATGAGAACGAGTTCATTCGAGTAAGACAAATTTAGTACTACATTTTATGACCGCCACTAAAGTTCATATTCTTGATAACAGATTTGATGAGGAAATGATTGAGTCCCTTTTCGGTTACAACTTGCAAAATTCCATCAAGAACGATGAATCAAAGAGCAAAACCCCATCTCCAAGCAAACACATTCTTGATCCCAAGAGACTTCAGAACATCACCATTCTTTCCAAAGCCTTGAATGTCACAGAAGAACAAGTATGTGGAGCACTAATCCGAGGTATACAGCTTCTAAATTTGATCTTAATTATAATATTACCAAGCAATGGGAGACTTATGTGTTCTGTTTTGAAACAGGGGATGGATTGTCATTACAAGATTTAGAAGCACTGTCTAAGATGGTACCCACCAAGGAAGAAGAGGCTAAGCTAGCAAACTACAACGGAGACATATTTGAACTGGGGTCAGCAGAGAAGTTAGTTAAGGCCATGATCCAAATCCCATTTGCATTCTCAAGAATTGAAGTGATGCTGTACAGAGAAACCTTCGAAGATGAGGTCCTTCATCTCCGAAAATCATTCTCAATGCTCGAGGTATACGTGTAATAACATTTCAAGATCAACCAGTTAACACAACCTCATTGATTGTAACCAAAGAATGCTTGAATTGTTTCAGGAGGCATGTAAGGAACTGAGATCAAGTCGACTGTTCCTCAAACTACTTGAGGCAGTGCTCAAGACGGGGAATAGAATGAACGTCGGCACAATACGAGGAGGAGCAAAAGCATTCAAGCTCGACACCCTCCTCAAACTTGCCGATGTGAAGGGCACAGATGGTAAAACAAGCCTGCTCCATTTTGTGGTCCAAGAAATCATCCGGTCGGAGGGGATAAGAGTCTCCGAAAGCATCATGGGAAAGATCCATCAGAAAAGTGGTAACATTGAAGATAAGGAAGAAAACTACAGGAGAATGGGGTTGGATCTTGTCTCCGGCTTGAGTGCAGAGCTATGTAATGCCAAGAAAACAGCTACGATAGACTTGGATGTTCTTGCTAGCTCAGTGGCAAATCTATCAGAGGGTATGAATAAACTGAAGATTCTTGTAGAAAAGGATATGATCATGGAGGAGAAAAGGGGCAGTTTCGTGAACTCAATGAGATCATTCGCAAAGTACGCGGAGACAAAGCTGAATGAGCTGGAGGAGGACGAGAATAGAGTGATGGTGCATGTAAGGGAGATCACAGAGTACTTCCATGGAGATGTAAGCAAAGAAGAATCAAACCCTCTGAGAATATTTGTGATTGTAAGAGATTTTTTAAGCATGTTAGACCATGTTTGCAAAGAGCTTAGGTTCTTACAAGCCCCCCCACGTAGTCCCAACCCTCTAGCACCCTTCAGATAGATTACATTAATTCACATTGCTTGCCTCCCTTTCTTTCTAGCTTAATTTCTGTTTCATGTGTGTATCATATTCAAAATTCTAATCAACAATTTTTTACTGTCAAATTATTTATTTATCTACTCTAGATGGAATCAATGATTGATTATTCTAACATGAGGTATCTATTTAAGGGTATTTAGGTGCAACAACAATACAGTGAATATGAGTCTAAAACTGGACTGTGGTGCAAGAGTGGTCCTTTTCATGGCTTGCTGTTTAATTACTTCAGATAAATATTTAGTGTAACATTATTAGCTTCAGTTATGATATTTATAATTCCACAACTTGTTCAAATAATGACCACCCCTGCCTGCACTTCTAAGTTAAATTTTCTAATTATGAAATACGTACTGGAATAATAATAATACATATATAGATTGAAAAGAAGAGGACAAACTAGCATTGGTAGACATATATTCCTCTGAAATTAAGTGTCTCATGGCATTTGTTTCTCTGTGTTTGTCCATTGCAGATAAACTCATGCACCATTCCAAATCCTGTGGCGGTGAATTATATATATAATGGACCCATTTCGTCTTTGTCTTTGGATATCCTCTCACTATCTTTCTCCTAATCAATAAAGTTATTCAATTTTAATTATAGAAATCAGTTATAATATGAAGAACCCTAATAAGGCTTTTTTTTTTTAAAAAAACAAAATGGAGGGGTAGATATGGAAAATGCAAGAACTGACAAATAGAGATATTACTACATATGCCCATAAAAGAACTGAATTGAGATTCATACCAATTGTTATAATCTTCTAAATGCAAATTTCTAAGTTGGCAAATCTGCTGGAAAGGGCTCTCACCTTTGATCAAGCCAAGCAAATCCACTGTCAAATTGTAGTCAACTGTATTGACAATCTTGATGCGCTGCTGATTCGCAAAACTCTCAACTTTTCGCCCCATTTTTCTCCAAAAACCACTCATTATGTCAAATCGATCCTCCAGCAAACGCAGCAGCCGGATGCTTCCTCGACGTCGGCTGTCATCCGGCATCTCACTCAACACGGCCAGTTTCGGGATGCTCTTCTTCTCTATTCCGAATCACACCATTCAGGTCTGTTGCCCAACACCTACGCTGTTGCTTCTTCCCTCAAAGCTTGTGCGAGGATTTCATGTAAAGTGGGTGGGTTAATGATTCACGCGCAAGTGCACAAGGTTGGTTTATCTCGGATTGTTTTCGTCCAAACCGCTCTTCTTGGTTGCTACTCGAAATTGGGTGATATGGTGGTTGCACGCAAGGTGTTTGATGAAATTACTGACAAGAATGTGGTTACTTGGAACTCGTTGTTGGCTGGGTATGCGAAGCATGGGGATTTGGCAATGGCACAGAGTTTGTTCGACGAAATGCCGCAGAGAGATGTCGTATCTTGGAACTCCATGGTTTCGGGTTATGCGAAGGCGATGGATATGGAGCGGGCATATGAATTGTTTCGTGGCATGCCGGAGAGGAGCTCTGCTTCTTGGAATGCCATGGTTACTGGATACATAGAAAGTGGACAATTAGAACTTGCACGAAGCTTCTTTGATGCAATGCCAGAGAGGAATAATGTTTCTTACATCACGATGATTTCCGCCTACTCAAAAACTGGGGATGTAGAGGCTTCTAAACAGCTCTTTGATCAAATGCATGAGAAAGACCTGATTTTGTACAATGCCATGATATCATGCTATGCGCAGAATAACCTGGCTAAAGAGGCTTTGCAGCTGTTTGATGAAATGCTGAAACCTGATGTGAGTTATCGGCCTGATATTATGACTCTGTCTAGTGTTATATCTGCTTGTTCTCAATTGGGAGATGCAAAGTACGGATCTTGGATCGAATCATACATGAAAGAGTTGGGTATTAGAATGGATGATCATTTGGCCACATCTTTCATAGACTTGTACGCGAAGTGTGGAAATATCGATAAAGCTCACGAGCTTTTTATAACCTTGCAAAATAGAGACTTAGTTGCTTACACTGCAATGATTGTGGGGTGTGCTATAAACGGCAGGGCAACGGAGGCGATCAAGCTATTTGAGGAGATGATTGATTCTGGTATCATCCCCAACCTGGTCACTTTCACAGGTATACTGACAGCTTATAGTAACGTCGGTTTGGTCGAAGAAGGCTACAGTTGCTTTATGTCAATGCAGAGGCACGGGCTTGACCCAACAACTGATCATTACTCGATCATGGTTGATCTTCTGGGAAGGGCCGGGCGATTAGACGAGGCTCATGAGTTGGTTAAGAGCATGCCCTCTCAGGCAGATGCTGGTGTGTGGGGTGCTTTGCTCCTTGGTTGCAGCTTGCATGGGAATGTGGAACTTGCGGAGATTGCTGCTGAGAATTGTTTTGAGCTAGAACCCGAGAGTAGTGGCTATCGTTCTCTTCTTGCCAGTGTTTACGGCTCGGCTGGGAGGTGGGACGATGCTGACAGATTGAGGCGAGGTATCGAAGGAAAGTGTCTTGTCAAGATTCCAGGCTCTAGTTGGATGGAGTGTGCCAAATAGAGGCAGTTACTATTTGCTCACATATTGGAACACATGGAATTAATTTACTATTCTTTCAGTTGGAATCAATCTTAATTGATGCTTGTTTTATGGTCAGAGCCAATTTGAGTAGGGTTTTATTTGAATTATCTTTAGTTAAATGTAGTCTTGTAAACTAATCGAATCGAATACTAAAGTTTTTGAATGATATTTGATTAAATATTCGAATATTCGTATTTGATTATTAATCGAATTCGAAATCGGATTCGTATTCGAAAGTAATAGACGAACTATTCAAATATATTTGAGTATTCGAATTTTAGCATTCGAAATTGAATATTCGAATTCGATTTGGAATTGTAAATTCATTTCTCTTTAAATAATTTTTTTTTAAAATTTATTGTACTATTATAAATTTAGGTGAAATTCTCACTAAATACATATACCTTTAAATTATTAAAAATTATAATTAAATAATTTACATTATATATAAAAAAATTAAAATATATCTTTTCCTCTTAATTTTAAGATACTAATAAATTAGATAATACACATATTTATTTATATTTATAAAGCAAATATTATATTTTAAGTATACTATAATAGAAACTTTTCTTGCCGACGTGTTGTCTCCAAAGCGCTTCGATGTGACGTGTAATTTTATCAATTTTTTAGATTTTTTAATATTTTTCTTATTACTTTTAACTAACTTCCTTATTTAATATTTTTTTAAATAATATATTTCTTATTTTTAATAATGATTAAATTTTTAATATTTTATTTATTTATTTGGATATCATTAATTAATTACTAAATCTTTTAATACAATAAATTAATTAATATCAAATTAAAATATATATATATATATATATATGGAAAAAAGAATATTTCATATAATATTCTCTCTCACCACACTTACAAATAATACTTTTTGGTTATTCATTCTAAAGATACGCATTCGATTCTCCAAGATGAACATGACTTTTCTTCAGATTCCTCTAAAAAATTGAATTATGAAAGTATAAAAATTTATTTTGATAGAGTGAATCAAGTAGAGATTCGCTCTACCTCTAAAAAATAGATTCAAGTATTCTTCAAGAGGAAGAGGACGGATTCAACTATTCTTGAATCGATTTACCTCTTAAGAATCGATTTTTCAAAAGGAAGAAAATAGATTCAAGTATTCTTGAATAAATTTACATCTTAAAATTGATTTTTCAAGAATAAAAGAATCGATTCAAGTATTCTTCAATCGATTTATTCCCCTCATTCCATTTAAAGAGGGTCTTTTTTCCATTTTAGTCGGCTCACCCAAATGATTCACTTTCCTTTTTTACACACATGGGACTCACACATTCCCTCTAATACAATTAAAATATGGGGCTCATACTCCCACTAATATAACTACACACTACACATTAAATAATAATACTCCTTAATCTATGAGCCAAAAAACAAAAGACCCTCTTATGTCGAGACGGAGGGAATACATCTTAAGAAATCGATTCAAGTATTTTTTAAGATCTACCTCTAAAATATTGATTCAAGTATTCTTCAAAATGATCGACAATTCAAGTACTCTTGAATCGATTTACTTCTAAAGAATAAGAGGTTGAAAAACTAATTTATATATCGAATCGAAAGCTTAAATTCTTTAAGTTAAATCATTATTTCATATCAAATAACATTAAAATTGAGTTTGTAAATATTTGTTAATTTTTAAATTTTAGTATATTAATATTTATTTATTTACATATATCTTAATTATTTAATTATAACATATGAAATATAATTTATTTTCTTTAGTTGTTTATATAATTTGAAACTAATAAAATTAATAAATTCATTACAAATTTATGAATATTTAAAAGAATATTATATATAAATAAATATATATATACACATTAAATATTATATATAAATTAATTTTATTTATATGTATATATATATATATATTTACATTAATTTCTTAAAAATAACAATTAATGAAAATAGAATTATTATTATATAGTTAAATAAAAAATTCTTAAACCATAATCGTGAGTAAAAAGTAATGCTCGATTTAAATATTATTTATAATATCATGCATATTTTTAATATATATATATATAGCAACTATTTAAAATATTTTAATAATTTTATTTTAATTAATTATATATTGCTTGACCTTATTTTTCATAATAATCAATATATATAAATTAAGTATAGTGTAACAAAGTCTTTTTTCCTATACACTCACTATGACTTATTTATTTTAGTATCATTAATTGTAATTATTTAAATAAATAAATCATTCAATACAAATAAAGTAATTAATATCAAATCAAATCACGTATAGAAAAAAATTGAGATTTTTTTTTATATATAATTCATACTCCCTCCGTCCCGTTTTAATGTTTACATTTTTATTTTGCGCGTCTCATTTCAATGTTTACGTTTTCCTTTTTAGAATATGGGACCAATCTAAAACAATTAATATATCATCCAACACTAATACACCTACCCACTTTACATTAAATATTATATTTTTCCACCCACGATCTATTACTCCCTCCGTCCGATTATAAGGTATCCATTTATTTTTTGCACGTGGATTAAGGAGTATTATTATTATATGTAAGGTGGGTAGTTGTATTGGAGGGAAGTGGTGGATCATATTGTGTACTTTTTTACTAAATAAGGAAAATGAATATCTTTGAAGCGGAAGCCAAAAATAGTAAAATGGATACCTTAGAAGCGGACATATGGAGTAAAATATTATACTCCCTCCGTCCCATAATACTTTTCTCACTTTCCTCATTTGTTTGTCCCACAAAACCTTTCACCCCTCAAAAAAAGAAACACCACTTTATCCAATAATCCCAAAAGTTACTTTTATTTCAAATTTGTCACTCATTTTTCATACACATATCATTACTTTATACTTTTTTATAATCTAAAAATACTACAATACCCTCCAAAGTCAATAAAGTTGGTCAAAAAGTGCAACTTTTCTTAAATAACGTGAAACAGTAAACGTGAAAAGTTTTTCGGGACGGAGGAAGTACTACTTAATCAATGTGCAAAAGTAAACATAAATATTGAAATGGGACGGAGGGAGTATTTATTTTAGACAAACAGTAAAATTAAGGATTTATTATTACTAAGAATTACATACTTTGATTATTATTGCACTTAAATACAATGAAAAAATGAAATACTAACCACTACGTAAATACATAGCAAAGAGACAAAATTGTCCTTATGTGGTTGCACATTTTTTTAAAGAGTTAGAGAGATAGAGGGAGTAATAAATAATTTTCAATTGTATTATGTTATAAATTAACATTTTAAAAATATATAAGTCAAGATTCTTTCAAATAATTAGAATATATGTACATATATTAACTTTTTACATGATTTAATTGTACGCTACATTACCAAAAGTCAAATGTTATAATTTGTTGTAAATTCTTTACATTAATTGTACGCTAAATTAATTTTGTTAAGTCATATAACACGGATTATTTAATTATTAAAAGTTAGAATAATAGTTAAATTTTAAAATTAGAATAATAGTTAAATGATCCCGCGTTGTATGCAAGTTTCATACTAATATATATATATATATATATATATATATATATATATATATATATATATATATATATATATATATATATATAATATTAATAATGTATATTATTTGAATATATTCGCAAATATTCGAATTGAATATTTTACTAATCATATTCGATTAGAATATTATTCGAACTAAATAATTATTCGAATTAGGAAAAAATGGAGTATTCAAGTGGTATCACTTGCTCACCTCTCCAAAATTTTGACCAAATGTTACCAACCATCTGTGTTACTTTAGTTATGTGATGACAAATACCAAGGTAAAGAAATAGATAAAATTTACTTAACCTATCCATATAATATTATGAAACTCAATCAGAACCACCCAAGAGCAATTTAGGATACGCTCAAAAACACACACATACACAACATGATTAGAAACTCATTAAAAAAAAAGCGAACAAATTTATCCTTATTTGACTTGTCCGAGCTAGCAGAGTTAATTGAATCCTAAGGGTGCAAATATTTAGTTAATTTATCCAGCAGTATTCTCCATACTCAAACAAAAAACCTATAGGAGGCTACCATCCTAGTCCCTAGATCACAAGGAAAAAAATTAAAGGTTAAGCTACATTTACATATCTGCATTTGCTTCGGCAGGAGTCACAGACAACATCATCGTTACGTTATCTGCTCTTTTCACCACCACTTTAAAAGGTTTTCCAACTTTGTCTCCCATAATTTCGATCACCTGTCAACAATTTTAATCAGATATAAATATTATTACATATCAATATTTTGTAGAGAACGAGCATTGTACCTCCTTAATACTACCGACGGACCTTCCTCCAAATTCAACTACAACATCTCCAGGACGAAATCCAGCAAGATCAGCTGGTGAACCAGGTGATACCTATTTAACAAAGATAATTAAACAGCCAATCGTAAGGTATTTTCAAACTTAATCAACTTATACGCTCCATTACAACAGATAGCTATCAAAATGAAACTACTCTATTATCAATCCCTAATTAAGAGGTTTACATGTATCACTGTTATTATCATATATACTTTTTCAGTTTCGACATTTCTTTTATGTTTAATTTCTGAACGTTTTACAAAATAGAGTAGTTTTCGTTTACAAGTAAGGATAACCTCACATACACACAAAGAATATAACATATGAGAACTTATCTTGATGATATCATAATCATGCTGAAAAATATTAGTAATATATGCATCTCAGAATATATCTGACCATAGGTACAAGAACTCCTCTGCTCACGTCAGGGAAGGAAGAATTTCTTTCCTTCAGATGTGCAATGATCATGTCATTTAGATCAAGCATTTTCAAACCAAGCCAAGGTCGGACGACTCTCCTGCATCATTAATAAATTAATGAATTATATTATTTTCATGATGTACCAAGTATCTAAAAGAGTTTAGAAGCCCTGAAACCCACAAAAAATGAAACTAGTTAGACAATATGCATTAAAGTCTAATATTTGTTATAGGCAGGTGTACAAGAGGTTAAGCTAGAAAATATAGGCAACACGAGCTTGAGCTTCATTGTCAAAGAAAAAGAGAGAAAATGTGACAAGAGAAAACCAATGCACAAGAGCTTGAGCTAACAACTATGCACAATACGGGGGGGGGGGGGGGGGGGGGGGGGGGGGGGGTGTGAAGAAAAGAGAGAAAATGGAAAGGAAACATATTAGGCAAAACAAATTCATAATCAGCAGGCTGCAGTTGGCATGGGAAACCCACACCTTATTCAATCGTACCTCATTTTATTAGTAAGTTAGACCAAGTCTCATTTGAAAATTGAAAGAATATAATTCTATGGTCTGACACAAAGCAAATAACCTAGTTGCATAATCAACAGACCCTCCACCCAACATTTAGACCAAGAACCTAGAAAAGATGATCGTCTAATTCTATTAAATGAATAATCGCTATGCACACCAACAGATTGACATGATATATGAGACCAAAGAAAATACTAGGCACTATCATCAATTGATCAATAGCAACGAATTTGGAGTGCGCACTTGCTCCGAACATTGTATGCACTATACATGCATTTGTATGTCAGTTAGAGAAAGGGAGAGAGGGTGAGAGATTATAATTAACAGCATACCCATTCCGTTTGAAGTGCTCTATTATTTTTGAAGCAGAATCAATTGGTACAGCAAAATTTAACCCATCAGCCCCCATTACTTTCATGATATTAATACCTATAACTTCTCCATCGATATTGACTAGAGGTCCGCCAGAATTACCCTACAACCAAGAACTTATGATTATAAATACATAATGGATAAAATTAAGGCAGGTCAATGCAAAGAAGAAAACTCGGTTAATAAATGCAGTTTATATGGTTCAATATGTGTAGTTCTCATAAGGGATTAAACAAAGAAATGCAAAATACTGAATGATCCTTTTCAAACTATCTTCATCTATATACATACTTGAACCCAAATGACCATGATGAGCCATGATCACGTATAAGAGCAACACCGGAGCATGCAGATATATGTAGCGCTAGTGCGTCTGGATAAGTATATTATCCAAATTCATACATAGATATATCAAGTATAGGACAATCAGAAGAAATACAGAATTCCAGCATATAGTCATGATAGAAACATGTTGCGTCAAATAGAACCACATATGCTCGTGACAATAACTTGCTTTCCAAGGCCCAAAACCCAAACCCCAAAAAAACATACCGATTAAATGAGGGAAATGAATGGGGGAAGAAAAGGAAGATCAACAATGATTGTGCAAAAAGTCCTTCAAAAGCATGTTAAGGAGAAAAAAAAATTACCTGGTTTATAGCACAATCAGTTTGCAAATATTCCCTGTGCATGCCTCCAATACCCAAATCACTACTCTTACGATCTACACAACTATATGCAACAAGGGAAGCAACAAAATATATATTATGTTTCTAAATAACATCGGAGAATAAACTCAGTTTGACAAACGTTGTGGCAAATTACCTTACAATACCTGCTGTAATAGTATTCTGAAGGGTAAGAGGACAACCCAAAGCCACCACCCAGTCCCCAGGACGAAGCTTACTTGAACTCCCGAGTTTTGCTGCTGGAAGTGGAGTTTTAGATTTGATCCTCACTATAGCAATATCGGAATGGAAATCAGCATTCACCACTGTACCCTCAAATGATCGACCATCTTGCAAAGTGACTTCAACCTTGCACAAGCATCAAGACTTAATGAGGGCCTAAAAATGAAATCTATGCACTATAAATCATTGTTACTCTAAAACCCGAGTAGTGAAAATATTGGGGGAGATTGAGAGGGAGCAAATTATTGATACTCCGCGGAGTGAAAAAAAGTTAGCAAGAAAATATAATGGCAAAGATTGGAACTCAGATAAAATTCAAATGGATAATGCTCGATGAGTAAGTTTAATTGCAGATTATGCAAAGATATTGCTCTCCTTGTCCACTGCTCACATAGAAAAATCACTATTGCAAGTAGGCTTGACTGGAGAGTAAGGATGTCGAGAAAACATTAACATTATGTGTAGTATATATCCAGGTGGTTAAACTCAAACCGGTGGAACTGGGGCATGTGTTTATTGAATTCCATCAATATCCAAAATCAAGTTCAATGTGATGAGATAATAAGCAGATTGATAAAACCATTGAAACCTTCAAGTAGATGATTTTTGGCATACCTTTCCCGTAGATAAAGACCTCTGGCCATGTGAATCGGCCACCACATGAGCACAAGTCAAGATAGTACCATCCTCATCTATAATAGTTCCAGACCCAATGCTTCTACCCATGCACCACTGCTGACCAACACAACCTGCCAAAAACATATTTCCTTTCTGAGAAAATCAATTGCACCACAAAAGGAAAGAAAGGAGATGGGAGAGTAAAAAAACACCTTGGGAAACTGACAAGTTCACAACAGCAGGACCAATCTTAGAAGCTGCATTAGCAATGGTATCACGGCCAAGGCAATTGCAGGAATGTTTATGACCATCTTCAGCATTAGTGGCAGTTCCTTTGCTCGTGTTAGGTTCTGACACAGCATTATGTCTTGAAAGAGAGAGAGGACCAAAACCTAAAATATTAGACATCCATCCATTAATAAATATGATAATATGTATATGGGTACATAAGAAAAACGAGATCAAGAAAGAAAATCTAAAGAATGAAATATACCATACTGTGAAAGGTTTGAGCAAGTAAGCGAATAACGGGGGATGTTCTCTTCCACAGTTCTCCAAGGCCAAATTAGATGATCCCAAGAGGTTGAAGGTATTGAAACCAATACCAATGTATCTACTCAACAAGTAGTAGAAACAAATATAAACACATCAAACACATATGAAAAATAAACGTTTACGTATTGATCTCCTTAACAAGTGAACCCAGATAGGACCTGAAGATTTTAGATTATTAACATTTAAACTTTCACATAAAACTGGAAGGTATTCTCACTGTAATGTGAAGAATTGGTGTAGCATAAAATCCCTGACCCTGCTGTAGCCAACGCCACTGCACGCACGAGAGAGGGTTTGTTTAAAAATTTTCTCTGCAGACACAGAAAACCAAAACCCTAGAGTAAACAAAGCAACTGAAAAATCCTAACAAGAAATTCATCGAACACTTTGCAAACAAATTGGCATTGTCGAATTCTTCAAAAGAATAATGTACGGAAATGGGGAAAAAGAGATGGAAACTACATACCAGGGTATGCATCGTCGATTTAACGCTATCGCGATTTAACACTGAAATCTTTCGATGAATTCTTTTTCTTGGAGAAGATTAATGTTTTTTTTTTTGGCTAAATCTTGTCTCATGACATCTGTCTCTGACCTCTGTTGGGCCCAACCTGTGCCATCCAGTCTGGCCCATTTAAAGCCCCTCTAGGGTTCTAATGATGATCTTGTAAAATATTTTGATCGCTTTCTTGGGCTTTAATACAACCTCGTACCGGGCTGAACCTAATCAGAGCGCCTCGATTATGCTGGGCTGGACCCTATAGAGCGACGAGTGTCACGCGTATGCCAGGCTGGACCCAATTAGAGCGCCAGCCTTACCCCATGTTAATACAGTTCTATTATTATATATTTATAATTATATTAAATTTTGCCAGTTGGATTTGTAGTCCAGTAGGCCACTCGATCCATTAATCTGATATTGTCTGATTAGGCTCACAATTTTATTTTTGGACTTTTTTCCAAAATATCTCTTACTAAGAAAATTTGAATAGTCTAGTTCCACACTTTATAAATACAAAGTCATTCCCAATTATACACTAATGGAGTATTTAATTTTAGTTGTTCAATCAACACACAATTTTCCCTCTAACAAAGTTTACTAAGTGGCCCAAAAAATGGATAAACCACAATTTGAGGCAAGAGGCATCCCACCAATCTGCATGGAGAGTCGCGTCCTACAAAAGACCCAATATACCACTCGATCAATTCACGATTTTGTTCGTGGACTTTTCCAAAAAATAATAATAAAATCTCTTAATAAAGTTAGCCTAGTACACAATTTATAAATCAAAAATCATTCTCACTGCTATGAATTTAGTTGCCTACTCTATCCACTTATTATATATTTAAATCAGTGTGGGATCTTTCTCAAAACTAAATAGATCAATTTAGATAGTTACTTAACGTTAATCGATTTTAGATGTATGCTAATAACAATAACAAAAACAACCATAAAATAGATTAGGGATGTTTAGTCAGTAAAATAAATTTGAACCAATAAAAACGAGTTATAAAAACATAATAATGCAATATTAATTAGTAAATTATTTGAATTTTTTTTCGTAAAATTATTGGGAAAAGAAAAATATTCGTCTATATAATGGAAGTGATATTCAAGAAGAATAACATATAAAACAAAGCTTGGTATTTTTTCCAAGTCATCTCCACTTCAATAAATAAATTACTCCTATCATTCAAGCCCTCATGATTATTATCAGTTTTTTTTTTAAATAAATTAACTTAATAAAATAGCTTCGAGATTTCGCTCTCACAACATGCATCTAATGAGATTATTTTTCATGCAACTTCCCGTCAAATAAGACAAAATTACAAAATAAAAATAAAAATGTTGTGCTGAATCATATTAGGTAGAAAACTGAAATATCTAGAAGGTTGTGAACGTGTGATAGTGTGTGTAATAAAAGCACATAATTTTTTTTAAAAAAAATATAAAAATAAACTTTATAAACATGATTACGAAAATCCTTAAAATGCTGTATCGTTAAAGTAGGTGGTGGCCCAGGTCGAATAACCCAGTTTGCAAAGGTTATTGTATGTACTATTCATTCAATCTCCAAATAACAATTTTTTTTAAAAAAAATAAATTAGGAACATGCATGTATCATGGCTACAAAGAGTTGTGGAGACGAGAGGGTTATGGCGTTTCAAAGAGAATATGCAAAGCAAATAAGATAGAAGAGAAATAATTTTATGTAGGAGTTAGACAACCTTATGTATCATTATTACTACTTATACTACTACTACTTCCTATTTGCTCTCACAAGATAGTGGTTGCAGATATGAGCATTTAGCAATACATAAATGACTAGGAATACATGAAAAAAAGAAAATATACTCTCGTAAAGAAGCATAAATATACCAGAGAAATACAAGTGCAGAAAACACCCCATCTCCATCTCCATCTCCATCTTTATCTTTGAAGGCGGTCAATTCTTGGGTATAAATTAAGCATGTGTTCATCTTCCTTCCCTCGACTTGACTCGACTCAAATTCCATTCCAATGAGTTTCTTAACCAAAGTGATGACGTGATATAGGGGTGATTTCTTAAAGAGGATGGTAAGGCACATAGCCCAGCACCCCCGTCAAATTATTGACCACATCATTACACCTGGCGAGTAAATTGAGAAGCTGTTGTGAAATGTCGTTTTTAGGTGCATCTGGGATCTGTTGGGCGCTAAACACTACATTGCTCGGAAATGGCAAAGGAGAAACATTGGAGTGTCCAACAATTTTAGGCAATTTCTTACTAGGACCAACATCCATCGAATAACTAGACACATGTTCGCTTTTGCTACTTCCCTCCCCACCCAATATAAATTTTACACGGGATGTACCTCTACCATTGCCATTGCCATTGCCCACTTCTTCGCCAGATCCCTTCTTCAGGCATGACTTCAGCTGCTGCTGATGTGCCTGCACCCCAATTTTCACCACACTCGACGCGGACGGCTCCTCTTTCTGACCCGCCTTCATTGCTTCGGACTCCGCTGACTCCCCCACTTCCCTGATGTAGTACCTCACATTTACGTTGCCAAATAGATCTCCACTCTCTTGAGCAAACTTCAATGCAGTTTCGGCGTGCACCTTCTGGTGGAACACCAGTCGGCACGTGTATGTTTTCCAAAATACTCGCGTAGCAGCGAGATCCAACGGCCCAAAACGAGCAAACTTCGCTCTTAGATGTGCACCCGATGGCAGGTTCGCACCAGCAGGAAACTTCATCACTAGCATAGTCGGATTACGTGTTTTTCCGGGATGCTCCATCCTCTTGCTTGGTTCTACTTTTACTACTTTCGGTGGTATTAGAGACTGTGAGGGCCTTTGGGGAATCTTCTTTTCCAAGGACAATTGTTTAGACTCATCTAACTTTTTATTATTCTTCTTCTTAACGACTTCTGAATCAATGAGCTTTTTTCTAGTGTTGTCCTCAAGTTTCTTTCTTTTGTTGGTCTCTTCCAAGTCACCGAGTTTTTTCTTTTTCTTAATGGACTCTGGACTATCAGATAGAACACGCTTCTTGCCACCTTTGGTTGGATCATCAGGCCTACCCAAAGGTCTTGCAGGCTTCATGGTCGACTTTTCATCAGTTGCTATCCTGAGATTAGCTTCAGTTGTCTCACTCTCAGTTGGAGGGGATGAAACCAAGCTCTTCTGGAAGACAAGAGAGCGATATTTCAAGACCACCACTCGGGTGGTTGCTAAGCAATTCCTCTCCATTCCATGAAAGGCATTCACAGCGAGAGCACACATATCTTTTACAAGCACTGCAAGCTCAACTCTCCCATGATTAACTGCTTGTTTTGTCTCTAATGGATAGGAAGAAACCAGTAAATCATCATTCTTCTG
This sequence comes from Pogostemon cablin, assembly GCA_023678885.1. Lineage (NCBI taxonomy): Eukaryota > Viridiplantae > Streptophyta > Magnoliopsida > Lamiales > Lamiaceae > Pogostemon > Pogostemon cablin. The sequence goes on along the minus strand of CM042952.1, from coordinate 31,225,879 downwards.
ATTGTCAGGCTGGTTATTAGAAGTAATAGGTGGAACATCAAGTAGAATTCCCGAAGCTTTCTCCAACGACGCTACACTGTCACTGTTGGAAAGAGGTAAGTTAGCTGCAACAGCACTGGTCTCACTTTTTTTTTTTTTCTTTCTCTTCTTCATCTTCTCAACTGGAATTACATTCTCACCCATTGATATTTCTTTCTTTCTCTTCTTCTTCGCAACTGGAGTTGCATTTTCTGTACTGAGCTCCCCAGCACGCTGCTTGTGTAACTTGGGTTTTGTCATTCCAGCTTCAACATGTTTCATGGAACCTTGAGAAGGTTTGATATCATTAATCACATATGCATAGTTCATAGGTTGAACCAGACCATCATTAATGTCAGATACTGAAATCTGGTGCATGTTGCCTTTCATGACAGAGTCCAACGGTATTCCAGATAACCTCGGTCCATCCACCAAAAGTGGGCCCGCTTTCTTGGTTTTCTTGGGAGTTGGTTCATCTCTCCGTTTAAACATATATTTATCCTTCTCCAGCTGATCCTTTGATTTGGTAGGTTTTACAGAGACTTTCCTTTTACCAAGGGATTCTGCAATCACCAGTCGACCACTCAATGGAACTGCAAAACAGAATAAGAATGGTGACTACCAAAACACAGTAAAGTACAGAAAGCTTCACAAATAAATAATACTTAACAAATCAAGTAAATGTTGCATTTAGCCCTGGAAGAGGAGTCACTCTTAAATGTGCCAATTAAGGAACTAAGTAATGTATAATTTATAGCTTACATTCATACGATAACAATAAAGCATGTCAAATTTTAAAAAAAAAAACCTCTTTAATTGATCAAGATTTTTAAGAAATCAGGTATTGGAGTAATATAGGAACTGCCGAAAAGCAGTTAACAGTTCTATGCTCTCACGGGATGATAAAAGGCTGATATGCACTATTTTAGACTATTGGTACCTACAAAAATCAATGATTCATCTGCACTAATCCAAATAATCTAGTTTAAGTTCACAAAAAGAATCAAATGCAAATCCTCTATACTATAAACCACTTCAGAACCAATAAGCCTCAACTCAGCCTGGATAGGGTTCTAGACTTCTAAGTTCTAAAAGGAATGAACAATTTCATTATGGTATGGCTCTCTGTCAGAGTCCCATCAGCCAATATCTATCTAAGTCTTCTGACTCTCTAAAGTAAAAAAAAAAAGTGAAAATCGTAAATACCGTGTAAAAACAAAAATGGAAACCCCACCCCACCCCAACATGTATACTCTAAATTCCACTTTGAGAACAACATGACAACCTCTGCAAATTTATGATCAGGAACCAACATGATTCGTTGAAAAATAATTTTATGATAAACTAAACCAATCCAAGTTTCAATATAGTATGCAGCTTAAGGCCACTGAGGTTCAACTTTACATATATCTAGCTGATGATTAACATGAGAACCATTGTTAGGACTTTTAATTTAATAAACTCACTTAGAGCCTTACCGAACACAATCTTGAAAGATAAAGCATTAAAGCCACTGTAAATCTTACCGAGTCAGGTGACCCTTATTCAGATAACAAAAACTCCAATCAACTTTAGATTTTTCAAATATAATTAACATATTAGCAGGATAATTCATCACTAAATTGGAACAAAAAAAAACTAACAATGAACACAATATACATTTTGATCAGTCAAGTAAATCAACCTACACAAGCGCAAGTAAAGTGATCTGTGACCTGTCCTGTGCCTTATTAAGGAAGAGCTTGTTTCTCTGTTCTGGCAGGATCGCAATACATTTATTACAAGGATCAGTTGATAAAATATCAAGAATTAAATTGTAATCTTGCAAACTGTATTTTCTAAAAAGGTATGATAACGGACATCATAAATAAGGAGAAAAGAAAATAGTATTGAATAAGCCTAGGCAAACATCAGAGACTGTCCAGTCGAAAGACGGACTTATGGTAAAATCTAGGACAAGGAGAATATCTCAGTTAGGATGGTGTCACTCTCTACTTGAACTAAAGCATTTTCTAAAAAAAAAAATGAAAAACTTCTATTCACAGAGTAAAGAAGCAACACCTCACCCAAGGATAATATACTACCACTTTACTTAGCACAGGCCATCAAGAGTTCACAAAACAACACGCAACAGAGAACATACATCAAAATAGGAATAACTTCTCTTTCTAATTGATTTACTAGCATGAAGCATCAGATTCATTAATGTGGCACATCAGAAATTTGTTCTTACACTACGTTATTTGCATGCAGGAAATGGGAAAAAAAAAAGAAAAAAAGAGAACACATCCAACCATACAAGTAAATTAAGTTACAATAATATTATTCTGACTGTATTTCCTCCGCCGAAGTGATTCAATTATACAAAAACTATAAACATTTTTATCAACTAAATACTAGTAATTATTAATAATTTGTGCTTTGATTGAAAGAGTCCTGAGACCTTTATAGACTGACAAGTAAGCTGTTAAGCACTTCATAGTAACCAAAACAAGTCCCCAAAAGTGTTGCAGATATCATATAAGAAATACCTTTGGATGGATCCATCGCCACTGGTGCAGATGGCCGAGGAGTGGATATTACTGATCCAAAAGCCTGTGCATATGTCTCATCAAACTCCTCAAACAGTGCCTTCCTGCATGCCAAAATTGTGGCCTTGTTCTTGATAAAGTCAAGAGTCCAGTGCTGATGCGTCATTGGGGTCAATGCCAATTGCATGACAAAAGAAAGCATCTCGTTTGGATGAAAACTCTCTCTTGCCTTATTTATCTGACCCGTAGAATAAACAACGGGCTCAACCTCCCCCACATCCACAGCGAAGTAGCCCTTGACACTAGAGGGCCAGAAATTGAACTTATTTCTACAGCGACAGAGCAAACCCAAGCTCCGTCTCCTGGATAACTCATCCACTGCTTCCTGCAAGGCCTTCTGAAAAGACCGTGAAGAAGATTCCCGAGACTTCTCTGCAAAGTTATCTTCAAAGGGGACTAACTCCGATGGGTCAAACCACCCATAGCTGCTATCCCCAAAAAAGGCTACTAGCACATGGCCTTCTTCACGTTTGCTTCTCTGAACAGAAGGTGAAGCAAATGCCTCGTTATAAATGCGTCCTGGCCACCATGGGTGCGATTTCACCTTACCCCACACCATATCTGCAATTTCATACCCATATCCAACAGCTTCACTCAGCCTTTTGGAGGCGAACTGATCAAATTCAGATAACATCGAATCATAATCATCTGGAGCACTTTTGACTTTCTTATGCTCAGACTTGACATTCCCTGAATCAGTCTTCTTTAAAGCGTTATATTGCCCACTAGAAATAGAAGGACTTGGTAGGTTATCTCCTCCACTTACATCACAAATGACAGCGCCCTCATTCTCAATCTTCGAAGCACTTAACACGTCTTTTTCTTCGGAAACCCTAGCTTCAGCTAGATTTCCGTCATCAACAAGTGAGAACCTGGACGAGTCACCGCCGCTGGTTGATGGGACGGTTGCGTCTTCTCCAACGGCGACGGTTTCTAGGTCCAGCTGCGACTCGGCACCGCCGTGGCTGCTTGCACTCATCACGGATTGGCCGCCGAACATATACTTCCAATCTGAAACCCTAACAGGGAATTAAAACGAAAAAACTCGGCTATTATTCCCAGAGACGAACCGGATTAATTAGAACGGGGACACAGAACCCTAGAGAAGCAGATACGGATAGTGCGTTGATGGATGCAGTTAAAATGTCTCTCGTTGATTAATAGCGATGAAATTCTGAAAATAATAAAATATTAATGGTTAACACTTAACACTCCAGACTAGTAATAATATACAGTGTTTTTATAACACTCCAGACGGTTTTCAAGCCGGTTTCAGTCCAATCAGTTGAACGAGACAGTCCGGTCCAATTTCAACAACACTATTAATATATACTAGTAAAAAAATATTAAAATGTTAAATGAGTAATTTATTTATTACACTAAAATATTAGACTACCTCCTAACAATTAAAAAAAAAAGATAGATTACAACCTTTTTAATTTTTATATATAATATTAATAATAATGCTAATGCGATTTATCATAAAATGGAAGAGGAGGTGGTTTCATACAAAGTTTATTGTGACTTGTTATATAAGTAAAGAATAATAATTTGCTGTTATAGTATTTTATGGGAAATTAAGGAATACTCCGTGTAGAGCTGTTATATCGAACGAGCAGCTCATTGGCTCGGCTCTAAAAGCTCGAATTCAGCTCGACTTTTTTTCTATTTGAGCTCGAGTTCGAGGTCGTTCATATACTCGTTCAGTTAACGAGCCGAGCTCGACTCGCCTCGTTAAGGCTCGAAAATAATAATTAATAATATTAATATTATTAATTATTATTATATAATAATAATATAAATATTTTAAATATAATAAAAAATATATAATATATTAATTAATATTGGGCTGGACTCGCCTCGGCTCGAAAATTCAAGATTTTTGCTTAACGAGCCGAGCTCAAGCTCGCTCGAGTATTTTTCGAGCCGAGTCGAGCTCGTATATAAGCTCGTTATCATAACGAGTCGAGCTCGAGTTTGACTCAATAAGTACTCGAGCCGAGCTCGAGTATGGTGTACTTGAGCTCGCTCGGCTCGTTTGACACCCCTAACTCCATGGTAATTTAATGTATAATGAAGTGAAATATATAATAGGAATATTATTTATTGTTTAACCTATTTGATTTGATTGCTTTATCTATGAACAATATTATGTGTAAACAAATTATCAAATGTGTATAAAAACATAAACAAATCTTAACAAATACTCTTTACATCCCATCGGAATGTCCCATTTTACTATATATTGGGCGGCGTTCCATACAAATATCTCTATTTCTCACTTTCTAAAGTAATATAATAGCAAAGTGAAAAAGTCAAAATTGAGTCAATTTTTAATTTACATCCTATAAGCCATTTTGATTCTCATTCATTCATCACATTATTGAATCACATCCATTCATCATAATCACAATTATGAGATTAGATCTTGGTCATTGATTTGACACATTATCTAAAATATACATTATTTAATTTTTGTCATAATAATACTATATTTAATTAATTTTAATAATAGCAAAGTGAAAAAGTCAAAATTGAATCAACTTTTAATTTACATAATTGGATTTGATTACTATAAGCCATTTTGAATCTCATTCATTAATCACATTATTGAATCACATCCATTCATCACAATTATGAGATTAGATATTTGTCATTGATTTGATACCTTAACTAAAATATACCTTATTGAATTTTTGTCATAATGATATCATATTTAATTAATTTTAATTTTAAGATTTTAAATTCCCTCTTATTTATTTAAGCAAAATTTCATTTATTATTTATGGTACTAACAATTAAGTTTATATTATGATTTATTTTTGTAATTATAATTATAATGTATTTTTTGAAACTATAATGTAGTTTTAACAATTAATTCATTATTAAATTATTTTATTCTTTATTAATAATTTTGAATTAATATTATTGGTCCTAACATCTTAATAATTTTAAATGGGTATGTGTAATCAACTGTATTGATAAATAGGTTTGGAACGGTATTAAATTATTTTCATTATTAATAATTTTGAATTAATATTATCAATCCTAACATCTTAATAATTTTAAATGGGTATGTATGTGTAATCAACATGTATTGATAAACGGGTTTGGAACATAATTAAATTATTTTACATTTTTTTAATGAAACGGGAATGAATATGAGTAGTTGGGTATTGATAAACGGGTTTGGGACGGGTATGAGTATCATAATTTTTTTTAATGAAACATTTTAAAAATATTAATTTTTAGATGATATTTATTTATACACGGGTACGGGTATTATGAAATAAGCAAGTATCTTACATAATTAATAAACATAATTATTTATTATATTCAAAAATATATAATAATTTTATAAAAACGCTCAATATTTACCACTACTTAATGGTAAGAGTCTACATAGTATGTTTCTTGATTTCGTACTACTAAAAAGAGCATATGTAGAAATTGAGGGATTATATATTATATAAAATGCAAGTTAAGAATGGATTGAGGGATTGTGTTACATAAAATTCCCAATTCTTATAAATTTTATGCGGAAATATACTTATATTTTATTAAATGTAGAGATATAATGGTTTATCTAAAATGCATGACTTAAACTTCTCCTCATATGGTTTAAATAATATCAGAACACTTTAGTCCCGTGCAACGGGTTTAAAAGCTAGTTTAGCAAAAAGGTACCAAATGTGCTCCACCACTCACTACTAATACAACTATCCATTACACTAAATAATAATATTCCTTTCGTCCTATCCTAATGATTACATATTTTGTTTTTTGACGTCTCATCCTAATAGTTACTAGAGCCGGCAAAAATAGCTCGGCACGATGGGCCGGCCCGTAGCCCTCCATAAATAGGCCGGGCTGGGCCATTAAAATGTAGGCCCGAAAAGAACCGGGTCGTTTTGGCTCAGCCCATCAAGTCTGGTGGGCCAAATGGGCCCGGTCCGCTTTTGGCCCGTTTTTTTTTTGCTTTTTTAGCCTGATCTTTTTATTTATATTTAATTTAATATTTAATCATAAATTATTTGTGATACTTAATTTATTTAATTTATAAATTATATTTAAATAACTTAAATTTAAATATATAAAAATAGTCATAAAAATAATTTTCTAAAATAGTTATAATCTTCAAATTATATATGAAATTTATATTTTACTTGAATATTTTGATTATGATAGAAATAAGGTTAAGGAGAAAGAAAATATATACATATAAAATAATGTGATAAGTTGTGTATGAGATTTAATATTGTATATGATAGAAATAAAGTTGGAGAGAAAGAAAAAAAAAATTGCTCTATTGGATAGAAAAAAAATTGTGTATGAGATTTAATGTTGTTGAAATTTGTTAAAGTTGAATTTAAATTCCATTATATTATAATAATGAAATAAATTGGATGCTAATAATATAATTTAATCACATAATAATCATGATTACTAATGTTAAATAGCTCAAATTCATTATTTAACAACACTTAATAATACAATCCACCCCTAATAATAAATCCTAATTTTATTGATTTAAAAATAATAATACTAATTAACTTAATAGATTATTTACCATTTATATCTAATTATAAATTTGAGGATAATATTCAATATTTACTTATATAATTATTATTACACGTATTAAAATAAATAAATTTTAATTAAAAAAATTTTAAAAATAAATTAATATTAATAGGCTAAAATGGCCCGATGGTCCGAGGCCCAGTATGGGTTAGGATGGACCACGAAAAATAAGGCCCACAAAAAATCGGGCCCAGCCCGTATATGTGCATTGGCCCGGTGGGCCGGTACCGGCCCGGTCTTTTTGGTGGCTTTAATGGTTATATTTCACTTTTTAGCATATGAGACCCAAATAAATTAATTATTTATCTCCCCATGAACCCACGCATCACACTAATACACAAACATTTTACATTAAAATATTATATATTTTTTTTACCTCAATACATATTAAAATACTGCAAAAAACAGATGTAACATAAGAACAGATGTAACCCTTTAATCTAACATACGAGATTCTAACCACCTCTCGGCTCGAATACACGTCTAATCCTCACAATTCATTGGACCAATAAATGATTTATGGAAAGATATGAGGTGGCTAGGTTAAATATTTAAGAATTAGGAGGCAGATCTATAAATACCATAACTCGAAACGTTCGCGGGCATATAAATTTCTTGTACCCCATCGGCCCCAAAATTTTTTGCTCAAATCACGTTTCCTAATTCTCAAATATTGACTCACACACCGATCTGAGGTTTGATATCTGATCGGAAAACTCGTGAATGATGGCGGTGGCGGGGATGGCTAGGGGAGGTTCCGGCCTCTCTTACCCGGAGCGCTTCTATGCGGCGGCGGCCTATGCCGGCTTCGGTGGATCTCCAAACTCCTCCGCTAAAGGCGTCGCATCTAAATTCTCGAATGACGCAGCATTGCTCCTTTATGGGCTCTATCAGCAGGTATTAGCACCCCCCTATCAATCTTTTTTGGCCCAAGTTCTTGACTGGGCGATGAGTTTAGTTAAACCATTAACAGTTTCTTGATCCATTCGTGTTTAGTATAGCACGCATGTGATTTTTGCTGTTTTATTGGCTAGTTCCTCGGCAATTTTAACGATTCCGTGCTTAGTTTCGGACTTTGGATGCATTAGCTGATCTGGCTGAAATATTTGCAATTTGTTTTAAAAGTTCGAGATTTATTGCCAAATTCTGGATAACTGACCTGCAAGTTGATTGTGAAATCTGCCTTTTACCCCCCGCCACCCCAAATACACACACCCACACACACATTGTCTAAGCACATGCTTGTCTTTCATTCAGTATGCTCATTTGATTTGCTTGATCCACTTGTCTAATCAGGTTTTGGCGTGTTTAACACCTTTGTTTGATTTATCTTTGCTTAAGCAGCAAATCGGTGGTTATTATCTTAAAATTGTCAAAATTGAAATGGACTTCGAGTTCTGCTTGATCTCGGTAACCTTGATTCCTTTTCAGCGAAAATTTGATTATAGTAGTGTGTATCATTCGAGTCATGCAGTGAATGACAAGTGTTTTTCCCTTCCTTGTTAGAATGTCAGTATATAAAATAGTTTTGACTCAATTCTATCTCATTTGACCCGACATTCATTTTAAAGTGTTATTGTGTGTCTAATCTTATTGACATATTGAATTTATAGCAGAATTTCTGTTTTCTGTTGCTCCATAGCAATAGTGAATTATATGCAATTGAAGCAATTGCATTTTTTTTGTTTAAAAATTTATATAAAGTCTTGTACTGATAATTTATGAGTTCTGACTCTGGCTTTATCGGATAATTTAGTAAAATAATTTGGGATTTAAAAAAAAAAAAAAAAAAAACAAAGTCAAGTGATTCATTGTTTTGAAATATTTTGTTTATCTTGCGCTACATCCTTTAATTTGGAAAGTTCATAATAATTTTTTGTATTTTTATTGCATAAATGTGCTGTGTTAACAGTAGGAATTTTCCATCAAATGCAAATTTTGATTTGTTTTTATTATTATTAAAAAAAATTCTCATGAGGGTGTGATTTTCTCAGCATTTCAAAAGGTGGAACTATATTGGCTTTGATATTGGAATATTTTTCGTTGTTCTTATCACCCAAGGATAACTGAAAATATTAAAGATTCACATGCATTTGATTCTTTATTACCTATATATTGTGACTGATGCCGTCTTTTGGTGGTCTCAGGCAACTGTAGGACCTTGCAATGTTCCAAAGCCTAGAAGTTGGAGTCCCATTGAGCAAAGCAAATGGACAAGGTTTGCTGTGATTGGATCATATTAGATTATTCATCACTATGACATTGAATGCTGTTTTTTAGTTTTTATCGTTGAGTAGCCTTTGGATGAGTTCTAGTATTTTGGATGCTTAAATTGTTTCGTTAGAGAGGATGGTATGCATATGAGCTTATTACAAACCATTGTGGAAATACTCGTTTCCTGCATCTGTCTGTATTTCGTATTATCATTCTTTTTCAAGATGTTCGAGTGTATACAGTTATATCTTAAATATTTTAAGGAACTTTGAGGAAACTAGTGTTTACCTGATCATCTCTCCTTTTCTCTTCGGTTCTAAATCAATTGCAGTGTAGTATTATGGTGTAAAACTTCTAATAGCATTTTATTGTGAAAATTTATATTTAGTTGGTTTGTCGTTTCTTTTGGATGTATGAAGGTGACGAAGCTCTTGTTGGGTAATCTTCGCAAGTGAAAATTGGATGTATACGATGAGTTTGTCAGCTAGTATGGCGTACACAACTACACGTGTTGAACTGCAAGATTGTGTCAGGGTTCTGGGCCTTATTGCTTGTCATTTTATTTGTTCTGGAGTCAAAAGTTTCACGTGTCAACTGTATTCTTCACTTTTTTTAATCAATCGTTTCTCCTTCTGCAGCAACTCAGTGGTTCTAGTTAGTTTTGAATGGAATTTAATTGCGTTATATTTTGATAGGACAAAAATAACTAGACCTGCATTTCTCATGCTGGATCACATATATTTCTTATGCTCTATAAGCATATGTAAATGGGCTGATTGTCTTGCTCTCAGTCTACTCCGAAATGACTTAACTTGCTTTTTTTTTTTTTTTTTTTTGAAGCTGGAATGGACTTGACAACATGGCTTCTACTGAGGCAATGCGCCTATTTGTCAAAATATTAGAGGTGCATTAATCTTGTTCATTATGAATCCCATTTCAAACTTTCTTGATATTAAGATTTACCTTGTTCTTTAACAGGAAGAAGATCCGGGATGGTATTCAAGAGCATCGAACTTTGTTGCTGAGCCAGTTGTAGATGTAGAAATGAATGTGGGTTTCTTATTTTTTTTCCAATTTCCTTCAACCTATTTATTTCTCAATTCTATCTTTTGGGAAACATATTTACCTAGTAGTACTGCATACTCTTTTATGTTGTGGCAATCTTAACAATGCATATTACTATACATTACTCAAAGTCTGATCTGATGCTCTAAAATCTTCTTTTTGCATAATGAATTCCACTAATTTTTTTTTTATTTTGCTTGTGGTTGTTTTATTTCTTCTCAAAGTAGTAATTTGCAGTTGTTGGGTTTATGAGATCTGTTCCCCGGGTGAGGTGAGGGCTTTAGGATTCATCCTCAGAAAAGGGAGGTGGAATTAGTTATGTGAAGTTGCGTTTATCAGATGTTGCATTTCAATTTGTACATTTTACGATACCAATATTTGCTAATTGTGAGCAATGCCTGATGCCAGATTTATTGGCGTGTTTAATTATGAGCAATGCCTAATGCTAGATTTATTGGTGTGTTAAAGGTCTGCCCACGTATATTCCATTACTGACAATTAGGATCCTTATAGCAGTTCGATCATTACGCGACATAGCTCTGTATTCTTCTGAGACAAACAGAAATTTCTGAATTTTATGTCGAATAAACTTTTTATAAAGCATTTTGGCTTTGAGTTGTCTAGTTTAGCACCTAAAATAGTTGTCAAAGGGATATCCAACCTTGATTGCTAGTTTTATATACTGAAGTTCATTAGAAGAAATTACGAATAAATTTCCTCTTCAATAAAAAGAATGAAAAAGAGCTTGTGAAGTGAAGGCAATGTTTGAACTTGATTTTGTGTTTCTAAATCAACCAGATCTTCTAGCTTCTGAATTTTTTGTGAAAGCTATCTTTGACACTTTGTTAGTATGTTGTATGTTATGAGGTCAGTGTCACAATCTTCTCTAAATGTTCTTCTTTTCTTTTCTCATAGATGCTTAAAGGCCACCTAATTAAGCTAGTTCCTGCATGCTGTTTCTCTGACTAATGATAAAATTGATATTAACTAATGCCTAGCCTGTACAACCGTGGAGAATGCACATCTTTCTTCTTTTTAGTTTCATTTACTTGCGTGCTATTTTAGCTTCTTCAGCCTAATTTTTTTGTCTGAATCTTCCTTTATGCTTTACATTGGCTCAGCATAAACCGGAAGTTGTGGCAGCCACTGAGAATGGAAATATCTTCGTAGAGGCTAAGACTATTCTTAGTGAAAATGGTAACCTTTCAGAAACCCAAGATAAAGATGTTGTATCTGAAGGACTTGGAGCTGTTAGTGTGTATGACCAGTGGGTTGCACCTCCTATATCTGGCGTACGTCCAAAAGCCCGATATGAGGTATTGGACTTAATTTTTCTTATTTCTCAAAGCGTATATTGGTTTCATATATTTGTAGGCAGGCACATGTATATCTTCCTTTAGCTGTTAATATAGCTTGATTGAATTCCCAGCATGGAGCAGCGGTCATTGATGATAAGATGTACATATTTGGTGGAAACCACAATGGCCGCTACCTTAGTGATCTTCAGGTAATGGTTTAAAAGTTTCTCCTTATTTACGTTATGTGCATGCAATCTTTGTGTTATGTCTCGCAAAATATTATAAAGAAGAATTTTAAAAAGCCTCACTTTTTTTATATATACTGGGAAGGAGAAGAAAGTCCTTAAGTTCTGCATAAATTCGAATTAGTTACTCTCTCTTGGCACTATATCATAAGTCTTGTATTCTCCCTCCGAACTGTTCTCGGAATTCTATCTTATTAGCTCTGCCACATGCATAACTCCTCCTTTCGATAAATGTCAGTAAAGGGGAGGAAAGTGAACAAACTTGTGAAGTGTTCTGCAGCATTAAATGCAGTTACTTAAATGCTTTAGATGTTGCATCTGAGTTCTTGTATTCCACTTTATTGTCTGGTTTTCTTACTTACTGAATATGCCATTATTGCGGGGGATGCTTGCCTACATAATTTCAGCTCTCTTTGTTGAGGTTGCTTTATATTACTATCTGTAATTTTTTTTTTTTTTTTTTTTTTGAATCAGGTTTTGAATATGAGAAGCTGGACTTGGTCAAAAGTCGAAGTTCAATCAGGTACAGGGAGCCTGATAACTCCTTGTGCTGGCCATTCATTGGTTAGTGTTTATAGCAATGATTCACCTTTTATATGAAAGCTCATTGATAGCCATGTCCACTTTGGTTACATGCATATTTTAATAGAATTAGAGTAAGAATTTTCACAGTGTCATGCTTGTGTTTTTGTTTTTTATAGATACCTTGGGATGGGAAGCTTCTTTCAATAGCTGGACATACCAAGGATCCTTCTGAAACTTTACAAGGTCATCATCTTACGTGATTGTATTCTTCAATTTGATTTTGTTTTGAGTTAAAACTTCAGGCTAAAAAAATTTAGACATTTTTTGTGAAATTCTTCAAACAGCCTCGATGTGCTTTAACATTGTGAAGAAAGATTGTTGTACTTCTTTTTGTTCTTTTATCTCTATATATGTTTTTATACTTTGAAATAAAACTAGATTTTAGTTTCTTAATTTGTTCATGACCTTCAAGTTTTCATTGATGCCTTCAATTTCAGTAGAGATGGTGATTCAAAAAAAAAAAAAAAAATAAAAATCAGCCAAGATGAATTTCTCATTCAATTATTTATTTTGGATTAAATGCATCAGAGTTCAGCTAAGCAGCCTTAGATGCTACTTTGTGTGTGTGCTCGTGTGCATATTTGATTATTGGGGATCTTTATTTTTTTATTTTTACCTAATTCTGACTCTTGAGTTAAGTTTTCTATTATTTTTTCTTTCTCAACGTCTTATTAATTTTTGATGACAGTAAAGGTTTTTGATTTTCAAACTTGTACATGGTCGACCTTGAAGACTTATGGGAAGCCTCCGGTACATCTCCTATATACCTGGATAATCTTTTCATTTAATGATGTTTTTGGGATTTTCCTTCCTTTCCTGTTTGTTTTTCTATATATTACTTATATGTTCCTCCCTTTTCTAACAATTATAGATTTGTGCCAGCTAGTTCATGTGATTGAGTCTCTCTTGCATGTTTAAAGTACAGTACATATTTTTATTGGTTCAAATGTGAACTTTATGTTCTATTGTTGAGTTATGAGATGTTTGAGCTCATAATTTACGCAACATTTTTACTGTCGAGTTTTAGAGGCTGTAGTTTTTAGGATTTTAGTTTATTATAAGTCTGAAAAGTTGGCTCCTGCTTCTCTGCAATTTCAGGTGTCTCGTGGCGGGCAATCAGTGACCCTCGTGGGAATGACTCTAGTCATATTTGGTGGGCAGGATGCAAAGAGATCGCTTTTAAATGACCTGCACATTTTGGACTTAGAAACCATGACCTGGGATGAAATGGATACTGTGTCAGTTTCTTATCTTTGGAAACATAAGATTTCATATTTTGTTGTTTCAGGTTTCTGCCTATTTCCTTATGTTATGGAACAATAATAAATTTTTGGAGCCTCCAAACTATGTACTTTCATAGGGTGATGGGCATCTGCATCTATTGTTGAACCATGGTTTGAGAAAATGCATTGTTTTACTATATAATGGTGTATGTGCTAACCATATTGCTTCAGTCTTGAAAGGAAATGTTGATTTTGCCAATTTGCATCTTGATGTGTGTCTTTTGTTTGGTTAACTAGATTGATCTTGTAATAGAAGGCATGAATTTGCTTATAATTGCTGCCAATTTTTTGGAAGTTGTTAAAGATATCTTTTTGTATAAAACTATTTAGTAATTACCTTGCATGTTGGTCAGTTAAGAAGGCTTTTTACTACCTAAAATTTGTCTATTTTGCTATTGTTCTTATTTGTTTGCTCAGAGTTGATTATTTTGTTGATATATTCACTCATCTGGTTGTTTTTGACTGACACCAATTTTATAGGGGCTTGCCACCTTCTCCAAGGTCTGATCATGCTGCTGCAGTACATGCAGATCGTTACCTTCTTATTTTTGGTGGGGGCTCACATGCAACTTGCTTCAATGATCTTCATGTTCTTGATCTTCAAACAGTGAGATTCTTGATTTAACTTGTATTTTTTCTTATTGTGAAGTTACAGATCAGTAATTATTTACACAGTTTTCATTCACATTTTCATGTTTGAATATGATTTTATAGATGGAATGGTCTAGACCAACACAACAGGGTGAGATACCTAGTCCTCGCGCTGGCCATGCAGGCGTCATAGTTGGAGAGAATTGGTTCGTCGTTGGTGGAGGGGACAATAAGAGTGGTAATTGATGAGATAACTTATAACGCAATATAATTGATTATTTAACTGATATTTTGTTCTGGGACTGTATGTTTATGAACATTTTTATTTTCTCCTGTGTTTATTTCATTAATAAGAATTTTAGGTATTCAGAATTTAGAATATTTTAATAAGCACTCACAAGTTGCTCAAAATTGGTAAAAATAAAAATAGAAGAAATTTCGTATAACCCGCTAGCAAATCCTTAATTTTTGCATCTCTTATTTATGCATGCAGGAGTCTCTGAGACTGTTGTCCTTAACATGTCAACATTAGCCTGGTCAGTTGTGACTACTGTCCAAGGGCGCATTCCCCTTGCTAGTGAGGTAGTTCACATCCTTGAAAAATTATTTTGTGAAAGTGAAAATAGAATGCTCTTATAGTTATTTATTTTATAAATCTTCTTTAGCTGATGCGCATTATCCTATAAGATCATTGAGATTTTATCACATGTTCTGACAACATAATTGCTCCATCTTAATCTTTTAAGATGGTTTTATGTACGTAGCTATAACCTCTTTTATGCAGGGTTCAAGTTTGGTCCTCAGTTCCTACGGTGGTGAAGATATCCTGGTTTCTTTTGGAGGTTATAATGGGAAGTACAACAATGAGGTCTATATAAATCCTTTTCTCTTGTTCTTTGGCTAGGAAAGGGTTTTATTCATTCAATATTCTTCAGTATGGGTTTGATTTCTACTGCTTTAGGTCCATGTTCTTAAACCAAGTCATAAATCAACTTTATCATCAAAGATGATGGAAAGACCAGTACCTGATAGTGTATCAGCGGTTCAAAATGTTACAAATGCTACAAGAGATGTGGAGTCTGAATTTGAAACTGGTCAAGAAGGAAAAATAAGAGAAATTGTTATGGACAACATTGATGCTGAACATAAGGCAAGCATTTTTTACCAGATTCTTTCCAGTATCAATATCATATTTATTATAATGCACCTTGCTTATTAATGACTAGGAGTCAAGGACCCCTTAGATGAGTATGTTTTGTATTCTCTGGTGATTGATATATTTTATTTGATTTAAAAACATGAAAATATTTTGTTTTCTCAGAATTTTCTCAATGTTGGAGATTCATCATTTTCGTGCTTTATATGAAGACTAAAAATGACGTGAATAGAATGAGTAAACTGAAGAAAAGTTATTTGTAATGCTGTAATTTCTCATTAAATGCATGCTAAGAATGTTGTTCATTTTAAATGCATGCCTATACTTAAAATGTACAATGGCCCTCCCTGTAAAAATCAGTAAGTTGTATTTTCTTGTCTTTCCCAGACTACAAAAGTTGAAGAGACAAATGAACGTCTTTTAGCTGCTGTTAAGGCAGAGAGAGATGAACTAGAGTCATCTCTCAATAAGGAGAGAATGCAGACCCTCAAACTAAAGCAAGAGGTAACGGAGTCTGGAACTCGCAATGCTGATTTGTACAAGGTAACTCTTCTGCTATTTGTATTATGGATTTGAAGTAGTGAATCTCTGCTAATCCTATTTCTAACACAGTCTAGAGAGTTAGATTCGATTGGAAAAATGCGTCTATTACTGTTCTCTCTAATTTTGTTGAATGAATTATATATAGCTGGAATTCTGTTACCATGTAAGGTTTGACATGTTCGCTTGTTAATTTATTATATATTTTTTGGGTAGTGAACTGCAGAGCACAACCCAGCATTAGCCATTAGCATAAGATCAATGCGTATTATTTTATTGCCGTAGCCAGAGTTAAATTTTGAGTTAGGCCAGGATTTAGTCATGCATGACATGAGGCAGGATGGGGAATTGACTGAACGTGTATGCCTAGATAGATTAGGGCTATATTTGCGAAGAGTCCTAGATATTCGAGTTTTGACCATCACAAATATCATGCATTTAATTAGTGAAACTTTTGTATTTGCAGGAACTCCAATCTGTTCGAGGCCAGCTCGCAGCTGAACAGTCCAGATGTTTCAAACTCGAGGTCTGTGCCGAATGAGAAATTATTGCCTGATTTTATGGTGCTTACGGAAGTGAATATTTAATACTGATTATCATGCATGAAAACTTTTATGAGAATAACTTATGGGATGGGCTGAGAAGGAAATCAAACAATACATCTCAAGTATATAATTATAAAACGAAACTGTTGTGAACAGCATTAAAAATATCAGAACCTCAACCGCTCTGTTTTTCTCATGTACAGTATGTATATGCTAATAGCTTGAGCTAACAGGTAGATGTTGCGGAGCTAAGACAGAAGCTACAGACAATGGATGCCTTACGAAAGGAGCTTGAAATCCTCCAACGCCAAAAGGCAGCTTCGGAGCAAGCTGCACTAGATGCAAAACAAAGGCAGAGCTCGGGCGGTGTATGGGGCTGGCTCGCAGGAACACCACCCAGTGAAAGTGGTGATGCTTGATCTGGATTTTCACCCTATGAAGTATGAACATACGCGGCAAGCAATTCATTCCTTTTTTTTCCTAAAATTATGTAGAGTATTATGGTTCAAGTTCTCTTTGGGGGGGAAATAATAGTTTGTCAGTTTCTAGCCACACAGCAGAGAAGAGAAATACATACATATCAGTTCAGAATATTCCGTGCCACACACCGTATGCTGCTTATATAGTGAGTGTGATTCTTAGTCGAGAGTTTGTATACCTAGAAATCCGTTGTCTGAGTAAAAGTATTTAATATAGATATCGCCACAAGTTCTTTCTGTTTGAAATTGCCCTACTCTACTTTCAACCTGTAACTGCCTTTGGTCATTTTTACTTGGTCGTATACCCTCCTATTTTTGTTTTAATATAAATTTTTTTGTAAAGGAATACGATATTGAGGATTGTCTTGGAATTTGTACTGTTTGATGTTTAATTCGTGGCATTTTTTAATTTGTAACTCGAGTTATGGTCCTTATGGACACAAGTTGAAGTGAGTAGAATCAAGAAAAGATAGTGAACACTTTCATTATGAACTCTTCGTTCTGTCTCCACTTATGAAAGGATCCAAGTCAAGCCAATACAAAGACATTGCTTTTTCAATGAGCTTTGCTAGGAGAATGTTCCCCATGAATATACAGTGAGTTGGAGTTTTAAGAATATGGTGTGTTTTAGAGTTAGCCCCCAAACAGTAATTTTTGGAGTCTTTCTACCCCCATTTTTAACTGTGATAGTTTCTAGTAAATAATGCGATTCCGTAGTTTCAATCAAGGAGGGGAAAAAAACCCTATATTGAAAAAAAGAGAGCATTTTATTATTTACTATTGAAGATCAGTCTAAACTAAAAGAGTCAGCAATTGTATAAAGCTGTGATTTAAATTGAGGCCAAGCGGATTCAGGAGCCTGTGCAAAACAATCTACCCCTACGAGCGCAGCACACAGCAACATTATGTCGCTGGAAGATTGGGCTCTCGACGTCAAATTCAAACTCATAATACTTCACCTTTCTCACTGAATCTTCTGTCAATCTTGCTCTTATCAATGTTCCTCTCACATCTGTTTGTTTGCCTGATGTAGTGATAGTCCGAATGATAGCTTCTCCCACTTCTTTCGCTCCTCCGAATGTCTCAATCCTGTGCCAACAATTTGATCAAGCTAAAGTAAATGTGTAATAATAACCATGTTTGCTTATCCAAGGTGATGTTTGTTTTTGGGGTTTTGAGTTTGAAAGCCATGAATAGTGGTTGATACACTTGTTTTTAAAATCATGTGGAACTAAGGCATCATTCAACAAATCCTGCATGAAAAGTAACCGAACAGGTATTGCACATGTTTCTGTGATGTAACATCGACAATGGAAAATTTTGCACTCAAACCCCTAACACCCTAATTTTATATCTTCAAACTCTTTAAGAAATTAAGGTAGTTTACCAAAAGCATAAATTGGAGCAAGTTTTACACCAAGGAATATCTTCCATGTCACATCTTGCTTCAGGTTAATTCTAGTTGTATTCACCGAACATCATACAGAAACTGCACACATTAATTACTTGTCATTTGTGTTCATTCCTGAGGAACTCAATAAACACACAAACAACAAACAAAACTTAAGTTTCTCATTAATGTGGCAATTGATTGCACAATGGAACAGCAATTAACTCAAAAGGCTCTAAGGATTCATTCAGATTACGAAAGAAAGGTGAAGAATTGAATAAAATAACACGTGGAAGTTATCAATTAGACAAATTGCTCATCCAAGGTAGAAAATATGAAATGCTTACGAGAAATCAACAGGAACGGGAGACACAATTACACTGACGTTGAGCTCTCCGGTTGACCCAGGTGGACCAAACGCCACAACCGGTTCATTCACATTCCTCCGCCTCCCTCCACCCCCACCAAGAGGAGGAGGATCTAGTGACCTTTCTCTTTCAGCCTTCCCAGCTGCTCTATACAATATGGTCTGATCCCCTAACCAGTCCTCAGGATATATAAATTCTGTCACATTACACCAATTAATCCCTAATTACAAAAAAAGCAAAAGAAATGCCCCAATTCTTAGTGCACTGACCAAATCCTTCATTCGTATCTACGTACCGACTGTAGCCTCCGACGGGATACAGCGCATCAAGCTTAAGACTCCGACCGACCTCTGGCGAAAAACCCAATAGGAAGCTCGTGACTCCGCCAAAATTCGCGCCAACGGCTAATAGAGAAGCGGCGCCGACTCCGTGAGTAACCGGCGACGGAACACGGACTGAAGCGGCATAAATTGTTCCGCCGGCGGCGATAGTGTCTGGTTTCCGTCGTCGGAAGTTTGTGTCATGTGAATCCGGTGTAAACGTGGTTGAGAGAGATACTGCGCGCCCATAATTTTCAGTAATCAATGAGTTTGATTATTTGAAATTCTGCTGGGATTGCAAAAAAGCGGGTTTAATACAGATATCGTCATCTAGTTCTGGCGGTTCATATTTCTCTACAGATGCTTTGATGATAGTATGATCATTGAATTAGCCAATCTTGGGCCAATGTACGGACTGCTACAGAGGTATTGGGCTTTGGGCCCAAAATTTTAAAACAATGGGCTCAAAGGTATACTGGCCCAAAATCATGAATTATTTCAACTCCCGCCTTGGGATCCGTTTTTGAAGCGGATCAAAATAGTATAGCTCCTTAATTAGTGTACATGTTTTGCACTCTATAAATAAATACTACTCCACTATGTGTTAATTAATCTTTTCTTGCTTTAATTTAATCTACATGATATACTAATAATTACCGTTACGAATTGCTCATCACAATAAAGCATGGCTTATTATTCAAGATAAATGCACGTGATTCTACGGATTTCCACATCCAAATTCAAAGCAAAGTACTACTCCATCTGTACCATAAACGTTGACACACTTTCCTTTTTGGTTTGTCCCACTAAAGTTGACACATTTCATTTTTAATACATGAGACCACATAAAAATAATTAATTTATTCTCATGGGTCCCACATATCACCTCTAATACAACTACCCCTATACATTAAATATTATTTCTCTCACTTCACTTTACATTAAATTATTATACTCCTTAATCTCCATGCCAAAAAAAAAATTATACCAACTTCTCGAAGTAGTACTATTTCACATTTTTGGGTGCCAAAAAAAATTATATCAATTTCTCGGAGTAGTACTATTTCACATTTTTGGGTGACTACAAATTCATAGTAAAAGTCAATCAAACAAATCAGAAACAAAAGGGGGATAACAAGATTGAGATATAAGAAGTAAATTATATTATGTGTTGATAGAAATCCATATGTTCACTTGGAATCTGATTTTCAGAGTCACTATTTTTGCTTTTAATAAGAACATTGAGTTACATGGGGAAATCCTGTTTTCCCAAGTGCAGATTAGGGAGAATTATGGGTTTTCTTCAGATCATGTTAGGAGGGTTGGTTATAATTGTGAGCATATCAACTCTGTCAAGATTTTACTCTGCTGGATTCTTCATGCAAAATGAGGACATATGCCGACATTTCTACAGCTCCAACGTTGTATATGAGGGCATAGACATCGTAGCATTGAAAGCAAGATTTGAGGAAATGCTGGACAAGATGGAAAGCCTTCAAGAAAAGCTCGAATCAACGGTGCAACGGATGGACAAGAACGCCAAAGACGCACACAACAGCAACATGTCAAGAACAGAGTTCAAGAAATTCTTGGAGGTCGAGGTGATTAGGCCACTCTACAATGCCCACATTGCACTCAGGCAGATCAGATTGCCTAAAATCGAGCAAAACTCGACCACCCTCAAGGAGGATCCTCTGGTGAACAGCTTTGTAGTGGAGGAGATCAGAAAGTACATCACTCCAAAGGAGAACAGAGTTGGTAAGATCAACATCTATGGGACGGAGAAAGTGTACAGCACGATAGGACACTCGTGTGTGGGTTTGAGGAATGAGTTGGAAGAGTACATGGACTACGAAGTTGGATCATACTGCAAAGATGATTGGATCCTGGGACAGAAGTTGATGATCCGCGGGTGCGACCCGTTGCCGGCGGTGCTTAGCTAGAGCCTCGAAGCTCTACTTAAGACCCTACCCGATAAACGAGTCCTTATGGAAAATGCCAGAGGGGAGAAATGTGAGGTGGAGTCTTTATCAATGCAAGAACTTGGAGTGCTTATCTAGCAAGAATCCAAAGAGGGGTTACTCCAAATGCAGTGGCTGTTTTGAATTGGAGAAGGAGAAGTTGAAGTGGGTGGTGAACACATCTCTTCCTACAGACTTTTTGATCAAAGAAGTGCTTGCTGTCAAGGCAGGGGAGATCAGGATTGGTCTTGATTTCGGAGTTGGGACGGGGAGCTTCGCAGCTCGAATGAGGGAAGAAAATGTGACCATTGTGTCCACTGCCCTCAACTTAGGGGCTCCATTCAATGAGATGATTGCCTTAAGAGGGCTGATCCCGTTGTACGTGACGTTGAACCAACGGCTGCCGTTGTTCGATAACACGATGGATATGATCCACACGATGGGGTTCATGGATGGATGGATAGATCTGCAGCTGTTGGATTTCATCCTGTTTGATTGGGATCGGGTGCTGAGGCCAGGGGGGCTGCTGTGGATCGATCGATTCTTCTGTAAGAGGGAAGACTTGGATGATTACATGTACATGTTCTTGCAGTTTAGGTACAGAAAGCATAGATGGGTTATTTCTCCAAAGTCTAAGGATCAAGTGTTTCTTTCTGCATTGTTGGAGAAGCCTCCCAGATCTTTGTGACTCATTGCTATTAGATCTCTATTTGTTTCCATTCTAGTTTTAATTTTGTGTGTCATTTCTCTTCACATTTTCACTAACTTATTCATATTTCTCTGTCTGTGTAACAACAATTAAGTCTGAATAAGATAGATGCACATATTCATTTTTTGTGTTTGTATTGATCGTGTACACTTCTTAATCAGGTGTATTTTTCAATTAAAGGGGGTGGGAGTTACCATATCGAGAATTTTGCACCTCAGGACACATAACATCTTCAAAGTAGTCACAATACTTCCACTTTTAGTCCCAAACGATTATTTCTTTGCATACTTGGTCCCATAAAACTTCAACCTAGCATATTTAGTCTCATTCAATTACACTATTGGTCTCAATAAATAAAATTCATATTTTATGTTTATTTTATTTTATGTTTATTTATTTATTTAATACTTATAATAATAATAATAATAATTATTATTATTTTGAACATGTTTTAAAAAGTAATAAAAATATAACATTAAATAAAATAATAAATGAATAAATAAACAAATAAAATAAAATATGAATTTAAATTCTTATAACCTATAGTGTTACTTTATATCATATTTATTTATTTATTTATTTATAATAATAATAATAATAATAATTATTATTATTATTATTATTATTATTTTGAACATGTCTTTTTTGAAAACAATAAAAATTTGGTTATATTAAAAAAAATAAGTGAATAAATAAAATAAAATATGTATCTAAATTTTTTGGATCAATAATATATCTGTATAAGACTAAATATGTAAGGTTGAAGTTTTATCGGACCAAGTTTGCAAAGATTTAATTGTCAAATAAAAAATAACATAATAATAAATAAGTAAATAAATAAATAAATAAAATAAAAGAATTGTAAGTATATATTCATGTTTTATTTTATTCTTTTTTTTTTCAGCATGTCTTTTTTGAATTTACTAATAATTTGGTAATATTAAAAAGAAAAAAGAAAAATATATAAATAAAATAAAATAAAATATGAATCTAAATTTTTGGAACTAATAATGAAGTTGTATGAGATTAAATATGCAAAGGTGAAATTTTATGGGACCAAAACTGCAAATAAATAATCATTTGAGACTAAAAGTGAAAGTATTGGAACTATTTTGAAGAGGTGATGTGTACCAAAAGTGCAAAATTCTCTTACCATATCCTAGTCTCCCAGATACTTTTTTTATTTCTACCATTAAATTAAACCAATAAAGAACCAAGGTAATTTATTCATTGTTTATAACATTTTTTTTTTAGTTCTATTAACATACCTAACAAATTTAATAAATCAAATACTCTCTTATTGTTATGGCATCCGGCTCACACAAAGGCACAGGAGGCCAAACTCGGCCCAAAAGAACGACCAATAGACCAACAGCCAAGAAAAAGTCCAGGAGGCCCAATTTACTCAAGAGGCCAAAAGGCCCAAAGCTCTAACCTAAGGTTAAGACATAAATCGATCATCTAAGGATAAGTATGGTGACCTCATTTATTAAACAAGTCAAGAGACATTTAAGAACAAGATCAATCAATAATATGAGACATTTAAGAACAAGATCAATCAATAATATGAAACAATTGTAACCATGGTGTCAAGCACCACCTCAGAACACAGTTCTTGAATTAGTATATTTTCTTAATCTCCGTAAAAAAGTAATTATACACCATCGGATGGAACAAAATGTGCGGTAGATAAAATATAATTTAATCATTACGTAAAATGATAATAATAAGATGAATAGTACTCTCATAGGTGGTAGCTAGGTGTTCGAACATGGCTCCAGATTTAATGTAATTAAAAAGGGAAATAAAGGTGTGTTTGTTACCAAATAGAATGGCAAACAATCAGAAATTAAACAGGGTTTCAGATTTAGTGTTATAGTTTATTTGAGAAGCAAACGTGCACGAACGTAGTCCATTTCTTTTCTAACATCCCAAACAATATTATAATTTGCCAGTTCAGATATATGTGAACACGTACACCTTGGTTGTAGTGTAACTATATAAAGTAGCTTAATTACTCTAATTAATTCTTATTATGTACATATATCAGGGACCACATTTATGTAACATATACTTAATTAATTATGCATGCAGTTCCTCCGTTAATATGCCATTTATCGGTCACGATAATGACATCTAACCAATGATAAACGACTTTGTAGTACATTTAATATTTATACTTAATTTAATTTTGCCAACATAAATAGAAAGTCACATAGGATCATATTCTTGGCAAAGTTTAGGGTTAATATGTCTTTATTTGCTTTTGAAATAAATAAATATATTAATTTTATAATGTAGCATCATCACTAATTAGGTTTTTTTCAGGCATACTCTGCTGGTATACTTGTGCTTTATTTATTAATTTTTTTAAAATTTAGGAATTTATTATTTTTTCATGCGGTACAACATAATATTTTTTTTGGGTACTTTATTTACTCATTTATCCTTATAATCTAAATACACTTTATTCTTAAAATTTAATATTAATTCTTAAAATATGATTGTATTATTTTCAAAAGGTAAGCTCTTCCTCCAATTAAACTTAATTATAATTGTTGATCTAACTAGCTAATAAATCTTTATAATGTACTGATGGGAATTTGTAACTAGTTTTATGAAATTGTGTTCATTAATCTTTAATTTTGTTAATTAATGGCCACTACAAAGATGAACACAATTAAGTTGATTTTGTATCACCATGAAGAAATGGCACCACCTATTGTAAGGAGGACCAATGATATGGCATAAATCTTGCTATAATGCTTTAACCACCATGTCATGCCTCCCAACTATCCATCCATCTTAGTAATTTTAAATGGTAATCCTCTCACAATAAAGCTAATACATATGTACATCTATGTATATATCATTCATATATACTAGCTAGGATATTAAACAGAATAGCCCGTTTCGGGTTAATTGGAATTCAGATTAATTTGACTTGTTTAAATTGTCTATAGTGAACATAATTATAACCCTAACGAATTTCGGGTTAAATGGTCGGGTTTGCAGGTTAAAGTGAGATAAAGAATGAAAATTAAAAGGTGAAGAGAGTTTAATTTATCCTACGATAGACTGAGGGTAGGGTAGGAGGAGGTGGTTGATGCGCAGGTGATGAGTGTTTAAAGTAAATTAAAAAAATAATAATAATAACTCTCAACCCTACACACTGCCTAGTTAGCCCGCGAATCAGTCTTATTAGCCAGCGATTTGGGGCGAAATGCCCGATTTTAAACGAGTTGCAAAATTAAAACCCTAACCTTGTTTTTTAGGATTAATCGGGCCGGTCCTATGGAGTTCGGGCTTTTTAACAACTCAACTAGCTAGAATATGTGCCCATTGAATTTAGTCTATACATATAGTATTTAATAATGTTTCATAAATTAAGATGCATATTTGACTGCAACGAATATATATATATATATATATATATATATATATATATATATATATATATATATATATATATAGATCTTATCGCCCTTCATCAGAGAATAAATCAAAGACACAAGGAAGGTGTCAGTGATAAAATTAACTACATAATCATAAAATCTAGTGGCTAGTCTACTAGAAATCATGAGCGAGGAACATGATAAATTGCTGCCAATCGCAAATGTAGGGAGGATCATGAAGAAGATCCTCCCCCGCGAGCGAAGATCTCCAAAGAAGCCAAAGAGACAATGCAAGAGTTTGCATCGGAGTTCATATGCTTCGTGAAGGGTGAGGCGTCGGAACGCTGCCACAAGGAGAACCGGAAGACGGTGAACGGAGACGACATCTGCCTTGCTTTGAGCAGCCTAGGTTTCGACAACTACTCGGAGGCCATGCTCAAGTACTTGCAACGCTACAGGGAGGTAGACAGACAGAGGGCTCAGCAAAACAACAAATTAGGAGTAGGAAGATCATGCTGTGGCATTGAGGGTGAGGGTGAAGAGCGAGATGAAGGAATTAGAAGCTGTGGTTTTGAGTTTGGGATTCTAGAGCGAGAAACTTCTGCTGCTGCAAACCCTTCTTCAACTACAGATCCAACTTCAGGTATTTCTTTCTTTTGATAAGACTAATAATAAACATGTGTTAACTTCATTTTCATGTGTTTTAATTTGCAAATATGGATGAAAACGTCTTGTTTTCACATTGATGCACTTGTACCCAATTTCTTACATGTAATATATTTGAAGGTTATAGTTAATTAAACATGACATCTTCTCTCTAAATCTATCTAATTTAGTGTGTTGTTAAGCGCATTTAAATCTAATACTACTTACTAGTTAGTTTAATTAGGGCAAGGTTTAATTAATTACTGTAAAAATAATATTGTGGTAGGATGGAGGGAGTTATAATTTTTACCTATAAACATGTGATATTCTTAAATATTTACATGGTAATAGTTTTAATCAATGTAATAAAGCGAAATACTTTTCGATATTATTTACTCAATTATCCCTAAAAATAGTAATGAAGTAGCTAGGAGTATATTTTTTTATTCAACGTCATCTGGCATATCTCTGAAAAGGCTAGAAACGCTAAAGTGTTTAATGGTATAGAGGCATAAAATTAACAATATTAATTTAGTTATGAAAATAAGGTTATTACATGGCCATAGATGGAAAAATCATAGATCAAGGATTTTCTTTTTAGAATGGTTGAGGGAGTCTCTCCTCCTATGTATTGACTGGTAATTGTTGTATATGTAGACCATGCATGCATGCATACATGTGTAACATATAACAAATAAGGATGTGGAAGATGATGCTTGAAGTAGCAGCAAGATGAATGAGTGAGTAAGAACATCAAGCTGCATAGATAAGTGAGGTCTGAAGCATGACAATTCTGTCATGTTGAATGATCAAGACAAGTATAAGTAATGGTTAGCTAATTGTGGCAGTTGATGACAGTTAAAAGAAGTTAAAGATCAGTAGGTGATGATCAATTGGCAAGGATCGGTTGTAACCAACTGATCATTGGTTGTTTGCTTGTTAACATATGCATGACAGTTGAGAAGGTGCAATGTTGTTACGGCTGATAGTTTGTCATCACATGACATTTAGTTTTTTGTTAGATTATTCAGTTAGATCAAGAAGATAAGATGCTGGCTGGATGGTGGAGATTCAACACAATGTGATCAGTCATAAGGTTGATCCATAAGATCAAGAAGTGTGCTGTTTTGAGAAGTTGAGTGAATGGAAGCAGTTGTAACTGAGCTCAAACTGATCATGTGGAAGTTATGATACTTGCTGATACATTTAGTCTGCAGCAGTGTAGTATAAATGTATCATCATGCACAGCAAACAAGAAGGGGAGTTGATCATCATCATCATATAAGCTAGTGAATCAAATTAGGGTTTCTTAAGTGTTTTAGTTCATCATCATCTTCATATTGTAATCTGTTTCCATCATTAGTGATTGCTCTCCTTAAGAAAGTGGATGTAGATCAAAATGATCGAACCACTATAATCCTTGTCTTCCTTCTTCAAATTTTCAGTTTCTGTTTTTGATTGAATCAATACACAACACTAGGGATTAAGTTAGAGTGTGAGCATAATTTGTTGATCAAGTTTTTGCTGCATTCATAAGGGTAATTTTATAACATATTAAGCAGAAGGTACTTATGCTCTCCTAAAAATTTTATTCACAAGTTTGTACTATGATTTAACGAGCATCCTTAATGCTCCAGACTTTCATTTTATTGTCAATGGATTTTTTTCTTTTTAATATTCTTATTGAAATAAGTACTAATATTTTTCATAATAGTTTATCTCATCTCTAAACAATAAATTTTCATGTACTAAATAATAGTTTTATAAAATTAAGATACATGGTTACTATTATAAAATTAAGATACATGGTTAATCGAGTTCATACATGATACTCTATGAAAAAAAATTAACATAATACTTTATTAAACCAATTTCTCCACCATAAACAAGATAATTGTGATGCCCAAAGTGAGCACATGAAACTATCATACTACAACTGTAAATTTAATTTGGTAATTGGAGATTTTCAAAAAAGATCATATTCAATATTTTTCTATCATAGATGGGATCAGTAAAATCCATTTCATCCTACTTCAGCTCAAACTAAAACCAGCCTAGAAGCAATTAACTGTGAATTTTAGTTTTCTTTTATTAAGTAATTATAACCTGATTATAGATATATTCATCACACAATAAGGTTTTCATATTTATATGTTGGACATCTCATTTAAAAGTTTACATTTCACTTTTTAGTAAATGTAGACCCTACATCTAAACATTTATACTCCAAAAAGTTTTACGATAATATTGTATGCCCAATTTGTCTTCAATTCAAATTAAAGTCAGGGACTAAAAGATACAAGTACAATTAAAATATTATTATATTCCTTGATCTCTATTTTTTTTAAACTTTTGGAGAGGGAAGGAGTGTGATAAAGATTGAAGCTGAAAATAATGCTTTGAAGTACACTAAAGCTGATCAAGATTTAGAATTACTCCAAGAATGAGATTTAAATTAGGGTTAAAAAAAAAACCCTAGAATGTGGTGCTACAATGTGGGGTGGCAAAACATGATTGAATCAACAAGTTGGAAGCATGTCATTCTTTTTAAAGAGATGATCGTACGGACTGCCATATCCCAATGAAAAAGATTTTTACTGCATGCCCTAATTAAATTACCTCACTCCAACTTAGGGTTTTCAATTTACCATCAATTAATCTAGGGTTTCCACATCATTTTTGAAACCACTTCTCCAATGTCTTCCTTCCGCAATGCTGGTTATTTATTAATTGCAAACTCATCATTTTTTATTTAATGTACTTTTGCATTTCTTGATACCTACATTACTTGTTTCTCTTTTTTTACCTCCATCTCTCGTGTCCTGTTTTGTTTTGTCTCCTCGTATATATGTTTTGTGGTCATAATCATCTTCCTCAAGAAAAGAAAAGACAATATACTAACGTGTATTAGAAAAAAAAATTGCGTTTATTATCACTTCTAAAAGATTTATATATATATATATATATATATATATATATATACATGCATATACGAGATACTCCAATTTAGAAATTTTGAGTTCTTATTCAATTCAATGCATTATCAATATGCCACCATATTTAAATTAACAATTAAAGTTATTATATTTCAAGATTAATTTTATGCTGGCATTGATAATATGGAAGAGCGAATAATGTTCTAAATAAATTCCCCAGGTTTCCAGTGCAAAGAGTAATTTTTTATTTTTTAAGAGTGACATACAATTCTCATGCCTCGTGTACCACCTCATCTTTTTACCCATATAAATGATGGGGGCAGACATGATTATCAATAATATTATTTTATGCTTTTGTAATTAGTCATATTTTTTTATTAAAAATACTATCAATAGACTATCAATTCTCAAATAAAAACGTTGGGCTTTTTGAACCAAATTTTCTTTGATTGTTACTATTGGGCCAAAATTTTATCCTAAGATGTAGGATTTTATGATAACTGATCGACCCAAGTTAAATTCTCTATTAATTACACGTGGCCATTGGGCTTTTAGAATCAAAGTTTCTTGATTTATTACCGTAGGCTCACGATTTTTACAGCTGGACCGAACCATCCAAATTCAATTATCTCTTAATCACACAATCTTAACATGCAATTAAAATGACATACGATCGTTGGGCTCAGATAAGACCATTTCCTTTGATTTGTTACAGTTGGGCCCAGATTTTGACAGCTGGAATGACATCCAACTTCATTGTCTCTCTTAACAACCCAATCTTATCAAGTCATATAACATGTCACATGTGAGTTCTATTGGAAGGTTTGGTAAACTATCAAATATGAATATGAAAGATCTTTTCTTTCAATCTAAAACACGAAATATATAAAACTATCAATTCAGAACGTAATCATAAAATCGTTAATAATTAATGATAAATTTATACAATTTTATCTTCATAGAATCCATAATCTTTCTATTGTGAAGATTTATATCATGGCAAGGCATTTCATATTTCAAAGGGATTTTGAAACATACTGTGAAGAGTAGTTGGAGCTTTTGGTTAGAGAATGAACCTGGGTTAAAAACAAAACAGTAGCAAAATTCTTGGATGTTCAAAATCATAAGTACCTCCCAAGTGTTTAAACACCAGATATCAATATATTCGATGTACACATGCTTCGACAAAACCCCATCCATCTTCCGACTCTGGCCCGACCCAAAACCCTGAAAGTAGCACATGGACACTACAATGTACACTGGAATAACAAGAAGGGGGCTCAAAACACTGTCGAGTGGGAGCACGGTATATGAAATCAGAGCTGCCATTCGATGAAATCATGCTTCCACCACAGTGATTGTGCATTAGAGGCTTTTTCCCTGTAATTTCAGAGTTGTAACTAATGAAGATATTAAAAAATAAAAAATAAATAAAAAAAACTGTCCAAAACGTTGCTGAGCTTATTGCTAAACATCATTCAGGTTTTCACTAAACAAGATTCTCAACATTTGGAGCAAAACCTTGGTATAAATTTTCAGACAAAAACAATTTAAGGAAAACAATGTCTGATTTTTAGTTTGCTTCACAGAGAAGAGAGATCATCCACAACATCAGAACTTTTAACAAAGTGCAATGTTATACGAAGTAATTGACAGCTATTATCCATCTATTTCTTAATATTGCAGCATCATAAAAACCATGTCTGGTTAAGGGCTGCTAGGTCAAGAAAAGGAGTAGGATTCTAACAGTCAAATCAGTCACAAAACTACTATAGCAAGTGTTAAGAGTAACTTTGTAAAAGTGGAGATGCAAATAAAAATCCAGATATAATAATGAGATTATCATTATTATCCAATCTAAATTGGTAGGGAGCACTGAGAATGTTGAAACAATTGAAGTTTCAAGTCTGTTTTCAGTTCCCACTTCATTGAGCAAGTGTACAAAAGATAAAAATGCATTGGCATATCATCATCTTTAATGACCAGACTTACCGAGGAACACTTTCAGTTTGAGTTCATTTAACTAGATTATCTAGTACTTTACTCCCTCCGTCCCAGAGAACGCTACAAGTTTTCTGGGACGGATGGAGTATTAAGCAAAAAGAAAAGAACCTGGTCTTGTGGTGACTGGATTTATCAACCATCCACCTATCAATATCCTTGAATAATTTCCCTACAACAGGAGAACACTATATTCAATATCCTTTTATAATTTCCCTACAACAGGAGCATATTATATTATATTATATTGCTCATCAAAACTACAAGGAAAAGTAAGATTCAGATTCAGAGATCTTGACAATGAAAATTAGACATGTTTCATTTGCAGGGAATCAAACATACATCTATACTTGCACAGTCAGGATGGAAGCTAATTAAAACATCTATACCACTGAATTCTTAAGATGAGTATCAAAATAAAATAAAAAATAAAAAATAAAAAATAATAATAATCTACCATCTTTGAATCATTCGCACACATATTAAGAATAAAGAAAAGAAAGCCTTTTTTTTTAATCCTTTTTTTCATTTTAAGCACATAAATAAGAGCATGTTACTTCGTGGTGATATTACAGCAACAATGCCCTAAAGATAAGCACAGAAAGGGTATTCTAAACAGATACCTTATCCGATTATGGTACCTTCTTCGCATGCTCTTCAGTTAATTTAAAGTAAAAAACGAAGATAACACTGTTACCTGTAATCGGGCTTCGCTGTGGCAAAACGGCGTCGTTAAACAGACAGAGAGCACGTGCGCCATGGGAGTGGGTTTGGAGAGAGTAGAACCGGTCGTCGCTATATATGCGGAATAAAAATGCCCAATTTAACAGTGATTTTCTATTTTTTATTATTTTCATTTTGTAATTAGGAAAAAAATAAATTAAAAAATCAGTGTATACAACTACATGTAAAGTCGCATTAAGAATCGAATATTTTTCAGTAAATGACGCTTTATACTTTTTCCATCATTATTTTACAACTAACACGCATATCACGCATTTTAGTTATCATAAAACCCTAAACTCGTGTGAAGATTCCGTATGACTACACATTTTAGTGATGGTAAAACCCTCAACTCGCATGAAGATTCCTTATAATCACGTGTCGCATATTACTTGAGAAAACATGTATAATCTTATCTTACATGTGTAGAATTAATATGAAATTGCATGAGAAGTCTCAGTGTAAGGAGAACGATGTCCAAATCTTTTTTTATAAAAAAATGCCATTTTTCCAAAAAAAAAATTACAGTAAATTGGATGGGATTAAGGTCTTAGGAAGATGAAACAGAGCATTTGGATAGGGAAGTTCCTTAACAGAAGGAAGCAAGATGGGATGTTCCTCATTCAGGTGCCAAAACAACCAGTAACAGAAGATCCCGATGGCCGATTCTGCTTTCCACAGACAAATTGAAGTCATGCGGAATCACCGTACATTGTTCCTTGGTCTTAGGGGTCTTTCATCAGCCTCGTAACTCGCTGAACGACTTTCAAAACTGTTGGATCTTCCTCCTCTCTTATCGAACGTCCCACCTTGCTTATGGCTTCGATTCTTTGAGCTATTTTCTCTACCGTTCTTAGATCTCCTGTCAAAATCACTCTTCTGAAAGCTCGTTTTGCCAGCGGTCATGCCACCCCGGGATGCTTTCCTTTCTCCGTTTCGACCCCCTTTGTCTCTTTTCCTATCACCATAGCTTTGATCATCATCAGAATCTCTGTCTGAAAATGATGCTTTGAAAGTGGATCTTCCTCCTCTTCCACTTTCCATTCTATTTGAGCTCCTTCTACCTCCTCTCATTTCATCATAAGAATCTCGTTTTGAAAAAGAGGATTGGAAATTGGATCTTCCTCCTCTTCCACGGTTCATCCCATTAGAGTCCCTTCCATGTCCTCTGTTTTTAGATCTTATCGATTCATCATCAAAATCTCCTTCTGAAAAAGATGCATTGTAATTGGACCTTCCTCTTCCACGGCCCATTCCTCCAGAGCCTCTTCTATTCCCTCTGCTTTTGGACACCATTGTGTCATCATCAGAATCTCCTTCTGAAAATGATCCTCGGTAATTGCGTCGTCCTTCTCTTCCACGGTTCATTCCATAGGAGCCCCTTCTATCTCCTCTGTTTTTCGATCTAATCATTTCATCGTCAGATCCAGAGCTGGACCCAAAGTCATTATCCGAACCAAATGACAAAGCACCTCTGCCTCTTTTCTGCTGCTTCGGGTTAGCCACATGACTTGATTTCCAGTTTGGGTGAATAGGAAGGTCATCATCAGTATTAAAGTCCACTTCACCATCTTCAGAATCAGCTAATGTTTTGCGATTCATTTGCTTCCTGCTGTTTCTTGGGGATTTAGTTTTTCGACGAGCATGCCAGTTGTCATCAGTGCCTTCTACGTCATCGGATTCTGTGTCATTTTCAAGATCTGAGAAACCTATTCTAGATGTCCTTGCCATTTCATTCTGGGGAACCAACTCATAACTGTCAATATCATCATCATCTTCTTCATCAAAATCATTGAGCCCCGAACTGAGCCTAGTGGAACTCGAATCAGGATACTCCTTCTCAAGCCCCTTCAGACGTCTGTTATTTCTATCAAAACCATCTTCATTTCCTCTAGAATTTTCACGAAGAGTTTGATTGCTAGCAGGGAAATCATCATCCAGTTTCTGAGAATCTGCATACTCAAATGCAGCAACATCAGCTCCATCAGATTCATTATCATCAAAATCAAAATTCCATGCGTCAGAGATATCCCTCCTGCTGGGTGGCTTCTCCGTTCTGTCAAAGGGGCCACGTTGCCTCTCTGGAAACTGACTCTCAGCATATGTATCAGGTGGACGCTTATGTTCACAATGAAAGCATACCGTGTTCCTTCTATAGTTTAAGAAATTGCACCTACACAAGCATCAACTCAACCAATTATTGCTTTGTTCGAAAGAATTTCTATATTTTAAATAAGTGCTAAAGGACCCTGCTATAGCTGCATCTTACTGGATCTGTTGAAAACAAATAAACAAGACACCCACACTATCAAGGAACTTAAATTTTTGTTCCAACTGAGGACGTGTGTGCTCACATTAGTGTGTGTTTGAGAGAGAGAGAGAGAGAGAGAGAGAGAGATACTCAGGGCATTCCCATTCTCCAGGAAGCAACTGTCTCTTGGGACGCTTAGCATCACACTGCAGGCACACAGTATTTTTTGCAAAGTTCATGAAATCACATCTGAGAAAATAAATAAAGATAAGCAAACTCAGGATGGAGCCTAAGATTTTGATAATATTTTATAAATTAACAAATAAATGGTTACGAAACCTACTTTTGGCAGAGCCAATCGCCCTTTTTCATTTCAATATCATTGCGTCCTACTCTTTTCTTTGGAGGGGGAGGTGGTTGCTTCACCTTTGGTGGCGGCCTTTTAATAACAGGAGGGGGGAGATTCGGATCTATTGGAACTGCGCTCAACTTGACTACCTCATGGAGCAATTTCCGGACAACAGTCTTCACAGATTTATTTTTCAAAATAGATTTATTTGCAATTGATCCATCGACTGGATCAAAACCATAATCAAGTAAGATACGCATGACATCAATTGTCCGTGCTTCATCCTCTTTATTGGTAAGCAGATATGCTTTTTCACAAGAACCCCTCAGACTGCAGGAACTACAAACCTGGTACATGAAATAAAGTATAAAGATGAGTTGCTTAACACAATTTACTGAAAAATTAACTGATACAACAATTGTTTGGGAACTTCTATTACTCTGCTACAAATTATGATGTAAGCTCAACCACTTGGCCCAACTTAAAGATGGTACCCCTCATAAGTTCAATGGAGATCACCAGCCTATGTCATGAGTCTTGTTGATCACCACAGACGCCCATGTAAATATATTTCTATTAATGTTATGTGAATTTAAAGAATGATGTCAATTTACTCAAACTGTATATGTCAACTATTAGAGAAGAGAGCACACTAGTCAAACTTTTCATGCTTTAGAGTTTTTAACATTATCTAAAGTGCCATGGATTAATTATAATGATGCAGATTAAAAGCAGCCAAAATGACCAGAGAGCATATATTATAAATTGAAATTACTCTATCTCCTAATCTTTAAGTCCATAAACAAACTGCAGCCAACATGCACAGTAATGATGCCAATAAAAAATAAAAATTGTAATCTGTTATGAGCAAAGCTAAAAGCAAAACTAGCATGATGTTGTTTCTAAGACACCATATCCATAGAGTTCTAATTTTAATTTTTCTCTGCAGAGGTTATAAAATTACATCACAGTTTTTTTTTTTTACTGAACAAACAAAAAACACCACCTCTACCAGCAACTTAAAAACAAATTTATGTTTCTTAAAATATGAACTGTGACCTACTTCTCTCATTTATTAAGAAACTTATGTCAAAGACTTTCTTCTGGAAAAAATATAGCCTCGTCTGAAAGAATAACCGAACACAGATTTCGCAGTTCCATCAGATCGCAACATCTGAGCTTGGCATGAACATTGCATGTCCTTGTTAAAATCCTAGGATCAAATGGAAGCCAGAAAGTATTGAATTTAAAAAAGCTGTCTGATTGCTATTAACTTGTTTCTTTTAATACTATGGCCGAAATAGTTCTATATTTTATAACTAAGAAATATTTACTACTTTAATGTACACATCTTCCCATAAATATGAGCAACAAAAATATCCTAGAAGAAAGCATCCTCAGTAACATGACAGATCTAAACTCCATTTGGTTCTTCTTCAATGACACTGATGAATTGATCTCAATAAAATTATACTAGTACATAATCTGTCTCCAACCCACTAATAAACTAACAAGTAGGTTACATGAAGCTTACATCTCCTTCATCTAGATGAACATGTTTCCTCAACAATTTGTAGGAATAGACAACCTTCCTATCTGCACTGGCGCATCCATAGCCAACCAATATTTGAAGATCCTGTCTTGACAATGACCTGAAATATTTGAGGCACAAGCAAATTACACAAAGATAAAAGGGAGAATTTCTTAAAATTATGTTATAAAGATTGCATTATGATGCAAGAAATAGTGCCTACAGAAAATGCAAGCCCACCCTACTTCATAAGCAGCAAGCATAAGTATTGCATGAATAGCAAAAACCAAAATACAACTACAATCATATCTTGTGTGTTTATGAAAAGTGATTCTGGGGGATGCTTGGAGGGGGTATTGAGGGAGGATAAAGGGAATGAAATGACAATTCCTTAATCATTCCCATCATTCCAATAACAACCCCACCCCCCACAATCAACTTCTTTCCCATTCTCATTACCATACTCAATGATTCCCATTTTCATTCTCATTCCAGAATTTGAACCAAGCAGTCCAAGTGGCTCATAAGTCTTAACCTAGAACTGCAATTAATTGTACTAGATAGAAAGAATGGAGTTTAAAGCAATCCAGGTTGCTTTAGCCTCTGTCTGACTCTATGATAATAATAATATAATGCCAAAAGGGATTCAAAACCATAGAAATTAGGCATACCCTTCATTTATTATGAATTTAGTAAGGGGAATTTCTAGGAAACCAAAAATAACCTAGACAAGATACAAAATTATTTCTAATCATAACATATCAGCAATTTTTCACTTAAACATTTCATAGTGACATTTTATCAAACGTGTCACACCATTACCAAAATTCTTTTGTGCACTAAAAATCAAACCAAACAGAATAAACACATACAGAGTGCATGATGTATACAATCCATTCCAATTAAAACCTTAGGATGTCAAAGCGATCGCGACCAAAATTGACCATAGCAGCCTGCACAGTCCTGAAATCCCGCGCAAAGTCAGGCGGTTTATCATCCTTCACGTTGCTCTCCGATACATCAAAGCCGAGACCTTCCATCATACGATCCTCATCTTTCCTCCTCTGATCAAAGTAATTCTGTTGCAGCAGCCTCTCCATCAACTCTATCCACTCTGGCCACGGGTGCACCAACTCTACCTCTTTCTTCGTATCACTATTCCCTAAAAACACTTCGCTTTTCTCCAATTCCGACTTCAATACATCCATCGAATCACCCACCGACGGTTCGGGGACCGGGTCCGAACTCGGCCCATCTTTTTGTTTCTTGGATTCACGCCAAGATCGAATTCGCTGGAGGGTTTGATCTTTTTCTTCACTCTTTTTATTAATTTCATCCATTTGTTCAAAAAGGAAGCTCATACGAGCGGAGAGTGAAGTGGGTTTGGGGGTGGGCGAGGATTGGTGAGCGGAGTCGGCTGAAGCGGAGAGCGAAGAGAAACCCACTTGTTTTGGAATATGGAAGAGGAGAGTAATGGAGAATGGTAGTTTTGAACATTTCAGGCGCCTCAGAAGAAGATGAGAGAGTGCCATTTTCGGTGGGAAAGAAAACTAAAACCTCGTCATAGGAAAGGAAGAGAGGGAAGAACAGAGTTAAACCCTTTAATTGTGAGGGTCAAATTACAAATTCGCCCCCATGATTTTGAAGTGAACATTTTTGCTCTAGGTTAAACTTCGTATCATAAAATCTCAGATTCTTATTAGATATATTAAAAAAATAAATTAATTTATAAATTAAAAATAATTAATATCTACTCCCTCTGTCTCATTCTTATGTTCACATTTTCCGTTTTCGTCCGTCCCACAATTATATCCACCACCCAAAAAAGGAAACTTCATATTAACCAACAATCTCAAAAGTTATCTTAATTTAAAAAATATCACTCTCACCTGACACATATAACATACTTTATAATTTATTTATTACTTAAAAATACCACAATACCCCTAAAAATCAATAAAGTTGGTCAAAAAGTAACTTTTCTTAAACTCCGTATCTACAGTACCGATGAACATAAGTTCGGACGGAGAGAGTACAATAATTTGAGTTCAGTTATATGTGTGTTCATGGTTCATTGCTCGACGCTCACGCTGAAATTCGTTGATCGTCGTCAAAACTCGAACTCATGCAAAACCCCATTGCTTTAATTTTAACCTAATTTGAAACACATTCAAGCAATAATAATGATGGAAGAAAAAAGTTGGATGAAATTTTTTTTTTCATAGAGAAAATGCAAGCATGACTCACAATGTTAATGAAATAATGAAAACTAAGTCGGTTGGATTTTCATAATCATGGATGAAATTTGGAATTCTTAAGTTTGAAAAATGTTAAATTCGAAATTTTAAAAAATTGAATTTATTTATTCAGAAAGTCCAACAAGATGTTTGTAATCAAGATCTCAAAATAAGCAGCTGTTGTCTTTTTTCTCTCTTTTTTTTTTTTTTTAATTCTTTAGAAATTTTCATATTTGCACGTAATATAAATTAGTTGAAGTCGTTAAGTGTGAACAATGAACATACATATAATTCTAACCCCATCAGACTAGTGTATATAAGCCCAACGCTTAGCCCATCATTGTTGATGAAGAATGCATTGGATAAATTCCACTGACTCAATTATAATTATTTCAATTTTATAATTGCACCACTCTTAACCAGACGAATTGATGAACATCCACAAGTAAAAAATAAAAAAAAATCATTTACATCATATTTCGAAACCAGTGTACAACTGCACAAGATTGAATGATAATACCCAGCCTTTAGTCTTATACAAGAAGCAAAAGCAGGGAGTACATCATAACGGCAGACACACACCGCTGTGTGTGTGTGTGTGTGTTTAGGTACAAAATCTGTAAGAAAACTGTATTCATAATAGGGGAATGACAAAAAGGAGTTAGAACCACTCTACCATGCATTTTGGGTAGAAACCAGTTCTTGTAATAACTTCAGAGAGTGACCGTAATTCCTTTTGAACTTTCATTCTCTCGTAAAAAACTGAGCACGCCAGCGAAGTGCACTTCACTCCTGGTTCGATAAGCCAATCACCACCCCCACACTGACGACATATCTGCGAAATTGCAATACATAGGATCAATTCAACAAAGACGGCAAAAAATCCATTTACTAACAGAGGCTGCCTAAATGCGTGAAAGAGATGGAATAAGGAGAGGGAGCTTCTGCTCTGATGGTGTCAATCCTGATATTTTAAGCATTTAAAGTAAATAACGAAGTAATAAGCATCTTTTAAGCTACATAGTGCATATTAAACAGATAACCATATTAGCAAAAATAAAAAAACGTATTTAGGAAGGTCATAGAAACGAGCAATTTTGCATGTATTAATTAAGAAAATTTTGCATAGCCAAATGTATTACTTACAGCAGCGAGATGTTGGCTATCCTTTTCTAGTTTTGAAGTTCTC
This sequence comes from Pogostemon cablin, assembly GCA_023678885.1. NCBI lineage: Eukaryota > Viridiplantae > Streptophyta > Magnoliopsida > Lamiales > Lamiaceae > Pogostemon > Pogostemon cablin. Next base: position 31,186,683 of record CM042952.1, on the reverse strand, counting down.
CCTGTCAGGGCTACAGCAACAGTTGTCTCATTCTCAGAGCAGTTGTGACACAGATGGGCTGACCCTTGAACCAAGTCGCCACATAGGATACAATGTTGTGATAAATAGTAATAATCAATTCTCATCCTCTGTGGATTTGGTACAACAGAGTGGCGTTTCCCGACAGCTTCACGCGCTGGCCGAGGCATGTCCAAAAACCACTGGTTCAAGTCAGCTCCAACAAGGCCAAACACTCTTTGTAAAGCTGGGATTATCTGTTTCTTAATGTAATAAATATCATTCAATCTGAATGGGGAATTCAGAGTTAAAAGTTCAAGTGGGTCCACCACCATATCCACCAAACGAGCCCCGGGTTCACCATGAATCACTACATAAGGTATCCGCTCAGCATACCGAGGTTCCGCTCGGGGGTCATTTCGCATTGATTTAGTTGCCACTATTGCAGATGGTGGAAGTGAAGAAGCACGCGCAGCATAAGTGCCCAAGCGAACCTCCTTTGCAAAAACAAAGTCCTGAAGAGAGACCCTACCAGATATTATCCTTGACCACTGCCGAAGCACATATACTTTAACCTGGTCCAGGAAAATAATTTAAGAAAGGGAGAAGAGGGGAGAAAAAAACACTACGCGGGCTTGCACTTAGATTTGCCAAGCATATATATATATATATATATACATACAAACATCAAGCTATTCCAAGATGATGTTAGATGAGAGGGGAGAGAGATGGAAACAGTCCTTACCTTATGAACATCCTGACTTTCAAAGTAAATCCTTAACGACTGCTCCATAGTCTTAGATACAGCAGCACATGTATCCCTTCTAATGGTCTCAATACCCTTAGCATCAAAGGTTGGCCTGACCTGTTCAGGACTCTCGTAACTATAACCTACATATCGTTTTTTTGTGAGGAGAAAGCAAGGGTAGTAAACTTTTTCCATTTTTAACGTAACAGGACTTGGATTCATTTTAGTTATTTCTGAAGCAATTTCCCGTCCAACCGCAAAAGCTTCCTGGAGAGAACGTCCTTTAAGGAGTACAAACATACTGCACAGTTAACAGAGAATATCTCAGTTCCAAAAAAAAAATGTTATAATATTTTTCTTACTATTATGCAGTATAATGTGAACTATAACGTAAACATAAATGATTCGAAACCTAAGTCTCCTATTTCCAAAAGGACCCATAGAAGTTACTGATGAACATAAGTGAAAACCTGTCGGTATCACCATAAATAACCCTAGCTTTCCACTTCTCATTTGAGTTGACGAAAGAGATTGCAGCTTCAAGAGTTTTACGGCCACACTGTACAATACTGTCAGCAAGCTCAGCACAAGGCATTCGTCCACTAAACCCAGCAGCTGTATAGCCATAAGTAACATTGGAAATGAGCTTCAATGCAAGTTGTCGAGCATTTAATATCCGGTGAAGAACTAGCTGAGTTGCAGTTAATTTTTTCATTGCTTGTTTCACCATGATTCTGGTTGATAGTAACTCCTCCAACAGCCTAGGCAGTATGCCTTTGCGAACTTTTGAAGGAACATAAACAACACTATTAGGAGCCACCAGTAGTTCATGTTTGAACTTGTGTAAAGTACTTAAATCTGGTGAATATGAAATGACACCAAGGACTTTTGCCTTCGGAGGTGTAATCTTTCCTAGGCATGTACAAAAACAAAGGTTATATGCAATTACCATCGATGGATAAAGGGACTGAAAATCCAATACAATAACAGGATCAGCATAAAAATTAGATTCTGGCTCCATAACAAGAGGTAAGCATTCCATTGCCGGTTGATTGGTGACCTGTTGACTTCCAGGAGATATGGCAAGATAGTTTTGGGTATGTGCTAATCGCAGAAACATTGATTCAACTCGATACTGAGAACCTCGAGATAGTACTGAAAAAAAGTCAATGCCGAATACGCGAGCAAGTTCTGCCGTTCGGTTTATCATATCAAGTTGATTCATAATCTGAAAATTCAGCTTTGCTCTTTCTAGCATATAGTTAATAGATTTATATCTTGCTTGTCCAGGACCACTTGAAAACCATTTAGTTAGTACTCTCCAAGGTATACATGGAACTTTTCGCCTCAGAACAGTTTCAGCCACAGCTTCAATTGTGTACATATTAAGTTTAACTTCATTACGCATCAGTCTCCAAATATTAAGCACAATCCTACCACCTACATGAACACCACTGGCATGCGTTCTGCCCCACTCATCTTCAATAAACGTTTTCTCAAGATAGACTGCTTCAGCAGTTGCCGATTCAGAAAATAGTTCTTTGACGATCTGTTTTTCAGAGTCTCTAGAACCTCCAGAAGCTACAGTGAATTGAGATGGTGTTCTTGATATATTATTCAGCAAACCGATGCCAAGTTGTGCAGCTCTTTCAGCCAAAAATCCAAGGGAACCGCTTTGAACATCCCAGCCCATTAGGACATCTGGATCAGAAACATGGATGAGCTTTGTAAAATGGCTAAACATTTGTACTTCTTCCATGAATACAGATACTTTTGAGTCCGGAATTGCATCAAGGTTCTTTTCCACACTAGTAGAATCAGAGCGCAGAAGAACATAAGTTTCATGCATAGATTCATCATCCTCTTGAAGAACAAGAACAATGACACTGACGGCATCAAATCGAGGATCAGGCCGTAAATCTCCTCTAGATTCAGCCAGGACCTCTATACTAAGCAGCGTTAACTGCTGACCTTGACCAGCACTAGCCGGATCTCGAAAACCAATTTGACTCAATGGAGTCAGCCTCACCTTTTTATCAGGACCCGATATCTGAGACTGAGAGGTATCCTGCGAGCTAGTTGCTAGTCCTTTCTTAGTCTCAGCTAGAGTCTTACCTTTCACGTTTTCTTGATTAGGCTCTAGTTGTCGACTAAGCTTAGGCTCTTCCTTGGGCAAAAAAGCAGGATCTGGTAAAGAGCACACACTATCAGCCTGAGAACCCTGTGAATCCATCATATCACCGTAGCATCTCTCAGATATTTGAAGAAATTGTTGATCCATCTTTTGCTTGAAAATATCAGAGCAACCAAATGAAAGCCATTTATCAACTGATTCCCTTGATGGAGGTGATATTTTAGGAGTCAGCAGATATAAATATGACCCATCATTCTGATAAAGCACAGGAACACCCATTGTTGGTTCATGTTTATCAACATGCTCACAATTTCTGGGGCTAACACCCTGAAGTTCTTCTAGGCAGTTCCTCGCAAAAATGGGGAGGCGGTTATCAGCCAATCCTCCCAGTAGAGATGTTCCAAGCACAGAAGCATGACTTTCGTCCTCATTCTTCCATTCTATTGCTGGAGATTTTTTGGCGTTGGTTGCACCAATTAGTTTTACAGTTTCAGCTTCCTTGGTTACACCCTTTGATGAGTCATCAGGATCCCTTCCACTGGATGGCAGATTCTCATACTGCACGTGTATTGTTCCACTTTTCATACACTTTAAACCATCAGCAAGATTAACAGGAAACTGAGAAACTGAGTTCTGACATCCTCTTTCACTCTTGCAGTCACTGTTAGATCCAAGGTCACTTAGATCTATATTTGAAGGCACAGTACATGAACCCACAGCACCTGTTTGCATCACCCTGTCAAAATCTTCACCAATAATTCCAGTTTTTACGACTGGATCACTTTCAGGCTTGCAAGAACTTACATTCACGGTTGTATCATAATTGACAGTGTTGTATGAATATTCACCACAACAACTGTCATTAGGGTCAACACGAACCACAGGGTTCTCATTCTTCAGCAGAATTTCTGCGTCTATGACATCCTTCCTGGGTGACATATATAATTCTCCTGAAACAGGAAAAGAACAGGTAGGCTTGAAATCAATAGCCTCACCAATTTCTACGGAAGTGGAGTTAATAGATCTATCATGTAACCCTGTCTCCTCATCACACTCAGCATCAAAGGATAATTCAGCTTGCAAATCCTTCTCCAAGCTCCTAAACCCAGAGACATCAATTCGACAAGAACGTTTTCTCCTCATTAAATCTCGTGTAGAGCATTCAGCTATTACACTAGACTGCCCTGCACTCACATCCTCCTTACCAATAAGTGGAAGTGTTACTGATTCATTCCCAATCCAAGAAGCTCCCAAGCCTTCTTTCTTCTCTATAGTACACCCATCTGAAGTGCAGAACGCATCAGATTGTGAAATATCAGTCATTTTCCGACTTGAAACAGGCAAAGAACCCCATCGAGGCCTTTTATTACGCTTGTTATTGACCAAGTCTGAGTCTAATTCAGGCCATGGTTGGGCTTCCACACGCGACTTTCCTTCATGTTCTGTTTTGAGTGACTCGTCAGAGCAGGGAGTTGACTGTAGATCATCACTGGACCCATCTACTTGTGGTATAACTCTATTAGACAAAAGTTTGCCAGAACCAACATACTCGGCAGACTTAGAGGCTCTGATTTCTGGTTCTTCAAATTCAAATATACCAATAGAATCAAGAATGTCTTGACACTCTTTTTGTGATTCACTCTCGTAATCCACATTTGCTCTCTCCAACACCTTGTCAATGCCTTTCGAAGGTAATAAGGGACTCAAAATTATCTCATGAGCGAGTTCATCATCCGAGTTGATATCCTCTGCAGCTTGAGAAGACGCGAGCCACTTTAAAAGCCTTAGGGCATCTTCATCCTAATCAATACATTCATAAATACAATGATACTACAAATGTGCCTCGAAAAAAACAGCATCAAAGAAAATCCAACAACAAAAATCAACTTCACGATCACGTACCATCACATGTAAATAAAACCAAGTTCATGGAAATTATGTCAGATTCAGACTACTGAGTCTGGGTGGTAGGAGAATTGGGGCCTGTACGAATAGTCTGGATCTTCTACAAATTGATATGGGCATCCCCTTAGCAGGAAATATAAATACTAAGGGAGAACTATTGTTCTGGAATACTCTCGTCTATTTGACTTGAAAGAAACATGAGAATATTTAATGATTGTTTCGAAGATCTTGAGTGTGTTTGTGGGAGAATTAATATAGGGCCAGCTTTTGGGTGTCTCGCCACAAAAAATTAAAGTATTTTTCCGTTTTTAATCTGGATAAAGATTAGAGCATAGCTCTGTAGTTGTCGTTCTAAATGTGCCCTTCTACCATTGCTCATGCCTTGTTAAAATTGGTAATAAAATTCTTGTTTCTTTTTTAAAAAAATTCAGACTACCAAGTGAAATTTTAAAATGCACAATTATATTTTTTTACCAAGATGACGACAGCAGGATGTTTTGGGAGATAAACTAACAGTAGGTTTCTTAATCTTTCAACAGCTAGATAAGCTATACATAAATTACTTTTACTATGTGTTAGCAAGGGTATTCAATTTTATGTTATAAATTCAGGCGTATATAGTGACAATAATAATTCCAAACCACAGCATACTTCTGTACAAACTCTTCAAGAAGAAGGAAGGCATAAAACAAATGGCACAAGGATCACGGTAATCTGAAGCTAAAGGACTATCAGAAATCTAAATTAATGAAATGTAAGGGTATGTTTCCTCCAAATTAAAGATTTTTTTGAGCCATGAAACCTTACGCATACCTTTGGAGTTGATGGTCCCATAGAGTCAGACATTTTCAGTTGATCAGCTGGATCGATCTTGTTAGTTTCTGCTGATTCAATGTTCTGAAAGGGTGAGTCTAATGATTGCATAGATTTGATACTGTCATATGCTTTTGAATGATTAGAAGGTAAAGGACTGCTTTCTTCAAGGTTAGGAACCCCAGAGTTACCAAACTCTCCACCAACTATTGAAGACTCAACTGATTCTGGGGTTAAAAATGAACAGTTTCCTGAATCATTTCTCACTTCCATAAAATCTTCGAAATCAACTCCGTTCGATAGATTCCTCAAGACATCTTCTGGTAATGGTTTCTCAGGATCAAGAAGCATGACCTCAGTTGCCCCATTCCTCTCATATTCCTCCTAGTATAAGAAACAAACAACCAATTAATAAATATTCAATTAAAATATGTATCCAGCACAGACATACTGATTGAAAGCAAACCTCCCAAATTGGTATCAGTGACTGGACCATTTTCATGTCAGGATGGGCTTGCGAGAGAGGTGTATACGATACACATTGGTGATTTATGATATCTGCAAATAAATGAATAAAGACATTATTTCCTGGAAAAACAAGGAGGAACAGGATCAACTTTCACAGAAATAGACACCACAATACCGCATGCTGCGGCATCAGCTTCCAGCTCAGAAGTACTCTGGTGCTTGAAGTGAGGAATATCTTCACTTGTTGAAGAACTAAATTGGGATGAAAATGGCCAAATCCACCCATCAGGAACGGTAGAAGATGTCCATATCAGTGCATCAGGACATAAATCAGCACCTGCCTAGATAAAAACCACAGTATAGCATGAATCACATCCTAGAGTTCAGAAATACATTCATTGAACTCAGAAAGAACAATACCACTGGAGCCTGAAAGTTCATGAAAGAGTAGTCATCTACTGATTACCTCTGCTTACCATTGTGCTTAACTTTCCGCTGAGAGTAAACATCTGGAATAGGATGGCGAAACTTCATCTTTGACACATGTAAATGGCCCATTCCATACAAATTATAGTCAATCTGAACATCATTAAGTTTTCATGAGTTAGGTGACACAATACTCTTTTTCAGGGCGCTGGAAAGTGTTGGCAACAATTGAGAATGATCATTCCACATATTTTCAGACTACTTTTAAAAACAAATATAGGCACATATCTAACTGCTGAACAGTGTAAAACACTAATCAATTTAGCACAAGTTTTTTTCTTGATTTCTCAAAATATTTGCACTTTTACGTTTTAAGGCATCAAGAAAGGGAAAATAACTTTATTGTAATGTAAGGAACGTGATATGAAGCAAAATAGGGTTCACGGTCGACGGGGGCGGGCTTGGGTCCACTTCCGTGGGCTGATCTTATTTATTTTAATTATCTTTATGTTTAGGGCTTGAGCCCATTATTTATTATATTTTTGTTTAGGTCCTTAGGGTTTTGGTTTCTTTCCTTTTTGGTATTTGTGAGTAGTAGTATTTAAGGTGTACTTAGGGTTTATGGATGAATATCAAATTATTATTGGATTAAGAAGCCTTGAGGCTTTTGGGCAAATAGAGTCTTCCGTTTGATTGGGCAAACAGTATTACTGTTTGATTTTCTTTTTGCCGGATCCCGTTCCCGTCGACATGGAAACAACTCGTTCCAGTGGGGAGAGATTGGATAAACTCGAGGCTGATCAGGCGGAGATGAAGAAGACGATGGATAAACTCGAGGCTAATCAGGCGGAGATGAAGAAGACGATGGCTGAAATTTTGGCTACTATGGGTGAACTTTCTAAGGTGATTCTGAAACTCTCGGGATCGCAACAATCAGCTGCAGATCTGCATCGTAAGGATGCCACCACTACGGAGACCAAAACGGTGACTCTACCGCTGGAGATTCACCCTCAACTGCAAATATGTTCGGTGCAACTTCCGTCCTTCAATGGATCTGACCCTATTGGTTGTTCAAGGCTGTATGTGGTAAGTAATATGGTAGTAGTGGGCAGCAGTGTGCAGGTTGGGTCAACATGCAGTTTCTCTAAGCCGACTGCAGATCCCTCGGGGATGAATTCAAGGCTGTCCGGGACGAATATGGGGCTGTCCGGGCAGTTTACTGCTCATTCCAGATTTACTCATCTTCCACCGAGAGCCTTGGAGGACTTTAGAGCGAAAGAGTTGTGCTTTAGGGGTAAGAAACCCTTTACACCTTGGCATGACTGCCCATTCAAACAACTGAGAATGTTGTTGGCTGAGGAGGACGAGGAGTTGGGCCTCAAACAGTACGAGTATTGCAAGGTGACAGGGAAAGAGTTAATGGATGGAGAGGAAGAGCTTTTTGAGGAGAGGCGTGCGTTTCATGTTTACTCTATGGCGGTTACCTGACTGCAACCTTGAGGACAAGGTTGTTTCGAAGGAGGATGGAATTGATATGAAGCAAAATAGGGTTCACGGTCGACGGGGGCGGACTTGGGTCCACTTCCGTGGGCTGATCTTATTAATTTTAATTATCTTTATGTTTAGGGCTTGAGCCCATTATTTATTATATTTTTGTTTAGGTCCTTAGGGTTTTGGTTTCTTTCATTTTTGGTATTTGTGAGTAGTAGTATTTAAGGTGTACTTAGGGTTTATGGATGAATATCAAATTATTATTGGATTAAGAAGCCTGGAGGCTTTTGGGCAAAAGGAGTCTTCCGTTTGATTGGGCAAACAGTATTACTGTTTGATTTTCTTTTTCTTTTATTTTTCTGTTCTTATCAGAACATGACTATAAAAGACGGCGAAATCAACAAACATAGAAGAACATCATAAAAAAAAACGCATGGTCATTGAGCATAGCATGCAAATTCTATGATAGCAAAAGTCATGGATATAAGATAATTAGTAGGAAAAAGTAGGAAATTGCTATACAACAAGAACCATGGTAACAAGCTAAGGTCAGGAAATAACAACATAAATGGAAATGATGATATGCGAACATATACATACCAAGAACTGGAGAAGGAAAGGTATATGTGATTCGTAAGGCTGTAAAATCTTATCCAATACCGCACCAGCCTACAAAAGGTGGAGAAAAAAAAAAGGGTTTCACCCAAGCTTCATCAGCTATTCCAGATTTATTATTCTCATTACATATAACATTAAAGACAAAAATCCCAGAAATAGTAAAAGTTAATGAATAACAATAGACTGGAAGAGTTGAAAAGGCTAAGAAGCCGCACCAGAAGAAGATTTGCAGCACGAGAAACATCCCGTGGATGATAACTGATCTTTATGTCAAGGTCTTACATTTGAGAATTTAGCAGTGAAAGATAAAGATAGTCAAGCAGTAGGATACAAATATATCTTCACAAAAAGCTCCTCTGAAGAATGATAGCCATAGAACTTCCTTGCCCGAACAAGATCACTACCATGCACATGCTTACGTTTAGAGCCAGAATTACCTTTAAGCTGTTCAAGATAAAAATTTTGTCAGCTGGTGTGCATTCCACGTAATTAAAAAGGAAGCAACCGGATATCAAAGAGAAACCTTCAGAGCCTTCTCAAGGGCAAGCGACATAGAATATGCGTGTGAATCAACTGCTCGATCAGGAAAAAAAAAAGAAAGGAAGAAATAAAGATTAGATTACCAGTGTAATCTAGATTTAGTTACAGAAACTTTCAGGTAAGTAAAATGGGACAGCCAGTAGCCAACTGCATATTGATTATGAAGTGACAACAATATCATTTGAGACAAAATTTAATAGTCATTCTGCATATAGAATTAATAAAATTTAACGTTGCAATAAATGCACAGAAAAGATGCAGATTGGTTTTTACCATTAAAAAAAAGAGGTTTATTGTAACTTGTAAGGTAAGAATATCAATGGACTGGGGGGAAACCAAGACAGCTCTGTACAATAACAAGCTGCAAAAATGACTGTTGCCCAACAGAGGCAAGTTTCTAGACTTTCCAACTTTTCACCAATCAGAGACACAAAGAACTTAAAGAGCTACTCCACCACAAGGCTAATTAAGTACAAATTTATGTCACATAAATGTGCCCCCTCCATGTTCTGTAAATTAGATACCCAGTTTTGTGAGGCCTTTGCTAGGTCCCAGGCAGCATTTGAATAGAACAGTAATATATGGCCCAATCAATTATAAACTTGGATAATATAAACATATTTCTACACACATTTACATATATATAAACGTATAACTAAAATACTTGGACTTTGATCATTTCAGTTCTACTGATGGTGCATTTTTTATCATGATAACCAGCCAAAAATTTACACAAGCTATTCTTAACAGAGGCATCCTACCAACCAAAAATTCCATCAGATCAGGGATTGCAGAGGAAAAGAATAATCATTATTAATTGATTTATCAAAAAGACAAGGATAATTGTATACAATATTACAAGTGATCCCCAGCTAATATGTACCTTTGTCATTTTTAATAGGGCCCAGATCAGAGCATGGAACATAAAGATATGGTAAAACCTGCATACAGTGTAAGTACCTCAAGTCAAAGTTCAGGAAATGCATTTTGTTAATAGTCTAATCCATGAAGTGGAACCAACATCATCTGAAGATCACTCGGTCTTTTACCATTTCAGTTAGCTTTAGATCATAGTCAAAATCACATTACTACATGATAAATGAGAAGTTGGACAAGCTAATAACAATAATTTTCTTGTACACTGACAGGCTGGCAGCTCAATCTCATCTCCACTTAGCCCTAGTTAGTGAAACAGTCCATGATTATTTTTTTCCCTTGAAGTTGATGATAAAAATTCTTGGGATTGTCCATTCCACTGAACCCTTTAACCTCGTAAAATTTCAGTAGATGCGATGATAAAATACTTCCAGAAATCGAAAAAATGCGTACACCCAGTTTTGAATAAATTTAGGATCAACTACGCATACCTGATGAACGTGCAAACAGGTTTTCTGACCAGCGGGTGTTGAACCATATATCTTTATCACTGGAACCTCGTCCATCTTCCCACCTATTTAATCACCAGTAGAAAAAAATAGCAGCAATTAAACTGATATCAAGTCATCAACCATACGCCTTCAACAAAATCCCTAAATTGAAAAAGAGAAGAACAAGGTTGTATAAAGAAAAGAAAAGAAAAGAAAGCAATTCGTTTTACCGTGGAAACTGCTATAAGAAATGTCGAATCCAGGAATGGGGGGCGCCATGTAATAATCGATTGACACTATTCTGACGCTGAAGGCTTGGGGCAGAGGAGTCCCCATGTCCGCTTGCCGATTTCAAGAATTTGATCGTTAAACTTGAAAGAGTGGAGAAGGGGGGTTACGCGCCGAACGCTAATGCGGTGGGATTTTATATTTTAATATTAATTAATAAAAAATTAATTGAGTTCATGAGAATAGACAGAATCGTGTTTCGAAAGCATTTAACTCTTTACGACCTATATATCATTGGCACTATGACGGTTGTGGGTTAACCGTTATAGCCAGGCTGTCGTGGGCTGGCATTTCGAGTTTAGGGTGAGGGTTAAGCTGTGGGTTGGCCTTTGGGTCATGTTAGCCGGTTAGGGGCCTAGGGCTTATCTGTTGTGGTCGTGGTCAACCTAATGAGCATAAATATTCTCTCCGTCCAATAGTAATAGAATTTTTTTCACATAAATTAAGAAATATTAATGTATAGTGAGTGTGTAGTCTCGTGTGTAAAAGAAATAAAAGAGAACTTATTCGATGGAACATTCAAAATGAAAAAATGATCTTTTTTTAATGGAACGAAGAGAGTATAATTATTTTTTTAATTTTTTTGTATTTTAAAAATAATATTATATTGATATTTATATTATTTTACTTATTATGGCATGCTTATATGTGTTAAATACATAGTTAGAGTTTTGCCTCTTGTTTGAAACTAAATAAAATTAATCGTAATTTTCTCTTGAGACAGCTTCGACTTTGAAATTAGCATTGGCATGATTTTAAGAGATGAGACATAAATTTTGTTGTACGTCGTTCTTTAATAATGTATGGAAATGTTCGGGTGGCTAAAGAAGAAATTTTGGGTGTGTATGAAACTCTTTCATGGTTCAAGTATTTAAGATTAGATCATGTGATTATAGAAATTGATGAAAAGATTGTAAATGATACTCTATAAGCCCCAACTGTTGAAAAATATGATTGGTGATTACACGTTTTAGCTTGTACGTAAACAAATCATACATTCAATCCTGTCATTTTCAATTTATTGTGTTAACCATATTGCGAATAATGTAATACATAAATTTGCTTTCGAGGGATTTTTTAAACCCTCATGTATGGTCGAGTCTCGAAATGTTGTTGATGTCCTATTCTACCATTCTTATTCGATAATGCTCTTGTTTTAAAAAAAAAAAAAAAACTTACTCAAATAAAGCATATTACAATATTTTTTATTTAAACATAAATTATGAATTACATTATTAGTCTATAAGAACATAAGTAAAAATGTCACATTTAATAGTTTATTTTGAAAAAAAATATCACCTGCTATAATTTTTTTTTAGAAAAATATAATTTTTTAAAAATTTGAACATAATTAACTTTAGTTTGTGATTTTTTTTATTACGCCTATAACTCTACACACGGTACAATTATATATGTGACTTTAAACATATTATTTTATACATATCATTTTTTTTATTAACATATATGCTATACTGCGTATGATTATACGTGCATGTGATTATGGAGTATTAATTATTCCATTAGTATAATTAATTAAGAGGAAAAAAGTAAAAAAAAAAAAAAAATAGTTGACATTTATTTTCAATATTTGTCACTTCTTTCTATTTCTCGAAAAAATTGCTCCTAACATTTTTATGCGACATTATTTGCCCTCTCCCTTTCCAAATCCTGTGTATGCACGCACTCATCTATTTGCCAATTGGCTTTCCGTGAAATGAGTGAAGCCTTTTCTCTCTTACTTCGTAGGACGAATAATCTGACCGGTTACAAAACCAGTTATCAAGCTTTCGCCGAAGTCATTAAATCATGTGCTTCAATATCGGATTTACAGTCTGGCCAGTCTCTACACAATCTAGTTATCAAAATAGGGCATAACTCGTGCTCGTTAATTTCGAAAGCGTTGCTCAATTTGTATGCGAAATGCAGAGCTCTTGAAGATGCCCAGAAACTGTTTGATGAAATTACTGTACGAGATACAGTTGCTTGGAACACTCTGTTGTCCGGTTTCTCGGCTTCTGGGCGTCATGATCACAGAGTGATAACAATGTTTGAGATGATCCATGCTGCTCGTGAACCTAAACCGAGTGCCATCACTCTTGCTGTCGTAATTCCTGTATTTACTCGCTCTGGCAATGACGATCTTAGAAAGAGTATGCATGCGTATGCGATAAAATCTGGAATGGAATCTCAGACGCTGGTTGGAAATGCAATTTTGTCGATGTACGCAAAATGTGGACTTGTATCGGATGCATATGCTGTTTTTAACGGAATAGCTGATAAAGATGTAGTTTCGTATAATGCGGCGATTGCAGGTTTGGCTGAAAACAAGCTGACGGAAGATGCATTTCAGCTATTCACAGAGATGATCAAAGTGTCAATAATGCCTAACTATGCCACCATAGCCAATATTCTGCCTATCTGTGCTGTTTTGGGAAATAATGTCGGGGACATGTTGGGGAAAGAGATTCACTGTTATGTGTTGCGACGTGCTGATTTGGGAAATGAAGTTGTTGTAATCAATGCCCTTTTGAGCTTCTACCTGAAAGTTGGGCGAGTACAAGAAGCACAATCTTTATTTGAAAGAATGAAATACAGGGATATGGTTTCCTGGAATTCGATCATTGCTGGGTACACTTCAAATGGTCAATGGTTGAAAGCTTTGGAGTTTTTTCGTGAATTTGTTGGTGTGAAGAATTTTGGACTAGACGCTATCACTGTAATCTCTGTCCTTCCTGTTTGTGCCCAGTTATGTAATCTGCAATTAGGAAAGGAGATACATGGATATGCTTACCGACATCCTGTCTTATTAGAGGATACATCCGTCGGCAACGCTCTGATTAATTTTTATGCAAAATGTCGTTGCACGGAAGCAGCATTAAGAGCATTTTCTATTATTTCTCGAAAAGATTTGATTTCATGGAATACTATGCTTGATGCATTTGGAATAAATTTGCTTGAAACTCAGTTTGCTGATCTTTTGTGTTTGATGATTGAGAATGGAGTAAAACCTGATGCAGTTACTATCTTAACTGTGGTGCACTTCTGTGCCACTCTTTCCAGAATAAAAAATGTTAAGGAAACTCATGGGTTTTTATTGAGATCCAGTATTTTACAAGGCAATGCAGAACCCACTCTTGAAAATGCGTTGCTTGATGCATATGGAAAATGTGGAAATATGGAGTATGCATCCAAAATATTTGAAAACTTATCCGGAAAGAGGAATGTGGTTACATGCAATTCAATGATTTCTGGATATTTGGAACGAGGTCTACATGATGATGCAAATATTATTTTCCAGAGTATGATAGATAGGGATATTACTACAAGGAGCCTCATGATGCGAAGTTTTGCCCTAAATGAGCGTCCCTGCGAAGCTGTTGATCTCTTTCTTGAGTTACAGCAACATGGAATAAGGCCTGATGCCATGACCGTTACGAGTATTCTTCCCATTTGTGGTACAATGGCTTCAGCTGATCTACTGAGGCAGTGTCATGGTTATGTAGTTAGGGCCTGCTTCGAGGATGCTCATTTAAACTCCACTCTTTTAGATGTTTATGCAAAATGTGGAAGCATAAATAGTGCATATACGCTCTATCAATCAACTTCTCAGAAAGACCTCATTCTGTTCACAGCTATGATTGGAGGATTTGCTATGCATGGAATGGCGAAGGAAGCTATTAGAGTCTTTGACTTTATGCTCGAGTGTCATATCAAACCAGATCATGTTGTAATAACAACAGTTTTATCTGCTTGCCGTCATGCTGGTCTTATTGAAGAAGGATTATTAATTTTTAACTCAATAAAACAGGTGCATCAAATGGCACCAATGATGGAGCAGTACGCTTGTGTGGTAGATCTCCTTGGTCGAGGCGGTCAAATTAAAGAAGCATTATCCTTTATAAATGAAATGCCTCTTGCAGCTACTGCAAACATATGGGGTACACTTCTTAGTGCCTGCAAAACACACCATAATTTAGATGTGGGTCATGTTGCGGCTGATCACCTTTTAAAAATTGAAACTGGTGACATTGGTAATTATGTAGTTTTATCAAATCTGTATGCTGCAGATGCTAGATGGGATGGGGTATTGGAGATGAGAAAGTTGATGAAGATAAGGGACCTGAAAAAGCCAGCTGGTTGTAGTTGGATTGAAGTAGGAATGACCAAAAATATTTTTGTAGCTGGAGATTATTCTCACCCGGAAAGGGACCTCATTTACAGCATGCTGAGCGACTTGGATAAACAGATCAAGGAGCAATATAAGTCTACTCATGTTTGAAGGCAAGGGCAACAAAATCGTACATATGCAAGTACGGACTCTCAGCTTGCTAGCAATTTGCATTTTCCCGTACATATATAGTGACTTGGCTATATTAGAGGAGTAGCAAATCAACTTTGAATTATATTATTGAAGCAAGATATAATTAGCCTGATCCAGTGTTGTGTATCTAAGAAAGCCAATGATGAGGCAGTGCATTTACTTGTATTTATGTTAGAGCTTGCTTTGAAGTCAATGCTTGGAAAATTTGGGCTTTTTAGATGCATATTCAATTATTTTCAGACCAGAACATGAGTGCACTCATCATACAGTTGGACTTCTTTTTACAAATAATTTTATTGGCAAATCCTAACAATACCAAGGAATTAAAATGCTGCTAACAATTACTGGATAGTCTCTAATCTCTATACTGAAATACTGTTGGGAATCCCTCTTCCGGTAAGTCCAATGTCACTGCTGGGGTATAGCAATGTGTAAGGCATCTTCACTGGCCCCAACCTATTTTTCCATCTCCCATCATCATTCATACTGCTGATTTTTTGTTCTATTTCTTTTAGCCTGTCGCCGAATATTTGGAATGCTTTAAGTGCCTCAGCATCTGCTGTCCATTCAGGAGAGTCTCTCTGTCCCAGAAAAACCTCATCAGAAGAATGCCTAGATAATATTTCAACAAGGGTAATGCCAAGCACACTTAGCATCTGGGAAGTGATGGTCTTCAAGAAAGCCTTTTCAGGGTTCGACTTTAGTTCTTCATACTCAGCAGTGCCTGTCTCTGGAATAAAGCGGCGGCTGGTAGCAGGACGGTTTGGCAGGTAGCCACCATATGGGTACTGTCCAAAGTTCACTGCTGCATGAAGGGCAGATGCTACCCATATGATAATAGTGCAGGAGTCTATCAACTCTTTCAGTGTCTGCATTTTTGGCCACCATGGTTCATCTTTCTTGTCACCATGTCCCTTTTCTCGTAATTCCTTCCACCAGTCCTGAAGCTCATTGTCTCTCTGAATCATTTCATCATTCTTATAGTAAAGGGTGCAGTAGTCCTCAACCCATGATTTGATTGCAGACCAGATCTCAAGTCCATCAACAGCATATGGATAGTCTTCAATCAGTAAACGAACACCGTGGGCGTAGCTTGAGTCCTCAATTGCCATCCCTCTGAGAAAAGGTAAGAAGGTATCATTTTCAGTCAGCAAGATATGAAATCCAAACTTTGGAGAATTCTTTATTGTTATGAAAAGGAATTGGTTTTATGGTTTTTTATGTGCTTGAACATTTTATGCGACTGTTGGTAGATTACTTGCAACAGATAAAATCATATCTTATTGTAGTGTTCAATATGCATGTATGTACCTCTTAATAAGATCTGCTGGTAGTGCCTGCTCTGGGAATGCCCAGTTCTTATACATCATAGATGACATTTCCAATGAATATTTTCCAGGAAAAACAGTTATTTCAAGTAATCCTCCAGCATTTATGAGGGTTTGCCGAGCCAATGCGTTTATATTCATAGTATCTCGGAAGTGAGGCTGCAGGAGCTTATGAATAGGGTGAAGTATGCTTAGTTGCCTGTTGGTGGCGATAATGAATGGCTCAATGGTTGCATGAGTGTTTAACCTGCATTTTATAGGCAAGACAGAGTTCAATTTTTTCAATGAAATGTCTATGCTGTTCCTAAATAAATTTAAAACTACTTTTATATCTTTTACCAGTGACATATGAGCTGATGATAGCCGGAGTCATTCACTGCAACATAAGCCTTCGCTAACTGCCAGATGGTTCCTTCAACTCCGTCTTCTGCTGGAGTACATACAAAACTTTTTGTTCCCAGATGACTCTGATCTGGATGTGGTAAGCTTAATTCAATTGCTAATGGCTTCAGGGTGCCATCACTTTTCAAGAAGAGTATCGTTCGTGTTGCATAAACCTTCGTTGCTGTAGTATTTATCCTTCTAAGGTATGGCATCAGGTTGTCATGATGATCTAAGATGAACAACTTATTCTTCTCGACCGCCTATATGTCCATCAACACTTACTTCAATTAACTATTACAATTATATTGCGTCTCTGCCTCAGACAAGATCATGCATTGTAGAAGCTCAAATTGGATTTACCTCAGTTACAGTCAAGCCTTCTAGACTGTTGATTATGTGCTCTTCTGTGATAGTGCTGGATTGATTTCCGTATAGAGTTGGATCTAACTTGCTTGCTGGGGGGAATTCCTGCATGTACAGAACTGTTAGCAGTTGAAATGTGAAACTCAAACATCATATTGCTTGATGAAATAAATTTATCTGCAGCATATATGTGCTCCTTTTCTAGTAGTACAAGCGTGTGAAATTTACGTAGCTAGTTCTCTTTGTTTTATCTGATTCAGTTACTCACAGCTAAATTTGCAGTCTCACCTTTGATGCTGTGAATGTGATGCAGGAAAAACATAAATGAATAGAGATTAAGAGCGGAAAGGGTTATTTTACTTGGAGACGACGAATCACAACAGGATTGATTCCAGCCAACATTTCTCTAGCAAATTCTTCATCAGATCTCCAAGCAGTGTCGTCCTCTGTTTGAGGAAATAGTTAAATAATAAAATGAGTGGAGGTAATTTTATCCTTTTAATAAAATATTAACGCATGTCAAAGTTTTAAAGACTTCGGCCTATATTACCTTTAATGACTTGTGGCAGTGGGAATTTGAATCCTCTCTCTCCATCTGATCGAAGTAACTCCTTTATCATTTGAAAGGGTATGTTATCTCTGACTTTCTCCAACAAAGATTCATCAGATACCTTAATTCCTTCTCCATAGAGCTGTAGCACATCCTCAAACGAGTCGAACTCGTCAGGAGTTTTGTCGAATAGAGCCTTAAACTCAGGTGCGAGAAACTGGAATATTGATTTGAGTGCATATGCAACAAAATCTGACATCTTTAGATGACTAAACCTTTCATCTCGTGGAACATAGATATTCAGGCTCTGATATAGTGGAAGCCTGCTTTCAGTTTTAGAATCTACAAAAGCAAAAGGCAATTAACTTATAGCTCTTTCATAAATACAGGCATGGTTTCTTTAGATATAAAAACGTAGTAGCCTCTTCTCTGTTTCATGGCAAACCTCATACCTGATGAAGCTGGAGGTCGGCCTGTTCTCCCTCTGCGAGGATATGGATATTCAGTCGCGCCTCCAAGAATAGGACGCACATACTCAGGACCTTTATCTGGATCACTTAGATCATTGTAGATGTCGAAGTCATAGATCCTATTCCATTCTTCACGCTTTCCAGTTCCATCTCCTCTCAGATTCTCCAATTCTTCTTGCCTGTAGCCATGAAGAGGCGCAGGTGTCTGGCTGGGGAGATATGTCTGTGAAACAAAATCACTTGATTTCTTATAGATTACACATCATGAAACACAAAACACTAGTTATTACACGTCAATGATTCATTTCCCCCAAGGGCCCTTAACTAGTTGCACATGAAAATGCTGTATAAATTCATGTTCTTGCTCAGTGAAAAGAGTCAGCACCTGATTAGCAAAAAAGACACGGTCTCTTTCGTAACGTTCAGCCGGGTAAACCCAAGAATTGCAGATGAAATGGACACGGCCATGACCGGGGACATCTTCAAGAGTTAAGGTCTTGAGGTAGAATTCACTGTGGTGGAAATTTGCTATGGTAAATGCCCCAGGAATGCCCATCTCTTTAGTCCACTCGAACGTGACATTGTATGACGTGGCCTCTGCTGTGAGAGGGGAGATCTTGGATATCCATTCTTCCAAGTGTGCTTTCTTTCCAGTTTTCCCCTTATAATTTTCTTCTGGAACATAATCTAACTGGACTCATTTATCTTGTTCAAAACAATGTAAAAACGATATTTGGTTATCTCTTTTCAAATTGATCATCGTTGTAATTGCTGCATTTTTTCAACAACTGGGATGATTTGTACTGATTGCTGAAGAGGAATACATCAAACATTGCCAGATGATGTTTTATTTTAATCCTTTGACCTATTTACTGTCCTTCATTATTATTATTATTATTATTATTATAAAAAGAAAATCCCAATGGATCATGTGACATGACACAGACATACCAACACCTCTGATATTATAGCCACAGATTAAAGGCTCCATACCATAGGGCAGTACTAAGTCATAAAAATTATGGATTAACTTGATCGTATAGATGATTAGTTAAAATAGTTGAAGAAAAACTTTAAAGCCATCTAGACCATTAGATCCTAAAGTGGGCCATCTACAAGAGTCCAGGTCCAGATTCATTTTTCAGTTTGTCATAAGATAAAGAGTAGAGAAAGGCCATACCAGGATGGTGATGAAGACAAGTGTCGGTAGTAGAAATGAGGCTAAGATGAACCTTCCTTCCCCAGATTTCATCAAAACGATCGATGACGGATGCAGTGATGTCATTGAATCCCAATGAGTTCTTCTTCTTCATAAGAACCACCTCTCCCTTCAGCTTCATATTCATATCCTCCTCCTCTTGCTTCGATTTCTTGTTAGGATTCTTCTCAGCCATGCTTACCACACACCACCTATTTATTCGATTCTCTTTTTCTAGTTTTCTTAAGATTGTAATGAAAGTGAGTATAGATTCTGAAGATTTAGAAGCTTGTTAGTGACTTGTGCTTCAACTGCCAGAAAATTACTAGTAATAGTATACCATGGTTTACTTTTATACAAAAAACTGATAGTTTGATTGACTTGAATTATTGATGGATGGTAAGGTGCTTTTCTCTCTCTCTCTCTCCTAGTAAGCTGATTCTATATTTATGGGGGAGGGTAAGATATGGTAATTCGTGTAAACAAAGTTAAAGAAAGACTTATAGAACCAAATTCCACATATGTAGCGTTGAAAGCACTACCTCTGTCTTTGAAAATAGAATTTTCATTATTTTGAAATTAAGTATATGAAATGCAAAAGGAAAGAACATAATTAAGCATCTAATGACAAGGTTTCTTGGCATTTCTCTTTTGGAAAAGTACCAGTGTCACCTTTAAAATTTCCTAAGCAAATGGCAATTTAAAATTGATCAAAAGAGAGAGCGAACTTTTTTTTTTATTATCATTATTAGTTTATAATCAACTTCTCTGTCATTTCCTACGAAGTCAACATGAAATGAGAGGAATATGAATATGAATATCTACAATAGTGACATACTGTATTAATATTATAATATTTTCAAAACTCTTGGCACCTAGTTTTCTCGACCATCACTATATTTCACTTTATTTATATATCACCAATTGCTCTTCCTCCCTCTTTATGATATTCTTGGGAGTCAGTTCACCTGTCAGTGTTTGAATTAAATGAGATTTTGAATGATATTGAATTGTACTCAAAGTTTTAACATCATAATTTTTTTCTTTTCTCAAACCTCTGTCGATGTTCAGGTAAAATACATATGAGATACCGTTCAATATAAGTCTGCTTAGTGATCAACACACAAAATACAAAACTCCTCGTTAGTAAATGTATTTTTCCAGAAATCGAAAAAATAAATAAAAATTTAACTATTGAATGAGACTCTGTAGCCTACACCAAAGCCATTATATGGGTTATAATCTATGAAATTTCTTTTATTTAAAAAAAAAACCAAAACTGTTAAAGCCGATAAAAAGAAATAAATTAAACGGCTGAGTAATACATAAAATCATGTGTTTTTCAATTACTTATTATTACCTTTGATGACAATAGATGCATGCATAAGGGAGTTTCACACGTGGAGAGTGTTCATTGACAACTAAATAATGATCATAATGTGATGCATGCAAGCTGGAAGCAAGCTAGGCAGCTGAAACAAGCCAACAAACTTCAATTGTCAAAACTGTCATTCTGGTGCAGTGTGAGCAGCCGACTTTGGAGCGGTTTTTGAGTGGGTTGTTGAGCTATTTGGAACTGGCTAGATGGCTGCATCTCAACTACTAAGTGAGGGCTATCTAGTGGAGGTTTAACCGGATCAATAGGTTAATGGAGTAGCAAGATATAAGGGCTCAAAGTAGCTTGATCACAGCAGTTTTGCATTTGAGTGTTTACAGTTTTTGTTGCTTCGTTTTCATTCTTCTTGTTACAGATTGAGATCAATCCAATCTGGTGTGTAAGCATTGAGTAATAATAAGAGTTCTTTTCCTCAAAGTGGATGTAGGTTATTCAAAACCGAACCACTATACATCTTTGTGCAAGATTACATTTCATTTCAAATTTATCATTTTATGTGTTTTGATTCTTGAATGTTTGTGAGGTTTTGTGTGTTCTTCACAACAACCTTGTAATTCAATTTTAGTTTGATTATGAATAAACCTTATTCCGGTATAATAATACTCCATTAAATAAACATAACATCAAAATTCCAGCAATTTGTGGTCCCAACTGTTATTTATAATAAAAGCTTCGGATCAACAACAACAATCAATTCTTAATGGTGTACCCAACAACAATCAATTCTTGAAAAAATGGTGTACCCCATCATTAGGGGTCCCACCGTCTTTGTCTTGGAGATTGGTGGAGGAGGTAAATTGCAGGATGTGCCTCAAGTAACAGAGAGGGTTTACTGTTTAATTTGTGCTTGTAAGAATTGCACAACATTTACTTGGTATGAATTGCAAAGGCACAACAATCAATTCTTGAAACGGCTACGTGTTGTAATTACTCGGTAGGAATTCATCTTCATTTACTTTGTGTAGTTTCTATTTCTTTTATTTTTAATTTATAATTTTATAAATTTGAAAAGAAGAGAAACATATAAATAAAAAAGTTGAGTGGGTTCTGCTTTTCAAAACATTCGCACGTTATTATTTTATTACAAATTTAAGATTGAGCGGTCCTACGCACTTTGGCAGCACTTTTCATAAATCTTATGACTAAAATGATTGATTTCATTTATGGTAATGTGTGTGTGTTTTAATTACTCCTATGTTGTATGACCTGAGAAAATAGTTTTTAATTTTATTTGACGGGAAAAAACGTAATAATTGTGACATGAATTGAAAATAAATAAATAAATAAAATAATAAAATTTTAAATCTGCGACTTACTCCATTGAGGCTGTACCTTTAAATTGGAACTCATGAGAGATTCTATCTACGGGTGGACGTTGTGGCATATCGAAAATTTTTGGGCATACCAAATATCGTACCGTTACTTTCGGTATATAAAAAATCATACTGTTACCTTACCTAAACTTTCGGTATACTATAGTTCGGTATACCGATAAGTATATCTTCTACTTACCGATATTTCGGTGTACCATATCATACCTAAAATATCGATATTTACCGTCTTATTAGATAGTTTGTTATGTCATTATGCACCTAAAATTCAATAAATCTAATTAAAATTGTACTAGAAAAGTGAAAGATAGCTATAAAACAAATTCATAATAAGAAAATATACGACAATCCACAAACGACCAAATTAAATAAGAGTGAGTCTCATGTAAACCGGGTTTACGTGTAAACCTTATTTTTAAAATTACTCTTTAGTATATAAAAATTTACTCTTTGAAGAGTAATACTAAATTTTATACAGAAGAGTAATAATTCATGTCTCTAAAGAATAATTTTTTCATGTACTAAAAAGTAATCGATAAATCAGGATTTACAAGAATTTGAAGAGTAATTTTTTTAATTTAGAAGAGTAACAATTTATGTGCTAAAGATTAATTTTTTATATATTAAAGAGTAACATGGTTTACATAATTAATGTATGTAAATTCGGTTTACACAAATGTTTGTCATTAAATAAATAATACCCAAAAGATCTACACATGAACCATATGAAACTTATATTAAAATCAACGCTTTTAAATTTTCATATAGGATAGAACTACGTAATTAAAAAAAGTACTAGATATTATGAAAGCCAATCAACTTTATCGCTCCTTTATAATTATGAAATATACAAAAGGATTTTAGATTTAATCTTTTAATTAAATAGTGTATATATATATTTTAATTGAAAATTATAATATATAAATAATTATTATAATTGCATATATCATGTAGTATAGTATACCGTATCATATTACCCAAAAATTTAATATTTTACGATATTTCGGTAAATACCGAAATACCGCGGTATTTGTAATTTATATACCTTTATCATACAAAAATTTTCAATATGGTATTATACCTTACTAAAAACTTCAGAATACCTAAAATTTCAATAAAATCGATATTTTTTTATATATTAAGGGTGGTATACCGAAATTTTGGTATTTTTCCCCAGCCTTAATTCTACCATCTCAATTCTCACGTGTACCATCTCAATTCTCACGTCAGATAAAATATTTTGGTCTCACGTGAGTTTTACTCCCTCCGCCCCTTAAAACATGTATTTTTTCCATTTTGGGTGTCCCACTAAAAAAATCTCATTTCATTTTTTACATGAGACCACATACACCCACTAATACAATTGAAATATGGACCCACACTCCTACTAATACAACTACCCACTACACATTACTCCCTCCGTCTCATTTCAGATGACACTTTTTTTCATTTTGGGTTGTTCCACAAAAGTTTGCACCTTCCTAAAAAAACAAAAAGTCAAACTCAATCACTCTTCCCCCATACACTTTATTTACAAAAAACTACCCCTACCTAACTCACCTAACATACTTTAACATTTATTTATTACTTAAAAATACCATAATACCCCTAAAAGTTATCAATTTCTTAATCTCCGTGCCGGAAAGGGGTGTGCTAACTCTCTTGGGACGGAGGGAGTAAATAATAATACTCCTTAATCCACGTGCCAAAAAGCAAAAGACACTCTTAGTGAGGGACGGGGGAGTACATTAGAAGGATCACACGAAAAATCAGAGTTTAAAAAATTTTGCTGCCAAGTTTTTAAGGAAAAGTATAAAAGTGCCCAAAATGACATAAACACCCTTGACTCAATACTGATACATCGTAATTTTTTAAAAAAAAAAGTCATTATAAAAAAGTTGACTCGATAATAACTTTTTTCAAAATTACAATCGTGTCAGTATCGAGTCAAGGGTGTTTTTGTCATTTTGGGCACTTTTATACTTTTCCTTAAAAACTTGGCAAAAATGATTTTTTTTTTAAATCTAGGTGGGCACTGTAGCAATTTTCCCATTAAATTAATCATATTATTCAATGTTTGATCAGCTTGATTACACACTCTCTTACTGCAACAAGTTCACTGAATTAGTTAACGTTCGGAATTTTAGTAAATCTAATTAAAATTCAACTAGTTGCACATGCGTAGCGAATATCCACATAATTCATGAGAGAAAAAATATTGGGGAGTAACTAATTGCTGAAGTATAATTCTGTCCTCAAAAACATTATAGATAACTTCAGCATTCAGACTATATAAAAAAAGATAAAAGTTCAAATGGTTATAACTTGACAGATTAGGGTAAAGTTTTAGAGTCATAAAAAGTACAAGGATAAATTTGACTTTATAAAATATATGGAGAAACGTACTGATATACAGGTATTGAGAATAAGAATTGAGAAAG
This sequence comes from Pogostemon cablin, assembly GCA_023678885.1. Taxonomy (NCBI): domain Eukaryota; kingdom Viridiplantae; phylum Streptophyta; class Magnoliopsida; order Lamiales; family Lamiaceae; genus Pogostemon; species Pogostemon cablin. Next base: position 31,162,106 of record CM042952.1, on the reverse strand, counting down.
CCCCAACAAGAGAATGAAACAACACTACACAAACTGCTTTCTCATAGTATTTCAATAAACTTGCAGAGTGACTCGAAACAGGGAAACGTCAGCGATAAAAAGGCATACCTTTGACCCTTGAGCATTTAGTCGGGAGCATCAGGAAAAGACGATTCTTTTAAGCCGATAAGAGATATTTATCGTTGTTAGCACGAACAGGATCACATTGCTGTACACTTACGCCAATCCAACCTGCCTCTCCCAGCTCAGATCTTCAGAGAATCGTGAAAGAGCAGCTCGAGGGTCACCGTTTGACATAGATAAATAATATTGAGCAGTACTGTCATCGACATGCATGCTCCTCTTCAACGAGTCAATTACCTTTCTTTTGCCTCGTTCAGTAGTCAGCCTATTTAAAAGGCTACTCATTTTACCTTCCGGCCCCCCCTCAAGATAAAGTACTGCAACCTCTCTCTTGGCATGTGCATCCACTTCTATGTAGCATGTTGCGTTTACGAGCATTTCTGGTTTGCTCACAGGGATCAGCAGCCGCTCCCTAGAGTATATCCCATGGTCACTCATCATGTTGTTTAACCTCTTAATGTCGGTAACCTGTCAATGTTGGAAAGTCACCAACACGTTGCCTGTTATATCTTCATAGAAGATTAAACTTTTATAATCAATCATTAGAAAATTATCCTGCAAACATAGATACAGCTGAACCAAGAGATGATACAGACACAAGTTTATGCTGGCATGGACACAGCTACAAATGTCAATATTCATCGGCAAACTTATCACAATATAATCAACCATCCTTAATTATAAGAACTACAGTAATGTTAAAGTTCTGCTAGCAACATATCTGAACATAAACTAAAGAAGTGAGCATTAACAGTACAAGCAAACAGAATAGAGCAGCAGAAGCTTCGATTTCTCTAATTCAAAATTAATCATCTTTCTAGCGACACAGCATATATACAAACTAGACCTGCGCAAGGATTACATCTCAACAATTTCTTAACATAATGCGAATTGAATTCACAGTTCTAAAAAATTTCCATCATCAGAAGCTAGAAGAATATATTCCGCTTTAGGAACAAAATTTCCATGCATTTACTCAGTCTGAAGAGCTGGTATAAACGAATATTCAGAGGTGTGAAATAATTAAGCAACAAAACAGTTGGACAAAACGCACTGGATTCGCAAACGCAATTTAGTCTAAGAATTCTAAATTCTTAATGAGGATTTCAGACCGAACAAATTAAAATCACAGCAATTAAATCTAATTAGATATGTAACTACCACTAAACATTATCCAATACGCTAACTAAAGTCGAAGAATTCAATATCCAGAGTGTACCTGAACGGAGTACTTAACGGCGAGGCTAGCAGTGGAATCACGACGCGTAAGGCGGTGAGAGACGGCGAATTTCGAAAGGGAATTGTCTCTCCAGAAGCTGGTAGAGCTAGGTTTTCCGATGATCTCACGAAGCTTCCACGGCGACATGAAAGCGCGAATCTGTATCTCCCTATCGGAGGCCACCAAGCACCAGAAGCGGCAAACGCAAGCCGCCCGAGCGAGGTCGGAAATCGAGAGCTTCTCAAGGATTGCACAGAGAGTGTCCTTGCACAAGAGAGCCGAGAAATTCGAATTAATCGGGGAGATGGTGAGGTCATCGGCAGAGAGGAGTGAAGTCTCGGAATTGAGCGGTTGGAGGAGGTCGGAGGGTGGTTGCGGTGGCGAATCGTCGTCGTCGTCGCCGCAGCAGCCCATTGTTACCTCCGTTAGGGATTAGGCATACGCGGTCCTAAATTTGCACTCCTTTGGAGAAGTTAGTCTCGCCTAGTGCCCAGTAGGTATGCAACACAACATAAATGCATTTTATTTTCCTTTTCATTCATTAGGTTCGTCAATTTGAAATTCATAAATTCTCCAAATATACAAAAATTATCATATTTGGTATTCGTAATATACTAAAATTCGTATTTATCATCGTGATTATTGCAATTTTTAATTTTGTCATTCTTTGTCTAATTTTTAATTTTTATACTAAATAATACACGACATTTGGCCCACACAATTTTTATCCATTTACTAAAATAAGTGTTACATTTAATGAAAGTGTGAAATGAATTAGACAAAAGCTCCTGCGCCCCGGATACGAAAGGATACTTCATGTCCCCATGTGAACACAACAATCTCCCTCCAATTCTATTTAAACTTATGTATTGTTAGGGCTTTAAATTGCAAAGGGGCATGAAAATTGCAAAGGCGTGCGCCCGGATGCACAGAGTCTCACTCAATGAATTATGTGGTATATATGTAAATAATAAAGAATATTATTTATTTATTTCCACATATGAATGATGTGGCATGCATGAAGGGGGAGTTAGGGCAACTCCCGCAGTTTTCTTCTTACAGTTTTTCAATTTGAATTACAAAACGGAAGTAGAAGAGAACGAGAGAGATGCACAAAACATATAACAAAAAGAAGTACTGCGGAATAATCTCCTGAATTATTCTTCCTCATACTCCTCATTCAGTTTTATATACACATTCGTGAAAAACTAATCTCTCAACCCAGTGTTGAAGATTGGATCCAGAGACATCAACATGAGTGTCAATCGGTTCTCAGTTCCCTTCCGCTGCAACACAATCCATCGGTGAGAGGTAAGAGATTCTTCTCCATGCATGTTGAGGATTGTGTGTTTCCAACATTGGTATCAGAGCCAATGATTGGTACTCTATTATTGTTGTCTCAGGATTTTTTTTTTTCTGCCTTGTGATTTACATGTTAAGCATGCTTCATGTTTTGTGTAATAAGAATTGTATTATGTGACATTGATGAGTCATAAATATGATTTTGAGGCAGATTAACTTCGTTTTCAGTGTATATGTGTTAATGATGTTGAGATCCATCATGAAACTTGAAAGTGTGATTTTTTTGTCATTTTTACGTGCAAGCAAAAACATGTTTTGTTTATACTACTGTATAGGTCTCGTCGAGAGGAGTCCGTCAGTATTTTTTGTGCAATTTTTGGCCTTCTAAAACTCCAGTTATGATTTTTTTAAGTTTTTCATGAAATTGGGCAAATTTTCAGAAACTTCAGGGGTTGTTTTTTTAGAATTAGAAACAGTTAAGGGACTTCTATGTAATTATCATAACTGCCATTAAATTGGGTCGGGCCAGTCAGAAAAGACGGGTCGGGTCGGACCAGACGGGTCAACCCGGGGCCGAAACCCACCGGTGTGACAGGTGGCATGCGGAGGCGCGTGGCAGACACGCTGCGGCAATGGCAGTGGCGCGTGAAGTCCACACGCCGGTAGCCGAAAGTGGCGCGTGAGGTGCATGCGCCGACCGACACCGTCTCTGACGGTGGCGCGTGTGTTACATGCCGGACTTTAGCCTATTGGCAGCCGCGCGTGGCGGCGCATGAGAGCTTCAGTCTGTGCTTGGAGGCATTTTTTCGGCATCTGTCTGATATATTCTGACGTGTTTCGATGCGTAGAGTCCGCTGATGACGTTTTCGAGAGCGTTTGAAGTCATCTTTTAGTGTGTTTGTGTGGTTTTACTTCGTTTTATGATATTTTTGTTGAATAAAAACCTTTATGCTAGCTATTTGGTTGCATTTTATGTTGATTATGCACCTTATAATATCATTTAATCGTAAATTCATTGTAATGTTGAATTGTTCAAACTCTTGTAACCTATGCAAGTGGGAGCCAAAGAGAGTTGAACTCATTCACTTGTGAATATGCCTATTGCTCGTGAAAATTTGTTTCCATGTGCATTATATGGAGAGGAAATTCATGTGATATAGTTTGACTAACACTTGTGCGTTTTGTTTTGGTTGCTCATTTTCTCATAGGCATGGCATCAATAAGGAGAACAGTTTCAACAAGGGACATCAAAACTATACAGATAGTCCTTAATGAATTTCTGAACTACAAAATGAAGCCACAACACAACGTTAGGGACCATACATTGGAACTGTTTAAATGATACAATCATTTGTTATTCTTGATCGATAAAAAGCTTTTCCCAACTAGTGAGTATAATAAGATTTCTAGTCGTGAGACCTGGGCTAACACTTTACCTTCCTACTTGCAAAAGGAGTTTTGGGCTCATATGAAGACTTATAGTGAGGAGCCAAATGGTCGTCAATTGATGTTTGATCTGATGATTGCTTCTTTAGTAGAAGATAATAGACAAGCACTAAGATCAGCTTGCTTAAGTATGGGTGGGGTTCGACGATCTGATTTTCTAAGACTGAAAAGTCGAAGAAAGGATCATATTAAGAATCCTCTTGCAAATCCTTTGGCACGAGCTATCTATAGTGTGGGGACTAGAGATTTTGATTATATTCGTTATTTTGAATCAAGTGACATATATAGATGTTCTATTCGTAGATGTTCATAATTCTATTTTTAATTGAATACTCGAGGAGTTCATTAGAATTTATGTGTTATCAGACTTGATTTATTTACAATGATGGATGGTTGTTGATGTTCTATTTATTAGTGGCTGTTCAATATTAATTGTTGATTACTTGAACCTTAAATGTGTTTTTACATTTTGAAACAAGTATATAGTATTATGACACTTGATGAGATTGATAATTAGTAGTCTCCGAGCTATTTTTCAAGATTAAGTCTTGTGTTATTGATTGAGATGTTTATGTTTAAGCTTAACGTAAAATTTGATAAAACATTATTAATATACTGAATCACTTTAATCTCTAATAAAGATCATGGCATCGAAATCAATTATCGCTGAGTTAAGTAAAGGAGAAAAACTCAATGGTGACAACTATGACACTTGGCGTCATAAGATTTGGTACGTGTTAGATGAGCAAGATGCATTAGACGCTATAAACCAAGTCATGGCTGATCCAGGTGTGGGAAATGGAACTCAAGGGAGGCGTGACCAAGAGGCATACCTGGCTTGGAAAAAGAAAAATTTTGTTGTCTGTGGTATCCTCGTTAGCTCAGTAATCGATCCGATGATTCATGAGTGTGAGCAACATCCCACTGCACATGATATCTGGGTGTATCTGCGAAAAATATGGTGGAACATCGGTTACAAGACTTAGGCAGTTGACTATTAAGTTTGATACCTACAAGAAGAAACCTGATCATAACATTAGACAACATCTCAGGGAGATGTCTAATATAATAATCGAACTTAAGACTGTTGGTCATATTCTCTCTGATGAGCAACAAATCCAAGCACTGATCCGCTCTCTACCTGATCGCTGGGAACATCTTAATGTTAACTTGACTCATAATAAAAGTATTAAAACTTTCAATGATGTTGCTCGTCATGTTGAGTTGGAAGATGACAGGCTTGAAGCCTCAAAGCCAGCTTCTGGGGCTTTCTATGTCGGTTCTACTTCCAAAGGAGCTTCGGGCTTCAAAAGAAAAAGGAATTGGAAGAAGGGCAAGAAGGGTAAACGATCTGACGGTGAGAAGCATGACAATAATCCAGCAACCAAAACTGATGAACAGAAGAAGAAAAAGAAGCAAAACAAAAAGAATAAAAAGGATAAGAGCAAAATGCCATGTGTTCAATTGTGGAAAGCTTGGTCACTTTGCACGTGAATGCCCTGAGCCCAAGAGGGACAAGGTAGATTCATCTTATTCTTTTGCGTGTGAAATTAATGTCTTAAGTATTGTCTTGTTAACTGAGTCTTATCCATTGTGGATTATAGACTCAGGAGCAATGGACCATGTGACGAGAGACAGAGGAGCCTTTGTAGATTTCCGTCGAGTTCCAAAGGGGATTAGGTGGATATATGTGGGAAACAATGCTCGAGTCGAAGTCAAAGGACTTGGGACTTACAAACTTGACCTTGACAATGGTCGGGCCTTTATTCTACATGATGTTCTCTATGCTCCAGAAATCACGCGGAATCTAATCTCTGTTTCAGTTTTAGTTAATTTGGGTTATGATGTATTATTTACTAGAAATACTGTGGTAATTAGCATTGATGGTACTTGTTATACATCTGGACATATGAATGATGGTTTTATGGTTTTAAATTGTAATAGAATGACTTTTAGTTATTATGATGACTATTCTTATTTGCTAAATGTTTGTTCTTCTAGTAATGCAAATGTGAATGATAATGTTTGACATGCTAGATTGGGTCATATTGGGCAAGATATGATGAATATACTTGTAAAAGAATGATTGTTGAGTATTTCTTCAAAAGTTGAATTATCCAAATGCCAACATTGTCTTGCTGGAAAGATGACCAGAAAATCGTTTGGTAAAGCCATTAAAGCTGAATCTCCATTATAAGTAATCCATTCCGATATATATGGTCCTGTAAATGTGAGAGCACGACATGGAGCTCATTATTTCATTACGTTCATTGATGATTATTGACATTTTGAATATGTCTATTTAATATCTCATAAGTCTGAAGCATTAGATTGTTTTAGACGATTCTTAAGTGAAGTTGAAAATCAAAAGGACAAATCTATCAAAGTTTTAAGAACTGATAGAGGAAGTGAATATCTATCAGAACAATTCAAGGAATTTTGTAATGAAAATTGAATAATTCGACAATTAACCATTCCTTATACGCCTCAATAAAATGGTGTTGCTGAAAGAAGGAATGGGACTTTGTTGGAGATGGTGAGATCCATGATGACACAAGCTAATTTACCAATCTCTTTTGGGGAGATGCGTTACTCACGGCAGCTTATGTGCTTAATCGAGTGTCTTCCAAATCAGTTGCTTCGACTCCATATGAACTTTGGACGGGTAGAAAACCTGGCTTAAGTAACCTTAGAGCTTGGGGATCAGCAGCTTATGTACATGATTCATCGAGTCAGTATGGAAAGTTGTGTCCCAGAGGAAAGAAGTGTATCTTCATAAGATACTGCAAACATTCTAAGGGTTACGTGTTCATAGGAATCATGATGAAAGTTTAACTGAGATAGAATCACGTAATGCTCATTTTCTGGAAATAAAATTTCCTAGTAGAAGGGGCATCAATGATGCTAAACCTATTTTCGAGGTAGTAGAAAACCAATTCCTACAAGATCCAAGTGGGAGTAATAGTTTAGCTGATGGTGTGGATCTTGATAGATATTTGTCAATTGAGGATCAAACGATTCTCAATGAGAGCATTTTGTCTACAGAAGATCATCAACAACTATCTCGAAAAAGTTATAGGAAACATGTGCCCAAAAGGCATTATGATATTGAAGGACATGCCTTCTTTGTTTCACCAGAAAATGGAGATGTTTCTCCTGTTGATGAGGAAGAGCCTATGCATGTTAAAGAAGCTCTGACTTGTCCGGCGAAGGAGAAATGGATGAAAGCGATGAAAGAGTAGATGGAGTCTATGAAGTCAAATCAAGTTTGGGAACTTGTAGATCTTCCAAAGGGACGAAAGGCAATTGGGAATAAATGGATTCTCAAAATCAAAAGAAAAACTGATGGCTCAATAGAGAGGTGTAAGGCTCGCTTAGTGGCAAAAGGTTATACTCAACAAGAGGGTATAGACTACGAATGAACCTTTTCACCTGTAGTGAGGTTTGCCTCGATTCGTTTACTGTTGGCTATAGTGGCTAGTATGGATTTAGAATTACACCAAATGGATGTTAAGACCGCATTTCTCAATGGAGAACTAGAAGAAGAAATCTACATGCAACAACATGTAGGATTTATTCTTCAAGGTCAAGAGGATAAAGTTTGTAGATTGAAGAAGTCGATCTATAGACTCAAACAATCCTCTAGACAGTGGTATTTGAGGTTTCACACTACGATTATCTCATATAACTTCGTTATGATAAATGAAGACCACTGTGTTTACGTTAAACAGTCCAATGGTAGTTTTGTGATTCTATTCTTGTATGTGGATGACATACTACTAGCAAGTAATAGCAAAGAGTATCTTGAAATCATAAAGAGATGGTTATCTTCAAACTTCGAAATGAAAGATATGGGTAAGACATAATACATACTTGGTGTGAAGATCCATAGGGATCGTTCAAATAAGTTATTGGGTTTGTCTCAAAGGACTTACATAAAGAAACTTTTAGAAGGTTTCAAGATGAAAACTTGCAAGCCCATAGATACTCCCATAGTGAAAGACGAATCATTGAGTCAAAATATGTGTCCCAAGACTCAAGATGAAATCGATGAAATGTCCAAAGTACCATATGCCAATGCGATTGGAAGTCTTATGTACGCAATGCTGTGTACAAGACCAGACATTTGCTATGCCGTGGGTCTGGTAAGCAGGTATCAATCCAATCCGGGAAAAAAATTATTGGATGGCGGTTGAGAGAATTTTCAGATACCTGAAAGGGACTACATATTATTCTCTTTGTTATTAAGGGAATAATAGTATATTGAATGGGTATTCTAACGCTGACTGGAGTGGAGATTTAGATGAACGTAAATCAACTTCTGGTTATGTCTTCTTGCTCAACAATGGAGCAATCTCATGGTGTAGCAAGAAACAGACTTGCATCGCATTGTCCACAATGGAAGATGAGTTTGTGGCATGTGCGTCTGCAGTTCAAAAGGCTATCTGGTTGAGAAGATTCATGAAACACTTGGAGGTCTTAAACACTTCAGTGGGAGCTGTTTTAATCAATTGTAATAATCAAGCGGCCATTGCTTACACAAAAGACCCCTATATCATGGAAAGACCAAACACATTGATACTAAATTCAACTTTGTTAGAGATATTATAGAAAAGAAGAAAGTGATTCTTAAATATATTTCTACTCGTTTGATGTTAGCAGATCATTTTACCAAATCAATTTCCAGAGATGTTTTCATAGGACATGTTAAAGGATTAGGTTTGCGAAGGATTTAAAACGATGTATTGAATATGTTTATGTATGTTAATGTATGGTTAACGGCTTAACTATATGTATGTTTTTTTATAAATTATATGTGATGGTTTATATATAATAGTATGTCGGCAAGTTATGATTGACTCTCTCATACGAGCAATCACCTCTGGCTAAGTAGGAGTGCAGAGATGAGATTACGATAATCAGTGTAATCGGGATAGATTTTGCCACAAATCTAATCCAACTTGTTGTAAAGCTAAATCGATGGAGATCCTATACGTTGGAGGAATGATATCTAGGTTAAGTGTATGGGACACACTTGGACTTTGATTTACATGATGTCTAAATTAAAATGGAATACAACATACGTTTTCATGGAAGAAAGTTAAAGACATTATGACAAGTGTTTTAGAAAAACGACTTGTGCTGAGTTGACCACAAAAGGATTGAGAATATTATTCCCATTTTCTCAAAAGTATGAGTCATCATCTATAAGTTACCCTTATGACTTTCTACTATATTCTAAATCTTCACTTTAGTGTTGCTACTTTAGCATATTACCAAAAGAGCTATGGTTAATAACGGCAATGCGGTGCATGTCTAGGAAAGCAGCTGCAGTTGGAGACTGTCGATACTTAGTGAGATGGGAATGATGTCTTAATTTAACATATACTATTGTGATTCATTGACTAGTCAATCAAATGGGTCTTGATTATGAATACATAGTTTTGCAAAAGAGTTGAATATGCTCTTACAAATTAAGAGATTGAAAAGAGATATGTCAATGTTAAATATTCAAGAGTTCTGGGGTATAGCAAGCTTGTTGAGTTTCTTCGATAAACTGGTTGAGTTGTTATATATCTCTAACAAGTGTATAGCAATTTAAACTCATATCTCGTGGGTCACACGATGTATTAATTTGGACAAGAATATGATTCATGAAGAAAATGAATTAGGAGGATTTTTGATTTCATACGTGAGTGGGAGGTGTAAATAATAAAGAATATTATTTATTTATTTCCACATATGAATGATGTGGCATGCATACAAGAGGGAGTTAGGGCAACTCCCACAGTTTTCTTATTACAGTTTTTCAATTTGAATTACAAAATGGAAGTAGAAGAAAAGGAGAGAGATGCACAAAACATATAACAAAAAGGAGTACTGCGGAATAATCTCCTGAATTATTTTTCCTCATATTCCTCATTCAGTTTTACATACACAATCGTGAAAAACTAATCTCTCAACCTAGTGTTGAAGATTGGATCCAGAGACATCAACGTGAGTGTCAATCGATTCTCAGTTCCCTTCTGCTGCAACACAATCCATAGGTGAGAGGTAAGAGATTCTTCTCCATGCATGTTGAGGATAGTGTGTTTCCAACATATTCTTATATTGAATTTCTGTTTGGGTGCCTAAAAAAATAATCCAATGCTCAACTCATATAAAGACACCCTACCTCCCTTAATATGGAACGGAAGAGTACTCAACAAGAGAAATCACAAATGTAACAGTAGACCAAAAAATTGTAATGGAATCCAAACAAGCACCATAAATGGATTAAACTAGGCAGTAGTTTTCCCGCAAGCAAAACCAACGTAGCGTAATACTCTTGGTTGCGTGCAGAGTGAAGAAGAGAGGAGGCAACCCCACCCTTATCCATCCCCCTCGCCCTCGCCCTCCTTCTCTCCTCTCTCTCTCCCCAACTACAATTGAACTTTAATGGAATCATCAGTATCTCTCTCATCAGCCAGAATGCTCTGTCGCTCCCCCTTTCATCTGCACGCTCGTAGTCGCTTCAGCATCCTCCCCTTTTACCCCAAATTTCGCCGAAATATCACTTACCTCCCCCAATTTCCCACCAAGTTGCACAGACGCCCCTTTATGCTTCCAATTTCAGCCTCCATTTCTGCCAAACCATCATCGGAGTTCCAAAAGAAGCGCCAAAGCTCCGAACCCGACGTCAAGCTCGTCGCACTCCGTGAGCTCTTCACTAGGCCCAATATCAATATTGATGCCTACATCATTCCCTCTCAGGATGCTCATCAGGTTTTCTGAATTTTATATTTTTGTATCATGTTAAGTATCTACACTTGATTTCTGAGCAGCTGTGATATATTTTTGGAGTTTCTCTGTTTTTAAGGAAAACCAACTGTTGGACTCTGAATTTTATGAGTTCTTTAATGAATGTTTTGAGGTTGTTATCCAATTGTACAAAGAGATAAAGCAGGCTTTTTAATCCGATCTTATGGTTTCTTATAAAACAGCAAATAACGTATTGCGATATTTCGAAATTGACCCTTCTGTCAAACATTCGGAGCTGTTTGTAAATTTGATTGTATGTTCAATGCAAATATTATTTAATCAAAGCTACTTGATACTTTATGTGAAATCTTGGTTTAATAATCTGATGCATAATTTCAGAGCGAATTTATTGCTGAGTGCTATACAAGAAGAGCATACATATCAGGCTTTACTGGTAGCGCAGGCACTGCTGTTGTCACGAGAGATAAAGCAGCTCTGTGGACGGATGGACGATACTTCCTCCAGGTCTGATTTTTGGACAATCAACATATCTTTCACTTCAATCATCATTTGCTAGGATTTACTTTTATTGCTAGTGATGCCCTTCTCTTGTGTTTTTGAAAGGCTGAGCAGCAGTTGACCTCCAGCTGGATCCTGATGAGGGCTGGTAATCTTGGAGTACCTACTACAAGCGAATGGCTTAATGGAGTCTTGGCTCCTGGTAGCAGAGTTGGAATAGATCCTGTGAGTAAATTATTCAAATTCTCTTACTTTGTTCTGTCAGATGCTTTTATTTGATTTACTTTTGATGGGAAATGTGATATTCTTGATCTGTGCTTATGGTGCAATGCTGATTCATTTTTCTTCAGTCACATCTATCTGATCTCAGTATTCCACCTTGTCTTGTTCTTTGTGAAGGGTTCAGTTCCTGTTTTCTTCCGATTCTGCTGAAGAACTAAAAGAGGCAATATCTCAGAAAAATCACAAATTAGTGTACTTGTATGACGTCAATCTTGTGGATGAGATATGGAAAGAATCCAGACCAAAGACTCCAAAAAGACATGTCAGAGTTCATGACCTGAAATATGCTGGTGTAGACGTGTCATCCAAGCTGTCTTCATTGAGATATGAACTAACTAGTACGGGTTCATCTGCAATTGTTATCTCGGCACTGGATGAGATTGCTTGGCTGTTGAACTTGGTAAATTCCTCTACGTATTTCTAATAACATGCATTATGATTCCTTTATGAAAATGTATCTGAGTTTTCTCTCTAAGTCCCATTTTCATTTTAAACATGCAATTTTTTGCTAACAGAGAGGCAGTGATATACCACATTCACCAGTCATGTATGCATATTTAGTTGTGGAGATTGATGGGGCAAAGTTATTTATAGATGATTCAAAAATCAACTCTGATGTGATGCATTATCTAAAGGGTGCTGGAATAGAGCTGAGACCATATGAAACCATTCTTTCTGAAGTTGAGAGGTGCTGAACTTTTGCACATTTGTTTGTGTTCCACTTTTCCCTTTTTTTTTTTTCAGAATAAATCTTTTATATTCACCTCGAGGATGAATTTGGATTGTAAAAATCAACCCACTGAGTACTCCTACTTTTTATCATTCTGCATGGGGGTGGGGTGGGGTGGGGGGCATTCACACATGTCTTGGTTGTTCTATTGATATCCTTAGCATTTAGTTCAATTGGTGCTCCATTGCTCAGTTCATAAATATGATCACTTGTGTTTCTATGTCTTCTGCTCAACTGCAATCCACCTCAGGCACTCATACTTTAATCTATCAATAAAGTATGTCGATCTTATCTTATTGTCAAGGTTCTAATCTATATAGTGTTATATTGATTCGGCACCTTGTTATAACTTTGCTTAACATTTTTTATGCTGCTACTTGGAAAAATATTGGAGATTCTCTGCATGACGTACAGGAAAATAAAAACTAATAAGGCAGTGCCTTTGCAATGTTTGCATATAATTTGCTGACAGTATTTTGTATGCAAGTCAGAAATGTCGATTCTGTCCTTTTGACTAGAATCTTTCCTTGCAGTTTGGCTGCAAAAGGAGCTTGCCTTTGGTTGGACCCATCTTCTGTTAGTGCTGCTATTGTGAACACTTTTAAATCTTACTGTGATAAGTATTTCGGCACTGCTAAAAACAAGAAGTCAGTGGCAGATGGTCAGGACAACCAATCTTATGGACCAACGGCAATTTACAAGAGCTCACCTGTTTCTCTGGCTAAAGCTGTGAAAAATGAAGCTGAATTAGACGGAATGCGTAATTCTCATTTGAGGTAACTGCAGCCATGAACTTTCTGTGTTTAGAACTAATGAGTTTTTGGCTTAAATTAGAGATTTAATAGCTTGGAGAGCATTCGCCAAGTTCTTGTTCTTACTTTTGAAAAAGAATATCACAAGTAGCTAATGCATACTACATGCACTTGCACACCATTCCAATATTCCCAAAATTTACTAACAGTTGAGATTACAATATTTATCATACCTCGGACCCACGAGTGGGAGTGCCCAACACAGATAATGGATTGTATTATGAGTTCTGCACTGTTTTTGAGACACCTTTTCTATTTAATTTGATTTAAATTACATGGAATAATTGTCTCATTATAATTCGTTTCATATTCCTTCAATATTTACTTATAAAAGATTTTGTATCTGTGATCATAAGAGTGAAATCTTATTGTAGTTTTATTTTTGAAGGGGATGTACTTTTGTTCTTAAGAAAGTTTACATGCACAATCTCTTTCATTTCTGCTGTTTTTATTAATTGATTTGTCTGAATTGACTATAGCTTTATTGGAATAACTATAGTAGCATGTTAAGAACGTTAACTCAGCCTTTGTTTTTTCTGATTTTATCTTTCTTGATTGGCACCACTAAAATGTCAAAAATGAAACTTATAGGAGTAGCTTTTTAACTGCAAGAGACATTACACAGGGATGCAGCAGCTCTAGCAGAATTCTGGGCATGGCTGGAGAAGGAAGTCAGTGATGGTGTCATTTTAACTGAAGTAGATGTTGCAGATAAACTTTTTGAATTCCGTTCAAAGCAAGATGGTTTTGTGGGCACTAGTTTTGATACTATAAGTGGTATGTATTCTCATGTATGTTGGCTTTTTTTGCTTGTCTTTCCTTTTTCAAGGCACTGGTATGCTGGATGATATTTTCCTTTTTAAGATTTCACTAATAAGAAATTGTAATGAAAGGTGTTTTAAATAGTATCTCAAAACTAAACCTTTTTGTTTTCTTTATGCAATCAAAATTATCGAATAAGTTCTTTGAATAGTTTTCTTAGTAAAACTACTAGTTAATTGTTTAAAATTTGTAACAGTATTCTTTCAATTGGATGGGTTGCATTATTAGCTTCAGCTTTTCCTTTTTGCGTCTCTATTTGTGTGAATATTATATAGCTTATCTATCTATGTTACTAAGAATGACCTGTGCCAAAATATTTTTAACAGCTTCTGGTGTGAATGGTGCAATTATACATTATAAACCAGAGACTATTAGTTGCAGTATAGTGGATCCTGATGATCTCTTCCTACTGGACAGTGGAGCTCAATTTATTGATGGAACTACTGATATTACACGAACAGTACATTTTGGCCAACCTTCATTAAGGCAAAAAGAATGTTTTACCCGTGTTCTTCAGGTATGATTGTCATTCACTGCTCATTTTCATTTAAGCAATCTGCTGCATAGTTTACTCCTGTTTAACTGAGGATATAAGAAAATATACTAACCATGATCCAAACCTCTGGCAGGGTCATATAGCCCTTGACCAGGCTGTTTTCCCTGAAAATTATCCAGGCTTTGTATTGGATGCCTTTGCAAGATCATCACTATGGAAGATTGGTCTTGATTACCGTCATGGTATATTTCATTTCTCTATGCTTATTCATTATCTTTTTTTTTATATAAATTTTTGTCTAGACTTGAGATCAGATGATATATTAAATGAATGAAACTCTTATTCATCCAAACTTTAGGTACTGGTCACGGTGTAGGAGCTGCACTGAATGTGCATGAAGGCCCTCAGAGTATCAGTTTCCGGTTTGGAAATATGACCCCGTTGCTGAAGGGCATGGTTGTCAGCAATGAACCTGGATACTATGAAGACCATTCATTTGGCATTAGGATTGAAGTATATAAATCTTTTGCTGGAACTTCGATTATGTTAAAAGCATGAGCATTAACCAATTATTTTTTGTTTGATACTCTTCCTGCCCTAAGATGTCCTTGTATTTTTGTCCATCCCCATTTTTCAGAATCTCCTTTATGTGAAAGAGGTAAACACACCAAATCGCTATGGAGGATTGGAATATCTGGGCTTTGAAAAGCTCACATTTGTTCCAATTCAGGTATTTCAGCTTGTTAAATTAACACTATACTTCTATTTTGTTGTACAGATAATGAATGATTTGAGAAATTGTTCTCAAACTCCACAATTTCATTAGTCGTTTATTTGTTATTCATGGTTCTTCTTTCATGTAATGCAGACCAAGCTGGTTGAGTTGTCATTACTCTCTACCACTGAGATTGATTGGCTCAACGATTACCACGAGCAAGTCTGGGAGAAGGTACATAAGTGTCTTAAATATCAAGCTAATCGTATCTTATTTGTCTGGCAAGTCTTTGCAATATGCTCACGTTAGATAAATGTCAATATATAACTTCAAGTCACCTTTCTCTTCATGTACATTGTATAATATCAACAAAGTTCATGCTAAATACAGTACATTCCGTTGACTTCATAATTCTATGTGCCACCCCCACCATATAATCAAATTACCTGAAGTTGTAGGTTACAGACCTAAAATTGAAAGAAATTTATAATTCAAGTTGATATTATAGCTAGTTGAATCTTTTCATACTTCATAGTTCCGCTCAGAGGCTGCTTCGACTATCTAAACTTACCTGATCCCATCAAACAGGTTTCTCCATTGCTGGGTGGTGCAGCGCGTCAGTGGCTCTGGGATAACACGAGACCACTCGCATAGCCCTGATACGAGTAATTCACTATTTCAAAGTGATTGTAAATATGAAAAAATGTGTATCGATTTGGTGTTGTAGATCAGATAAAGACTTGGACGACAATGCATTGTGTTAAAATTTGACTTAAAGAAGTTACTGAACACTTAAAAAAAACTGAATCTGTTATATAGCCTGCATTTGTCATCTGCCATTGTAGCTCACAGGCCTCATGGACTACGGAGATTGATTAATACTTTTATGTAGGATTGGTGTGATGGATTATAAATTTTATTTTATTTTTTTACATATATTTTCCGGCCAGTTATTAACAGTTCATTCCATAATTTAGGAAGAAGTACACAAGTTCAACAGGTATGCAACGGTTAAGATTCTTATATTAGGAAAGTATTTAAATTTACAGCAAATCAAGAATGTAACGGTTGAATTTGATAGTTTAGGAAATTATGTAACGGTTGAATTTGAGAGTTTAGGTAAGTATTTCAATAATTCAACGGTTGGATTTTGATACTTTACGAAAATAATTCAATTAAAACAGCAAATAAAAAATGCAATAGTTCAACTTCATAATTTAGGAAAATATTCAAAATCAAGAAATCGCAATTAAGAATTCAGCCGCCTCTGCATCTTGGACACAAAAGGGCTCCAAATTAAAAGTAAAATAGATTCGTTAAGCGTGCACAACTTCTTTTATTTTAAGATTAAAAAAAAAAACATTTTAAAACAGAATTATCTTTCAAAATAAGGGAGAATATACATGGAGTCAGGTATTGGGCTTCATCAAACTACTGGGCCGGCCCATTTGTATACATAGGCCCTACATATTTTAAGATACACACATCATAACAAATTTCCTCGTAAATTTTGGATGCATAATAACAAATTTCAAAATTATTCATTTTACATAATTTATCAGACATTAGCAATTATTACAAATTATAATTCTTTATTTTTTAAATTTTCAAAGAGAGGTTGTCACAACAACTTTTGGGGAGCTCCAGAGGGATCAGAAGTAGAAAGCTCTGAATACATAGTTGCTATTGCTTGCGCAAAATACGCCTTTGCTTGAGGTCGTTTTACCTGTCACACCCCAATAAAAATTAAGCATCATTTTGATGTGTCATAAAAATTCATTTACTTATTTGATAAATTCACATGAAACATTTGGTTACCTTAAACGTTGGAGTCAACAAGCCATTCTCCACAGTGAATGGCTCAAACACCAAGTATACTGCTTTGGCGAATTCAAAACCTCTCAACTGCCACCAACACCAACAAGAAGTAAATATCCAGAATAAAACCTGCTCGAACGACATCGTTTTCAAAGAATACATAATACTACCTGAGCTTCCTTCCCAACAGCATCCATCTCAGCAAGCACAGCCGCCCGGGCTCTTGGATCAGCACATAGTTGTCCCAAATCTTCATACTGCCAAAAAGAATGAAAATCTTTGCCTAAGCTAGTGCTGACAAAACATACTTCTTACAAACGAAAAGGATTTGATTTGGCAACTTTCTTTATCATATCATATAATTGTAATATCCAAGCATCTCCCTGTATTTCATATTAAAACTATGAAGAGAAGTATAGTTCCCACAAGAACATAAGAGGGAAAAAAAGCATTTGCCTGAATAATATTCGAATCCAATCGGGTCTATGGAACAAGAGAACATACAATTACGACACAACTTTGGAGTTTTCAGAAACTGAACCAGTAGAAGGGTGTATGCTAGTGCTACCTTGATATTTTCTGATGCTGCCCAATCTTTCAACACATCTGGTTCCACACAGACTATGGCCACCAAACAAGAGTTCAAGCTATCACCTGTAAACGGAGAGTCGTCAGCATAAAAATTGGGTGATTGAGAGTTCGACAGAATACAAACAAGAAGGAGTTTTACCATATACAAAGCACTGCGCAATAAATTTACACTTTGCATACACGTTCTCAATTTTCTCTGGAGCTATGTATTCACCCTGTGCCAACTTGAAAATGTTCTTTTTCCTACAGATAAGAAAAGAAACTCTCTAAAGTTGTTAACTAATGAAACAAACAGGATTCTTCTAATATATTCTGAAGTTCAAAGCAGGTATAAAGAAACTCTTCAGGAAGACTCAACAAGTAAATGGCGCACACACATACATATGATATGTTTACAAATATCTACATTTGGATTTATCCAGATGGTATAATAGAATATTAAAAAACAAACAATTCTGTCTCCTTACGGCTATATTTTTTATTTCCCCTCTTTATGTGGGGTGGATTGTGTGGGTAGGGGTTAAAAATAAAAGCATACCTATCAATAATTTTCAGGCGGCCTCCTGGTAACCACAACCCAATATCTCCCGTGTATAGCCAACCATCATTGTCAACTACTTCTCTCCTGTAAATCAAGACCAAGAAATAGTTGGAATCCAAAATTATCTGGAAGTTTGAAATCATTATATCAGATAGGTGAGTACGTCTGGACTTCATCTTTAAAATAGCCTTGGAAAATGATTGGTCCTCTGACACAGATCTCCCCACGAGGATAAGGTTGATCCTCTGATGTATAATTCATCTCTGGAACGTCCACAAGCTTTATTTCTGAAGGCACCAAAAGAAGTTCAACACATAAGTTTGAAAGTCTGAAATAAATTGATTGTCATTATCCACAATATGCTATTTCTTGTACTGCCTTATTTCGAGAGCACTTGTAGAAAGGATGCTAACTAGTTCTCTATCTTTCACTACTCCAAAGTACTATAATGTCAATAAAAAAACAAATCACCCTTTAAAATACTTACCACATGCAGGATTTGGAGAACCAACATGACCAGTTAAGTTGTCACCGTCATCCATTGAGCTGATGACACAAGAAGTTTCTGTCATGCCATAACCTTCATTTACTTGACAGCCAAAACACCTAAAAACAGATTCAATATTTAGAAGAGTGAGCTAAAAGGTAATCTCCGCCAAAGTGATTACGTGGAGTAAAAACTTACACCCTCAAAAACTCCATTACATCAGGAGACAATGGCGAAGCACCTGAAGTCATGTAACGAACACGTCCACCAAGTTTGTCCTTTATCTTATTGAATACCAACCTATCCCACATTGGCGATGGTTTTCGGCCTATCCAGCAGGTCATCAAAATTTAGAACAGATTTTGAAGATGAAAGAAGCATTGATTAGATCCAGAATGATAAATGTGTAATTTAACAATGAAGTAGAGAAGCAAGATGGAGAGAACAAAAGGATGAAGAAATGGGAGAATGGCAGCGCAAAAAGAGAATAACAACTCGATAGACAGGGTGTGTAAAAAATTAACTGAATCAGGAAAGGGTAGATAATATGAATCCTTGATTTAATTAAGTTGGGTAGCACAATTGGATTCTGGAAGACAGGTGTGCTAGGCATGTGTGTCCATATTGAATTCATGTAATGTCATCAAAATATCAGGATTTCTACTGCTATGATCTCCTTGTCAGTACAATTGATATTGAAAAGATCAGAGCAAGACGGTTCCTTACTGATAGAATTTAAAACTAGGTGATTCACATACGACAATAGAAGCTGACTGGGTTCAGTTTTCAAGTTATTTGGGGTGTCAAATTCAGGGGACAAAAAAAGACACTCCAAGTCTTTAGACAACCATACCATTCATTACAGCTTGCTTCTTGGAATTGTAGGCTGCATTAAATAATCTCTCTTTCAGAACACCAGAAGTTTTAACAGCATTAGTGATCCTGCAAGAAAAATAAGATAAAAAAATTACAACCCCTATAGGCATAACCAAAGCTTTCTGAACAATCATTCATGGAACTCTGAAGAGTTGTACCCAGCATATATTCTGTTGTATAGACGAGGAACACTAGAAAATATAGTGGGTCGTAGAGCAGCCAAGTCATCCATCAACTTCATGTTATCCTGCATTTAGGACACAACTCCATATGTAGTCTCTTCAATGATAAAAACAATTGAAAAAGTGCAGACATCATTTTCATAACTACATGCAAAAATCACTAAAGTAATGAAAGAGGATCCAAATCCTTCCATAATAGTATTATCACTTCAAGATTCCCCTCCCTATTTTGTTAGCTTGCTGCTTATAGCTTATAGACAGACTGAAATTCCTCCTTTGATATTGGTTTGAGGACAAACTATAGCCAATCAGAAGATATACTGAAAACTAAACAGAGAGAAATAAAATTTCACATAGCAATAATAAGTTTGATTGAAATACACAAAAACAGACAAGATTGCATGACACATGCATAACACTGCAAGAATACCCTGGTCATCACTTATCAAGATTTTCAATGAATTCATCCTCCTAATCATCCTTAACAACTCAGACAAATAAATCACATTCATTCATAAAAGCATACCAGAAAAATCTTAATGTACAGTGGAACATGGTGGGTATTATTGAGGTAAAAGCAATTTCGTCATTCAAACAATCTTTCTTAAGATTTTTAAATGAAAATCCAAATGAAATCAGCAAAAAAAAAAAGAGAAGCTGCATTTTATAAAGAGTACAGAGAAAGAATCATAGTTTTATATATATCCATGTGGAAATCACATACCCCCTGGTAGAAGCCAACAGCAACACCATAATATACTGACATAATCTGATTAGCTCGTTCATAGATATGCGCCAGGGGAAGATAGGATATGTAACTATTAAAAGAACAATGTCAGCCCATATTTGGAATGGAATTGAAAATATAAATTCATCATAGTCCAAGAGAAAACTCACACATCTGAGGAATAAAATTTGACACCAAAGCTTACGCCAGCAACACTTGCTATCAAGTTTCCATGCGATAGTACGACTCCCTATTCAAAGAATGGAAGTGAATTGAAAATTTACATCATGTTTAACCAATTATATGAATAGATCTCGAGCTATAACCATAAAAAATTGAAACTGAGAACATTACCTTTGGCGTCCCAGTAGTGCCACTTGTATAACATATAGTGGCAACATCCACAGGTCTGGGAGGGCAAAATGGCTGCATGTTACTGCGACCCTGAATGAATGAGATTGTTAACAATTGACTTTCTATCTCATGGCTAAAATTTTTTGGGGACAGGGAGTCCCAGAGTGCAAGAAAATTAAACTTAGATAGTGTGGACATCACTATTATACCCAATATCAGTATACTATTCCAATTTAAAATCAAGAATTGAAAAATAAGTATCACCTAAAGCATGGACGGTATATATGGCTGCTCGTGCTTCTATTTTAGACAGCAGAATCATTCTACCTTTTTATACAAATGGAAGTACAGTTGGGTAAGGATTCGAACACTGGCAAAATTTGGTAACAATAAAACTATTGTTGGTTCCTCTTGTAAACATGTATTAAAAGACTGTCAACAAGACTCCAAGAATCTTTCTAAAAAATTGCTAATTTTGAATTGGTAAATAGAAGATCTGCAACTTTTTGTGCAATATAAAATACAGATTGGGCACCATATTTAGTGGTT
Source organism: Pogostemon cablin (assembly GCA_023678885.1). NCBI lineage: Eukaryota > Viridiplantae > Streptophyta > Magnoliopsida > Lamiales > Lamiaceae > Pogostemon > Pogostemon cablin. Next base: position 31,140,774 of record CM042952.1, on the reverse strand, counting down.
TAATATCAAATTTGCAAGTTGCACATACTGCAAAAGTTGCCTATCAAAACAGAAGTGGAACACATAACATCAGAAGAGAAAAATTATACACTGGTAGTAGGATGATACAAGTACCTGACTAAGTAATCTTGTGTATGATAAAAGCTTGACTCCTGAAACAGGTGGCAGAGATGGGAGATGTTCATCCACCCCTCCTACAACCTACATTATCCCATGAAATAATAACTACATGTCAAAAAACAGAAAGAAGTAGAATAATAGTATTATGCAGGACATCCTAACCGGAAAAAATTAGAGAGGTTTTAATAAGTTGACATACCACTACTACACGTACTGAAGGGATCTCTGAAAGAAAACTCAGAAGCTGCAATTTTTTGCAAAAAAAAGTTCAAAATCAGGATGTTCAGGAAACAAACTATTAAATATGGTTATTTGATACATAAATGCTATGTAGTTTCTCAGTCCTACAACAAGAATGACCAGAAGCACAACCTATAAAAGTTCATGGAATAAAAAACATAGTGACGAAGTGAACTGTCACACACATGCAAACTCATATAACTCAATACCGATCCAATTTATCTTTCAAGGATTGGCATATGAAACCAGCAGCATTCCCCACACGGTCAAAAAAGATAAGCAACATGTTCTTTGGTTGTCAAATTGTCATGTCATACCCTTCCTACAACCAATCAACCAAAAATAACCAGAACTGGAGAAAAATTAAGAAAGACTCACAGTATTTAAAGTACTTGGGACACAAAAGATGGCATGTATCTCAGCATGATTAACAATATACTTAACAGCATCTGGACCTGCAGGTGCACCAGATGATTCTGGAATTAGTGGACTTTACTATACCAAAGAAGGCTCCTCTGAATGACACTACAGACCAAGGGTATCATATAAAGGAACTGATATGTATGAATATGCTGAACAGGCATGATCCACAATCATCCATTCTGGACTATTGATAAAATAAAGTCCAACACAAGCTCCCTGTTCAAGCAAAAAAAAGACAGCATGTAATTGTCTATAGAAACAAGATATTCAGATAAAAATTTTCCTATAAAAACTAAGTTGACAAATAAAATTATAAATGCTTAAATGAAAGGGACCCAGGTTTTAGTTATCTTTTCAAAACAAAGTCTAGCTACTAGTTTTTATTTCTCATACATCAATGTTTTCAATATAAACAATTCGTGAACCTTCATCAATACAATACAGATATCCACCCAAAACAGACAAGAAAAAGGGTACAATTTAGCTTACTGATTGTAATCCATGATGGTGAAGTCCTGAACCTATTGCTGATCGAGAAGTACCTGCCTCGCCGTAAGTCATCCATTTGTACCTGCAAATCATATAAAAGGACGTATAAAATAAAGATATTAATTACTTTATTTATTTCACCTCAAAAGGTTCATTTACACTTACTCTCCAACAGTTCCATCTATCCGTATACGCGTACCCAAGTACTTGTAGTCTCGAAAATTTTCAACTGCATGTCTGAAAGCACCAATACATTTAGGGGATAGTGATCAGAATTTTGGAAAAATGAAGATGTGATCTGAGTGCCAAAAAATATAACTTATAAGAACTAATACAAGGGAGATCATCTGTATCATAGTAGTGCATGGGAAAAGGGTCATCATTCTCACACAAAGTTATCATGCAATGTGCCAATCTCAGGATGATCAGAGAATCTATGAAGAAGCTTCAATGGATGACGAGAAGATCTGTATTTAACATTATAAAGATGTCAAAGACGGTGATCAGGGAGATAAAACAGAATCATCTTTCCGGAAAAAAAAAAAAAAACAGATGCAAAGCATGGACAAGTTAAGAGTAAGTTTTCCACCTGTATACATTCCACTTTCCTGTCTGCAGTTTTTCAGGAAGAACTGCACTGTATCCCTGACCTGTAGAATATTAAAACCCACTATTGAGTTGGACTAATTGCTATTAAAAAAAAAAAAACACATAAATTAACTTCTCAGATTCCATAGGTTTTGATACAGATTTAGACTCTATAACTAGTCAACTGCCATCTCCCTTTTTGTTATTTTTTGTGAAAGGTGGGGGGTCCCCAATTTTTCAGTTTTGAGGAGTCCTTGATCTTCAGCGATGATTCTTCTAATTAGCTTCATTTCTATGTTAAAGATCGATAGAACCGGTAAAGTTCGAATTGATTTGTGTTTTTTAAAAGTGATTCCTGATGCTGAATTCCATGTCATATCCACACCAATCAAGAATTCCTTCATCATTAGGCTACTTGGAGAGAATCCAACTAACAACAGTAGTAGTGGGGCTAACATTTAATAAGACCACTTCACTATTCACTACTACTCAAACAACAGATTCAAGATTCAGCATATTCCAGAATTAAAAAGAAAAGTTACTTTCCAAGAAAACAAATCTTGTTTCTGCATAAGGGTCCCATATAAAATTAACACACAAATGAAATTTAAGAAAAGCAAATCACTAGAAATCCTTCCTCAGAAATTCATAATAATCGATACAGAAAAGTTCGGAAAACATCAAAATACCGTGAACAAATTCTCCGGCGGTGGGGTTCAGAGAAAGCCGCGATAACGAATCATCGGCGTCGTGGATCAAATGGGCTTGAATCAATCTCAGCCGTCGCTCAGCCCTTGATTCCATTCGTTTTCTTCACTAATTCGAACTCAACTTCTTCTGGGCAGTAGAGCAGAGCAAACGCTGTCAGTCTTTTCTTGTTTCTTGAATCGTGTTCTTGAAATATAATCCAAAGTCTTGAATGGTAGCAATAAATATTGGTTTGGATATTTATGGTAAAAGAATCTCAAGAAACGCAGTCTATATTTCTTTCGGTAATCTATACATACAAATAGAGACGTGATCCATTATATATACGATGAGATACAATTGGCACGCGTTTCAAAGGTGGTGAATTTGTTGAGGATAAACAGAGACTGGGTAAGGTGGATATGGGTCGTTATTTTGGCTGCTAACTGACACACACTAATAAATAATCATCGTTTTCAGACCATAATAACATGTTAATGTAGGAGTCTTGAGGAATTAATTTCTCGTATTTTGCTTCTAAAATGAAAGAAAATATTATTAGAATAATATATTTAAAAATTCTAATAGAATTCGTTAATGGAATTTCACTCACATTGGACATAATACTATTCAATAGAAAAATCACACTTTTATATTGAAGAAAATATTAATTTATGAGACGTGTTGCTTGACTTGATAAAAATTAAATTAATTTTTGGAATATTTTAAATCCTATGAAAAATTAATAAATTATCGATTATAGATCTAAATTATTTTTTATCAATTAAGAGTGTGAACTATCAATTCTATATCTGAATTTGTCACATATTATCTTATATTTTATTAATTTAGAGTTTAAAATCAAATTTCAATAGATGATTTATATATTCTCTCATAATGGATAGTTTTATATTTATTTCTGGACCTGGTTTACCTTTTATTTGGTTTTGAATTGATATTTTAAAATTATTTTATGAAATAATATGTGATGATTATTGATTGTTATTACATCTAAATAAACAAGTACGACTTGAGCCCAATAAGGTGGTCGTTATTGAATGCTTTGTCCGTAAATAATACTAGTGGGTAAAACTAGTTTTAGAGTAGAATATGTAGCATGTAATGGATTTTATTGAATATAGAAAAATAATTAGATAGTATATTAGTATATAATTTCTATTTGGATAAATTAATGTGTATAGAAGTCAACTGTTTGGTCCGTTTGCTACATCTGAATGAAAATTATATTTTATATTTTAGAGTACTAATTACACATCTATTGGGGCCTGCATTTTTTTTTTATTGATTAAAGGTTTGAATTTTATGAAACTATTAATTCAGGCATGATTTTATCACATATTACGGGGAGATTACTGCTAGGTAAAAAAAAACTCTTAATTACTATGAGATACAAACATACAAAAATATTATTATTAACTACAAAAATATATAGTGATATTCTAATATTAATCCTACAATTTGATGCACATAAATGTTGTGTGCAGCAAAGTGTGTGCAGTAAAAAAAAGTGTGTGCAGCAAAAAAGTGTGGTGGTCCGGCAGAGCTCCGGCGGCGACGGTCCGACAGTGGAACGGCGGAGCTCCGGCGAGGTCAGTTTTCCTGCGGCGTCCAGCGAGCGCCGATAATTTTCCGGCGACCGGCCGGCGGCGGTGGGTGGGAGTTAGGGTTTATGGTTTAAAAGTGTATGAGTTTAGGGTTATATTTAGTATTTTACTTAAATATTTTGTATGTGATAGTAATTATTTTAAATCAATGTATCTAGTAGTAATTAGGGGTACAAAGTGTGTACCTATTAATAATTTTTCTATATTATATCATATTTTATACCTAAATTCAAGTTTTAAATTAATAGTTTTATATAATTCAAATTCCTAATCGATAAAAAAAATTCAAACCATAAATTAATAATTTATTAATTTTTTAGGCCTTGAATTGAAAATATTTATAATAAAAATAATAAAGATAGAAGATACATATACATGTGCTTTATTTCTCATGACACGTCTTTAGTAGAGGTGTTAAATAAGGAGTTAAATAAATATGACACTTTTTGACGGATAAATAAATATGACGCTTATTTTTGCATTCAATTGTAATTGTATAACTATTCTATTTTCGTATTTTATTTCATATTTCATTCGTTACTTATTATTTACTGCATGTTAAAATCAATACCTAAATTATCGTCGTGTGTACACGAATTTAATGGTTATTAATTAAAATATATTACTTTAATTAAAAAAAAATTATAAAGCTGAGATATACAGGGGATCATACCACTTCAAAATCTCAAATAGGACCACTAAACCAAGTGGATCTGTATAGGTGGACAATGTTAAGGTCTCTTTGACCTTTCTACGTGCCAACATTTGTACTACTATAATCTAGCCAAGATAAATATTAATTTTAAAATTCGAATAAACAAATAAATACATATCTCAATGAGCATTTTCCGCCCATAAAATATTGATGGTCTAAGTAAGTCTACCAATAAAGATATAGTTGGTGCATATTGACTAGCTTAATTAAGTAGGTATAGAGCATAAAAGTTAAAATGACATTCAGTTGTTAAATCAACAATACATTGACAAATAGATGAAATTTGTATTAAAGAATTCAATATTTTTAAATTTAGATTTTTATTTAAGTAAATTAATGCGTGACGAATAATAAGAAGCCATTAACAAAGCACATTTAAGTTTGTCAATCTATATCTATATCTATATAAAAACACATACCGTCAACTTAAGTCTTCCCACTCAAAGTTTTGTCAAAATCTCTCCCTATTGTCTTTTTAATTTTCGATTCTCTTCAATTTTTCCTCAATTTCTCTCATCCCAATTATACTGATTTTCCTTTTTAATTTATGGTTTAAATATAGTATTAATTTTAGGACAATTTATTTCAACCATCAATTATTTAATTATTTAAAATCTATCACATTTTTTAATTCTAATAATTTTATGTTCAACAAAATAATTAAAATTAAAGATATTTTTATATGCTTTTTTTAAATCAATTAACATGTTAAAATTTGTTTCAATTTAAGTTAATTATTGAAAAAAATGGGTTGTATTTGAAAATAATGCTGAGTAATTAAAACCATTATTTGAAATTGTTTATACGTTAACATATGATTATATAATGAAATATAAATATTAATAAAAAATTTTAAAATGTTGGTTTTTTATAATTACATTAATTTGTTGTACACGAAAAACGAATAAGGGTCGTATAATATCGATTCAACTAAATACTATTTAATTCATTATACATAAAGAACTAAATTAAATATACATACCATCACAATATAAAACCTCATACATATGTATTTCCTTCGTCCCATTCTAATAATTATATTTATTTTTTGCACAGGGATTAAGAAATTTAGTATTTTAATGTGTATTGAGGTGAGATAAATAATATTTTAATGTAATACGTAATTATATGTGTTTATGTGTCCATGATATATATATATATATATATATATATATATATTTACTATTTTAAAAATCTATATTTATATAATTTAATTTTTTAAAATCGATTCTCTTCAATTTCTCCTCAATTTCTCTCATCCCAATTATACTGATTTTCTTTTTTAATGCATGATTTAAATATAGTATTAATATTAGGACAATTATTTCAACCATCAATTATTTAATTATTTAAAATATATCACATTTTTTAATCTAATAATTTTATGTTCAACAAAATAATTAAAATTAAAGATATTTTTATATGCTTTTTTTTATCAATTAACATGTTAAAATTTGTTTCAATTTTAGTTAATTATCGAAAAAATTTGGGTTGTATTTGAAAATAATGTTGAGTAATTAAAATTATTATTTGAAATTGTTTATACGTTAACATATGATTATGTAATGAAATATAAATATTAATAAAAATTTTTAAAATGTTGATTTTTTATAATTACATTAATTTGTTGTACACGAAAAATGAATAAGGGTCGTATTAGACATGCACAAATGAACCGGAACCGGCGGTTTGAACCAGGGAACCATTGATTTTAACCGGAATCGGAACTGCCGATTCCGGAACCGGCTAAGGAAGGTTCGGTTCCGGTTTCTCATATTTGGGAAAAAAACTTGCGGTTCCGGTTCGAATAGTCATTTTTTTAATTTTTTTATTTTTTACGCTTAAAATCCAAACAAAAAAATTAAAACCGGAACCGTCGGTTTCGGAATCGAAAGCTCCGTACCCCAGTTCGGTTCCGGTTCCCCCTATCTTGGAACCGGAACCGCCGATTCGAAACTGGAACTGGCGATTCAGAACCGGGGTGCATGTTTAGGTCGTATAACATCGATTCAACTAAATACTATTTAATTCATTACACATAAAGAACTTAACTAAATATACATACCATCACAATATAAAACCTCATACATATGTATTTCCCTCGTCTCATTCTAATAGTTATATTTATTTTTTGCACATGGATTAAGAAATTTAGTATTTTAATGTGTATTGAGATGAGATAAATAATATTTTAATGTATAGTGGATGATTGTATTAATGTGGTGGATGAGTCATATTGAGATATTTTAATTACTTAATTGTGAGACCGTGTTTATGTGTCCATGATATATATATATATATATATATATATATATATATATATATATATATATATATATTACTATTTCTAATTTATAGAATTTTATTTTTTAAAATCTATCCCTGTGCAACGCACGAGTTAAAGTGCTTGTTCTATACAAGAATAATTGAAGTTCAGAAATCAATGTTACTAAAGTTAATGTTTTGAAAAATTTCGATGATTCATTTTGTAAGTAAAAAAAATAAAGATTAAACGATTAAAAAAAGAAGAAAAAGAAAGAAAAAGTAAAAAAAAAAAGAACAAATTTATTTATCTATGAATGAATCTAGAGACGATGCATAAACAAACTCTCATTTGATATAGGAGAGATTACTCTAGTAAAGAGGAGGACAGTTCCATCTAATAATTTATGTGGTCCTCCAAATTTTAATATTAATTTCAATTAAAAATAATAAATACAATTTAACTAATAAAATTAATACATATACCATAAGTAAACATTAAGCACTAATAAGAATATAATAAGTCATAAACCCTTAAAAATATAAAAATAAAAAATTTTTTTTTTGTGGGACGTTACATATGCATATTTTAACCGGAACCGCCGGTTCAGAACCGGAAACTGGCGGTTCCGGAACTGGCGAAAAACGAACTGAAATCGGCTATATATCGGTTAGGTTCCGGTTCTTCATTTCGTGAAACCGGAACCGGCGGTTCCCGGTTGAAACTAGCAGTTTTTTTTTTTTTTTTTTTTTTTTTTTTTTTTTACGTTTTTAGGTTGAAAAAAAAAACAGAACCGACAGTTCCAAACCGGAACCGAAACCAAAACCGTCCTCCCTCGGTTCGGTTCCGGTTCCACATTTTTCGAAACCGGAACCGCCGTGCATGTCTAGTTACATATGTGAGACGATTTGTAAGACGTGTTAAAAATATGCATACAACATAGATAAAATATAATTAATGATGATTAAAATATATTTTCTAAAATATAATAAACGATGAATTAAAGTATGATTTTGAGTGTTTTAGAGTTTAAATTAAAGAGTTGTTGTCTAGTGTCGCGAAAGGCATATAATGGTACAACATTTTGTTAAGGGTATAATTTTTTCATTAACAACATCAGATGAAATATAAATAGTATATTAATTAAAAAAATAATTTTTATTTTGTTAAAAAAGGTACACGTATTAAAAGGTATAATTATAATCATAGTATATTAATTAAAAAAATAAATTTTATTTTTTTTAAAAGGTACACTTATTAAAAGGTATAATTATCATCATTTTTATTTAATATTAAAATGTAAAATTTTCTAAAAATTGTGGGATTTAAATATACGGTGTTCCAAAGCCGCGCAAATTTTAACCTAAATTTAAAAGGAACGCAATATTTATACGGTAGTAAGGGTTGTGGACATATGGTCAACATAAAACTGGAGCAAGGGTTTTTAACTTTTTATCGTCTTTTGAACCAAGCGCGAACCACGTTTTAGTTTATATCATCATAATTAATAGTATCAGATCAGATGAGTTAACAGTTAATACACCGACGAATGAAATGATCGCACTAATTCTCGTTTTTGTATCGTCTTTATCTATTAAAAAATGGTGACCTGGCCATACCGCCCCTGTTTTGGGGATTGGTAAAGGAGATAAATCGTTGATGTGTCTCAAGTACCTTATAGGGAGGACTCGCTGTTAAATTAAACTTGTGCTTGCTAGAGGTCAAATTCATACAAAAGGCAGAATTCGAATTCCAGCAGCCAAGCTCGGCAAGCTCGGCTGGAAGGCCTTCCTACCCTCCCCTCTACCCGGATGGATCAACTATCCCTCACCGCTTTACTCCTGTACGCACGCAATTCCAATTCCAATTCCAATTCCAATTCCTGGAAAATGCTTCACTACTTCGAGCGAGAGTAGCGATCGATTCCTTGATATGGCGGAGGGGATTGGAAAGAGAATGTTGGATAAAGGGTGGCTGGCGGCGCGGTCCACGGAGGTCAACCTTACCGGAATTGAACTCACCACCACTCTCCCTCCCACATCTGATCAGTCCCCATGGATGGAAGCAGTTGTTCCCGGAACGTAATTACTCCCAATTTTTCTATTTTCATTCACTTTTATAATTAGGTGGCTGGTTTTGTGATTTTACTTTAATTCATAAGAAAAGTGCGAGTGTATTGACTGGTTTGGTGCATGCTGCCTGAGGATTTTCCTTCAGGATGAGTATGTTATGTATGTGTTGCGAAATGGGAGTTAAATTGATCATGAATTAGTCGATTAACTTGTATTGCATAGTTCGCATTAACGACATATGCTTTCTATTGAAAAAACTGTAATTTTATTTGATATCTAAATGTAAAAAAAAGACCCAGGGCCTGTTTTTCTTTTGAATATAATGTAGAATTAATTTGGGTGTTTTTGATTCTCAGTGTTTTGGGTACACTCTTGAAAAACAAGCTTGTGCCTGATCCATTCTATGGCCTGGAAAATGAGTCGATCTTGGATATTGCCACCTTTTGGTTTTTCACTAGGTTTGATTGCAATCTGGTATGAATGAGTAAAGATATTTTGGTTTGATGATAACCTGTGCCTTAAGGTTCTTTCTGATATCTGATCTTGTAAATGGATTCCAGTCAACAAACCAACACGTGGATCTAAATTTTCGTGCTATAAATTATTCTGCTGATGTTTATCTGAATGGGCACAAAATGGTCCTGCCAAAAGGGATGTTCCGAAGACATTCGATTGATGTGACTGATATTCTGAATTCGAATGGCGAAAATCTACTGGCTGTCCTGGTTTATCCTACTGATCATCCTGGGAAAATTCCACCTGAAGGTGGTCAAGGTGGTGATCATGAGGTATTTCTTGCGTTCCTTAGAACATTTCATTTTTTCTTTCCCTAGAGTCCTTAACAATTATAATGGAAGTAAGCGTCTCATTGGCCACAAGTTCAAGTCGCCATCCTCATTTAAATTAAGTATTTTCCAAAATACAGGACTTCCTAATATTTGGCAACGGTTATTATAGAATACTTACATTACTATTTTCAAAATCAAATCTAGATTGGGAAAGATGTTGCAGCACAATATGTAGAGGGTTGGGATTGGATGGCTCCAATAAGGTAACTGTCAGTCTCTATAAGCAGGTGCTTTTTTTCCCCCAAATAAAGTGGTTTAAAATAGTAAACTGCTTTTCTGTTTTATATAGGACGCTTCTTTTCTGTATGATGCTTGTAAATATCGTCATGATGCTGTGTTAGAAAATTTTTTCTGAACCAAGGAGCAGTATTGTACTATTAATTTGATGCTTAATATCAAAATCTTGACTTCTCATTAAAAAATTTCAGGGATAGGAACACTGGCATCTGGGATGAGGTTTCTCTTTCTGTTACTGGGGTAAGCTGTGTACTTAATATACAAATGCTTCCCTAAACTTCTTTTATTAGCAATTCTTGGCATAACACTTTATCAATGCTGGGACCGAAAAGTATAAATATTTTCTTTTTCTGGATTGATAGATGCAAGGAACAACTTCTAATGAGAGTTCAATATTCTAATTATTTCTTCTTCTATTCCATATTAGTTGTGATTTTTCATTATTTATTCATGCTTATCTCTCTTGCAGTCGGTGAAGATAGTAGATCCTCACTTGGTCTCATCATTCTTTGATGATTACAAGAGGGCATACCTTCATACAACAATGCAGTTGGAGAACAAAAGTAACAACGTTGCGGAGTGCTCCGTGAGCATCCAAGTGAGTATTGAACTTGAAGGGGACATATTCCTAGTAGAGCATCTTCAGAATCAAAATCTGTCTATTCCTGCTGGATCCCAGGTTCAATATACAATACCTGATGTTGGTTACTATCCTTGTGGCAATCGGGATTGCCATGAATACTTGAAATTATTATCTGTTGGATTTCCTTCCTGTTATGCTATTGTTTTTCTTGTTTTATTTTATCTAAATTGTTGTTTATATAATTTGTTTGTTAGCCATAAAAACCATAGAATAGAGAAATACTTATAAATCCATGCTAATAATTTGAGATTATCAACCATCTACTATGCGACACACCTGAATTATCTGTAAAATCTAGGTTCATCCCAGGGAGGTTGAGTCTGCATTTTGTTGCTGTGGATAATTTTGTTGTCTGTCAATTGATTTTTCATACAAAGCTATGTCCAGTTAGTATAATCTTTGACCAACAGGTAACACTACTTTTTTCATACTAGTGTTATTTTAATTATCTCTTTTGCAGCTATTCTTCTATAAACCCAAACTTTGGTGGCCTAATGGAATGGGAAAGCAACCTCTTTACAATGTGGAAATAACAGTTGATGTTGAAGATCTTGGAGAGTCGGATTCCTGGAATCATCATTTCGGGTTCCGTAAGATTGAGAGTCATATAGATACTAATACCGGTGGAAGGTATCAAAACTTAATGGGCTGACAAAGATAATTATACTTGAGAAACCCAGTGACCTTTACTTATTATTTTCAGGCTATTCAAGGTCAATGGAGAGCCTATATTTATCCGTGGAGGAAATTGGATATTGTCTGATGGATTGCTACGGCTTTCAAAAGAACGCTATAATACAGATATAAAATTTCATGCTGACATGAACTTCAACATGATGCGCTGTTGGGGTGGCGGACTTGCTGAAAGGCCTGATTTCTATCATTATTGCGACATCTATGGTCTTCTGGTGAGCCTCCCCACCTCTTTAGTGTTTCCATGTTATAAATTTGCTTGTAAAAATGTAAAAGTCATTTTTCTTCTACCATATTTGCATTGTAAAAGACATAAGATGCTATACTCAATTTTTTTAAAACTTAAACTTAGCCCAAATAGGACAGAATTGAGAATCAACTTGTAATTACTCCAGTCTGAACGAATATCATGAGCCAACTCAAGGAGAACTTTAAATATATGTCAAAGAAAGTTTATTAGAGTTTAGACACGATGTGATATTACCGGTACTTTTGGGTAGGTTTGGCAAGAATTTTGGATAACTGGAGACTGTGATGGACGAGGCTTGCCAGTATCAAATCCCAATGGTCCATTGGACCATGACCTTTTTCTGCTATGTGCTAGGGACACTGAAGCTGCTAAGAAATCATCCTAGTCTTGCTTTATGGGTTGGAGGCAATGAGCAAGTTCCCCCAGATGATATCAATGAAGCGTTGAAAAATGAGTTACAACTCCATCCCTATTTTACTGACTAAAAAAATTCCATGGGAGAGAATTTTCTAAATTCGAAGGACCCAAGTGAGTATCTTGATGGAACGCGTGATTACATCCAAGGTTCTATGTGGGATGGTTTTGCTAATGGGAAGGGGGATTTTACTGACGGTCCTTATGAAATACAAAATCCTGAGAACTTTTTCAAGGATGACTTTTACAAATATGGTTTTAATCCTGAGGTTGGTTCAGTGGGGATGCGTGTGGCAGATACTATCAGAGCCACCATGCCCCCAGAGGGATGGCAAATTCCTTTATTCAGAACTTTGTCAAATGGCTATGTACAGGAAGTTTTCAATCCAATATGGGAGTACCACAAGTACATTCCATATTCTAAGCCAGGCTTGGTTCATGATCAGATTCTACTATATGGAACGCCAAAGGATCTTGATGAATTTTGTATCAAGGTATACACAATATTTTGTAACTCCTTGAGTTCTTAATTTATTGTCCCTTTTTTTTTTCCCCCTTGTTGACTTGCAACTACCTATTTCAGGCGCAATTGGTTAATTATATCCAATACAGAGCTCTCCTAGAAGGTTGGACCTCTCGTATGTGGAGCAAATACACAGGTGTTCTGATTTGGAAAACCCAAAATCCCTGGACAGGTCTAAGTGGCCAGTTCTATGATCATCTCCACGATCAAACTGCAGGGTTCTATGGCTGTCGTTGTGCTGCTGAACCAATTCACGTCCAACTAAATATGGCTTCATATTTTGTGGAGGTAAACATTGCCTTCTTCCTCTCATTTTCTTCTCATCATCTTAAAATGATTGATTGTATATAATTTTTAATCCCCCTAGTTCTTGACATGTGTATGGTGTAAATGGTACAACATGAAATGTTTATTTATTTTAGGCGTGTATGCCTGCGATCATATAATATTTTCCTATATCTGAATTTTTTATACTTCTCTCTCAATTTGACATTCTCAAATATTTTCTTCTTACGTTCTTATAATCAGCACAACTGAATGAATTTTTTTCTCAAACCATTACAATTTTTGGTTTAAAAACTCGAATCTGCCCAACAAATTTTTTGATTTTAGGTGAGGGACCGTGAACTAGGAAACAGACCTTAGAAGCTAGATAATAAATATGCTATTTAAGTAAATCAACTTTAGGGATCATATTTGTAATAAAATTACTTTATTTATTGATATGCCTGCATAGTACTTTTATGTATGTACGTGCTCTTTCATTCATCAATTATTTGATTTTCTGAAAGATTGTCTTGTACATAGGTAGTGAACACGACCTCGGAGAATCTATCAGACGTGGCTATAGAAGTCTCAGTTTGGGATTTAGATGGAGCATGTCAACTCTACAAAGTCATTGACAAGCTCACTGTACCATCCAAAACAACAGTATCTACTTCTGAGATGAAGTATCCCAAGTCCGAAAATCCTAAACCTGTTTATTTTCTTCTTCTTAAACTATATAAAGTTTCAGACAACGAGATACTATCCAGGAACTTTTATTGGTTACATTTGCCGGGCGGTGATTACAAGCTCCTCGAACCATACAAAAAGAAACAAGTTTCCCTCAAAATTACTTCTCTTACTTTCATTAGAGGATCCAGTTATAAGATCAGGATGCACATAGAGAACATATCAAAGGATCCAAATTCAAGAAGTCTACTCCACAATAACTGTGCCTTGAAACATTCCAACAGAAATATTGATACGTCATCACTCGATGGAGAAAGAGAGCAAAGCTTATTCCGAAAGATGTGGAAAAGCTTCTCGAGTAAAGCCAATGGTGCGCAGGTTACTGAAATCAATGGAACTGATACTGGGGTTGCTTTCTTTCTTCACCTCTCTGTTCATGCTTCAAAGAAAGATCAGAAGGACAGCAAGGACACTCGAATTTTGCCAGTTCATTACTCTGACAACTACTTCTCACTGGTACCTGGGGAGGTAATGACAGTAACCCTTAACTTTGAGGCTCCCATAGGCGTTACACCTTGTGTTATGATTGACGGTTGGAACTACCAAAGTGGATATACTGTTCTCTAGCTGATATTGAAGCACTGATAACCCTTAATTGCTGTTGCTCGAGCCTAGCTAGTTAACTTCATCTGTCTGCTGTATGTATGTGTATTCATGTATGTGAATGTATACTATCTTTACCGTATGTTATCATTTTATGCTCTGAATGACATTTTCCTAGTTACAATAAAATGAAACTGCATCACTAAGGAGAGTTTTTGTATGGTACATATTGTGCTGTATTGACATACTTTTATTTTTGCTGCAGCTTAACATTCATGGGACTTGGTTGCAATAACCCAATTTTCATTATTAAACTTTTGATGTCACATAGGAAGATCGAGGGCTTGCTTGCAATTTCCAGACTGAGATGATTTAAAAATAAATAAAATTATACAAAGGCAGCGGTTTATATTCTTTAATTTTTGTATAAAAACTTGTAAATTTCACAAGTAAAACCTCTCTCTGTGGCTGAAAAAAAGTACACTTGAACAACTCTGCCTAGGGTTTTATATTTGCTAAATTAGCATTGCCATTGGGTTACTTTGATGGATAAGTGCTATCAAATGCAACTTTCAAAGGCTGTGGTTTCCTACGGGGGTTTCTCTTCGTTCATGGCGCTGCTTCTCAATTTCTCACGTTTCCTTTTCTTCACAAGATTCTCCGACTCCCATCACAAAATCGAATCTAGGCAGAGTCCTCTCTTCTTGCGGAAGAGAAGGCAACTTTCGTCTAGGTTCTTGTCTCCACGCCTTTATAATCAAGAGCCCACAATTCAATGACCCTGGAAGCCCATTTAAGAATACCAATTCCCATGTGATTTATAACTGTCTACTCCATTTGTACTGCAAAAGTGGCGAACTGAATGATGCAGCTAAGCTGTTCGACGATATGCCCCTTAGAGACACTGTATCTTGGAACTCGCTTATTTCGGGATTCTTCAGAGTCGGGAAAGTGCAAATGGGATTCAAGTACTTCAAGTCGTTGGGTTGCACTCTACATCGGTTTGATCATGCAACCCTATCTTCTGTGCTATCTGCTATCGTTGAAATGGAGTCGCTTGAAATTGTGAAAATGATGCATGCATTGGCTATTTTAAATGGTTATGAGAAGGAGATTACGGTTGGGAATGCCTTGACAACGTCCTACTTTGGGTGCAAATCCCTTGATTCGGGTATGCGTGTTTTCGATGAGATGGTGGAAAGGAATGTTGTTACTTGGACAGCTGCTATATCAGGTCTAGCACAGAATGAGTTTTATGATGGAAGCTTGAAGCTGTTTATGGAAATGTATTGTCGTAGTCGGGTTCCTCCCAATTGTTTGACGTATTTGAGTGCTCTTTCAGCTTGCTCTGGATTGCAAGGACGGAAGGAGGGTGCTCAAATTCATGGGGTTGTTTGCAAGTTGGGGATACAATCAGATTTATGCATTGAAAGTGCACTGATGGATATGTATTCTAAATGTGATTGTGTGGAGGATGCCTGGAAGGTATTCGAGTCTGCTGAGTTGTTCGACGAAGTATCTATAACTGTTATACTCACGGGATTTGCACAAAACGGATATGAAGAAGAAGCTATACGAATGTTTGTGACGATGGTAAAGGGAGGTACTAATATTGATCCTAATATGATTTCCGTGATTCTTGGTGTCGATTCTTCTCATGCTTTGGACGCACAAATTCACTCTATGGTTATCAAGAAAGGCTTCACTTCTAATATCTATGTTAGCAATGGCTTATTGAACATGTATTCCAAAGGTGGTGAGTTGGAAAAATCCATCAAGATCTTTAACTCGATGCCTCAAAAGAATCAAGTTTCATGGAACTCCATGATTGCAGCTTTTGCTCGTCATGGGGATGGAATGAAAGCTCTACAGTTATACGATGAAATGAAACAGAACAGGGTGGAGCCAACGGATGTCAATTTTCTGTCTTTACTTCATGCTTGTAGTCATGCCGGATTGCTCCACAAGCAGTGGCGGACGCAGGATTTCCGTCGAGGGGGGCCCAATTTTTCTCATACAATAGTTCGTATTTTATTTACCAACTATTATTAACATTTTTCTAAAGATGTTTTAGTATTTTTAATTGTATTATGTAAGAGTAACAATTTTGAAACTAAAGTCATTAAAATTATTAAATAAATATGTTATTTAGAGGGAAAATAAATAAATAAAATAGAAGAGGGGAAAAAATAATAGTGCTGCATGAATCAAACACGGACCTTTAAAACTAAAAGGTCCTCACTTTACCACTTGGACACAAAAGTATTTCAAGAAAATTTCTATATCTATAGACTTAATTTTTAGAAGTTTAGGGGGCCAGTGCCCCCCTACCCTCTTCGTACGTCCGCCACTGTCCACAAGGGTATGGAGTTCTTGGAATCAATGGAGAAAACACATGGAATTCGTCCAAGAATGGAGCACTATGCTTGCATGGTCGACATGCTCGGTAGAGCAGGGCTGTTGAAAGAAGCCAAGAAGTTCATAGAGGGACTACAAGTGAAGCCGGATGCACTCGTGTGGCAAGCGTTGCTTGGTGCTTGCAGCATTTACGGGGATATTGATGTGGGGAAGTATGCGGCTGACGAACTAGCTCGGGCGTAGCCTGATAGTCCGGTGCCTTTCATTTCCATGGCGAACATATACTCTTGTAGAGGACGATGGAAGGAAAGAGCAGAAACGATCAAGAGAATGAAGGAGAAAGGATTGTGAAAGAGATAGGTGTAAGTTGGATTGAGATTGAGAAGAAGATTCACAGTTTTGTCGTTGCTGATCAAATGCATCCACAAGGTGAAGATGTTAATGCTGTTTCATTGATTCTGTTTGGACACATGAGAGATGAGGGACGAACTCTGGATTCATTAGTCAAATCACTCGGAATTGTATCCATGAATTTTATAATATAAATATATATATATATATATATATATATATATATATATATATATATATATATATATATATATATTTTACCATAGGTATATAAATGAACCAGTTAAGTACACTTTTTATGCAAAATTTAGTTGAACTTTAATAATCTTGCTCTTGATTAAAGTAAATAGAATAATGTTGGATGTCCAAAATTATAGCATTGCATAGAGATGAGTTATGCTAAATTTGATATCTCGAAGTGATCAAAAGCGAAAAAGTTAGTTGGCCAAATTATGATAATATAAGTATTATAAGCTCATGAACATTTTATTCTCGCATGTTAAAATACTTATATAATATTTTTTTTATTTTCAAATTTAGTATAGCCTTTTTATTTATTAAAAAACATATAAAAGTGGCAACTTCATATAAATGTACTTTTATTTATTTTATTTTAGAAAAACAATGATAATAATAGTATTACAAACCGACTTGTATAAGAAATAATAAATCAATTTAGTTGGCCATCTCATTCTTATACGAATGTGATTTGCCAATAATATAACAAACCGAATTTTCTGTAATCGCTCCAGCCCAGCCCACTTAGAAATATAGCCGTTAGGACGATCTTATACAATGAACGGTCGAGATTTCTCTTGATTCAAAACTCGTTTTCAAAATCAAAAGGAGCCCCTTTATCGACCGTTTAATATTCTCTCTCTCTCTCTCTCTCTACCCCTCTCCCTCGTAGCTTTGGCATTGTTGGCGTTCTACTTTGTTCATCAATTCGGAGATCGACTGAAGTTTTTTACTGTAACAATGGATGGTACTCTCGCTCTCTCTCACGCATTCATACGAACAATTCAGTTGTTTTTTTCCTTTTAATTCTTGGCTGATGTGAATTTCTTTGTAACAGATCAAACCCTAGAAACTCTATGTTCGAATTTCGATCAAGCTGTCACTCTATCCCCTCGTAATGCTGGTACGTTCTAATTCTTTTTATTATTTATGTCTTTCCTATATATTTCCTAATATTTTTGAATGTGAAATTGATTATAGTTTGGTTTTCTTTTTTAAAGAAATTGATGCGGATCAGACCGTAGAGACGCCAGAACAAAAATCAGGTTTGTGTTTCGTTGTTTTTTTCTTCTTCTTTAATACTATACATTTTTAGGTTACGAAATCTTGACCGGATTTTAAGTAATTATTATCATGTTTATCAATTTTGTATGATTACACAGTTAAAGATTTCGTGCCTCAATAGTTTTACTAGGATACGAATTTCTTGATTCAACTCATTTCAATCGATGACAAGAATTAAACCGTGAAAAGTTCTTTGAAAATTCACGAGAGAATGCAATTAAAGTTGGGTCGTTTCAACCGACTTGTTGTTTGGATTGAGTTTCTCTTTTCAATTTGGGGATTGCTTTCAGGACAATGTGAAGTAAATAGTGATTTAGTAAATACCAGTGCTTCTGAACATACTCAAGAAGTATGTTCTTCTCGGGGCCAGACTCTTCCTATTTTTCTGAAAATTGAAGATCTCAGCAACAAATTGAAGGTAATTGGCAAACGGATTCATGTTAAAACAATTCAGTTTTATCAGTATCTATTTCAATAATTTATGTTTTAAGCATTTGATTATAACCATTGATATTCTCCTTGCAGGTAATCAAGAAGGAACACACACGTTTGTGTGATGAAGTAAAGGGCATCTCAGTTGATACTTTACTTGGTTCTGAAACCTTCACTGCTCTTCAGAATCTGAGTAAGTGAACTCTTCTCAATTTATCTTATGTCTCCAACAAATAGTTTTGAGATATTCTTATTTTATTTGTATGTCATGTTTATTTGATTGTAGGTGCTGAACATGAACTTTTGAAAAAAAAGTACGAGGAAGAATGTGAACTACTGAAAAAGAAGTATCTCGAGGAATGCTCAGAAAGGAGAAGACTTTACAATGAAGTGATTGAACTCAAAGGAAATATTAGGGTCTTCTGTAGATGCAGGCCAATGAAACAAGATGAGATAGAAAAGGGTTCTACATCTGTAGTTGATTTTGATCCGTCTCAGGAAAATGAGCTTCAGATCATTTGTTCTGATTCTTCCAGAAAACAATTCAAATTTGATCATGTATTTAAACCCGATGATAACCAAGGTAACACAATAACTGCTCATTGATGTGCATTTTACTAATGTGACATTTATTTAAGCTGCTGTCACGCTTTTTTCCTTCTTACTCCATTTTTTCAAATGCAGAGGCTGTCTTTAGCCAAACTCTGCCAATAGTGACCTCTGTCTTGGATGGTTACAATGTGTGTATATTTGCTTATGGACAAACCGGCACTGGAAAGACATATACAATGGAAGGGACACCCGAAAACAGGGGAGTTAATTATCGGACTCTAGAGGAGCTCTTCAGAGTATCAAGGGAAAGAAGCAGTATTATGAGATATGACTTGTTCGTGAGTATGTTGGAAGTTTATAATGAAAAGATAAGGGATCTTCTGGTTGAGAACTCAAACCAACCTGCGAAGAAGTAAGCCTTCTACAATTTTTGCTTGTTTGCCTTTATTATAATTTTTGTCCACTGATGCAGCTACTGCTTAAACGCATAGACATGGTGGCTATTTTTCTAGTGTTTTAAAGAGTTATCCAAATCTCAAGCAATAGTGATGGTTTTATTATTATCAAACACAATATTCCCCAGAATGGTAAATTTCTGCAACTGCAGATTGGAGATAAAGCAATCAGCTGAGGGTACTCAGGAAGTCCCTGGACTCATTGAAGCTCATGTGTACGGTACAGATGAAGTTTGGAATTTGCTAAAATTAGGAAGTCAAGTAAGATCCGTTGGATCAACCAATGCGAATGAGTTCAGTAGTCGTTCTCACTGGTAAGCTTTATTCTGGTATCTATATTCCCTTTATGGATTATTTATCTATATGATGTTGAACTAAGATATACCTATTTGGATATACTTAATTGAAGGTCAGGAAGTTGCTAGACTAAATTTCTTATACTCTTACTATAGTGGATTTATAAGCTCATTTTGGTATCTGCATTGCTTTTTATGGTTATACATCTGATTAAGAACACCTAATTGAAATACATTGTGGAAAGGGAACTATGCCTACAACTGAAATGATTACTCTGGTGAATGAATTTTCCCCCATTTTATATTTTCTGATGTCTGCTGCAGCTTGTTGCGGGTGACTGTGGTGGGAGAAAATATAGTTAATGGACAAAAGACAAGAAGTCATCTGTGGCTGGTTGACCTGGCTGGAAGTGAGCGCGTTGGTAGGATTGAAGTTGAAGGAGATCGTCTGAAGGAGTCTCAGTTCATAAATAAATCCTTAGCTGCCCTTGGAGATGTTATCTCCGCTCTTGCTGCCAAATCATCCCACATTCCTTACAGGAACTCTAAACTCACTCATATGCTGCAAAGTTCTTTAGGTTTGTTGCTTGAATGCTACCTTATTTTTTAGCTGTAAAACTAAAACTATACTATTAAGCAAGTCTATTATAAACTAAGTATGTTGATTTGAGCTTTCACGATGATGATGGGAAATAGTTCTTAGGTGATCTGTATGTATGATTAAGATACTAAAAAATGAATTGCACTTTAATGCAGGAGGGGATTGTAAGACGTTGATGTTTGTTCAAATCAGCCCAAACTCATCCGACCTTGGAGAATCAATTTGCTCCTTGAATTTTGCAAGTCGTGTACGAGGAGTTGAACATGGGCCTGCCCGGAAACAGACCGATCATTCAGAGCTTATCAAATACAAGCACCTTGTATGAAGAATTCAACAAATCTAGCGTTAGTCTTTAAATATATACTTACCAATTACCCCAACTAATATTCTGCTTTTCATTTAATGGATAAACAGGCAGAAAAAGCAAAACAAGATGAGAAAGAAACCAAAAAGTTGCAGGACAATGTTCAGTCTTTGGAGTTTAGGCTTGTTGCTAGAGAAAATATATGCAGAAATCTTCAAGAAAAGGTAGAATAAAAAGTGAAAGCTTACTAGGTTCTTTTTTCTTTCTTGGTCTTTATTCTGATATTGCTTGAAATGCTCTCTACAACAGGTTCGCGATCTTGAGAACCAGTTAGCAGAAGAAAGGAAAACGAGGTTAAAACATGAAAACAGAGCTTTGGCATCGCTCTCCAACGCTAATTCATCTTCAACATCAAACCGACACAAGACCTCAACAGATAAGAGACCACCATTGGCTCCGCCATCAAATTTAAGGCAACCACTTAGAAGAATTACCAACTTCATGCCAAATCCGTCTCCTGCTCCTACAAACAAAAAGAGTATGTCTTACCTCCCTTCTGTGAATGAAGAGAAAGAGAACATCTCTAGACCATTACAGAGAGAAAACAAGTCGAAACCAATCGTGAAGGCAAGGCGAGGTTCTATTGCTGTAAGGCCATCATATCAAGCAACAACAGGCCAGTCGTCTATTCAGCCCAAGAGACGGGCATCCATTGCAGCCTTCCGGCCTGAATCCAACACGAACACTGCGATCTCAATGCCCTATCCTTCAGCTAGATTGAGACCAGACAGAGCCATGGGCCCCCTTTCATTCGTGTGGGATCCACAAAGAGTGTGGCGAACTTCCAGAGTATCTTCTCCTTCACCACAGCCAAGTGAAGCTTCAACAGTACTGGCAACACCTGTTGGCGGCAATAGAAGTAGCAAGTTCAGAGGAAGCCCTCCTTCGCAGGCAGTAGGTTCGTGGAAGCAGAAGCATCCAACATTGATAGCATTGCAGAAGAAACACGTGATTTGGAGTCCATTGAAGCTCAGAGAATTGAAAAATAGAAGGAATTCTTTAATGTCTTGAAGTAGAACCACATAGTTTTCTGCTACCAGTAACTTTCATAGGTGCCAGTGTATGCTTCTTGCTTACTCATTCATACTGCTGCTTTATTATGGATTCTTCATCAATTTGTTATGAAATTCTAGTATGCTATTTTTATCACATCATGGGCTGAAATTTTACATGATTTTATTAAGGATGATAATTAGGAAATCTGCGCTAGTAGTAGTCTATTTAATAACTGAAAAAAGAAAAAGTAGTATAAATAAAAATTTATAAACATTCTTATCAAATAAAATATTATAAGTAATTAAAAAAACATAAAATTGAGCAATAAAACGCACTACTTAAAAATTAGTGGCTATGTATTTATTTATGGTCTAAGAAAACATGAAATGAAGTGGATACCAAAATAAATTAGGTGGTGAGTGATAGGAACTAATCGCAATGCCCTGAATAACAATGCCACTCTTCCAATTGTCATTACTGATCTCACTTATAAGCATTAGACACTTGCCATCTTGATTGACAAAATACTCCCCCAACTCAACTTCCATCCACCCATCCATTCTCTTCGCTTTCTTACCCCATCTTTTGACATCCATTTGTTGAACAATCCAACAATCCTTGGTACTATCTGATTCTCATTTCCTTCTGGATCCAAACTAAGGTAGCGTTTCTCCCAGTTTCTCCCAATCCCCACACAACCCTGCACAATTTGTTTTTCATATTCACAGCTTCTTGATTTGCAAGTAAACACAAGGTAAGCTGCATAATTACAACCCCAAGTTAGCATTTTTGTATTTATTATTCCACCTGCTGAAAATGAGGACACATCAACAAGCTCTGCCACCTCACGGAACCTACAACCAAATCAAGGCAAATTTACAATCACGGGCCTTCGATAGAAGATTACAGTAGGGATATATATGTACCTGAATTCTGGAAGATTTATCCTACTTTTCCTATATTTAGTAGATCCACCCACGATGGTGAGGGCCCTTGGACCTAGCATGTAGCATTTCTTCCCACTCGATTTCTCCAACCAAAAACTCTGTTAAGAGTATTCACAATCAAATGAGTATGATTGATTTAATTGAGAAAAAATCAACACAATTAAGAGAAAACGAATACCTTGCGGCCTTCATCAATGAGAATTGGATTATCACACAGGTGGAAATACAAGTCCTTCTTCGATTGGAACTCAGTCAGTAACGAATCGCCGCCGTCTCTAGTGCGGGAAATGATGTGGCAATAATCGGAGGGCAAAAAGCGACTCCAAACGGCGTCAGAGAGGGAGTCGGATCGGAACGTGGAGGCTACCGCCGAAATCCGGCAAGCGTCCTTGGTACTGGTGAGTGAAAGCACGGCGGCCATGCAATCATCAGTAAGCGCGTAGATTTCACTCCAACTCTTCACCGCCATTTCTGTTTCCATGTTCTTCGTATTTGCGTTATATGATTGACACTTAACATGAAGAAACAAATTCAACCCTTGCCCTAGGGTTTAAGAATTAGAGTATAATTTCAATTAGAGTATAATTTCTCTCATGGTACGGATATGATGTACCAAATGACACAGAGAATCCGAGCTCAAATTTATATTAAGGTTTTATAAACTAACCTTATATTCGTTTAAAATAGAATAAAATAATCTCTATCTTTTGATAAAGTAAATTGTGGCTCGTCATTATGTTATCGAATCATATATTTTAATTATATTTTAATTCTTATAATTTTTAAATAAATACTAATTGGTTAATTTGATTATTTAGGTAAAATAAATATAAAATTTTTATAATTGATTACTATAAAATTACCATAATTTAAATCAATTGCAAAAATAATTCTTGAGAAGATTAATGGATTGATTTAATCACAAATATTCCATAATTAAATTAAAGTAATCATATCTTAATTATTTTAAATTTTTTATTAAATATATGACAAATTAACATTTAAATTTTAAACGATTATCAAATGGAGCTGAAGCCAAAATAAAATTAGGTGAGATGTGTAGACCCTTTAAAATTGGTTTGGCCCGAAGGTCGCTCCACTTAAATGGATTGGACTTAATATTTATAAGTCCGTTTAAAAGCGGTTCTATACGGGCCAGCCCAACAACCGACATCCAGTGTCTTCCATTCAAAATTGGACTATTGAGGGAAAGACTATAGGAAGCGCGTACACATCACTCGAACTCCAAGGTTTTAAAAACTAATTTTATTGACAGCTAGAGGAAAAATCCCATTTACATAAATTAAATTGTGACGATATCTAGAAAAGTTGTGGATTGAATTCCCTATTTCACGGTAATACGATGTCAATCATTTAAATAGTAAATATATAAAATGAAACACCGTATTAAAATTGATGACTCGATGCCCGAAAATAGAAACAAATTGATAAAGATTATGACTTGTATTTATGAATAAAAAAATAGAGCACACACACAGTGACATTGAGAGAATATCTTATTTACATTACATTCATATTAACCGACGGATTGAGAAAGGTGTGGATGAACGTTGTTTGACTCCACTGCCCATCTTCATCATCATCACCTCATTCTTTTTTCTGCTTTTCAAAGGTGATGCCAGCCTGTTTGCCAATCTCGATGGTGAGAATGATCTTCTCAGCTTGCTCAAACCAGATGCTGCTCCTTTGGGCGATTTCTTTTTCAGACTAGCTGCTCGTGTTGGGGAGATGGAAACAACAGGTGGGCTTTTGATCTTCACTTGGAATTTCGAAGCATTAGGAGACTTGATCAATGGCTTTCTTGGTGACTTTGTAGGAGTCTTGATCAAGAACTTATGTGGAGTTTTTGAATTCACAGGTGACTTGTGTTGTGAAGAGGCACGAGTTCTTGAAATCATGGGTGACTTAGTCTTGGCAAACTTGTGGTGATGTGATGTGGGTGATGATGAGTGAAACAGGGGATTTGGAAACAGGACAGTTTTCTTCACCCATGGCCTATTTCTTGGTGAAACTCTGTTTGTTATGTATTTGCAATTTTCTTTGTCACATTCTTCATTTGTCTTGAAGTTTATCTTAGATTTAGCTCTTTGAAGAGATGGAGGGTTGGAGTCTGATCTCATGTTCTGCAGCACCACTTGCTTCTCTCTCCTCCTCCTTGCAGGCAAGTTTTCTAGTATTGGCTTTCTCTCTCTCCTTTCTGTCAGTGGCGTTTTTGGATCATCAATTGCTGGCTTTTGGGTCTTGGAAGACACTGCTTCCACTATGTTCTTTGCAAACTGAGTTGCTTGCAGTATTTCTCCCATTGTTTCTCCCAAGAGCATTGCTGGTAATGACATTTTTCTCCATTCCTCTGAATAACAGTGTGTTAGCAATGTACAGGATACATGTAGAAACAGAATTCAACAACTAACCTGAATTTACTGGGAGCTTTCCAGGAGGTGATCTTCTAAAGTTATCATTATTTAGCCTTCAAAATATTAAGAAACATATATCAGAGTGAAGTATGTTAAGCAATCATATATGAATGTCCCAAAAACGCAATCATAATGATACTTCATCAAGAAAATGAAAAGAATGTAACATCCTCAGACAGTGAAATGAAAAGACCACTTGAATTAGGCAGTTGTATTCATAGTTGGGAGAAAAAGAAGCAACCTTAGAGACTCCTGTTTACACCGGAGACTTGTCCTCAAGTAGTTTCTACCACTTCGAGGACTCAAGCTCACCCCAGATACCACCTTTTTTCCACCAGTCACTGTGTACTGGAGCTCTTGCAATCGAGCCATACACTTGTCCACCTTCAAGCCAACAAAATCACACCAATTAAACAGACAACATGGAATTCAAATGAACTCTTGTCATTTCACAACTTCCCATTTCCGAATTTGAAATTATCCTCTTTTAAGTAATAAAACCACAATTGGTTGATGCTTTCTACCCCATTCTTACTGACTTAACAAGAATATTTCTAGAAAGAAAAAGGGTGAATAATTATAATATGTCACCTTCTTAACCGTGTCTCTGAGAAGAGTTGGACTGATCGGCGGCGGCGCCGCCGCTATCTTTCTCTGTTGCTTAACTGGAGTTCTTGCAACCATTTCTCTTCAAAATTAACTGGAGTTTTTTTTCTTTTCTGTGGGTGAGAGTGTATAAATCTGACAAACTCTGCCTAGGAGATGGAGTGAAGTGAGTCAACCCGTTTAATTTGTTCGTGACCCACCTTTTTGCTGTAACGGATAGTATATCGTGTGTGTTGTTCCAACGGTCGGATTTATCGGTGGGAAAGGGAGAACGTTTTTCAACGGCTACTATCTCATTTAGTATTATTTTATTATTATTATATTAAATATAATAAAGTATATGAAAAATAATTAGAGCCTGTAATTATGTTAATAATTATTCGAATTAATTTAAATCTTTGGTTTTTTTTTGCATTTAAACCACATTATTGGTATTCAATTATTCAGTGTTAACGTATCCTTAACCTTAAAGATAAAGAATAATATAGGAGTAATTTTTATTTTTAATTTCGATTATTTTGCAGTTAAATTCTTGTGACCTAGCGTAATCGGGTTAATTAATTAAATAAATGAGACTGTTAGACAGACTATGATAAAAATTTATTAATTTTCTTACTAATGTAATACATCCAATTTTAATTTATATTTATTTTCTACTTATTATTATTATTATTATTATTATTATTATTATTGTTGTTGTTGTTGTTGTAAGCAACACAATAAATAAATTTATTTATTTAAAAAACGATTGATAATACATATTTAGATTTAATAATTTACCGCTGGAGTAGATGGGCTAGGATTAAAAGCCCACCTGGAAGCCCACTCAAAGTCTTGCAGGTCCAAATCGATTTATGTACACGGTACGCTAATGGCGATGGCGGCCGGAGGACGGAGATAAACTGCGAATTCCGAAGTCGTAAGGATGAGTCGCGGCGGGCATGGTGGCAACAGTATAAATTCAGTTTTCTATGCGGACAGGTACCATCCAATCCAAGCCGGAAGCATCGACGGAACTGACATTCTACCCCACGATCGCGGCGTCCATAGAGCTCTTCTTTGCTCCAATGCCGCCCTATGTACTTATTTCTATTTCGCCCTTTTCGATTTTATTTAGGGTTCCTCTTTGAAATGTAAACCTTCTGTGCAATTTTTTCAGATGATCCCTTTGGCGACCCAAAAGTTATTGGCGACCCTTATTGCACTCTCTTTGTCGGTCGCCTCTCTCATCTCACCACCGAAGATACTCTCCGCAAGGTACCACACAAACATACTTTAGTTGTACGTATATCGATGTACTTGAGTCAGAGTATTGCTGGGTCTGTAGTAGTTATTTTGGTATAAAACTGGTAGCAATCATGTAGATTTAAAATTTATTGCATTTCTTGTTTCGTCCGTTTGTATCAGGCTATGAGAGGATATGGAAGTCAAGAATTTGCGCTTGGTTAGGCACATAGGTAAACTTTTTATCAATATTATTAATTATTAATTTTAGTCAGTGCTTTGATTTTCCTCTCTCTTTTTCGGTTTGTGGGAGCTAGCAATTTGATGGCAAAATATTATAACTAAGCTATCTGATTCAGAGTAAAGCTCGGATGGACATTCTGATTATTATGTGATCAATAATCTGAGAGTGAATTGTTGTATGTGAAACTTGATCAACATCACCTTGCTTTTATCCTGAGAACTGCTTTAAATCTGTTTTAAGAAACCTTTTCAGGATTGTATTTCCTTTCATAACTCTAGTAGCTGAGGAGGTTTTTTACTCAGTGACAGGTGCCTCGCGTGGTTATGCATTTGTTGAGTTTGAAACGGAGAAGGAAATGCGTCGAGCATACAAGGTGAACCATGTAACTATGTTGCCAAAGATTAATTTGCTTGACTTAACATTGAAATCATAGTTGATTACAACAGGCAACATTTGATGCCTTGCTGGATTCCAAGAAGGTTAGGTAAGCCAAACTTTCCTTATTTTCTCTGTTCTTATGATCTAGGGAGGAGCTTATAATGTACCATGCTTGACAGGTGGTGGCCTGGGTGGCAAGAAGGAGTCGGGGAAACTTCGATTTGGAGGTCGAGAAAGACCATTTCGAGCTCCATTGTATGGTCTTTTTTTGTTTTTGTTTTAATATGTGTTAATGTTGGGTAAATGAACTGGGAAAAATATTTTGTGCTATAGCAACGGGGCTATTGTTGGTTCAGAAAGATACATACATAGAGAAGAAATATCTTCTTATATGTTGGCTTAAACTGTTAGTTATTTGTTTAATGAATTACTAATATACTTGTGCTCTAGTCATTCTCAAACAAGTCTACTGTTATTCTTCCCTGAAATAAACTCTAAAACTGGCGCTGGGGGTTGAATGATGATGCATATGTATTTGAAAAGATTCACTAGTAGTTGTATTACTTGCTCAGTTTAATTTGGGAGTTTGTTACTTGGGTGAAGTAAGAATGTGATGCAACGAATTGTTGGGTGAACAGGAGACCAATTCCGTTGGATGATCTGAAGAAGTTAGGCATATCACCTCCTCCGGAAGGAAGATACATGTCACGTTTTCAGGTAAGATAGTATTTGAGAGGAATGGTAGAAAACTATGAAATGCGAGGCTGGAATGGTATTGTATTGTTGTTGAATCAGGTCCCGTCGCCACCAAGGAGAAAAGAAGCAGTTCCGAAGGTGAGGAGTTGGAGCAAGAAGTGAAGATGGTGAAAGTAGGTGGAGGCAGAGTGAAGATGAGCATCGGAAGAAGCAAGATAGACGACATTCAGATAGCCATAGAAAGAGGCCATCGTCGTCTCATGTGGACAGGGAGGGAGGAGGTCATTGGCAAGAACGTGAATACGATCGTTGGACTCCTTCCTAGTATAGTTTGGTAGAACCCTCCTCTGTGTCTCATAGTCTTGCCTGTTTGATTTATCAAAATTAGAGAGGCAAGGGCAACCCACTTCCTCTACTATATGCAACACTTAAAAATTAAATTAAATTTCATATAATGTTTGAGAGTAGTTATTTCTTATTGTAAGATTCCCTCATTTCTGTGAAAATATATTGTGGGTTTTCCAAAACACTGTTGGATAAACATAATATTGTATTTGAAATGATGAAAGTGAAAATGACTATGCGTTGACGTGGTATAGAATGGTGGTGCATGGCTGCAACGTGTAATTCAAGGCTGAATATTACAATCCCAAATATTATTATTAATGTCTCTCTCCCTTCTCTTGTCCTAATTTGAAACCAAAAATGGAGTCTAAAGGTGCTCCTCTTCCCATCCTTGTATTGCTGCTCTATGCTATCCTTCTGCTGTCATCCTTTCCAGTACGCTCCGACGGTACTCTCTCTTTCCTTATCATTCAGACACATGATCCTATCATCTGTTGTAATAATTAATTAGAATGGATTGTTAATGATGGGCAGACGAGGAAGATCATCTACTCCAAGGAATCAACAGCTTCAGGCAATCATCAAGAGCTCCTGCTCTAGCCAAGCACGACAACGCCAACTGCGTGGCGGACGAAATTGCCGACAAATTAGGGGATCAAAGCTGCAGATCCTCTGCCACGCAGTCTCAGCTGCTGTCCGACTACCCCAGCGTCCTGAAGAAGTGCAAGGTGGACCCGAATGCGACAACGGAGGGGATGATCCTGCCCGTTTGCGTGCCGGATCGGGTGGCCACCCTAGTGCTAACGAACTACACGCAGTCGCAGAACTCCAGGTATCTGAATGATTCGAGGTTCACCGGAGCAGGAATTGGGACAGAGGATGATTGGACGGTGGTAGTCCTCACCACCAGCACCCCAGGAGGCAACTTCGCCAACGCAGCCTTCCGCCTTACAACCACCATCTCTTGTAGCTGCTGCTGTGTCTATGTGTTGATCTTCTTATTTCACCTAATCGTATTCCTCATGAATTAAACTAGACTTGCGCTCTGTTTATTCCGATATCACACCACTCGTTTGTTCTGTTTTGTTTTGTTTTGTTTTGGATTTAATCTACTGAAAGAAAAGGGATGTGTGTGTTCTGTATGTGCTCTCATCATTCAAATTATGATTCCTAATGTTCTTCTACACTTCTAAAATCCCAATTTATATCTAGATTCACAATTTTTTTTATCAAATTATAAAATAGCTATTCAATAACGTATGAGTTTGTACTAGTTAACGCGTTCAATTTTATAAAGTGACAAAAATCCAAACGTTAAAGCGTGACCCAGATGAATGAATGCCTTCAATACGATGGCCTTCCCACATTCGTCTTCTCACCTTCAAACAGAGCACCATACGTCGTCGTTTTAAAAACATCGAAGGGAGACTCTCACTTGCACCACAAAATCCTCTCCGCCGCCACCGCCACCACCACCACCACCACGACGTTCGCCAAACTCCCCACCTACTCAAAGGCTTGGGTAAAATGGCGGTAGATGATGGAGAAAAACCGGCGATTGAGAGAACGCCATGTACGCTCGCCTTGAGCATTTCAAAAACCACACCGAGTACGTATTTATTCTTTGTTCTAATGCCTTGAGTTAATCTAGCAAACCCTCTAATTAGGTGTGGTCTCCTTATTCATGCCATTATGCTGTATCATTTTCTGTTTTATTGGATGATGACTTAAAGTTAAAATACTATCCCATCAATAATCCCCATCTAATATCCATTCGCTCTTTCTAATACTCATTAAGCGACAGTTTGACGTTGGTGTCGGTGAGGAGGCTCTTAGAAAAGGATCTGGGCTTCCACAAATTTGCACTTGATCCTCACAAGCTATTCATTCGGCAATTCTTGAAAAGGGTAATTCAACTACTGGAAATAACTAAGCTTCTCATTATTTGTTAGGCAGAGCTTCCTTTTAAGTCCTGGGATTCATGGAACATTGTTCCGCTAAACCAGAAGTTATACTACCTATTTGAAGTTGAAAGTGTCAATTTGATATGTTTTCTTCCATTACTAGATTAAAAAATCAGTTCTTAATGATATTGAGCAAGTAAATATGATTGAGATTGATGTGAATTGTGCCTTTATGCATGCCTACCTGAAGATTCATATTACTTGAAGATAGTGGAAATAATCTCTCTTCAAAATGCTGATTCTTGTACTAACATGCAACATTGCTGCGTAGATATTGCCCAATCTCTGCATAAAATTAGTGATAATTGTAGAATCCTTAGTATCTTGTTACCCCATGCATGAACAGTAAAGATATCAGAAACACGGGTCAAGGCATTCCCAAGGCTTTTTTGTCGTAAACAATTCATCTCCCTTAATGCAACTAGTATTTAAAACAGAGAATCAATATATTTTCAATTTCCAGAAATGGTACGACAACGATGATGATTGCAAACCCACAACCGCGACTGAGAGTGTTGACCATAAAATACTAACCCAGAGAAAGGAAGATGTTTCCAGTAGAAATTCAAAGAAATTGGAACAGGAAAAGAAACGGAAAATCCCTGAGAAGCAGATTGAGGCCTCTGGCAAGAAGCAAAAACAGGAAGATACTGATTCTGATGGCGACCAAGGTACGTCAGATCTAATGTAAATGTTTTTTGGGAAGTAATATAAGTTTCAGGAAAAATTATGAGCCCCTCTAACCCCACAACCGCTCATACTTGGAACAGTCAACCTACTAATTATTTTATGACAGCTACGTTTATGGATTTGTAATTAAGTAGCATTAATAGCCTTTTATGTAATGCACATTACCCCCTCGCTTACTGATTCTCCTCACTCAAATGCAGTGCTGTATGTTCTAGTAAAAACGTGTTCCTGAACTGAATGCAGAATTTTCCCCATGGCACCCAAAATAATAATAATAATAATAATAATAATGAATTTCTAAATAAAAATACATCAAGGCATTTAGATGACATACCCATTTGCTAACAGAGCATCAATGAAATCAAGATATCTGAAATGAGTCACGTAAAATCTGCACAAGTATTGTTTGTTTATATGGCATGACACCTACATAGGCTTAGTTCTTGTTCCAATGTGTTGTGGGTTCATGAATCAGGTGATCTTATAAGCATTTGTTATACAGGTGAGAAGTGTGTTTTCAGGGGGTGCTTAGATGGATTGGTGAGAAATTTGAAAGGTATGGAGCTGAAAAACCACATTGTTGAACTAAGAAAGACTCCATTCAAGCATTTGTTCGAGGTGATCGATAATGGACTGTTGAAAGCAAGCTCCTGCAAGAGGTCGAATTCTACCATAAAAAAAATCATGAAAAGTTATGTGAGCAAAACTACATCCTTGAGTATTGGAGACCAGAAAATACAAATTACAGAGAAGTTGATTCGGCTCATTTTTGGCATAGTAGATGGAGATGTCCAAATTGATATTGGAAAGAAGGAGAGACCTGATGTGGAGTTTGTTGACAGATTGTTCCCTGAGAAAAAAACACCACACTTCAAGTTGACTAAAAATAGAATTGAAAAACAGCTAAAAGTAGAGGAAATAACGATTGCGGATTTTGCCCGTTTGGCCGTCCTCGCATATGCACTTGCTCCAACCAATGGATATAGCATTGGATGGTACTACACACAGTTTGTTGCAGATGTGGACCAAATGCAGAAGTACAATTGGAGTTTATTCATTTACGACATGCTGATGGCCGGAATCAACAAAGAACCGAAAGGCAGCATGGGTTGTGTGCTAATACTAGTTGTGAGTAATCTAATTATATAATATATATTATGTTCTATGCAATATGTTATGTTAAATCTAACCAGTGTTTTTTTTTTTTAGTTCTTACACACTTCAGTTTATAACAATTGTTATCATTATTATCATTTTTTTGGAAAATTTTTATTTAGATTTGACTAAATTATATATATTTAATTACTTCTCTTGCCTTGTAAATTAGGAGGGGTGACAATTTAGAACGAAATTAAACTTCAATTACACATTAAGTTTTAGTGTTATACAATTCTATATTCGCACAAAAAATAATTAAATAAGGAGGATGAGGGGGAGAATTGAAGATAAAAGAGGAAGAAGAATTCTCATTTCTATCTGATTACGTGGGATGTGGCAGACGTGTCCGGACACGTAGCAGTGTAAACTCTTGTATCTGACGATCACCCAATAGCACCACCGCCATGCACTCCCTCTACAAAACCAACCTTTCTTCCCCCACTCACTTGTCAAAGAATCAGTAATCGAGTTTTGTGATCAGATCAATGGCGTCCCGTCAGGAAACTCAACCCGGTAAGGAGCACGTCATGGACCCCGCTCCACGCGCCACCTCCCAAAACTATAAGCCCTCCAACAAGCTACAGGGTAAGGTGGCTCTGGTGACTGGAGGAGATTCCGGTATCGGGCGAGCGGTGGCCCACTGCTTCGTGCTGGAGGGGGCGGGGGCTGGTGGAGCGGGTCAACGGGGTGGCGCCCGGTCTCATCTGGACTCCCCTCATTCCGGCTTCCTTCACGGAGGAGGAGTGTGCTGAGTTCGGAAAGCAAGTTCCTATGAAGAGGGCGGGTCAGCCCATCGAGGTGGCCCCCTCCTACGTCTTATTGGCTGCCAATCAGGATTCCTCTTACATCACCGGCCAGGTCCTCCACCCCAATGGAGGAACAATCGTCAATGCCTAAATTACTACGTGTTTATCATGTGTGCTCTGCTCTGCTCTGTTCTGTTATGGCTAGTCTGTCCATCTATTTTGGGTTACGAATCTTGCGACTGTCTTTATCTATTTTGTAATGTAAATATACTCAAGTAAATAAGTGTTCCCATTCAAAAAAAGTATGGCTATCGACTTTTGTAACGTAAACATACCTCTAAATAAGTGTTCCCTTATCAAAAAAAGTAAATAAGTGTTCCGTTTCTCTCTCATTTCATTTCATTGCTTTACATGTTCCAATAAGGACTGACATATTAACATTGTGAATTTTCCATCCATGTAATAATACATATCATATGTCAGAACAACGATTTATTCAACGAAAATGATAGTCAAAGGAGACAACAGAAGATACGCAAAATTGAATGTTCAGAGTTGGAGAAATCCGACTAGAAAATTATTGAGGGTGCTTAGGCCTGATTTCAATGCCTTGAATAACAATGCCACTCTTCCAATTGCCACCATTGACCTCCATTAAACCCATCTCCAACTCACCATCTTCACCCCCCTTGACAAGGCACTCCCCCAGCTCAACTTCCATCCACCCATCATTTCTCTTCTTGGGGTACTCCTTGTTTTGATCCAGGGTTAGGCTCTCTTGATGATGCCTTCGAGGGTAACTTATCCGAGGGTAGAACAACCCAACACGCCTCGGTGGTAATGCCTGAAACCTCTGCCTCTCATGTTCTCCTTCCGGGTCCAAACAAACATTGCGTTTCTCAACCTCACGCCCGCTCATCCCCACACACGACTCTGCACTTTGGTGTGCAAATCCATACGATCTTGTTTTGTAAGTGAAC
The DNA here is from genome assembly GCA_023678885.1 of Pogostemon cablin. Classification (NCBI taxonomy): domain Eukaryota; kingdom Viridiplantae; phylum Streptophyta; class Magnoliopsida; order Lamiales; family Lamiaceae; genus Pogostemon; species Pogostemon cablin. The sequence goes on along the minus strand of CM042952.1, from coordinate 31,106,267 downwards.
ACCAGGTAAGCTGCATAATTAGTACCCCAAGATAGCATATTTACATCTATTTTGCCCCTTACTTCGAACCAGCATACATCAAGAAGCTCCGCCACCTCAGAGAACCTATTATCACCACATGAGGCCAGGTTAGCAAAAATCACTGCTTTGTAAATTTATATATAATCATGGGCAACATTGATGTACCTGGACTCTGGAAGATTGATCCATCGCCAATATTGAGGAGTATCTCCCCACACAATGGTCAGGTCTCTTGGAGCTAGCATGTAGCATTTCTTTCCAGTCAGTTTGTCCAACGAAAAACTCTGTTGTGTGAAGCAGGATAGATTATCAGCTTAATTAATACACTATACCAAAAGTTCTTCATTAACAAAGTGTACAATGTCATATGTAATGGGAGAGAAACAATCAAGGAAAGGTAATAAAAAACTGCATTGTGGAGTAGCAACTTGCAATTGGCACCGTAATCGAACATGAACGAAGAAAAGTGCGACAGAGGGGGTTTATAAGAACAAAAATTATTCTATGTAACGAGGAAGAATCCTTCTTTTTCCATATTACTCAAAAAAGTGGATTTGATTTTTGAGAAAAGTAACTCTGACTGCCATACTCCCACATCAGATTAATCAGTGAATACAAAACGCGAAATCAACGTCTATTCTATTCAGAACTTGAAATCCTCATAAATTCGGAACTTTATTTTTCCAAACAAAAAAAAGGCATGACTCAATTTCTCCGGAATCATGAACACTGAAAATGGAAGGTAAAAAATTTATAAAAAAAAAAAAAGAAGATTCCGTCTCCGTACCCAACTCCAGGCTCCAAGCACCCAAAAAAGGGGTTCAACAAGAATAATTCAAGGCAACCAGCGCCAACATAATTTCCGTTGTATTAAAGGTGTAGGCAAGCGTCGTAGACTTATCACATCTACACAATTTTAATCATCTTCCATTCAATAGAATAGTATATTGCATTTTTTGAAGAGGCTAATCCGATTCAATTAGGTAAAATTTTACAAAGAAGAGCAATCGTAGCAAGTAATCATGAAAGTTACTTTAACCGCCTCAAATTGAAAATAAAATGCAGAGAACAGATTAAATGAAAAACGGATACCTTGATTCCTCCATCAATGAGAATCGGACGATCACACAGGTGGAGATAAAGGTCTTTCTTCGATCGAAATTTAGAGAGCAGCGAATCGTCGCCATCGACAGAGCGGGAAATAATATCCCGATAATCGGAGGGCAAAAAGCGACTCCAAACGGCGTCTGATTGGGAAGCGGATCGGAATGTGGAGGCCACCGCCGACAGCCGGCAAGCATCCTTAGGGCTGGTGAGCGAAAGCGCTGTTGCTATGCAATCCTCCGGAAGCGCGTAGATATCACCCGAACTCTCCACCGCCATTTATTTCTTAGTTTTTGTCAAATGAAAACTTCGTGCAGTCACAGGATCACGCCACCAGTATATATAGAGACAGAAACGTGGGCCTCGTAATAGAAATTAGCAATTACTAAAATCTTTCCTTACGTTTGGAAAATAAATAATAAAATAATAGTGTTTGCCTTCCTTAATACTCCCTCCGTCCCGCACCAAGGGTGCATTTTACTTTTTGCACATAGATTAAGGAGTATTATTATTTAATGTGTAGTGTGTAGTTGTATTAGTGGGAGTGTGGACCCCATGTTTTAATTGTATTAGTGGGTGAGTGTGGGACTCATGTGTATAAAAAAGGAAAATGAACCCTTTGGGTGAGACGACCAAAATAAAAAAAATAGACACTTGATGCTGGATGGAGGGAGTACATTAATTAAGGCAAAAACTTCTACGCCCCCGGGACACACGAAGAGATACTCCGTGTCCCCATGTGAATACAATCCTCCCCCTCCAATCCTATTTAAACCTATATATTGGTAGAGGTTTAAATTGTAAAGGGACATGAAAATTCCAAAGGCGCACGAAATGTGCTCCGTGCGTTCAGGTGCATGGGAGCCTCACCCATTTTAATTAGTGTTTCAATCATATATCCTATCCTATCAATTAAAGAATGAGATCAAATTTGAGTGATGTCAATTTCATAAAGTGATTTACTTCTAGACCAAGGTTTCAAAGACCAATTTAATTTAGCAAAAGAAAAAAATAAATTAATATCTTTAATATAAAGTCAATTATTTTAAAATGAACAACAAAAAGGTGGGTTGAAAAAGGCTATTAATTGATATCGCCAGAGCATATGTCCTCTTGCCAGGATGAAGAATGTTCGAATTCCATTTATGCCCTTTACATCTCGCAAATCAAAATCGGCTGGATTCGACAACACAAATTAACGAGAGAAAAGAAGGCCATTTAGATTTTCAGAACAAAAAATTAAATAAAAAAAAACTGTTATATTAAGTAAATTAGAGACATTGTCATGATAAATAAATATTAAATGACCGAATTTATTTAAAATTAGAAAAATCTGAAGTGATAATCGGATGCTAATTCCTCTAACTTAGTGATGTTGCTCATATCTAATTCTAGCATGCATATAGGTGAGAATTATATGTTGGAATATTCATTTCTAATAACTTAAGGGTGAAGGCTGTGCTTTAATAGCAACGAAATATTCCTAAAGAAGATAAAATATAACAAGGAGATATAAAGAAGACATTGAATCCTATAAATGTTATTGTCATTTTATTCATTTCCCTCTCTATTTTTTAAATGTTTTTTTTCTGAAATTAATTTATTTCGTATCGATTCAATGTTGATTGCTTCGTTTTCTTATAAAATATTTGCCTAAAGTATAATTGTTTATTTTTTATTTCATATTATACATAGTAATTATTGTATTTATTCTACTCTCTCCCTCTATCACACTTAAATTTCATACTTTCTATTTTTATATGTTTCATATTCAATTTCACCATAATAAAACAAAATATAGCACTATAATTTTCAATTTAAGTATTTTAATTAAATTTACCACTCTCACTAAATTTATATAATATACTTTATAATTTATTTATTATCTATAAATACTATTAATTACTCTCTAAATGTCAATATTATTAATAAAAAATAATTATGTATATGTTGTAAAGGTACAAATTGATTTAAGATGGAGGTAGTATAATTTTATTAAAATATAATGCTTATGTATATAAATAACTTAATGATAAGTAACTCTTAATATTTTCACCGATTAATTTTCGATGTTACTTGTCCAATATTAATTTTATATTAATAATATTATTGATATTAAATGTAAAATTAAAAGAAAAATTAAACATTATACTTAATAGGCAAAAACTTGTGTGCATTCGGACGCACGGAATTTTTTGTTAAATTGTATACACTATAGTATAAATATGTGTACCATTTATTTTTTAAAGAAAAATAAAAATTACTATTGAAAAGTGTATACTCTTTAGAACAAAATGGTGTACCCTTATTAATTAAAATGTATACTCTTTAGAACAAAATAATGTACTCTTACTCATAATACTAAATTCTAAAAGCGCATGGTTTGTTCGGAGCACGCAAGACTAACTCTACTTAATATTATTAACTCCATAAACAGCACAATACGAACAATAGGAGTATTATATTACACGAAATAATATACATCTAGCATTTACAGGGATTGTCAATAGGAGATCTTTATATAAGATCAAATTAAGTGATGAGAAAGATTAAAAGAGAAAAGAAAGTGACTGTGTTCCCCAGTTCACATACACTACACATAGACATACATTAATACATTATTATATTTCACATTATACATATATGCATGTGTGTGTATTTGTTGTGTACTTGGATTGATGTTGATGCATTGTATGGTCAAATTGATGAATTCATAAAACGTGCCCCTTTTACTTTTTATCTTTTTATTTTTTTTAATATTTCTTTGTATTTTATTTTAATGTTTGTGGTGGTATAGGTTGAAATAATATATACACGAACAATAATAAAGTTTACTATGAATAAAAGAAATGATACTTCTTTTGCCCCAATTAAATTACACATTACACATTTCTTAAGAAAAAATTATAAGTATTTAGATGTACAGATGCATTAGTTTTTATTTTAATTAGGCAAAAGCTCTACGTCCGTCAATCCCAGAGATCTTATCGGCCGGCAAATCGGAGATGGACGACCACGGTCCCGACCTTACCAGCACCGGAGGTGTACTAATCAATGAACCCCAGAAACCGACTTTATTTTCTGACAAAATCCACCCAGCCTAAGCGATCACGACAACTTTTTGGACACGGAATTTCTATTTCCTATTTCTCCGACATTTTTTTTTTTGTATTCGCAGTCGAACCAATGGCCCTCTGTACACAAAACAGATGCGCTGACCAGACTGCGCTACACCTCGTCTCACCACCCCGGAGCATATAGATCACCCGATCGATGAAGACTCCAATCGAACTGGCCCATCCTTTTGGTCACAAGGATGCGAGATCCAATCCGAATAATCAACCGCTTTTTTGGGGCACAAGGACACGGTCGTATCCCCATGTAAACACAATTCTTCCCCTTCCTATTCTATTAAAACCTATGTATTGCTAGGGAGTTTAAATTGTAAAGGGACACAAAAATTGCAAAGGGGCACGGATCTAAATCTGTGTATCCGGACGCACAAGAGACTCACTCTTTTAATTATTAGTTCTTAAATTAAACATTACGTTTAGTGATTTGTAATTTATTATTTGAAAAATTACTCAATCACACATATTCCTCTTTAAATTTCGCGTCCTCCACCAATTTCGAAATTGTATACAATTTGTAGAAACAATTAAATTACCATTTAGAATAAATTGAATCACCCCACAAAAATAATTAAATTGTTCTTCAGAAAGGGACTTGATCATTCCTAATATCAGGTAGGATTAGTCCTGAATAGTTCTTTAATTTTTTTTCTATATCTTATACTCCCTCCGTCCCAGAACAACATATACATTTACTTTTGCACGTCGATTAAGGGATATAATATTTAAAGTGTATTATATACTTTTTTAGTTGATCTTTTACTACATTTATTTTATCTTATTGTGTTCACACATTTCTTAATTAAAACAAGATTTTTTTTCAATAGAATTTATAAAGATAAAATTTAATAGATGAAAAAATTAAAGTGGTGATATAATCTAGGAATCTAGGACTAGGAGCATTAATGGGTTGGAAAAAATTAATGTTTACATATAGTAATAGACATAGTAGCAGAGGCGGATCCAACGAAAGTACAAGGGGTACAGATGTATCCCCAAAATAAAAAATAATACATATATATATATAGTAATTAATATCCAATATTTATTAGTGGTTTAGTGGTTATGGCGCATTCTATGCGTATCCAACGTCGATGGTTCGATTTTTGGTTTCATTTATCTTTTTTACCCTTTTATTTATTATTTTTGTTGGTTTCATTTATCTTTTTTACCATTTATTTATTATTTTTATAATTTAATTTACGTTTTAATAATTTTCTTTATATGTATTTTATTATTTTTCTGTAATTTTTTTTATTATTTTATTTATCAAATATGTTTCTCTTAATATAATACTACATCTTTCTTTATTTTTTTCCATTTTAATTCGTGATGTTTTTTTATTACTTCACTCATGTGTGTATATTTTTTTTTCATTCGTTTGTTATCTAAATTTTTAGTTGCAATATTAATTTACATTCAATTCATTATTATTTTCTAAATATATATTATAAATTCATGATAATAATGTCTTAAATTACTTTTTAAAAATAAAAATTGGACGGTATCAATAATAATTGTAATTTTTTCATTTTTTTAAATAAATAGTAATATTTTTATATTTACATGTCGTATCCCCAGAATTTTTTTTCTGGATCCGCCCTGCATAGAAGAAGTTGGTACAAGTGGTATAGACTATAGAGTAGTCTTAAGCGCTAAGTAGAAAGATGAAAGCTTAGCAGTTAAGGCTTTATTGCTCATTTCGTATGGGGGTTAACTTTTGAATTGTTGTTAAATTAATTAACAGAAATCCGAGTAAGCAAACAGGATAAAGAAGCGTCTTCTAATAACAAATGGAAAACGGAAAAGCGTCAGTTCGGGGAGCGATTACTAAAATAAAGCCAAACTTTTGGATAGATTCATAAAAGTTTATTTTGTATGCGAAACACTTCAATTCCATGCCCTGGCCTTCCACGTCGGATTAGAAATAGATTTGTCGGTTTGGTGCGCTCATATACATATTCTGATATTCATAATTTTGATAAATTTTGTAAGTGTAATACTTCCTTATCGAATAATTATTTAAGACAAAATCTCGTACGAGCGGGTAATTATGAATGAGAAATATAAATAAATAAATAAAATGAAACTTAAAATAATATACTTCCTCTATTGTCAATCTATCCATTTTGCCATTTTGCATGTGGATTAAGGAGTATTATTATTTTATTTATAGTAGATAGTTGTATTAGTGGAGGGTATAAGTTCCATATTTTATTTATATTAGTGGAAGGTGTGGGTCCCATTATCCAAAAAGAGAAATGGATAGGTTAAGGATGGACGATCCAAAATGGTAAAATTGATAGATTGACTGTGGACAGAGGGAGCATAAATTATCCATTTGGGGCCTAAATTATTTTTAATATCAATTAGGTGTTTGAAATATGTTAAATATCACTTCATGAGTCGTGAATTGATCAAATAAGAGATAATATATGACAAATTCATGACTTGAATTGATAATTTTACATATTTCAGGCCCTTAATTGATAATAAAAATAATTTAGACCCCGCAGTGATAATTTATTCATTTATATTAAAAAAATTCCCAAAACATTGAAGAAAAATGATACTCCCTCCGTCTCAAGAATACATTCTTGTATTTTCTGGCACGAAGTTTAAGAAAAGTAACTTTTTGGTAGTGCGAGGTAAGAAAGAGAAAGGGTATTTTGGGTAATTGAGTAAAATAAAATGTATGATATATTTAACTTTAACTAGATTGTGTTTAAAAAGAATGTGACATTTTTGTAATATTGTAGTATTGTAAAGTTATTGATATTGTGTATTGTTTCTATTTTTAAAGGGTGAATATATTGTTGGAACGAAGGGAGTAACATTTATGATAAAACTAATTAAAAAAGTACTTTCTAAAATGATGTTATCATGAAATGTTTTCACCTAAGATTACCACTTGCTAAATAATACTCTCCTCTGGAAACAATTTCTTTTATTTCATAATAATCAACCACATATCATATATAAAATTATGCATGCCATCTCATTAAGTCTCATCATGCATATGTTAATGAGATGATTTTAGTACAACAATTAACATTCTTTAACTTGTTACGAGATTTATTCAACAGATGCATACATTGTGATTCAGTACATAGTATTTATACTATGAATATAATCCATATTAAGATATCCCAATGGAATATGGCTGATTAGCACCAAATGCAAATGGAGAGAAGCTTTCCTACAAACATTTCCAGACATGCATACGACAAAACACAACCAATTTATTATCATTTGAAGAGAGATACAAATCTTACATTTAAGGTCTTACTGGTGGAATATGTTAGGAAGAACCGCTGAAGCTTATTTCCATCCCTCTTCCACCAATTCCAGCAATCAAGCATTGGAATCCACATTCTTCTAGATCTGCAATTAGTTTATCAACAACTGTTCCTGATAACACTGTCATAAAAGTCAAGGAAACTGAGGAAAATTTTCAATATATAAATGTTTATTACGTAGCAGATAAGATCGAGAACAGAACAAGGATACGTGTAGGCAGTAGGGTGAGGACACAGCCTCCTCCACCGGCTCCAGTTAGTTTAGTCGAGAGCTTGTATTTCAGAGTAGTTTTAATCACGTTTTCGATTGTAGCATGGCTGACCCCCATACACTGGAGTAACCCCTGATTCATTTCCATCAGCTCCCCAAGTTTTTCCTCTTTCACAGTAATAGCAAGATCATCAGAGACCGGTGACTGGATGATGGAAGCGACCTCATTGCTGATGGAATCAACAGCATTGAATACAGAAGTCATGGCACTGGGATGTCTCATTGCCCTTTCTGATACACCAGCTACCAATGCCTTTGTATTTCTTCCAACTTTTGTGTTACTTATTAGCATTTTCAGAGGCATATTTGTCTTGATACGTGTCAGATCACCCGAACTAAATTTTATCATGTTCCCTGAAATAGATTTCAATAGCAGAGGGCATTAAAGTTTTATCTAGAATTATGTCTAACCCAACCCAACTAGTTCCTGGTGCAATTTAAAAGCATCACCTGGTTATCTACAATAATTAGCTCAGAGGAGTTTATCAACTTGAATGTATATCTATCCACTAATTAGAAGGAGACGTCTTTTGCAGGAGTGATATTATATAATTAACATGGTAACACATGGAGAAAACCTCTCACAGCCTAATATTTTAAGGTATGCAACAGGAAGTTAAAATTTTGCTAAAATCATTCTCTTGTCGTTTGCCCTGCCATGGTACATCTAACGAATAATATTTGTTCCAAATGAGAGATTTTTAAGTTTTTAAAGCCATAAATGTCATTTCACCCATTTTAATTTTTTTTTTCACTCATGGATCATTCATCATTTCATGCTAAGGGATTGTTACAGGTCAGGAATATGGATAAGGAGAAGTTTACATACCATAGGTGCTTACTGTGTTGTCAATCCCCGATGGCTTCCCATGAATCATCTTTTCACCTTCATAGGCCCACTTGTTTACCAGTTCTAGCTCACTGTCTCCAAACACTTGCCAACCTTGATGGCTAAAATCCAATTTCACAGAATCAGACAAAGCAAGGAGGGCAGCAGAGAGTGCCACACATAATGCAGCAGAAGAACCCAAGCCAGAGCCTAATGGCAGCTCAGAGGTCACAACAGCTTTAGCTGGTTTATAACTGATGAAGCAAATAAGAAACCAAAAATCAGATTTAGATAAAATCAGAATCATTAGGGAAGTTCAAAACACATACCCATGTATCGAAGTATAAAGCCAAAGAAAAGCTGAAACACCCGAAGCAAGTGCAATTTTAGCCTCTGGAATATTTAGTTCTTCAACTAAAGAAGCAATGGCTTTTGTGGCCTCAAACGAACATGATATAGGAGAGGAAGCAGCATGGTTGCCCTGGTCAGGCAGAACTTCCTTAATCTTTCCAACTGGCCAAGAGAATTCTAACTCCAAATCCTTGAGGTGGAGTTTTAGTGCATCATCATTCTCTATTCTCCAAAAGATATCAAAATGGAAGAGGGACGAAATATACAAATCAGAAAAACATCACAAAAGAAACATGATATCATCAAAGACATACACTGTTATTTCACCATACAGAGAATGTGCATTGCAGCTAATGGCGATTTCACAAAATTCTTTTTACTATATCTTCGTTGTGTTGGTCCATGTATAAAATTTCCACAGGAGGAAAGCAAACAAATGAAAATGCTTATGCTAAGAGTATGAACAGAGTGAAGTCATTATCATTCAGATGCACCAATTATCTGTTTTTCTCTTTATTTTTTATCACTGCCTCAAAAAATAAATAATCAAATAATCTTATACATATGCAGAAAAAGAAAATTATGAGCTCAGATATGATAGGTGCGCAGATAAAATCAATTTAAACTGATAATGGTTGCCCAAATCAATGATTAAACATATGTCAAATATATAGTATGTATCATTGGTCAAAATGAAACCCAGGGATCCTTATTATTTCTAGGAACTATCATAATTTTATACTTCGATCCCCAAAACCCGGACTAACGCCTACCAATAGTCAAAATTGCCGCCCCGGTCAGGTCAGATCCCTGAGGGCTCCCGGGTTGAATTCCATCCCAATTTGCAATCAATCCGAGGTGTATTACTATTTTGTGAGTGTAATTAACAATCCAAAAAACTCAACAGTGAGATTCATTAAATGTGATTAGACAATCAACTATTCCCCAATTACGCCAGCATAATCTCACAATAAGTATTGTCAGTCAATTCAAAACAAAATCAATGGAACCTCAATTTCGAAGATCAATCAGCTGATTAATCGAAGATGGAAATAATATGCACAATATTACGAAAAGACAAACGGAGGAATTTGTGATAAAGTACCCTCTGGAGTGGGGAATCGAAGAGAGACGTAAGTATAGAGATCGATGGCAGCGGCAACGGCGGTGGATCCGTGAACAACGGCATGTTCGCCGGCGAGTATGATTTTCCCGGGCGCTCTGGCTCTGACCTCCATTCGTGTCTATGTCGTCAGCGAACGATCTTCCCTACGGATTAAGTAGCCGTTGGGGTGTGTGTGAGAGAGATGTGCAAGGCGGGCTGGCAATGGCGAAGAAATCCATGAGGAGTCTCAACTTTGAATGATGATCCAATTTTGGCAGGCTTGATTGCAATACCTATTCTCTCACTCGCATCATTCGCGCTTGTCTTCAAACTTTTTTTCATTTTTATGAGTATTTTCATCTCAATATTACTTTCATATTTCATTCTAATCCGCGTCACAAAAATAAATGACAAACACTTGTGTAAATTAGATTTTATAAATTTTGTTGGGACCTCTGTCAATCCTATGTTTTGTTAGGGTTCAAAATTTGCCTTGTGAACCCAATTCACTGGAAATTCAAATCAAATTAGATATTAGAATTTAAATTATTTCAGGTCATGAGAAACATCATTCCCTTCTTACAAAACCAAATTCACACTTATTATTTTGTTCATTTTATAAATAAATTCACACCACAAAATAATTAAAATACTACACATAATTCCATAACACACTTTAATTTCAAAATTGTTACTCTTTTACAATTATTATTAGGTTAAAATATCAAATTATCTCTAAAAGCTAGTTAAAAAACGAGTTTTCTATAACTCCATATCACTAATTCGAACTTTATTATGGAATGGGGAAATATCTTTTACTCCTTCCGTCCACCCCCAAAGATCTCCATTTTTAGCAGTTAGAGCGTCCACACTAAATTTACTAATTTTTCCTTTTTAATAAAGGTGCTCCACACATTACTCACTATTCATTACTAATACAACTACTTAATATATACTATAAGGGAATGTTTGGTTCACTAAAATTAATAAGTGGGTTAATAAAACTTGTAAATGTGGTAAGCAATGGATGAGCATTAGAATTCTCTTAATTCCATATTAGTTTCATGGAATATTGTAACACACTTTCCCTCAAGATTGTATTTCACAGGCCCCTTACTTTTTACTAATGGGCTTAGATGAAAATTGAGCCTACATAAGTCCAAGTATATAAATTCTCTAATTTTTAGAAAAATTTTAAGGTCCAATGAGTATTATTAATTCAAAGTGAACCAAACACACCGTAATAGTAATAATAATACTTAAGGTAATGTTTGCTTTAGGATTATGTGGGGTTTAAAAACCATGAATATTGTGTTCTATGTTTGTTTTGGGTTTTGAGTATGGTAGTTTTTAACTTTATGTCAAATAAATGTATTAATTTATTTAAAAAGTTAAATGAGAGAAGAGAGATAAAGAGAGAAAGTGTATTAATTGAGGAGATAGAATGTAGTAGGTATATATAGAGGAAGTTTTTAAAATTTGAATGTTTGTTTTGAAAATCAAAACCTGAATTTGAAATCCAAAAACAAACATTGTGTTGTAGTACATGTTTAAAAGGTATATTTGGTGGGATAAAAAAATTTTTTGCCCCATAAGTTTGGTCATGTATAATTTTTGCCCCAAAAAAGATAATATTTGGGCATTTGTCCCACTATCTTCATAATTGCTCCAATGTTGCCCCATTTTCGTCGATATTTGATATTTTCACCAGAATCGATCACGTGCATGTCACGTGATCATCAGATTTGACAATTTTTGGTGGAAAAATTTTTTTTCCCCGTAAGTTTGGCCATGTACAATTTTTGCCCCAAAAAAGATAAGATTTGGGCATCTGTCCCAATATCTTTATAGTTGTGCCAATGCTGCCCCATTTTTCCTGGAATTTGATATTTTCACTAGAATCTATGGATGATCACGGTGCGGTTTGGGCGGTTTTTTGACAAAATTTAAATTGTCTTGTTATGGGCGGTTCGATTTTACGTTTAGTTTAAAATCGTGATTTTTTAATTATAATTCATCGATCGATTTTTTGTGATTTGGCGGTTTGGCGGTCGGTTTTGGCGATTTAGCAGTTTTAATAATAAGATGAAATACAACTATATAAATTATATGAAACTTAAATATAGATAAATATACATATTTCAATAAATATACTTTAGTAACCCATGATAACAATTACAATTGTATAATTTTAAACTAGACTAAAATATCAATTTCTTGATAGTAAGAACTCATTTTTTATTTTAAATTTATTATATCTCATTCTAATCATGAATTTAAATGTCTCTATAGAGTTTAAATAATAAATTATCATCAATGTTTTTTTTTTAAGTTATCATCATTTATTAGAAAATTTAATGATTATAAATTTTGACAATAGCAAAGGTTTATAAGTGTATAACAAGTTGAGATTCTAATATTTAAATTAGTTTAAATCTCATACATATAGTATACATGTAAATAATATATGTAGGCGGTGCGGTGCGGTGCAATTTTAGGAAAAAATTAAAATTGCACCGTTATGGCGGTGCAGTTTTCTCAAATAAAAATAAATCGCGGTTTATATACTTATATCGTTAGTGGCGGTGCAATTCGGTGCGATTTGAGCGATTTTGAAAAAATTATGCTCACCCCTACTAGAATCGATCACGTTCATGTCACGTGATTATCGAATTTGGCATTTCCCAATGAATTTCCTGACCTAGCGACACAGTGACATCCACATTAACAATAATAATATTTTATTGATAATTTAATTTAAAAAAATACCCTCAATATCGATGAACTCAGTTCTCACGTACCCTCCATGTGCTTCCACCATCTACGCAAACTCACTCTTCTTATCAATCAGGGATCCCCTGTGTACCCTCTTACCACCATGGAAGGCAACTGTCGGATTTTCTCCTCCAAGGGCCTACCACCAACGAACGGATCACAGTATACATGGCCTCGATCTGTACCCTCCGACAGTGCGAGCAACCACATGATATTGGAAGCTATGCAGAGGAGGATGGGGTCGTTGGCATTCTTTTAACTTCGATTCAGTCCTTCGCACCCTACTAAAGAACGGATGGTTCATTATCAGTCTCGCGATTCTAATTGTGATCTGAAGATCAATATCAAGTGCACGCATCCCCACGTGGTAGACCATGTTGCCGGCGATGCTGATTTCCATTAGGAAAACCCTAGAGAATTCAATGAATTCTTCGATCGAAAGGTTGGCGTCACGACCGGCGAGTGCTGTTTTAGCCCACTGTACTTCGTCCATGAGGTCGTCGTACGCCTCCAAAAAATGACTCTTCATTGCTAGGCATTACTCGAAGGAAGTGATGAGGGAAGGAACGTGAGCAACCATATGGTTGCATGACTCGTGAAAGAATATGGAGTGGTGACACGCATGTGATCCAGTAAATTTATCGGGAAATGCCAAATCGATAATCACGTAACACGCATGTGATCGATTCTAGTGAAAATGACAAATTTCGAGAAAAATTGGGCAACATTGGCGTAACTATAAAGATATTGAGACAAATGCCCAAATCTTATCTTTTTGGGGGCAAAAAATGTACATGACCAAACTTACGGGGCAAAAAAAAATTCCCGCTGGAAAATGCCAAATCCGATGTCACGTGACATGCACGTGATCGATTCCGATGAAAATTTCAAATTCCGGCGAAAACGAGACAATATTTGCGCAATTATAAAGTTAGTGAGACAAATGCCTAAATATTATTTTTTAGGGACAAAAATTGCATATAGTCAAACTAATATGTCAAAAAAAATTATCCCTAAAATTGGTAGTGGACGGCAGGAGCATTTTCAAAAAGAAAATTAAGGTGTGGAAGGTCAAGTGTTGATTGCTGAGTGGCAAGGCTACATCAAATGTAATTTGCACGAATAATGGAGCGCGTGGAAGACTAGCTCTCTCATGTTCAGCGTTGATCTTTGAATTCAATTTCAACTCTTTCTTTTCATACCTTTGTCTGTTTCTTATAAATTAACAAATTTGCTGGCTTACCTAATTTCCCTCGTGAAAATTGCAATTCTTTTCGTATCATAATATAAATGTTTTGAAATAAAATAAAATAGCAGAAACACTTCATATTATCCATTTATCCTTGTGTATTACTCGCTCTAAATGGTTAATTTTTTATTTTTTTTAAAGCTAAAAGAACATAAAATTAATTCAAATTGCAAGAAAAGAAAATATCGAGAAGGCATCCACACAAGACGGGCTATTGAAATAACGTGTTGCCGTAGCACTTGAATCTAGAAGCCACTTAATTTCTTAATTCATGATTAGTAATTGGTTAACGATTAATTATGTTATCTTAATAGATGCATGAGTGTATTGTTGAATGAGGAACATCCTAATAAATGAGAATAAATGTCATTGATTATATTAAAATCATACTATGGATTTCGGATTTAAAAGTTAAATTTATCCCTACACAAATCGTCAAATTTTTGTATGCCAGAATTCTAGATTCATATGGGCTTCTCTAGTGCTGATATAGATTTTGGGCCACCATTGTGTTTTGGTCCATGAGGATTTTTTGACGGCTTAAGTCCACATTAACTATGGAGTAGTTTTTTTTTTTTTTTGACAACAACCTTACTTTTATATATATATAGTTTAATATTACACAAATTATTTATCAACCATTTATTTACTTCATGTGTGAGATACATTTTAAAATTTCAATTTTCATACTAAAATTATATTTTTATTTATATTGAGTTAACGTACAATGAGAGACCTTAACAGTTAACGGTATATTTTGTAAAATATGTATTTTTTTTTAATTTTAATAGGGTTACATTTAATAAAATCAGATATACAAATAGTCGTACTATAAATTTTTTCTGATGTTAATTTTCAAATGAGTTAATCTCTTGTAAAACGGGTTTACATTATAAACCCTTTAAACCCTATGATCTCTTTTAATTTAAACACCATAACAATACATATGATACATGAATGTTAATGATATCATATTCCAACTACTTAGAAATTTATATATATTTGAGTTTGCGTTTTTTGCAATATCTTCCCCCTATCAATTGTAATTAATAACATTTAATATACTATCTAGATGATTGATTATTATATATATAACCAAGATTTGATATTTAACTCACTAACCTAATTATGATTTTATCTACTACGCTAGTTGATTAAAAATAATAGTTAAATTAAATAACTTTAATTTTAAAAAAAACTATTTAAAAATGTCCATTGTGAGCTAAAACATTGTAATTTTTTTAAAGCAATATTAACGGTAAAAATTAAACACCACCAAAACAATTAAAACTGCGGTATTCACGTAAAATGATTATTATTATAAGATGTTAGAATGAGCATAATGTAATGCAATTAGTTATGTATAACCCCTAATCATGCAAGAAAAACCGGCCAATTACCGTAGCTGCTTGATCAGCACCAATTCTGCCCGTCCATCAGTCAACCACAATGAAATATACGACTTCCTCCGTCTCGGAATAAACTTCACCGTTAATATAGACACGGAGTTTAAGAAAAGTTACTTTGTGATCAATTTTATTGACTTTTGGAAGGTAATGTAGTATTTTTAAGTAATAAATAAATTATAAAGTATGTTAGGCGTGTTACATGGGTGTGGTAAAATTGTAATTAAGATGAATTTTTAGGGGTGAGAATTGATGTGATATTTTCTTTTTTTTTGTGGTGAATTTTAATGTGGCAAGTGTGAAGTTTATTATCGGACGAAGGGAGTACTTGTTTTAATTTTTTACTTGATTTTATGGGACAATTGAACATTTAAAAAAAATTAAGAGAGATGAGGGAGTATTTAATCTGATATTTTACTTAATAAATTGAAGAAATAAAATTATAATTTTAGGTGATTCTAGGGTGCATGTTAAAATTAAAGCATACTATTGAATAGTTATTGAATTTATTTTTAATTATTTTATTTTATTTAATGATGAAAATTTATTAAAATAATAATTTAACAATTTAAATTATCCCACCCTTATAATACTGTTACTTAGACTCTAAAATTTAATATCCGTACGAAAATTTCAATTTAAGAGGCGTTGTAAGTACAAAAAGGAAAGTGACATTTAACGAAGACTCGATTTTCTCTTTTTTTTTTTATGCCGCAAAAGTCAATCACTTTTACGTGTAATTTACCAAGTTTGCTTGCTTTAAAAATGACGACTTTCTAAAATTCTCGACGACTATATATTTAATTCATTCCATTACATCTATCGGATTTATTTATTAATTAACTAATTAAAAAGAAAAGTTTTGTGAGGATTAATAGGTTTACATAAATATATTTGATTTATCTAAATATTAAATGGAGTATAATATTTCTTAGAAATTGGAATTAAAAGTAAAAATATCATTACTTTGCCTAGTCAACATAAGTTATGAAGTATATTGTGAATATATATTACATAAATAAAGAATGTACCATTATAAAATTTATTTTATCAATAAAAAAATATACATAACAAAAATTTATGTGAAATGAATAAGACGTGGTATTTTTTTTCAATAATATGTTATATCAAAATTATAAAAATATTTAATAATCCAATTAATCAATTCATTTTTATGAATGATTTGTAGGACAAAAATGAAGTAATATTAATATTTTAATGAAAATTTATATTGATAAAAGAAAAAATAATGTTTAAATGCACGATTTCACACGAGCTTGTTTGAGTTTGATAGGTATTAAATGATCAACTCATTTAATAGTTTAAACTTGTAAATAGAAGGATCATTAAATATTTAATTAATTTACTTTAATTTGTTTTAGTTAGATGGATGTTAAATGATAACATAATCTAATAAAAGTTTAAGCTTATAGAGCTCTGCACATGAAATTTTTTTATAAATGATTGGTGGTTCGATTCTTGGATGTAGTTTTTGATAAATGAGTGACGGTTAATTAGATTCGAACTTTGAACATTTATTAAATTTTTACTCTGATAGGATTTAAAAGTTTAATTAAGTTTGTAGATGGATAATTATTTAATATTCAATTAATTACATGAGAGAGTATTTCATGTCTGCACGTTAAAATCGAATATGTAATTATGTATACACCATCTTTGTTGTTAAATTATAGATCAATAATTAATTCCTATACCAACTCAATGATATTAGCCTGTACTTTGGCATATCCAGTACATAATTTATACACTTAATTTCTCATTTTCTTTTACTTATTTATTTTTTAAAAGAATAATAATTAATTAAATAATAACCCATAATCTACTTTAAAAAATGAAAAAAAAGGTAGGAAATAAATTCATTTAAACCCTATCATGATAAATTGAAATCTAAACGTTAAAGTGAACGTATGATCTTTTTCAATTAAGTCTCTTTATTTCTTTTTCTTTATAAAAACCGTCATAATCTCTTCCGTTATAAAACCATCATAATTCCTTCCAATAAGAGAGAATAGAGAACTATATGCGACTTGGAGGTCATAACTAATGGAATCTTTATATACTAGTTAACTAGGTCACTCATAATCATCTAAAGTATAACCTATATCATTAACATTATAGTACATGAACTTTTAATTTTAATTGAATCACTTGTAAAATAATATGATTGTATAATAATATAATGCCCAATTAGATTTTATTAGAAATAAAAATTTCCTTAAAAAAAAAAACGTATCAAAGCAACATGCTTAGATGATCATTAATTTTACTTATCATTACAATTTTATGGAGTGAAAACAAACTTTAGTGAATAAAGTACAAACTTGTAATATAAGTACTCTCTCTATGCTTTCAAATGTTACATTTCCCTCTAATAAATTGGAACTCTTGAAAGTGGACGGAGGGAGTATATAATAATTTGGGTTAAATTAACATAGTATTTGTTTTAATAAATATAAATTAATTTTTATAAAAAAATTGAGTAATATTTGAGAGTTCAAATTAATATGATCTTTTGCATTTTTATTATATAAAATAAGTTTAAAATAAAATATGTTGGGTACAACAAATGTATCCTTTGCCTGTGCATATACGTAGGGATGTCAATTTTATCCGCATGGTCGGGTTATCCGCGAGTACCCAAGGTGGTGGATACGGGTAGGGTAGGCTTTATCAGGTAACGGGTAGGGTAATACCCGAACCCAATAAAATTTTTGCGGGTAAGAGTAGGGTACGGGTTCGCCTTTTGTACCCATTTACCCGACCCGATACCCGATCCGTTTACCCGATACTATATATTATACATATTATATTTATATAATACTATATATAATACTATTATGTTATACATTTTTATTTACACTACATATTTATATATTCATATTTACATTATTTAATCTTTAATTAATTATGCCCAAGTAATAAATTTATTTATATTATAATATTATATATTTCTAATTAAGTATGTATATATATATTTATATTCCTACTTTCAAAAATTATATATACTATATTATATTATTTAATTTTTAAATTACGTATTTACATCATTTATTTAGTTTTTAATTAATAATATTTAAGTACATTATTTAATTCCAAATTTATATTTATACTTAAAAAAAACTTTTTAATTTCAATACGGGTAGGATTGATCAAGTTTGAGAAACGACGGATATTCATATAATATTTTATAATAATTGCGGGTACCCATTTACCTGTGGATTATCCGCATACCCGACGGGTATACCCATACCCTACCCGATGTTCAATTTTAAGGTAATAGAGTAGGGTAAGGATAGGGTAAATAAGGTAGCGGGCAGTATGTGGATTTGTCCAACTCGTACCCTACCCTACCCGTTTACATCCTTACATATAAGAAGTTCACCAGAAAAATTAATTATTTTTAATTACACTAATCCTGGAACTGATTCACGTCTAATTCGTGAACTCTATATAAATTATATGAGAGGGAATAGGGTCCAACCGGTTGTATTGGTACATGGTCCTCACTATTCTTAATTAATTCTTGCTCCTTTATTAATGTTGTTTTATATTTTATTTTTAAATTTATTTTATTTTAATTATTATTATACCCTAAACCCTAGGGGATAAGTTATACCCTAAACCACAAGAGTAAAATTACAATTATAATCTAAATCCTAGGGATAAATTATACCCTAAACAATAAGAGTAAAATTGCAATTATATTAAATAAATAAAAAACAAAAAAATAAAAATAAAATGCAACAGTTTTTTTTTTTTTTAAAAAAAGAAAAACACATCCTAAAGGTGAAGGAAAGAGGTTTTACGAGGTTGTACCAAAATGGAGATTGTATCCAAGTTTTTGTCAAATTATATTAATTGATTTTTTGTTAATTACTAAATTGATAATTAACTAGATTCTTGCTTATTATAATTATGTCTGACAACCATTGATGAAGACTAAGTAAACTGCATGCTGTTTTTTTTAATATATATATATATATATATATATATATATATATATATATATATATATATATATATATATATTTCTTTTATCAATATAAAATAGGAAATCAAAATTTACAACCCTTTCCCTCCTTATATTAAGAAAATAAATGTTGGTGATAGTTGGTAGCCATTGATTTTAGTTGGGTATGAGAAAGAAATTAAGTCAATTAATCCAATTCCATTACGTACAAATTAAATTTATTAAATATGCTGAAAAAAAATATAAATTGAATTATTTATTAATATTTTTAGTTTGTATCAACCTTATATTTTGTTTGATATTGTCCCATAATTATAAAGTGAATTTGATATTTAAAAAAAAAGCCATTTTTTAACATATAAAGAGATAAATATTTTAATTGTTTATGCATGTCTTCCCTAACTATATCCAGGAAATTTCATGAGTGAACTAATTACTGGGTCATCAAGTTATGAAAATTGACATTTTAGTGCAAAATTAAGTAACATATACATTTTTAATTAAAATCATATTCACTAGTGGATTTGTTTGACATTTAATACATTACGTGTACATTTTAGTGCAAAATTAAGTAACATATACGTTTTTAATTAAAATCATATTCACTAGTGGATTTGTTTGACATTTAATACATTAGGGAAGATATAATAAGTTAGAGTACTCAGATTAACTGATTAGGTAATAATTACAACGGGCAATGTGAAATGTGAAATACATTTTATGATGAGTGAATAATTTTAATAAAATTTTGATGTGTTAATGTGCACGTGAATTTAAATAGAAATATATGTTGAGCTTAATGAACATCGCCAATTCAAACTAAAAAAAAAGTCAAATCTGCAAGTGTTAGTGTGATAAGATCAGATTTTGTGGAAATCACGATAATAATGAAGTGATCAGAATACTTCTATTTATTTACGATACAACAAAAATCTCACAATTAAAGAGAGGATTATAACAAATAAAATATATTTAAAATACATGATTAAAAATATATATTAAAAATACATAATTAAGAAAATATGAATTTGTATCCTTATTATCCCGTCAAGCAATGGTCATTTAACCGCTAGTACTAGACAAACTTCGACAATGATAAAGCGTAAGAATGCTAAATTGTTCTAATTGTCTGCATATTAATCGGAATATAGAGCTACTCTATTATAAAATAGATATATTTGAAACGAGGTGAGTTGGTTATTATAAAAATATGTTAGATATATAAATAAAATATATGTAACAATAATAAATTATATTATAACACTATAAAATTATAATTTAGAGTATATTATATATATGCACAAATGTAATATTAATATAACTACCTAATTCATTAATCAGTGATAATTTTAAGGCAAAAGTATTATACGTGTCATATATATAGACATATACTCAATGCTTTAAATTTAGAATTTAAATTTGCTCATAAAATTTAAGAATAGGCCTCAAGAGCATTATTATTTAAAGCCTATATCATTTTAAGTTTGTGTGTTGGAAGACTAAGTATATTATGAGATGATGTTTATATGAGATGCATAAAAAAATATTATAATTTTAAAATTAATAACATCGTTTTTTAACACGTAATATATTTTATACATTTTTTATTATCTAAAAATGTTATATTATACTTAAAAATTAATAAAATTAGTCATTTATTATTATTATTATTATTATTATTATTTTAATAACGAGAACTTTATTATGTGACAGATGGTTACTTATTAAAAAAGAAAATCAGGTTTGGTTAGCTTATCACATGTGGAAAATTGACTCTATATGGTTAATTGGCCTAATCCAGCATTTTTAAAGACAAAATAGACTTTTTCTTTGTCCATCATCTAACTTATCTAATTAATTAGGATTAGGAATTTAGGATTCATTTAAATACAACATTAAAATAAGTTGATTGAGTTTTTAAATTGAAAGAAATAGGTATTATTGAAAATTAATATTACTTCTACTATACAGTCTATACTCTACCAGTAACTACCTAATTACAAGCTGTGATTAAAAAAAAAAACTTAGTAAGGGATTATTATATTTTATGGAATAAATAAATAATAAAATATATTATGTGTATTAGATAGGAGAAATTTTATTTTATTTTATAAAAAAAATATGTAGTACGATTAAGTATGAGTATTTTGATTTTTTATATTTTTAGGATGTGAAAACTTATACTATGGATGATCCAAAATAAAATGAAAATGGTGAGAACTAGCAAAACAACTTTTAAATAAATGAATGAAACCTGACCTCATTAATCAATAAAAATTATTTAACAACAGCATTAATTAATAATTGGTTATTAATATTATACTGTAACGCCGTCACTCACGGTGGTTGCCATATAAAAAGAGTCGGTAGTAAATATTCGCATTTACCGTTGAATTTTTACCTGATTCCGTTCTCGTGAAACTAGTGTTTATTGACGAAGTTTCTTAGTTCCAGCAGTTAAATAAAAAAAAAAACAAACAAACAAACAAAAACATGATTAATTTATTTTTTCTTAATCTGGCGTTGACCCAACAAACAACTGCCAAACTCCAACACGCTCTTACAAGCGTACATTTGTACAGAGTTTAAACTACGAAAACGAGCGAATGATTGCTGCTTTCAACGACTTTTGGACCACTTTCTATATTATATTGATCATAAATCTATTGATGTAGGAGATGACACCCTTCCCCTCTCTCTCTATCTCTAACCTGTATTTGAGTTGGCCAACTCTTTCTCTCTCTCTTCACATCTCAGCCATATATATATGTTCGAGAATCCGCATTCTGATCACTATTCTACTGACCCACTAATATCTCTGTTTTCTGATTGGGCCAGGAGAGGTTGATCGTAGCAGAAATTAATAATGTTTTTTAAGGATTCTGCAGTAGGGATTGTTTTGTTGGTGATTGGGTTTGGGTTTTGGATTAATGTTGAGAGCGGTGAAGCCCAAGGGCTTTTCGGATTCGATATCCACCACAGGTATTCCGACACCGTTAAGGAATTCATCGACTTGGATGGGTTGCCGGAAAAGGGTAGCCTGGACTACTACGCCGCCATGGCCCACCGTGATCACTTGTCCAAGTCCCGCCGCCTCGCCACCACTCCCGCCTCCAGTCCTTTCCTCACTTTCTTCGGTAGCAACGCCACTTACCGTCTCTCCTCTCTTGGATTGTGAGTTCTTATGCATTTATTCCTCTCTTATTTTTAATACTCTAATTTACTCTTAATTAATCTCAGTTCATCGAATTTGAATTGTGATGATGTGTGAACTGTGAAGTGGTTTTCTTGCACAATTAGCGGAGTAATTAAGGATTAGTCTTGTCTTAGTGGTCAACTGAAAATGGGAGGAGAGAGAAAGTAGAAGTCTTCTTGCCAACAATAAATTTCTTTCTACCCCCTCTCTCTCTCTCTCTCTCTCTCTCTCTCTCTCTTACAACCTGAGGGAATTTTGTTTCTTTTGTATTGTATTAATGAGCTAAGAAAGTTTTATATGTCAAATTAATTAGAGTTGGCAAAGTAACTCTTATTCTAACTAGTTATTGACTGACTATATCATATTCTTAGTAGTAATTAATTATCTCAATTGTAACTAGATAACAACTTGCATCCCTAAGATCAATGTCATGTGTCTGAATATCTGATAATAATTAAGAATCAAACTAAATCAGCATTTTATGAATGGATTTGAGAGGATTAAGGTGGTAGCTAGGTACTAAGTAACAAGGGGGCAGCTTAAATTTGTGTGTTTTTGAATCCAACTTTTGGATAAGGTTGATCAACAACGTGTACATGTACAAAAAATGTAGATTATATATCTTGGATTCCCATGTTTGAACATAATGTTTGGTGTGGCAGCTTGCACTACTCCATAGTGTCTGTTGGTGCCCCTGCAGTAACATTTCTAGTAGCCCTCGACACCGGCAGTGACCTCTTCTGGCTACCGTGTCAATGCACGAACTGCGCTCGTACATGGAACACGAGCTCAGGGGTATGTTCACTACCAATGACCCTATCTATACTCGTTTCTCATTAGTACATCTACTTATTTTCATCGATTGTTGATGAGGACAGAGCACGCGTCTGAACATGTATAGCCCTGGTAACTCGTCGACCAGCTCGCTAGTTTCATGCAATAGCACCTCATGTGGGGCTAGAAGACAATGCTCGGTTAGGTTAGACGCTTGTGCTTATCAAGAAGTGTACCTTTCTAGCAATACCTCGAGCACAGGGGTATTAGTCGACGACGTTTTGCACTTGGGAACGGATACCACACCACAGGACCGTGTTAATGCTCCTATTACATTAGGGTACATGACTCCTTCCTTAGTTTAAATGTGTCTTCTTTTGCTGTATGATTATAAAGACTTGATGAGTTCCTTTGATTTCAGATGTGGAATAGTTCAGACCGGAGATTTCTTGGACGGGGCTGCTATAAATGGTCTTTTTGGACTTGGGATGGACGAGGTTTCGGTCCCCAGCACCTTAGCTGCCAAAGGGCTTGCAGCAAATTCTTTCTCCATGTGTTTTGGTAGTGATGGAATTGGAAGAATTGAGTTTGGTGATAAAGGATCTCCGACACAGAAAGTTACTCCGATCAACGTTGAACAAAGACAGTAAGTAGTTCATGATACGGAATATATGAGCTCAGTTTACATCTTTGACTAACATCAGTGCATTTCTTTTGTTAGCCCTACTTACAATGTCACTGTGACACAAATAGCTTTGGAGAGAAATGTCACTGATATTGAGTTCACCGTGATCTTCGACTCTGGCACCTCTTTTACATACTTGAACGACCCGTCTTACTCAATCATCACGGATGTTGTAAGTTAAAACAACACCATCAATCATCATTTTAATGCCAACATGTGTGTCTGAAATTTTCTTGTTTTGCAGTTCAATGCCCTTGTCACTGAACCGCGTTACCAACCTCCAACGAGGATTATTTTCGACTATTGCTATGAACTCGGGTCGGTTCAATATGACAGGAAAATCTCTTGGTACATGTTTGATCATTTTAAACTGCTGTGGCTCATTACTTCCTTTCCCTACAGTGCAAATCAACAAAGTTACTCAGTTCCAGATCTTAACTTTACGATGAAAGGTGGACAACATTTCTTCATCAATGCACCCACAATCGTTATTCCACGTCAGGTGAGAAATAATATCAGTAGATCTCAATGCACAAAAACTCCATATAAATACATGCTAGCTTAAGTTGAGTTCATCTGCTGTAGGGTGGTGGCTTTGCGTATTGTTTGGCGATCGTCAAAAGTGAGGATATCGACATCATTGGACGTGAGTACACATACTTACACGAACTAGTTACTCGTTTTTACTAGAATCACTGACCACACACATTTGCTTGAATATTTTAACAGAAAACTTCATGACTGGATACCGGCTAACCTTTGATCGTGATGAGATGGTTTTGGGTTGGGAAGAATCCACTTGTAAGTTTGTTTGTTCTGTCTTTTTTTCCCACTTTTGTGTCTGCATGAAACCTGCAATGCAATAAGCTCATGTTGATCATCTCAGGCTATGATTCCATTAGTGGATCAAACACTCTACCTATAAACAAGACCGGCCCTGCAGTAGCTCCTTCGCCTTCAATTTTGAACCCGGAAGCCACGCCTGGGAATACAAGTCGCCCTCCCTTTTCGTCTCGTCTACCGCCTCCATTGCCAACAACGCCGACAGCTTCACTCCCTGGGTCAGATGCTGCTTCTTTGGATTTTATGACTAGCACACTTCTGATGGTCCTAGTTTCCATTCTCTTCCACTTCATCATTCTTTCTTCATGAGATCTTCATGCAAATATTACTTGTAATCTTTTGAAATATACCACAGGCCATTTTGCAGTTATTATTTTTTGTTTACATTAATTATTCTGAATTAGTCATGTATATACACATGGTGATTATTGGTGTATACAACAGGGATGATAATATCATAATGGTGCTCATATAGCATTCTTGTTTTCTTGGAACTATTTGTATTGCTTCAAACCTTGTACAGCACATTCGTGCAACCTAGTATTACTTTGCTTATTCTAAGAACATATTTCAGTTTTTTTTTTTAAATTTGTTGCATTGATCCTTTACTATATTAACAGAAGCGCAAAATATTTCTAAAATACCCTTGAACCAAAAATTAAAAAAATTGGAAAAAAAAATCCAAAATAATTGGAAAAAGTAGGAATATATTAGCAATTTTAAAAAAAAAGTAAATAAAGTTTAAAGTTATTAGAATTGTAAAAAACAGGTAATAAAATATTATATATTTTTACTATTAATGGAATGAGTAAAAATATCGAACCAACCCAAAATGAATACTATTAATTTTAAAAAAAAATAAAGAATAAATCTATGTAGAAGTAATGCCCTGATCATTTAAAAAAGTTTTGATATACATTTTCATGATTTGATTATACAATGAGCGAAAGAGACTTTTTTTAAACAAAATAATACATGCTCAAATATCATCCAAATCTAGTGCATCAAGGATGTACAAATATGGTACAGTGGGTCTATGTTCAACGGGTTCATCAGGATTATCCTTGTTTTCCTTGTTTCCGAGACATTTCCAACCTAAATGCTTGATGTACACTTGATCAAATGCAGTGATATTCAACCCCGATGCAAGAAACAGTTCTACCTCTTCAACAAACCTTTCTGTTCTACCTCTTAGAAAAGGTCTAACTGCATTAGATACCGACACTTTGAACTCTTCTCGCATCCTCTCCGTTGCAATTTTCGGCTCTTTTGACCAATTCCTGCATCAGTGGGTCACGAAGTTAAGTTACCTAAGTTACCGTAATCCTACAGTGAGCATCACTTGAAATCAACTCACATAATTGTCGGGTTAAAAAAAATGCTTATTCAAACTGCTCAGTAAGTTACATTTGATTCGTTTGAACACTTCGTCCAAGCGTGTATTACCTTCTCAACGAGTCAATCACACCAAGTATGTGATGCATGATGATGTCTACATCCTCCTCCTGCATATGGAAGTTAGCAAATATGTAAGCAATAACACGTCTTGGCTGCTAAAAGTGCATATATGCCAACACATACTGAGCAGCAGTAACCAGGACAGAACTTTCCTTATTTCAGTTATTAGTCATGGTAATACTCGATCAATCTAGATGACTCTACACTCGAGCACTAGAGTAGCTAGAAGAAACTATGCAAAATGAGGGCAAAATTATGGTGGCTGGAAGTAATAGATGCCACAGATCAGCTGATTATTCCTTCCTAATCTCTGCAAATAAAAAAAGTATAGTATTTCTAATCTAAGGATGAGAATATCAGGTCTTTGCCAACTCATAGCTTTCAAATTCAACCATTTCAATAACAGCAAATAAAATGATGAACTTATCCAATTAGGTACTATGGATTGAACAAATAAAAAATTGGAGACAAACTGTTGAAAACCTGCAATACTGCCTGAATTTCCCTCCTCAACCAGTCAGGCAGTGACTGATTCTGCTGAAGAAACTTGCGGAGCTTCCAATAACGTGGCACATGTAGTTTATCAGCAAGATCACCTTTGAACACGTCATAAAAAGAAGTGTTAAATTTTTGTTCATAATTGCCGATTAATCTTAATTAATATCATGATTTCTTATATTCAGAGCAAATATAACCTGGATTAAAGTAATAGCATTTCAGTCTATATCTATGAGCTTCAGAGAAGAATTCACTGCAAAAAAAAAAACAAAAGCACACTTCAATATTTTGTAATCCAATAAATTAAAAGGAAACTTATTGAAAAGATCTCCAAAGCATGAACTGAAACTACAAAAATGCACAATACCTATTTCCCAAACTTTTACCAATATAATGCTCTTGAAAAGAATATCCATCATATCCGCATAAAATGGAAAAATTCTCTCTCTGTAGTAAGATACAAGAGAGAGAAAAAATTTAGTACCTGTGAGAAAGGAACTGAGCAAATAAGAGTAAGTAGTCCTTGGTATTCAATTAAAAGATAAAATCCCTATGCATTGCAAATTCATAGTTCTGAACAGTACATCCTTACTTTTTTCAAACAAAATTAACCTAGTGTGATAGGCATGCAGGCCCGCCCATAAGAATAGAGATGCACAAAGTAAGAATGGAAACCGAGTCATGAAAAGGTAGCCGACAACTCAGGAAAGTCATGTTTTACGTTTTCAATTTAACTCTGTATGTATTGCACTCATGATAATTTGCCATTTCATTATTTCAAAGAAAATAAACCTCCAGCTCCCATTTACTTGAAGCAATGAAAAATATCAGAGCATAAACAAGATCTAATAGATTACCTACTTACCAATATAAGATCTTATCCCATTAAAACCACACACACAAAAATAATAATAATAATAACTTCCATGAAATTATTTGTTAAACCCAATATCATAAACGAGGATTATTGACAGTCAATTCTTCTAAACACAAAAGTAAAGAGTGTAACATAATTTTTTAAAGATATCACAGCCACTGTCATAATAATTCTCCACATTACACCATTAAAGTCACAGAGTGAAGTAACACATTAATATTCATGATCACCTTAAATTACCATTGAATTAAAATTAATATATGAAACCAAACCCTAAAACCCTAAACCCTAAATCAAAAGAAAAGGCTGACCTTGCACAGAGGACAATTCACTGATGAAGATGCACGAGACTGCCCACGTGAAATTATATTGATCCATTTTACAATGCACTGGTAACAGAATTTATCTGCAGATATAGGAAAAGAATCAATGGCTACCTAGATACTGAAGTTCATAATACATCCATCCAGTACGATGTAAAGTTTGACCTAAGGTCGTGAAGGAATTCAGTTCTGAAAAAAAAAAAAAGTAGTAAATCATATATGAAGCTGTTCAATATCAATTTGCTAGAATTGCACTTTGAAAAGCACTACTGAGCAATTTAATAGAGTGAAGCACCGTCAATCTTAGAGAAAATAAACTCTATAGGAAATAAAAATTCCCAAAATTACATCCAAGAATTCTGCAAATATGCAAAACTTGAGGCGTAAAATAGTCAAGGAAAAAAAAAGGAAACAAAAGCACAACAACGCCATAAAGAAACACAGTCGAATCGATCCGAATTAAAATAATCATGTGTTGGTAGGATAGAAACGTACGGAAGCATTGATCCAAGTATGATCCCTGACTGAAGGGCGCCAGACAAATTGGACAGGGGTTTGGGTCAGAAGATGATGCATTCGATGTTCCGTCATCGGCCATATCACCGGCTGAGGGAGAGATGATGGCGACGGTGTGCGGTGGTAGGGCTTTTAGCCATATATGTATCGTATTCTAATTTTTTAATTTTTTTTATATTATTACTTCCTTAACCTTTTTTTTTTTTACTTATTTTTTTATTTATGAAAGCTACTTCTTTAACTTTTTTGTATGATTTCTAATCTGTCGGTCGTAATTAAGCGAACCATCCTGTAGTATTAATAATTAATAACCTCTTTTTTTTTAAAAAAAATTGAATTAGAAAACTAAATTGAGTGAGGCTTGTGTGTTCTCGGGCGCACGGGAATACATTCCGTGTGCCTTTAGAAATTTAGTATTATTGGTAAGGGTACATTACTTTGGTTTAAAAGGTATACTCCCTCCGTCCCAGAAAAGATGACACACTTTTCATTTTGGGTTGTCCCACAAAAGTTTACACATTCCTAAAAAAATCAAACACAATCACCCTTCTCCACACATTTTATTTACAAAAAAATCACACATAACAACTTTATTATTTATTTATTACTCAAAAATACCATAATACCCCTAAAAGTCACCACTTTATTAATCTCCGTGCCAGGAAAGGGGTGCAATCTTTCCTGGGACGGAGAGAGTACATTTTAATTAATAAAAGGTACATCATTTTATTCTATAGGGTATACACTTTTCATTAATATTTTTTTTTCTTTAGAAAATAAAGGGTACACATTTTTATTCTAAATGGTATACAATTTAACACAAAATTCTAAAGGCGCACGGAGTGTTGTCTATGCGCCCAGATACACACAATAATTTTCTTTAGAAAATAAAGGGTACACATCTTTATACTAAAGAGTATACAATTTAACTCAAAATTCTAAAGACACACGAAATGTGGTCCGTGCGTTCGGGTGCACACAAGTTTTTGCATCATTTACTGCTATTATTTATTAACGATCTAATCTAATTTAAGGGTGGTTCTAATTACCCCTTACACTTATTTCCACAATTACCATTCCCGTTACATATTTATCTTCATTATAAATATATATATCATGTCGATTATTAACCTAAAAAATTATCATAAATTCAAATATACACCCTCACCAAACATACACTAATCTACCGGTAAAAATAATTGGGGGGAAGAATAGTGCTTATTATTACTAGAACTAGAATATAGTTGTAATAATTTTTTAAAATAAGCTTTGCTGATCAACACTTGATTTTAACAAAATAAATAAATAAAAATACTCCCTCTAATTCATAAAAATTTTCACTTTTTTACTTTACACATAAATAGATAAATAAATAAATAATGAAATAAGTTAGGTGAATTAAATAAAATGATTTTTTTTATAAAAAAAAAGTGTATTTGGATGAATGATGTAATCTTAAAGATTTTAGTGCTTTAATAATGATTAACCTCACCCTAAACCCTAAATTCCGAAAAAGAAAATAATCAAAGAGCAAAGAGGAGCTGGATAATCACATAATAACGACATTGTAGATGTAGATGTAGATGCACAATAGCACTATACATGTATTCCATTTCAAACAAAAAACACCAACACTGAGTCCTCCACAACCACAAATCAAGAAAGAATGATGAAAGAACTATGAATACAACAGCACAATGTTTCAATCACTAAAGATTTAAAGAATAAAACAATTATAAGAATCATTAACACACTCAAACCAAATGACATCAAAATCCAATCAGCACAAATGATGAAAGAAAATGATTACCTTTGATTAATGACTAACAACCTATGGAGTATGAAGATACAGAGCAGCAGATGTTTTCAGCTGCTATCTATTATAAAGAATTTAAGCCTATATGATAACAAAAACATCAAAACACCAACTTATTCTCTCTCAACACATTCATATCAATCAAAAACTCTTCTCTTGCTCCTCCCACCCTTGTTAATTGACCTAACCCATGTCCGAAAATGCTGAAAATAATCCCTCTTCAAAATTAACCCTACCAAAAAAGCACAGCAGCAGAACCCTAAAATCCAATCCTTGGCCCCCTTTTTCCACCCCTCCACAGAAAGCCCAAATAACAATAACCCTAAACCCCCCAACAAGGCATCTCCATCCAATACCAGTTCTTTACCCAACACGAACCACAATCCCACGCCGCAAATTACCAAAATACCCACAATTCCCAATTTACTTCTCCTCCTCCCCCTCCACCCATCGAACCCGCCCCGGCCGGATCCATTCCAGAAGCCGTTCCCACCTCCATTTCCGGCTCCGAATTCCCTCAACAACAATTCCAAAGGCTCGGGCAAGAGCCGAAGACGTGAAGCGATAATGTAAGCAGATTCTAAAACGATTTTACCAGATTTCGCGATCCCAAACCGGTTTCTTCTGTTTGCAGCGCAGAGAATCGCAATACCGCGTCGAATAGTGCGATGGTTGATAGGAGAAAACGAGTTTCGAGAAATGCCTCTGTTAACATTTGACGTAAGGGGGAAGGAGGGATCTGAAACGAGACGAAGGGGTGTCGACATCTTCGCTCCAGCGCCAGTGGTCTGGCAACTCGCAAAAGCGACTGGCCTAGAAAAGAGACCGTTGTTGGGTAGTGCCCCATTTTGAAAATTTCAACGTACTATTTTATGTGGACAAACCTATCCTTTATCGCGGGCCATGGCGGAAATATGCCTATTTGACCGCTCTCACTCCTAATTCGATCTAACTAGTTCTTCATCCGTGGAACCGAAATGTCCCGATTTCGTTATTTTAGTCTATCTCAATACATACAAAATGCTGTACATACATTTTTTAAATGAAACTCACATAAATCAATTCATATATATCTATGTAGCCCACACTTTGCCCACATTAAAATTTATCTTAATCTACATATAAAAAGCAAATGAACTTGTTGAAATGAGACAACATTAAAATTTATCTATATCTACATACAAAAAGCAAACAAACACGTTGCAGTGGGATGGACGGAGTAGTTAATACTTCCGCCATCCCTCCATATTTTCATCCATTAAAATTCGACATGAAAATAACAAAATGAATACATTGACGATAGACGAATGACAACCTGAACAAGCGAATTAAAAAAGTTTGATAGCATACAATTACACGGATGTATGTCCATTATAAATTTATTTATAATAAGGAGCTCAATGATTAAAAGAAGCTATATATTCAACTTGTATAATCGGTAATGCGTGTATGTATATCTATTATATCAACTTACAAATATAAGTGAATTCCAAAAATCAAGAAGAAAATGTGGCAATGAGTAGGCTCACAACCATGAAAACAATGTAAAGGGCAACAAGGCAGAATCCCCAGAATCTAGGAACTCGAAATCGATTCCACGTCACCACCAACAAAGACCCCATCAAGCTCATCAGTAAGAACACAAATGCAACTACTATACTTGTGTGGAAGTGAAGCTTGTAAGCTTCAGGATAGACATTAGCAGTCTGTATCACCAACCCCGTCCCGAGTCCGAATAGCATGTTGAACATGGGCCCTGCGAAGCACCCGGCCATAGCCATGGCAGGATGCCCCGCTTTAGCAACCGACACATCAGCAACGAGGTCTCCCACTGAATTCCCCCAAGCAAGAACTGTTAATCCAAGAAGTGAAGCAGGCAGCCGCAAAAGCATGCCTAGAGCAGCAAGGCAGTTGAGCAGTTCACCAGCTATGGTGGAAATCCAAAACACACTCATGATAAATGCGATGATAACAGTTGGGATTTGCTCGGTTTTGGGTGGCTCCTTTTCGATTATGTAGTGAAGAATAGCCAAAGAGCAGGTTGCAAAGAGTACGACTAGCCATAGAGGAAAATGGGCATTCGGGAGAAGAAAGATAATTGGATGGTCTAAAGGCATAAATGATTTGCAGGCGTACAAGAGGGCAAGTGGGCACAGAGCAATGTTAGCAGATTGGTAAAATCGGTTCCATTTGAATGGGGATGTTTCAGGAACTGTAAGTTTAAGGAGTATCGAGACTGGGACTTCCCATGTTTTTGAAACCTGCAAGAAAGGAGAGTACTGGTCAAACTTCAATGTGTAACAGCCCATCCTCATGTCTTGCCCATCTTTTTTCTAACCGTGTAAAAGTGAAGGGGAGAAAATCAGATTTGAAACCTTCCTTCCTAAAGATAATCTTTCTATGATTTTTTTTTCTATAGTAGAGATCATCTCCCAATCAAACCCTAAATTAACTTCTCTAATTAAAGGAAGTTTGACAAATCCTGCCAAAAATTCCCTTGAGGGTTTTGTACAGCCAGTGATATATATATTCTAGTATGTCTTTATTTCATTTCTACCCACTTAGAATCATTTCACACGACTGCAAACAAGAAGAGAGGGTAACATTTTCTTTTCTCACATTCTTTTCTGCTTCCTCTTTGTGGGAACCCTATCACTCTATTTCTTCTCCTTTACAAATTAATCCTGCTTCCACCCTAATTCCTTTCATCTACAACTCATACATTTTTTAATTTGAATACTAAACGTACGATTGTAAAACTCTAGTCTACTGATCTTAAATTAAAAATCATGTATGAGTTGTAGATGAAAGATTAATTTGTAAAGGAGAAGAAATAAAGAGATAGAGTTTCAACGAAGAGAAAGCAGAAAAGAATGAGAGAATAGAAACTGTTACCCTCTCTTCTTGTTTGCAGCCGCGTGAAATGATTCTAAGTGGGTAGAATTGAAATAAAGACGTACTAGAATATATATATCACTGGCTGTACAAAACCCTAACGGGATTCTTAGCCGGATTTGTCAAACTTCCCTTAATTAGAGAAGTTAATTTAGGGTTTGATTTAGGTTTCAAATCTGATTTGGATGTTACACAATGACCATTACAGTTGAACATAAAACTACCTGAAATAATAGAATTCACCATCATAGAGTTCTATTCATTATGCACACCAGTTAAGCTCAACAACAAATGGAAACTAGAAAAATTGCACAAAACTGAAAAGAGAGAAGTCGATAAAATCCATAATCATGATTCATTGATGTCACCACCTCACTCATATCCAATTGCACCCCTACCCCCAAAAAAACACCGAAACAAGAACTAACACATGTCAATTCATACAACAGCTCTCTGCCTCGCACTCACTGATGTTGTGGACCCCCAACCAGACAATTCCATTTCTCCCAACCTGCACCCTTCATCCCCCTTCAAAACCTAATGCTTGTTTTAGTTATAGTTCTCCGTTTTCTTTAATTTTCTTATACAAGATAATTTCCATCCAATAATAGTGGAAGGGTAATTCCAATTTTCAAAGTTTAACAGGGTTTATTTATTTCAAAAATAGACCGCACAGGTTTTCTTAGTTAACTCCAATAAAGGAAAAGATTTTCTAAGGCTCCAAGTCACTAAACTTGACAGTACATCTTTTAATGAAGACGGCGGTCTAAGAATAATACCATTATAGTATTAGAGTTCCCTTACTGATGGTTTAGTTGAACTATTGCTTTTAAGTCTAACATTTAGAACAATAATGCAGACTTGTTATCAGTATCCGCCACTGCCAGATTATCATATGTTCAACCTTAGGTAAGAAAATAAAATGTGGCAGCAATGGTTAGGATAGGTTCAAACAACTTAACCTTCATACTCTAAAAATAGTAGCAACCCTGAATTTAGATAGACAACTCAAGTTCTTGAATAGCCCCAGCAAATGACTCAGAGACACGGGATGAGTTCTAAGGAAATAGAGACTTAGAACTAGTAGCTGCAAAGAGGGTAATAACAAAATTTCATTCCAAACAGAACAGGCAAAAATCTAAGTGTGACAGGTCAACTGAGTCATCATTGATTATGCATTCCTTCTCATGAGCTAGAGGCATATAACTAAATCTAGATATTAAGCAAGAGACAGAAAATTAGCACACTTCCCCTATTCACAATCCAAATCTGAACTTTATCAGAAAGCTCAGAAATTCAATCCATAATTTCCCCAAGTAATCAATGATTAACCGGGACAAAAACTAAGGTCGGTCATCTGGAGGATCATATAAGGCTTGTCAATACAAAAGAACAAAACTAAACAAAGATATGATGATATTTGATAACAAGAAGCAAGAAGCCTCAATATGCAATTCACTAACATAAAGAATGTAAAGATTGAAGCCACCAGATAGCATACCTTTTCATAGGCTTCCCAGAACCCAAAATTGGAATTCCTGTCAACTTCCAATATACCTGTTAATAACTCACTTTCACACTCCATCTCCTCCATCCCTTTATCCACCTGTACTTCAAATTTCTCAACCAGCCCCAACTCTACACCATTCGAGGAACTTTTCTTCTTCTCTCCTCCTATACCACTATATCCCAAATCCATAGAAAACACAATTCCAACAAAGAAAAGGTAGAAAGCAACAAAACCAACAGCTTGCCACAGGAAGATCTCAGCACTCAAGTAAACATAGAACAGAAAAAATGCTGCAGTTAAATAGAACAACACATCCCTCACAAAAGGAGCCGGATCAACCGCGAACGGCGCAGCGTACAACGCAACAAAACCAACAACGAAAGCAGAAACAAATGTCCCAGCCGAAAGGATTGCACCGAAGCCAGTTCTGGGTTGCCCCCCTCTAACAGCAGCAACAGAGGCGAACACATCGGGTGCCCCATTGCCGAGGGCTAAAAGGGTGACGGCGCCCATCGACGGGGAGAGCTTCAAGTGAGCGGAGAGCTTAGTCACAACGACGGAGAAACGATCTTGGGCGGTTTTCACCAAGATGTAGAACTGTAGGAGGAGAGTGAGGGTGAGAAAAGGGATCGAGAGAAATGGGTTTTCGTCGAAAAGGCATAAATGGAAGGATGAATAGTTGAGAATGCCATCGGAGGCGGTAAGGTTGTAGGCGGAGCATTTGGGGGCGGAGGAGGAGAGGAGGAGTGACCTGTGGGGAAATAGTGATTGTTTAGAGGGGTAGGATGGGGAAAGTGGAATTTGTTGGCGGGGGAGGAGGAGGAAGAAGAGGAGGGTGGCGCAGATTAGTATGATCTTAAGAATTCTGGTGGCGGAGGGGGAGGCGGAGACGACGGTGGAGTTGCAGGCCATGCCATTCCAAATCTCAGTTTAAACTATGCATTTATCGTCTTGGTGTTGCTTATCTGGGTTTACGCGCTTTTCTTTCACAATCCACCATCTCACTTCTTGGTAAATCTCTTTTACTATTCTAATTAATCATTAATCATTACTCCTAATTATTAATAATAAGTATGGTATTATTATATTTTATAAAAAATAATTTCTCCATCATTTTTAGTGGACCAGGATTACTAAACTGATACGTGTGAAACAGCCTTCAAGTCAAATGAGGTCAAACTGAAATTAACATAATTGATTGATTGATGCTGGTTTAGTTGAACAGATTATCATAACATCATTTCAATATACATTTGCTTGAAAATTTCTCCCTATTTCAACAATTAAGTAGCATTAATATTTCAATTTAGTTTTTAATAAAAAGTGATTTAATTCACTTTTCTTAAATTAATCAATCCCAAAAAGTCCCAATTACGAATATATGCCCACGATAAGAGATTAATTTAAATGAAGTAACCTTTTTCAAATAAGATGATCGTACAGACAGAACTAATCATATAAATCAATCTCAGGTTCAGCCAATCAGTCACCTGTTGGATCCAAAATGGTTGACAAATTTTCAAAAATCAAGTTCTAAGTTCTGAATTTCATTCAATTTTTTACCCTTTCATGTCTCAGTTTTCCTCCTTCGGATTTTGTTCTTCAATTGCTTATACCTCCCAAGGCCAAAGTTAGAGTGACAGAGATGATGTATGTTGATTGGTTCATCTATATGCCTCCGGCAATCGGTAACCAGTCATCACTAGTTTGGAAGCAAACATCTTGCCTGTCTTTGGCATAATGTGCCAATGCAATGTCAAGTTGAAATCTTTCCCTCTTAGATTGCTTCCCTAGACATTGTTACGAGAAAGATAAATGAAGTTTAATCGAGTGAAGTAGGGAGAACGCAAAAGTGAATCATGAGGGAGCACTCACTTGATCAATAAAACGGTATTTGTTGGTTGTGTGAATCCAAAACTTTGCATGTTCTTTAGAAGGTATAATGCCATCCCACAAGGAAACCTGCAAAACAAAGGTTAACCAAGGATTTATCATATACGTACACCAACAAATGAAGATAATTGGTATATGAGACATAAAAAATACCCTAAAAAAACAAGGGATTTTGGTGATTTAAATTATTGTATTCAGAGTTTCTCTGATTACAAGTTACATCATGTACATTTCATATGAAAGCACATTGACATTTCAATTTAGATAAACAAAATCCCAGCCAAAGATTTATATTAAGTCAGGGTCTTGGATAGTTGATAAATTCAAAAGAATTCCAGCCATTACTGAAAAACTTATACACTCTTTGAAGTATCTGATATGCACTCGGTAAGGAAACCAGCATTTCATAGAATCAAGTAACAAGGATAATGTTGAATGCATGATATGTCATTAGAGTGAACACTCCATGCGTAATACTATTAATTATCATGGATAAGGGAGCTACGGCAAAATAAACATGTAAATAGAAATGGCAAACGCATGTTCCAACAAATCCTAACAAAACAGATTAAAAATGGTAAAGTGATCTGTTTCAATTAGTATTTTGTGTTCTCGGAATACATTTTCTCTGGAATGTATATAATAGCTACCACAACCAACTTCACTAAAAAAATAGGAGTGTCAGATGGAAAACCATAAGACAGAGGACACTATTGAAACAGAAGCTAGCATGTACATACTCTAAAACTAAAACAAGCACAGTGAGTAAGCATTTTAATTACAGTATGCATAATCTACAATATACATCAATATAAATTAGAGGCCAGCTATGAAATGCGCACACAAACTAGCATACCTGGTTAAGCAAATTTTTCGGGGTTTCATACTCGGCGGCTAAAAATACAAAGACCTGCAAAAGTTGCAAAATGACGCTGGTCACAAAATTTATCTTTGATGGCAACAAGTAATGGAACTTCAGCATGAACAACCAACTCTATCAATAAATTTATGAGCAAGTGTTTTGAGCTACTTTTCACAACCAGTCAAAAAATGGGACCCATGAAGGAGTGTAAACTAAGAGATGTAAAGCTTACATCTTTCAAGTAAGCATTGAAGCAAAAAGAAAATACAGAAGCATACTATTTGATAACAGAGATTTTAATATTGCATTTAGTCTGTACTAATAATAATATTCAATGGATGAAACAACCACAACATTTCCCACTAGAAATTAACTGAACTGTATCCATGAAAACAAGACAAATGTAAAGATGATGTTCTCATCTTAAATCCTTAACCAAAAATTAAATCAATATTCATAAATAGAGATAAAGAAACACAAAATCAGAAATAAAACCAATAAATGCGTACAAATAATGAACAGAAAATAGCAATACATTTCTAGAACAGAGCAATAAAACCATGCAGAAAAACCACACTTGAGGACATCCACAAGTAAAGTCTTGTAAAAATAAATAAATACCTGTTTTGTGTTCCACGTAAACAATGACTCCAAGTTTGCTGATATATTCAATGTCATGCTCACCTACATAATATAAAATTTCTTATTAAACAACTGCATATCCACAACCTCCATAATTATTATTATTTCTTAAAAGGAAGATGAAGTTGGCAATAGCCAATAATCTTGCAGTAATTTTTGGGTTAAGGTCAATGGCACCAAAACTTGCATGACAGCAGCGTTGGGATAAGACTTGCACTACGTAAATAAGGTGCTGGTTTTCAAAGACGGTGGATAGATGAAAGCCAAAATGAGCTATATAAAAGAGAACAAACAGTTACTTTGAGTACATAGTTTCTTCTCCCATCATTTTTTTTTTTTTGGCAGAGGTTGTGATCTTGTTATATCCAAGACTGAAGCAAGCCCATAACAAGGACTGGAACAGCTTTTGGCCTATTTATTTTAATTAAATTTCAAGATAAATGATTACTGGTACCTTCTTCATATAACACGACATAACGCTCACAGTGCTACTATGCCAATGGAAGAATATCATGGGTAAACAAACTTCTAGCAAAAGCACTTTAACATCCATGGAGAAGACAGCGCATAATAGGCAAAAAATTATCAAATTAGACTCAGGATTCACAGAGAATAGTTGGCAATTGCTTTTAAAATGCGGGACATATTTTGGTTTCATTCAACAGCCAGATTTTGAAAGTTGAAGACTATTTATTCAACCCTATCTTCAGGTAAGCGCACGTATCGTTGGCAGGCCATGGCTAGTGAAAGATATTTTTGAAAATAAAAAAATCATACGTCAGTCTCCAAATAACTTGTGTACAAATCTACACATAAACAAGCTAAAAGCGAATTACCTCATCATCACCATCCGGCTTCTTCTGGAACCAATTAATGTTCAAAACCTAAAACCCAAAATAAAGCCCCCCACATTAGTCGATTTAGGGTTCAAGAAACACAAAACCCACCAGATCAATCCACAAAAGAAAAAACTAACAAATTACAAATGCATCTGCACAAATAACAACAAGCTTACTTGAACTTCTGAGGTAGGGGACGGCGAATTGAAGTTGTCGGAAAGAGACGTCAAGGCACACATGAGTGCGAGAATTGTGATGGCGAAAGTGAGCAAAGCATTTGCTCTGTACGCAAACGAGTGCATATCTATCGGCAACAAATCTATCCCCCTGTATAAATTACGCGAAACACAGCAAATTAGAGCAAAATGAAACTAGTTGAATCTGTTAATCCAATGTCGAGGAGGATGAAGATCGGCGAAAGGGGGTTATGACTCCGCTCTGACTTTCTGCATTTATGTTTTTAGACTTTTTTATTTTTGCATTTAATTTCGAAATTTGATTATCTGCGTCATAATCTCTCTTTCTATATTAATTAATTAATATTTAAATCCAATTTCTTAAATTCCCGTAATAAAGTAAGATATCTTAAAATAAGAAAACATTTATCCTCGTTTTCTAACTCTGTAGGAAAGAAAATATTGCTTCATTTATCTTCTTAAATTACACAAAACATACAAATTTTGTGCGGTAGGAGAATTTAAATTTCATCTTATTGTTCCAGATTTATTTATTTTTAATCTTTAACTTCTTCTTTTTTTTTTCTTTTTTTGTTGGTGAATAACTGCATTATTATGTGGTTCTTTACGTCTAAATTGAAAGAATTTGGATGATCGCAGAATTTATTTAAATAAGAGATTTACAACTAATTGAGGACATTAAAAATTAATTACCAGATTATATCATCGGAGTGTAGAGCCCAATGGATCAAGGCCCACATTAAATGGACCCAACTAACAGTAATACATTAAAAGGCTTACGAAAATAAATAATAAAAAAAATTGCTAAAATTTAATAAAGAAATCGGTAAACTAGAAAGTGTATGTGTATCAATAAAAAAGGTGTTTAATGATCAGTTTGTGAGAGGTGTTAACGTATAATTTTACACAATTATTAATATATTTTCCTAAATAATGATGAAAAATGTATTAAGACATGATTTTGAGGTATTACGGTATAATTTACTACAAACATTCTTTAACCATCAATAAACATGTTTTACCAATATTTAACTCGTCTCACCACCAATCTCGAATAAATCATCCCCATATGTACACAGTGTATAACAGAATAACAGATGAAGCACATACCAATACCATAGTTACATATCAAGTAGAAATCAGATGTAAAATCAGAAAAGGAATAATTCAGGAAAAAATAGACACAATAGTCAAAATATGGATATACAAAACTTTATCAATGGATACAACAGTAAAATATTATAACAAAAAAAGACTGTACAGATCCTGATGAGAGTTAGCATTCTTGCAACTGCAACTTGTGTGTATAAAAACATTTATA
Source organism: Pogostemon cablin (assembly GCA_023678885.1). Taxonomy (NCBI): domain Eukaryota; kingdom Viridiplantae; phylum Streptophyta; class Magnoliopsida; order Lamiales; family Lamiaceae; genus Pogostemon; species Pogostemon cablin. The sequence continues at coordinate 31,065,590 of CM042952.1, read as the reverse complement.
TAGAAATTAGAAAGCTGGTAATCCTTTTTTATTTTTTGTTTCAAAGCCAAAGCCCATTGATTCTAAGTCCCTGATTCTGAAGAAAGGAGAAAAAATCATACTTACGACGGAATATAATGCTACAGATGGACGTAAATCACATCGGGATAGTTATTAATTGTTACCTTCATCATCAACCTTGATCTCCAATAGCTCCTCGATGGGCTGCCGACATACAGGGCACTTGTTCGATTGGAGCCTCAGCTCCTTGGCGCAGTCGCTGCACGTGCACTGCAGAGCACAAAGAGAGATATTTATGTAGGATAAATTGCTTGCAGCCAAAATTCCTAACTTAACCCATTTCGCTCAATACAAACATTGCTCCCATTGAAAGATAATAGTAGTAATAAACAATATGTGGACAAACAAAAGGATGAAGCCAAGAAAATTACCATGTGCCTGCATGAAGACAGCCGTGTTCTTGTCCTCTGTCAAGCAAATGATACATTCTTTTCCTGAATCCATGTTGCTAATCGTGGCTTCATTTGAATCACTGATCCCAAAAATCTCACGCAACTCATAACGAGCACCATCAATCCATAAAATCTGCTTTATAACTTTCACTTGAAAATTCCCGTCTTTTTTCTCTAATACAGCCCGAGTAATCTGAGCATGAGGGTATGCAATTTGAGATCCTCCTTTCGGCCTATTCTCTGAAGTCACTGATGGTAAACCTGACTCCGCTGATATTACAAGTGGATAAACATCTTCACCTGGAACAGGCTTTGATAGGTCATCCGTGTCAAAGAAGCCTAAATCCACCCCAGTACCTGAAGGCTGGCAGAATTTCTGTCATATTCCTTTCTGGAACGGGATTTTCACAGGCACAATCTCTGGATATACTGGAGTGAATCTACAATGGTCACCCTCTTTGGCAAAATAAAAGTTGGTAATGCTGCAAGGTAAGTACAAAAGTGTATTAGGAAAGCTCAAGACAAGAAAAATCAACTGCATCAAGGTGAAAAAGCAACCATGTTGTAGCCATAAATCATAGTAGTATAATATTTACTACCTCCGACCCAAAATTATCTTCACACACTTTCCTTTTTCATTCGTCCCTAAATTATTTTTAAACCCCGATAAAGAAAATGACACTTAACACAAAAGACTTCAATTTCAATTTTGTCATCCCTACAACAATACAAATACAGAGGGCTAACTCATGTATTAAGTTCAAGCTATACCAATACCCGGCCCCGAACATTATTTCTGCTGTGAAAGAACCCCAACAAAAATTCCAGTTATCTAAGACAGCAGTGTTATCTTTTGTTATCATCAAATCTAGATCTACTAACAATGAAATGACAAGATGCCCAAACAGATTCATGCAGGAATTCACTCTTGAAACAGAAAGACGACTGAAGCACTTGCATAAAAAACCTAGCCTGATTTTCACAAAATATTCATCGGCTAAAATAGAAATGCAAATGGGCCACCGTAGGAATATTGTTGTTCAGAATGATGATGGCATCCATATATAGGCCTCTAGCATGTCTTGAACAGCTTCTCAAACTAACTTAAATTTGTTCATCAATTGGCAACTAGTTTTTACATGTTATAAACATGAATAATTTTAAGTCGAAGTCTGGCACTGGAGAAACATTACATGGCCAGCAAATAGATTCTATTCACCATATACCAATGCTCCAAGGCCGACAATTCTACAAGTATAAGCAATTCCCATAGAACTAATTAATCTTTACTTGATAGGTTAACTGTGATGATCAATGGTTTCTTTGATTAAGATAGATCTAACACTGTCCTCCCAATAACGGGCGAGCAGGAACCACAATTCTAAACTCCAAGGGCTAAAGAAAGAGATACTAAAACATTCATCTGCAGCACAAGATAACATCTAAGATAAATCAATACATATAATTCTGGAGACGACTCAAACTAATAACAGAGAACTGATAAAACCACTAAACGGTTCAAGTGAAAAGCTTTTAAGATACCTTCCGTCAATCATGGCATCGAAAGTGAAGTAAACCAAATGGCAATCAGGGTGCAACTCATCCAATTGAAGCGTTATAGTATCTTTATGAACATTCACATCATTCTTGATCTTCTTCGCACTCTGGTGATCTACATACGGAGCAGGTTGCTGCGGCGCCAATGATGGGCCGCCCCACCCGTTAATCTGGGTTACATATTAGGGCCGATGATTGGGGAATTGACCAATCATGTGAACGGGTCTGGGGTAGTAATTGGAGTTCATGTAACTGTAGTTATAAGGGGGTAGAGGAGGGGGGGGGGGGGGGGGGGCGGGGAGGGGCGAATGGAGCATACGCAGGGTACGGGTGTTGCGGCGGCGGTGGAATCGTGGAATAAGGGGCGTTGGCAGCAAAAGCGTAGGTCGGTGGTTGGGGGGATGGGTTGTAACCATGGGGCGGCGACGGTGGTTGTGGGGGCGTTGAATTTGTTGGGGAAAGGGTGATCGAGGAAGGGGGTTCTGATGAGTAGGAGGGTTGGATAGCAGAGGATGGTGGGGGAGGAAGAGGTGGCGCGTGATGTTCGTGGCGGTTATGCCTTTTGCTCCAGGAGATGCCCATTCTGAGTTCTCCGGTGGCGGTGGCGGAAATTGGGAAAGTCGATTGTTGCTTAAATCTGCCGTCAATGTTTTGATTTTGATTTGTCCTAGTATGTAATTCAATCTATACGATCTACCTCTTCAGTTGGTCTATTTTGTACGGGGCCGCGTTTCATGATATATATTCCCTTCGCCGGTTCGCCATTTGACGTTTTTTTTTTTTTTTTTAACGTAAATTGACTCTTTTTTTTTTAAATATATACTACTTTCATCCCACAAAATCCTTCACACTTTCCTCATTTATTTGTCCATATACCCTTCACACCAAAATAAAATTAATGAAAAATTACATTATCAAACAATCTTAAAAGTTACATTAATATCAAATTTGTCACTTACTTTTTACACATTTTTTTTCTTATTATCTAAAAATATTACAATATCTCTAAAGTCAATAAAGTTGATCAAAAAGTGCAACTTATTGTGGGACGGGGGAGTATAAGATTATGCACAAAATAATTAATACTATATTTTATGGGATTCAAACGAATCAAATACACAATAATACAATTACTCACTACACATTATAATATTATATCACAATCTACTACTCATTAAATTATTATATTCTTTAATCTTCGTGTAGAAAAAAAAATTAATAACTTCTTGAGAAGAGTGGATTAACATTTTGAATTGATCTCTTGTATTCCGAGGACACCGTACGCCTTTACAATTTAGTATTAAATGGCAAGGTGTCCCCGGGCACACAAGTTTTTGCCTAGCATTTTATGAAAAGATTTACTAATACGTCTTACAATAAGAGGAATGATTTATTGACTCATTAAATATATATTTTAAAAAGCTCAATTTTATTGTTATAAAAATAAAAAATAATTATGAAAATAATATATACTTTTTTTTATGTTTTTAATGAGTTAAATTGTAATATGCCGAATTTTTATTTTATTTAAATTTGATAATCATTTATTTTGAATTTTAAAATTTGAAATTAAGATGTGGATATTGTTTATTTATAAGGTATTTGAAATACAGAAAAATATTTTCAAATATTTTATCCGTAAAATTTTATTTTCTCTGTCTGCACAATCTCGCGGAGGCAGTTATATTCAGTTTCCTATCATTTCTCTCTCAACGTCAATTCATTCTGCGATAATTCGAATCTCTACGATATAGTTTCATTTTACCGTTCTCAATTTTCACGATTAAGAAAGTTATGCATATCCTTTTAATTATTTCTTCTCCATTCTTTCCCTATTGATTAACTTTCTCCCTCGTATGTTATATAGATAGTTCTGTAAGTTAAGGTTATGTCTAATTCTTCTGATATTCGTAAGACCTAAGGTGGGGTTTTATGTTATTGCTTTTAAACTTTATATGAGTTATTTGTTATCCTACGATGTGTATGATATGAAATGTCAAAACATGAAATAAAATCTTAACATTTTCATGTGATACAAAATAAGAGTGTTACAGTGGCATAAGCATGCATCGCGGGAACGACGGTCCTATATGAAGTCCTCTTCACCGTGCACAGACATATTGTTACAGTGGCATAAGCATGCATCGCGGGGACGACGGTCCTATATGAAGTCCTCTTCACCGTGCACAGACATTAGTTGGTCAATGGCATGCCAAGTTACATGACATGACGTAGTACATGATATAAGATACATGGTTCCAAATATACAAGTTTTACGGTTGTATGATTTCAAGTGATTTACATGATGTTTAACTATGATAATGTTTTATCTCAGAGCGGTTGTAGTGCTCACCCATTTCATATGATTTCAGGTTGAGATTGAACGGAGATGCGTGGTGGTGTGGTGAAACTTTTGATGATATATGAAGTATTTTAATTTTTTAAGAAGGTTATGTGTATTGTCATGAATTTTTGAAACTTTTGTATGCATATTATTATGTCGTACATGCGTATTAGTTCAAGAAATCTATTGTAATGTTTTCTCAAATTTTGATAAATCAAACTTATTTGGTGTATAAATAAATATTGAAACATTGGAAATTTTATGTTATAAATACTAAGAAATTGTTAAATATTGGTTTCTATGCATTCTTAAGTTTATATTTAGGAAAATTAAATTTCAAGTTGTTACATAAATTTTGTAATTAATTTTATTAAATTTTTTATTTAAATATTATAAATTTACAAAATATGATAATGGTGCTTTGAAGTATTTCATTAACAATTTATAATAATATAAATAAAAAGTGATAATACTTCTTAATAAAAGTGATAACTAATAAAATAATACCTCGCAAACAATTTATTGAAATAATAAAAGGTGATACAAATTTTAATAAAAAATGTGTTTCATAATCAAATAAAAATGATACAAAATATACGTTAATACATACTTCATCCATCCCACCACAAGTATTGCATTTTGTTATTTTCGTTCGTCCCAACATAAGATGTGCATTTCCCTTTTTAATAAATGGATCTCACACCAAACAATTAATATATCTCAATGGGACCCACACTCCACACCTATACACCTACCCACTATATATTAAAATATTATTTATCTCTCATCATCTACACATTAAATATTATTATATCCCTTAATCTACATGCAAAAAATAAACGATAACTTGTGGTGGGACGGAATGAATACTATATACTTATTACTGCAAAGTACAGAAATATGTAATGAAAGTCTCATCTATCTTTTTATGAGTATATATCTAAATACAACTGTATTAAACACATTATTTTACTGAATACCAAATAATGAGTTCCTCATGTATTAATGAATTTTGAATACTGAAATATGGATTATAAATACGCGACATCATAATACAAGCAAAATTAAATTAATAATTATGAAATCGCGACATCCAAATTCATAAATCCTTAATACTCCCATATGAATATCAATGAACTGAATAAACAGTTTTCTTGAATACCAATGCACAAATCAGAGGGAGAAAAAAAATGAAATTCATAAATTTATCTCAGTTATTTTATAATTCTATTATCCCCAATCAAATTCATGGTTTGATTTCAAAATTAACTCAAATACATATTTTTAGGAATAACTTTTTTATTCAAATTCTAAATTATTGTTTTTAATGTATTTTAAAGAGATTTCATTTTCATGCATTCCTTTTCTGTCACGTAACTTTCATGCAGTTTTTTTAGAAGAAAAAAAAAAGTAGGAGTGTAATATGTTTTCATTTTAATATATATTATTGAATACAAGCATTAAGGATAAAAATATGTCAGGAACGAAGATCCCAACACTCTAAGTTGTGAAGATAGAAGAAGAAGTGTTTATAAAATGATGATTGTGTAGTGTGTGATTGAACGAATGAAAAAGACGTAGATTTAAGTGGTTCGATCGAAAGACATACGTCTACTGTAGAGTATAGAGCTTCTTTATTGTTCAGTTTTAATCTGAAGGAGAGTACATCTCAATAAGCAAGATAGACGAGCTTATATACACACTCATACTACATGGAAGTTATAGGACTATGCATTGGCTGATCTTTGAGGCACCCAATCAGATTGTATAAAGCCTGTTAAATTGTTGTAACTGACACCATCTCAAAGCTTATGTGTCAAGCTACAAATCCACACTGATAACTGACCATAACTAATCCATCCAACCCTCCAAAATATCAGCTGAAACTGCCCTACTCACCATGCATCGGGGTGATGATCATGTGAATCCAATGAGCTTATTTCCTATGTACAGCTCATCAAACATCTGCTCCACACGAGTATATAACCCCACACACTTGCTTAACCAATTAGAGCAACTTCATGTGGCACTCAACCATGCACACATAAGATTTACATCACAAATCTCCACCTAAATCTTATTTGAAAACTATTAAACCTCACATCTACTCCACTGCTTTTAATGAGTGCAGCACCATCAAAACTATTCTTTGATGAGTATAGCAAAACTCCATGTTCTGATTTAAGGACCAGCAACCTTACCATTGTTCTTAAGGGAACAACAACCTATTGACATGATTTAGAACACACCAAGACTTCTACATAGCTCATGTATTGAACTAGGTTGAACCTTAGCAATGTAATTGATCAAACTCTTAAAATCAAATCTGCTTGTTGCATCTTGACCACTATCCTTCCATTTGATGGCTTCTCCACAACTCTGAGCATGATAAAATTCCACATCAAGTGCTACTTCATCATCAACCGAAGTATGCTTCTTATTCTTTATTTCTCCGGATGCATAATCCTTCTTGTTGTAGCCCACCAACATGTGAAATCCTTTGAGCTCATTAGTCTCCATCCCAGACATAGTAGGCACCTCAGTGAGCTTCATACCTGATCCATGAACTCCACCTTGAGCTCTAACAACTCGTTCCGTTCCCGTAGAACTCTGATCACTCTGACTTATTTTTTCATCAGACTTGAAACTTACCAAATTTTATTTGGACAGTTCTTGCACTTCTATTGAACTTGTTTGTGCAGATTTTCGACGTCATATATGTGTCTTACCAACACGTTTAGTGACATTATTTCCTAGATTTATTTGCTTACCACTCAAAATATACAAGCCATTCTTCTTAACACCTTGAAGTGCTAATCTTCCCTCCTTAAAGACAGTAAGAACTCCACCTCGAGACTGAAATTCATAATCGAGAGAGTCTAACATTCCAAGGGAAATTAGATTCCTTCTTAGTTGAGGAACATACCTCACATTTGACATCAACTTGACAGAACCAGCATGTAACTTGAACATGACAGAACCTATACCTTTAATGCTGCAAACTTGATTGTTACCTATCAAGACAGAGCCACCTTATATCTGTTTAAAATCTATAAGCCAATCCTTCATATGTGTCATATGATAGGTGCATTACGAATCAAGAATCCAATTAGATGGGTTCCTAGATGCTGTAACAGACAAAACCTCCACACAATCAAAATCAGCAACTCCATGCCTATCCACAACTTGATGTCCTTGATTATTCTGACCCCCTCTTGCATTTTCAGACTTCCTAGCCTTCACAGCCTTCAACTTCGAACAATTTCTCTTGAAATGACCAGACTCATGACAGTAGTAATATTTCCTAACCTCAGATTATTCCTGCGAATCACTATCTTTATCATCTTGTTTCTTTGAACTCGAATTCCTCTTCTTGTGATCAGCACTTATCCCCTTATTAAATTTCTTGTTCTGATTTCTACCTTCCTTTGCAAACAACCCTACTCCACCTGAATTTGTAACGTTGTCAGTCTCTATCTCTAAATCTTTGGACCTAAGAGCTGATAGAACATCATCTAATTGAATGGTGCCCTTTCCCCCATAGAGTTGTGAATCATTGAAGTGCACATGAGATCTTGGCAATGCTGATAACAACACGACTGCCTTATCTTCACTCGTCAACTTGAAGTCCACATTCTCAAGCTCATCTGTAATCTTGCAGAACTCATCAGCTTGATCCATCAAAAGCCTTTCATCATTCATCTTGAATGCATGAAGTTTTTGCCTCAAATGTAACCTATTTGCATTCGATTTTGCCATAAACAAGGATTCCAGTTTGTTCCATACTCCAATGGCTGTTGTTTCCTTCTGAACCTCTCTGAGTACTTTATCACCAAGACATAGAAAGATATCACTTAGAGCCTTTTCTTGAAACTCCACTTCAGCCGCTGCAGCTTGAGCATCAACCGCTGCGGCTTCATTGACCGGAGTTTCTTTGATGGCTGCACCGAGACCTTGCTGTACCAAGATGGATCTCATCTTGATTTTCCATAGCCCGGAATCTGATTTCTCAGTAAACCGATCGATATCGAACCTGGTGACCGCCATGATGTTTCTTATCTTCAATCACCTTCATGCTTCTCCTTCCTTTCTTGATTGATCTGTATTTCCCTTCTCTTGGTCTATGACGTTCCCACAGACGGCGCTAATTGTCAGGAACGAAGATCCCAACACTCTAAGTTGTGAAGATAGAAGAAGAAGTGCTCATAAAATGATGATTGTGTAGTGTGTGATTGAACGAATGAAAGAGACGTAAATTTAAGTGGTTCGATCGAAATACCTACGTCCACTGTAGAGTATAGAACTTCTTTATTGATCAGTTTTAATCTGAAGGAGAGTACATCTCAATAAGCAAGATAGACGAGCTTACATACACACACTCATACTACATGGAAGTTATATGACTATGCGTTGGCTGATCTTTGAGGCACCCAATCAGATTGTATACAGCCTGTTAAGTTGTTGTAACTGACACCATCTAAAAGCTTGTGTGTCAAGCTACAAATCCACGCAGATAACTGACCATAACTGATCCATCCAACTCTCCAAAATATCAGCTGAAACTGCCCTACTCACCATGCATCGGGGTGATGATCATGTGAATCCAATGAGCTTATTTCCTCTGTACAGCTCATCAAACATCTGCTCCACACGAGTGTATAACCCCACAAATTTGCTTAACCAATTAGAGCAGCTCCATGTGGCACTCAACCATGCACACATAAGATTTACATCACAAAATGATATTTTACCAATTCGATTTAACCTAGTACTTGTTAGTAATAACAATATATAAAATGTACTTAATAGTAATAAACCCTTTAAGTATTTAACGAATAATTCATTGAAATAATAAAAAATGATAATATTTTAAATAAAAAATTATACATAATAAAGAAAAAATAATAATTATTACATTAAAACGATGATGAAAATAGGAACGGTGGTGATGAAAATATGAATTATGGATTTTGAAGCAAAGAGTGATTATGGATTTTGAAGCAAAGAGTGATATTATGTCTATATTTATATTTTTTCAGATTAGAAAAAAAAATGGAGTCTATTGATTTGAATCAAAGTAGTACTATAGGTGATATTGGAAACACTAAATCAAGTGGTAAAAACAATTCGAGGGTATTTTCTAATGTTTTTGATTTTTTTAATATTTAGAAAGGAGCTTGTAAGAATTAATTTTAAAATTAAAACGTACTTTAAATATTAAATCAATTTGTTTTCTTTATTTAAGCGTGAAAATATTGAAATTAATATAAATAACGTAAGCATGAAATATAAGCGTATCGTAAGATTATTATTATGAAAATAATAGTAATACGAATGTTTCAAGGGCCCGGGCCCATGAGATAGCCCTTCATGTTATTTTTCCCAATTCTCACATCGTCAAACCCTAAATCTAACCCACTTCTGTCACTCTTCCTGTAGCTCCACAATCATCTGAACAACTACACGCATTCCAGAACGAAGAATTTGTGAAAATGGCGAGAGAGTCCGACCCAAGTCTGGGTTATCTAACAAAGAAAGAAACAGAGGTGAAGCTGCCCCGCCCCACCCGGGTCAAGAACAAGACTCCCGCTCAGATTCAGATCACCGCCGAGCAAATTCTCCGTGAAGCACGAGAACGTCAAGAAGCAGAAATCCGGCCGCCCAAGCAGAAAATAACCGATTCTATCGAGCTCGGAGACTATCGACTTCGGAAACGCAAAGAATTTGAAGATCTAATCCGTAGGGTTCGGTGGAACAAAAGCGTTTGGGTGAAGTATGCGAAGTGGGAAGAATCACAGAAGGATTTTGCTCGTGCGAGGTCAGTGTGGGAGCGAGCGCTTGAGGTGGATTACAGGGACCATTCATTGTGGTTGAACTATGCTGATTTTGAGATGAAGAACAAGTTTATTAATCACGCAAGGAATGTATGGGATAGGGCAACCCAATTACTGCCTAGGGTTGATCAATTGTGGTATAAGTATATTCACATGGAGGAGATTTTGGGGAATGTAGCTGGTTCAAGGCAAATCTTCGAGCGGTGGATGAAGTGGATGCCTGATCAACAAGGTTGGCTTTCGTATATCAAGTTTGAGCTGAGGTATAATGAGATTGAAAGGGCGAGGGAAATTTTTGACCGGTTTGTTGAATGTCACCCGAAGGTTAGTGCTTGGATTAGGTTTGCCAAATTTGAGATGAAAAATGGAGAGATAGCCCGAGCTAGAGGTTGTTATGAGAGGGCTGTAAATAAGTTAGGAGACGATGAGGAGGCAGAGGAGTTATTTGTGGCTTTTGCAGAGTTTGAAGAGAAATGCAAGGAGACAGAAAGAGCGAGATGTATATATAAATATGCATTAGATCATATTCCCAAGGGGAGGGCAGAGGAGCTATACAGGAAGTTTGTTGCATTTGAGAAGCAATATGGTGACAAGGAAGGAATTGAGGATGCTATTGTTGGAAAGAGGAGATTTCAGTATGAGGATGAGGTGAGGAAAAACCCACTTAATTATGATGTGTGGTTTGATTACATTCGATTAGAAGAGAGTTGTGGGGATAGACAAAGGATTGAGGATGTCTATGAGAGGGCAATAGCAAATGTGCCTCCTGCTCAGGAGAAGCGGTATTGGCAGCGGTATATATACTTGTGGTAAGTTCAATGCCCAACCATTCCTATGATTTTTCATATGATTGAGCCAAATTTGGTATCTACTAGAAGGACTTTATTTGGAACTGACTGGTTTAATTTATGTCATAATCAGGATTAATTATGTGTTATACGAGGAGCTTGATGCCCAGGATGTGGACCGTACAAGAGATGTTTACAAGTAAGACGCCAATTTAGATATCAAGTTGTATCATGTTTTTGCAACCCTCCCCCCTCCAAAAAAAAAAAAAAAAAAGCTGACCGATTAGTTGTCAATAAATTGTTCTTTTGCCGTGTTTAAGAGGACACTTGGTATGAGATTCAGATTCTATGATTAGTTTTTACTTTATGTCGTACATACTATATCATTAGCTTGATGTATTTCCATTATACTGAAATAGAGACAAATTCTCAGAATCTTTGCTTGAATTAGTTGCCTTCTTTTTATTACTCATTTTCTTTGGTTACATAAGAGGATTGCATCTACTTCAGGTTGGAACTTCTCAACTTGAGGATGCTTACTTGAACCATGTGCAAATAACTTTATTACATCAGTATCTATATCAGTTTAATTCTTTATTATTACTGTTATTTATGTGTGAATTTGGCTATTTGAACAGCTTGTGCCTGAAGATGATTCCTCATGAAAAGTTTTCATTTGCAAAGATTTGGCTGATCGCTGCACAGTTTGAAATACGTCAACTCAATATTGAACGGGCACGACGAATTTTAGGGTCGGCAATTGGCATGGCTCCCAAAGATAAAGTATGACTAGTTTTTTTTTTTTTTCATAAATTATTGGGTTTTCTTAATGTGTTCTTATTTTTTGCATTTTTCATGGTACTGTACTCTAAATTTACGTCTCCATTAACAGGTATTTAAGAAGTACATTGAGATAGAGCTGCAACTTGGTAACATAGAACGTTGCAGAAAACTGTATCAAAAATATTTGGAGTGGGCGCCTGAGAACTGTTATGCATGGAGCAAATTCGCTGAGTTGGAGAAGGCATTGACAGAAACTGAAAGAGCCAGAGCTCTTTTTGAGCTTGCAATCGACCAACCTGCACTGGACATGCCAGAGCTCTTGTGGAAGGTACTTTAGTCACTTTCGACTACAAACTAAGTGTGTTCATTTTTTAATCCTTAGGTTGTGTTTCTTGCTTGTTCTATAAGTTTTGTTTCCAGAGTCTGACTGACTGTGGGGTGGCCTCCATGGGGCACTGGGGCAACACTGTCTCAGTTCAATGAGTATTTTGTGCTCTAGTTGAGACACCAACTTTCCAACGTTGTTCCAATCAATATTAGCTGCAAATAGGCATGGTTTTTACTTCTTTCTTCATCTGCATTTCTCGTGGGCCAAACACTATTTTTTTTAAATTACCTAACGTCTACTTCTTATCTCTTTTCTTTCTGTACACATATCAGTGTCACCTTTTGCGAGTGAAGTTATAGTTGTATGTAACTGATCTGCATGTGTATCACCTTTTGCGAGTGAAGTTATAGTTGTATGTAACTGATCTGGTCTCTTTACAGTAGCTATTATCTGATAGAAATAATGCACATTGATATTCTTACTTATTGATAACAGGCGTACATTGACTTTGAAATATCTGAAGCTGAATATGAAAGAACCAGAGCTTTATATGAGAGGCTTTTGAACCGCACGAAACACTTAAAGGTGTGGATCAGTTATGCCAAATTTGAGGCTTCCCAGGAATCAGACATGCCTGAAAATAATCAAGAAGAAAAGAGTAAATGCCTTCAGCGTGCTAGAGGTAGTAAAAGCCTATATGCGTCACTTTTTTGCTCTGTCTGCATATGTGTATCTGCTGATATATGTTTATGAAAACTAATACTTTCCCCTGTTTCACAGCTGTTTTTGAGAGAGCCCTTAGTTATTTCAGAACTTCTGCCCCTGAATTGAAGGAGGAAAGGGCAATGCTTTTGGAAGAGTGGTTAAACACAGAAAGTAGCTTTGGCGAGCTTGGTGACGTTGATTTAGTTCGTGCTAAGCTGCCAAAGAAACTGAAGAAGAGAAGACATATAGAAACAGAGGATGGTCCTGCTGGGTACGTAATTAGTTTTGATATTATTTTCTGTACCATGATAGTTTTATAATCTGTTGATGGCAACGGGTTCTGATTTTCAAGATTTTACAGGTACGAGGAGTATATCGATTATCTATTCCCAGAAGAAACACAGACAACGAATCTTAAGATTTTGGAAGCAGCATACAAGTGGAAGAAGCAGAAGGTAGCCTCTGATGATGATTAATGAGGTAAATTAAGATTTTGGAAGCAGCATACAAGTGGAAGAAGCAGAAGGTTGCCCCTGATGATGATTAATGGGGTAAACACGCCGATGGCTCATAGATTTTGTTTATGTTTATGGCTACACTGTATGTATGGAGCTCAAGTGCTTACTGTACTTGTGTAAAGAAATGGTATATCCAAAGCTGTGGAAAAGTGAGAGGGTTTTGGTTATATGACCATTCATTTGTTTGAGCAGCCAATAATTTGTTTAAGCTGTACAATCTGCATTATTGTTCGTTTGTTTAAGCTGTAGCTTCTGTTGGTATTGTAAATCTTTAGTGTAACTGCTAATTTGGTAGCAACAGGGAATTTGGAGATTTTTGAGTAAGCTGATTTTAATAGCTCTGTATTTTATCTTCTTCATTTAAAGCCTATGAAGGTTGTTTCCTCTTTGGTTTCATGTTTCTAGAAAACATCGTATTTTGATTTTGGAAAGCCATCTAAACAAGAAATTAATGTGGATATCTGAAATATGTGGGTTTTTTAAAACTGATACTACCAGATGTAAAAGGAAAATTTGTAGAAATTTCTATGAATAAGTAGATTTACATGATAATTAATATCGAGAAAATTAAGTAATCCGTTTGACCTTTTTAGTAAGTATAATTAAGGAAAACGCGCTGTTATAAATGCACCTGAAAATATTGATATGTAATTGACAAGTTAAACATATATTTGTATTTTTTTACAGATAATGATAGCTTGACATCCGCGCCAACGTCTAAGAAAAAGTGGTAAAAGTATTTATTTATTTATTAAAAAGTTTATTGTGATTGAAATCATCTTCTTTTTTTTTTTTTTAAATAAAAGCGAATAAATATATATACCAATTAGACGCAGATGATCCCTCTTCTTTGACGAAGTCTTGGTAATGGTAATTGGTAACAGTCCATGATGGTAAAATTAATTTAATTTATTTATAGTTCATAATTCATGAGGAAGAGGCCAAAAGTAGTCTGCGCGTAGAGAGAGATACAGAAGCGAAGAGAAAGAGATGAAACACATTTTCAAGAAGCTTCATCATCATCCCAATCGTTCTAATGAAACCCCTCAACAAACACCATCACCACCACCTCAATCACCGTCTTCTTCCGACAATCGCACCACCTCCTCAACCGCAGCAGCCCCCGCCGCCGCTACCGGAACTACCACTGCCCCCACTCAATTTAGTACTAGTACCGAGGGTAATAGTGGCCTTCAACATCATTCGCAGCAAGATTACTACGCCTCCGAGGAGGAGTACCAGGTCCAATTGGCCCTAGCTCTAAGCGCGTCGTCTTCGGGACAGGATGCCGCGTTAATTGACCCGGACAAGGCTCCGATTCGCACCGCTGATAATGCCGACGCAGCTGCCGATTTGTTGTCCCGCCGTTATTGGGTAACTTCAATTTGCTGCTCGTTCATGTAATAAATATAAATTGTTTGCTTTGCATATAGTGTGGTTTCAGATGCTGATGGAAATGTGTTTCTATAAGTTATATCTCACGTCATCTGGATATTGATTGTAATATACTCACATTAGGGTTTTAGTGACCTAGGGAGCAATGCAGCACGTGAATTTTTCTCCTTTTGATATTACAGGTTAACCAATGTTCAGTAGTTATGGGACCTTTGCCTTCGTGCTGGATCTCTTTAGTCCAAAACTTGACTGAATCGTCCTCAGTATTATTATGTTGTAGATGATAGGGGGATTGCCTGGGCAAATAGCTGAAAAGTTTAAGGTGGTGTAAAATTTATGTTATAAGATATGGAAATGCCTAGAGGCATAAAGAAATAAATATCTGGTAAGAAAGCAACATATATTATACTTTACTAGATTGTGATTAGGGCGATGATATTCCATAATTTAAACATTAAATTCTCAATGCGTTTGGGGTATGTGTTTTGAGTCTGAGCCTTTGGGCCCGTGTTAAGAAATAACTCAATTTTTGGAGTATAAATGCGAGTATAATTGAGACATAAGTGTGAAAAACCGAAATATATAGGTTGATACGAAATTAACTTTAATGCAAATAAAATCCCCATTAATAAATATAATTCTCCGGAAAGAATATATCATCTTATCAGTGCCAAGTGTAGCTTATGTTTGAATGACAGAGTTTGGGCCTACTTTTGTGGGATTTCATTGGCTTTTACTCAAGGTACTTTTGTCAGATTCTGTAGAAGTTTAATTAGCCTCCATTGTTAAGATGTGTGATTTCGTGCGTTGGATCTTTTGCATTATTAATTTTGTTGAAATTGTTCATTGATGGGATAATACTACGCTTTATATCCATAAATGTGAAGCCATATATCTATATATTTTTCCTTATCTTTGTCAGAATTTTGGTGTCCTTGATTTTGAGGAGAAAGTTGTGGATGGTTTCTATGATGTGTATAATCTATCTGTGGATTCAGCGGCTCGAGGGAACATGCCGTCTCTTACAGATCTTGAAAGCAATTTTGGGGCCTCAAGCTTTGAGGTTGTCATTGTTAACAGAAAAATTGACCCTGCGTTGGAGGAATTGATGCAGATAGCACACTGCATAGTTTTAGACTGCCCTACATCTGAAATCACTCTGCTTATTCAGAGACTTGCTGAACTTGTTACAGAGCACCTAGGTGGCCCTGTACGTGATGCAAATATCATATTGGCTAAATGGATGGAAAGAAGTATGGAGCTGAGGACATTGCTTCATACCACTGTGCTGCCTATAGGATCTCTGAAAGTTGGCCTCTTACGTCACCGAGCATTGCTTTTTAAGGCAAGATGAGTTCCTAAAATATTACTTTTTGTTTATGCTTTCATATCTTGTCAAAGTCTGTGCTACATGCTGATGTAATATAAGTGACATGTTGCATTGATAGATGAAATGTCGTATTTTTTTAGCAAGACTCTAGTCTTCTCTCAAATAATTTGTCCGCATTTAAAGAAGGGTTCTCACATTCCTTAAAGGAACTCCGGATGCACAGCTGTGAAATCTTGAACTCTGATGTTAGGTAAACTGAAAAAATTGTGCTGTAATGAAGAATCTGTTAAACAACAGAAGTATCTAAATACACTTGATATGCTGACGTTAGAAACAGCAGGCCCCTAACACAATATTCTGAATTGTGAAAAGAATGTTCATGGTCTTTAGGAAATAAAGAGAGCAGTGAGCAACAAGTGATGAAGATATAGTTTAAGGAGAATAGAATGCTTGATACAAATTTATCTGTTGAAAGATTGGCATGCTTTAGGCGTGCCAACTATTCAAAGAGAATATTTTGAATTTTGGAACGAGGGAAGGAGAAGCAATCGGATATAAGTTGCTAGACAAGGTCATAAAATGTCTCTATTGGGGTTTTCAAAGGAGAATCTTTACTAAAATAGTATTCTCCTTTGAAGTTTGAAAGCTAACTATTTTTGACTATCTTTCAGCCTCTGTTGTCTATGTATATTGCCTTTATTTTATGTTTTTAGACATGAAATTTCAAATGTGGATTTGCAAAAAAAGTGATTTTACTTTAGGCATTTATTTTGAGAGTTTATTTGTAATGTTGAAATCTTAGAAACAAATCTTACCAAATATTTCCTGGAAAGGGGCATGATATGCCGCACGGTTTCCCAACAGTTATGGCTACTATAAAGAACAATAACTACATAATGGAGCAAAAAATACCAAAAACTTGCTATTTAGTACTCAGGTAGATACTTATTTGAAAGTTAAAACCAGATGTTCTTGAGCTTGGAAGGTCAATTAGAATATACATGCAAGTAGCATGAAATTTCGCCTCATGTCTAAAACTTCCAGCAATATTTACACTATTAAAGCTCTATGATCCCCTAGCAACTAGTTGCAAGGGCATACCACTTTCATCTCCTAACAATAGTTGGAGCAATTTGTGTCTAACTGTCAATAATTTCCAGTTATTTAAGTTGTGCTGATTGTTTGGAGATTAGGAGTGTTATCCATTCCAATGAGCAACTTTAAATGTTTAGCTTTGTGACTTGTCACATTTAGTTATCCTCTTAACTTTTAAAAATCAATTCTTTCATGTTGTTGGACATGCCTAGATACTGCTATTTTGTCCACTGAAAATATTTTTCTATTCAGATTAGAAAATAGGAGAAGGAAATAGAGTTCAATGTCTTCTAATTTTTTTTTTCCTGAAAAGAAACAGAGCTCAAGTTCTTCTAATTATTTTTTTCTGGTCCATTGCTAATTTCCATTAAAATTCCCTTTACTACTCATATGCTGCATTGGAGCTTCCCTGTGATTTTTTTCCCCTTGAATGCAGGCATTAGCTGATAGTGTTGGAATACCTTGCAGATTAGTGAAGGGTAGTCATTATACTGGCTTTGAGGATGATGCTGTAAACATTGTAAAGTTAAAAGATGACAGGTACAACACTCCCTTTATTTATTATTTTTAAATAAGCCCTTATGAAAATAGCTTTTAGCATCTCATTCCTGGAATTTAATTTTTGCAACTCACTGTTTTCCTTTACATTCAGCATGTTGCGTAAATGCTTAGTTGCATCATTATCTAGTCCTTATCTATTCATGTATTTCTTGAAGTAAATAACTTCTCACTGTTGCAGTGAATGCTTGGTTGATCTCATGGGTGCCCCAGGGACGCTGATTCCTGCAGATGCTCTGAGTGGAAAGGATGCTCCTTTGAAGCCACACATTCCTGAACCAAGTAGGCCTCCAAATTTCCAGCGAACTGCGGATACAAAAATATATTCAGGATATCCTGCTCCACTTATGGGGGCTACATCTTGGAGCCCAGAAGCGCAGCTTTCATCTTTGGGTGTTTCTGCTAATGATGGAGTTGGGACTTCTGGACTGCATGACAGTGTGCCTTCTTCTAATCAGTTTGATCATAGTTCGTCACAAGCCATTGGAACTGCATTATATAAAGGGGGGCGTGGACCCAATTTAGTTGGTGACGGTTTGAGGATGAACTTAAATGTTGTTCCATACAACCCTAAAAGTGCTCAAGACCCAAAAGACCTCTTTGCTGAGCTTAATCCCTTCCAAATAAAAGGATCTGGCAAAACTGTGATGAAGAATGAGCTTCCAAATGAAGTTGGTGTGCAATTTCCTAAAAATAAGATTGTTGGTAACCGGCCTCCTTCACCGTTGTTGTGGAAAAATCGTCATGCATGGAATGATGTATCTAAAGAAAATGAACAAGGTATTTTGGATGGTTCATCTGCAAAGAACAATCAGGGATCTAACAAATCCAGTGCATCATCAGTCATTCCTAAGAGTTCAAAACCACCATCCAAAGCCCCCAAATTCCCTGAGAAATCCTTCAATAACCTTGTAGATAAACGGGACAGTATGCAAAATAATAATTTTAAGTTAGTGTCTGGTGAAAGTGAACCAAGTCGGTCACCTTTTGGGCGAGATATTAGTTTTAATGATAGTGAACCATATCACAGGGAGGATGGGACCATCATTAAGAATGAAGGACCTAATGGGAAAGATGATGGGATAGCTACGACAGGGCTGCGTGATGATAAGGGAAATAGGCAAAACAGGTTGCGTGAGACCAATGCGAAAATAATGGAAACAGAAGGTGCCTCGCTTAATTTAGGTGCTAATAGTGTTGATACGGAGATTGATGATGTTGGATGTGAGATTGTCTGGGAAGATCTGGACCTAGGTGAAAGGATTGGACTAGGTAACAGAAGCGCCTGTCACTATTATTTTGTTTCATCTGTTCAAACTTTCCTTATGTGGGCTTCATCACTCATCATGAACTAGTCAAGCTATACTGCTTGATAAATGACCTCTGATTGCAGTTCCTTCATCTGTAGTCAGATTTTTATTTATTTATTTATTTTAAGTAACCTGACTCCATTTTCTTCTTTGCTTCTAGTTTGCATAATAAACCTCAGTTTTTCTAGGTGTCCAGTGTCATTTATATGTGTGTTGATTTTTCGATCACTGTTCGTCTCTTCAGGTTCTTATGGAGAGGTCTACCATGCGGATTGGAATGGCACAGTAAGTTGTGTTTCATGTTTTCACTAATTGATGTTCTTTATATTTGATGCATATTCCTGCTCTCCTGTCTAGTTATTACCAAATAGATTTTTGACTGGCCGTGCCCAAAGTCATTTCCTTTCCCCTGTTTTGTGATTCAGAATGAATGCTTTTGTAAGAGTTGTTTTTCTAATGCTTTTTAATGAAGAGATTTAGATTTTTTACATAAGAGAAAAATTAATGTGTCTAACCTAGACACTTTATTTCCTGCTTGGTTGATATTCTACTGGTTTGATTATTTGCTTTTTCGGAGTGGGTCAAAGCGTCAGCTAACCATTATACACACACACACACACACACACATTTATATATATTTAAATTTAGTGAACCACATAGCCTTGCAATGTCTTTAATTTAATAACTCTTTTTGCTGTGGATTTTGGACAACAGGAAGTTGCGGTGAAGAAGTTTCTTGACCAAGATTTCTCAGGTGCTGCTTTGGATGAGTTCAAGAGAGAAGTAAGGAATCTCTCTTTTTATTTACCTGTGAATTACAATGTATTTATGCAATCCAGATATCATTTGTTGAGCATTTTTGGCATGTGGGAAATTATTCATGAAGCGACGCATTTGAATTCTAAAACAGCTTAAATTAAGCGAAAATCACCAGATGCTATATTTCCTCACCACAAGGCAAGTCTTCATTGAAGGCTTAGCTCAAAATTGTTTCACTTACTCCACCCACCCTTCTTTAAATAATAGTAATAATAATGATATAGTGAAGGATAACTCAGAAAATCTCAAAATGATCTTTGTGTAATTGAATACTAATATCATCAATGTGATGAGTGTTGGCAGCTCTCCATTATTTTCTGCAACATAAAAGTGTTATGCTGTCATATGTTGTTCTCTTTATTTCTTTTTAAGGGCTTGATCAACAGACACCAGAAATTCTTCTACAGTCAAGTGGCTTGTATGTTCTCAATTTCCATTACTTTTGCTTAGCATTATGATTTTTTGCTTAAAATTTTTGTAATTTGGATTCTTGTATGCTTCAATTGTTCAGAAAAAGTGCTTTGTAAATCATTTATGGTTTTTATTCTTCCTTAGAGCGATTATTCTCTGTTGTTTTGTTGCAGGTACGAATAATGCGTCGGTTACGCCATCCAAATGTTGTTCTTTTTATGGGTGCAGTAACTCGTCCGCCAAACCTTTCTATCATTACTGAATTTCTCCCTCGGTAAGTTGTTCTTCGTGTCCTTGTTAATAACCTATAATTTTCCAGGTAATCTAACAGATCATATAATTGAACTGCCTGATCTCATCTTTTAGTATGTTTCTTGTCTATATCTGTTCTTTTTCTATGGCTGAAAATTCTTTATTGTATTATGCCAGTTTTCCCTAGGTCATTGTCCTGATAATTCATGGTAAAGTTTCATTTTAGACATTACATGTACATATGGTTAAGTCCAAAAGAGAGCTTTGTTTAGAGACTGAAAATCAAGTTCAATGACAGTGAATGAGAGAGGATTTGATCACTTTTGTTTGAGTGGGTATATATATAGGTGTAGTACTTTACTGTAGATGCTGATAGCAATGTGTTAGGCAAGTCAATGTCTCAATACAAGCAGTTTCAATGTATCTGTCTTTTCCTGTACTGTGTTATCTTGTTTCTCCTTTTCATAGTTGTTCATTATATGATCATTGAAGGTTTGTTATAATGTTATGTTTCTTGTATAATTTGATGTATATTAGCAGAGTGGAGCATCTTTTTTATAAATCAGTCATTATATATTTTCTTTCATGATGTATGATTTTCTATATTTGGCAAAGAGAACTGATCTCTAGTCTAAGTTGCTATACTCCGCTTCTAGGGCTATATATATATCTGGCTTTTCAATGTCTATATATACTCGTTGTTTGATCTAATTCTGTAAGTTTTTAAATTCTAAGACATCCTTTTAGAAGCATGCCTTATTTTTTATATTAGTGAACCTCATTCATTCGTACACTATTGTTGGTTTTCCAGTGGAAGCTTATATCGGATTATTCATCGCCCTCATTGTCAAATTGATGAAAAGAGGAGAATTAAAATGGCCTTAGACGTGGTATGGCTATTGACCACGAATTAATTCTTTACTTCATTTAAATTTATGTCATTATACAATATTTTTGGAATTATATTTGCAGGCAAAAGGAATGAACTGCTTACATGCTAGCATACCAACAATTGTTCACCGAGATTTAAAATCACCCAATCTATTGGTCGATAATAACTGGAATGTCAAGGTATACCAGAAATTTCTTGTTCCAACCTTTAACAATTGATGGCTATGTATTATACGTAGACGTTATGGGAATAATTTGATTATGTTGTTCTGGTGGTTGATTTAGTTTTCTATCATAACATTATGCAGGTGGGTGATTTTGGATTGTCACGCTTGAAGCATAATACATTTCTGTCATCCAAGTCGACTGCAGGAACGGTGAGACATTTATCTTAGCTGTTGGAGACTTAGGACTCAAAAAAGGCACATTTTAGCATTCAATTTAAATATGGGAATTTATTGGTTGCGTTAAATTTATTTACCCTTTTATTCTTTGTGGCTGTGCGTGGGATTAAAGCCTGAGTGGATGGCTCCAGAAGTTCTCCGAAATGAGCCTTCAAATGAAAAGTAAGTCAAACTCGTTACTGTGCAGCATGCTGAAATAAGTCGGTCACACCAAATGTGTTCCAAGAGACTGATTTTTTTTGTGAACTATGCAGGTGTGATGTATATAGCTTTGGAGTTATTCTGTGGGAACTTGCAACTCTCAAATTGCCTTGGAGCGGAATGAACCCAATGCAGGTAGTCGGTGCAGTTGGTTTCCAGAATCGCCGTCTTGACATCCCAAAGGAGGTTGACCCTCTGGTTGCAAGGATAATCTGGGAATGTTGGCAAATGTAAGTTGTACGAGCATACTTGACTCTTTCAATTATACAATTATCTTGAATTTGGGATAGGCATATTAGATTCAGCTATGCCTTCCGC
Source organism: Pogostemon cablin (assembly GCA_023678885.1). NCBI lineage: Eukaryota > Viridiplantae > Streptophyta > Magnoliopsida > Lamiales > Lamiaceae > Pogostemon > Pogostemon cablin. The sequence goes on along the minus strand of CM042952.1, from coordinate 31,043,297 downwards.
CAGCATATGCTCTAATTGCCACCTGTGTTGATTATAGGGATCCAAATTTACGACCATCATTTGCAGAGCTGTGTGTGGCGCTAAAGCCATTGCAACGGCTCGTGGTTTCTTCACATGTAGAGCAACCAACTGCATCTTTGGCACATGAAATCCAAGTAAACTCTACACCTTAAACAAGTCTCAGTGATTTCAACTGTGAATATTGTTACTGTATAGCAATCTGATACAACTGAGTCGGATTTTGATGTAAATTGATTCAGAAAACGATAAAACATCATGTCTAAAATCGTTTTGTCACACATAGAATCCATGTCTTTGGTGTATAGGAGAACACATATAAAGTAATATAAGATGTGCAGGTATCTTCTATTTTACCCTACTCTGTAATCTTACGTTGCAATGTTATATAGGGATGTGAATTTAGAATTAGGACTCCCGACCCCTCATATGTCTTGGAAGTATTTTTTAAAAATGCATGCAAGATAACATTATTTCTCGAACATTTAACTTCTCACCTTTTTTTTTTTTTTGGAGTATTTGTTTATTGGGTTTGGACGAGTTTGTTTAGTTTGGGATGGATGAAAATAAATACTTGAATTACGAAACTTTCCTTCTAACTATATGTTGTAAAATATTCTGTTTGCATGGAAAGTATGTTTTTAATTTATTCAACTTATGTTCCCATTTTTCTTACTGATCTTGACGAAAGAAGAGAATTTTAATGACTGAAATTGTGAAGCAATAACCCATTTTTTTTTCTATAAGAAGAAAAGTTTGTACAAGAAGTTGAACAGGAAGAGCGGGAAGAAGAGCAAAGTGATCCAGAAAAGGAAATTAAAAAAAAAATGCTTGAAATAATAGTAGTCAAAAACGCATTTATTATTCAGTTTCGAAAGTGTGGATGTGTAAAACATGATCCAAAATGGGCGAACATATATGAGAGAAATCAAGGAGAACAATGAAACATAATCTTCAATTAGGTTTGTTCTGACTATGAAGGGCAGAGTTCGTCTGGTTCAGCCGCGCTGCTGCAGCGACGGAGGCTGCTACGCCGCCGGGACGGGTGCAAAGGTTGGGATCGTTCCTCAGTTCAGCGCCGATCACTCCCTCCGCGTCTCGACGCGTCACTGCTTTGTCTGATGGTAGCTTCGAACTTGCATCCTGCAATATCACATTCAATTTTATCTCACATTTTAAGCGCACACATTAAATTGAAAAATCATTCGATGATTTTTGATCGGATGACTCACCGAAAGAATGTCTCCAAGCTTCGTCTTGTCCTCATCTCTCGGCAATCGCGCATTGCGAGTGGCTGCAGATTGAGCAGCCGCAGCAACGCCACCGGGAACAATATTTGTTCGGCCTGTGGCTCTGACCTCCGCCGCTTGTATAGCGGCGGCATCGCTGTAGTCCACCGGCCTGTGGCCCGCCGTAAGAGCGGTAGCCTCAAGTGCTTCACCAATGGTGATCTCCCCCCTCTGCTCTACTCTGGATCCCAGTGTCCCACTGGATTGGGCCTCTTTCACCGCCTTCATTCATTTATTCACTCACATTATTAAATTAAATCAATTACTCTTAATAGAGAGAGAGAGAGAGTTGTTGATTACCTGCACACCGATTGGATCGGTGTTGTGGAGAAAATCAGCAATAGTGTCTTTCTTCTCTTGTTGGGCATTAGAATCGATTTCTTGAACATTTTTGATGGGTTGTTCTTGGCTCATATTCTCAACTTGAATTGATGATTAAGATTGGTATAGTTGAACCGATCTCATATATATAATTCTAGGATTCTATAAAAATTTGTTTGAGGTAGAAAAACTGCCAACTCCATTTGCTATTTATAGATTGTAAAATTGAATTGTTGGTGGTAATTAAACAATAAATCTGTGGAAAATAATGTATTCCAGACTTGGTCTTGCCTAAATCACCTCGCTCTCTCGCCATTTCCCTCTAAACCGTACCATCTATACTACTATTATAATCATCCAAATACGATACTCTCCCTCTATAAAAATGTTACCTGTGGCATCATATATTTATTGTACCATACATAGAGCATTTGGAATTCTACTAAAAATATATTCACATCAAAATACATTTTTTTTAAATAAAAAAATATGGACTTGACTATGCACATGAACTTGTACATATTAATCCTATAATTTTTATATGTAAAATGTAAGAATATACTCTCAGGAGAATTGTCTCATCGGAACGTGATAGTGTATCAATCAGGACCATTGGAGTATTAATTAAAAAATATAATTCATTTCGTGAGTTAAACATAACAAGATCGCACGTGAAGTTATAAAATTTTATGGCAATTGTTAATATTCAAATAAGTCTTTGTGGTATTTTTAAATAAAATCTTCAAATATTTAGAAGTTTTAGTTTGAAGCTAACAAACCGAATCTAATTTTCGGGAATTTTTATTTCACATAAAGTTTTATCATCTTATGATTATAATAATTATATTCGTGTAATTGGAGCAAAACTTTCGGAAAAGTACAAAAATTTTCAATTCGTCTTATTTATAGTGGTGAAGAGTGGAGACACCAACCAAAAACTGTCTTTATTTTTTCTTCTTCCATTGAATTGAAGTTGGCACCTTAAAATGCAATCATTAAAGTAATGTGATAAGTTTTATAAGATATGAAACACTTTGTGTAAATCGAATTACGGTATACATATTTTGGTAGAATTTAAATAAAAGAGGACCACATAAATTATAACATGAATCGAGTTCACGGGATACTAACTCCTGACGAGTTGAGAATCAGTTGCGTATTCAATTTTATCGAATCTTTTATATATTTTTTAGTTTAACTCTTAAGAAATTTTAATAAGATAGACTATAAAGTCAAGTATCTGTATTGGGGACCTCTTAACAAGTTAAAAAAGTGGGTAATTAAGAGAGAAAGATATTTGCAATAAATAACGAGAAAATAGTAGTTTTTGCAACACAATTAAAATACTAAGGACCTCGATGCAAATATAATTCTTCCAGAAATAAAAAGTTTCGGAGAGATCCACGCCCACGCGCCAGCAAACGGCACTCAAAATTCGGTTTGGCGTCGAGACAAGCTATACTATCTCAGCATCTTCTTCTCTCTAGATGCTCAACCACGCTGCCTAATCCCCCTTCACTCCTTCTTCTCTCTTAATCTTCCTCAATTCTGCTTCCTTAGAAGGTGTGCATGGCTGCTTCTGCCTCTCTTTGCTTTCCGGCCAACGGAAACCGCCCAGCTTTCCGAATTGGGTCTTCTGCGAACCAGATTAAGAGGCCTCGTAGGCTCACACTTCGCTCTGACTTGGACTCAAATGTCTCTGACATGAGCGTTAATGGTAACGGGATTTTAGGGCGATTTTGTTGGTTTAATCTCTGCTTTCTTGATTGCTACTCTTTTTTCCCTTGTGAAATTCGATCACTTTGGTGCTTCAGTTTTAGTTGTGAAAATATGGGGTTATCTGGACTTGCTAAGTTCTTGTTTGTGAATTACTTATCATCATGTTTCCTGTTTATATTTTTAGGGAATCTGAAAATGTTTTTATTTTTTCCCATCCTTAAAAAGAGATAATTTACCTTGCAGCTCCGAAAGGTTTATTTCCGCCGGAGCCTGAACATTATCGGGGGCCTAAGCTTAAAGTGGCAATAATCGGGGCGGGGCTTGCAGGGATGTGTACTGCAGTGGAGCTTTTGGACCAAGGCCATGAGGTTTCATTTATATTCATCAAATAAATTTGAACATATGTAACTCCTAATTAGGATTGTGGATGCTATTGTGGAGCTAAATGCTTGGAGCCCTTGGTTATTTTCAGGTGGATATATATGAATCAAGAACTTTCATTGGTGGGAAAGTGGGTTCTTATGTAGACAAGAAGGGAAACCACATTGAAATGGGGCTGCACGTTTTCTTCGGTTGCTACAATAATCTCTTTCGTTTGTTGAAAAAGGTAAAATCACCTCGTTCGTACTCAATGTTGTCTTCATCTGATGCTGCCAAGATACTGTCTCAATAGTTAGTAGAGTCAAGTTTTATCTCTGGCTTTATATAGAATAATAGGTGTTAACACTATCAACTGTATGTCTAATTAGTTTCCCGACTTTGCTTAATGTAGGTTGATGCTGATAAAAATCTGCTTGTTAAGGATCATACTCACACTTTTGTCAATAAGGGGGGTGAAATAGGCGGTATAATTGATAATAAATAAGCAATCTGTCTATTTTTTGCTGCGCAAACAGGCTTGTAATTGGAAGGAATTCGCAATTATATAAAATAATATGAAGTTCATATCTAATTGCAGAACTTGATTTTCGCTTCCCCATTGGAGCACCATTACATGGGATTCGTGCATTTTTGACAACGAATCAGCTAGAGGTATTCTACTGATCATTTTTCATTGTTTCTTGCTTCTGCTTGTTCTAGCTGTATCACAGTTTTGTTTGAAGTTTTTTTTTTTAATTAAGTTTATCCTGTGTAGCTTAAAGTAGGTACGTTATCTGAGTCGCCTTTCCAATGATCATAGTGATTAGGCTTGTTTATTTTGTTGTAATTTACTTTCCATTTGGAGAAAAAGCTACCCATTTGCTAAATCAAATGCTTTAATCATGTAATGTCTCATACGATATTGAAAACTTGGACATTAGTAATGACAGAGTACACCATTATTTCCCTATTTAACCTGGAACAATTGAATGGAAATATTCTGTCTCTTCAACCTGGAATAAGTACATAGCCAGAAAATTTTCTCTGTGATTCCTCTGAATTTATATTGCTTATCCCTTTTATTGATTTTCACCATTCCTTTGAATGAGTTGCATTGCACGGTAACAGAATAGTTAGTCTTACATGGCCTTTTTTTTTTTTTTTTGCTTAAATCAATATTATTATTGTTGTCTTAGAAGTTTAAGCAAAAGATAATTTTATTCTATGAGATTCTGAAAAATATTCTTCCATCTGATTTGCAGCCCTATGATAAAGCAAGAAATGCAGTGGCTCTCGCCCTTAGTCCAGTTGTAAGGGCTCTTGTCGATCCAGATGGAGCAATGCAGACCATACGAGATCTGGATAATGTATGTGTTCTCTTTCAGAGTCTGTTTCTTTTTTATTTAATTGAATGTGCATGTTACATATAAAAAATTAGGAGTGTAAGGGCACAACAACTTTTTTAAGAGAGAATAAGAGTTGAGCAAGTGAGAACTGGAATGATTTTTCAATTGACCAATTTTATAAAATTATGAGTGATCTGAACCCATCACTTAGTTATATATTTACTTACTACAGGTAAGCTTCTCTGAATGGTTCATGTCCAAAGGGGGGACTCGCAAGAGTATCCAGAGGATGTGGGATCCTGTTGCTTATGCCCTGGGATTCATTGACTGTGACAATATTAGTGCTCGCTGTATGCTTACTATATTTTCGCTTTTTGCCACTAAAACTGAGGCTTCCCTGCTTCGTATGCTTAAAGGTTCTCCAGATGTTTATCTGAGTGGTCCTATCAAAGATTATATCATGGCCAAGGGAGGCAGGTGACCACACACACACACACATATAATTGGAACTTATATGAATGTTCCATCATTTTTGGGTTGGTTAATATGTCAAATTGCTCATATCAGTCTACTATCCCAGGTTCCATTTAAGGTGGGGATGCAGAGAAATTCTTTATGATAAATCTGATGATGGAGAAGTATATGTAACGGGGCTTGCCATGTCAAAGGTATATGAAATCTTGTTCTGATAAACTCTCTCACTCTCTCTCTTCCAATCTTGCAAGTATTTAAACGGCAAGCTCTTCAACTGATCTTTTTAAGTGATTTAAGTGGCAAACTTCATTGTGTTGGCTTCACAGTAACAGATATATCTATGTGTTAACATTCATTTGTATGTTTTTGAGAGTTTTTCATCCATGAGGCTTAACGGATGGTTCTATTTTTTTTCAGGCTACTCAAAAGAAAACCATAAAAGCAGATGCTTATGTAGCAGGTTTATGGTTTAACCTTGCCTCTGTCTTCTCTAACACTCATCTTGCTGAATAAATTCTAGAAAAACCTATTAATGATTGCAGCATGCGATGTCCCTGGAATTAAAAGACTACTTCCGAAAAATTGGAGGGAGTCACAATTCTTTGACAATATCTATAAACTGGTCGGAGTACCCGTTGTCACCGTACAGCTTCGATATAATGGCTGGGTTACTGAGTTAAGGGACCTGGAACGTTCACGGTAAACACTATATAGTTTTTTTTTTCATTTATAGATTTGAAATTCTTTCCCCGTCAAAATTATTAACTCTAAGATTGTCAGGCAATTGAGGCAAGCTGCAGGTCTAGACAACCTACTCTACACCCCAGATGCAGATTTCTCTTGTTTTGCAGATCTTGCCCTGTCATCCCCAGAGGATTATTACCTTGAAGGCCAAGGCTCGTTGCTTCAGTAAGAAAATGCAGCTTCAGTATCTTTTATGTTTCACTTTTGTTAACATTGGCAGAGAGCAACCAAATTAGATAGTCTTCCTGTCTATAGTGAGCAGAGTTCTAATATTAGCGGGCAATTTCTGTTATTATGGTTTTCTTTTGAACCTAAATGTGTGTGGTTATTTTCAGATGTGTACTTACTCCTGGGGACCCGTACATGCGTCTACCAAATGATGAAATCATAAGGAGAGTTACGAAGCAGGTTGGTACTGCTTGAATTTCTTGGTCTTTTAGGAAACGCTGCTTTGTATGTAGACATATCCAGTTATGGTGAAAGAAAAGCAAGTAAATGTTGTCAAATATTAAATATTTGTTATAACTACAGTTTCTCCCAAGAGAGATTAACAAAATACAAAAAAGTTACCAAGGTATCGCAATCTACTTATTGGGAAAACATGATGTCGAGTAATGCTTAAAAGCAAGCCTCTAAATTTGAAGGATGGGGCTAATAATTTTCTTATATAGGTTCATATTGTCCTATATTCAGTTAATAACCACTAGTTGATTGATAATATGGATTCTAGAGAAAGCGTGTCAAGTAACCTTTGTGCTTGCACTCGTAAATTTGCCCACGTCTCTACCTGGTATACAATCATGGATCTTATACAATGAAAACTGTCCATTGATTTATTTGGGATGCTTGCTCTTGTGAGGGAAGATATTCAGTTTTTCACTCTCAAATCTCACTCCGTACATGCTGCTGATAACGGGTTCTTGTTATCAGGTTTTGGAGCTGTTTCCATCATCCCAAGGTCTGGAGGTCACATGGTCATCAGTTGTCAAAATCGAACAATCATTATATCGTGAAGGACCTGGTAAAGATCCTTTCAGACCCGACCAAAAGACCCCAGTGAAGAACTTCTTCCTTGCTGGATCATACACTAAGCAGGTCATACTTCCAGTTACTCTATAGTTCATTAACTCTATTCAAGATCAACTTAAATGATTATAAATTCTTGAGCATTTCAATTCGGAAGCTACCATCCGTATTTCTTTAAACACAATAGCTGCTCAGAGCAATGCCATGAAATAACTCGCAGTTGTTGCATGGTGTATTCTAACAGGATTACATAGACAGCATGGAAGGAGCAACTCTGTCAGGAAGACAGGCGTCTGCCTACATTTGCAACGCAGGAGAAGAGTTAGTTGCATTACGGAAAGCTGTCGTTGTTACTGAATCAAAAGAAACAGCAGCATCCGGTGAGCTGAGTCTTGTCTGATTATTAGAACTCCCTACGAATTCGGGTTTGGGTGACGTATACTAATCGACTTAATACAGTGCCATGAAGTTTGGTTATAGAGCAACCCACGGCCAGAAAGTATCGATGTCAATGAGGTAGATAATTAATGTATAAAAATGTGACAGCTGATTAGAAACTCATGGTCTGATGTGATTATAGATGTTATTTGCAATTTATTCATCTCTGAAAAATTGCTCACAACACCCCCCCACCCCCTCCACCCACCCAAAACCCATTTAATTGTGTATTCATATCTGAAATCTCATGGGTGAGATTTGTATATTCTCAGAAGCTGAAAAACAAAAATAAGATTGTGTACGTGTTTTTTATTTTAAAATAATAAAGTATGCTTAGTAAGTGATTGTACTAAACTTTTGAAATTTTTTTTCTTTTATACTATTGCTATTCTAATTTTTAATTTTATACTATTTATCAGATCAGTGTAAACATTTGGATCTGCATCTGTTATGAATTTCTATTTAGAATACTACTCAATAGTCAACGCATCCCAACCCAAGATGCCAAAGTTACGTTAAAAAAGAGTCAAGGCAACCAATATAAAAAACAAATTATTATTTTAATAATTTAAGTTTACATTTCAAAATATAATTTAACTTCTTAGATGAGTATATATATTCTTTTTAGAAGTCTTAAGTTGTTCTAAAACTATTTAAATCGTTAAAATTAATTAAGAAAAATTTTAAAAGGCTCTCTAGTCTCAAGTCTTGCGTACGCCAAACATTCAACGGAAAATTTCTTCCCCTCTCTCTCACTCTCAGGCGACTGCAGTCTGCAGCTCCACCAATTACAGGTGTCTCCGCCGCAAGCGGTGGCACAACTAAGATGGCTTGGAAAACGATTAGTCTCGCCATCCTTTCATTCGCCGTCGCGGTCTCAGCATCAATATTGTCGAGTCACGATTCGTTGACTACACCGAGCGACACCAGTAATGGAAAAAGTAGTAGCATCATGTTTCTACCTCTGTTTCTCAACAATCACGACCATCAACTCCGACACAAAGAGGAAGACTACGCTCGCCGCCGCCTCCAAAACCGCACCACTCACAACGCCCGCATGCCCCTTGACGACGGCGATCTCGTCCTTAATGGGTCTCCATTTCACTTTCGAAAGATTTTTTTATTTCTTATTTTGGGCTGAGATTTAATCTCATGTAGCAGCTGATGGCCATTCATATTATTACAGGTATTATTCTACTCGTCTGTGGATCGGAACGCCTCCGCAGCAATTTGATCTCATTGTTGATACCGGAAGTACGGTTACTTACGTTCCTTGCTCCACATGCGAACAGTGTGGAAATCATCAGGTCCTCTCTCTCTCTCTCTCTCTCTCTCTCTCACATTAGCATATATATTTTTGGTTTTTTCTTTTGAATTTGCCTGTTTGGTCAACACAATTACGAAAGCAAATTTTATGGGTATTTATAATACTTCGGTTACTCTTCACGCTGCGCTCGTTTGGCTGTGTATTTTCCAATTGCAGTTTCAGTTTCAGTTTCTCTGCCTCATATTTTTCTTTTTTTCCTATTCGTTCCCAATGGGAATCGAACCCGGGTCTCTCACTTGTGTGAAGAGCCCGGTGGCCAAGTACTTGGTTCTGCCTTATTTAATATGATAATTCGCTTCAATAGAATCCAAGATTTCACCCAGAATCGTCAAGAACTTATCGACCAGTAAAGTGCAACCGTGATTGCGCTTGTGACAACAACAGAGCACAATGCATTTATGAAAGGCAATATGCTGAATTGAGTTCTAGCAGTGGGGTTTTGGGTAATGACATCGTGTCCTTTGGCAATCAAAGTGATTTGAAACCCCAGCGAGCTGTATTTGGTTGTGAAAATAGAGAAACAGGGGCTATTTACACTCAGCTAGCTGATGGAATTATGGGTTTGGGGCGTGGGGATATCAGTATTGTAGATCAACTTGTTAAAAAAAATGTAATTAGTGATTCATTTTCACTATGCTACGGCGGAATGGATGTTAATGGTGGAGCAATGGTTCTTGGAGGGATTTCACCTGTTTCTGATATGGTTTATACCCATTCAAACCCAGCACGCAGGTATGTTAAGGAAGACTTTTATTGTACTACAACTGAGTGTTGGTCTCTTTCCTAATGACTGCACTTGATACATCTCACACATTTACTCTAGTTTTGGTATGGCCACAGTCCATATTACAATGTCGAGCTGAGTGAGATTCATGTCGCTGGGAAGAAGCTGCCTGTTGATTCCAAGGTTTTTGATGGTAAACATGGAACTATTCTGGACAGTGGCACAACTTTTGCTTATCTTTCGAAAGCAGCATTTGGAGCATTTAAAGAAGCTGTGAGATACTCATTTGGTGGGTAATGCTACTTTATTTACATAATCTGTTCTAAGTTCCCCATTTTTACATGTAGATCTTCAAAGAAGTCTCAGCCCTTAAAACAATAAAGGGTCCTGACCCTAATTACAATGATATCTGCTTCTTAGGTGCTGGAAGGTATTGTGATCATCATCTTATTGTTAGATGTATGTTGTAAGACTTATTTGTAACTGTGTTGCAAGTTATGTGAAGTGTTGATGTTGCTCCAGTGATGCTGGACGTCTCTCGAAAGCCTTTCCAGCAGTTGAAATGGTATTTTCCAATGGACAAAAGCTCTTATTGTCCCCTGAAAATTTTTTGTTTAGGGTATGTACCTATCCTTTTTTTCTGTAGTTGAAAGCCTCATCTCTTGTTAACATTGATGCCTCGTCTCTGAGTACAATATATTTTACTTAACTCTAAAGGGCACTGTGAACCATTTCTCATTTATTTATCATGTGCAGTACATTATGTAGTGATTTTTTTTCTTTTTCCTTTTCTTGTGCGGCTTCTGTCGTCAACTTACTTACTCATTCATGGATCACCATTTTTTTATTCTCTTACAACAGCATGGAAAGGTGGATGGTGCATACTGCCTAGGCATATTCCAAAATGGAATGGATCCAACTACTCTTTTGGGAGGTATTAATTGCTATATCATCTTATTTAAGATATCTAACTGGAGACTACATATTGCTTGACGACCTCTCTTTGTGACAGCTATTATTGTTCGAAATACACTTGTAACATATGACCGCAAGCATGAAAGAATTGGTTTCTGGAAAACCAATTGCTCTGAGTTATGGGAGACAATTCACTCATCCCCTATATCCGTACCAGTGCCTTCTGGAACACATGAGGTGAACTCAACCAAGGATATGGCTCCTATGATCGCACCTGCTGAGGCCCCACTAGCTAGACCTCCAGGTATGATAAATCATTGTTATCTCTCTTTAGACTCTCTTGGGAAAACCTACATTACTTGTGTCAAACTAGAATGGTTTACAAGTTAATACAAAAGACTTCTTTTTTAAGTTGGTTCAATCATCTCTCTCTAAGCAATGGTGACATGAAGTAGTTAGCAACAAATTTGCAACTTCCTGGGCCTCTCTCAGTAGGTTAGATGCTTGACTGACGGTATTAGAGTCGACCCCTGGTACACTGACGGTATTAGAGTCGACCCCTGGTACTTATCCACGTGCATCACTGCACCTATAGTTGTACTAGACATAAGTTAACATTTGAAATGCTTAGAAAATCTTGTTATTGAAGTGATTCTCCAAGTGTTAGACCTTCCCTCTTCTTCTTTTTTTTTTTTTAAATCTAAGAAGGCCAGAATCCACCGTCAACTAGCGGGTGCCTCATTTCAAGTTAAGAGTTTTGCGTCCTGTATGGAATGACTCCACAGATGTTGATCGCACCCACGGTTTTGAACTTGAGACTTTAGTGAATTTCACTCTAAGGCACCTCTAGCTCTCTCCATTCAACCAATGGGTTAAGGGCATAGGGTTTAGGCTTCCTTCTTTATTTTACCTGCAATTATTGTCATCTTGTGTATTTTGAGATGTATGAACATATAATTTTCAATATTTTATTATATATAAATTAATTTTTTAATTAGTTGTAATATTAAAATCTTTCAGTGACAGCAGGTTCAGTAGTCTCCCATTCGTTTTCAAAGGGAGTGTCTATTTGGCCTCAAACTGCGCATGTTTGGATGGTGTTTGCAGCCTATGCGGTATTCTTATTGGCCCCTGCCAGGTTCTAATGGCTTCATATTTTTATACTATTGTTTAACATTTTGTTAAATTATATATATTTATTTATTTTTATATGGTTATTGTACGCTTTTATGTAAACTAATTTGTTTGATCAAAACATTTCCCGATAATTACAATTAACTAGTGTTGTGTTGTAGTATTAAGTTTCATGTTACTGACGTTTATTTACTTTCTTTCCGTCAAAAATAAAATTAAATTGTGAGTTTATGTATATATAGTTTTTGGCAAAAACGGGAACACGAGAGTTTTAAAACTCGTGTTCCACACAGGAGACCAACACTGTTTTTTTAAGTAAGATCAAAGCATGAGTGCATGATGTGGATGAATTTAAATGTTTGACCAAGAAAAGTTGATGCTTCCATTTGATAAATATCCCGCAATGTTTGACTCATATTTATATTTATTTCTTATTTTCTGATTATTTAAAAGCGAAACAATTTTTATAATTTATTATAGAATTTTATGAGTTTAATCAGAGATAATTTAACTTCTTAAATGGGAATGACTCACAAAGTACAGGTTAGAATATCGGGTGAAATCTATTTTATTTTATATATTTATTATTTTAATTGCAGTGTGAGAATAATAAAGAATCCACCTGTTTAATCAAATTTATGTAATCTATTAATTAATGGTAAAAATTCATGTGTTCCTGATGGCACAGAGTGTTCCCGTATTCATCCCATGTGAATACAAGAGCCTCACTTTTAATTAATTAGCATTTATTCATAAGAGTATAGTAATACAAGCCATACAACATTGTTTAGAACTTTGATTTGTTTTCTCTCCGGTCAATATACCCTCATTTAATTCTAATTATATTTTATTGTTTTTTTCCAATGTTTTTTTAGATTTTCACAACGGTTATTATTAACAATTTTCAATAATAATACTTTCTCACAATCGTTTTAACTAACATCATTTTATTTGTGTTCTTGTTTTATACTTGAAACATTTCATTTAGGTTCCACTAAAAAATAGTTTATAGCTTCTTCTTAAAATAAAATTTAAAAAAAAAAATATTCGTTTTTAGCTAATAATAAACCAGCAAAAACTTACTCCCTCCGTTCCTAGGTAAGAGCCCCATTTTATAATTTTGGTTGTCCCACCAAAATGATCTCATTTTCTTTTTTGAACACATGTGACCTACCCACATCCACTAATACAATTAAAACATGGGGTACGCACACCCACTAATACAACTACTCACTACACATTAAATAATAATACTCCTTAATCTACGTGCCAAAAAGCAAATGAGACTCTTATCAAGGGACGGAAGGAGTATTTGTTCTTGTTCATTTCTATTGCAACAAGATGGACTTTACCGCATAATGGACCAATTATTAAATCTTGGATGGAAATTTCTTTTACTCCAATTATGAAATCCCTCCTCTTCCACGTCACACCTTGAGACATATCGAGATAAACGTATTTTCACATCTTCTTAATCCGAATTGGATGGGGAGAGGTAATGTTCCTTTTTTTGAGTGAGGGTACTCCCAGATCAAGTGGAGAAGAGGTGGGGCCTGTAGCTCAGAGGTATAGAGCACGTGGCTCGAACCACGGTGTTGGGGGTTCGAATCCCTCCTCGCTCACAACACAACCGACCCAAAAGGGAATGCCTTTCCTCTTGGGGGTAGGAAAATAGATCACTTGCTAACCACAGTCTCACGAAAATTTTTCGTGACGAATAATAATTGATAAATTTTTAATAAAATGTGGTATCTAATTGATAAAACGTGATAATTGTTAAAAAAATATGAACAATTAATAATATATATATAGAAAAAAGAATAATGATGTAAATGAAAATTGATATTCATTTAAAAAAAAAAGATAAATAATTAAAAAAATAGAACAATCTCAAGCAAAACATTACCCAATAGCAAATGGTTACTTATAAAATTGTTACTTATATAAGTTTATACACAATGCTATTAACCAACAATCTTAAAAAATAATCCAATTAAACATCCATTGAAAATGTTCTAATACGCATTAATTATACTATATGACTTTTATGGGCTTAACTAATTAATGCTCAAGGAGAGAATTGTAATAATGACGAAAACGGATAAAATAAATAAGAAAATCAAACTGGAAATGAAAAAGGGTGCGATCTCTGAGTCTTTCCTACGTTAAGCATTCAACCCACAGTACCCTCTCTCCTCCCCCTCTCTCCCTCCCCATCTGTGCCTCCGCCAGCGTACACCCACTGTAACACAACCAATTACTGGCTGCTCCGCCCTTCCTCTGATCAAACCCTATGATGGCTAGGGCATTCAGTCTCGCCATCATCTTCCTCGCTGTCGCCTTCTCCACCGTCGCACCTCTCTCGATTTCTTCGCATCAAGATTCGTTGACTTTTGTAAATAACAGCAGTACCGCTATGTTTCTCCCTCTTTTTTTCAACGAACACAACCATCACCACCGCCGCCGCCGCCAGAAAGAGGGCATTCTAGGCCGCCGCTATCTCCAGACTCGCAGCACTCCGTACGCTCGCATGCCTCTCCATGACGATCTCCTTCTCAACGGGTATTCTTCTTCTGCTTCCCTGTTTAAATTATTTTTCCTTTTTTTTTATGAGATCTGATCTCAAATTCCTTAGGATTTTTGTTTTTATGGCAGGTATTATACGACTCGACTGTGGATCGGCTCGCCTCCTCAGCGATTTGCGCTTATAGTCGATACTGGAAGTACTGTTACTTATGTCCCTTGCTCGACTTGCGAACAGTGCGGCAAGCATCAGGTCTCCTTATTATAATTTTATTCTGGTCGAGCTCCTGTTCTTTTGTTATCTCTTTGGGTTCGGATTGATTTATTGCTTTTGCTTATAGGATTTCTTATGAATCATAATGTTAACAATTGACACTATTAAGAGAATCAGGCAATTTTGCTGGTTCAATGGTGTAAAAATGCTGTTACAATGCCCTGTCATTATTATTATTATTTCTATCTTAGATATGTTAATAGTCTCATGTCCTTTTGTCATCGACATATATCACCTATGATCCACCTCTTGCAAAAGATTGATTTGAAATCTGTTAGCACCATCTCTTTATATGATACAATCAGCGTTGCTGTATAAGAATGCCAAGTATAAAAAGATGAATGATGGAAGAAGTTATTGGCAATATTCTAATGATATCCTGTGTGCTACTCAATTGTGCACTACCATTTAGTCCATACTATCATTAGGAACTGCATCTGTGTCGCTGTGTTCACTTGTATGTATTATAGCCATGCAAGTCCTGTTATTTTCCTTGTTTTCTGCATTATTAATCTAAAAAAAATTCCAACAGGATCCAAAATTTCAACCAGATTTGTCTACTACCTACCAACCTGTAAAGTGCAACATTGATTGCACCTGTGACAATGACAGAGAGCAATGTATTTATGAAAGGCAATATGCTGAAATGAGTTCTAGTAGTGGGGTGTTGGGTGAAGACATTGTTTCCTTTGGCAATCAACGTGATCTTAAACCACAGCGGGCTGTTTTTGGTTGTGAAAATATGGAAACAGGAGATCTTTACAGTCAACATGCGGATGGTATAATGGGTTTGGGTCGTGGGGATCTTAGTATTGTAGATCAGCTTGTTGAAAAAAGTGTGATCAGTGATTCCTTTTCATTATGCTATGGTGGAATGGATGTGGGTGGTGGAGCTATGGTTCTTGGAGGAATTTCACCTGTTGCTGATATGGTTTTTACCCGTTCTGATCCTGTACGCAGGTATGTTTAGGGTGACCTTTGTAGTATTTCAACTGAGTGTTAGGCTCTTTCCTAACAAGTACACTTGATACATCTCACACATTTACTCTAGTTTCGGGATGGCAACAGTCCATATTACAATATCGAGCTGAGTGAGATTCATGTTGCTGGGAAGAAGCTGCCCATTAATCCCAGCGTTTTTGATGGTAAACATGGAACTGTTTTGGATAGTGGCACAACTTATGCTTACCTTCCGGAAGCTGCATTTGGAGCATTTAAAGCTGCTGTAAGATATTCATGTTGTGGATCATGGAACTTAATTTTGCAAAATTTTTTTGACAAATTGGATCTGTATATCTGTTTTGAGTTCTACATTTTTCATGTAGATCTTTAAAGAAGTCAACTCTCTTAAAAAAATACAAGGTCCTGACCCTAATTACAATGATATCTGCTTCTCAGGTGCTGGAAGGTAATATAGTTATCATAATTGCTAGATAATAAAAGTTATAAATACTAACAAGTGAAGTTAATTCCTGATGTTGCTTCAGTGATGCAGCTCAACTATCGAAAGCCTTTCCATCAGTTGACATGGTATTTGCCAATGGACAAAAGATATTGTTGTCCCCTGAAAATTATTTATTCAGAGTATGTGGCTGGCTTTGGTTTATGTAGTAGCCTTCTCTCAAATTTGTACAGTATTATATTGCATTATGACTATTCCGTCCTTGTATAGTGTGCTTGTTTTATTTATGAACTTGTCCTTTTATGGATCCCTAATTCTTGGTTTCTAACATGCAGCACTCAAAGGTGCGTGGTGCGTACTGCCTGGGGATATTCCAAAATGGAAAGGATCCAACCACTCTTTTGGGGGGTATGCCTGCTTTATCATGTGCTTTATGATTTTTAATTGGATACTGCATGGTTATTTATTCCTCCTTGTGCCAGGCATTATTGTTCGGAATACACTTGTAACTTATGACCGCGAACATGAAAAGATTGGATTCTGGAAAACTAATTGTTCTGAGCTATGGGAGAGACTTCACCTATCTCCTGCAGCACCACCACCAATTCCTTCAGATACAGATGACATGAACTCAACCTCGGGTGTGGCTCCTGCACTTGCACCTTCTGAGCCCCCAAAGCACAAAGCTCCAGGTATAATAGCTTACCTTGTTTCTCTCATCAACTCTCTATTTCCTGAATATATTCTTGTAATTCTAGTTTGGTTGTTTTAGTAGTATCAGTTTGAAAGCCAGTAAAATAAACTTCTCTAGGAATTTGGTTGCTTCTCCAAACATGTGGATCAGTGAAGCTGTTGCTAGGTTGTTGTTTTCTAGTCCTCAACTTTAGCCTTCGGAGCCAGGGTAAATCTCGTTTTGCCTGGCGAAATGTGTGCTTTTGGCAGTGGTCCAGGAAATGATGAGGATGTTGTTAGGCACAAGAGATGATTGTGATGGTACTGTTAGTTTGTGATAGCATAGCTTATTAGTATTATCACCCTCCCATTCAGAACATGCTGTCTAGTTCTGAAAGAAACTAATGCATTACGTGTTACTCCCTCCGTTAGTGGTATTTTTGCACACTTTCCATTTCCATCCGTCCATTCCAACAACTTTATTTACTTCTTCTCTTAGAATTACCCAACTTACCCCTACTTTTTCTTACATTATGCACCTAAAAAGCAACTCTTATTCCACATGCCCACATACACTTGCAAAAATATCGGTGACGGATTGGGTGGTATATTCTGGAAATTTGTATAATTTTTAAATTGTGGAATGAAATCCAGCAGACTTTTACTGCAAATCTTCGTATGTACTTTATATGCACTTGAGGAGCGGGGAGTGCTGGATATATTAGTTAAATACCATGTTTCTAGACCTATGTATATGTATGGTTTGGAATTACTATAGTTTGTTACTTGCTTGTTTCTGTAGTGTGTCTGCTTGTTCAATGAACCTTCATAATTACTCGATGAGTTTGCAAATTTTATTGTATTATTTTTTATAATGTAGGCAGTAGATTAGAATTTAATCAGGCTTTTTGTGCAATTTGCAGGGGAAATTAAAATTGGTCTCATAACATTCTCTATGTCATTGACGATGAATTACACAGAATTGAAGCCTCACATCCCAGAACTTGCTGAGTACATTGCGAAAGAGTTAGATGTTAATGCTACTCAGGTAGATCAATATAAATGGTTGATTTTGTGTTGATTAATATGGAATATAATATCTATTTTTGATTAATTTTCTTATATTGGATTAGTACCATTATTCTTGCGTGTTGAATCAGAAACTGCAAGGTTGTAACTTTATTTTTATATGCACCATTGCAGGTTCAATTGATGAATTTCACTTCTGCAGGGAACGATACCCTCTTAAGATGGGCCATTTCCCCTGCAAAATCTGGTGATTATATTTCCAACGCTACTGCTATGGTGAGAATTATTCGAAGTACAAGGAAGCTTTTTACCTATCTGGTTCTGTGGAGCTGCTAACCATATTTAGTTATACGCTCTTTTTCTCTTTTTGTAGGGTATTATATCTAGGTTAAATGAAAATCAATTGCATCTGCCTGAGAGGTTTGGAAACTACAAATTGTTTCAATGGAACCTCGAGCCACCACCGGAGAGGTAACTAATTGTTTTTTGTATTCCATATCTTGTTGCTCATTAAATTTCCTCCCAGAGGAAAATCACTCCTAATTAAGCTATTGGATTAATTTTCTTTTAATTGAAAATGAAAAAAATGGATGTTTTTGATGTTAGCACCTTCATTTAGCCCCTGCCCTGCTGATAGCAACATCGCTAATCTCTGCCTTAGAAACAATCTTACCTGTCACTATATTTAGGCAGCAATTGCTAGGTTAACTCGTTCTCTATGTGGCATCTTCATCTTCATATTATTAACCTTGCAAATTAAGGAGTTTGTTGCAATGATCCAGGACGTGGTGGCAGCAACATTACATTGCTTTAGTTGTGGTGTTTATTGTCATGATAGTAGTCGGATTAGTGGCATCCGGGACATGGCTTATTTGGAGGAGGAACACAGCACCGACGGCATACAAGCCAGTTGATTCTGTTGTAGCAGAACAAGAACTCCAACCCTTACAGAACTAAAGAATGTTGCTGCGTTGACTTTATAAACAAATATGTCCCTAACTAGCATGTCTAATATATGTTGCTTCATAGCAATAGATTCATTTTACAGTGGATTGTTAGTTTAGAAATCCAAGGTGGTTGGAGTGAGCATTCCTAATTTGTACATCCCAGAGAAAACCTCAGCCTTGAAGGTGAATTCCTTATTCTATATTTTCACGGAACTTTATTCTTATTTGCACTGGGAAATGACAACATATGTAGAGAATTACAATGAAAGATGAATAAGGAATGTGTTGATAAGATTTTCTTTTTCACTGCATCAGTAATATTGAAATCATATGTCGAAACTGCAAACTTCTTCAATTGATGAATATATTATATTGGATCAAACCTCACGGGCATGGATCTTGGATGTCCTGTTACATTTTGGTGTTGCATCTCTTATTATATGCGTTAGATGAGTGATATGTATGCGGAGAGGAAAATCTCAACTTTTTCCCTTAGGGTTGATTGTTAGGGTATAAAATAGTTTATTATATGTGTCAATTATCCAAAAGTTTGTAATATGAGATGTAACACCAAAATGTAATAGGAGATCCGAACCGGCATGGATCTTGGATGTCCTGTTACATTGTGATGTTACATCTCTATAATCCACCCCTAACCCGCCAAAAAAAAAGATTAATTACGACAGAAGTCCCAATCATTTCACAAATTTCAAATTAGTCCAAACTTTTCAATATTTACAAATATGTATTCGACCTTTAACCCGTTTTTCAAATCAAGTCACCGGCAGCGGGAGGTCTGCCTGATAGCTGATGTGCCATTTTTAATCCATGTCACCCCCTTCACTTGTTAAAATAATAATAATTATTATTAAAAAAAACATCAGCAGATTGACGCAGACCCAGAAAATTACGACGGCGACGAGAGGACGGTACGTTGGCCCCACTTGCCGGAGAGTGTGGCTACTCGAGACCCTTTTTGTTTCTCAACATGATATGGAACCTGTCATTCGTGATGGTCTCCGCCTTCGTGCTGCTCTGTATCATTACAGAGAGACCTTCGACACCTTTAAGGTTGTGGATTTGTGGCTAAGCTTTGCAATGCCTCCTGCATGTCGGATTCGTCTGGGATGAGTACCAACGCCGGTATCTTGTCGATGATGCTGGTGTTAGTAATGGCGTTGGTGGTATGGATTTCTACTGTCCGAGGGTTTTCTCATTTTCTTTTCTCTGTTAACACAGGTGGTTAATTTTATCTTAATCTTGGATTTGTTTATTTATTTATTTTTTCTGTGAATTTTTGCACTCTGTGAATTTCATTTTTTGCTTATTTACTGATGTTGCTCTTCATGTTAGATGACAGAAAAAGGAAGTTTGAGAATTTTTTGGCAAGTGTTGACTTGTTATGTTATTATTATGTTAATTATGTAGCTTTATCTTGGTTCGCCATACGGTTCTTCCTGACGGTGAGAAATCTACCCACGGGCAACTACAGGAGATCGGGTTAATCTTTTAGATTTTGAAAGACGTTCCATGAATTTCCGAACACATCGAGCAAAACTTGAACAAATGAGGAGAGTATTGTCTGCAAAACATGAATTATATATATTTTTTATTATTATTTTTTTTACAGGTGGAGAGGATGATGTAATAAAAAAATACCAGGTCACCACCGGGCAAGCCTCCCTCTGCCCGGTGGCTTGATTTGAAAAATAGGTTAAAGGTCAAATACTTATTTGTAAATATTGAAAAATTTGGACTAATTTAAAATTCACAAAAAGATAAAGATTTTTGGCGTAATTAACTAAGAAAAGAAGAGGGGTAGGTGGCAAATGATGTATAAATATTAAAAAGGGGTAATA
Source organism: Pogostemon cablin (assembly GCA_023678885.1). Classification (NCBI taxonomy): domain Eukaryota; kingdom Viridiplantae; phylum Streptophyta; class Magnoliopsida; order Lamiales; family Lamiaceae; genus Pogostemon; species Pogostemon cablin. The sequence goes on along the minus strand of CM042952.1, from coordinate 31,022,756 downwards.
GGTAGTAGTACCCTACTTTTGGTACATATTTCATGACTCAATTGAGGCTTTCAAATTGAGTCACAAATGAGTCTTAAGATATTATCGTTATTTTGTTCATTTGAACATTTATATATAACTAAAAATGGGGTATTAAAAAAATTGTTAAATTTAAAAGGGTAAATTGAAATCTTACCCTATTAAAAAGCTACAAACAAAGCCAAATCTAGATACAATCTATACAACCCTACTGGCAAGGGTCATTGCAGTAAGTAGTTCATTTCAGTAATGATAATAGACAGAGTCCAAGTTCTACAAAAGAAGGCACAGAAGATTGGTCCGAAGTAACTATAAATGAGCAACCCTGGATACATTCACAAGTTTCAAAAAGGAAATTACAATCTCCATCCCAATAACAAGGGGGTTAGTTAGCGTTTAGGCTTTTATACGCACCACGAACGAACCTGCAAGAACAGAAAGACGAAAATTTTCAGAAATTAAATAAATGTAAACTTATGAATCAAATCAAGACGCTTCTCCAGACGAACAAGCCAAGATAAAAGACAAATGGACAAAAAAAAAGGAAAGCTAAACAGACAGAAAATAAGAGAAGAATGAGTTTCCCCCAATTATGAAGCAAAGCACAAACAGCATGTTGCGTGTTTATAAGAGAAAAGAGAGTATGGCTTTGGTTAAAAGTTAAAACTACCAAAAGGAGGATTTTAAGGGAACAAGGTCTTTCCATTCAACACACACACAGTTAAGAGTTCAGATGGTGCATTGCTCAGCTTAAGGAAAGCATGATCAGATTAGTAGCCAAAGTGATAAGCCACATGAGGGCAGCCTAGTACCCAGCAATTCCTGCAGATTCATTGATATATTAAGGTAAAAAGATGCTTACTTCATGATATATGTGCACAAACATTTTACTCATTTATTTTGTATTCGTAGGTGACATGTATTGAATGAACTCGAAAACATATTTAAAGAAAAAATCTCACATGCAGGGAGGTTGGATATATCTGCAGAAACTGCGCATGATATTCCCAAGTTTGATAGTGCTCCCCTTATAATACCACAGGGAAAGTAAAGATGCATTCCCGTAGCCTGAGCTGATTTGTTTTCTGCCATTGCAGAAGGATCTTGAATATTGCCAGATGCTTGTACAGATGGGTCAACAGACATGTGTACTAGCCATCGGAATCGATTATCTTGCAGTACAAAAGTACCCTATGAATGAAAAAAAGGGTCAAGTCATACACATTTCTCACATGAGTAATCTGAGAGAGGCATTCAAATTCTCAAATGTACTCTATGATTTGTCTTTAAGTTGTCGATCTGTTTCTTGAAGAGTTCGGACCAAAAATCCTTGCAGATAAACTTGATGGCATCCAGGTGATCAGTGAACCTTGGTCGATCCATTGTGTATCTAAGAGAAACAGATGATATCATATGATATTTGAAAACAACAAATGTGAGGACCTAACATTCTAACTCACATCAATCATAATTTCTCAGGCAATTTTTTTCTTTGTAGTGGATTTGATAACTAGAGGAGCAATACCTATGACAGGAAATTACTAGTGAAAACAAATTCTCAGCTAAAGGAAATAATGACCAAAAGTGATTACATTTTTAGCATCCGTTTTGAAAATATCAAGTAGCCTGATGCTCAAAAACCAAGGCTGTTCAGATGCTGTGGGAAGGATGTGAACAGTTGTTCAGAAAGTAAATCAGGTTCCGTCAGTCTTTGCTGCTAACAAAACATAGAAAGATAGTTGGATTCTAGGCTGATTGTGCCAGAATTAAAGTAATTGAAGCACTGAAAATTAATTCAGGTTCAGTCAGTCTTTGCTGCTAACAAAACATAGAAAGATAGTTGGATTCTAGGCTGATTGTGCCAGAATTAAAGTAATTGAAGCACTGAAAATTACATAGAGAGATGCAGGAACCATTCGGAGGAAGGTAAAAAGCCTTTAAATAAAAAGGTAACAGCAATTATGTTAATTACGAAGATAGCATGAATACATACTGGATCCAGCGTAATCTTCTTCCTACAAAAACAACTTTCACTGTAAAACGTTCTAGCTCTATTAGCGGATTTGCCTCTCACTAATCTTCATATACAACGACATAAGATGATCTTAAGTACATATCTTTCACACTGTCAGGATTTTACTCGAGTCTAAGAAAGACGTTAGTAGCAAGGAATTCCACAGTGCGATAGTTCAATGTGTTTGTACTCTAACAATTCCCCTCTCTCAACCAGATCATATACAAAAAAAATACTGAGAGTGTCCATATTCAATCATGATAAAATATCAACTAGTATGAAAAAACCATAAATATAATAGCATATTTCAAAATTTCCATCCTACCCACGACCACGCGTAGTTTCGTGACTTTAGTCTAATCGGTGATCACAAGTGAAAATAACGAAATGTCAATCTCACATTAAACAGGCTTTATCAAATAAAAAAACTGGAGATCCGAGAATTCCTCAGTTAACACATCATTTCAATCAAATTATAAATAAAATTATATAAGAAACACAAACACACCTTTCAGATAGTTGATGGCCGACCTGAAAACCAATTGCTTCGATCCTTCGGGCCGCGAGTTCGGGCTTGCTGGCATAGAAGCCGGTGCAATACGACAAGACTACTTCGGCCAGCAAACTCTCCACACAGCTTTCTGATACTTCTCTCACCATTATTTTGGACAATCTCGCGACTCTGTGATTGCCGAATTTAGATCTAAAAGGAAATGGAGTAAGATAATCGGTTGTTGAATCGGAAGGGTATTTTATTTTCTTCAACCCTAACGAGCAGTTAAAATTTTTTTTTTTTAATCGCAAAAAGAATGTTTGATTGATGCTGGTCCGGTTTCGGTACTTAAGATTATAACGCTTTTAGGGTGGATTGTTTTGAGTTTAAGTTGAATTAATAAATAAATAAATAAATTAGTGAATAGTGGTATTATAGTGTTATTATGTTTGTTTTTTTGGTTTAAGTAGGGTAAGTTTAAAATTTATGTCAAATCAAATACTTCATCTGTCTCGTTGAAACATGAGCGTTTATTTTTGCACGTTGATTAAGAAATATAATATTTTAATGTGTAGTGCCGTGATAGAAATAATTATATTAATGTAAAGTGGATAGATGTATTTTAATGTGTAGTATCGTGATAGAAATAATTATATTAATGTAAAGTTGGTAGATGTATTAGTATGATATGTGAGTCCATAGGGAGATAAGTAATTAATATGTGTGAGTCTTTTTTACCAAAAAAAAAATTGAAATGCACACTTTGTATTAAAACAGGCCAAAATCTTTTTACCAAAAAATGAAATACATACTTTGTATTGGAACAGATCAAAATGAAAAAAACGTATACTACATTTCAATGGGATGTGGTGAGTATTAATTGAGGTGAGAGAATGAATAAAAGCAAGAGAAAAGAAAGAAAGAAAAAGAAAATATTAATTAATGAGCGATAATGATTAATAGGGGCGGATAAGTGTTAATAGGATAGGATTAATAGATGTATACAGAAGAGATTTAAAGAGATTTATTAAATCTAAACCCGAAAAATTAAATCGAAGATCATTAAAAAGATTTAACACGTTTTATCCTGGAGGGTTTTGGGTGGGTAAAAAATTAGGATCTGGTATTTATAAGACGTGATTTATGTAAATCTAATTTAATAAATTTCAACTAAAACACTAAATGAATTACTATATGATTCTAAATCTGAATAAAAGATCGAAAACAAATGTAGCTCATATCATCATAAGGTATTAATTAATAGTACAACTAGAGTACAGCACAGCATCCGCACAATCTTAACCTTGTGTTCATCCCAAAATCAGCCTTAATTTTAAGGGCAAAATTATAATTAGTTGTGAAGAAGATGGAGATAACAAAAATTCCATATGAACTGCAATACACTCTCAAAAAGAATTCCAATTTCTTCGATTTTTGTCAATTTGATTTCATTCATAAAAATACATTTATTTTCTATTTAATTCTTGCCACCATGACATTTACACAAGAGAATCTTATTTGGTAGCACCTCATGTAAAGAGACAAGCTGATTTTATTTTCTCTTTCAAAACTTTCGTTTTTCCATGAGAAATAAAATCAGTTTTTTTATCCAACGAAAAAAACATTTGTGCATAGATAGATAGATGCATGTATTCCCATCTCGCATTCATAAAAAAAACAAACGTCTCTAAAAAAAAATTAAATTAAGGTTGCGAAGAATCAAGTAGAATTCTATCATTCTTATTACAGTCGATCAAAAACTTGGTTTTGTTGTATTCTTCTACATAAGAAAGTTCTTCGGAGTATGTTCGTTGATGCGACTGCTTTCTTTGCTCCTTGTCGCATTTTAGTGTTTCATCACAACCCCCCCTCAGTAGTGTAATTACCTGGAACACCATTACCACATAAAATTCAGGCATATAATTTCGAAGGAGAACACAGAAATAACTGAAATATGGTTAGACTAACTTGAATCGTCCTCATAAAATGATCATATTATCTCACACTTTTTTGATTAATGCATGAATTGCTCTCACAATATCATTAATATATAGACAATAGGATAAACAGTGTGGTAAACAAGCAGTATTTAATATCTATAGAGTGGAAAGAAACAAGGACTGGCCTCGCTCATTCGAGGCCTAAGAAGTGGACTTTGCTCAATACATGAAGTGGCTGTTGAAATAACCCAACTCATCTCCTTTTCATCATATTCACTTCCTAAACAAGGATCCACTACTTCCTTCACCTCGTTCTTATCGAGCAAAGGCTTTGCCTGCACAATTTTGTCAATTCACGTTTCATATACACGTAAGAATATGTAGATTGATATAACCAACTGCTCTAATTCATGTTAGATGAAGAGAGGCGGAAAAGACTTACCCAAAGTACAAGACTGTTATTTGACTCGTCCAATGCTTGACGACCGGTGACAAGCTCTAAAAGGAGAACTCCAAATGCGAAAACATCGGTTTTCTCATCCACTATTCCATGCATAAAATACTCAGGAGCAAAGTATCTATTGAAAATGTAAGAGAAAGTGCTCATGCTACCTGCTGTATGTGTGTGAACAAAACACAAGTCTAGATTATAAATAAACTAAAGGGAAATTACGTACACACCCAAATGTGCCTTCAAATTTTGTTGCATTGTGGTGAGACCATTGTTTTGGTAGCCATTTTGAGAGCCCAAAATCACAAATCTGGTTCCATATTTGCAAGAGGCTAGTTATTCAACAATGTACAACCAACAAAGCAACAATGACAGCTAGATAAGTTGGTTTCACATATGGCTAAATATAAGCAAACTACAAGGTTATGCAACACTTTTTCCCATCTTCAACGATCATTCTCGTCTCAATTTACAATTTTCAAAACATTAAAATTCGATAAATAATGCTTTTCAGACCTTCATAAAAATAATGCTATAATATTCAATCTACAGTTCGAAAGCTCCTGACCTACTTGATCTGTGTATCACAAGAATTACTTGAAGATCTAAAGAGTTACCATATTCATTCAGATAATATCTCTTTGAACACAAACTACCAATGATCACATCTAAACATTTTGCTTCTGTAAAATTATAGTAAAAAAAGTATACCTGAGGCTCATAATCTTCAGATAAAAGGATATTATCAGCCTTAATATCTCTATGAATAATTCGCCTTTCGCAACTTTCATGGAGATAATGTAAGCCTTCTGCTATCCCTAGAATGATCTTGTACCTCTTACCCCAATCCAATTTCTCGTTTGAACCTAACCCAAGTATTTTACTCTGTTTAATTAATTTATTAAATTATCCATTTAAAAAGAAAGATAAAAGAAATATATATAATTACCTAGTAGGCGTGAACTCAAACTCCCCAATGATGATAATTGAAGAATGAGAAAACATCCTCCCTCAACTCCATAGCCAATCATTTTTGCAGTGTTTGGATGGTTTATATGAGCAATAATTCCAATCTCTGACAGGAAATTAATCAAATCCTCTTCTCCTATTCCTTGGTTCATCCTTTTGACGGCCACCAATTGTCCATTTTCCAAACAACCCTTGTAAACTTGAGCATAACCCCCTTTTCCAATTAGATTTTCTAACGAATTAACAACACCTGGAGGATCAGCAAGCCAATTAATTCAAAAAACGAATTCGATCCCTAATTACGACTAACCTTGGCTAAAGTTATTGGTGGCAGCCTCCAACTGCGCCAGTGTGAAAGTTCTCCAGTGCGAATTGATCGGGCATCTGTCAATATCCTTGCTCTCCCTAGCACTCTTGCTCAATCCTTTCGACACCTTAGGCGCAACGAGAGGAGGTAGTCTCTTGATCGAATCCTTCTTCCACAATTTCAGGAATCGTCTCCATCCTGATCGAGGTTTCTGCGACGACGTCGTACCTTCCTCGTTAGATTTTCCCGCTTCATATTTCGAGCTTTCAATGCGTTTCTTCTCTGTATCAAAAAGTCTCAAGTCTACAATAACAAAATTACTACTATCATTATTCACCCACTATTTGGAGTCAATTACAAACTCACCCCTTAAATTTTGCTTATTCCTACAAGTTCGCCACTTAAACTATAATTAGGTCAAATGTTAATCTTTGGCGACTCGGTCAAGGTCAGATGTAATCAGGGTTTAGTTTTGTTACACAAAATATTCAAAAGCCTCGCATAATGATACTAATAAATTGAGAGTTAAACATCAGTGCACCTGAATAATCTAAATCGTTAAATTAGATTCAATTTAATCCTAACCATTAAATAAAATAACTACCCACTACTCTTTAATATTTACCCTATGATGATGTTTGTTTTGAGGTTTTGAGGAGTTTGAAAATCATGAATAGTGATATTGTGTTTATTTTTGGTTTTTGATAGGGTATGTTTTAACTTTATGTCAAATTTGTAAGAATGTATTAATTTATGTATGGAAGTAGATGAGAGAGGAGAGAAAGTGTATTAATTGAGGAGAGTGAATGTATATAGTTATATATATGGGTGATTTTTAAAATTTGGCTCAGGAATTTGAATTTCAATTCTGGGATTTCAAACCCGAAAATAAACATCTCCCCTATTAGTTCTCGGTGAATCGGTGTACCAGGTGCACCCAGAATGATCCATAATTTGAATATTATTGCATAATTTTTGTACGAGATACTCTCTTGTGAAACGAGTTTTTTTGTGAGACATGTTGACTCATTATTAAAGTATGTTTATCATATACGTAATGCTTATTTGTAGTTAAAGTATGTCAATAATAAATCATATTATAACACTCTAAAATCATACTTTAATTTATCATCCATCATTTACAAAACATACTTTAACAACCATTAAACATATTTTATCTATATAATAGGCATACTTTAACACTTCTCACCAACGATCTCACAAAAGTAGCGTCTCACAAGAGACTTTGTCTTTTTGTACATTGTAGTAAAATAAAAATAAAAATTAAAAATAAAAACGAAAAATAAAAGTTTTTATGTGTGCATTACCGTGAGCAGAAGCAGAGGAATGAAGTGAAAGTGCGATATTTCGGTAAGTTGCCAACACACTGCTGCTATTTCGATAGGATTTTGCTATAGTCCCATCTTCCCTGTCCAAAACAGAAATTAATTTAGTTCAAAAATAAATAAAGAAAGTCAATCATCTAAATTCAAACAAACTCAGACGGGGTTGTGAGACGTGTTTAAAATTCAAACTCAAATAAATCGGTTTTTCTTCCTTATTTAATCAACTTTTTATATAAATAAATTTGTTTGATAGAAATTTTGAAATATTAAAGATTAATTAAACAATGATTGAGGATTAGAAGACTTGCCGAGGACGAGGAGGATGGTCATGAATGGTTTCATTGGTCATGAAAATCGACTCTCAATAAACAATTCATAGGGTTCTTGCTTTGAAGTTATAGAAGATTCATATATGTGATAAAAAAGATCATGTTATACACAATCTTTTTCTATTTTTTTTTCTTTTATTTATATTCGTAAATTTATTTTTCTGGGATTACAAACCATAATCACACATGATTTTATGTTGGAGTGTTTCTTTTATGTTTTTAGGTGGGAAGAAGTAAAGAATCTCGTCTTCTCTCCTTCTTTTTCTCGTGTCCATAAATGACTCATCTGAATTAATGTTCTTTATTAAACAATAAATGAAAAATAAGAAAAGGCTGGCCACAATCTTATTTTTCTTTAAATAGTTTCTTAATTATCAGTGGATGATTTATTTTTTTTGATTTAACTATGGATTTTTATTTTTAATTTAAGACTCCCAAAATCGAATATTTTATTTTATTAGTTCAAAACAAAAAATGAATGAGTAATTGGTAAACATGAATGTGCGTGTGATTACATTCTTCAGACACAAATGCCACGTAAAAATTAAGATTGTTTATTCTGAATAATCTAACTTGGTGAGAACACTAGTAGATACGATTGACTTTGATTTATTAAGAAAAATGAAAAACAAAGCTACTCAATCTGACCTGAATACGTAATATTATAAGCGATGACCTAACAATTCGAATACAATTTAGTCTACTTTATGTAAAGCAGTCTATTATATACGTTTGAAATAAATAATTTTGATTAGTTAGTGAATTTGATTGATAAGTTACTCATGAATTCATCTTATCTTATACTAATTAATAAACAATAGAATTATCAATAAAATAAAGGGTATTGATGATCGAAACATATCTTCATTTTCTATGAAAAACGTCTTATGATTACGGCCTATGACTCAAGTCCTAAAGTTTATGCTAAAATTAAAAAAATCACTTGAACCAAAAATTCAAAAGCTAGTTAAATTATTACTAATACACACTTTAAGAAATGAAGTTTATGCTTAAAAAAATCAATAAATGTAATTTTTTATTAGAAATTATTACTTTCTAGTACATAATTGCTATATCATATTACTATAAAATACATTATCTTAAATAAATTACTTATGGGTATAAATTAAAAGGTCATAATAATTCAAACAATACTTTCCTTAAAATACATTATCTTAAAAATATATTCCCTCCGTCTCCTTTCAGATGACACACTTTCCATTTTGAGCTGTCCCACAAAAGTTTGCACATTAAAAAAAAAAACAAAAAGTAAAAAACAATCACCCTTTTCACATATATTTTATTTACAAAAAATCAACTCTACCTAACATACTTTATCATTTATTTATAAAAAAAAATATCATTATACTCCTAAAAGTCATTACTTTCTTAATCTACGTGCCGTTATTTACAAAAAAATCAACTCTACCTAACATACTTTATCATTTATTTATAAAATAAATATCATTATACTCCTAAAAGTCATTACTTTCTTAATCTACGTACCGAAAAGAGGAGTGCAAACGTTTTCGGGACGGAGGGAGTATATTTCTATTAGAGAAATAAATACACAAAATATGATTTTAATTTCCTCGCATTTACATTTAAAGAATTGTAAACTGTCATTTGCAAGAATATTATAAATTTACCATCTCTTCATAATCATATGACATAGGAAAATATTATAAAATTGATTCGTCCCATCCCAATAATTGTGTGAATTGGATGAGAAATTGTATTTTGGGGAATCTGCATTTGGTGCATTGTATCAGAATAAGGTTAAAATAAAAAATCAATCATAAAAAGTAATAATTTAAAATTTGTGTATCTATTAATAATTATTTTAATTTATTACTACTTCACTTCATAAACCTTCCACATCCATGGGAGAAAATTGTCGTTACAATAAGCTACAATAATTCTAATTCAGAATTAAGGACCCAAAAATGAGTATTCGATTAGAACCGAACAAAATAAAATAATATAAATAAATACATTTTCAGTGGCAGAAAAATTAATTCAACAAAAATCATCACAGTCAGAATCCAATTCCCATTGGGCGAGGCGAATAGCCTAACTTGACTTTTGCGACCTGCAGGTCCCACAAACCTAGAAAAACCCTTTCCGCCACCAACGTTGACTAGTAATCGCAATTCATCTACACCGGCGTCTGACCGGAAAGAGGCTTGTTAACATCTCCGGAGTTGGCTTTCGGCGTCAAGCACCTAAACGACGGCATCTTCACCGGACTCTTTGAGTTGGAAGCTTCTCCGGTTTCTGTTTTCACCCTCGGAGATCTAAACGATAACCCTCTGGTGAAAAATGCCCACCGGTCCGACTTTGTATCCCGACCGGGTATCTCGATTCTGTGGTAGTTCTTCCCGGCTCGGCTACTGCCTTCTTCACTTCCGGTTCGGTATCCTCTTCTCGAACTACTTTCTGTCGGTAGAACATTCGCGAAGCTTCTTGCTCGGTTCAACATTGACCGGTTCATCACTTCTTTCCTCACTCCTTCTGGTAATCTCAGAGTGAACCGCTCGAGGTTCTCTCCCGGTAGGACCAGTGAATGCCCGGTCGAGTGGGACCGGTACTTACCAAACCCGAGAATTTTCATGGACCACGATCTCTGCTGGAAACTCGAGTTTCGGCTCGCGAACCCGGTTCGTTGCGAATCCTCGTCGACTTGAATCACGACTTCCTCGTTTCTCACAATCTCGGCGTTGTCATTCGCCGCCGGTTCGACCGGCTCGTCTCCGGCCTGTGGGTTCAAATTAGCCCGGCAAACCGGGCAGGTGACGTGTGACTCGAGCCAGGCGTCGATGCACTCTGAATGGAAGACGTGGTCGCACTTGGACAGCAAACGCAGCGTTTCGATCTCCTCAAATTCGTTCAAGCACACTGCACACTCCAGAGCTCCCTTGCCGATCTTGTGATCTTTCACCTCCGAGTAGGTGAAAGTGGGGAAGGTTTCCAAAACCGTGCGATCGAGCCCTAGGGCCGCCGTAGCCCGACGGACCCGCAGAGAAAGGGTCCGGCCGACGCTGAATCCGGTGCCGGAGCTGGTGGAGCAGTTGCGGATGTAGATGGATAAGAAGCCCATGAAGAAGAGAGCCGCAATTAGGATGCCTATGATTAAGGCCATGGATGGACTAAACTTTGCGTATGGATAGTTATCCGGCGGGCTCGATTGGGCTCGCACCATGGTGAATTCTTGCAACACAGAGAGGAAGAAGAAGACGACAAAAACGGGCCCATATTGTTCGATGAGCCCGGTTCTATTCGTTGCTCTCATCCTGCGTAATTGAAAATTCAGATTGTGAATCTTTGAAGGGGGTTTAACATGTAGATATATACACACTTGTATACGTATTTATATGATTGGGGATGATCAAGTTTTCAGTAAAAGTGAAGCGAATATATTCTAGAGAGAGAGAGAGGGTGGGAGAGTAGAATAAGAAGATGAGAATTTAAACCAATGGATAGGTGGTAGTTGCCAAGGATCGTCAACGGAAATAGAAGACGACTATGACTATGACTATGACTATGACTATGAGTGGGAATTTTAATATTAATTGCTAATTAGGAGTGATATTAGCTAATTAATATTAAATATTTAACGAAATGGGTTGAATAAGACGTACAACCTACCATATTTACTTTCGTTTAAATTTATATACTTCCCCCATCCCACCTGTCTTTTTATTTTTTCATTTCACAATTTGTTGTTAATATTATACACGTGCGAAATTTCTAAAATTATTACTTTTTATAATCAATCAATTCGTTGCGTATTTAAAAGAATTTTATTTTTTTAGTAAGTATATTAAGTGTAAGCTTTTATATTATTGGATTGAGATTTTTTTAAATATATTATTAATATATATATATATATATGACATATTAATAAAGAAAAGAAAAAAATGTGCACCAATTTTTGGTAGGGATGGAGTAATAATTGGATTCAAACATGTATGAAATAGAATATTGAATTGAGTGTTTCGCCTATTTTTCTCATATTTTTCCATTTCAAACACTCAGAAAGAAGCTTCTAATGGCTTACTACTTTACTCTCCATTTGACTGGAACTTGTTTTCATATACGGATAGTAACTCCTCAATTTTTACTGTTTCATCCCATCAAAATATAAATTGCAGCTAAATTCAATTAAGATCAAAGCGAAGAATATAATAATAATCTAAATTAATCATATCTATCCACTTAAGTTCAATTTTTAATTTATTCGAAATTAATTTTTAATGAAAATATCTGTCCTGTGAGAGGAGTATCATCATTATTGTTTGATTACTTATTATTACTTAATTTGTTATGCCACTTTTAGCATGATCCATCAGCTCAATTTTAAAGCTAAAATCTTGCCAAATTATGGTGAATATTAAGCCGCCGCGGCTAATAATGTGGGCCCTATTTTCTTAAACATGTACTAATAAGATGATTGATTGAGTTTGATAACCTTATTGATGTGTAAGGTGCAAAAAGCTAATAATACGAATCCAAGGGGCTAAATGTAAAAACCTAATCTACGGGGGTGCATTGGCGTAATTTTAGGTTGCAATGTGCCAGAAATGTCATTTCAGAGTTGTCCCGTGAAAGCACCAAACCCAACCCAAACCCTCTTTGGTTAGGTCGAATTCGGTGGAAGAATTTGATTGAATTACCCGGAAAATGTACAGTGGCTCCAGTGACGGCGATGCAGCGGCACAGAGGAAAATTCCGGCGGCGTCTTCCATGCTATGGGTTCGCAATCTCCGCAACTACATCGGAACAGGCGCTGGCCTCGGATCGGAAGCCCTCATGGGTATGTATGTAGTAACAATCGCATTATCACTCCGAATTTACTTTCCAAGCTAAGAATGTGGTACTCCATTTGCTTCGTTCAGAGCTGGAGACCAAAAGAATTTTACTCGATATATTTAAAGCGAAGCAACAAAGGAGCGCTGAAGCTGGCGCCATTCCGAGCTTCTACAAGAAGGTTTATATATGTACATATGAATTGAGTGATTTATTACTTTTCCTAAATTTCTTAGTTGAGAAGTTGCAATTTGTGTCATCAGAAACCTGAGGAGGGTTCCATAAGTAATAGGGTTCAGAGGCTGGCGAAGTATCGGTTTCTCAAGGTATTTGAATGTGAATTGACGGTTTGCTTATTGTAGATCTGAGTTTATTTTGCTACTACGTTTATCTTTGACTAACACAACTGGCTTTGAGAATTCTTTTTGTGTGCATTGTGCATAATTTTATGTGACAAGTATCTATTATCAGCGTGAAACTTTGGGGAGTATGATTTGGGGTTCTGTTTTATCATAAGCTCTTTCTTGCTGCAGTTAGAGCTCTCCTGAATCTTATTTATGTTGCTTATTTTTTTTTTCTGTATTCAGAAACAATCTGATCTCTTGCTCAATGCCGATGACCTGGATGCCATGTGGGTTTGCCTGAGGGAAAATTGCGTCATTGATGATGCAACTGGTGCTGAAAAGGTTTGTCATTGTGCATCTTCGTTTCCGTTATTGCATTTGGTATTCCTAACACAAGATTCCCCTGTTCTGTGAAAGAACCTGAATAGCTCCAGTGAATTTTAATTTACCTTCCTTAGACTGTTGGTATGGCCATTTATTTTTGTAGAATTTTTTTTTTCCTGTTCGCATACTCTCCTATATCCATGCAGATACGGTGAGTTTTGTGATTCTTCTATTCTGGTTGCTTGGGACTGTAATAATTATTAAATTATTGATAAATGCCCATGTTCCCACTGCCCAGTTGCTTGAGGTGTCTATTTTTACTTGTGTGTGATGAATCATTATTTATGAGATGCATCTGTTGCAGAACTTTGTCATAAGCATATTGAGGGGTTTTATGTTACCAGATAGTCTATGGCTCGTATTTTTTGTTACAAAACTGGAGTATCTTTCTTTATGACTTCTATTAAATGACTGCTTAGCATATCGAAGCATAGATTTGCGGCGCCATATTGTTAATTCCACTTTGTTCAACTTTTTATTCTGTACTTAATTTTCTTCTTTTTCACTTTTGTATCTTTTGTGCTGTTACCTTGACTGATCAGCCTTTAGCTTCTCAGCATATATTTTTTTTATGCTTGTATGTTTGGTTAAGTAGAAACTAAAATTTATTTGATCTGTAATTGTTTAGATGAATTATGAAGACTTCTGTCACATAGCCTCCGTGTGCACAGAACAAATAGGCCTTAAATGTCGGCGCTTTTTCAGTCCCTCAAACTTCATGAAGTTTGAGAAAGATGAGTCTGGAAGAATTTCCATCCTCCCTTTCTATCTCTACGTGATGCGTACGGTAAAAGCTGCTCCTCCTTTAACCCTCTAAGAGAATTCACACTTTTCACTTTCATGTCAAATTTTAGTGTGTGATGTGATGTGCCTTTATCATTAGGATTCATTTATTCCTTTTATTTGTCATAGGTTTGTTTTTGCTGTTTAAACTTTAAAGTACTTGGTTGGGCGGTCTGTCAGGAAAGTTCTACTGAAAACCTTTTCCTCCAGTACTCATCCACCCATCCCAGCAACCTAAATGGGAAAGTCTAGAAGTGATAGAATATTAAAGTACCCTGATTTTACTCTAGTTCCAGACATTATTAGCTATTACAGAATATACTGTAAAACACAAAACTTTGGCACACCTTTTGTATCTTCCTTCCTTAATCCATATGGCAGTGGGGTAAAATAGCAGATCATAGTGAAGAATTCAATTATATCAAAATATAGGAACTAAACCCATAAATGCTTCAAGTTGTACAATTCAGTGAGTTATGGTCCTGATCATGTGAAACGTTACATGGCAATTTACTTATATCAGGTAGTAATTCATCATGTTAGATTACATTGATTAAAATGCGATTCTGTTTTATGTATTAGTTGCCTTGGCCGGTTTTGTGAAGATATGTGAGTTGGATGATACACTACAGTAATAAGAAAAATGTAAATTAAAAAACCTAATGAGGTATCTGCAGATGACAATAGAATATTATAGATACCTACATGAATCGCTGGGATTTTATCCCTCTTAAATATGCTTTCCTTGCTATTTGTATGTATCTTATACTTCATATTATCGGTCTCATCCCTTCTTTATTCTTGTGCATAACCATTTATCTTATGAGTAGGAAGAGTATTTTCGCTTAGAAATTCCTTCGAGAAGTGGATTAAATTGATTGGCAATTGCAGTGTGTAAATGGAAAGAGCAGACTCATGTTCAGAAGATGTTTTGACACTTGGAATGCTAGAATTCTCTGTCATTTAATATAATTTTCTTCTTGATACTCCAGGTTTCTCTTACACAAGCCAGAATTGATATGAGTGAGCTTGATGAGGACTCTGATGGCTTCCTTCAACCTCATGTATGTTATTTGTACTTCTGAATTCTGAGACTTTTCCTAAGAAGAAGCCATGAAGTGCTTAATGATGATTTATATGTGCTAATGTATGTTTCCTCTTCTCCTCGTTGGAACAGGAAATGGAAAACTACATAAGAGGTCTTATTCCAAACTTGGCGCAGCTAAGGGACATGCCTGCTACTTTTGTTCAGATGTATTGTCGCATAGCTGCACACAAATTCTTTTTCTTTTGTGATCCACATAAACGAGGTTGGCATTCAGTTCTCGTGGTTAACTGTAGCAAATATTGTTTCTGTTCAATCTGATTGAGTTACTGCTCATGTAAAAATAATAACTCATTGTTAATATCAGGGAAGGCATGCATAAAGAAAGTCCTGCTTAGTAACTGTCTTCAGGAGCTTATGGAACTACACCAGGTAATTTTTAATGAACGTATTTTCAATTTCAGACTCAATGCCAAAATTCCTTAATAAAAAAATATAGCTTAATCACTTGCCAATTTGATTTGGCATTCATTTCCATTTCCCTTGGTAGTCTTCGAACTCTGTCACCTTCATTGCATTATACAAGAAGCTCTAGGCCTTTTTTGGCTTTATTTGTTGCTTATTTTCCTTCCCACAACTTTTTTTTCACATGACATTTTTTTTATCTTTGGTATACACTAGGAAAGCGAGGAAGAAGCTACTGATACTGAACAAGCAGAAAACTGGTTCTCATCTACATCTGCTCAAAGAATATGTGGTTTGTGCTTCATTTTGATTCTATATTTCTTATTACTTCTAATGGTTGTTTTTATTTAGTTGGATGTGAAGTTTTTTTTTTTTTTTTTTTGGTCTAAGTTAGAGGTAAATGAAAGCAACAAAAGCGGTTTCTTAAAACTGCTCATATGGTCTATTAATAATAATAAGGGATGTGGTTGCCATATTATTAATGCAGGAAACTATTGTTAAATATGAAATTGATTATTGATTATCTTTTAAACTGCAGGAAACTATTGTTAAATATGAAATTGATTATTGATTATCTTTTAAACTGGAGCGCGCAACTTTAATTTTCATAGTTTCTTCCATCACTCAGTGGATTGGTATTTGGTACAATGTGGCCTTGTGGACATATTATAAAATCAAAATGAACTATGCTTTTTCCTACCATGAGCTGGTGATGCTTAACATATCATGGGGTTTAGTGGCACAAATGTACAACTATCAACTTTTGAAGTTTGTTGGCATTTGGCAGGGCGGTATGATGTTTAAAACAGTATACTAAACAGTTTAAAACCATTGCCAGCTAACACGTCTCTTTTGATTTAGAAGCTGGAAGAAAATATTGGTAGTGCAAGGCTTGAACTTATATTTTTCTATGCATAAATGCATTTCATACATTTTTAAAAATTTTAGACTGCTCTGCATATTTTTGGGGTGGAAACTTTTCTGGTACATTTCATTTTGTTCTTCAATAGATTATAAGTTAGAATTGTTTGCAGATATGTTTCTTGCCCTTGATAAAGATATGAATGCATCACTGAGCAAACAGGAGCTGCGAGATTATGCTGATGGCACATTGACGGATATTTTCATCGAGAGAGGTAATGTCTGTTGATACCCTCCCCAACCTCCCAAGTCCCCCTCCCCCCATCCTCACCCCAAAAAAAGGGAAGGAAAAGAAAGGATTCATTACTGTTGGCAGACATGCAACTCACTTATACAACATTACAGCTGTTTTAGATGGGAATCAAATGTACTCGTGTAACCCATTCGGATTCTCTTTTGCTTGTTAAGTGGCTAGCACTATTGTTTACAATAATGACCTTTTCTCTATTTCTTAACAATTGGCACTGCAATCTCCAAGCCCTTTGCATTTTTCTGTTAACAAAAGTAGACCCAGTTAAGTGATCTGCATGATTGCATCAACTAAAAGAACTTCTACTACACAAATATAGTATTACTTTGCGTTACATTTATTATTGTCATTACTGTTTTGGACAACTAGGACTCTCTTCACAATCCATAGATTATAATTCCAAACAAATCGACAATTCATCACTGCTGTAGTTTCGATGTCAAGTATAATTATGTGCTGAACTCATGATCCTATAAACCTCTATGCAGTGTTTGATGAACATGTCCGGCGTGGAAAAATTGGTAGTGGTAATGCTCGGGAGATGGATTTCGAGAGTTTCCTTGACTTTGTTTTAGCATTAGAGAACAAGGACACTACAGAAGGACTAACATATTTGTTTAGATGTCTTGATCTCCAAGGAAGGGGATTCCTTACAACTGCCGATATTCATACATTGTTCAGGTTTGGGACATAATTACTCCTTTTGTTCACTGTTTTTTGTGTATTACACACACACACACACACACACACATATATATATATATATTATTTACCTATATCATCTTTGCAAAATCTAAACATGGAAGTGAGAAGGGTAACATCAAGGGCTTGAATGTTTCCTGATTCGTACTTCCAACATAAAGTTGCTGGAATTCCTGCATGTAGTTCTTTAGAAAGATCTCATGTCTCAAAATAGCCAGATACATGCCCAAAGAGCTTGGGATCTTATGCGAGATTTATTTATTTATTTGAGGAACTTTTTAATATAGATAATAATTATAAAAATTACCTCCTTGAGGTATAATCCTTTTTTTTTCCCTTGAAAACTCCTTGAGGTATACTCCATTTACAAAAAGAAAAAAAAAATCCAGTTCTCTTTAATAACATGCAGTAAATATAACTCAGCTTGTGGATATTTTATTCCAACAAGTTGAACTGGGTAATTGTAATTTCGAAACATAGCAGCATTTTTTTTCAAAATCAAAAGATGGTATTTAATTTTTTTTCCCTCTTTAGATGTGCAAATCTCTAGTCAACTGCAGCTGAATAATCTTCCTCTTCGTGATACAGGGATGTTCACCAGAAATGGATCGAGGGTGGGAATTATGAACTATGTATTGAGGACGTCAGGGATGAAATCTGGGATATGGTGAAACCTGCTGACCCGTTGAGAATAACACTAAATGATCTACTTACATGCAAACAGGGTGGTACTGTTGCAAGCATGCTTATCGACGTACGTGGTTTCTGGGCACATGATAATAGAGAAAACCTTCTACAGGAAGAGGAAGAACCAGAACAGGAACAGTAGGCTTTAACCTTTTAAATTTGTAACCAAACATGCTCGTAATTCTATCAAAATGTGTAGTCGCACTCAGTTTGTATGTGTAATTTGGAGTGTCATACCACTAGGCAGTTGTGGATTTGTTCACTAATTTGTGAGTTGTGTATAGAATTATGACCTATTCTATCTATGTAACGCACTATTTCATATTATAGCTAATTTACCTTTTCCATTGCTGTGGCAACTGTGCAATTTCTGATTGGAATAATTCATATTTTTGCAGCACTGAAAGTGTGAAAAGTTCATTAAGTTGAAACAACACAATATTTGCAGAGCATTCAACGGTCGGTGCAAATGGACAACAAATTAAAATTTAGCAATTAAAAAATACAAGAATTTATTAAATTATACTGCATTCGTCTCACATTTATGTTCACGCTTTCCGTTTTCATTCGTCCCACACTTATATTTACCACTCAAAAAAGGAAATTTTACGTTAATCAAAAACCTCAAAAGTTATCTTAATTTCAAAAATATCACTCCTACCTAACACACATAACATACTTCATAATTTATTTATTGCCTAAAAATATCAATACCCCTAAAAAGTCAATAAAATTGATCAAAAAATAATTTTTCTTAAACCCGTATCTACGTGAACTTAACTATGGGACGGAAGAAGTACATTAGAATACAAGAAGTTAGTAAAACGTTCTTACACAAGTAATGCGTGAATTGAATTGAAAAAGAGAATGTATTCATACAACTAGAATCATTTCAAGTATTTGAGTGACAACATATATAAATTAGTCATGTTGCACTACCAAACTCTCATTTATAACGCAGAATTACAAATTTAGGAGGTGAACAGTTATAATTCGCAATTTGGAATATTATTAGAAAAGAAAAGACCTGAGGTAACTTGTTTCCAAGATCATACAATTTTACATTACATTGCGTGAGCAAGGATGTATTTAAACAACATCGTAAATTATAATGCACCTAAAAGTAAGTTAAAAAAAAATGGAAAGAGAGATTAAAACCTTACAACCTACTTCCTAATACGCATAATCGATCATTGCAAGTCGCTTCTCCTATAAAAGCCATGGATATATCCGTCCATCCACTTCAAACCACATCCAATTCATTTCTGTCGTGTTCACATTTGAATGTTTGAATCTCAGTCCTTTTACACAGCTTCAGTAAATATTTGCTATCAATGCTGTATTTCTGAACCTACATCATTTTGTGATGATTTACTCTTAACCTGGTACGCCAACTTCACCTGCCCCATATTTGGTGGCTGTCTAGAATACTCAGCTGGATGTTTACCGATCCATTTGGTAGGCGGTGATGGAAGTGGGCCTGAGCTTGAGTTCTGCGCATGCTGGTGACGAACCTGTGATATTTGACCAGAGCTTGACGATCTTGGCCTAAGTGGCCTAGCTCTGAACCCATTTTCTATACTCAATGCAGACATTCCAGTTCCCAGGTCATGATGCTGTTCCTGATATGAATGTCTATCTTGCATGATAATTGGACGGTTGTTGTTTGGGGAGTTTCCGTACCTAACTTTACCCGTTGGCATATGAGAGGTATAGGGTCCACTAAAACTATAGCGATCATCATAATATCCTTGTTCGTTATTATCATATCGACCAGTTCCCCACTCGTATGCAGATGGCACAGCTGCTCTTGGCCTATAAGGTGGTGCATGGTGGTTGGAAGAATATTGACTGGATGTACCCCTTTCATAGCTAGGTGGTCCAGCTGGCCTCATCCTATTGGCAACATGATTTCCCTGGATATTGCGGGAATTGTTTTTGATATTCAGTGAATTGTGAAGCAGACGATGAGCAGCCTCTCCCAACACAGGACCAGATATTGCCCCAGATACCTGTGGTCTGAAACATAAGCAATTCAGAGAAGCATAGGAAGTACCTTTAGGGGATTCTTAAACCACTAATAACCTTACCATGCATTTAAATAACATTGATTAAGAATCAGATCCAGGGAGAAACTATTCAATATAATCAACATATAGTTTCAATACCTTACTCTGCCAGTCTGGTATCTTCCACCATGGTCTTCATGCCACAAGGTTGGCAACGGTTTTATGTCGATAGGTCTCAATATCTGCAGTTAAAACCAAATATTAGATCATACAGCCTCATATACAGTCTTGAGATGCAAAATTTGAGCACCACTTTTCAATTCAGAGTCTCATTAGGCCATTTGATTTTTTAGTCTAAAGTTCATGATTTTCTACGGACTTCATAATGCAGATGACAGCAACTACTAACTAGCTCAACCAAATTTAAAGACCTTCATTCAGGTTCTGTAATATATTTATGGAGCATCCAAGATTTTCTAAGATGACATGGATAAACAACACAACCTTTCTTGTTTAAATCGGTAATTTTTGTTGCAAATTATATTCTCAAACTTTTTTTTCCTCACTACAAATGGTTGAAATGTCTACGATAAACTGAATACTGCAATTTGATAAATACTAAAACAAACATATATCAAGGATTGAAGTGTCATCAAAAGTAATCATATGCCACACTTTCAATAACAATGTTGTAATTTTTACAAAGCTTACACTCTCCTTGAGTTGCAGACATTTTAGGTTTTTTATTGATTATGGCCTAATCAATTGGTGCAGAAGCTAATAACAAAAATTAATAAGGATAATTTTGGAATGCAATCAATTAATTCTTCCAGGCAAATCGAAAATGATTTTTGAAAATAGCTCCACTAGGAAGTCTGTTGAAATGAAGTGAAGGCAGCGAGGATTTAAATAACAGAATTCGTATGCAACTAAGCAAGGAATGTTTTCATCAACCTTTTTTCAATTTAACCATCCTTTACGGAACCAGTTGGAACCTCAGGGGAAGTACCAGAATAAAATCTCCCCAGCTCATCACAAATGAACATTACCATTACAAACAGACGAAATCCCAGAAATACGTACCTTTTCAGGCATAGAAACACCTTGGAGAGGCTTTGGAATGTGGTTATGATGTGATGGATTAAGATAAGTAACATTTCTGCAAGTAAGAATAAGCTCTCTTATTTATTAACTGTGTTTTCAACAAATTAACCCAAGGGGTTGAACGTAACTTACAGAATCTGATTATTTAAAATGTTGTCAAGACCATTGACAGGGGAGGTAATAACTTGCTGCAAGACATTCCTCTTAGTTAACCACAAATATCCATTCATTCCACCACTGAAACAATGATTAATGGAAAGAGGTAAGATAACAGAAAACCAAGGAAATGATAACAGAGAGAAGGTATAGTTAACCAACATCTACCTTGCAACTGTGTCAATAGGCCATGGGAACTTTCCCATGTCAGAAAGACGATAGTAAAAGGTAATTTGGGCTGCCAAAGGGTGAGCAGGGTGAACATATAGCAAATCGAACATGACACTATTTCGAAATTTTTCTTCCTCCTACAAGGATCAGAAAACAAAAGGTAAAATAAGTGGAAAGAAAAAACAAATACAGCAAGTAAAAATTACTGATAGTACATTGAACGAAGGTCAAGCCCATTAGAAGATAGCATATTTAGAAATCCCGACATGCTCCTATCAAGATTTGTGTTCAGGAAATGGCTACAAATGGAATAATTGATATAATAGTTCGCCCAAAATGTCATGGAGATTAGTGGTTTAGTAAGCCAAGGCAAGGCACAAACTTAAAGGACAACTGCTCGACTGACAGTGACACTTGCAAAATACTTGTTTTACATCTTGCGTATGCTTTTGTTCCTTTAAATGTCTACTTACGAGGATCTCTGAAATTATGAGGAGCCTACATAGTTACAACTTTTTTGAATTAAAAGTTCATTTTTAATGATAGATAGAGAGATCAAGAGTAGAGAATCATTATTCTTTATTTTTTCATACCGTCAAGGTATCCTCAAGCTTCTTGGTCTCAGCAAGCAATTTCTTCTCATCGATGAATGGCAATTTGGCAACACCCTGATTTTATGGCAATGAAGCTTGCATTATTTTCATTTGATCATACATAATAACAACATTGAAAGCACAGGAAATACCTGCCAAGCAAACCGCTTCCCATTCATGTCAATTTCAAAATCTGGTCACCCAATAAGAACCACATTAAGTCCAAAAGACACACACACACACACACACACACATATATATATAAGCTTAAGGGGACAACTATACCAGGTGGATAAAAATCAAAAATAGGTGATGCAGGATCAGTCATTAACCCCCTGTATTTTGCAGGGAGAGAGGTAGAGCTGCACACACGAAATGCCGACAAAAATAATAACAAAGACATGAACAATCAGGGGCACAAATTATCTTTCCTCTAAAAGAGAAAGTACCTTGCAGCTGGTAGAGTCCCTAATAACTGATCGAAGGGTTTAAATGGCTCCCCAGGGAAAAAAGTTATTTCCAACTCAGCCAAACCTTTGAGATCAGATGCAAATGGAGCGTAGTGATATGGATAATACCTGGAGGAACATAATTTGACGAAAGTTTACATGATTAGATTAGGGAAGTTTGCAAAAAAAAATTAAAATACTTAAATGTCAGGTCCATATGTGTCCCGCTTTCAGGTTGCAATTGGTTTAAATAACTGAGGTGAACTTAACTACTACTATCTTCCATAAAAATGTAAGGCTTATACAGTACTCTTTCAAGGATCTTTTTTTTTCACGAATTTTCTTTGGCGAAAAGAAAATACTAAGAAGGCATTAAATGTGATGTTTTAGGAATTTAAGAGAAATTATATCCAATACTCCAATATTGTCCTCAATTAATATAAAGAACAAGAAAGTGCTCAATAAAATCTTGCAAAAATAAATTAAAATAGATTAGTCATTTTCATATCATTTCTTAATTTGTGTAAAATTAAAGAACATAAAGCATTCTGAGATGGAGGGATTATAATTCATTTTGCACAGGCATCAGCAAAAATAGAGCAAACAAAAAGCTTTAGCATGTATCCTGTAAAGAACACATAATTACATACCACAGCCATGAGCAGACACCTTGGTAGTAATAGCGGCAAACCCAACACAACCCTTCCACGTATTTCAAAACCTAAAAAACAAAAATTATTAGCTTTTAAAATGTTTACCAAATGCAGATGACACCCAGTTGGGTATTAAAAGATTGAAGGGAACAAAAACATGAGTTTACCACGAAAGTCAGATTAAAAGGTTTTTTGTTCTATAATGGAGAGCATTTGAGAAAATACAGATATTTCAGAGTAAATTTCACTGTGTTTTTTTCAATACAGTTACAGCACTCAAATATAAAGTCCTTGTAAACTGTAATACCACAGAGGACAAAAAAGCACTATCACCTTCTAACACTTAAGAAAATAGATCTGTTATAAATGTATGGTTGTGCTTACCACATCATTTCTTACTTCTTCAATTTTCTCTGGTTCAGATTCACCGAATTTCTCAGAATAGTACCTTTCTTTATATCCTGGCTCCCCCAACTTTATCTGAAAGGAACATAGAGAAGCACTACATGACTACTTAGGTACATTTGCAACAGTAATGTACAAAAATGCGATCTTTAGCAGAGAATGTGATAATAAACAAGCAAATAGAAGAAACTCCAAACAGTAAAAGTGTCTATCCCAGAATTTTAAGAAAATAGTAAGACATTATGACACCAGATTTCTATTAGACAACCTTAGACCAATGCCACCAATCAAAAGAATTTCAGCCTTATATAGTAACAATTTATAAAATAGAATGGAATCAGTGTCTTCCTTTGAAGATGTGATTACTGCATTATAAAGTTTGACCACACAAAGTCAAACTATAATCAATTCAGTGAACTTGCTATGTTGAATTTCCAAAGGAAAAAATATTGACGATTTCATCAGGAAAAAAGGACAAGCCAGACAAGCTAGCAACACCAACTGCTTACAGCACGTTAAAATTTTATATAAAAATAAGTTGATTTCTGACATTGAAAATCACAAGCAATGCATGACACCACTTATTTTAATGACTATGAATCAAAACAGAATATTAATTCTGAGCCAACGCAGAAACGCCCCAAAAGAGGAATAACCTTGTCCCCAGCTAAATTATGAGGATCTTGACCGGCCTCCCCTCTTGCTTTAAGTTTCATCTCCTCATTATTCTCATATGCCTGAAATAAACAAGGAAAAAAGTCACAGCTTATTTCTAAGTTACTGGAGTGGTCCAGCCACTAGCAACACACCTTCTCATAGTATAGATATTTACATTAAATTTTGTCAGATAACACAATAAAAGGTTAAGAAAGTCTTTTGCAGGAGTGATAAGAATAAAGGAACAGCAACCTGCTGTATGCGAGTTCGCTTTCTAAATATCTGATTTTCATACACTGCTACTGCCTGTACAAAGTGTTCTACACGATCCAGGAATACCTGAAATTTTTTCATGATCAATGCCAAAAGCATTAAGAAAATTCTAAGCCTTCATATATATAATGAGTTAAACAATAGAAAAGTCTCTTTCCAGCATCTATATGGAGACATCTCCGAATCTGACACCAGTACACAAGACAGTCTAAATCCATCAAGAGTTTTACTGCTTTTACTTCATATATTACAGCATAATCTCTCATTCTAAAACATTCCAAATATTTTTTTCTTTGTCACTACAAGTTTTTGTCAAGCAAAAGCGAAAACACAATTGTTACCATAGTTGTTAAAAGCGAGAGGCGCACCTGGGCGCACAGACCACTAGGCGCGCCTGAGGCGCGCGCCTCAGCTACATTTTGCCTAAAATTGAATTTACAATGTGTATACATAAATATATCCTACTTACAATCATATTACCTAACTAAACTAAGGTAAAAATCACATAACATCACATAATGATACATAATAACTCATAATAGCATTATAAAAGATAAACATACACACAAATAAAGTTCAAGTAAGCGGCAAATGGTGGAGGTGAAGGCAGCCCCATCTTTTTGTCTTTGTTTTGAAAGTTCAAGTACTAACCCTAACCCTAATTCTCTATTTATTTCATTTTATAAGTGGGCTGTCCATTTTTATCTTAAAAACGTGTAAACCCTTTAATAATTGAGTAGCAACTTCAAAAAATATATATATATATAATAATAATAATAATAATTAAAAATAAAAACAGGATGTTGACGAGGCGCGCCCCTTTGATACATGCGCCTGGAATGGCAAAAAATCACCAATCTAGGCGCAGACCCCTGCGCTTCAGCGCCTTGGCGCCTCAGGCGCGCCTTTTACAACTATGATTGTTACGGTAGGAGCGGGAAGAATCCGAAGGATACGAATGACAGCAATAGAGATAGCAATATCATAATTACCTGAATAACAATAAAACAGGCTGACTCATATCTGTTTATAATTAGACTCGATTTAGCAGAATTATTAAAAATCAGAATGTTCTGTAGCAGCTTGGATATCACAATTTAATAATCCCCCAAAAAATTGATGTAATTCAACTAATATATGACTCAGGTTTACCAAGAAAATAGAGAAGATGAACATGATCTGTATTAAGAAATTAGTTGTTCATTCCAAAGCATACAAGAAAAAGAATGTTAGTGGCACTGATAAACCATTCATTACCAGAACCCATCACAAGAACAATCAATATGTTAGTGATATTGAGAGAAATGCGGCAAAGTAGGTGGATAAAAATTGTGGTAGAAAGGACACATGTCAGGGTTATCCCAGTAGGGGAGAGCTAAAGGGCAGGAGTAATCAAACATTAATGCCATTAAAAACAAAACTTATAAGATGGGATGATGGAGATTGAAGAGGAATTAGAATCCTTGGAAAATGCTTCTCTATAGGGCCAGTTTGGGGATGCACATTCAAGAACAGCACTAATTTGTGCTAAAAGACATTAAAATTACCTCACCAGCATCAGTGAGATAACCACCCATTGCCGCAAATTCCCTTCTATAGACGAACATGAGCAAATTTATGGCTCCCTGAATTAGAAAAGTAAACAAGCAAACCTGAATGTTAGTATCCATTGTAAATCCCACATAAACATGTGCATGATATGATGTAATAACATATAATGAGCAGAGTTTTGTTGAAAATGCAATTCATGAGGGTGAAAGATAACGGATACTAATAGGGAGGAAAAAACAAATTCACTGTATTTTAACAAATGGTATAAACATATATACCTCTCTTATTTCTAGTGTGGGCATATGAGGAAGAAAATCATTGCCAACAAAGAAACATAGAAACACAAAGTCATCCACCAGCTTCTCGAAATCAATTTTAAATGGAGGACTCGGGATATCCAGCTCATATCCTAAATATTCTCTCAAAACCCAGATTTTAAGGAACTGGAGAAGAAAGTGTTGAATATCAGAATAAGATTTCACATTAAAACAAATAAGAGGACACATATTTCAATCAACTGAGAATTGCTATAATATACAATTATACAACCTGATACTTCTTTTTATGAATGGGAATGTCTTCTAAACCCTTCCCGTTAGGTTGGTCCCGACCATTAGTTGCCCCATGACAGTCAGCAGCTAGATGGCCAGGCTGACCACAGAGAAAGCATTTTTCTTGGTGCCCAGGAGGAGTGACCACCTGCAACATAAAAGAGAAATGAA
Organism: Pogostemon cablin; assembly: GCA_023678885.1. Lineage (NCBI taxonomy): Eukaryota > Viridiplantae > Streptophyta > Magnoliopsida > Lamiales > Lamiaceae > Pogostemon > Pogostemon cablin. Next base: position 30,995,756 of record CM042952.1, on the reverse strand, counting down.
AAAATATACTCAATAAATTTTCTTTTCCCCAAATTGAAAGTTTTCTTTTGAATTCTTATACAATGTCACTGACCTCCCTCAGTATACAGAATTGGACTTCATGAGTAGCAAGTGACAGCATGATCAGGTCTGCATCCTGGTTAAACACATATAAATGGATTTTGTAGTTCAAATGAACAAGCCAGAGACGAAACTAGCTATTACATTTTAAAGCTCACCAAACCATATAAACAATGCCTGGTATTTGGATCAAACCCAGGAAGATTGCGCTGTAGACGAATATAGGACATAATTTTGTGCTCGCCCTCACCAGGAACATTTGCATCAGAAAGAATAACCTTTAAATAATCACCGAAGCAGCCTCATAAATAAATAAGAGAGTAAGTAGCCTGAGAACAGAAATTTATAGAAACCCCGAAATAGAAAGGATCACTCCACAGACATTCCACAGCAAGAATTATCGTAATATAGTTTTAACCAAACCTTGAGAAAGCGCCATCCAGGAATGCGGTTCAGCCTAGAATGTACATAATATTGAAGTGCTACGGACAGAACAGCCATAAATGGTGTCCCAGGTGTAATAATATTAGAATCGGATGTTTCCGTCTTTTCTTTAGGCAATAGTTTGGCCTCCTCAACGTCAAACTCATTCCTCAATCTTTCTTCTTCAGCTTCCTGATATATCAGAAAAAAAGAGAAGATATTTGGTCTAATAACTGATATGGGCTGCCTAAGTTTACTTAGAGACACTGCTTTCAATTACATCAGGTATTTAGAATACATACAGCTGCTGCTGCATCCTTAGCAGCCCTGAAACGACGAGACCTCTGTTGGTTCATTTTAGCCCTAGGAGCCACACCATCTGCAAAAAAAGAAGGGAGATTAACATCAAGTTTCATCCTCAGGCCTGTAAATATATTATTGCAGTGGCTTACCAATTGCCAAATAGAGGAGCTTTCTTGGGCGAACCAATGACACAATGTGATCGATGTAATCAAAGATAGATTTAAATACATCATTATAAGTGGCAGGTGCGGGCTGCACTAAAGAGAGAGAAACATCATTTGGTAGCAATACAAACACCCACACACAAAAGTGTCAGCAAAGAGTTGAAGGAAGAAAATATTAACTACATTAGCTTTCAAATAATTCAATCACACAAGAAAATAATTCTCATGAGCAAATAAATGTATGGGAAGTTGAATTAATTAATTATTTAAGAAGAGAGATGACTTTTGAGATTCTGAAGCAGACATTGCTCTACATCTACTCAACCTGAACTCTGAAGAAACCAAACTTATGACCCATATAAACATCCACACAGTACAATTAAATCATCCCCATGATTTGTCATAAGAATTTTTCTTAATAGCGTTGCATTATAGAAGACAGTAACAATGGAGGAAGACAAATATAAAAATAAATCTGTTTACAAGAGAGACGAAGTGGCTTTAAACAGGAAAGCACACACAAGATAAGAGGCAAAACTACATATATGTCAGTACTTTAAGAGATTATATTGTCTACATACAAACAATGCAACCAACATTGTACAGCACAACACTTGTTTACTCAGGTTATTTACCATTGTTATAACCATAGTGATACTCCATACCAAAATCAAATAAAGAAGGACAATTTTCACAAACAAACAAATTTTAAATAAGATGGAAAACCAAAAATCTACCTTGCCTTCCGGGTGAAAACAAGGATGAATAATACCATTCATATCCAAATACAAGTTATCAAACTCAATGCCGTTAGGGTTTGGCTTTGATATATCGACAACACCACCTTCGTCCTTTTTGGGTTCTTCCTCCACCACATCCTCGATACACAACGGGTACCGATCTGCAAGCCACCTGTAAAAAGCTGGAACCCCCATCCCCTCCCTTTTAATTTAAAAATATCTGCACGGTGGAGGAGGATACCGGAACTGGAAATACCCACACCGCCGCAGGATAATCGGTTTCTTGAAGACTTTGATTTCGGATATTTTAGACAGCCGTATGCATTCTTCAATTTGAAGAACTAAAAATTGTGAAATGATTCTATCTACGACAATACGAGGAAATTTTTACGGGTTTGTAGAAATTTCTAAAATTTACTTCTAAATTATCAGGTTCGAACTATCTACTTTTACAATTTTCACTCCTAACTCTTTCTAGCGATTCAAGCTTTGACTCCGTGTCCTCCCTTCAGTATTGACTAATATCTTCCGTCTTGCCTTCAAAATTTACCCCCTTCCTCTCTCTAAATGCCCTAAATTCTGGCTACAGCTTTTGTTAACCGCCATCTATGTTAATGCAGATAGATCTCAGTCAATTAGTTACTTTATAGTTTATACCATCACTATCTCAATCGATCGTATAAGCAATTAGGGTTTTTATTCCTTCATTAATTTACAGCAGCTAAAAATAAGTGGTAATCCCACCTAGTGTGAAAATTGAAATCAATATTCGAGATTCAATAATTAACATTGCAGGTCTACAATTTGTTTTATTTTATTTATTTATTTAACCGGTCGTAATTTTTATTATGAAAAAAAATAATAATAATATTACTATATTTTATTTATCTAATTTGCTTTAGTATGTTCAATTACTGATTTATTTTCAAATATTATCGTTAATCCCCATCAAATTTAGGAGAACCAGGGTGCACCCAATTTAAACCATCAGATTTTATACTATTTAATTAATCTCCACCTTTAAATTTAAATTAGTAACTAATTTTATAAACTAGGTCATTCCTATTATATACCCTACATTAATGCTATAAATGTGGAGGCACAAAGTGTATCCCAAAATTATTAGACTAGTTTTTCGTTCATAATTTTATACTTTCAATTTTTTTCATTTACAAGAAATACTTTTTTTTGTTGTTTTTAAGCCTTCATTTACAAATACTTACTATAACTATTCTATGCAAATACTTATCATACTTATGACCAATCACTCATCTAACTACTCAACCTTCACAAACACTTCTTAATTTCAATATACGACTTCGAATCACTAAAAACTAATTGTTGTATAGTACAATCAATAATATCTCCCAAATGTGCTTTCACAAAAAATAAATAAATAAATAAATCTCCCAATGTAGTAATTGCAAAAATATCTTCTTTCTTCTTTTTCAAAATATAAATATACCAAACCACATTTATTTTATTGGTAACTCTTATGAAATTAAATCATTACAAGCTTTGTATTTATGTTTTTTTACTCCTCTTATAATATCAGTACATGTGAGTAAGAGGGATTGATCAATTATTTTTATTATACTCCCTCCGTCCCATATTTGTCTTCGCACTTACTGTAGACACATAGTTTAAAAAAAGTTACTTTTTGACCAACTTTATTGACTTTTGAAGGGTATTGTGGTATTTTTAAGTAATAAATAAATTGTAAAGTATGTTATGTGTGTTAGATGAAAGTGGTATTTTTGAAATTAAGGTAACTTTTGAGGTTGTTGGTTAGTGTGAAGTTTCCTTTTTTGGGGTGTGAAGATAAATGTGGGACGGACGAAAACGAAAAATGTGAAGATAAATGTTGGACAGATGGAGTATAGTGAATCATATCATATTTTATTACATCATTCTTCATTATTTAGAAATATATACTTTAATTATTAATAAACATACTTTAACATCATCTAATAAAATACATTTTCTTATTTATTTTAGATTTAGGAGTATTACATATTATTAGGATTTATATTATTTCTCTATTTGAAATTTTATTATTAGTTATGTGGAGTTATAGACGGCAGCATATAATTGGTAAATCATGTAAGATGACTTCTCATCTATTGATTGGTCAAAAAAAGCATGAATGAATTAGCATGAACACATGGCTGGAAATGCAAGGTAGAAGCAACAAAGGCATGTGGAGCAGGTTTGAAGCATTAGTGAGCATCTGACTTTGGAGGCAGTTGTAGACTGTTATATGGATCAAAAGTAACCATCTATCAGCTGGATATTGCAGTTGGGATAGCAGGCTTGCTATTGGTAAATAGAAACAGTGGGATAGAGTTAGTTAAAGGCTCCAAATCAGTTGAGGAAATCAACTGCTCACTTAGTCCTATAAGTTAGAATATTCGTTCATGTGATCATTATGATTAAGAGTTTTCATCATCTAGTTGGTGCACGTTTTTCTCTGTAATCTCTCATGAATAAAGAACATTTTTCCTCTTCAGTGGATGTAGATCTTAGAATCGAACCACGTTAAATCTCTTTGTGTTTGATTTATTTTTCTCAAGTTTTAGCTTATCGTTTATCTAATTTCACACATCTGTTCGTACTCAATCTTGATATTGTTTGGGCTTCAAAATCACGACAAATGATGTCGTCTATGGGAAATAAGCAAAACGGGAAGGATCGAGATGAGTTCCACACGGGTAGATGAAGATGATGAAGACAGATGGGCGTATCTTGCGAATCAGCGAGATGAAGAAAAAAATAATCCCTCATGTTGCAGTTCGATGGTTGCGAGAATTGACCAGCAACAGAGAAGACGTGGACGGAGAGTCTGATGATCGACGGCAAGGCAGGAAGTGGATGAGATCGACGACTGGAAACAACTTCTAGGGGTGAACCAGTGTGACCATCTGTTTCGAGAGAAGGTTGGGTCGTGATTTCTGGTGAGATTTTTGGTTCTTGGTAGCTATCTTAGATGTGGCGGTGGCGGATGCAAACCAGGGAGACGGTGTTCCAGAACATGGCGGTATCATGATTTCAAGTGAGGAGTTCTTTGTGTGATTGGACGGAATCGGAATCTATCCCCGACGGTGGATGACGAACTCCCTCAGTGGCAGAAATATCCTCGCGGGTGGTGAGGAACCAATGCGGCGGAGGAAGATAGGTCTCCAACTATGGTGTTGCTTCAGCGTGAGGGGTGGATTTCCGGCAAGATTCTTGGTTAGCAATGACTTCACTCTCGAGCTACTGGTTTGTGATTTTTGTGCGACGGCTAGTGTACACCCGGAGGTTCAACGGGACTAGGCGGCGCTGAGGAAGACATCAACGATTTTCCAGCGAGCAAAGTGGTTCAACTCCAGCAATGATTCAGAATCGCAGTCAGGTAACATGGGTAACGATTTTTCTCCATCGGGAGGATTAAATTTCCGGCGGTTATTCGCGATTCCAGTAGGATCGTCTCCGGCAACGATTTGCAGTTTTGGGCTTGTGGCTGTTCAGATACATACTATCAGAGATATGCTCAGATTAAAAGATTCATGAAGACAAGCAATAGTGGCCTGGTACTACATGCATAAGAAGTAGAATCAATGTAACAGTAGCTTGGAATTTTCATGAAGAAGTGGCTGGAAATTGCAGTGTTGGTTCTTAGCAGATTCAAAGAAATGGATTGGTACAAGGTGGTGGTATCAACTAATAGCATGAGACTCCCTTGAAGGTGGAGTTAGATTATCAGGACATGGGTTTCCAAGGAGGTGAAATAAATTTTTTCAACAGCTTGGATTTTTCACAAAGAGAAGTCAGCTTGGAAGGTTTGTGGAATGGAATATTTCGGTACTGATTAGTGACGTGAGAAGCAATGGATTCTACGAAAAGCTAGGAGATGTGGTCACTTGGTCTCAGTGACGTTATATCGGTAAATAGTGACGTGGCATTAACCGGCAAGTGGGAAAAAACATCGGGAATCATAGTGAGTTAGAATCGACTTCAAGTGGTAACACATTCAGTAGGAAAAGGATCCGGACAGACCTATCGTAGCTTGACGGAAGATGGAGGTAATTACTCAAGGTAGAGCAATGGTAAAACATTGTTGCTCAAGGTGGAGCAGTGAAGGAGAGTTAACGGTTTGTTCTTATTACATGCAAGGTTTAAGGTGGAGTGTTGTAAGGTTTAAGGTGGAGAATTGTGGAGTTATAGACCTTGCATGGCTGCATATAATTGGTATATCATGTATGATGACTTGTCATCTATTGATTGGTCAAAAAAGCATGAATGAATTAGCATGAACACGTGGCTGGAAATGCAAGGTAGAAGCAACAAAGGCATGTGGAGCAGGTTTGAAGCATTAGTGAGCAGCTGATTTTGGAGGCAGTTGTAAACTGTTATATGGATCAAAAGTAACTATCTATCAGCTGGATATTGCAGTTGGGATAACATGCTTGCTATTGGTAAATAGAAAAAGTGGGATAGAGTTAGTTAAAGGCTCCAAATCAGTTGAGGAAATCAACTGCTCACTTAGTCCTATAAGTTAGAATATTCGTTCATGTGATCATTATGATTAAGAGTTTTCATCATCTAGTTGGTGCGCGTTTTTGCTCTGTAATCTCTCATGAATAAAGAACATTTTTCCTCTCCCGTGAATGTAGATCTTACGATCGAACCACGTTAAATCTCTTCGCATTTGATTTATTTTCCTTAAGTTTTAGCTTATCGCTTATCTAGTTTCACACATCTGTTCGTACTCAATCTTGATATCGTTTGGGCTTCAAAATCACGACAGGTTCATTCAAATTAAAATAAATTAATTTTACTTTTACGATTTATACCATTTAAAAAAGATCAAATATCAATAGAGTAAATCACTATCAAATATCCCAAGCGTGAGATTTTTGCATTAGCGGAAAGTCGTTAATTGTTGATGGGCTTTTCATTGGAATCTACGCCCAACTGCTCTTCTGTATAAGCCCGCTATTGATCGTTACTGGGCCCTTACATTTCATTGGCTGTATTTAATTGCATGAAATATAATGATCCTAATTATTGGATGACGTGGAAATTAAATAAAATTGATGACAATTGGTTCCAAATTGCACATCCAATTAACAGGAGAGTTGGCTATGTAAATTCATAGTTAATATTCACTTTAAATAAATATATTATTTTTTAATAAAAGAGTTAGAGCAAAGACTCGTGTTAGACATTAGATAGATAAATAGTAATAATAACTTTTATAATGAAAAGTGATACTCATTTAACGAAAAATGATAATACTATTTCATGAACAATTTATTATGTCCCGCAGAAAGGTACGCGCTTACCTTTCTGCGGGACGGAGATATTAATATAAATAAAAAGTGGTAATATTTTTATAGCAAAAATAATAATTAAACGGAGGGAGCGACTATTTGCATCCCGAATTTGCTAAACGAACCACATTAATTTATAGATTTAAAATAAGTTTAAGTGAGAATACGCAAAAACCATTTTATAAATATTAAAATAAGATAAATTATAATTAAATTTCTAAATGCATTCCAATTAGATTTCTAAATACACTCCATCGTTATATTACTAAACTACTATGAACCCTATAAATTCTGCATCAAATCTTATTCCAATAATGAAAACGATGATCATCCGAAACAAGCATCAACATCATATTAGTTAACTCATAATCCGAAGGTGCAGGGTGGTAGAGGGGAGGGTGGAAAGACTTTCAAACTGAGCTTGGTTGCTGCAGGGTGGGAGGTTCGAATCCTGCCTTTGACATAGATTTGGCCCCTTGCAATCACAAGTTTAACAGTGAGCTCTCTCTATAAGCCACTTGAGACACATCCTGCGATTTACCTCCTCCATTCCCAGGGTTGGGGTGGTGGGGGCCCCTAATGGTGGGGTACACCATAATCCGAAGGTGCACTTATTGGCTTAGGCTCATGAAAAAAGAGGCACATTTGCTGTACAAAGGAGAACAGTCGTTTCATTCCAAGTAGAAAGGCTGTTGTACTATTGATTGTACACATTTGTTGTACAATCTGCTACGTACCTTCGTTTATCAACATACAATAATCAATTCATGGTAGATTGAAATGTTGTTTAATTATAGAGTAATTAATTAATTTACCCACGAAAACCTCATTGCTTGCTGCCAGATCTTGCTTGCTCACCTGCAATTTCTTACTTTACTTATCTAATCTATCAATGGAATTTGAATTCATGAAATTGGAATGAATGTATGGATGTATACTTTGGCGTCGAATACGTAACGAGTGATGCCGTTCCAGTTGTCCAAATCATGAGCGGTGAAGTGTTTGCAGCAAGCAGAAGCTTGAAGATGGCTAACTTGCCCTCCTTCAAAACTGTCGCCATTAATTCCTCTAACGTACGCCACGGCGTACTTTCTCGCCATTAATGGATCTTCTCCAGGTGTTTCCTGCTATCTTTCCCATCTTGGATCTCTGAATATGTTTATGTTTGGTGCCCAGTACGTCATCCCCTTTCCTTGTCCAGCATTGAACAGCGCTCGACTCTCCACTCCGATTGCCTACCAGAGACTCTCCACTCTGATTGCCTACCAGGTGTTTGATAATTTGATTCATTCACATCTACCAACGATCAACTAATCTCAATTAATGCCTTTGTTTGGGTGAATTGATAAATACATCAATGTAATAACCGCCAATGAGGGTTCTTGTACTATCCCATTTGCTGGAACACCCATCGCCCATCTTTCTATGGAGTCGCCGCACGACCATCCTCACCATCATCGTTTCTTTCTTTTTTTTTTTTTTTTAAATTATTTTGTGATTAATTAGTTTTTAGTAATTTGGGTATAGTTAATTAAAAGGGTAAAGTTGTCTTAAATGAGGTATATTTAATAATTTATATATAACTTTTAATTTTATTGGGGTTTATCTAGAACTCGGGGTTCGTTTAATAGAATCGGGGTGCAAATAGCCACCCCCTTAAACGAAAGTGTTTAATGGTCTCACAGTGAAACGGTATCACACAAGACTTGCCTAAGATTTAATTAAAATACGAATGATGTTAATGATTGAATAAAAATAAATTATTTTCAAAAAAGTAAGAGCACATTTATTTTATTGTTAAATGATACTCCCTCCGTCCGATTCTAATGTATCAATTTGCTTTGTGCATGTGGATTAAGGAGTATTATTATTATATGTAAAGTGGGTAATTGTATTAGAGTAAAGTGGTGGGCCATATTGTGTATTTTTTTATTAAATAGAAGAAATTGATACCTTAAAAGTGGACGGAAGGTGTATGATATTTTAACACTAAATGATTATTACTATAATTTTTTTGAGGCCGTCGAATTTGTGCGAATAGGGCATTCGAAAACATGAAAGTTTTTATCTCAATAAAATATGTCAAAATATTAAAATTTGGAGTTATTTTGGGGTGCACTCGATGTACATGAGGGTTTATAGAGTAAATGTTAGGGTGTAGTGGGTAATTATCATATTTATTATTAATTATTTTATTTTATTTAATGGTTAAAATTGAATAAAAATATAATTTAACGGTTTAAATTATTTAAATACAAAGGATGCAGTGCAATATGACTCAAAAATTTGAGTATATTTTTAAAGGGGTCGGCTATTCGCACCCCCAAAATTACTGAATGTACCCTAAAATTATTTAAATTGACATAATCATCCTTATAAAACTTGTAAATGTTCGGTTGCTTCAATCGAACAATCATCTATCTTATGTTGCTTCCTTGTTATGTTCGGTTGTTGCAACCAAACAGATAAGATAGATGAATTATTTGTTATTTCTTTTGTTCTTTACCGGACAGTAGCGCTAGAGTTAGGTCCAACCCCTAATCAGTAACCATCTACACACGGAACCGAAAACCCACCCACCCATCCATCCATCCCACCCACTAGCCCCAAAACAGACTACGCGTGAATCTGAACGCGAATCCTTCCCATTCATCTGACTTTAACCTCACCACGCCTCAACCCACCCCACCCCACCCCGGGTGTTAATCCGATGGCCTCCGCCTGTGATCCAATCAACGCCGGTAATGCTATCTTCAACGAAGATGAAGACCTCCTTGACGATGACGACGACGAAAGTTCCGACCACGATGAAGACGATTCCACCTCTTCTGCCCCTGTCGCCGTTGATCGCCCTCATCCGTCCACCTCCGCCGCTCAGGTGACGATCGCAGTCCACGGCATACCCGATCCCCATCTCAGGCAACAACTGAACCATAAAATTCAACCGGAAAATGTCATGGCCAAAAAGCCGCCTCCACCCGATGAAAATCGCAAGCTTTTCCAGCGTCTGTGGACCGACGAGGACGAAATTGAGCTATTGCAGGGATTCCTCGACTACACAACGCAGCGATTTGGGCCCAACAGTTCGGCGCAGCACCACCACGATACGACGGCGTTCTATGACCAGATCAAGAGCAAATTCCAGCTGGATTTCAATAAGAATCAACTCGTTGAGAAGCTCCGTAGGCTCAAAAAGAAGTATCGAAACGCCATCACTAAATTTAGCTCCGGGAAAGAATACATATTCAAGAGTCCCCATGATCAGGCCACTTTCGAGATCTCTTCCAAAATTTGGGGCAACATTGTTGCTCCCAACGGCACGGCCGCCTTCCGTGCCGCTCCTGCCCCTATTGAAGAGGACGATGACGACCTCAACAACCCCAATTTTGCCGATTGTCAAAGCCCTAACCCTAATGGTATAGATATAAATTTTAAAACCCCGCGGCCGAGGAAGAGGAACCGAGCTGGAGCAGTGAAGGTGGAGGATAAGCCGGCCTATAATAATACCAATAACACTCCACGGCCGGTGGCGCCCGTAGCTGCGCCGGTGATGGGCGTGGGAACAGTAGGATCAGTGTCCACCGTTATTGAAGAGACTGTGAAGAATTGCCTGTCACCAATTTTCAAAGAGCTGTTATGCAATTCGATGAGTTCTTACCCGAGTTCAAATGGGCCTTGCATTGGACATGGGATCGGATTGGCACAAAGTCCTGTATCCTTGTTTTTTGGCCCATCCATTTGTGGGGGTAAAATGGTCGACGAGAGGTGGAGGAAGCAACAAATACTGGAGTTGGAAGTTTTTTCTAAGAGGTTGGATTTGGTGCAGGATCAGATTAGAGAGCAATTGGAGGAGCTGCGATCCATCAGGAATTGATTGACATCTTTCTTAGGCAGTAAGTTTGTTACTACTTGTTTTCATTATTTTTCTTTAGACACTTGATCTTATATATAGAGTACTTAATGACTGTTGATAGATGTAGTAGCACTGCAGATCCTGCTTAGACAATGGTTGGTGAATAATGAGTTGAAATTATCCAGTCCTTCTTGGCTTGCTTGTCTCTTATCCCTGATAATTTTGCAGTTTTATTCTAGCTTTGTCTCTATGATCTTTGCTCTTTAATTGGTAGTTTTAGGCATTGGTATTGCTACTACTTTTAATTTATTAAATCTTATGAAGAGAAGCCAGAGGTTAGAATCTTGCAGCATAATAAAGTACTTGATTTGGCATTTTATGCAATGGAACTTGCATCAGCGGATGTGTTTTTTTTTTTTTTCACACTCGCTTGAATATTTCGAAGCATGGTGTCAATATTTAGTTTTGAAGTTTCCATACTGCGGGCCTTGGAGCCTTCATTGGCATTTTCCTTAGTGGATCGATACTCAAAATTGTTGTATCAGTCAAGATTCTAACTGCAGTTTTGTTGTGTGTTTTGAGGGCAGAGTTATATGGAATTAACATAGAGTCACATGATGTGTGAATGGTAATTTGCATTTCCTCCATGCATGATTATGTGGCCTCTATTCAATCCTTTGAGTAAGTAAATGCATTCAGCTTGTTACATGTTTGAGCCAGGCTCCAAATGAGGACATTAATCACATTATGTGATTGTGGCCTTTATAGGATTCCCATTTTCAAAGGTCAATCTACTATTTGAATTTTGGATTTGAGAGAGAGAAGGGGTGGGGCGGAGCTGTGATGTTGAAGTAATAGGTTGGTAGGTGGGGGTTGGAGTGGATTCTTTATCTCCAAAGTACATTTGTGCTTATGAGTTGACTCCCCATTTTGCTTCTAAAAGTAAATTTTGTGGATGTGCCCCAATATCAACCATATGAAGGAAAGATTTGCGTTGTTAAGAAAAAAACAAATTTCACCTCCACTTCGATGGATATGTGGTTTTATTTAGGGGAACGTTGTGGAGAGCCATTTATTCTGAAAATGGTAAATTTTATTTCAGAAACAAACTTATTAAAATGTTCCGAACTTGATACAAAATATGGTATCTTCCAACGTGACAATGTGGAGAGCCATTTATTATTGTAACGAGTTTAAATTAATGACATTCACCAATGCATTTTCTATTACTAAATGAACTTCAAATTGTTACTATCACTTCATTCTATCAAAATGATAAGGGCACCAAAGGATTACAAAATCATGTCATTTTTTTGTTGCATTTCTAAATTCTCAATAAAATTAATCAAAACACCCCCATTTCCAACAAATAATTTTGCACATATAGTAAAAATATTGTATAACTAGTGGATGATTCTGAACAATATAAAATTTTTGTACATATTTCTCTATGAATAATAATGTGAATAATTTTGCACAATTACACAACTAGTGGAATAATTCTACATAACATAATTTATTTATGTATTTCTCCTAATTATTTATATATTTCTCCTACTAAGTGTGGCCAGATTCAGTAGCCACATTTCCCAACCAAATTATTATTCGGTAACACACATGATGAAGAAGAGTACGATTTGTGGTGTTAAAGAAGACATTAATCAACAAACCGGAAGCTTCGTTCGAAGAATTCATAGAGGAACATGTACAAAAATACACCATACACTTGCTAACCCACCATACACACAAATACACACAGTGGAATTCCAATCCAAAAAATTTGGATGGACCTGTTTTCATGATCTGAATCTTTATTTATGCCTTCAAATCAAAATTTGATTGGGTTTGGGCTTCAATTATTTTTATTTAATAGTAATAATAATAATATAATTAAATGCACATATCTAATAATAATTATTATTATACTTAATATTATCTCGTTAACAAGATAGTAATTAATCCTCTAAATTATTCTCAATTTATGGATTCATGCCATAATACCTTAATCGAAAATATTTAACTTAACTAATCATTAAAGTTGTTTCATATGCAATGTCTTCATAATGGGTATTTTTTTTATTTTTTTAAATCTAAAATGAATTTTATTTACACATATACAAATATCCTCATCTGTAGACGGCGATCATCGTCGTGTAGTTTTTGACTAGATAAAGAGGCCCAATTCAGTGTCAAACAACTGGGCTGGGGCCCATATGGCCCAAAGATGAAAAAAAAAGTACACAGCGGAAAAATTGCTCACCTTTTTCGAGTTATTCGAAGAACATGACTTGAGTACATGACTGCTTAGTGCTTACCACTGGAGACTGGACTACTGGTGCTCGCCGGGAGCCTGGGATTATCAAACGCCGTCGTTTGGCTCCAAATTTAGAGGAATCAATCTCATTTAATCGATGTTAATTAGGGTTTAATGTGTACATCTGACTACTCATTTATGTACTTAATTCATCACAGCTTTAGATGAATCTCTTTACCAGGCTTTGCTTTATCTGATTAGAGGGACAAAAAATCTCATGCTGAAGATGCTTGACAAAATGCTGCACTGATCAGTTCATGTGGCCTCTTTTTTTTTGGGGTTGAAATGTCGTGGATTGCGTTAATCATATCATTTTTTGTACTCTGGATTGCTTCTCTCTGCAAAGTGTTTCTTTCATCTTCCTCCAACTCAAAAAGATTATTCTTAGATGATGGTAAGTCATTGTTTTTGTATAAACTGCAACATCATAAGCATCTAGATGATTGCTTTCTCTCTTGAAATAAGTATTGAATTCCCCTAGTTCCAATTCTAAATGAGTTCAGGTAATATTTTTCTATTAAGTTTATTGCTGACTAGTTTAATGCAGGCAGGAGTTCTAGAAGGAGAAATGTTTTGTTGGCTATTGCGCATCCTGATGATGAGTCTATGTGAGTGAGATCTTTGAGAATTACAAATTTCTGCCGAATGTTACTAATGCAAACCATTATATATTGATTTTTGGTTTTCTTTCGTGATTCCCAGTAGTTGATAGTGTCAGATTATAATATAAAATTAAGCGAGGCAACCTGATTAACATGCATGATGAAGTCTTGCAGTTGAGTCAATTTGAACTGACTTGGATGAAATGTGCTTTAAGAGTTTCATTTATGTTGTCCAGAGAACATTTTCTCTTAGTGTTATCTAATTATTGGCTTTATGTTGGTTGATATTTATATAATATTGATATTGATTATTTCGCACTGCAGGTTCTTTGCTCCGGTGATTAATTACTTGGTTTCAAGGAGTCATAATCTACATGTTCTGTGCATGTCAACTGGTATGTTGCCACATTATACTCCCCTTAAAGTCATTTTATAAGTATGTTTTTCAGTATGTCATACTGTAGTGTAATGGACCAATGGCCTAGTAAACAGGATTGTAGTTTTATATTTATTTCCAAGAGAATTAGGACTATAAAAAGAATAATGTTATTATATTCAAAATTTGAAACATTCTTTCACGTTGATAGCTCCAGAATTATTGGGCCTTTATCCTGAAAATCACATTCTTAATTTATGTAAAACTGAAAGATTTGCTTCGAAGGCAAAAGTGATGCAACAAGGTGCTCTGGAGTTATGCTTAAGACTACTAAAGATCTCTGATCATTTTCTAATTTTGTGTTGAATCCACAGAAATCGAAGCATAAGGTCATTCAATGTGGTTTTCAAAAAATTTGATCTACTTACATATGTTAAATGTTTTCATATTGCATTTGAAAGTTTGTCCAGCTGTAGTGATTCTAGATCCTATTAAAGGCAATGCAGATGGCATGGGAAGTATCAGAAAAGAAGAGCTTTATCTGGCCTCTGCTATTCTCAAGGTGCTTGTAATTTGATTTTTACTGTATTATTGTATGTGTGGAAAAAAAGACAATTTGCACCACCTGTTAGAATAACCGCAAGGGATATATTTATTCCTCTGTACTAATTATATGGAATGATTTCAATATAAAAGTAATTATATATTCTCCCCGATTTAATATATTCAGATTCCGACCAACCAAGTGAAGATTCTAGACCATCCAGATTTACAGGTTTATTTCATAATTGTATTCAAGGTTTATTCATGTTCTTTGACTGCAATAAGTATACATATAGTAATATAGTGTGGCACTTTGATTAGGATGGTTTTGGTAAAGTGTGGAACTGGAATACCTTGACCAGCATCATTGACGAGGAAACACGTATCCATCCATTCTATTGATTTGGTAATATTTGTTCTAGTTATCATTTTTATTTCGAACTTCTTCATTCAATGGGTACTTTATTCGTGCCATTATTTGCATCTGCACTTGTTCTAAGATTGGTGCTGAAGCTCTTATAACTTTCTAGATCATTACATTTGATGACTATGGTATATCTGGACATTGTAACCACAAAGACGTACATCAAGGAGTAAGGTAAGTGTGAGTTGAACTCATAACTCATGCACTGTGTATGTTATTATGTAGCTGAAGTCTAGTGTTGCAAAGGGTTCATATCCTTGAATCAGAATATGATGAAAAGTGTATTAAGCTTGAGAATTTCGTTAAGATAGTTGCCTGTGAGTAAAGAATTGAAACTAATTAGGTTCCTTTATTTGTATCTCAGAAAATTATTGCATGATGCTACTGGAGGACATATTGAAGCGTGGGAACTAGTGAGCTTTTGATATTCCTTTTAAGTTCTTCTGGGCATACTCCAACCACAGCACACACGCTGTACCACGTTTTCTCTTCTTTTTAAGGTTTTTTAGGCACATATTGGGGTGATAACATTTAAATCATTTTCAGGTAAGCCCTAATATAGTGCGCAAGTACATTGGACCACTAGATATTTGGTTATCCATCTTGTTTACCAGGAGTCAAAGAAATAAACAAGCACATTGCTTGCTCAACTTAGATCTCCATAAAAGTTATGCTGCAATGGCTCAGCATTGTAGCCAGTGGGTTTGGTCTGTCTGCCTAGTTCTCTTAAAATTTGCTCATTTTGATAAACAAATGCATACAAAATTTAGTTTCATTTAAATCTGGTGTGAATACTTTCTCTGATTCTTGCCGGTGGCTTTTGCAGGTACCGCAAACTCTTTGTGGCCTTTTCAAGCTGCACCTATGTTAGTACCCTAAGGAAAATCGAATAAGTAGCAGTTAATATTATAGTTATATATAGAGAAAGAGCAATAGTTTGAGAGTTAGTTTGATCTCAATTTTGCATGATGTCTGATGAATTAGAAAGAAAGGTACCATGGAAATTATACTGTTTTATGGCAAGGTGAGGCTGTTAGTGTCTATCTGCTATACAAAACCCATTTTCCAGATCAATGCAAGTGTTTGAATACCTATCTGAAAGTGTGTAGCATTTAGCCAGCAAAGTAGGTTTTAACTTTTGCCTCCACATCTTCATGGAGTATAAATCAATGCTCTTGGATGTTCATGCTTTCATGCATATTTATATTTAAATCTGAATATTGAGAAGTTTAATGTTTCATTGCATTTATGTAGTGGGTGTATGTTTGCATATTTATTGTTACGTAATTAATTGTAGCATGTATGCACATACCATTTGAATTTAAAAATGACCCTTGTCATCCATATTCATCATTGATGATAAAATATAACAACCACGTGCAATACTACAGGTGTCAGGTGGTAATCATTACATTTGGACCTGTTGGATAAGTAAGATGCCGGTTGGGCCATCCAGCGATGTGGGCTGTAGCCCAAAATGTAAAGATGAAGTAGTTTGGGCGGTTAGTAATTGAATAGAATAGGCAAGGGCAAGGCAGGGCAGGTGGAGTTGTTTAGGTAAACGTCCTGATGGAGGGTTTTGCCGAACATTAGCTGTAGGTGGCGTGTAAACCCAGCTGAACTCGGTCAATTACACCACCGCACCCTACCCTAGTCTCCTCCTCTATTTACCCAACCCCACCACCACCACACATTCCATACGTATTAAACCGATGGATCACGCCACCACCGTCGCCGCCGCCGCTATCTTCAACCAACCCCAACATCTGCTCGACGACGACGATAATTACGAAAGCTCCGACCATGAAGACGACGATTCCGCCTCCTCCGCCGTTGATCGTCCTCCCCCGCCCACCTCCGCCGCTCAAGTTACGATCGCCGTCCCTGGCCTACCCGATCCCCATCTCAGACCGCCTCTATTACTTCAGCCGGAAAATATGGTTGCCAAGAAGCTGCCGCCACCCGACGAATCGCGCAAGCTTTTCCAGCGCCTGTGGACCGATGAGGATGAAATTGAGCTGTTGCAGGGGTTCCTTGATTACACAGCGCTGCGCTGTGGAACCTCGCAGCACCACCACGACACGACGGCGTTTTATGACCAGATCAAGAGCAAATTCCAGCTTGACTTCAACAAAAACCAGCTCGTCGAGAAGCTCCGCCGGCTGAAGAAGAAGTACCGTAATGTCATCGAAAAATCCGGCGCCGGTAAGGAATATACATTCAAGAGCCCTCATGAGCAGGCCACGTTTGAAATCTCTTCCAAAATTTGGGGAAATGTTCCTGTGACCGTCAACGGCTCCTTCCGTGCCCTCCCTGCTCCAATTGATGAGGAGGATGACGACGTTAACAACCCTAATTTCGTCGATAGTCAAATCCCTAACCTGAACGGCATTGTTGACATAAACAGCAAAACGCCCCGCCCTAGGAAGAGGAACCGAGCCGGCGCCGTGAAAGTGGAGGACAAACAGCTATCCGCAACTACTACCGATATCAATAACGCTCAGCCGTCAGTGGATGCGACGCCGATGGCTTCCCTGGCGATGGGAACAGGTATAACGGGATCCTTGTCAACTGTGATTGAAGAGACTGTGAAGAGCTGTTTGTCCCCTATATTCAAGGAGCTGTTAAGCAATTCCACCTCGAATTCCAACGTGCTCTTCTGCGGAAATGGGTTCGGGCTTGGACGAGGCCCGATTCCTTTAGGTTTGGGTTCAGCCATGGCCGGAGATAAAGTGTCGAGCCCGATACCGTTTTGCTTCGGCGGAGATAAAGCTTCCAATGAAAGGTGGAGGAAGCAACAAATACTGGAATTGGAGGTGTTCTCTAAACGATTGGAATTGGTGCAGGACGAGATCAGAGAGCAATTGCAGGAACTTAGGTCCAACGGGAATTGATTGATCGTAATCCTTGGTTAGTAAGTGTATTTATTGTTTATCGTCATCTTTCAATAACTCATTAGGTAGATAGATTATTGTATGATTGTTGATAAGTGTGAAACTGCAGATCCTGCTTTAGATTATGATTGATGAATAACGAATCAAGATTTGGTCGTGTTCTTGATTTGTCTGTTTCTTCACATAATTATTACTACCATAGTTCTGAGTTGACTTGTAAACTGGAATCTTCTGGTCTGAGTGATCAACAATCGTTTTCCAGTGATGGGAGTAAAGATGAAGTTTCTCAGTTTCCTTGTTAGATAATTAATTTGTTAATTTCAATTCATTGTTTTGTGATTCATAATTTTTATAAATTAATTTGTGTTTGTTCTTGAAATCTGATGATCTATTTTGTTTATGGAACTCTTTGTCCGATGTGATTCATTACTATAGTGCTTTGGAGTTATATTTCACAAATCTTTCATATGATCATTTCAGAATTTGCTACATCCCTGTTTTTGGTGAATTTATTTTGCAATAGAGTTTAAAGATACGTGTTTGGATTAGTTTTTATACTTAGAAATGAAATTCAAGTATATTTTAACTTTGATTTCGTGTCAACATAGTTACATGAAATGATGAAAATGTAGTCATTTCACAGAATTTTGTTCTTTCTTTTATTACGAGAGAAATGAAGGCATTTCTCATAATTCATTGCTTCCTTTTATTTTAAGAGTAAGGAGTTGTTTTGTTTTGTTTTTTCAAATGACAAAAGTTTTTGTTCTTTCTTTACCAAATGACATAAGGCCTCCCCCAATGGAAGGTTTTTAATGACTTGGCAAAAGTTAAAAAACCTTGGATGGAGGTTTTTATTAATGGGAGAGGGTTGAATTTTTTGTTTGGGTAGTGAAATAAAAACCTGAGTTTTTATTTTAGGCAAGAGAGTGGAGCAAAGAGAGTGATATGCACAGCCCATTGAAATTCCTTCGTGCATCTCACTTGGTAGAATAGGCAGAACATGTGGGACCCACCATTGTTTTTTGTTTTTTTGTTGTTGTCTATCCATCATTAATTATTATTTTGTTATATTATGTTTTTTTTGTGTAAATATGGAATAGGCAGACTGTTTCTAGTTTGAATAGATAGCAAATTGATTTCTTTTGATTTTTGTCTATTTTTCTTTCTTTCGATTTTTTTAAAACAAATTTGAATAGATAGCATATTCATCCTCACTCAATAATTTCTAACCGTTGTCAAATATAAACGTTTATGATTGTTAAATTTTAGCCGTTGTCTTTTTTTTTTTAATTTAATTTAATATTAAATTTCCCTATAAATATATCCTCTACTCCATTTTTTTCCATACATTATCTTCTTTTTTAATCTCAATCTCAATATTATATTTTATATCTCAAAATAATTTCTTCTCATCCACAAAAAAAATGGATAAAGATGCGTGGATGCAATTCGGATTCAACTCTTCAAGCTCCGGAGAAAATTCAATGCCTCCAAATATGAATTTTCGTCCACGTGCCAACTTCTATCCCCAAAATCCAAAATTTTCAACTAATCCTCCGATAAGTTTTCCGAATAATTATCCACCCCAAAAATTTTCAGCTAATTTTTCAAATTTACCAGAAGGTAGTCTCCCTCAACTCAATTATTTTAATTCCTATGGCGCACCATTTTACATGTATCCAAATCCTTATATGTCTCCTTATAGTATAATTATGTATAATTTATTTGAAAATTAGATATATAGTTGATAAATTAAATGAGAATAAAATGAAACTGATGTGGATCCTATCAAAAAACCTACCTTTTGATTTTATTGTTGGAAAAAAGTTTTGTTTTGGAGGTATGAGTTTTTTACTTTTGAGGTGGCTCTGACGTGGCACCAAAAAACATGCTTTTTTATTTTAACTATTGGGGAAGGCCTAAAAGAAAAAAGGGAAGACTATTTTAAAATTAACTTTCTAGTATATTTATATTTATTTACTTGAGATGACAGTATCTTATTTCCCTGCCAAAAAAGTTCACTTTCTCTTTAGAATCGGAGTTGGATAAAAATTGACTCCTATTTTTATAAACTTTTAGAAATAGTTGAGTAAGTATAACAAATGACTATTCACATCTTCAATCTCTATCTTCATTTTACATCCCAAAATAGAATTTTACTATCCTCCAAATTTCTTTTAAGGGAGGGTGTTTGATGGTGGAACACAAAAGTAATGAAATGTAATACTCCTTTTCCATTTCAATATTATATTTGTTTTTTTTTTCACATAAATTAAAAAATATAATAATTTAATAGTGAGTTTAGAGAAAGATTATAATAATTTAATGAATAGTGAGTTTAAAAATAATAATATCTTAGTAATATAATAAAATGAATAGTTGTATTAATATAGTATATGAGCGAGACTATCTGTAAAAAGAGAAATGTAAAGATTAAAATAAGATACTCATAATGAAAATATATAAATTGAAAGGGGCTAAGTAAGGTGTTTGACTATAAAATACGCACACACCCGATTTACATAGTTTAATATGTGAATCCTAATCTTTTTGTTAATCTATATCCTATGGTCCTTTCCTATTCTATATTTAAATTAAAGGGAACTAAGGGGTTTACTTTCACATGAGACTAACTCTATAAAATAATGTATATATTTCTACTCTATAAAATAATGTATATATTTCTTAATAAATATAAGCAAAGGCTTGTGGATGGTCTCACATAATGACTTGCACGAGACGGATAAAATATGATAACTTTTATAATGAAAAATGATAATACAATTTAATGGACAATTTATTTATAGTATAAATAAATGAAAAAGTGATAACATTTTAGAGTATAAATGATACTAATATTTTTAGTAAAAGTTAAAATTAATTAAAAAAACATAAAATGATTTCATCGGGAGACGGTCCCATTTAAAACTTGCCCATAAATATACTTCCTTTTATATTTAACTGTAGCATTAATTTTGTATATAAACACTACATAAATTTTTAGTACATAGGAGTATATTTATGACAATTGCATCAAATTAAATTCAATAGCGAATTGTATTAATTTTTATTCACTAATATATTATATATGAGCATTTTTTATTTATTAATAAACGTACTATAATTAAATTTAGGTTCACGAATATTAATTTGTACATCCAAGCACATGATATTTTATCAATTTAAATTAATCATATTTTAGTTATAAATGATTTTATAAATTTGATGGAATAAAATTAATATAAAGTATATATTTAATTATTCAACCAATTAAATTTTCTAAAATTATTTGTTCATTATTCATATTTTTTAAATAAAAATATAATTATAAATGTTATCTTTACAAACAAATAATTAAAAAATTAAAATACTTTAAAATTTGACCAAATAAAAAAATGTTTCTTATACATCTTAATTAACATTTTAAAGTATTTAATGATATTAAATTGAATTCAATCAATAATATACCAAACACCTATGTTTTAAAGTTTATCAATTTCAAGAGTTTTTTTTTTTTTTGGAAACTTATTAATTTCAAGAGATTGACATATAGGAGTACGTTTTTAAGAAATTTATATCATGAAACTACATATTAAGATGTAATTAGCTTTAATTAATTTCTTTGAATTTCAAAAATTCGTTTCACGCTCTTTTTCTTCTTGGAGAAGTGAGAATCGAGTTTATCCCCCAAATCAGTCCTCACTCCCATCGTCTCTCTCCTCTCACTCTCACTCTCACTCTCACTCTCATCTATGTGCGCACGACACCATTCTTCCGTCCGTCGCCAAATCCGCGGTAAGATTTTTGAGATTTCCGTCAAATTAGCTTCTCTGTTCACTCCGCCTTCTTCTTCATTCTAACTTCGTAAGTTAATTTTTGGAATCTCTTTTTAATGTCTGTTTGTTTCTTCAGGCGTTTCTTCCCGCTGTTCTAGGTTTTTGTCCTCACACCGTTCAGGTACCTGTTCTAGGTTTTTGTCTTCACGCCGTTATGTTTCTTCTGATTCCGTCCATGCCGAGCCCTAATTCAGCCTCTCGACATCCGCGCAGGTCCTAGCGCTTGATTTTTTTTTAAACTGTCCTCGGTTTCCAGCGCCCGTAAGTATTTGGCCAATCAATTGATTTTGCTCTGTTTATCTTAATTTGCTGAATTGATATAGTATATGTGGTCTTTAAGTGCGATGAATGTGTTGTGGATGTACCATAGAAACCCTAATATTGCAGACTTTGCAGTAATTATTAATGCTTCGGTTGATCATCTCATCCCATTGCTGTGCCGGCGGCCGGTACATCGCTCCACCAACTTGCCGTTGCATCTATTCGACCCCACATCTCAGTGGATCATGGATGGAAAAGGAGGGATCGTCCGAATCTTATACCCTTCTTCGTGAGTAATTCGTGTTTCCCCTCTCATACTATGTTTAAATGCCGATATTTTGTATTGAATTTGTGAAATGCGAACAGAGCTTGCTGAGAAGATGAGGGAAGTTAGGGAACTTGGGAAATGGAAGGATTACATGGTAGTGAGAGACAGTGAGGCCACTTTTACCGAGGGGTTTGAGAGGAAAGAGGCCATAATTCGGTATCTTGGGGGGATTGATCCAGCTGGGGAGGTCGGTTTACTCTTTTCTCCTAATTAATTAATTATCCGACATCTTTTTTTTTTTTCCCGCAATTCCTGTTCTATGTTATTTTTCATCGAAACTTTCCTGTCATGTTTTAAGTTCTATTTAATTGAAGCCTTACATTGGACTACCTGTGGAAAATAGAGTTTTTTTTTTCTTTTTTCTTTTACAACTCATTGCTTAGCCTTAATTTGCTATGGACATTACATTAGGTTCTTTTGATAAAAGTGTTTTTATTAATACTATCATTAAGAATCTACTTAGTTATGGGTAACAATTGCGATGCTAATAATAATTTTAGAGTAAAATTGTTGAAATGTTAGTATGCTGTAGTTATAAATGGTGTTATAGACTTGTTTTCACTTAATATTGGCTAGGAATGGAAGCATATCTACTATAATGGATACCACATCCTAATTCGAAACCTGAAGGGTTCCAATTTAAAACTATAGCATTTTGAGAGTGTAGCTTTTGGATTGTCCAAAAAGCTAAAATCGAAACATCTATTCTGCAATCCATCCCTTATTCCTATGCATTTTTTCTTTTTGAAGAATGGCTTTCAAGGATGCCCGAGGTTTTACTCGGGGAAATTTACTTGATGGTGTGTTGACTAATTAATTGACAATTGCAACCTTACTCGTTCAATATTTCGAATTACACAGCAGCCAAATGATTGAAGTTATTGATTGACGTTCTTAGATGCTTTTAATAAAATTAGGCAAGAAGAATTCATATCTGAATATTAATGTAAATTATCAGGAATCCTTTGGTGGTATCTGACTTTACTTTTGCTTCCTATTTTCTCTAGAATATAGATATCAATCAAAAGAAGGAAGCAGCAAAACAGTGTAATTGCACCTTGGCAAATGTTGAGAGTGCTTTATCAAACTTTACATTGGCAAAAGAAACACAGAGAAAGATCAAACAACTGAAAGCTGAAGGTAAACCGCTGCCAAAGAGCATGGACGTGGTACTCATCATAGTGCTATATTTCTAGTTCTTCATTGTTGCTATTATGGGGAATTTTTTAGAATTGCTTTGCTAGTTAAGTCACTCCCCTTTGATAAGTCTGATAATACATCCAAAGAACAATTACATAAAGTTCCCCTGAGGTTGATATATTATTCCCAGGTACATCTAGTAAGGTTTCTAATATGCATCATGTTGTAATGTTAGTTTTTCACTTGTAACATAAGCTGTTAGCCTTATTTTCTTTTGCTTATCTCTGTAAATTCACCATCCAATGTTGGCCACAATTCTGTGACTACTACACAGTGGGCTATGCGTGGTAAACTTATGAGAAAAAAGGAAGAAATAGAAGACTTCATATGTGATATGTCTATGGTGTTTTTTCTCTCACTTTTTTAATATTGCCCCATTTGCTATTAATTTGTTAGGGCATACCGAATTGCAGGTAGACAAATTGATGGGATCAAGCCCTATGGATGTTGTAAGATCAAAGTTGCTTAAAAGTGGGGTGATTATTAGCAATGCGATCTGCCCATGTGGCTCTCAAAAGTTGTATAAAAGGTATTCCCTTAGTTTTAAATTAGAGTATAAGAGAAAGATAAATGAGTTGGATTATGTGTTTCTTGACATACTTCACCCTGTTGGGCTATTTTAACATGGTCTATGCTACAATAATCCGAGGTGCTTTTCTCACCCGGTTTCCTTATTAATTCCTGCCTATTTAGTTGACGTAGTGTATGAAAGTTACACCATGCACTCACTGCAACTGTTAGCATTTATTCAAATTCTCAAAGTATTAATTTATTTTCATCCCAATTGTCTGATGAGCTCTTTAATTAAAGGTGCTGTGGAAAGGACAGAAGCAGTTGATGGTGAACCTTGTAAAATTTCATTGCAAATTATCCGAGGACTCTAAGTAGCAGATGATCGTTCTCTCCATTCTGATAGCAGGCCATGCTTAAGATTTAATTTTGTCACCGTGGACGACATTGGGATGGATTAAGTGGTACCCCTTTGAATTTTTGATTTTTTCACGTCTTTTGTAGCCTTGAATTTTAATTTTAATTTTATTTTATAATTTTTTTTTCTTTTTCAAACGGATAAGTTTCATTTACTTCCAAAAGACTACCTTGGATCTCTATAGTAATCAAGCAAGAGAAAAAGAGCTTCTTCATGAAGGTTTTGCAATATCTCATTAATGAGACTTTAAAACCTCAAAAAGAGGACACTCGAGAATGCTCGTTTTCGAGTTTCTAATTTAGATTTTAGTTTTCAAAATTCACCTCTAAATTCAAAAACCACTCCGTATTAATTTTCAAATCTCACGAAACTCCTAAAGATGACAAAAAAGCCAATAACAAAGCTCAACATTCAAGTAAGAGAAGACCAAAAATAAAAATAATAATAAAAAGAAAAAGAAAAGGAGGAGGAGACAAGCCTCTTCTCCACCCAACCATGGAACCGCTGCCTTTTCCACAACCATTGCCATCTTTGCTCATACACGAGTTTTATACCAAAATTTTAGATTCCTCCTTAGGCCATAATGGTAAATCCTGTTCCTTCATTCACGACATAGTTAAAGTTTTGTTTTTTTTTTTAATTTTTTATCCATTCAAAATTATCTAATTCATTCCTTATTTTAATTAAGGATTTATTAAATTTCAAATATCTATTACATACCCCATGTCCTTTTCTCTCACAAACATGACCTAAATTAATTTGATATAAAGTTAAAATCTATATCCACTTAAATCCTCAAAACAAACATAAATTAACACTATTAGTTGGATTTTATAATTAAAAAAATGATAAACTGTCAATTACTAATTTTGTAGGTATTAAACTGAATATACTAATTTTTCGGGCATTAAATTGAATTAATTAGTAATTTTTAGGTTTTGAATTGAAGATACTAATTTTTCAGTTATTAATTGAAATGGGGGCAAAAATATTTAAAGGGAGGTTTTTAGTCTTGGAAGTTGGAAGTGGGGTAATTAAACTACGAATTCATCTTTCCAAAATTCCAAGTTAAAACCCTAACATCAAGTCAAATACATAAACCATAACTTTGCAGTAATTATTAATGCTTCGATTAATTATCTCATCCCATTGCCGCGCCGGCGGCCGGTACATCTGTGACGGCCATGTTATTTACACGTATATATTATGGATATATTTATTTATTATATATTAATTATATTAATCTACTTAGCATATTCATATATATTTATTTAGAAATTAGATTGTGATATCTTCCCCCCACTATTTTCTCTAGTTCCCTTATCTATCTCTCTTCGTAAATTTAGGATTCACTCCCATATACATTGTAAAACCTCAACATCTGGATATCGTATTACACGATTCCTTTCTCCATATAAGTCAGTTCTGCATCTTTATTTTTCTGTTGAAAACCCTATTCTCTAAATTTTCTCCAATTCACGATCAACGCCCGTAGCCAAACCCTTCATGCAGCAAATTCGTTACGTCTCAACACTAGACGAAAGAAACATCCGTATCTCTTTCGATTGTATTATCCCAAAACCAAGTAAGTTATTCTCATATTTATTAATTCATGTGAGGCTATTAAATTCGTTGGTTTCAAGACGTTGGATGTGTGCAGTTTATGTTCAATCACTACAAAAGCCGCTACTTGTTTAAGTGGTTCCCATATTTAATCTCATCACATATATAGTATAAGAAATCTGTTCCCTATTTTAAATTATTGATTTACTTTATACTTATTTGTCCCACTTGCAGCTCATCTAGTTATGTGAGTTGATTAATATTATAATAGTTTTCGTGCAGAGCATTACTGACAGATCACCTATGTACCATATGTGTCTATTTAGACCTATAGTCAGTTTATTAGACACGTTCTTTACCGTTAATGTCTAGTCTGATTGGATTTATATATGGAACACCCACTTGCCAATTATCTTCTTAAAAAGATTCATGGATACTTATTATTTAGGTTATAGCAGTAGTGCCTTGAGTAATTTATTGGAGTTTTTCCTTAAATTATTTAGCCTAGTTTAGTTTCTTAAATCATTAAAGATTAAATATCCTAATTTGACTTCTAAGGTTTTCGATTAGTATATATATAAATAAGTACCTCATTATTATTTTAATATTATTTAACTATCTAGTTAGTTAGTTTATATTTTCTTATAAATTAGATATTAGTCTTATTTATATTTATGTACTAATAGGCGACGAGAAGTTTGGGAATTAGAGGTTCCGCTGCATCAATAATTGGATTACAGCCAACTCAGTACATTTTAAAGGTGGGGAAATTCTTACTCGACTCTATTAACTGCTATAATGTGATATCATTAAGTTCATGCATGTACATATAGGTCTCTTGACCTTTATAAACGAGACATTTACTACTTGAATAATTGAAAAATCTTATTCAGTACATTTACATTTACATTTCATGTTACTTATTTGGTATTTACATATGTGATATTTAATTTTGGCAAGTACGTTTCTCCACTGAGCTTGTGGTTTTGCTCATCCCAAACATTTTATCATTTCAGATGGAGGAGCTGGCGTGGTGGGACATAAGGAAGATGCTTAGCACAATTTTATCTTCATAAAGACCATATTATTATTTCTAAATTTTTGCTAGACTTATTGACTTATGCAATTTATTTCAAGTATTACATTTAGATTTTATAACTTATGAAGTTGGATCTTTCGATTATTAAATTTATCTCTTTTATGCTTCCGTTCAAAATGGTTTTTATTTATTAAATATGATGCTTTAAATAGTTAGAAATTTGGGATGTGATAACATCGCTCCACCAACTTGCCGGTGCATCTATACGACGCCACATCTCATTGGATGGATGGACAAGGTGAAAGGAGTATTAACCGGCAAGAAGACCGGATCGGAGGGATCGTCAGAATCTTTTACCCTTCTTCGTGAGTAATTCGTGGTTCCCCTCTCATACTATGTTTAAATGCCGATTTTTTGCATTGAATTTGTGAAATGCGAACAGAGTTTGCTGAGGAGACGAGGAAAGCTAGGAAACTTGGGCAATGGAAGGATTACGTGGTAGGGAGAGGCAGTGAGGCCACTTTTGCCGATGCGTTTGAGAGGCAAGAGGGCATAATTCGGTATCTAGGGGGGATTGATCCATCTGGGAAGGTCGGTTTACTCGTCTCTCCCAATTAATTAATTACCCGACATATTTTGTTATCTCCGCAATTCCAGTTCTATGTTATTTTCCATGGAAGCTTTCCTGTTAATTGTTATGTTTCAAGTTCTTGTTTAATTGAAGCCTTACATTGAACTACCTGTGGAAAATAAAGTTTTTTCTTTTCTTTTACAATTCATTGCTTAGCCTTAATTTGCTATGGACATTACGTTAGGTTCTTTTGATAAAAGTGTTTTTTTTAATATATATAAGTATTAATAATCTACTTAGTTATGGGTAACAATTGTGATTCTAATAATATTTTAGAATAAAATTGTTGAAATGTTAGTATGCTGTAGTTATAAATGGTGATATAGACTTGTTTTCACCGAATATTGGCTGGCATAGCACATCTACTTATGGATACCACATCTCAATTCCAAACCTGAAGGATCCAATTTAAAATTTTAGCATGTGAGAGTGAGGCTTTTGGATTGTCCAAAACCTAAACTCGGGACCAAGTCAATTTGACTTGGTTCATATTCAGCAATCCAACCCTTATTCCTATGCTTTTTTTTCTTTTTGCGGAATGGCTTTTAAGGATGCCCGAGATTTTACTTGGGGAAATTTACTTGATGGTGTGTTGACTAACTAATTGATT
Organism: Pogostemon cablin; assembly: GCA_023678885.1. Lineage (NCBI taxonomy): Eukaryota > Viridiplantae > Streptophyta > Magnoliopsida > Lamiales > Lamiaceae > Pogostemon > Pogostemon cablin. Next base: position 30,967,349 of record CM042952.1, on the reverse strand, counting down.
GCAATCTTACTCGTTCAATATTTCGAATTATACACCAGCCAAATGATTGAAGTTGTTGATTGACATTCTTAGCTGCTTTTTATAAAATTAGGCAAGAAGAAGTTATATCTGAATATTAGTGTTAATTATCAGGAATGCTTTGGGGGACTTTATTTTTGCTTCGTATTTTCTGTAGAATATAGATATCAATCAAAAGAAGGAAGCAGCAAAACAGTGTAATTGCACTATGGGAGATGTTGAGAATGCCTTATCAAAGTTTACATGGGCTAAAGAAGCACAGAGAAAGATAGAACAACTTCAAGCTGAAGGTAAACCGCTGCCAAGAGCATGAACGAGGTACTCATCATAGTGCTATATTTTGTTGTTGCTATAATGGGGAATTTTTCAGAATTGCTAGTCAAGTCACTCCCATTTGACAAGTCTGATAATATAACCAAAAAATAATTACATAAAATTCCCTTGAGGTTGATATATTCTCAGGTACATCCAGTAAGGTTTCTAATATGCATCATGTTCTAATGTTAGTTTTTACTTGTAATATAAGTTGTTAGCCTTATTTTCTTTTGCTTCTCTCTGTAAATTCACCATCCAATGTTGGCACACTTCTGTACTACTACATAGTAGGCTATGAGTTTTAAACTTATGGAAAAAGAAGAAATAGAAGACTTCATATGTCTATGGCGTTTTTTCTCTCCCTTTTTTAAAATTACCCATTAGCTATTCATTTGTTAGGGATATCTAATTGCAGGTGCAGAAATTGATGGGATCAACCCCGTTGGATGTTGCGAGATCAAACTTGGCTAAAAGTGGGACAATAAGTAGGAATGCGCCCTGCCCATGTGGCTCTAAGAAGTTGTATAAAAGGTATTCCCTTAGTTTTGATATGATTAATGTAAATGAGTTGGAACATGTGTTTCTTGACAATTGACATACTTCACCCTTTTGGGCTATTTTAACATATACGAGTTGAATCTATGCTTCAATAATCTGAGGTGCTTTCCTCACCTGGTTTCCTTATTAATTCCTGCTTATTTAGTACACGTGATGTATGAAAGTCACACCGTGCACTCACTGCAACTGTTAGCATTTATTCGAATTCCCTAAGCTGAGTATATTACTTTATTTTCATCCCAATTGTCTAATGAGCTCTTCAAATAAAGGTGCTGTGGAAAGGACAAAAGTGGTTGATGGTGAACCTTGTAAATTTCCATTGCAATTTGTCGAAGGACTGTGAGCAGCAGACGACCGATCGTTACATTCTGATAGCAGCTGCAGGCACCATGGTTAAGACTGAATTTTGTCACCGTGGACGACATAGGGATGGAATAAGGGGTACCCCTTGAAGTTTTAAAATTTCACATCAATTGTAGATTTTTTTTAAAAAAAAAGTTAATTTTGTTATTTAAGCCTTTAATTTCTTTATTTTCGCTCATACACAAGTATTAGACCAAAATTTTAGATTCCTCCTTTCAGGACATACTCCATGGAGAATTCTGTTACTGGTCATTCATGGCATTATCAAGATGACAAATTTGGGTTTTATCTTGCTTTAAATATGTACACTCTAATTTTGTGTAAATGTAGTTGTGTACGATTGATGAATAAAAGCGGACAATGACCATTTGAAAACACTTATAATTATTTCAATTCTAGAGTTTCAGTTGTTGAAATTTCACTCTTTTTCACAAAGATAAATAAATAAATAAATAAATAAAAGGAAAAAAAAATCCTCAATCCCAGAATTGGGAACAATCACCTTATATAACGTGATTTTTCGCATTTTAAGGGAGGAAGTATATATACACGAGTACATATTCCTACATAATATTGAGGATATACACAAAATTTTTAAAGATATATTTTTATTAATTGGTTTATTTATCTAATTTTAAGGTTTAATTTTTAATTTTAAATATAAAGATATACATTAATAATAATATAATAATAAAAAAATAGAAAAATTATACTATATGATATTAAAATAAAAAATAAAAATCCTAACCAATCAAAAAATATAATTAAAGGTGATGTTTAATTTGAAGATATACATGCATAATAATAATAATAATAAATTGAATATATTTTTATTGATTGGTTCAATTATCTATTCATAACCGATTAAAAAATATAATTAAAGTTTGTATTTAATTTTATAAAATATACATTAATAATATAATAATAAATATATAAAAATATTAAAATAAAATAAAAAATAGGATAATTATGATAGGAGGGGTATTAGAAAATAATTATTTGAAGATATTGAATTTCGAATCTAACCCACACAGTCACCATATCAATTTTCTGGTTTTCGTTTTCCGCTCACAATATTATCTCAATCTAAATCACTGCTATCATTATATCCCCCCCCCCCCCCCCCCCCCCCCTCTCTCTCTCTCTCGCCATGGCCACCGCCCCAACTCTTTTGTTGCGGGAGCCAACGCTTAAATGGAAAACCCATTTATATCACTCTTCTCAATTCTCTCCCATAACTTCAATTCCTCGTATAAAGATTCGTAAAAATTTTAAAAATCTCAGCTTCAAATGCCTTTTCCCTGCCAACGGCAATGAACCCTCCGCTGCCGATCAAGAAATCGGCAGGAATGGTTTGGGGAAAATGGAAATTAAAGAGAACCCATTGGAAATTGTGGCTAAAACCATTGTAAATGCCCTCAAGGCTTTGCAGAAACCGGCCGCAGCTGCCCTGCTCGTGGGCCTTCTATTGATGTTAGATCTTAATTCTGCACTGGCTGCTTCTGGGGGACGGATGGGTGGTAGTTCATTCTCGTCTCGGTCGTCGATGTCGTCGTCGAGGAGTTACTCGACGCCGAGGATGGGAGCTGGCTCTGGTTTCTCGTATTCTGTTCCGTACTACGCGCCTTCTCCGTTTGGTGGGGTATTTGTTGGCCCTGCGGTTGGCGTTGGATCCAGTTTTTTCCTCATTATGGTTGCGTTTGTTGCATTTGTTACGGTTTCCGGTTTCTTGTCTGAGGGTTCTGACGGTAGCGTGCTCACAGCTACTGAGAAAACTAGTGTGCTTAAGCTGCAGGTATGGATTCATGTTACAATGCTTGGTTTAAGTGTTTTTCACTTTGCTTATATCTGCTGCTAAGTCTTTGATGGCTGATTATGCTCTTGTTTAGAATTTAGTATTAGGAAAAAAAAATTTTTTTGACGTGTTGATGATGCGCCATTGCCATTCTTTTTTGTGATCAAGAGGGTCTGGAATGATTAGATGGTGGAGAGTTATGTGGATTAGATGTTCTCATGGATATCCTGTGAAAAAAGGCGGGCTGTTGACAGAATCTCTCATATAAGGCTTAATTTTGTTCTAGGTGTTCAAATTTTATTTTTATTATGTCCTGCTATAGAACCTTTTTCACCAAGTTTTATGTATATATTTTTATTCGTCCATGCACTGTCACCTATCTTTATTCGTTTTCTATAGCTTTGTGATGTATTACGTAGGTTGGATTATTGGGCTTGGGGAGGTCACTCCAAAAGGATCTGAACCGAATCGCTGAAACTTCAGATACATCCACCCCTGAGGGTCTTCACTACGTATTGACTGGTAACATACATCATCTGATTATTTTATCCTATCTTTACATAGTGAAAGATGTAGTAAAATAATAGCCATTAATGTATACTTCGAGATTTAATTTGTATTTCATACTGTTTTTTATCATCTATTCATATTTTTTTGTATCAACTTTGAAATAATTTATACTACATTTTTTTTGTTATTCTGGTTGCAGAGACAGTACTAGCCTTGCTTAGGCATCCTGATTTTTGCATCTCTGCCTATTCATCTGTAAGTTACGACATTTTGATTGTTTTCTTTACTTGAGTTGTGACTTTGTTATTATCTCAAACTGCATGTCTAATTGCAATAAATGTGGCAACAGAGTATGATGTGCAATTATTTTTCAATTTTGATCCTGCATTTTTCCTATCATCTTATTCTCAAAGAACTTTCATCCTCGGAGAAAGATATATGGATGTTCTTAGTGCCAAATTGCCAATTCCAAGGCATTTAATCAAAACTATGATCTTTACTTGCTGCCATTTGTCATTTATATGGGAATCTGCTCAAGCTATGTTTTAGGTTTCATTATTTTGCATTTTTAATATCTAAAGGTACTGCTTTAGTATTGATGCCGATGTGTTCCTCTTGCGCTGAATATAATTTCCATGAGTTGCATGTTGCGATCATCTATATTTTGCTTGTAAGAGATGGAAAGAAATATAGCCCAGATGTAATATGCTTCTGGTTTGGTGTAGATCAATATTTATTTCATGTGCATGTCATCTGTAACATTATATGATATCTCCTAATTAAAGGTGGTATAATGGTACACAACACAGTACATTCTTTTATATTTTGTTTTACTCTGTTTCCCTATTATGCAAATTTAAAAAACCAGGATCTCTAGCTGGGCTTTAGTCTCAACCTTGTGTTTTCAATTACCTATGCATATAGGATTACCATCAGAAATCGACCTTATAAGGTCACTTAGAATGAACCTCGTTTGGATAATGGATTCACAATCTACCATGTTTGAATTCATCATATAAAGTATTAGCCATGTACTCATAGGACATATACCCTGAATCCCTGTGATTGAGTTCTAGAGTTCAACTCTGTAGCCAAGATTCTTGTTATTCTATTAGTTTTCTACTAAAAAAACCTTTTTAAGGACGAAGGTATGCTGTCTTTATGGAGGTACTCTACTTTGTGTGACATATTTCTTTATTTTGTGGAAATAGTAATATTTCATTGTTCTTTAATCTCTAATGTAAATGTAGCTTACTATGTCACTTTTGCCCCTCCACTCATTCATGGCATTTCTACACTCTGGGAGGTTTCTTCTGATAAAACGGACTCTTTCTAAGTTCTTTTGAAATGCAGGTTGATGTAAAGAGGAGCATGGAAGAAGGGGAGAAAAGATTTAATAAATTATCTATAGAAGAACGTGGTAAGTTTGACGAGGAGACGCTTGTTAATGTCAACAATATAAAAAAGCAAAGCTCAACAACACTCAGAGGAGGCGGGTTTAGAAACGAATACATAGTTGTAAGCTCTCTTAACTTTTTTAGGTTTTGAAGAAGTAGACTTGCATATGTGTGTGTTGCATGAGAATTAACAGCATGCAACGTGGAGTTCATGCATTGGTCGACTAAGGGTGTGGTTAGTGAGCAAGGAGATTAAATTGATGACATGGCAATGAAATCAGCTGGAGGGAAGCACCTGGAAGCATCAATCAGTTGGTTGGATCAGTTGGTTACAACTGATTCAGCATGTTTGCTGATTGATTGGCTGAGAGGGTATCTATACATTGAATACATATTCGTATAAGTTGGGGAGAGTTCAGTTAGTTAGATTATCATCTCCATCACATCTTCACATATCAGTTTCAAGCATTAAGAATTAGGGTTTGATAAGTATGCTTGTAAGTTTGTAATCTCCATAGTCATCATAGTGAAATCTTCTCCTTAGGAAAGTGGATGTATGTTTACGCCGAACCACTATACATCTTTGTGTTGATCTCTTTCATTTCGTTTTTCGTTTATCAATCAATTCGAGAGTGAAACGTGAGTGATCAATCAACCAAGTGTGTGAGTTCTTGAGAGGTTTAACAAGTTCTTGCTCAAGTTTCATAAGAAGTGGCGTCGTCTGTGGGATGAAGAAGAAGCAGTAGCCACAAGTTATCAGATCAGAGGGAAGGATCATGGTGACAACTAAGTTTGATGTGGAGAAGTTTATAGAAAATGTTGATTTCAGTTTGTGGAGGATGAAGATGGAGGCCGTGCTGATCCAACAAAGATTGGCAGATGCTGCCAAACCGTTTCCAGAAAATCAAGCAGCAGCTGTTGATGCAGTTGCACAAGCTGCAGATCAAGATCAACAATCAAAGGCCAGAAGTGCAATCATACTATGCTTAGGTGACAAAGCTTTAAGAGAAGTTTCAAAGGAAGTAACTGCAAGAGATATGTGGAAGAAGCTTGCTGATCTCTACATGGTGAAGACTTTGGCAAATAGGCTGTATACAAAGCAGAAGCTCTACTCCTTCAAAGTATCAGAAGATAAGTCTATTCTAAATCAATTAGATGATTTCAATAAGATCATAGATGATATAGAAAATATTGATGTAGCACTGTCAAGTGAAGATAAGACTGTCATACTAATGTCAGCTCTTCCTAAATCTTTTGAAGGATTGAGAGATACACTATTATGGGAATGTTGAATCAATCTCCCTGGAGCAAGTGATTCTTGCAATAAAGGCAAAGGTACTTCACAAGACATCAGATAGCACAGTTGCAGGGGAAGCTCTTGTAGCCAATAAACAGAATAAGTGGAACAAGAATGATAAAAAGTCTGGTGCTGATAGGAAGAAACAAGAAAGAGGGAATCAGAGTACACCAGCAGATGAAGATAATAATAACTGCTTCCACTGCAACAAACCTGGTCATTTCAAGAAGCAATGTCATAAGTGGAAAACTATGGTGGCTAGAAAGATCGCAGAAAAGGGTGGAAACCAAAGGATTCATGCAAATCAGGTAACTGAAAATAAAGTTAATAAGGATCAAGATTATATTGAAGCTTTGGTTGTTGTGTCTGGTCATGTTTCAGATCACTGGGTGTTAGATTCAGGTTGCACATTTCACATGACATCAGTTAAGGATTGGTTTACAGAATTGAAACCATATAATGAAGGATCAGTCTTGTTAGGCAATGATTATGCCATCAAGATTGAGGGGATTGGCTCTGTCAAATTCAGAATGTGTGATGGATCCATTAAGTTGCTCACAAATGTGAGGTTTGTACCAGGATTGAGAAGGAATTTGATATCATTAGATATGTTAGACTCTCTGGGATTTGAGTACTATGTGAAGAAAGGTATACTCACTATCATGAAAGGAAAGTCAGTAGTAATGAGGGGTGTCAAGAGCTCTGATCTTTACTTCCTTGAAGGATCAGTTGTCTCTGGACAGTTGAACACTTCACAAGATCAAGAAGATGTTCATTTGTGGCATGGTAGACTAGCTCATGTAAGTGAGAGAGGGTTAAAAGAGCTAGCAAGACAGAAGCTATTAGACATAAGTTCAACCTACAAGATGGATCAATGTGAAGATTGCATTCTAAGTAAGGCAAAGAGGTTGAAATTTGGTTCAGGAGAACATACTTCATCAGAGAAGATTCAGTATGTTCATACAGACCTATGGGGACCATCAAGAAATCCAACCATGGGAGGAGGAAGATATTTCATATCCTTTATAGATGATTTCTCTAGAAAGGTATGGGTGAAAATCCTAAAATCAAAGGATCATGCATTTACTGCATTCAAAGATTGGCTTGCTGAGGTGGAGAATCAAACAGGGAAGAAGCTGAAATGCTTAAGATCAGACAATGGACTAGAGTTTGTTTCAGAAGAGTTCAGTAATTTTTGCAGAGAAAAAGGAATTAAGAGGCACAAGATTATACATGGAACTCCACAACAAAATGGTGTTGCAGAAATGATGAATCAAACCTTGCTTGAAAGAGTTAGGTGTATGCTGAGTAGTGGAGGATTTACAAAAGGGTTTTGGGGTGAACTTGTGACTACAGCAGCCTATCTGATCAACCTATGTCCATTAGCAGCTTTAAAATTCAAACCACCTGAAGAAATGTGGTCTGGAAAGGCTCCTAGTTACAGTCATTTGAGAGTAATAGGCTTTCAAGTATACTCTCATGTGAAGTAAGATAAATTGGAACCAAGAGCAGTGAAATGTGTAATGGTTGGATACCCCAAAGAAGTAAAAGGGTACAGACTGTGGTGTTATAAAGCTAACAAGTTCATTGTTAGCAGAGATGTCACATTCAATGAGAAGAAGATGTCATTAGTTGAAAGAAACTCTGTAGTATCTATCACTACAGATACTTCCGAGTCTCAGGTGGAGCAAGCAAGAAAGGAAGTACAGCAAGATGATGAACAGAATAACAGTGCTTATCAGAATAAGGAAGTAAGCTCACCTAGCTCATCCAGCTCAAGATATGACTTAAGTACCTATTAACTTGTCAGGGATAGGTTGAGAAGGCAAATCAAAGCTTCAGTAAGATATGTGGAGGCTGATATAGTGTCATATGCACTGTTAGTTGCATCTGATATAGACAGTTATGAACCAAGATCATATGAGGAAGCTATATCAGGAAGTGAGAATATCTAGTTGCTATGGAAGAAGAGTTATTATCTTTGCATAAGAACAAGACTTGACAGATTGTTGAAAGACCAAAGAATAAGAAGTTAGAAAGCTGTAAATGGATTTATAAGAAGAAACATGTTGCAAGCAAAGAATGAGGTATAAGGTATAAAGCAAGGCTTGTGGCAAGGGGTTTTTCACAGAAAGAATGTGTTGATTATAATGAGATATTCTCACCTTTTGTTAAGCACTGTTCTATCAGAATTTTTTTGGCATTAGTAACTCAGTTTGATCTTGAGTTACATCAGATGGATGTCACTACAACATTCTTGCATGGAAATCTAGAAGAAGATATTTACATGAAGGTTCCAGATGGTGTAAGTGTTGAAGGTGCTGAGAATAAGGCTTGCTTACTATTGAAGTCTTTGTATGGTCTGAAGCAGAGTCCAAGGCAGTGGTATTTGAAGTTTGATGATTACATTACATCAAATGGATTCAGCAGGAGCTTACATGACAACTGTGTCTATGTTAGGTTCAAGGAAGGGTGTTATACATACTTACTTTTGTATGTAGATGATATCCTTATAGCTTGTAAGGATCAAGATGGTGTAAATGAAGTAAAAGAAATACTTAAACAGGAGTTTGATATGAAGGATCTAGGAGAAGCAAAGATGATCCTTGGTATGCAGATTGAGAGAAACAGGTCAGCTGGAGAGTTGAAGTTGTTCCAAGAACATACTTGGACAAAGTGTTGAAAAGATACAATATGAATCTTAGTAAATCAGTAACAACACCAGCAAAGCAAGGAGTGAGTTTGTCACTACTTCAAGCTCCTCAGACAGATCAAGAGAAGATTGAGTTGAGCAACATACCCTATGTTAGTGTTGTTGGCAGTTTGATGTATGCAATGGTATGTTGCATGCCAGATTTATGTGATGAGCATAATTCGTAGATTTATGAGCAATCCATGACTACTACATTGGGATTCAGTGAAGTGGGCTCTCAGGTATATGAAAGGTACCATCACAACAGGTTTGAAATTTTAGAAAATGGCAACATGGGATAAGGCAGTAGTTGGATATGTTGATGCTGATTATGCAGCAAATCTTGATACTAGGAAGTCACTTATTGGATATGTATTCAACTTGTTTGGTTCTGCAGTAAGTTGGAAGGCAACACATCAACATATAGTGGCCTTATCAACTACAGAGGCAGAATTTGTTGCACTCACTGAAGCAATCAAAGAAGAGGTGTTGCTAGTTGGAATACTAAGTGAGTTTGGTGTTCAGCAAGAAGGAATTGAGGTGTATTGTGACAATCAAAGTGCAGCACATCTCTCCAAGCATCAGGGGTATCATGAGAGGACCAAACACATTGATGTGAGGTTATATTTCATAAGGGACATGATAGACAAGGAAGTAGTTAGTGTCAAGAAGATCAAGACTACTGAAAATTCGGCCGACATGTTCACTAAAGCATTACCAGTTCAGAAGTATGAACTGTATAAGCAATTGATTCAATTGAATTAAGCAAGGAAGGAAAGGTAGCTGCAGCCTTAAAATAGCAGCAAGGTGGAGAAGATAAAACTAGTACGGTGATGCAAAGTCTAAGGTGGAGATTTGTGAAGAAGTAGACTTGCATGTATGTATGTTGCATGAGAATTAATAGCATGCCACGTGGAGTTCATGCATTGGTCGACTAAGGGTGCAGAAGGATTGCATGCAGAGGTAGAATCAAGCCGTTGAATTGGTTAGTGAGCAAGGAGATCAGATTGATGACATGGCAATGAAATCAGCTGGAGAGAAGCAGCTGGAAGCATCAATCTGTTGGTTGGATCAGTTGGTTACAACTGATTCAGCATGCTTGCTGATTGATTGGCTGAGAGTATTCGTATAAGTTGGGGAGAGTTCAGTTAGTTAGATCATCATCTCCATCACATCTTCACATATCAGTTTCAAGCATTAAGAATTAGGGTTTGATAAGTATGTTTGTAAGTTTGTTTTCTCCATAGTCATCATAGTGAAATATTCTCCTTAGGAAAGTGGATGTAGGCTTACGCCGAACCACTATACATCTTTGTGTTGATCTCTTTCATTTCGTTTTTCGTTTATCAATCAATTCGAGAGTGAAACGTGAGTGATCAATCAACCAAGTGTGTGAGTTCTTGAGAGGTTTAACAAGTTCTTGCTCAAGTTTCATAAGAAAGGTCTTCTACCTGATTGTGTCAACCGTTTAATGCCAAGAAATAATTATTAGATCACAATCTTGGTGGCTGCGAGTGGAGAATACAAGCTTCCACTAATCAACAACAGCAAGGATTTGAAAGAAGCTTTGCAAAAGCTAGCATCAATCCCGTCAAGAAGAACACTGGTAAGAATGCAAATTGTTGGATTGCTAGTTTGTTCTCATCGCATCTCGTGTTTTAACATTGACAATCGTGTTGATTGTAGGCTGTTGAGGTTCTGTGGACTCCTCAAAACGATGACGACACTCTAACAGAGCGACAGCTACTTGAAGACTACCCATTGTTGCGCCCCCTGTAACAAACTGATTGAGCTTCTGCAATCACACACCTATTTCACCACAATATAGCCAATGTGCGTGTATATAAATTACATGTAATGTACTAGCTTAGCCTTTACTTCTCCAATGATTGTCAAAATTTTGGACATTTTTTTCAATCATATATATATTGTGTGAGCTCATGGTGCACAATGGAGTGGGTATGAACTATGAGGCATAGAAAATAAATAAATACCTATTGAATTAGTTTGGAAGTCAAATCATATATCAAGTATACAACTAGCAGAACCAATATCATTTTTCTGAATGCCAAAACCAAACACTGGCAGAGCTTATTGTACATAACAGGATGTCAAACAGCATATGATGGTATTTTTGAATAATTATTTCAGCCATGAAGACTATAAGGTGATATTTGTTTTAGGATTTTGTGGATTTTGAAAATCATGAATAGTAATGTTATGTTTGTTTTGAGTTTTTGATAGGGTATATTTTAATTTTATGTCAAATCGATGTGTAAGAATGTATTAATTCATGTAAAAAAAAGATGAGAGAGGAGAGATTAAGAGAAATAATGCGTTAGTCGAGGAGAGAGAGAGGAAGTATATAGGTATATATAGGGGTGTTAATTTATGTAGAAAAAAAATATGAGAGAGGAGAGATTAAGAGAAAAAGTGTGCTAATTGAGGAGAGATGACGTATACAGGGATGGTTATGAATTAATTTATATAAAAAAAAAGATGAGAGAGGAGAGAGAAAGACAAAAATATATATTAATTGAGAATATATATATATATATATATATATATATATATATATATATATATATATGGGTGGTTTTTAAAATTTAAGTGTGAATTTTGAATTCCAATTCCAGAATTTCAAATCCAAAAATAAACATCCCCTAATGGCATTCAATGGAATCAATCGGCGCATAATTGACTTTTAACTAAATAATGTATAAAGTGTAATATGTTTATTTGCATATTATTTTGGGCTGGTTCAGGAAAATAAGTGTATAGTTTAAAACGGGACAGAGGACCTATTAAAAGAAATGTAATCCACCAGGGGTCCAAATTTAATCAGAAACACGAAACTAAAATTAAAAAACAGAGAACAATCAAAGGTAAAGCAAAGTTTCTTCAACAAAGTTCCTCGTCTTTAGGCCTTGAGTCTGCCGAAATACTTGGCTTTCCTCGTCTTTAGGCCTGGAGTCTGCCGAAATACTTGGCTTTCTCATGTGTAGTCTGGAAACGGCCATGACCAAATTTAGAGGATGTATCAATGAACTTCAGTTTGATCTCCTCCAATGCAAGCCTGGATGTCTGGTTCAACAATGACTGCCTCAAAGTGACGACACGCTTCTTTGGCCCCACACAGCAGCCCTTTATCAAGAGGTAGTCTTCCTTCACCACCCCATAATGAGGGAACCCTCCCATTGCTGTGATGTCCTTCTCAGTCCTACAGTTATCATGTGTTAGATAGAAATTAGGATCACCTCAACTCGGAATTCTAGTGCTAGAAGACATTCAAAGTGCAAGCCAGTAAGCAGTATTTATATATATGGAAATTTTTTATTGTACTTGAGAGCTTCACTGACCTATCAAACTCAGTCATAGCAGAATGAGATTCCTGACCACTTTTGCCCAATTTATAAATCTTTTTGTTCATTTCAGTTCTATGATGGTATCCATTTTGCCCAGCTCTAGCAACAGTAAATGAGACTCTTGCAGGATGCCAGGCACCAATACAGGCGACCTTGCGGAGCCCACGGTGGGTCTTGCGTGGAAGACGTGTGACACCCCAACGAGTCACCACACCCTCATATCCCTTACCCTTTGTCACTCCAACAATATCAATCATCTCATCTTTCTGGAAAACAGCATCCACAGGAATTTGCTTCTCAAAAAAGCCATATGCATAGTCAACCTTCTTGGCAACATCACCACCATTTACTTGAATCTCCATCAAATGGGCTTTCTTTTGCTTAAGCCCTTTCATCTTTCGAATCTGAAATGCATTTATACAGACAATTTAAGGAGACCAAATGAGTAAGCTCGGAATTTGACAGTAAACATTCATGTCCCAAAAATAGAATCTATGATGAATTTAAATTCATGTAATGCCTTAAGGAGGCCTTACCTGAGTGTGAGCTAGAACGCGAATAACAGAGCAGTACTTCTTCATTTTCTCCAATTGGGCGTGGATGTCCTTCTTCCCTTCCTCACTGTCGTATTTCTTTGAATACTTTGTGAAAGCTTTCTTCTTTGACTTGCACCAGTTCTTGTAGAACCTCCTCCTGACCTCCTCACTGAGGTGTTGAGCCCAAACAGTTTGCAGGCAACGGAGACCACGAGGTGTTTTGACGTACCCGACAACACCGACAACAATCATTGGTGGTGTTTCTATAATGGTAACAGCTTCGCATGTCTCCTTCTTGTGGAGTTCTGGAATTGAAAATTAAAACCATAATATTCAGCCCAGATGCAATTAATTAAATTAAATTAATGAATATATAAAAGAGGAAATCAAATCCAGGTTACCCACTTGACCCAGGCTTTTCAACTTCACGGACAATATGAGTCATCCCAGCTTTATATCCAAGAAAAGCAGTCAAACTACAAGCCTTTGTGGGATCATCTTTGGGAAAAGCCTTCACTGTATAACAAAATGAGAACAGGGCTTCAAAAAGAATGACAAAGCCCTCAGCTGTAGTATCTTACTGGTTATTCAACATTTAGTACCATGAAGTTGTTACAATTTATATGGCATGTACTTCACATATTCAAAAAAACCAATTGGTAGAGCACTATAATTCAAAATTAGACAACAGGTATAGAGTCAAATCTTAAATTATTGAAAAAAGTGAAGGCCTGGAATAAAATTCGATTCATTAATAGTATATAATATAAAAAGCAAATAAATTCATCAACTCATTCACGCATTCTAATCTAAGTACAAGTATTGGCAAACCTTTTCCTCTTTGACGAGAGGCCCGCTTCCTTGGAAGAAATCCTAAAGAACCGTGTCTAGGGTGCTCAAACTTACGATGAGACATAACTCCTTGAATGTATCTACTCTGCAAAACTCATGAACTTAAATACATAAATAACCTAGTTTTAAATGAAAAGTACAGAATTCAATTCAATCAGCATAATTCAAAAATCTTTAAAATTGAAATTTTAGAAGAAAAAAATACAGCAAAAGCAACTGTTATGTAGGATTATTCTTGAATTGTGCAGCATTCTTGATTATACTTGAAAGAAATATCCTTATAATACAAGTATCGTTGATTTTTTAAGCACATCTATTCACCACATGTTCGAAAAAATAGAATCAAATCTTTAATGCATAGTAGAGAAAATTGATATCAATACGCCGTGACAGGGAAAACAGGACCACATCCACATTCGAAGCGACTGATACGAAATGCTCCCAAACCAAAGGCCTATGGCAGTGATTTAACCGCCAAATCTCTAGCTCATTTGTATTTCTTAGCTAACACCCCAAAATTGGGGTATTGGCAGAAAATAGCTCCTTTGAGACTCCAGCCTTGATTGATCCAAAACAATAGTTTTAGGGAGTACATCACAATCATCACAATGAATGGGCGCAATCACACCATACCCACCAGATCAAGACGATTGAACACCACCATCGAACATAAGCATATGAAAAATTGATGAATAATTCTCGCAGAATAAATACTCTCAAATTTCCCATATAAAAGAAATTAACGAATTCAAATAAACTTTAAACTCAAACTAGATCTCAACAGCCAATTAATCTTTTGTTAAAAAATGGATCATGAAACAACACAAACCATGTGAAGAACGTGAATAGAGTTAACAATGCATAAATAAAATCAATCATCGGTCATTACAGCATATCTAAACCGAGATGGAGTAGTGGAGAAAACTGTTAGAAAATACATACATCTGTAAGCGAAATAATGTGGGATCTCCACTATCCGGATAAATTTGGTGGATATTACCTCTGAGCGGCTGCGTGATTTGCACTGATACAGAACCCTATTTCTTGCCCCGTGAAATTTGTCCGTAGTCTGTTTTATATGCGTTATACAGATAAACGGATGGCTGAGATCGAGATGGCATTAAATTATCGTTGAATTAGGGTTTCTACCTCAGTTGAATATTGGGCCGTTAGGCCCGTATCAATTAGTGTTTTCATATTGGGCCACATGGTAAAAAACACAGGGTGGCAAAAACTGTTATAAAAGCTTCAAGGAGAGAAAATGAAGGCCCAGTTATCCCAACAAACTAGGCCCAATTTGAATAGCTGCAGGAAATAGAAGTGGAAAATTATTAGGGTTTAGGTTGGTGGTAGCATCGGTGCTACGATACGAGGCAACAATCAGTGAGAATGATGATGTCTCAAAACGACAATTAAAAGACAAAAGAAGCATTGGACTATGACTTGGAATTCCACTAATTATACCCCACAAAAGGGCCCAAAACCCATTCAATTACAATTATTGTGATTATTTTATTAAATTTTTTTTATTATCAATAATTAATATTAGCTTTAGACCTACCTAAGACTACTATAGATTTTGTCTCTATAACTTCTCTGCCCTTTCTTTTTTGGGAAAATCCCTTCTAAATTTTGACCAACTATGGATTAAGAACCTTCCTTAATCCCCAACCATGTAATTAGGAATGAGTTAAAAAAATAATAATTTGATGTTTGTTTATTAAGTTTTGTTATTGATGAACCTTAATCTTAATACTTCAATAGTAAAAGCAAGTTCACACTATATATATAACATTCATATAATAGTGGGAACAACGTATACATGCTCATGAAAATACCTTGCATTTGAGATTATAGTAATATTTATTTTTTATATGTCAATAATTAAAATGGGAGTATTATTATAATGAAAGATTTGCTTAGAAAGCAAATTAATCATATCCATCATTGGCGGAGAAGACCAACGTGACTTATTAATAATTAATGTGCTTTGATGACGTGTTTTAAATTTAATTAATTGTTCACTATATATCTTCATCATGTGGCTTTATACAAAATTAGTACTATATCCGGGATGATTGAATTTTTTTATAGAATTAATTATTCGTACTTTCAAATTTGTTAAACATACTAAAAAAAATAATTAAATTAAAATATTCAAAAGTAATAAGACATAAATATATCCTAATAATTAAGATTTTATATTGTGTTTAGTTGGAGTATCCGAACAATATATTGTGTGTTTGGTCGGGGTACCCGAATGATGTACTCGGTTGAAGCAACGGAACAGTCCTTGAGGAATGTTGATATCAAAATGTGAGAATGAAGAATTATTTCTAAGTTTACATAAATCTCAAACACTCATATGATGACGGACATGATTATAATATATAAATTCTAGGAATTTACATAATTAAAGGATTAAACATATATATAAAAGATTTTTCCTAATTAGGGTATCATAACATGTCTTAAAATATATCAATCTAAAAATTTATTTTCAATTAAATATTAAAATTAAAAAAATTATAATTAAGTTTTAAATTGTTAAAGTATTTAAATATTAGTATATTTTTTTATTGAAAAAGAACATGTATTATCGCTTTTATAAAAAAAAATTATACTCTTTTTTTTGGGATCAAATTTCGAATTTCAAACCCTTTAGAAGTTATATAGATTAGTTATACAATCATATTATATATTTTTAATTATTTTAAATTGGTCTAACTTTTAATTTCATGTTTTAGTATTTATAGGGGTTAGATGAAACACGTAGTTTTTTAATATTAATTTTATGGTTTATAAAAATACATAAAAATTAGAAAATAATATTTAAAAAATAATTATTTTACTATTCAAATGTGTTAACTCTGTTATCTTTTTAAGAATTAACTATATATTATTTATTTAAATTTATTTAAATAAAAGTAAATTCAATAATAATTTGAGTTTATAATATTTTATGTATTGATTATGAATAAATAAAATGAGTTTAAAATAACTTTTTAGTTAACAAAAAATAATTTTAATATTATAAAATTATGAAAAATATATTTTTATAAGACATTCTCTCGTAAATTAAATAAATAATTATACGGTAAGTTTTGACTATTTTACAAATTTTAAATTAGTTATCACATTTTTTTCTATAAAATATTATTACTTTAGTTATAAAATATTATCACTTTTTATTTATATTATAAATTATTAAAATACCATTATAATTTTTCGTTAATTGAGTATCACTTTACATTTTACTAAAGTTATCACTTTTTATCCATCACGTGATAGGATCTCACACAAGTCTTTTCATAATATTAAAAACTATATAAATTAATAAAAATAATTTTATTCATAAAAGTTTTCATTTTCATAATATTAAAAATTTTAAACAAAAAAATTTATACCACGTTATACTTTTGCAATGTCTATTAAAAATTTCATAGCATTATATAAATTTATATATAATTTTCAGTATTATATTGCCAATGCAAAAGCATATATTTTCATATATTGAGTTCTTATATTATCATATTTAAAATATTACATAAAAAGTAATTTTCCATCTTGTATTTAAATTCACAAACATTGTAGATACGTAAGTTAAGAAAAGTTACTTTTTGACCAACTATATTGATTTTTAGGGGTATCATGGTATTTTAGGTAATAAATAAAATATAAATTATGTTATGTGTGTTAGGTGAGAGTGATATTTTTGAAAAAAAAAATTTAGGTTATTGGTTGATGTAATTTTTTTTTTGTAGTGAAGATAAATATGAGACAGACGAAAAAGGAAAATGTGAAAATAAGTGTGGGACAGAAGGGAGTATAATTTTATGAAAACATAATTAAACATAAAACAATTATTAGGGATAACAACGGGTATGATATTTTGGGGTATTCGAATCTGTATCCGATTAAAAAAATAAATACTCGTACCCTTCCCGTTTAAAAATTTTATTATGGTACTCGTACCTGTCTTATACTCGTTTATCAATACTCGTGGGTACTCACACCCATTTAATATTCATTTATTATATAATTATTTATATCTTTTTTATTATTTAAATAAATATATATGTCAAACAACACATTGCTATATGCACACACAAATATCTTTTCATTTCTTTCCTCTAAGAAGATGACTAAAGTGCAATAGACTCATACAACTCAACTTTAATTCATTGGTTGAAGTTTTTTAAAATAAAATAATTTGATTTTAAATCGACAAGGAAAAAATAAATTATAAGTTACATCGTAAAACATAAAATTTTGCTTTAAAAATGAACAAAATTTAAATACGAGGGAGAAAAAAAAAAGGATATTAAAAATATGACAATGACATGTATACAACCTTCATTTTGGTACAAACTCGATAAAATCTATTTCTTTCACTTTCAGTGTGTGTTTTTTTTTAAATGATTGCTGTTACTTTTTTTAATTATTTAATTTTAGGGATATAATTGCAATTTTACCCTTGTGATTTAGGGTATAATTTATCCCTAGGGTTTAGGGTATAATTGTAATTTACCCTTGTGGTTTAGGGTATAATTTATCCCCTAGGTGATGTTTGTTTTAGGGTTTTGGGGAGTTTGAAAACCATGAATAGTAATGTTGTTTTTGTTTTGAATTTTTGATAGGGTAGATTTTAACTTTATGTCAAATCAATGTGTAAGAATATTAATTTATGTAAGAAAGTAAATGAGAGATGAAAGATAAAGAAAAAAAGTGTATTAATTGAGGAGAGAGAATGTATATAGGTATATATAGGGGTGATTTTTAAAATTTGGGTGTGGAATTTGAATTCCAATTCCGGGTTTCAAACCCGAAAACAAACATCCCCTAAGGTTTAGGGTTTAAGGTATAATTATAATTTTACTCTTGTGGTTTAGGGTATAATTTATCTCTAGAGTTTAGGGTTTAGGGTATAATAGTCATCTAAATAAAATAAACTTAAAAATAAAAAAACAACATTAATAATTAATTAATTAATAAGGGTGAGGATCAAGGATGTACCAATTTAATTGATACCCTATTCCCTCTCTAAAAATATATAAAAACAAAATAAATCAATGACCTTATCTTATCCCTAGTACGAAGATTTAAGGTGGGTGTTACATAAAATAAAACACACACATTTAAACGTACATGTTTCTTTGCCAATTAAAAAAGAAAAATTTTATATGGGCCAATTTTTAATTGGGCGGCGCTATTGTCACCCGAAACTTTAATTAGGACACCCGAATTTAAAAAAAAATAATAGTGAATTATCTATTATACCCTCCCCTCTAATTTACCCTCTCATTAACCCTGCTCAATTCATTTTGTTAAATCCACCCAATTACATTCTTCTCAAACACGCAATCAAACAACTCAGAAACGATCACAACAAGAAAAACGACTGAAGAGCCTTCGCCATGTGTTCCATCTTCTCCCTACCTCTCTCTCTTCAATCTTATATTTTCAGACTTAACACCGTATCTCCATCCTCCAACCCATAACCATCCTTCAACAAAGATATATTTACACTACCCTATTTCTATTATTGAGGCTCTGAAATCAATAGTAGACTGTATAAATTACATCAATTTGCTACTTATATTTTGAGTAAAAATTAAGTTTTTTTAACATTTAATATGCAAGGTTGCGCAAGGTTATTATTGATGGGTAGAAGATTTCGCAAGGTTGGATTTTGCAAAGAGATTCCACACTAATTAATGAATATACAATTGAGAAGGTCTACTGGAAAGATGTTTATGAAAATATATGAATGAAGAGAGAGGAGGGAGAGAGAGTATGGAGAAGATGGAATAGGTGGTGGAGAAACCGTCTTCTCTTCTGCTGTTGTCTGCTTTTGATGTTTCTTTCTCTTTCATGAGTTGTTAGTATGTGTTCCAGTAAAAAGAATATTGTTGGGTGTGCTTGGTAAAAGTGTTGGATGAGTTTATCACACAATGAGTTAGGTAAGGCTAACGAGGGTGTAAAATTAGGGGTGGGGGTATAATAGGAAATTCACTTATATTTTTTTTTAAATTCGGGTACCTTTAGAATTGTTTTGAGTGACAATATCGCCGCCCTTTTTAATTTAAAATTTGAATTTATGACCTAAGTAAATTTAAATATGTCCCATTTTATAAGATTTATTTTCAACCCACTTTAAATTGCAGTGAATTAAACTTAACTTAAAATTACATGCTTGTATGGAATTATTCATTGGATAAAACATATATACATTAATAATTTGCTTTATTTGCCACTCTTTTTCCTTTTATTTGAAAATTAGTACCCTTTATCTCCAACAAAGGCAAGAAAAATAGTACCAAGTTGCAGAAGGGAAAGATGCTTATTTCCCCTCTTCAATGAAACAATTTTTGATTCTTTGCTTTGCCCTTCTTTATTTTTCACTTTTCTTTTCTTTTTGTCTTTTATTTTTATTTTTAAATCTTTATTTCCCTCATCTTCAACACATACACATTGTGTTATTACATGCATTAAATTTAATTATGTCTTTTTACTTATAATAAAATGGCATATGTATACATATGAAGCAGAAAAAAAGATAAGTGCTCAACAATGTACAATCTGATGTAAGTGTTGTACACAAATTGTAGTGGATTTTTTTTTGGCCATTATGAGAGATAAGAGTCGCTCTTTCTCCAAGCACGTTTTCAGATCCATGCAATGATGCCTTCAATAATTGAAACCAACTTTTCTGATGTGTGTTGTAAGTTTGATAGATCTCACCTACATTACATGCCAACAATGCACTTATATATGCTGTACTACTGCATCTGTATATACTGATTACATATGTTTCATCATAACTAATTAGCTAATTAGATTGAGCTGCTTCATTAATGAGAGATTGGGGTGATGATTAATTGTGATTAATTAAGATGTGGATTAAGATTAAGGGGAATGCAAAGAAATGATGAAAGAGACAGATGAAGAAAAGGAGGTTCATCATCATTTAGGGAAGATAGAGACACTTCATGAAGGGAAGGGGCACCTAGTTTACTTGTGTTCAAAAACACTTCTGCCCTTTGCCATGAGAGTCTTGAACATGAGTGGAGCCACCCCTCTCCCTCACACATGTGTGTGGAGTTATGTGATTTTTAGGAACTTCTGATAAATAATACAAGAGCACTCTTTTCCATGCAGCAAAGGGTGGGGGTGGGGGGAGGGGAATGGAGTTTTGTGTTAATACAAGAGCACTCTTTTCCATGTGAAAGATAATGGATTTTTCTTTTCTTTTCTTTTCAAGTGGAAGATCAAAAGCAAAGATCTCTCTCTCTCCCTGCTTTTGCTTTTTCAGCTCTCCCTTTAGGACTATCCCATAGTCTAATAAAGCTCAAATACACATTACTATAGTGAGAATTTGGTCCATTACTGTAGGACAAGGCAAGGGGGAAAGGAATAAAGCAGAAAGAAAAAAAGAAGATAAATTTAAATAAAGAAAAAGAGAAATAAAGCTTCATTGGTTTGCTTCCCCCATGCAGCCTGTTCATGCTACATAATTATATTTGAACATTCTTAAAAAAACATTGTAATGATATTATAATTATCATCATCTTTTACTTCTCTTACATCCTACTGTTGTTGCAGGCACATGTCCCCAACTCTTCATTTTATTTCATTTTAATGTACAAAATACATTCCCTTTAATGTGTATTATACATCAAAGTACACAAATCTTGTGTCATTAACTAGTAATTTTTATGGGATTTTCTGTCTGCATAAAATCTTCTCTTCATTCCCAAAACACCATTCTTGAATTAATCAAATTTAGCACAACATATTTTACTCTTTAAATGTGTGATCAATTCCATGAGGGATTAAGTTCAAAGTGGAGAATATCATATGATTTGGTGTGTGTGTGTGTGAGAGAGAGAGAGAGAGAGAGAGAGAGAGAGAGAGAATCTTGTGTTTGCATGATAATTAAGTAGTTTGATAGTGCTCCTAGCAAGGGCACAGAGTGTAAGCCATGCAGAATCAAGTTAGAATACAGAACTGGTCCCAGAAATTCAGATATAGAATACACTTGTTTTCATGCATTGCTAAAATACATAACACATTAATATAGTGAAAACTACAAATGCCAATCCAAAGCTCTATCAGCTGTCATAATCAATCTATGGGGTCAATGATACTATATCAGTATCTGTGCAATAGTGGCATGAATTGATTACACAGCCCCACCCCCCCTTTAACTTAATTTAGATTTCATTGAATAAATAAGAAACCATGGCTATCAATATATTATCATGAAAAGAAAAGAAATATGTGAAAGACAACTCAGCCATTCTTGATTGCTCAAAGTGCAATTTCATCATCTCTCACCAAAGTGAAAATATATTTGGTATCTCTTTGATTAAAGCTGGAGGGTAGTTTTGCCATATGGATAAAGAAGGGGGAGCAAGAAAGAAAGGGGCTAGCATCATCAACTTTTGCTTTTTTGTTCATTCATAATCTCAACTTTAAATTTCTGTTATCCAACGGCTGTTTTTCAACTTCTTTTTTTATGGTGTCCCCCACTTCATTCATGGCCTCCATCTCTATTTCCTTAACTTCATCATAAACCTCTGCAAAACGAATTCTTACAGCAAACCTTGATCATGTTCATACATGATGAACTGATTGAAAAAGAGGAAAGCAAGAGGGAGAAAAGGGTGAGCTTAGCTTCTTCCTTGAAGTTGAAGTCACTTTTTTCAAGATGATTGCTTCTTTAATGCTATACAAACTTCAACTTCCTCAGATTCTCTCTACTTTTGATCTCTCCTTCTCTAGGACAAAAGTCTATTATTAACCCGCCTCTTGAAATCTTTGGTGTTTTCTTTGAGCCCTTCCAAACTCACTTTCTTGAAACATTTTCAAGAAAGAAAGAAAGAAAAAAAAAATGACCCCCTCCATTGTTTTAGCTCTCACACTCTTCTCCCTTGTGTTCACTTGTGTTTCTTCCTCCCTCATTTCTGATTTCCACGCGTTGATTGCTCTCAAACAAGGGTTTCAGTACTCCAACTTGGAGATCAGCACTTGGAATTCTTCCAATCCCACCTCAGTCTGCTGGTGGAATGGAATCAAATGCTTCCACGATAGAGTGGTCTCCCTCAACATCTCCAGCATGGCTCTGTACGGCTCTGTTTCGCCTGACATTTCGAGGCTCGACAGGCTGATGGAGCTCTCCATTGATGGAAACAACTTCACTGGTGAGATCAAGATTGAGAACATGAGCTCTCTGCGCTTTCTCAACATCTCAAACAACCAGTTCAGTGGGGGTTTGGATTGGAACTACTCCAGCCTCCCTAATCTAGAAGTGGTTGATGCATATAACAACAACTTCTCTGCCAACCTTCCAGTTGGTGTGCTGAGTATGAAGAACCTCAGGCACTTGGAGTTGGGAGGAAACTATTTCTACGGCACAATACCCAAGAGTTATGGGAGTATAGTGGGGTTGGAGTACTTATCTCTAGCAGGAAATGATCTGCAAGGTGAAATTCCAAGGGAGTTGGGGAATCTCACAAACTTGAAGGAGATATACTTGGGATATAACAATGTTTATGAGGGAGGAATTCCAAAGGAGTTTGGCAAATTGGTGAACTTAGTTCACTTGGATCTTTCAACTGCTGATTTGGATGGTCCTATCCCTCCAGAGTTGGGGAACTTGAAGTCACTCAACACTTTGTTTCTGCATATAAATCGACTTTCGGGCAGCATCCCCAAGGAACTAGGTAACTTAACAAGCCTAGTGAATCTTGATCTTTCTGTGAATTCTTTCACCGGAGAAATCCCATACGAGATCATCAACCTCAGGGAAATCAAGCTTCTGAACCTGTTCATCAACAGATTACATGGGTCTATACCGGATTTCATCGCGGATTATCCGGAGTTGGAAACTCTTTCTCTCTGGATGAACAACTTCACTGGAGTGATCCCCAGGAATCTTGGTCAGAACCAGAAGCTGCAGATCCTGGATTTGTCTTCAAACAAGCTCACTGGTACAGTTCCTCAATACTTGTGTTCTTCTAAGCAACTTAGAGTACTGATTCTTATAAAGAATTTCCTCTTCGGTTCGATTCCAGAAGAGTTAGGGTGGTGTTCGAGTCTTGTTAGAGTGAGGTTGGGGGAGAACTACTTTAATGGAAGCATTCCGAGTGGTTTTGTCTACCTCCCTGAACTCAACTTTCTTGAATTGCAGAATAATATGTTGTCTGGTCCCTTGTCTGAAAACAGCGCTTCTTCTTCCAACCAAACTAAACTAGGCCAAGTGAATCTGTCCAACAATCAGCTTTCAGGGCCCTTGCCCTTTTCCCTCTCAAATTTCTCCTCACTCCAAATTCTGTTGCTTAGTGGCAACAATTTTTCTGGTCCTATCCCACCTTCCATTGGTGAACTTCACCAAGCAGTGAAGATTGATCTTAGTGGAAACTCTCTCACTGGTGAAATCCCTCGTCAAATTGGGGGTTGCATCCATCTCAACTATCTGGATTTGAGCCAGAACGACCTGTCTGGCTCAATCCCACAAGAGATATCCAATATCCGAATCCTGAACTACTTGAATCTATCAAGAAACCACTTGAATGAGGCCATACCTCAATCCATTGGCCTCATGAAAAGCCTCACAACAGCTGATTTCTCATTCAACAATCTCTCCGGTAAGCTACCCGAAACAGGGCAGTTTTCGGTCTTCAAAGCCGCCTCCTTCGCGGGTAATCCTCAGCTCTGTGGATCACCATTGAACAACCCCTGCAACCTCACAACAGTGACCAGCATCTCAGGGAAATCCCACAACACGTTCAAGCTGGTTTTCGCCCTCGGCTTGTTAATGTGTTCGCTGGTGTTTGCAACAGCAGCCATAGTGAAGGCCAAGTCCTTCAAGAAGAACAGCTCGAATTCATGGAAGATGACAGCCTTCCAGAAGGTGGAATTCTCAGTGTCGGAGGTTCTTGAATGTGTGAAGGATGGGAATGTGATAGGCAGAGGAGGAGCGGGGATCGTGTACCAAGGAAGGATGGGAAATGGGGTGGAAATCGGGGTGAAGAAGCTGCTGGGGTTCAACAGCATCAGCAGCCATGATCATGGGTTCAAGGCAGAGATCAGAACGCTGGGAAACATCAGACACAGAAACATAGTGAGATTGCTGGCATACTGCTCTAACAAGGACACCAATCTTCTTGTGTATGAATACATGAGGAATGGGAGCTTAGGGGAGGCTCTGCATGGGAAGAAGGGAGGGTTCTTGAGCTGGAGTTTGAGGTACAAAATAGCATTGGATTCAGCAAAAGGGCTGTGCTATCTGCACCACGATTGCTCCCCTTTGATCGTTCATCGAGACGTCAAGTCCAACAACATACTCTTGAACTCCAACTTTGAAGCTCATGTTGCTGACTTCGGACTCGCTAAGTTCTTGGTGGATGGTGGAGCTTCACAATGCATGTCTGCCATTGCCGGTTCTTATGGTTACATTGCTCCAGGTACCTACACATATATCACTTTTTTAAATTTAATTTCTACTTAGTTTCCTGCATGTTTATATACAGATTGAAATCTAATGAACACCCCCTACAAGTTAGTAGAATTCTAGTCTTGCAAGTAATCAATCTAAGTACTCTATAATTATTCAAGATTCATTTTTTAAAGTTATTTAGCATGTTTAATCAATCTAAATGATGAGAAGAATGTTGACTTCACATCCTGGTTTTGTTCTTCTATGATCAGATTGCATCTTCATAATGTATTTAACCCGTTGACCAACTCCATATCTCCTCCTCTCCTCTGTTTACTTTAAAATCCAAATAAAAGAAAACAAATAGGCTGGATTATTGAATAAAACAAAAAAGATTGTAGAGAGGGAGAGAGAATTTTATGGGTAAACGCACAGAATTAGTACGAGTTGTGTGGCAGTGAGGCTGAGCCGCTGAAAAGACATGCATGCCCTCCCACCAATCATACGTGTATTCACGCTTTCTTGACTCATCCTCAACCATCCCTATTATTCGAATTCCACTAATTTATTTACTTGCAAATTTTAATCTTAATTAATGTGAAAATATCTCGATCGAAGATCTAAACCTGCTCCATTTTTGTGACTCAGAATATGCCTACACGCTAAAAGTAGACGAGAAGAGTGACGTGTACAGCTTCGGCGTGGTCCTCCTTGAGCTCATCACTGGACGGCGTCCGGTGGGCGGCGAGTTCGGAGAAGGGGTGGACATCGTGCAGTGGACCAAGTGTTCGACGAATTGCCGCAGAGAAGAAGTGACTCGTATTCTGGACCCAAGGCTGACGGTGGTGCCCAAGGATGAAGCTCTGCACTTGTTCTTCGTCGCCATGCTTTGCATCCAAGAGAACAGCGTGGAGCGACCCACCATGAGAGAGGTCGTGCAGATGCTGTCGGAATTCCCCCGTCGCTCGCCGGAGTTTCAGTCCTCCTCCTCTACGCACCAGAAGAAGAGTCCCGATGACAAAATTCGATTGGTATGAAATTCTGAGAAGTTTAAACTCGATCCGACGTCGTCTCTTCCCTGAATTTTTACCATATCTTTTTGGTGTTTTTATTTTTTATTTTTATTTTTTTTGTGGAAACTAAATGGTGTAGAGAATATTTTGGTGGGTAGAAAGTTAAATAGGTGAAAAAGAAATAACTGAGTTCATATTTAGGGCGGTGATAAATGGTAGTAATTACTAATTAATTAGTTGGTAATTACTAATCTATTGTCATTGTATTATAGTGTATGCACATAGGATCTACATCTTTCGTTCTGTTTTTGGGGTGAATTTTCGTTTTTTTATTTTTATTTAACGTTAATGCTAGTATAGAATTTCGAATTTTATGTGTTAACTAATGTTACTTGATCAGATGGCAGATCATCGGTTCATTTTATTTAGATTTTAGATATATTATGTATTATGAATCTTAATTAATATTATCATGTAACATTACTTATGTAGCATGTTTGTTTAGATTTTAGATATATTATGGAGTATTTAGAATGGTTTGAATCTTGTTTTATTTTGATAACCATTTATTGTTTATTGTACCACACATATAGATGATAGGTAGGAAATAGAGGAAAACTATATTTTAAAATTTTTAAAAAGGAAAGCATAATTCTTAAGATCATAGTTGGATTTAATAATGCACAAAAATGAAGTAGAAAATCTTATATGTTTAAAAAGTACTTTTTTTTAAAATATATAATAATAAAATTTATTAAGTAAGGTAATTGTGTTAATTATGACTTATGAGTTACATGAAAACAAGAAAAATTATGATGAATTCTCGATGTGTATTCGACTTTACAAATTCAAATTTGTGCATATACCCACATTCAAAATTTATACTACATTAATAAATAAAAATATAATATATTAATAAATAAATAAATTATACATTTTATTATCAATTTTTAATTAATTTTCTGCTAGTTTTTAATAAAAATATGAATATAAAAAAATTATGAAATATATATCATACACAATTGATGGTGGCAACTAATGTCACATGATATAACTTAAAAGTTAAGGTGTACGAAGCAACTAGTTTCACATGAAATAATTAAAAAAAAATTTGAGAAAAAAATTATTTTGTTCTTTGATAGTGTGAAATGTGAAGTTTGACCATCTCTAGCAAACCAACACAAATAGTGTGATACTTTGTCATAAATAAGCATGTGGTGATATTTTAAGATTTTGCTTATATAAGTTGTATATTTATATGTTAGTATTATAATTATGATTTTTAATGTTGCAAATTTATATGTGTATATCAGGTTATGCTAATTTATTTTATAAATATTGTTGATTAAAATAAAAAGAATGTGTAATATACAGATTAAAGTGGTACAAGTGTTGATAATAGGGGTTCAAGGTATAAGTTAAAGTATACTCCCTCCGTCCCACGACAATGATAGTTTTTGCTTTTTCCACGTGAATTAAGGAGTATTATTATTTAGTAATGTGTAGTGGGTAGTTGTATTAGTGCGAGTGTGTATCCCATATTTTAATTGTATTAATGAGTGTGTATGTTTAAAAAATGAAAGTAGACTGTTTAGGTGAGACGTCCAAAATGGAAAAAAGATATTTTTTTAGTGGGACGGAGGGAGTACATTTTAATACTCCCTCTACCTCTACCTTACGTATTTTTACTCATTTTTCATGTAAAGGTGTTCAGATATTTTTACACATTTTCATTAATAGTAAAATATATTATAAATCCTACTTACTTTTTACACCTTATTTATCAATCCCAACTATTTTTATTTACTTTTTTACATTTTATTCATCAATTCTAATAAATTTATTTATTTTTCTATCAAAATTACCAATTTATTCATACTTTTACTTACATTATTATATATTAAAGAAACAACCCTTCTTAATTTTGTATTCATACAAACGGATAAAAATACCCAGAACGGAGGGAGTAATAAAAATATTACTATTTTGTATTAAAAATATCGATTAAAATATGAAATATGTTAATATTTAATTTATTTATTTAAAAAAATAAAAAATATAAATTCTATACTAATGTATATAAAATTGAATTTAGACAAGGAACATACACCAAAAAATCAGAACTGGGGAACCGCCGGTTTTAATCGAAACCAGAACTGCCGGTTCCAAACTTCGGTTCTGGTTCCTCATTCTTTGGGAAAAATCGGCAGTTCCGGTTCGAACCGCCAATTTTTCAATTATTTTTTACGTTTTTTACGCTAAAATTAAAAAAAAAAAACCGAAATCGGCGGTTCCGGTTTAGAACCGAAACCTCCCTACCATCGGTTCGGTTTCGGTCCTCCATTTCCAGGAATCGAAACCGGCGGTTTCGAACCGACGTGCATGTCTAACCTAAATCGATGAGCCGAGAACGCAACACTTTGTCATTTATTATTATTTTGATAAAGTAATTTATTCATTTCGTCCCGGATTTATCTGTATCAGAACAGTAGATACGGAGTTTTAAAAGAGCTTTTTTTACTAATTTTATTCAATTTTGGGGATATTGTGGTATTTTTGTCTAATTTATGACAATAAAATAAATTATAAAGTATATTAGGTATGTTGGGTGATAATAATGTTTTTTAAATTTAAGATAACTTTTGAGATCGTTGATTGACATGATGTTTTCTCTTTTCAAGTGGTAGAAATAAGTGTGAAAAAAAAGGTTTGAAGATAGGTATTTGAAAGAGTATTTAATTTATGTTCTATACAATCTAATCCATCTAATATACACAGGGAACTTATAAACAAAATATGCATGAACTTATTCGTTTATTAATAATCACTTTCATTATCATTTCTTGAAAATGGTGTACCCCACCATTAGAGGCCCCCACCGCCCCTTGTCATGGGAAACTTTCATTATCATTTTTTGAAAATGGTGTACCCCACCATTAGGAGCCCCCACCGCCCCTGCCGGGGATTGGTGTTGAAATAAGTGTAAAAAAAAAAAAAGGTGAAAGAGTTTAATTTATGTTCTATACAATCTAATCCATCTAATATTATAGGGAACTTATAAACAAAATATGCATGAACTTATTCGTTCATTAATAATCACTTTCATTATCATTTCTTGAAAATGGTGTACCCCATCATTAGGGGTCCCACCGCCCCTGCCCGGGGAACTTTCATTATCATTTCTTGAAAATGGTGTACCCCACCATTAGGGCCCCCTACCGTCCCTGCCCTGAGGATTGGTGAAGGAGGTAAATCGTAAGATGTGACTCCTACCGCCCCTGCCTTGGGGATTGGTGAAGGAGGTAAATCGCAAGATGTGACTCGAGTGGCTTATAGAGAGAGCTCACTGTTAAACTTGTGCTTGCAAGGAGTCAAATCCATACCAAAGGCAGAATTCGAACCCCCACCCTACAGCAACCAAACTCAGTTGGAAAGCTTTTCCATCCTCCCTCTACCACTTAATCTATGCCAAAGACTTCATTATCATTTCTTAATTGAATAAAATGACAATTGAATGAGAATTGTGATCGACGGATAAGATCTATTAACTCTCAATTAAGAAAAGGATGAGAGCCGTCGGATCTCTCTAAGGGAATGAGAATTGTGATCGACGGATAAGATCTATTAACTCTCGATTAAGAAAAGGATGAGAGCCGTCGGATCTCTCTAAGGGTTTAGTCACAGTACCCACTGTAAGCACGCCTCCCTTCTCATTGAGCTGTTTTCTGCACTCCTCTTCTTTCCACTCTCTCTCTCTATCTCATACTGGAAAAACCGCTTATTTCTCATATATAAAGCGGTTTTCCAATATTGCCACAGGAAGAAGAAGAAGAAAATCAAATTGAAGAGGTGGGTTTCTACTTCCTGTTGAAATCTTGAGACGATTCACTTTTCTCGTGGTGCTCTTTCTGGGTGTTTCTGATCTACTATTTTACCGCTGTTTTCCTCCTGTTTTAAGCCATTCTCTGATAGATAAATGGTAGAACTAATCAAATTTTACCCTTCTCTTGATTTTTCGGTTCCTAAATTTTCAGAAAGGATCTGGACTCTGTTCGTTCTTGGGAGTTCTTATAAGTTTTAACTCGTGAATGTTTCTTGCATACAGAAAGATCTAAATAGATCATAATGAATGAAAAGTGGGTTCTCGCATTCCTATCGGGAACCAAACAATTTTTTTCAATGTTTGGTTTTGCATTTTCAATCTGTCCTTTGAGTTTTGCCTCTAACTTTAAGTACATCTTTAATACTTTTCCCACTTTAATTCTTGGCTGTTTTTCATCAGAGTGGGGATTCAGTCGAAACTTTGTTTTCGTGCTATTAATTTTCCTATTTTATGTTTGAATATTTTCAAGAACTACTTTTCTTTTAAAAATTCATTCATATTTTATATAAAAAATTGGTTTCTCAAATGTTCACAGGTCATTTTCTGGGATATAATTATAGAGATTTATTTTTGCTAAGTATTATTTTGTGAGTTCTTGGTTGCGGTTGGATGCGCGTCACCCGAATAGATCACCACAAGCTCTGTGAATAAAATGGATTTTTTCGAAAATTTCAATTGGTTTATTTGGATCATACCTTTTGTTTGGCCGAGATAAATTCTTTTCTTGAGGCGAAGAGAAGAAGTCAAAATTCTCTCTGATTGGTTGTCTTTTCAATAAGTCAGAATTTTCGGGATGGGAAGACCGATTTTTTTTCCCTGAAGATGTCCCATCTATTATGGGATTTGTTCTCGCATGTTCTCTTTTGAAAAAGTTAAAGTAGATATCTTTTTCTTGTTATAATTTGAGCCACGTAGAAACTCTCTCTCTCCTTTCATCTGGGTTTCAAAAGTTTGAGTCTTCTTTCTCTATAGTATTTATCTTGAGATTTATGAAGGAATAAGAATCTTGATCTTCATTTTTGTTTGTGTAGAATAGAATCCCCTTTTGCAAGAAGTTAAGGCCACACTATTTGAAACTCTTATGTTTCGTTTCTCCTCAAATATACAGATTTTAACTTGAACTCATGTTGTGGCTATTGAAAATCTTAACTAAATTAATAAAGTGATCATGTCTATTTCCTGAGCTTCAAAACAGTTTCTGTTATTTCTTACCTTGGGAATTGTGTACGTGCTTATTTATTATCTTTCCTTTAAAGTTAAATCTGTTTTTCATTTATTGGAGGTACAACAGTTAATAATGGAGGCCAAAATGTCCAGCAACAAGAAAATAGAGACGTGTATGTGCCCTGTCTTTTTACTCGTTGTATATCTGAACTAAGCTTATCTTTAATCTGTTTACTCTCTCTGAATCAACTGTTGCTTACTTACCTATGGACACGTGTATGATTATATATATAGTTTCTGCCTGACATTTTATGATTGATGACATTTTATTGCTTGCAGCTGAGAGAAGTGTGTCTGCCTTGAAATCTGATTCATCTATTAATCTCTCTGAAAAAGATATGGTAAGAAAGTGCTTCAATGACAGACTATTGTATCTCCCTAATAATTCTCTGCATTTCGTATTTGTTTTATGATGAATGATTAAATTTATTATTTGAATCTCTGAAAATGTTTGGTATCATTAAATTAAGATCAAGTACTCAATACCACGATTAGATATGATATGTGAAAAATAAAAAATTTTAGGGATTTGTTACAGATTATTTTTCGATCTTCCTTTGTTTTCTAGGGGGCAGAAGGAATATCTGCTGGATCAGTACCCTTTGTATCTGCTGCAGGCAGCGCTGCAGCTGGAGCTAAAGTTGCTATTGACTCACAGTTGGCTCCAGAGCTGGGTGTTTGTTATCCACCTACCAGCTGTTATGATTATTATTATCCTGGTAAGGTTTTTTATTTTTTTTATTTGCGTCTATAGTTACTGCTGTCTATGGTTCAAAATTTCCAATACAACATAAATAATCTGGTTTTATTGTAGCTCGTAGCACCCCCCCCCCCCCCCCCCCCCCCCACACACACACACGAGATCACACTGTTGCACTTAATAGAAACTCCCAAAACATAACTAAGCACACCAAATACTATAAAGGTCTGGCATCACTCCTATTTTCTGAACAAATTCAATCTGGGTATGGTCTTGAGTTAATTAGCCACTAAACATGTGTGGTTGGCGAGAGGTGAAGGGAAATTCTGTTCAGGGTTAAATAAGAGATCCAGACCTCCAGTTTATCATTGTTTTGAGATAAATGTGTGAAGGATTATTTTAGCAATTATACAATCCAAATTTGATGCATGCTAATGCATATCCTTTTCCCATGTTGCGTAGGAGTCGATGCCAACTTTGCACAGCCTGATGATAAAGGCTACTTTAACACGACTGGTGGTTCTTATCCGGTACGCTACATTTTGGGGTTTTTTGGTCATCCTGTTTCATTTTAAGGAACATTGCATTTGCATCTGTAGTATCTATGTAGAATTCTATCATTAACTTATGATTTGTACGGTATCTGACAGGATAATTACATATATTACCTTCCTGGTTATAGTGGTCCGTATTCAAGTGGATATATGAGTGTCGATGGAAAACAATCTTATACATCCCCATACACATCAGAAGCTTTTCCTTGTTATACATATGATTTGGCCTATGCTGGAAATGGTTCAACTGGTGCTGCTTCTAAACCTGGAACAGTGAGGTCTATGGTGAGTCCAAGCAGTGGTGGAAAGTCAAATGGATTTAATGTTTCCAAAACCAATAATAGTCTGTCAAGCAAGACTTCAGCTACAGCTTATAATTCAAAAAGCCACCAGCAATATTCTTCCAGGTCAATGTATCAGAATCAGGCTTATCAACTCAATAAGGTATCTTGTCTTTTGCTGAATATTTGTAAATTTTCTCGTTGGTATATGTCGTGAAATTGTTCTCTCTTTTTTTTTGTTTTAAAATATTTAATCTTATGATTCTTGTTCACATTGGTGACTTTTATGTTATTGCAGTTTGGCTCTGGTTACCAGTCTTCTGGCCTCATCAGTGGATATCATCCTGGTGGTGTTTCGTCGTTTGCCTCCCAAAATTCTCGTTCTTCTTCACAGTACATCCCAGTAAATTACCAATCTAATGTTAGAGCATGGAACTACAATTACAGATATAAATCAAGAGAGAATTTTGGCAGAGGTGGAGAAATCACGGCCGGAACAGAGCTAACTCGCGGCCCCAGGGCTGACAAGAAGAACAACTCCACGAAGCCTCAATCTGAGGCTGAACAGCTTCCTCTTGCTGTTGATAGGGAAAGGTACAACTTAAAAGAATTCCAGACAGAATATGATAACGCCAAGTTCTATGTGATCAAATCATACACTGAAGATGACATTCACAAATCCATAAAATATGATGTTTGGTCGAGTACTCCAAATGGCAACAAGAAATTAGATGCTGCTTTCCGTGAAGCGGACGCTAGAACTTCTGAGACAGGCGTAACATGCCCAGTCTTCCTATTTTTTTCAGTGAGTCTTGCCACATTTCTCCCCCTTAAAATGGTTAATTTATCACTAGAATTTATATGATATTTATGCTGATATAGCTTGAAGACGATTGGTAGCATCTATAGCCCTATTTTTTTACGTTTATTGAGCCGTTTCTCATTACATGGGTAACTTTCAGGTGAATGCGAGTGGGCAGTTTGTTGGTGTTGCTGAGATGGTCGGTCATGTTGATTTCATCAAAAACATGGATTTTTGGCAACTCGATAAGTGGAATGGTTTCTTCCCAGTAAAGTGGCGTATAATTAAAGATGTCCCCAACTCCCTGTTTCGACATATTATCCTAGAGAACAATGAGAACAAGGCGGTCACTTACAGCAGGGATACTCAGGAGGTATCATTTTATTCCTTCATTGAAGTTGAATAATTGGTGAAGCTTTGTTTTTTTTCTCTCTCAGAAATAATAATTGCTAAATGTCATACCATTTAATTATTGATTTCAAATCTGACGTTTGATGAAGAATATTGGTCTTATTAACATGGATTCAGGAGTTCTTAGTTCACCTTTATTTTCTTTGTTCGTAGGTAATTTGATATACTTGTGTATTTCAGATAGAACTGAAAAAGGGGTTGGAAATGCTTGGCATATTCAATAGTTACTCTGAAAAAGCTTCTGTACTGGATGACTTCAATTTTTATGAAGATCGCGAGAAAATGCTCAGAGAGAAGAGGAATGCTTCTCAAAGCAATAGGAAGGGTGATTACGAGGTGAGTTTTGTCTATCTTAGTATGCATACTGCGGGTATTCTCACCTTTTAACTTATTTTCATTCTTTATGCATGTTGTAGGGTGGAGAAGATGGAAAGAGTGATCAGCCTGATGCTTCGACTCTTGTCTCTCTCACCCAAAACCTTTCTCTTGAATCTCAGTCACTTCAGAGTAGGGTATGAGCAAAGATGAGTTAGAATTAGTATAGGAGATATGCTTTTTGTTTAGGTAGATTAGCTGCACTCCGGTCCCATTGATTTTTGCAAGACTCATCATTCATCTCATTTTCATCCTATCAGAATTCCTTTTTGTGGTTTTACTTGTCTCATTCTTAATGAAATGGAATAGAAGTTTTGTTTTGGGTCAACCTTGGATTTAATATTTCCTTTTATAAATTGAAAGTTCAACTATAGTGGTTTAAGGAAAGGTATGTAGTCTTGTGGTTTTCAAAGATTTGTTTGTCATAACTTGCACATACAAATATAATTTTTTTCACCAAAAGGCAACTGATAGTTAATGCAATACTAATATACTGCAACTGATATACAAAGAGTTCCTTTACCAAAATGATTACTCATGTAAGCTATTTTTTTGGCAAATTCACACGGACTAATACATATAAAACGTGTTAAATAAACAACTATTACAAATTAAGCACACTAAAAATCATTACCGCTGAATGACGTCTCCCAAAGAAAATTAATGTTAAAGTGTTGCGGTGGCGCTATGTGAAACCACCCACCTAAGCAGGCGGCGTCGGCGAGAGATGTCCCACTGTTGCCAATTCAAAATGTTGAAGATAACACCTGGGAAAGTATTTTCTAAACGTTTTCTATGAAGGAAATTTCACCTCTAAAGCTGTGTCATTTAAATATAAAAACAAAAATAAAAAGTAGCACCCTTTTTTCAATAGGAAAACAACACAAGCATTCCGCTCCAAAACAGATAAAAAGTAGGCAAATCATGGATACAAAAGCGTCTTTCACGGAGCATCACGCGACCAATTACTGTTGCTGTGACGCCCCAGTTTGTGATTGCTGCTGATACGAGGGCTGATCAACTGCTGCTGGAGAGGGAGGGGGAGGTGGCATCCTACTTTGATATGGTTGAGGGTACTGTTGATTAGGTGGAGGCGGCGGTATATAACCATAAGGAGGGTAGTACGGTGGGTAAAATTGACCTGGAGGGGGTGGCATTCCTGGGTAGCCAAATTGCTGCTGCTGCTCTGGTACACTCTTACTTTCACCTGACCCAGAAGGACCACCAGGTGCCCCATCTTGGGTCGGAATAAGGGCACCCATCCTCTGAGGATCCATTGAAGGATAATATGTTCTCTCTTGCTGAGGCAATGGAGGAATATTGAAATATGGCATCGGAGGGGGTTGGGCACCTGGTGCCTGAAGTGGCTGGTTCTGCTGCTGTGATATGACTGCCCTTGGGAGCAACCCGCTGTGAGTCACTGCTGCTTGCTGCTTTGCTTCATCGGAGCCTTCTGACTCTGGTTTTGGAGCTTGTGGTCTGCCCCAGAGCAGCTTTAGCCTCAAGCCTTTGACGACCAGTTTGTTGGCGAGTTCCTCGGCTGCTTTCTCCGCACCTTCTCTTGTGGTGTAAGTTACGAAAGCACAAGCTCTCTGGAGAACCATCTTAACAGACTCGATTTCTCCATGGGCATAGAAGTTGTCCCTAAGGTCCTGCTCAGTAATCCTAGCATCGAGCCCACCTATGTAAAGGGTTCGAATGCTCTCATCTTCAGGAGGCTCCAGGGAAGGCATTTCTCCTGCCTTGTTGAGCAGCTTCATCGCCACTGGGTCATTGACACTGCAATTCAATACAACATGAAAATAGCAGATTGTTAAACCAGGAGAAGAAAAACATGCTGCACATGTCATAAGAGAATGAACGGAACAACTGAATGATTAGGCTCTGAAGAGTTTATATTTTCTCATCAAGCATGCAAGAGAATCGAAGGAAATAGAAAAAGATAAATTTCAATGAAGGTGGTAAAATGAGCAACAAGGATATTGTCTCCCGTGTAAACTTTGTTGATCCACATAAAAAACTAATAAGGTGAATACATGCAAGTAAGACAGTTATTGAAATAAAAATATTAGATAAATTTAATTGAACCAAATAAAAGACACCGACTGATATGCTTATTTAAAGCATTCTCAAACACCCAGGTATATACATGCAATTTGCAAAATTCTTATCAAGAGAAATAATTTCGTCACATACCCATAGTAACGGTCCTTAATATTTTGTTGAGACAATTCACCTTCAACCGGCATCTCATGCCTGTAAGGGCATTCAGGCCCTCTGGTACATTGACCACGAACAAAGAAACTGCAAACATGAGCTCGATTTCTCTTGTAGTATGGTGTAGTTCTCTGGAGCTTCATGATAGTATCATTTGGCCGCACTTTTCCAAATGATGATTCATAATCAATTCCAGCTCTTGCCTGCATATAATAATTCTTTAGTGGATGCATGGAGCAAAAAGTTGACTGCATTAAACGACATACTTCAAAGTTAAAAGGGAGTAATATTAAGAATAAATTGTTTAATTGTAAGATGCCCATAACAAGGAAACAAGGTTCTGTGGCAGTGGCAGAGCAATTCAAGGTTTCTACAATTGATGGTTATGTATCAAAAAAAAAAAACCAGAACTTATTAATAGTGGAATTTTTTATATCAAAATGAGCGTGCATGCAAAATAATATATCATCTGGGCGAGAGCAAATAGTTCAAATACAAAGACAGCATGCGAATACTGATTTCAGGTGATCATAAAAAGATGTTCCATATAGCACTACTTTAGTTCCCTTTCAACACATTGTGAAATTCATTTTAATACACCGTCAATGTACAAACAAAGTCCAATCAGAAAACATGCACTTACTGAGTTATAAAAGTTCAAAAAATTCAGTGCATGAAAAGAATGTGGTTCTGAGTACAGAGAAGCATACCCTTCGATCATGCTCCTCAGCAAAGTATTCCCTATTCACATCGCTCTTAGGAATGGCATCGTTGGAGTTAATGCTCAAAGCAGTATCTCGAACCTGAACAGGAAGCCCATACTCCAGATCCAACAGGCAAACCTGACAAACATTTTTCAGCTTACTGCAAGTTTGGCAAATCTCAGTCTTCTTATATCTAGCATCACGACCAGGTCTCCACCTAAAAACCGTGAAGGGACGAGTACAGATCTTGCACTCTTTATCATAATCAGCTTTTGTCTGAACCAATCAAAGAGCAGATATGTCAGTAAGAAGTATCCTGGCTGAATAAATAAACTAAGTGCACTCACAGTTGTAACAATATCTTGTTCAGAAAAAAATATCAAAAACTACAACAAGGATTAGCATAAGAGCCCGAATCTAAAATATCTACAAATTTCAAGAGAAGTATAATTGTTAGAGCAAATCAATGGAAAGGACATACGAGAAAGCCATAGAATATAGTTTATTGAAGAAAACATCATTCACATTATATCAAAACAGAAAACAAGATTCCTACAGTTCCTACTGCAAAATGATGCTATGCAGCTCCTTTTTACACGAATGCCATAGCAAATAAGGGGGAGAAAACTATTGAATCCAAAAAAATATATACAAACGTTGGTGAACAAAGCAAAAAAGCCTGCTTACACAGTAAGACCACCCTACTATTAGGTCAATCAATCACAGATTTGCATCTCCCAACACATACACAGCATAAAAATCAACCTCTACTAGTTAGAAGCCATTAACTTCACTTCTACAAGCATATATATATTTATCTAATCTAGAACCGGACACTACAAGTGAATGCGACCACAGAAATACAAAATGAAAAACACTAAATCGTTAAATACCATTCGAACGTAAGGGTTGTCACCAAGACACGATTCACATATAATAGGAAAATCAGATCGTTCCCATCCATCAGCTTCCACATCCCTGAGCAGCCTATGCGCCATTGTCTCCTGAGCTTAAATCTTTTATTGGACACTGCAGCAGTCGAAATCAAAATACATCTATAAGAAGACGAGACATGGAAGCAAGAAATGGCTAATTCAGGTGACAACAAAACCCTAAAATCGCAATATAGTTGTAACTCGATTTACCTTATAATTGTTTGTCCCGCAAACACGAGCTCTGACAGGGGAGACGATACAGAGCGTGGTTAAGGTTGGCGCCCGGCGGTATTCACGGTGGCGGCTGGGTTGCAGCGTCGGAAGAATGGGGAAATTTGAAGAAGATGTGAATCCCGTTATTTGCCAATGAGGGCTGTGGTAACGCCGCGTTTGGATAATTTATATTTATATTATTATTGTTACTTGATTTTCAGGTTCGCAAATTGTAATTGTAATTGTAATGGGTGTTTCTATTTTGATTCCTCTGTAACTCTGTTTTTGTTACTTTAGGGAAAAAAATAAAAAATAAAAATCCTGTGTTTTTTCATTTAATATTAAAGTATAAAGTATTTAAAATAAATGTAAATATAATAATTTAATTTAAAGAATTAAATTGTATTGGATCATTGGTGCAATGATATTCTATATTCTTAGAATGACTACAATATTAATTATTTAGTTTATTTTAATTTTATTTATGTACCACACATGACTAATGGCTTGTCCAAAGCAATACGTTTCTGTCATGGAGTGTATAGATATTTGTGGTGTGATTTTGGATGTACATAAACCTTTATTAATTATAAATTCAAAGAATAACTATATATAATAAAAATAAATATTTGATTTTAAAAATATATAATCTTGAAAGTAAAATAGAATATCAACTATACGTAAAAATATAAGGTTATAAAAAGAAAAATAAATAAATCATTAATAATTCCTCCACCCCATAAATATATACTAGGACTTCCCACATAATTCTCCTTTTAATTTAATAAATGAAATTCATACAAAATAATTACTATATAAAGTTTACATACAACACACACATACCAACTATAATATTGAAATATTATATCTCACAAGTCTCTATATATATATATTAAAATATAATATATACTCCCTCTGTCCCACACCACGCTTCCCATTTACTGTACCATGTTGTTTAAGAAAAGTTTCATTTTTTAACCAAATTTATTGACTTTTGAGGATATTTTAGTATTTTTAGGTAATAAAATATTATAAAGTAATAGCATGTGCGTGAAAAAAATGGCAAATTTGAAAATAAAGTAATTTTTGAGATTGTTGGATAAAGTAATACTCCTACAGTAAAACCTCTACAAATTAATATACTCGGGACCAAATAATTTTATTAATTTAGAGAGATATTATATAATCGATAAATTAATAATTTATTAATTTAAAGAGGTTATATACAAAAAATATAATTTTCGTAATTTATTAAGAATATATTACTCTCTCCGTCCGCTTCTAAGATGTCAATTTTACTATTTTTTGCGTCTGGTTCAAAGGTATTCATTTTCCCTATTTAGTAAAAAAAATCACAGTATGGACCACCACTTCCCTCTAATACAACTACCCACTTTACATACAATAATAATACTCCTTAATGTACGTGCAAAAAACAAACGGATATCTTAAAACCGGACAGAGAGAGTATATGAGTATAGTATCTCATGAATTGTGTAATCATATAAAATACATTGATCTATTTTATTTGTTTGTAACTTGGGGGCAATAGAGAGGTTTAAAGATGAGATTAATGAAGATATTAAGTTTAATAAAAAACAAATAAATGTAGATTCATATTTTACTAAATTATATTAGAATATTAAAGTTGATAATATATATATATATATATATATACTTTTTTTTGAGATTTTTTAATAATTATTAATTTATACTTTCGTTGAGACCTTAAGTATTCTTTAGAATTTCATAGAAAAATATTATCTTATTATTTAATTGATTGATACCCAAATTTGAACTGGTCCCGAGTTGGAACCGGACAAATTATTAGTTTTATCGAGGTTATTAATTTATCGAGTATTAATTTAACGAGGTTCTACTGTATTTCATTTTTTGAGGTGTGAAATGTGGTGTGGGACGGACGAATAAAAAAGATGTGAAGGGTGGTGTGAGATGGATGAAGTATTTTTTTTATCTCAATACAAAGAATTAAACTTAACATGCAAATGAAATGTTAAATAATATTAGAGACGACTCAAAACGTACTTCCTCCGTCCCACATTTATCTACACATTTTTCGTTTTCGTCCGTCCCACATTTATCTTCACACCCCAAAAAAGGAAACTTCACACTAAACAACAACATCAAAAGTTACTTTAATTTCAAAAATACCACTCTCACATAACACACATAACATACTTTATAATTTATTTATTACTTAAAAATACCACAATACCCTTCAAAAGTTAATAAAGTTGGTCAAAAAGTAACTTTTCTTAAACTCCGTGTCTACAGTACCTACGAAAACAAATATGAGACGGAGGGAGGGAGTACAAAACAAGTCACATGAACTGCAGTGTGGTAACATTTTATATTTAGGCGGTAGTATAGTGGGTTACACCATATAATTATAAGCTTCATAAGTAATTCAATTGATCAACAACAATGACAATTTCCAAAGAACCAATAATCAAATCTCATTGCTGCTTAGAACAACGTCTCATACTGAGAGGTTTTCTTGGCATATATACCTTTTCGCCCCTGGTCACGTGGAATCATCTTGGTATATAAAATAAATAATAATAATAATAATAATAATAATAATAATAATAATAATAATAAAAAGAAGAAGAAGAGAGGTTTTCTACTAATTTCACAAAATTTGGGCCAAAATGTGAAGAGTCAAATAGCGAGCACAAAAATGAAATCTCAAACATAAGAGCGAATGATTGGATCCCAATCATCCCATGGGCCATGAGATTCGTGACTCCCCTATTCACGGTTCAGATTAGCCGCCTCGATATCCACGATTTTTCAATTCCACTTCAATTAATGTCAAATATGTCTTGTTCCTTCAAGAAACCAGCCACCTGAAGTAGAGCAATCAAACCAAGAATCTCCAACAATGTCTATTTCTCTCTGCTTCACCCCAACAATCCGACACCACAAGCTATCTTCCCCATCAATTCCACCCCACAAACCCCTAAACCCCATCAAAATATCTGCCAGGCCAAAGATTACACATTCAAGAATCTTTCCAGTTGCCAACTATGGTGAAAACCCATCTACAGTTGTACCTCCAGATGATCCCAGATGGGAGAAGTGGTTGTCCACTGCTGCGAGTTTGTACCCACTTTATGTGACTTTTGGAGGGGTGGTTGCTTTTCTGTGGCCATCCACATTTTCTTGGTTTGTGGACTTGAGTCCTACTTCATATAGCTTCACCCTTGGATTTATTATGTTGACTATGGGTATCACTTTGGAGTTCAAAGAGTTGATCAATTTGTTCTACCAACGGCCATTTTCTGTGAGTCTATCATTTCATCAACTTTGGAAAGTTGCAATTTTGAATATTGTATATTTGGGTTTCTAGTTCTACTGTTTGTTGTTTAGGTAGTGTTAGCAGAGGAGCAATGTTGTTTTCTTGGATCAATTATGGAAATAAAATCAGGCGTATTATTGGCATAATGGACTTTTTATTCTACTTTGTGAATTCTTCCTTGTCTGAGAAAAACCTATTGGTTTCTGATTTCAAGGTTGCTCATAGGATTTGTGTTTAGTAATGCTAAAAGGCAGAAGAAAAAAAAATTAGTGTCACATTTGTATGACCATGCTCATTGCACTGCTATTTGGCAATATCTTATCAATTATTTGAGTTTTAATGTTCAATACAATCTATCTATCTATGTTTAATGTTATTGTGGAACGCATTTCTGGTTGTTGCTCTGTTTCACAATCTGGGCTCTGTCTTTTTGGTAAGTAAGGCAGATGGCTAGCATTGTTTTTCTGGGGATTGATTGTTAACTTGGAAAATTTTCATCTTTGAATTGTTTGGAGTTTTTGATTTTACAAGTAAATAATAAGCTCTAAATCATATCAATTTATACCAAAAACTATGGATAATCTACATCAACTATATATTATTTCCATTTTTTCTTGATGGATAAACTTGATTCTAGGTTTATGTTAGGAAGTTGTGTGTAATCACTAAATTTGTAATTCCCTTGGCATCAGATTCTCTACGGGTGTGCTGCTCAGTACACCATCATGCCAGCTTTTGGGTTCATAGTTAGCAAGCTGTTGGGGCTCTCTCCTTCTTGTATGGTGGGTTTGATACTTCTCTCTTGTTGCCCAGGGGGGACAGCATCGAACGTGGTAAGATCAACTGCTATTATTCTGTGGATATAACGTGTCCTTTAATATCTAACAGAAGTGAACATTTTTGTTGCATCTGCTCCAGTATATGGCTTCAATCCACGCCTAGTTTTGCTATATGCTGGTGTCATTACTCAGAATACTTCCATCACATCCCTTTTCTGAAATTAGCGTTTCAGGTGACCCTAATTGCTAAAGGAGATGTCCCATTGTCAATTGTAATGACAGTATGCACCACCCTTGGAGCAGTTATTCTTACTCCTCTATTGACCAAGATTCTTGCTGGAACCTATGTTCCCGTTGATGCCGTTAGCCTTTCCCTGAGCACATTACAGGTAAAATCAGCTTTAAATCCCCCCACAATGCGCTCTCTAATTGTGCTTATTTACTTTTTAATATCTCAATTCATCTGTGCAGGTGGTGGTAGCTCCAATTCTGATTGGTTCTTATCTTCAAAGCACATTCCCTGGAGCTGTAAAACTACTGACTCCGTTTTCACCGCTGCTAGCTGTTTTGTCCTCCTGCCTGCTTGCTTCCAGGTCTTTATTTTGTCATCGTGTTGTTTATTTTTTTAATGGGCTCCTCCTCTGTGTTCTATATACCCTCATTTCCATGTGTCAAGCTCCTTCCTTTCTGTCTATTCTCAAATTTCTGCCTTCTTTTTTTTTCCCGTTTCAGCGTATTCTCAGAAAACGTCATTCTTCTAAAGTCTTCGGTCTTGGGTCCATCATTATCATCTGATCTATCTCCAATTCTTCGTGCTAAAGCAATGCTCTCCAGTGAATTTGGCGCTGTTGTACTTTCAGTTTTGTTGCTACATTTTGCAGGTTTCTTCGTGGGGTAAGATTTTCTGCTCGTTTGTTTTGCTATGATGAAATTACTTTTTAGTCTAGAGATTCTAAAGAAAGGTGCTACTAATCCATCTGAAAGAGCAACAAATGTAGGACAATATTATTTGG
Organism: Pogostemon cablin; assembly: GCA_023678885.1. NCBI lineage: Eukaryota > Viridiplantae > Streptophyta > Magnoliopsida > Lamiales > Lamiaceae > Pogostemon > Pogostemon cablin. The sequence goes on along the minus strand of CM042952.1, from coordinate 30,923,782 downwards.
TGATAACTATGTTTAGAATTGGCAGTGTGAATTTACTGATGTTATACAAGAAATCCGAATTCATTTGTTAATCTAAACTCATGTCACGCAATATTCTAGACAATGTTTTTCTCTGGTTTTGGCGGAAAATTCTGTTATTGTGCTTGTGTGTACGTTTCATTGAACAAAGCAAATGATTGAGTTTTCGATGCAGGTATCTGTCTGCAGCTTTTGGCGGATTTAAGGAGCCACAACGACGTGCAATATCAATTGAAGTAAGATCCTTCCATGTATACTGAATCAAAGTTGGTTTATATAGCAGTTTGGTTTTGTAATACGTGTAGAGTCGGATCAGGCAAGTGTTTATAATATGTAGAGGATTGCAGGTAGGCATGCAGAATTCGTCTCTAGGCGTGGTTTTGGCTACAACTCATTTCACGTCGCCCATGGTTTCCTTACCATCTGCTATATCAGCTGTACTCATGAACATCATGGGTAGCTCTTTAGGTTTCTTTTGGAGATACATGGATCCTAAACACTGACCCACTTGACTCGACTGCACCGTGCATACAAGACATACATGTTGATGTGGATCATCCACAACATGGATACTTCGTCCAAGGTTTCATTCACAAATCTGCGACTGTTCTGATGAATCTGCAAATCTTTCACTGCAGTTTCTCTCTATGATCGATGATCTGATGTCCAACTTGTGCTCTCTTTTTCATCTTATCAATATCCAACTACACGTGATTTGTGAAATGTGTCATGATGGCAATTTATGATTCCATTGTATTAAATTTAACACTTTGCTCTACTACTAATTTAATTTTTTTTAATGTATGGGTATTCAATTTATAAATCGATTAATTCAAATAAGGCTGGAACCCACCACTGGCAGTTTCAAGCAAAAAAAATATTTATTCTATATAAGCTGACCCTGCATATATTTTAGGAAATTTCACTCTGAAGGAAACTCAATTTTGTTATACCAGTAATTAATTAATCACTATTTCACTTCTGTCATAAATGACCAGCCTTGTGGTGTGAAAAAAATGTGGGGAAGAAGAAATATCTTGAAATAAAAAAGTGATGTTTCAAACAATAAAACTAATACAGTAATTTTTATTTCTAAATGATTTTTGAGCCACTCAAATCAGCCACTCATTGTTAATGTACTTATAAATTGGAAGGGGGTTGGATTATTATAATAAGTGTATATAACTTTTTATTCTATTTTTTATATATGTTATTCTATTTTGTATACGTGTTTTGTAATAATTATTTTTTCACACTAAGTTTTTCATTAAAAAAACTAGCATCCATATGTATATAACTTTTTATTCAATAGTATATACATGTTTTTTAATAATTATATATTTTTTACACTCAATTTTTCATTAAAAAACTAACAATTAAATTTTATACATTTTTGCTCATAATTGTATATAAGTGTGCTTATATTTGAAATAATAAATTATTAGTATATTTAAAATAACAATTATTAATTATAAAAAGCACTGTGACGTGTTTACGACTAAGTCTTGTACGAAATCGTTTCATATATTCCACCTCGTGAGATGGACTATGCATAACCCACTTACTAATTAATATGGGGCCACGCTGTGATAATAATTGCAAGAAATGAGTTGGCCGCTGTTTGAAGCTTGCGCATGCATGCCATTAAATAAACTGTCATTACACGATAGTGCCCTACAGATTTATCGGGAATTCCTAAGTATTCAAATTTTAAGAGAATTTTTAAAAGTGCCCAAATTGACAAAATAATAACCTTGACATGATACTGATTCGATTATAATTTTTGAAAAAAAGTTAATCGAGTCAACTTTTTTATTTTTAAAAAGTTGACTCCATAATACTCTATCCGTCCATCACAATTGGTACAATTTGCTTTTTGGCACTTGAATTAAGGAATATTATTATTTAATGTATAGTGAGTAGTTGTATTAATAGAGGTATAGGTCCATTTTTTAGTTGTATTAGTGAGTGTGTGTGAGTCCCATATATGGAAAAAAAAAGGAAATAAGACCCTTGAGGGCGGACGTCCAAAATGGAAAAATGAGACTCTTTGGAGTGGACGGAGGGAGCAACTTTTTTCAAAAACTACAATTGAGTCAGTATCGTATCAAGGTCATTTTTGTCAATTTGATCATTCTTAAACATTATGTTAAAGAGTGGGAAAAAAGAAAAAATTTAAAAAAATTTGCCCACTGTAGCATTTGACCCTTAAATAAATCTGTAGGATTTTTTTATTATTATTAAAATAAAAATAAAAATAAATTATTTTATTGATTATTATATACTCTTATTTTTATTTTATTTTTATAAAAATAATATTATCATTTTGTATAACTTTTCATAAACTATTTCATGAATAATTAATATGATTGATTAAAAGTGATAGTGGTATTAATAAAAATGATATTTATTAAATGAAAAATGATAATATTTCAATTGAATTATTTTATTAATCATTCTTGAGATAAATAAAAAATAATAAAACTTTTAATAAAAAGTGGTATGATCAATAAAAAATTACTACTGTTCAATTAATTTTTTTATAAACAATTTACGAAATGAATCAGTTGTCACTTTTCATTAATTATTAAGTATCACATTTTATTAAAAATGTGATATCTTTTTTTTATATTAATAATTGTTCATAACATAGCTCAATTGAACGTTTATCGCAATTAATTTAGCGTACATTACTTTTTATTAAAAATATTATCACATTTTATTTGTTCAAATAATTATTTCCCCTGAAAAAGTATAGATGGACGCATATCACTTTTTTTTATTATATATCACTTTTCATTTATTTTTATTATTACATTTTAAAGTGAGACTCTTGTGTGTCCGGACACACGGATCTAATTATGTGCGCTCAAATCGACCCATAAAAAAACGGGTCATATATTAATTAAAAAGAAAATTTCAAAATATATTCTTCACCTTCTAGTGTGTGACATCAGCACGGGCACGGGAGAGACGATAATCTGGGAGATTCTTCGTTACGCAATTTCAGCGCTGGAGTGTGGAAGACGGAGTGCGGAGGACGGAGGATCAATCCGGCCGATTCTTCATCCAAATGCGTGAGATTCTACTTTCGATGCGATCAATTTGGGCAATTCTTCCCAAATCATAACTCACCCAAATACGTGAGATTCTACTTTCGATGCGATCAATTTGGGCAATTCTTCCCTAATCATAACTCACCAAACACGCTAAATCATTTCTTAAAAAGCTGTAAGTTCATCATAACTCACCCTAATCAATCAAGTCATATGCAATTCCATCTAATTTGATCACAATTGACACACATCTTCAATTAATCGATCAACAGGAAGTGTGGTCGCTCTGCTGGGTGCTAAAATGCATCGATTTCGTATAAAAATGCTGTCCAGATTGGAGAGAAATGACGGTGGCGAAGAGGATGCCGGCGATCGAAGCGAGATTGGTAACATGCAGTGTGGAGTCATCTGATCTCAAAGGCTAGATCAGCTTTGCCGCAGTTCTAGCGGAGAAGAAAGGCAGAAAAACCTTCGGAATTAATCATCCTCACATCAAATTGCGGCGGCCTCCACGACGTCGTTTCTAAGCTACATCTATAGCGACATTAATAAGCTGCTAAGACATGTAAATTGTGAGGATATGCAATTCATGTTCAATTTGTAGTGTGTTCTCTCTATGTTGCATTGAATGAAATGGGCACTGTCGAAAACAAGAAGTTTGCTAATCTTGTGCAAATGCTTTGAATTCTGGAAGTATCAAGCTGCTAACTTGTGTGTATTTGGTGTAGTTTAAAGTAGTGGTAAATGCTTCTGATTCTTAGATTAAAAAAAGCAAAAACAAATGGTATTACAACATGGTATAGTGTATATTGTTATTATGTAAAGGGTATATTGTTGTCTTGTGAAGGGTATAAAGTTTCAAAAGGCATATTACTAAATAGTATATGTTTTATTATTGCCGTATAAAGAGTATATTGTGCTCATGTAAAGTGTATGGAGTTGCAAAGTGCATATTACTAATGAGTAAATGATATATTGTTGATGAGTAAAGGGTACATTTTGTATTTGTAAAATGTACATTGTTTGTCATGTAAATGTATACTTGTCGTGTAAATTGTTTGAAGTTGTGAAGGGAATATTGCGGATGAGTAAAAAGTACATTATTGATAAGTAAAAGATACATTGTTGTCATAAAAGTGTATGGGTTTAGAATGTTCCAAGTTGTGTATTATGACATGGTACAAATGGTATATTGCAAATGAGTAAAGGGTGCATTATTGATGAGTAAATGGTACATTGTTTGTCATGCAAAGAGTATACTGGTCATGTAAATAATATGAAGTTGCAAAGGGTTGGATGAGAAAATAGTACATTATTGTCATAAAAAGGGTATAGACGTTCCAAGTATTATGTATTATGGCATGTTGCAAAGAGTATATTGTGAATGAGTAAAGAGTACATTGTTGGTGAGTAATGGGTACATCATTTGTTATCTGAAGTACATAAATCAATACTTTTCTTAATAAGACTAAAATTATATATTTTTTTTCTAACTCATCTAGAGCCACAAGTTCTACAAGAAATGTATAGCAATATTTATGCAACAATACTATATCTATGATTCTCGAAATATAGCTACAAAAACTTGGGAATTCTAATAGATCTACCTCAAAATTGAACAAATGAACTATTAAAAATAGATCAATATCTTTTTTTTAACTCAAAAAATAATATGCTAATTTCCCTTGTTTCTTAAAGGATATTCCATATTTCCCACACATTTAACTATTTAATCATAGACAACATTTACAAAAGCAAAATATATGAATGAGTTTTATTTTCATCTATGTCCAATTACAATGATCTATAGACTTTAGTATTTTCTCAAAACTCAAACTGGAATAAAGGTATAAACTAAAGGAAACAGCGCAACAAATTATCATTTAAGACTTTGAGTACTTGAGATGAACTGTCTTAAGTTTGTTTTCTATTGCTCTAAAGTGGAAGTCAACCAACATCTTTGCACACTCCATTAGCTAAGTGTAGTACTTCATAGTCTGGGTTCACAAGGGGGTGCTTTTATGGAAGATGCAACAAGCTGCATACATGATCGAAGCAGCAAGCTTTGAAGGGCTGTAGTGTATGATGGTTGCGTAGTTCATCACTCCAAGTTCAATATAGAAAGATGCCTTGTTTTCTATCTCATCAACCTAAACAGAAGCTGGTTTTATGAATCGAACGAAAAAACATAAAGAGTTGGAACTGTTAGATACCACTCCAACTTTCCAAGTATTACTTTCTCCATTATAAGCATTTGCTCCTCACATAACCCTTGTCTGATTCATGTATCAGATCATTAACCTCATGTGCCCAAATCTTCTTATATTTGCAGGCCCAAATCTCCTTAAATTTGCAGGTAATTAGCATAGAGCTAAGGTCAACCAACTGAAAATATTTTCTTGAAACATTTTTCGCTGCAAAAAACCGATCCACTATATTGATTTGTTCCAAAATGATCAAATACAACATGCACCTCTCATCAACAACACAAATCTTGCAAGGAAAAAACAATACAAATTGATTCCAAACATAAAACATCAGTACCGAATAACGAAGAGTTAAATGAAGTAAGCAACCTACTGTAATGTCACGCCCCAGTTTTCAATAAAAGAAATGGAGATTTAATCACAATTCTTAGATAATATTAACATTCAATGTGGGCGTGAATCATAAAATAAAATAAATAAAATATTATAAACAATGAAAATTATACAAAAGTATATCATTAGAAATTATAAAAATATTTCGCGCAGCTCATTAATACAAAAAAAGTTTTCACGCAACGCATCCGACCCATGTACGCCGACGCAGCCTCAACCTGAAAAGAGTTTGGAATGGAAGGGGGTGAGCGAACCACAGCTCAGTGGGAAATAATATTCATCAAGTATTAAATACATACACGCAAGAGACGAGATACTCACATACTTGAACATGAAAACATATAACTTTTTGGAATCCCTTATCGATTCCACTTGACATTAAATTTGGTAAGACATCGCGACTCATTACCCATGAACATATCACAATCAATCCATGCATATTCATATAACGTAATTTTCGAGCAATATAAATAAACGACAAATAAATTCCACACCTTACAAGTGTATTGAAAACATAATCTTTTTCTCTTAATAGAAGTTGAATTGATAAATGCAAGATGAGTGGTTGAACATATATATAAATACACAAACTTGGTGTCCAAGCATATCAAGTATTATTATATATATTTACTTTACAAAACTTGGAGGCCAAAGTAAGACTCAGTGACCAAGTAAACTTTCATACTTATCCATTTTTAAATTATTTACTTTAAAACAAAACTTGGAGGCCACACTATTCTTTTCTTATTATTAAAAATATTGAAAACATGTAGGAGTAATATTTAATATACTATATTTAAAATAATTTTATTTATATGTTAAACTCACAAATATATATATATAAATAATATTGGTGACACGACCCACCTTACATAACTTATAATTCAAATACTATTTGACATAAACATCATCATTATAAAAACTTGCATATAATTTTTTTCACATAATATGTTTATAACCAAAATCATCACACCAGTTCAACATACGTAACTGGTTTCTAACACCACCTCAATCCAGACAAACTCGTGACAATACTTATTATATTACATAACAGAATATCAGCGGAAACAAAATAAACACACGGCCTAGCCCAACAGGTCGTCATCTATGTACATCCGCTCAAAACCCTGTAGGAACTCCACAGCTTGCACGATCACATCACAAACTCAATCATCAACAGGCTCACCTACAATGCATAAACTAGTGAGACAAAAATCTCAGTAAGAAGAAATCATGCATGTCAGTGCATGAAAATGCATTTAGTTCTCTATCACTTATTTCCTAGTCTTTCTAGTTGGTCACTTTTATTTTAAAAACTGTTCATGTTGTGGGATCCCCACGACAAACTTATGATATGCACCCCAAATGAGCTCAATAGACACATTTAGTGTCGGATCGATTTCGATCCCTGAATGTAATACCGAGAATGATTTTTCCGAACCCTGGTAGAGTGTTGGGGACGATTTTTCCAAACCCCTAATAAAGTGTCAGGAACGATTTTTTCGAACCCTGACAGAGATGCATATATAGTGGGCGCACACACCATTAGTATCTTATTAATTTTGAGGAAACACTTTTCATGTTTATGCATGGTATGCACCCAAAACAATTAAATGTGCATCATAAACCATTTACAATATCAATATCAACATTTAATAACAATAAAGCAACAATTTAACTTCAATTCGAACAGATCCACTTTTGGAATAACAACTTCACCTCGAATCCCACAGATCCTTATAACCAATATCTTCTCAAGCCATACAAATATATTTTCAATAGTTTCCAATCACACAGATCTATATATAGGACAATGATATTATTTCAAATCACATAGATCCACAATTTGTATCGCAAAAGTATCACAAATAATTTATAAATAATATTGTTGAATATGAACCCTACTTTCTCCAAATCACATAAATCCACAGCTAGTATAACAAATTAATCTAAAATAATTCATATTGTAATTAAACTAATTACAAATAATCCATAACATAATTATCACATATTAATCACAAATAATTCACAAACAACATGTTTATGCATTGTAGTTGGACTTCTACTTACCTGGATTCCGACAGTAATGATAATACTATAAACTTTGTGAAGAATGGTGACTATCTATCTCCCGTCCCGGCATGCTCCTCTTCCTCGTCCCTTCTTCCTCTCTCTCATCTCCTCTCATCTCTCTCCCTCTTCCTTTCTTTCTCTCTTTCTCCTTTCCCTCTCTCTATTTTTTTCTTTCGCTCACAGTTTCTCTGATGGTGTTTATTATCAATTGTCAAAGACAATTTATATAGGTAGATGGGCTTTGGGTGTTAGTCATCTACTCTTCGACTTCCACTGCCATATCCTACTTACTATATTTAATATTTACTATTTATAGTAAGTAATATTTATTATTATTATTATTATACTTACTATTAATAATAAGTACTATATTATTATTATTATTCATTACGAATATACGTGCAATACTTAATAGCTAAGATATAATACATATGTATACATTTTTCTACCCACTATTATTCTTACGAGAACACGTGTGATACTTAATAATTAAGAAATAATATATTTATTCACATAAAATAATTTACTCATATATCCGAATTAATGCATGTAAATATTTATGCACACATATATTCACATATTGTCACCATTTTATCAAGGATATCTCAATTAAAATGTAAAGATAAATAAAATGTAGAATCAATTGTCACATAATTACCATATTATTATCACATAATTGCCACACAATTATCACATAATTATAAAATGCACATAACACAAATTAAATTATATTGGCACATGAGTAGTGAGAAGCTCGGGTATCACAATTGGGGTGTTACAATCTATCCCCCTAAAAATAATTTCATCCTCCAAATTTAGAAAAACTTTTCACTTTTAAAGAATTGAGGTAAATAATAAAATAAATATTTATTTACCTTGAAGCGGACGTCGTGTACCAGGTGAATGCGTAGTGAATATCCTTAGAAAATTATTTTATTTTGAAAATGAAAGTCCACATAATACTGGACACGTAAATAATTTATTTTAAAAAAATATGAGTTCACAGAAACGTAGACCTATAAATAATTGATTTTTTTTTAAAAATACGAGCCCACAGAAACGTAGACCCGCTCTGATACCATCTGTCACGTCCCAGTTTTCAATAAAAGAAATGGAGATTTAATCACAATTTTTAGATAATATTAACATTCAATGTGGGCGTGAATCATAAAATAAAATTACTAAAATATTATAAACAATGAAAATTATACAAAAGTATATCATTAGAAATTATAAAAATATTTCGCACAGCTCATTAATACAAAAAAAAAGCTTTTGCGCAACGCATCTGACCCTTGTACGCCGACGCAGCCTCAACCTACAAAGAGTTTGGAATGGAAGGGGGTGAGCGAACCACAGCTCAGTGGGAAATAATATTCATCAAGTATTAAATACATACATGCAAGAGACGAGATACTCACATACTTGAACATCTCATGAAAACATATAACTTTTTGGATTCCCTTATCGATTCCACTTGACATTAAATTTGGTAAGACATCGCGACTCATTACTCATGAACATATCACAATCAATCCATGCTATTCATATAACATAACTTATGAGCAGTATAAATAAATGACAAATAAATTTCCCACCTTACAAGTGTATTGAAAACATAATCTTTTTCTCTCTCTTGTAAACACCGTTAATTAATAGAAGTTGAATTGATAAATGCAAGATGGGTGGTTGAACATATATATAAATACAAAAACTTGGTGCCCAAGCATATCAAGTATTATTATATATATTTACTTTGTGGAGGCCAAGTAATACTTAGTGACCAAGTAAACTTTCATACTTATCCATTTTTAAATTATTTACTTTAAAACAAAATTTGGAGGCCACACTATTCTTTTCTTATTATTAAAAATATTGAAAACATGTAAGAGTAATATTTAATATACTATATTTAAAATAATTTTATTTATATGTTAAACTCAATATATATATATATATATATATATATATATATATATATATATATATATATATATATATATATATATATATATATATATATATATATATATATATATATATATATATATATATATATATATATATATATATATAATATTGGGGTGTTACATGTAATGACCCCAATTTGAGTAAAAGTAGCAAAAACCAATCCTATTAGCGAGCATCAAGATAAATATAACAACCGAGTAACCTCTATTAAAGACTTAGTCGAACAGCAGCCAAACAAAACCATATTAAGAGTGATAGTAGATAAATCCAATTAGGAAAAAAGATTCCAGCAGATAACACAAATACCACCAAGAGCAAGTAAAGAAGAGCTAATGCCATGAGTGAAGAACAATCACAACAAGTATACTCAAGTGTTGAAACACAATACACATAATAGAAATAAATAACACAAATCATACAAGTTAGGAGTTAACAATTCATTGGAATTTCATGCATCAATATATGAATTTCATCCAACAATTGAGTAGAATTTTACAATAGTACATACACATAAGGAGCAGGTAATAACTAGTAATGAACTTTTATACTTCACATTACTATCTAATTAGCTACATATCAATTTTTCAGTGATTCCACATTCATGAAGAATTATATGATACATCAACTAGAATAATTTATGGAAGAAAGAAAATCACTAATCACAACACAGAACAGACTCAATAACAGAGTAATTACAAAGACAAAAATCTAGGGTTTAAACATACACAAGAATGATGTCTTCGTTGTTGTTTCCGTCGCCGTCGTAGTGCGCGTCTTCACGGAGAATAAAGCCATCGTAGGGTTAGCGTGGAGCGGGTTAGGCGTTGTCGTCGGAAAATGATGTCGCCGTTGGGTCTGCCCTTTGCTTAGTTGAGCGGCAGAGAAGAGAAATTGAGAGCGAGGCATGAAAGAAATTGTGATTGGAGCGGGGGAAAGAAATTGAGAGCGAGGCGTGAATGGAATTGTGATGGGAGTGGGTTAGATAGTTTAAGTATTTTGGGTTTGAGGGTCGGGTCGGGTATGGGCGCACGAATCTAAATCCGTGCGCCCGGGGACACAAGAGCTTTTGCCTACATTTTATCCATTTTATAATTAGTTAAGGAAAGTAATTAATTTGAATGGATATTACTTCTCTAAGTTCGAGTGTCAATTCTCATTAAAAAAAATTTATTTTATATTTATCATTCGAATTTTTTATCAAATAATTAAATGAAAAAGTTGTCACTTCTTTTAATTGAGTATTATTTTTATTTTTTATTAAAAAATATTATTTTTCTTAAAAATATTATCAAGATAATATTCAAATAAAAAAGTTAAATTAAACGAATAAGTAAATATTATCATCACATTTTTGCAAAAATTGAATAAAAAATAAGGAGAAAAATATAATTGGCGAGATTATTTAATTATTAGTGAAGGTTAATTATAGAGTGCACCCAGGTGCACCCTAAGATAGGGTGCACCCATATTCAAATATAAACTAAATTATATACAATTTTTTTTTTGATAAATAAATTTTGTATTGATACTTTTGGGTATAAGAAATATTATGAGTATTGTAAATATGTTCATATATTTGTCCCACATTGAAATTAGTTTCGCTTATGATTCTTTGATTACTATATAAATGTACATTCCTTTATCAATAAAATATATACTTCCAATTATCTTCATATGGTAACCAGAGCACATCAAGGCTTACAACTTTTATTTCGATCCTTACTATCTCCATATCAATCAAAATCCTTACCATTTGATTGATCATATTCTCAATCAAAATCCTCACAGATAGATTTGATTGACCATATCTTGCACCTCTCCAATTTCTATTCTCCTGTCATGTCTAACATCTCCAACACCAATTCTACAACAACAGTTCCTGGATCCACTTCAACAAGTGATGTTCTACCATTAGTTGCTTTCTACATCAATGCCCAATGTCCGCTGAAATTAAACTCCTCCAACTACACAGTTTGGTGCTTCCAAATCAGAACACTTCTCGTTGGTTTTGATTTGTTTGGCTTCTTGGATGGTTCTTACTCATGTCCTTCAAAGACATCCCCATAAGATAATTCCACTGTTCCAGATCCTCTTTGTGCCTATTGGATTAGACAGGATCATCTCATCCTCAGCGCCATAATTGGTTCAATAGAGCCATCGCTGATTCCCTTCATCGCGACATTCAAAACTTCACGTGATGCTTGGGACATCCTTGCAGAAACCTATGGTAAGCCTACTCGTGTCGAATTCTTACACTTAAACAATATCTTCACAGCCCATCTAAAGGAACTCATTTGGTTACTGAGTTCATGCTTGAAATTAGAAAATGGGTTGATGAATTGGCTTTACTTGGTGTACCAACTGATCCAGAAGATCTGGCACTAAAAATCTTGAATGGTCTTGATGATTCTTTCAAGGAATTGGCCAATGCTATCCACGCTCGTGATAACCCAATTCACTTTTTTGAGTTGTATGATAAACTATTGAGTGCAAAGGCCCAAATAGCGGCTCGAACATCTACTACTCCATCGCTACCGGCCACGGCATTTCCTGCATTCAATAACACCTCCTCTACGACTAACAATCGTTGGAAAAAATTTCGGAATGTAGCCTCTTTCTGGTCTCCGTCTAGCCTACCTTATCACACAATCAATCCACCAACTTCACAGTCTGCCCCAACTGGAGCTCGTCCATATCTCAAAAAATGTCAGTTGTGTCGTACTCCAGGACACTCTGCTCGGCTTTGCCCAGACTTATACTCTCATGCCACGGCTGCTTCCCAATCTTATTGCCCTATATCGTGGCCGGCCTACTCGTCGCCGTTTGCTCACACCGCTGTCTCTGTTCCTTCAGCATCTGATTGGATCCTTGATTCCGGAGCCTCGCACCACATGACTACAGATCTTGCTAATTTATCATTCCATCATCCTTATGAGAGTACATATAATGTAGTGATTGGTGATGGTAATGGTTTGACAATTACTCATGTTGGCATGCTTCAATTTTTAAACATTACATCTCTTAAATTATATTCTGTCCTACATGTGCGCAACTTGTCCAAGAACTTAATTTCTGTTTCACAACTGTGTCATGATAATAACGTTGCGGTGAAATTCTCTGATTCTTCTTTTCAGGTGAAGAGTTCGCTGAAAGGGGACGTGCTCCTACGGGGTACTCGCGTTAATAGGCTTTACCTATGGCCGACTATCCCTACTCTCTCTCCATCAACCCATAGTGCAGTCAAACAACCTCAGTCAATCTGGCATACTCGTCTTGGTCATCCATCTGCCAAGATTTTAAATAGTACTCTATCATTATATAATTTACCTTCTAAAAAAACTTTAGACTTTAGTTGTGATTCTTGCCAATCTGTTAAAAGTCATAAACTTCCTTTCGTTGAGTCATCTTTAACATCAAATAAATTGTTGGAATTACTTTATTCTGATGTATGGACTTCTCCTGTTTTATCATTTGATGGGTATAAATATTATGTTATCTTCATTGATCACTTTACTAAATACATTTGGCTTTATCCTCTTAAGAGAAAATCTGATGTCCTTCCCACATTTACCGCCTTCAAAGCTTTGGTAGAGAATTTCTTTAAAATAAAAATATCTACTCTTTACACTGATAATGAGAGTGAATACTTGGCACTTCGTCACTTTCTTACCAGTAATGGTATTACTCATCTTACCACACCTCCTCACACGCCCGAACATAATTTTCAAAAGTCGATCTTTCCATGGTCTCTTCATATGAGAAACTTTTCAGCCGTTCTCCAAATTTCCTAAAACTTCGAGTATTTGGGTGTCAATGTTTTCTATGGCTTCACCTCTATAGCTCTCACAAACTTGACCGACGTTCATCTCCATGTATATTTGTTGGTTACTCTATCACTCAAAGTTTCTATTTGTATCTTGATCGCTCTACCAACAAAATATACACATCCCGCCATGTTGAGTTTGTCGAAACTATCTTCCCTTTTTCCACCACACCACAAAAATTACCCTCCATCACTCACTCTTCTATAGATTTTATCCCAACCCCACCGCCAATCCAATACACTTCACCATCAATTGTGCATCCATCAGTCGAACTCATGCCTATGCCTTCGTCCCCTGTCCGTGCTTCTTCACTGTCGCCATCGCCATCACCACCTCCACCACCATCACTGCCTCATAATCGAATGGTCACTCGGTCTCAGAACAACATCACAAAACCAAATCCGAGGTATTGTCTCATGTATTCCTACACATGATAAATCAACAATAGTTACTACTATTGCTGGAAAACACATTTACTCCCTCCGTCTGTATCAATTTTTCCATTTTGGTCCGTCCCATTACAAAGTATCAATTTCCCTTTTTGGATTGATGTGACCTACAACCACTACACATGACCCAACACTCAACACTAATACAACTACTAGGGATGACAATGGGACGGGTATTTTCGGGTACCCGGCCTACCCGAACCCTAATGGGAAGAGTACGGGTAGTTGTAAATGGGTTTGGGACGGATACGAGTAGTTGTGAAAAATACTATTAGGATTTGGGATGGGTATAAATTATGATATATTATATATATTTATTTAATAGTTATAAATTTTATTTAATCATATTCATTAAATATTTATTTAAAATAATAGAATTTATATTATATTTTTTTTAATATTAATTAATAATAATGTCATTTTTATTATTATAATTATTTAAACAATAAAAATATATAAATATATATTAAATAAATAAATATTAAACGGGTACGGGTACCCGCGGGTATTAATAAACGGTTATGAGACGGATACAGGTACCATAATAAAATTTTTAAACGGGACGAATATGGATACGAGTAGTTGATTTTTAATAGAATACGGGTACGGGTACCCCAAAATAAACGGGTACCCTACCCGTTGTCATCCCTAACAACTACCCACTATACATTAAAATATTATTTCTCTCTCCTTATTATACATTAGTAAATTATTATACTCATTAATCCACGTATAAAAAGTCAATGGATACATTTCAAGGAGACGGAGGGAGTATATATTATTGTACTGATAATACAATTAATTTAGATTATTAATTTGCTACACACACAATTATATATATATATATATATATATATATATATATATATATATATATATATATATATATATATATATATATGAAAAGTGTGTGTATGAGATGTAGGTAGGGTAGTCGAGAGCAGAAAGGGAAGGCCCACACGTTGTCCAGAAGATGCAATTATATCTGACATCCACTTTGGAAGATTAGAATCTATCGCAATTTCATTAACACTAGCATTAAGCTAATTCATCATATTCATATACTATAATATAATGGAGGAGGAAGTTCCCCCCATTTTTGATCTTCCCTTTTCTCCTTCCCATCTCTACATGGACGACCAACTCTTGAGCTTCTTCGCAGCCCAAATGCCGCCGCCCCCACACGGTGGCGCTGCCTTAGGGTCCAACCATAAGCTGCAGGTACTTCTTCTCAACTCTTTCTTAATTTAATTTGCTCATCTTCTCTCATTTATTAATTGCCTCTTATTTCTTACTACTTGCTAATTTATTCATATTTCTTAAATTTAATTATTGATTTATGATTTGTAGGTAGCAGGGGTAGATCCCAAGAGTGTGGTTAATGGTAATGATGAAGATTGCAGTGGTAATAACAAGGAGGGAGGTGGCCATTCATGGTACATATCATCATGATCATTTTTTCTCATATCAAATTTTCACCTCCTTTTTTTTTTTGCTTTCTGTATATTTCAAAGATTTTGGACAATCATGATGATGACAACAAATATATAATTAAACCCTAAATTTGTGCTTAACTCTCACTTTAATTACAAGACTAGCTCGAGTGATGCACATCTATTCATATATCTCATTATGTAAAAAAAGTCAATATTATTTTGGCTAGCTAGCTAGGTAGCTAGGTTATGTACAATATGGTTGATCATGAATCAAATAGGAAGACCAATAGATGCATGCTAGATCATGTACAAGTATATTGTGCTTGATCTCCTGTGTCACTTTTATAAATCATTTTCTATGCCACTGGTTGTACGATTCACATAGGATCAAGAGGAAATCTAACCATTTGATATGTGATATATATGGAGTATATTTTAAGTGGTGTTGTGTAGTGATTAATAAAATATTATTTGCAGATGGATGTAATCCAAGTAGAGGAAGGAGAATTGTATGTAAGAAAAGTTTGCAATTAATTAAAAATGATGCTTAAATTTCTTGTGTAATTTCATGCCCATACTTGATAGTGTGCTGATCCAAGTTGTGTGACATATGTGTGATCATATGTTATAAGGGGTTATGCTAGCTAGTGCTGCTTCCACTATACATATGATCTCTCAGAGATCTGCTACACTGAATATATATCCCACTCTATCTATATCTATCTGTACCACTACAATCATTCCATGTCTCATGATCATACATGCAATTAGGTTAAAGATATTACAAATTAATTAAGATTATGATTAAATATTAATTGTAGTGATGATGGATAATGTGGATGTAGTTGTTTGAAGAGCAAGGTAGTTAAGGTGAGGAGGAAGATGAGAGAGCCAAGATTTTGTTTCCAAACAAGGAGTGATGTGGATGTACTTGATGATGGTTACAAATGGAGGAAATATGGTCAGAAAATTGTCAAGAATAGCCTTCATCCAAGGTACCTACTAATTAATTAATTCATTCCATTTTGTGGTTTAAGTGAGTATTCTTAGCCAGGGTTTAATTTTGAAATTGCAGAAGTTATTACAGATGCACCAACACCAACTGTAGAGTGAAGAAAAGGGTAGAGAGACAGTCCCAAGATTGCAGAATGGTCATTACAACCTACGAAGGTCGACACAACCACTCTCCTCATGATTCCGGCTACCTTCACTCCGACGACTCCCTTCTCACCACTTTTTAATGGACTACCCTTTTTTATTACACAATACTCTCCTATTCCTACAAATACAACTTATAATGTATATGTGTATATGCATATTCCTTATCTTTTGATTTACCTCTGCATATATCTAGAATTTTTATCTTTAATTTTGCTTCACTGCATTCTAAAACGGTATTTTAAAATTGTATATGGAGTATTTTATTTTACTTGGAGTAATTGCATGTAGCAGGCTTGGGAAAAAGTAGATCACAATTATGATAGTTCAATTATAATGCGTGTATATACATGAAAATTAAGTTGAGTAATTATTTAAGTATAATTAAAATGTATGAGAGAGATAAACTAAATAAATGGAATAATAAAAAATATTATTATTATATCGGATAGGAATGAGATGCAAGTGAAAAAAAGTTGAAGATTTATTCAAAATCACTGATTCTAGATCATCAATTCAATTATTGGAGATACATGCATTCATTTTTTAAAATAAAAGTCTATCACCCAATGGATAATAGTAACTCGTTGTTTGGCCCACTGGATGCTGATCTGGCATTTGGACCATGTTGGTGACTGGTGCTGAGCTGGCAGGCAAGGAGTGCTGACCTGGCAAATGCTGACGTGGGAGATACTCATTCGACTCATACCTATAAATTTGGGAATTGGAATAAAACAAACTTACATAAGTTTTTATACTGCAAAAAGTAATCTAATTTACTTATTTATTGCTGTGGCCTGTTGGGAATGTTGAATCGTCTTTACTATCGAGTTTAAACGGATTATATTAGTGGGAGTAGTTAATTTAATCCGAGCTTCAAACTCTATAATTTTCATTACTAATATCCTGTGATACACCATTATCTATGGAGTACATATAAATAATTCTGCATTACTCTCCACCACTTTCTTAATTTCAAAATCGAATACTGAAATTCTAAAAGGATTGAAACAAAAATTAAACAAATTCTTTGATAAAATTGAGAATGGCAGTAGCCCTCCTGTTATCAATTAAGTCAATATTATGGAATCCGACGTCGTCGAACCGCGCTTCCACCTGCACCCCCCTCTCCACCAGCAACTGAACAAACTCCTGCTGCCGGTCCACAAGCGGGTCCCCACCGAATCCGATCACCAAGCATTTCCCCAAGTTTCGAACCTTATCCTTCACCGCCGGATCCGCCATAGGATTGCAGAACCGGTGGTCCCGGTCCGTCCCCACCGGCAGCGCCAGATCCCATAGCAGATCGTGAACCGGCAGCGGGAAGTACGGATCCGTCGCCAGCTTCAGCTCGCTCTTCGTCCGCTTTTTTCCTCCGAAGAACGGCTGGTTCATTATAGTTCCGGCGATCTTCAGAGGCTGCGGCTTCATCTCCGGCAGCTTCAGTGCCGTGTTGTACACGATGTTCGCGCCGCAGCTCACGCCGTACAGGTAGCACCTGTCCATTCAATTCAATTTTAGGTAATTAAATTTTGCAATTAGATCGTTTAGGGTTAGGGATGCGTTACCTGTTGAGATCGCCGTAATCTCTGATCCACTGGTCGCCGTTGCGATCGGAGGCCTGATTCTTAACCCAGACGATGGCGTCCATGGCGTCATCGTACTGCGCGGGGAGGCGGTGCTCCGGAGCGAGTCGGAACTCGACGGCGACGAGAATGGAGGGGACCTGGGCGGAGATCCGGTTGTTGCTCTCGTGGATGATGGATTCGGCAACGCTCATCTGAATCCATCCCCCGGGGTGGAAGTAGAGAATAATGGGGAGGCGGGTGGCGGAGGTGGGGAGTTTGGAAGGGCGGTAGATGCGCATCCACGTCTTCTTATCGGCGTCGAGGGTGACGTCTTTGCTGAGCACCGCCTGGGTGGAATCGCTGTTGGCGGCGGAGGTGGGGAGCTTCACATACCGGGTGAGTGAACCATTTTCATTCAGAGAGATGTTTAGATGATCGTACGGATCGAATTTTGACATTCTTTTTTCTTTTCTTTTCTTTTCTTTTTATTTATTTATTATATTATTTTCGCAGCAACCGAATCCAACTATGAATACTGCTATTTAAATCCATACGAGGAATTTTCTCTTTAGCGTAGAATTCTCAAGATTAAGCCTGTTTTTTTTTAATTTATTTGGGAAAATTAAAGGGTTGTCCTTAAATTCCGTTGTTTAACTACAAGTTATATGATATCACCTTTTACTTATTTTCCAATTACCATTTGAATGGTTTTCCAAATGAGATCACTTATTCCACTTCCACGTTTCATCTACTATTATGTATATTAAAATCTTATCGGATGTTATAATTAATGGTCAAAATTTAATACTTGCCCCAATAATTTAATGGTAAATTGTAGGGTAAATACCAATAAAATATAGAAAATGAAACAGGGAATTCAAATTGATTGATTTTCTATGTATAGGAATAAAAAGATATACAATAGATTATTATAGGGTTAAATTTGCAGTATATTAAAATATCTGAGCAACATAATTGAACTGCCTTGAATTGATTTTTCAATAATGGCATATAATAAACTTATGAATTATGAAAATGTCAGTATCATTAAAAAATAAGGCAGTGATAATTAATGGGAACACTAAAAACTATAGTCCTAATAATCAAATGTTTTAAGAAAAGTCATCTAGTCTAGTTGACAAAGCCAAATCTAAAAAAGAAAAAAAATGTTTTTGTATGAAAAGTTAAATTGATATTTAAACATGATTGCATCATTTATTTTGATTAATAATTGAATTAATGTTGATTAAATTATTATTATTATTTATTTAGTTTGCAGTATGAAGTAGACTGAATAATTAATGGAGTAATATATAGTCAGTTGGTGTGAGTTGTGACACGTTTTGGCCGTCGACAAGGACCGTGGCTTGTCAACGATATTCTTAAATATTTGCTCCAATTAACTCTAAACAAACAAGTTTAATTTTAACTATTCTTTTCTATTTTCATCCATCTAAGCTTCAACCATAATGTATTTAAAAAAAAAAAAAAATTCATTATATGTTCATTCTCAATTTCGATCAGATTTTGCAAGAACTAATTAGCCTGATATCTCACTGAAATTTAATTCAATTCTTGATCTTATAAAGTAGGGAAAAAAAGAAGAAGAAAAAAAAAGCAGTCCATCGAATTAAATAGCATTAGTACTTACTACTTAGTATAAAACTGCAAATCATCTTTTAAAGAAGGTTTTGTAAGAAAATTCTTCAGTTGACTTGTGACTGATTCAAACATTTTCCCTTAATCACTGATTCAACCATTCTCCTTTTATTTTATTCGTTTTTTACATTCTCAACAGTAATATTTATGCACATTAACAAAATCATATTACATGAAGAATAATCATACATAGTACATTCTAAAGTAGAAAAACAATTCATTTCTCAACCACTGAGCTAATTCGGACGATTTCTACATTGTAATCTCTAACCACAATGGTTAACAATGGCATCAAACAGGGCATCACAATCGACATCACAACAAACAACACAGAGATAACCCCCGGAGGCCAAATTGCCACCATGCAAGTATCATAGGTAGCTGTGAGTGCAATGAGTGCTACTCTAAGTTCGAACTACATGGGAAGTCCACGAGTGAGGAAATTCACCATGTGTATAGACATGAAGAAGCCCAAGGAGTTGAAAGCCAGGAACAGACCGTACGATACCGGGTTGTGGGTGTACATCACCGACTGTCCTGCCGTGTGGGGTTTGCCTTGGGAGCTGCTGTTTCTAGAAGCATCCGACCACTGATCATCCTGCCATACGCCGCCAGGGGGGCTGAGAACCGCCTGATATGTGGCTGTCACGATGAGGACAGTTATCACGAGCAGGGTGTTTCTTGCTTTACTTGGTGACTCCATGATTTTGTTGTACTTGAAGTAGTCCTGTAGTTTCTGTGAGGGTGATTTGGGACGATGCATTGTTTGTCCATGCTCAGACGCGTTGTCTGGAGGATCTTGAGTGGTGATGGCTATAATATGGGGAGATTCTGCTCCTTTTGTAGCTCCAGCGAGAGAGAGCATTTCGTCCTTCTGATGTCAAGACATCAAGTGGGGTGAGGCCATTTTTGTTCAAGGAATTCACCTCCAGAGTGTCCTTGTAATCCAACAATAAACCAACAACCTGATCACCATTTTCTTTCTCATATCAAGAATTTGTTGATAAGAACACCATTAAAATACTAATACTAATACTGACCTCATATTGCTTTCTGGCAGATGCTAGGTGCAGGATGGTGTTTCCCTGCTGATCCCTATCGTTCAAAATGCACACTTTATTGAGCGAGACGATGTACTCACACAGGACCTCGAAGGATTCGAATTGGTTGTTCTTGACAGCCAGATGAAAGCAAGTTTCTCCTCTAGCAGTGACTTGTGTGATGGAATCTTCACAAGCTGAAAGCAGCTCTCTGATGACCTCTGTTCTCCCTTTGGAAACAGCATAGTGAAGAGGGATTCTCTTCTCTCTTCCTTTGATCATGCAAAGATGGCTGCCCACTTTCAGCAGCTCTTTCACAATCTCTAAATCCCCTCTGCCCGAAGCAATGTGTAAAGGGCTCAAACCATCTTGATTCAATTCCTCGGCAAATCCCACGCCCACATCCAACATCACTTTCACAAAGTTAACATGGCCCCCCAAGCAAGCCATGTGTAATGGAGTCTCTCCATTCGCTAAAGCAATGGAAGACAACACGAAAGGATACTCGTTGATCAGATGATGCAGTTTGCCTACATCTCCTTTCTTGGCAGCCTCAATCAGCTGTCTCTCCATACTTGGTCAGACTTTTAGTGATCAAAATGTCATGAATCCTCTGGTGCATTAATAAAAGATACAATTCAAGTGTAGAGAGGGGGTATATATAAATTTGAGTAGTTACAAGTTAGTTCATAAGGATCAGGTCAAACAAATATAGTTATTGTGATTGATAGGATAAGCAACAGACTGGTCAAGTCAATGGATGTGCCTATTGCAATGACTGCTATCCTGAGCTCGAACTGAAGAGGAAGCCCAATGGTGGTGCAGAGGAGAAGCATCATCTGTAGAGACAAGAAGAGTCGGAGCGAGTTGAAGAACAGGAACGCACAATAAAACCCTGGAGTGTGAGAGGCCATGACTGCCTTGCCAGCTCTATGCCCTGGATGGCCTGGTAGTGGTAGGTGTGTTGGAGTGACTAATGTTGTTGTAGCACCAGCTAGAACCAACATTTCTCCGATCTCACCATCACCACCACCTTCTGATATCAATGCATCAAGTGGGGTTCAGAGAGTTCACCTCTAGTCTGCCCTTGAAACCAAGATTCTTGTCCACCAACACCCTGATCACAATATTTACAGAAGAACAGATATAAATCAATCTGATTACAAATATTGATTTAATTATGATGATGATCACCTGATACAGCTTTGTGGAAGCACAAAGATGCAAGATGGTATTTCCTTAAGCATTCTTGTGATTCAAGATCTCCTCTGCATCAGTTGAAACAACATGCTGGCACAAGAGCTTCAAATCCCTGCACTGCTTGTTCTTCACAGCAACATGAAAACAGGTTTCTCCTCTAGCAGTGAGCCGAGTGACCGAATCGTATGAAGCTGAGAGCAACACTTGGATCACCTCAACTGCAGAGTGAAGGGGAATCATGTCATCATATCCTTGGAGCAAGCAGAGATGGGGTCCCACTTTGAGTAGCTCCTCCACTATCCCTACGTCCCCCCTGGCAGAAGCAATGTGCAGAGGGGTTAAACCTTTGTGGTTCAATTCAGATTCAAAACCTGCTTGACAAAATCAAAGTGACCACTTATGCAAGCCATGTGTAATGGAGTGTCACCAGAGCCTAAAGATAGAGATTTGAGGAGGAGGGGGTAGTCTTTGGTGAGGGAATGAAGAGTTTCCACATCACCTCTGTTAGCAGCAGCCTCAATCAGCTTCCTCTCCATAATGATTAATGCATATCACTTCATACCATCTTCTTATTGCCTTCTTTTTATTGCTTGCCTGCTAATTGAGTCAGTCAACCCTACCCTACAATGTCCATGAAATTACATGTTAATTTCCTTGTAATTTCTTTCATGTCCTCATTTCACTACTTGGGAATCTTGAAATATCACTCATTTTCATCATCCAATGTTTTTGTCCTAAACTCAACTATTTCAAGACTATATTGTGGAAGAGCCAATCAAGTCAATCTTCTTGAGTATACGAATCTGTTTGGCCGTGTGGTTTTACCATTTTCCCCACTTTTTCTCTACCCTTATAAATAACCAAAATTCCTAAAATTAAATAAAATAAATGAAGAAGAAGATTTATGACTCGATATTAATTGAAATTGGTTCAAGTCGCAACACTTTATTGTACGTAAAAGAAAATATTAAAAACTAATTTTCATATTTATAATATTGAACGTAAAAAAATTAAGGGCAGGGAGAAAGAGTTGTTGAAAGAAATGAGAAATAAATTTGATATTAAAATGGGGGAGGAAATAGAAAGGGGTAGATTGTAGATAGAAGAGTTTAGAGAGAGAAGAAAAAAAAGAAGAAAAAAAAAAAAAAAACACGAAGGGCACGGCCACGCGGCGACGCCTCTGGTTTTGCGCACGTTAAGACCCTCCCATCCCACCTCCACACCCAAGCGCACGTTAGCTTCCCCTCCCTAAGCGGTGGCCTCTCATCTTTCTAGATTCTCCAAGTCAGCCCGCCTGCCGCCCCTTTAACAATTCTACCCCACCGCACTCCTCTCTCATTCATTATGCCACAACAACCCACGCTCCTCCACTACTCAGATCTGCAATTCCATGGCCACCATCCTCTCCCCCTCCTCCCCATCCGCCCACGACGACGACCACATCCCCACCGCTACCCTCGCCCTCCCCTCCGCCTCACGCCGTCTCCCTCCGCCCTGCTGGTCCCCTGAGGAGACCGTCGCCCTCATCGACGCCTACAAGAACAAGTGGTACTCCCTCCGCCGCGGTAATCTCCGCGCCAACCACTGGCAGGAGGTCGCCGACGATGTCGCCGCCAGATGCCCCACCAGCCCCTCCAAGACCGCCGTCCAGTGCCGCCACAAGATGGAGAAGCTTCGGAAGAGGTATCGCGCCGAGATCCAGCGCGCCGCCGCACACGGCGGTGTTCGCCGATTCACCTCCTCCTGGGTCCACTTCCAGAACATGCACTCCATGGAGAAAGGCCCCAATCCGTCGCCGCCCTCCTCCGAAGACGACGATGACGATGCCGATTTCAACAACAGCGTCAAGCGCGTCAACGACCTGTATCCCTACAACCAGAAGAACATATACGGCGGTCAACAATTGCCGGAGAACAATGGGATCCGGATCAAGATCCCGGGTCGGGCGGCCACTGCGACTCCGGTTTATTCAAAATTCGAGGAGCCAAACCCTAATAACCCTAACCCTAGATTCGCGAATGCAGCAGGGGCGGGGTTGAATTCGAATGGAGGTCCATCGAAGAGGGAGAGAAGCAGAAGGGATGATGGATTGAGTGATCTGGTGGCAGCAATACACGCGCTGGGAGATGGGTTCTTGAGAATGGAGAAGGTGAAGATGGATATGGTTCAGCAGGTGGAGGAGATGAGAATGGAGATGGAGTTGAAGAGAACAGAGATGATACTGGAATCGGAGCAGAGGATTGTGGATGCATTTGGGCAGGCAATATCGGAGAGAAGTATGAAACGGGCGAAACGAAATCCGAACCACTGACTCTACTCTAATCTATCTATCTGCATTAGCATTAATGGTGTATGTAATTTGGAATTGGTTTCTTCCTACACATCATCTCATCTGCTTCTTAACTATAGCTGTAGCCAATCTGGGTTAGTACTTTGCATTATTATTTTGGAAAGCTATCATCTCATGGAATACGTACATCAGACTTCTCCTTTCTTTAATTCAAACCATCTTTGCTTGTGCATCATATACTGTCCAATTACTTGTTTATTTAGGAACAATGAATCAGATTTTCTAGTATACTACAACTGATCATCAATGCCCAATTATTTCACACTCGTAAATGGCTTTTTTAGTTTTCTTACATTTGAATTTGAATGTATCCACAGTAATAATTGAAATGGAGTAATATAAATCTTAGTAAGAATGTATTTTAAATTAATTAACAATACAAATGGCAAATTCAAAATGTAACAAAAGGAATGAGATGTGGTATATCTTGTTTTACCATGGTTCTTAAGCATTTGATTGAGGATCTAGAACTCATAGATGAGCACAAGGAAGAGCATTGGTCGGTTCATCCATTTTGATGAGGATTTAAACACCACCACATATTCATGTCAAAGCGATTTTTATACATAAAGCCAAATTGAAATTGAAATATGATATGAGAACAAAAAACCATTTTGTACAAGAGCGAGAGAAAGCAGATACTCGAGAAATGTGTTATGTTATCATGCACTGTCAAACCAGCATAATAAAAATCATACGTCACGCATTGTGCACCATACCACCTCTCCATACAAACACAGATATTGCAATAAACTCTAGTTTTTCTCTCTAAACTTCTGAGGTTTGAAACAACCGTTCCACGTCTGTGATGGTGGTCCGAGCATCATCAATTTCTGCACCTTCCTTTTGCCCAGACTCCTCCAGTTCAGCCTGCAGCAATTGGATTGCAAATTAGATTTTATATGGTGTTGTATTCAATTACTCCATTTAAAATATATAGTGGATCAGACATCTCATCCAAAAAGTTCTCCAACATAATAGTGTGGTGGATTTTGAATTCATTACTTAACTCCATAATTCACAACCACCATTTACTTTGCTACCAAGGATTTCAAATCCTTCCTATAATCTTTTCATCTGAACACAGGCTAAGCAACTTTAAGAATAAATCAGAGTCTCAGATTTTCAGCATACTAGAGACTAAAGGGTACAGGAGGATACAATCTAGTATGCTTACATTTCATTGACAAAGTTTGATGAACTAACTTTTCTTCATAAACTTATCTGGAAACAATATTCTCCCGCTTGGTATGAAGGAATCTGGAATGCATATTTGCTTATCTGCCACTAATAATTTGCATTGCCAAATTCCCTTCCACATATAGTACCCAGGAGAAATAACAGAGACACTCTCAGTCAACCCAATCAGAAATAACTTTTCCAAACACCGAAGACATTAACAAGAGAATAAATGTAAACTTCAACTGAGTGGTTTTGACATGGAGTGCATATTATAATTGAATCTCCCTTGATAAGGCCAAATAATGGGAACCTTTACAATAGCATCATAGAGTGTTCGAAACTACTGTAAAAAAGGTATTTAAAGAAAAACTAAATCTCATGTTCCTGCAAGTTTTCAATCTTGTGACAGGTAAAAGACTTATCAGCAGTGAAGATTATAAATATTTAACAGGATTACAGAAGAAGTTAACATAATCACTCACCAAAGTGCCTTTAAGATCAGCTAGAGCAGCCTCTAAGCGCTTGCGGCAGTCAGGAACCATCATTCTAGATTCAGCCAGAACATTTTCCTGTGTAAAATATTTCAAAATGTATGTTTAACCAAACAAGGGAAGACTCTATGCAAAAAAATTATTCTAGGACACAAAACCATAATTTGGAAGCAAAAGAACTATACTGCAATATTATTTGAACAGAGTTGACCTAACACAGGGCAGAAGTCATAGCTCTACTCTTATAAATGAATTCCCCTCAAACCTCTAACCTCAGCACACATTCCTTCACTGAACTATAACAACATAATCTCTATATATTTATTATTTAATAACAATTAATTGCATAAATCATCATACATTGCATCCTAGAACCATATGAGTGAGGCTCTTGTGCCCCAGGGGACACTGTGCCCTTTGCAATTTAAACCCCTAGCAGTACATAAGGTTAAATAGAATATGGAGGGGGAGGGTTGTGTTCCCATGGGGCAGGGTGTGTCCCCGGGGGGCACACAAGTTTTTGCCGAACCATATAATGAGAAATGAACCACTTTACTAGTCTATTTGTCAATTAAACATGAATTTCTTCACGACAGATCTTGTAAGTCACTTGATCAATATGCTAGTTCCTTTTACTTTTGGTTCTTTCCTCACACCATAAGACCCTCACACTAGTGCTTCATAACAAACTAGCACCAGTTTCATACTATCTGATTCAAATAAAAAATTAGAAATCAACACAAGAAACACACAAGGAATAATAGCAACTCAAACTAAATATAATGATCCAATATTTGCCATTCTGCCATGATCCAAAATTAAATTCTCAATCGGCACAATTGAAGAATTCTTCGACCAGCATTACATTGGCACACATATGTAGGCAAGTGATAAGCATTTACCCTAATGGGCGAACGCGAGTAAAATAGGGGAAATGTACCTGCTGCTTGAGGTCGTAGGGATCAGCCCACTGGACTTCATATCGGCGGTTTTAGCAGCCTCTCTTTCAACCTCTTTCTCGTAGGAGTGGAGCTCCTTCACTATTCTCTTGCAAGTTGATGTTTTGATCTTCAAGTTCCTCAAAGTCGCCATTCTCCTGACCTTAGCTTCGTCCTGTCGATTCACTGATTCGGAATCAGAATTCCTTGCTCGGATTCAACACATTAATCCAACGAGAGAGAGAGAATTTACGTAGTGCGTAAGATCTAAGCTTTGATTAGCAGAAACACACTGAACTGTTACTCGTGAGATTTCTTTTCAGAAGAAATAGGAAAAGACGGTGATCTATTTTATGTGATTTTAATTATCCTAAAATGATTCATTGCTGCACTCTACTATTATTTTATTTTTAAAATTTAATTTTTATTCTGAGTGGGTCTCGAATCATACTTTAATCAATCAAACATGAATAACATCTCGAGACTTTATCAAATTTAATTTAATAATTACAATTGGATGTTAGTATAAATATTCTTAACCTATTAAGAGTGTGTACAATTTAGTATACACAAGACAAAGTTCACATAGTGACCGATGTTGAGGAGATTTTAATTAAGGCCCCAAGGCAACGTTATAAATATAATTTTAAGACTTTGGATCGATCAACAGATAGAGTATTATTCTTTGTTGAATAATAATAATACTCCCTCCGTCCCAATTTATATTTCATAATGTATTATTTTTAGGTAATAAATTAATTAAAAAGTATGTTATGTGTGTGATAATTGAGATTAGTATATTTGTAATTAAGATGTATTTTTAGGGTTAAGGATTGATATGATGTTTACTTTTCAGGGTAGTGAAGTTTAATATAAAATGGAAGATGTAAAATTTAACTTAGGATGGAGGAAGTAATTTGTAATGTAGAGAAATAACATTTCAAATTTTTTATGTAATATTTTTTGCAACAACATTAATGAATGACAGGTAGAAAAGTTAGGGAAATTGTACCCTTAAAAAAAAAAAGACTTCATACGTTTCGTTCATATAATAAATAAATGAAAAAAAAGATGATATGCTAAAATAAGTTGGTGTGGAAAAAGAATACTTTTTATTAACTAGAAATTAATAGTCTATCAATTAAACCATATACTGTATAAAAGAGTATGAAGAGCGTAAAAGAATGAGAGTATTTTTGTGTACAACTCAAGTTTAACAAATTCAATTCAACAAATAAAAATGAAAAAAATAAGTAATCATATTTATTTATGCTAAGAATTTTCACATGCCACATGTTATTGGCAACATCTCTTGATTTCCAATCTCTTAAAACGGCTTTAAGATCCACGACTTTAGCTCGAATGGTTCGACAACAATTAGCATGTATAGTCGCTACTGATCCCACATCTTTACTGTCGTTGCAAAAGCCACTGAAATATCTCGTGCCAAGAAACATTGTGCTCACGTTAAAACGCTTCAGCATACCTTTACTTATGAGGTAGGCCAACACGTCCTGCTCCTTCGTCCCCGGTGAGCTCTTCCGCGAGTCGAACCACTTCTGGAACAACGACGTC
This sequence comes from Pogostemon cablin, assembly GCA_023678885.1. NCBI lineage: Eukaryota > Viridiplantae > Streptophyta > Magnoliopsida > Lamiales > Lamiaceae > Pogostemon > Pogostemon cablin. The sequence continues at coordinate 30,895,194 of CM042952.1, read as the reverse complement.
GTTCTGTTGTTCGATCGGACGTAGTAAAACCCCGTATTGATTTGATTCTTGTCGGAGAAGGGGTTGCCGTTGAATTTGTCAGTGCTTATTTGTAGGTCGAATGTTTTGTTGTCTAGTATTAGTCCTCTACTTGTGAATGGGTTCCTCACCCACAATACATCAATATCCTGCAAAAATTATTCTAACTCTGAATTAAGTTAAACACGAGAAGAATTCATGAAACGATTAACTGATACTCCGAATTATTAACAAGTTATAATTGTAAAGTGGATTATTTTATGAAATTATAACGTAACAATTTTAGTGAAAAATTATACTCCATATCTTATATGTACGTAACAGGAGAACCAACTGATCTATTAAGAAGTTATAATTATTTTAAAAATACGTTTTTAACGATGTCATATTCTTAATTATTGGGTATGTATATAATAGGACATTATTAATCATGAGTTTTTCAATTCAAAAATCTGAAAAATGGTAAATTATTAATTCCGATTTAAACTTTTTTTCTATCAATTAGAAACGTGAAATATGTAAAATTTTGGACCTAAAAATACTTAAAAGTAGAGTATTTATAAGAAAAAATATAATTACAACTCCCATTAAAGTTTACATATATATGTTTAAATTTTTTTTAAAAAATAAAAATAGCATTTCAGCAATTTTATATAATTATCATAAAATTATTTTAAATAATTATATAAATTTAGACTGATAATTTTAAATATTTTAGACATAGAAAAAATAATTTAGTGACTAATAGTTTATCAATTTATGAATTCTTGTACCACTAGAGCACGCAATGTGACATTCACTGATTCAAGTCCAAATGAGATAAATTTGTGAAAAAATAAAACGTCAAAATATGGTTGTTAAAATAATATAATCCCATTGAGATGGAGTATGGTTTAAAAAATTAATTAAAATAATAGTCCATTAGAATTTTCCTAAAAAGAAATACACAAAGGTGGTACCGTGAATATGAAGTTAAATCCTCTGTTGAGAACGCCCAACAGAAACCTTGTCCGCCTCCACATCATCTCTATAAACTCCCCCGACATGAACACCTTCTCTCCGGCGAACCGATCGCCGCCGTCCAGTCTGTAACAGTTCAGCCGCCGGAACTCGCACCGTTCGTGACCACCAGATAGTCAACCAGCGTCCTCGTTTCGACCCCCACCCAAAAACCCTCCAGAAAATATCGAACATGGATGGATACTCTTTTTCGTGTGCTTCAACGTAAGCTTCGTTGATGAAAGCGATGATCACTGTCTTGTCATTTGCCATGGAAGCCTTCTCTAGAACTTTTTGGAGCTCATCCTTTTCTAAAACTGCGGACTGCCAAAAAAAATATAAAAAAATGAAATGAATAAATAATCAATTTAAATCATGCTTTAGAAAGAATTAATTAAGATTAAGGGGTTGAGGAGTTCATAAATTACTGAGTTAGAATTAAAGATGGTGGAGTGAAATCTGTCTGTAGGATACAAGAATTTGTTGGTTAAGAGTTGCCAGAAAGAAAAAATTAAGATGATTGCTAGGATTGAAGAGAGGATGGCTATTTTCCTGATGGGATTTTTACTACTCTCCATTTTTTATTTAAGTTTAAGTGATTTTTTTGAGTTTTGATGATTCATGGTGGGGGTGGGGGTGGGGTGAGGGGGAGAATTACTGTTAAGGATGTAGGCAATTGTGAAAAGAGAGAGGTAGAGTTTGGCAAGTCATGCAATTTGTTTGGCATCCCCTATCACTATAGAGATTATATTATATATATAATGGGGTGTTTGGTTCATGAGTTAATAATATTTTATGAGTATTAAAAATTTATTTATTTTAAATAAGAAAGTTTACACATTAATCAGTTTAATTGTACATAAACGGATTTAATTTCTTTCTAGCCTGTTAATTAAAACTATGTAAGAACTCAGTATATATATTACATCTTAAAGAGGATGTGAGTCACAAAATCTCATGAAACTTATAAAATATTAAGATAATTCTCATATTTATGACATTTATAAGTTTTATTTATTTAACAATTAATTTTTCTTACATTGTTATAAATAATGATCTCCATTATACAACAATGGAATAAAATTTTGTTATGTAAAAACGAGATAGAAGTTAAATTATAATATAATTAAAGTACACCAACCAAACACAATTTATTATTCATATTTTCATAATCGGGAATTCATTAATATGTGTATAAATGTGGCAATTCAATAAAGTCAAAAAATATTTGCTCTGACTATTGTTTCTGTATTCTCTATTCGGATTTTGTATAATTCAGGTAATCTCCTCCTCGATCAATAATTAATCACTTTATATGTTGTATACTATATATCAGTCTTTTTTTTACTTTAATTACCTTTTATTTTTATTATTACTATAATAGGTTACTAGATATTACTTTAATTTTCTTCATTTTAATGTTTTTCCTCCTTTCACTTTCCCTTTGATTTTGCCCATCTTTGTTCAGTAAAAATCAGAAATCAACCCCAAAATTAAACAAAGAAAAAGGGGGAAAATATATAGATAAAGTTATATCAAACAAAATGCATGTAAATAAAATTTATGACTTTGTTTCATACAAATTAATATACATATCGTTCTGGCAAATCACGAATCTGAACAAGCTACATGTTAAGACACAGACCACATAATTAAGTACTTGTACTGTTAGTTCTTGAATCATAACATGATCCATAATTATTTCTTTCTCTATGATCTTTAAACTTCTTTCAATCTCTCAAATATGATTTATAAATCCTGACATCTAAGGAGTTTAAAATTAAAAACATCTTATACATATCTATTTTATTTTAAATAATTCCAAAAAACTTAAAATTTCTAAAATAATCATAACTTTTAAATTCTCACCTAAATAGTCTTCTTTTACTTAAAAATATGCAACTTTTATGGCAAAAACTCTTGTATTCATATGGGGACACGGTGTGTCCCGGGGCACGAGAGCATCACTCACTTTTTATAATTTCATTGAATGTGACTGAGTTAATGCTTTTATAAGGTTATATAGGACGAAATTGGTATAAAAAAAAGTTTTATTTTGATATAAAATTGAAACAAAACTCAAAACTTTGAGACGAAAATAAATATCCTAACCGACTACGACGGATTGCGACTGTCCCAGCAAAAATGGTCAGTGTAGGAGTCCCTACACCTAGTTGACCCCTAACTCCATGGATACGCTTATTAATTCTTTGTGGGGATCGAAATTAAAATTATGGACTACTAAAAGTCTAAAAACAGCCCTCATAATGGACGACTTATACATTGAGTTAACTAAAATATTCTAATGTTTGTGAATTAAAATATAATTATAATATACATCATACATGCTTCCATACTTAACATGGAGCAGATCGTCTATGGCGGACCATTTCATGCTTTCTTATTTAGTTATTATTTTTTATTTGAAGATTATCATTTTCTATTAAAAATATAAATTGTTCAGAAATAGTTTATAACATAATTTTTTATTAATTAAATTAAATATTACTTTCCATTAATTATTACTTTTAATACGTCTCCGTGCGGTTCGGATCTCCTGTTACATTTTGGTGTTATATCTCCTGTTACAAATAGTTGAATTATTGACACGTGGAATAAACTATTTTATACTCTAACAATCAACCCTAAGGGGAAAGGTTGAGATTTTCCTCTCCGCATACGTGTCATTCATCTAACGCGTGTAATAAGAGATGTAACTCCAAAATATAACAGGACATCTAAGATCGTCTCCATGAGTGTCACAAGCATTTACCATTTAACATTGGTATTTTTGTACAGTCTTCTCTTGCGATGTACAAACAAAGTCAAAGTGCATTAATGAAGAAAATATTACATCTCTTTCTGATTAAAGTTATGTGTCCGAATGTGTATATAGTTATTTTAGTTTCGATTCTCAATTTTTTTTTTCAAAATTAATTTGGATTATTCAATTTTATTTTTTTTTATTTTTTTTCCTAAATTTTTAATTGATCTCGTCGGAATTTTCAATTATGATTCATTATGTTTTCTGAATTTTCTAAATTACAAGGGTTGAGTCAAAATATATAAGAAATTAATTTCTTTAATCAAGTGATGAGATTTAAAAAAAAAAAATCTAAAATGACCAAAATTAGACTTAAAAAAAAAAAAAAAAAACACCTAACATTTAACGCAATCCATTTAATATGTAACTGAATGAGCCAAAAATGCATGTTTTGATGTACCTCTAAGTACTTCTGTAGTACTTTAAATGCAATTTTCCTCTAAAATTTATGTAATTAACCATTTTCTTAAATTTTATCGTTATTTGCGTATGTAGAGTCTTTTATTTATCATCGAAGATTTTCCAACAAGCGCCCCAGTAATCTATTGGACTTAATTCACTGATTATTTATTTCAGTGAAGATTATCTTTAATGAACGTTTATTATTCCAAAGTCCAACTAAAATCAAACACGATACTTACATTTGACCATAAAAGTCTCCTTAGATGATTATTATACACCAATTTTTATTTTCTTCCATTCCATTAAATAATAAATAATAATTTGATAAAAGCACTCGATAAATACACATTTTAATTTTAAATTTTTTGAATTAATGTATAACATATTGTATATTATTTATTATTTCTTAAAACACTATATTACTCTTATAAAATCCATAAAGTTGGTATAATTTTATAAATAAAAAAAAAGTCGTAAAAAATCAAGTATTCACATCAGGGGACTGATTATAGGGAGTATTAGATTAGATTTGAACAAAAGTCGTTCAAGTACATCCTATTAGTTTAGTTTTGTTATTGAAGTGCATTTAATTTGTGAGTTAGTTAAATGCGTAGAGTACTAATAAGACTTGTTAGCAATTTAATCTATTTAAGCGTACTTTTAAACTTAGGGTAGAACCTCGTGGTCATTCTTCGATTAACCATAAAATTAACACAAACAATTGTGTAAATCGGATTAACGGTGTAAATTATGTGGTCCCCTTCCAATCATATATACCATATGTATTGTTAGGATGTTCAAATTAAGAGACCACATGGTTTACAAGAGTTTATAACTAACTCTAAAATTAATTCAAAATCCAAACTTTTATGTTAAAATATTATCCAGTAAATTTACAATTATATTTTTAAAATCAATCCTAGAATTATAAGGGTGAAATATGTCTTGGACTTATCAAAAAGAGAGTTTGCGTTAAAGATATTAACTTCATTACCTATTGCATTTCAATCATTGGTAAAAAAAAGAGAGGATTATGTAATAGAAGATACATCAACTTGTATGAAAACCATATGACATAAGGTGGTCTTTTAGAAGGATCATAACAGAATTGAAGAAAGAAAGCGATTGAAAAACACTAAACCAAAACGCATAGAGGGGAAGAAGGAAAAAAAAAACAGAACATTCCCTTGATCTATACTGACATAAACAAGGCAGTCTTCAAAGCCACTTCATCGATCTCGTCACAGAAGGCGACATGATGTGTATCTTCTTTTCTGTTTCTTTAGTTTTGGAGGCCGGAGAACCACCTTTATTGCTGCATCGAATACTGCTTTCACATTCTGCACCCAAAATGAAACAGTTTATGCAGTTCTGTGAAGGCTGAACTTGCTGAGTTGTATTCAATCCACATGTGTGTGAGAAGTAAACAAACACCATGTGACGAACCTGTTGTGTCTTGGCGCTGCACTCGATATAGGCCACTGCACCTATTTGCTTTCTGAGCTCCTCACCCTGAAATAAAAATGTAGAAATGTTACGATGTGAAGGAAGTACTTAGCTTAGTGTGGATTTAGTACATAGTTGAAGATTGATTGATTTTTTTTTAGGTGCTGTAAATGATTCATTATCTTGTATCTGCTGATTCCATTTTCAAGAAGTACATCAAGCAAAGGATGTTTCGAAGTACACCAATTAAATTTTAACTTTTATTGCATTCTTCAAAACTGGGAGAAGACATCAAACAAGATGAGTTAGCTAAAGGTGAAACATCAACACAGTATACCTGTTCAGTGGAAATTGTGCATGCCCCCGGATAGTCCTTCTTGAACTGCTTGTCCTCTCTTAAATCTATAATGCAATCAAGAAGTTGTACTTGAGGAAAAGATAAGAGCAGAAATCAGCAAAGAGATGGGACATCAGAATCGGAATTTGGAGCCATACTCAAGTAGAGACATCATGCTCAGCACATATGTCCTGATCCAACATTTGTAACTAACATGATTTATAGACTTAACATTTGAACTCAAGATACACAGATCATATGCGCAGATAGGATCAGGGGCTACCAGTTGATAGATGCAATCCAAAGATCAACGATTGCTAGGTGCTGATTACTCAGCCTTACTACATAAACATATACACATTTTAGTACTGTCATGAATACTAGCATATGGTATCAAGCAAGTTCAACAGATTAGTAATTTTTCTTTAATTTTGTGCAAGCAGTTATCATATGGAGTGAACTAAATGATTTTCGTATCTTGTATCCCTAAAACTCCATAAATTACTCTCGCTTTGGTCCCGCCAGAAAGACATAATAAGTATAAAAAGAAAGGAACACAATGGGGATTCAAAACGGGAAAAGAGAAAAGTCACACGGGGGAATTGCTTTTAATTGAACATTCAAAAAAATTTGTGGGAACCCAGCCAAAATACAAAAAGGAAAAGGAGAAGACTTTAAGGGAAAGCAAAGTAATATGTTGAGCAACAGGAATTTTTGAATTTTATGCAATCATGGTGGATTAAGAACTCTCACCTAGTTTTGTCCCCACAAGAACAATAGGTATTAAGGGAGCATAATGTCGTAGCTCGGGGACCCACTGCAACAACATAACAAGGAGAAGAAAGGAAAGGAATCCATGAAATATACAATCAAAAAGAGTTAGTAACTACCAGTGATTGTGGTTGAAAGATGAAGGATAAAAGAGATTACTTTCTTTGAAATGTTCTCAAAGCTTGGTCTACTTATGAGAGAGAAAGCAAGCAGGAAAACATCAGCCCCTCTATAACTAAGAGGCCTCAATCTGTTATAATCTTCTTGACCTGCAAATATTGGAGAAATTAAGCCTTTTTCAATCTTACCCAAAAAAAAAAAAAAAGATTATCTCTGCACATGGTTTACTTATGAGTCATGCTTCTTTAAGTAAAAGAGAAGACTTCTTTTCTTTTTAAATACTGAACTTTATAGGAGGACAATGGCTGTCTCATTCAAAATTTTATTCCAATGTAATTGGATCCCATTTGTGCAATTATTACACAATAGACAGCTGTGGGTTGTGGCATCGTTCTTATGGATCTTGCACTGGATGACAAATAAAGCATTTGTTGTTTAGTTTATGCAGATAATAGGTTTCTTATTCAGAACAAAATGTGGCAAGAAAACTCTGTAAAAGAAGCAAATTACTTGTCTTAGACATTTAAGCAAACAGTAGTCGACATATCAACATTTCTTCATAAACCATGAGAATCAAAGATAAAAGACAGAAAAACACACAATCTGGGTAATCAAACATGTATAATTGATCATACCAGCAGTATCCCACAAGCCCAGATTCACAGTTTGGCCATCAACAGTGACGTTGGCGCTGAAGTTATCAAAAACAGTTGGAACATAATCCTGAGCCAAGAACACATTAAGGAAAGACAGAATTCAGAAATCAGAAATAGAAATTCAAAACAAGTAACCCTTCATACTGTTGGAAAAGTGTTGCTGGTGTAGGAGATGAGAAGACACGTCTTCCCAACGGCACCATCCCCAACTGTTACGCATTTGATGAATTTGGTGGCTGTGGCATTTGCAGCAGCAGCAGTAGTGGAATTAGAGCTCATTTTTTCACCATATCAAGATTCAAGAAAATGAAAATGGATGAGAGATGTTTGTTTGTGTGTGTTTATGGGTATTAATGAGTAGATGCCATGAAAGTATACGAGGGAAGAAAAGAGTGGGGGACATGAGGAGGGGCCAGAAAGCCAAAGCTATTGATTTCTTGAAAACTTTTATTCAGCAACAAAGTTGTGAAATTGGAGTCTGCTTTTTTTTCGAGCTGTCACAGAGGGAAATTTCACCGGAATCAACAATTAATGTTCTAAATTCTAATCGCCTAATATGAAAATGAAAGTTTGTCCACCAATTATTAATTCTTTACATCGGCCCATTGATATATTGGGCTTGATAAAAGCCCATACCACTATTGGGCTTGAAAGTTTAATGAGAACCAACAGGGCTCTGAATATGTATAGTAGTAACGAACTGGAAAAATATCAGCAAGAAAGGAGCAAGTATGGCGTCGTCGAAAGCTCAATCAACGTCATATCCAAGTGCTGCTCGAATCTCCGACTCTGAATGCTACCCTGCTTACACCGCCTCCCTTAAATATAATTCCCTGTTACCTTTTCTTTCCCTAATTTGTGTTTTGATAGTTGATTTTATTATAGTTTTTTCCCCAAAATTTTGACAAATCTGCACTTCAAACCCTTGAATTTATTAACTAGGCACTTCACTTCACTTCACTTGAATTTATCTCTATGTTATGTATAAGGATAGAGACTGAGCTACTTTGTACCTAGCAGTATTCAAGATGGATTCTAGGAGGTTCTCTGTATTATGCTGTGATGATATACAGCAAATCTTGGCTAATAAGTCTCATAAATCAGTAGCTTTTAGGACAAATTAACCTTCTTATGATCAGATTTATCATCTACATGGTAATGTTTTACTAATTTTAATAGACTTGGAGCGTCAGCATCTTTTGATCAATCATCCACCTAAAATAGTGATGTCTAGCACGTTACTGCAATTTTTTATTCTGACTTTTCAGTTTGAATCTTAATACACTAGCTTCCAATTATGACATCTGAGTGTGGCAAGACATATTGCCATTTTGTATCCACTTTGATTACAATGTTTTATACTTTGTTTTTCTTTTTCAATGTGGGTTTGAAAATGGCCCCAGTTTCATTACATTGTTCACACCCTTTGGCTTGTTACTCATTGTCATCTTCTTACACGTTGACTTTGGTGATGCCCTTGCCATCTTCACAGTGATGTGGTCTTGCAAGAGGTGATGGAGCCTGGAAGTGGAAGTAGTTCTTGGGGACACAACCACGTTCAAAGCTTTATATGTCTCAATCTTATGAACTAATGATCTCATGTCCAGATTATGAGAAGGACCTTGGTTGCTACTTTGCTACCTTGGCTCTTAAGATTTTGCTAAAAAGATTTGAGAATTGGCTCTTAAGATTTCAACAAGTGAGTATGATGACTGTGGGAGTTAGAAAATGAATGATTCTTTGGAAACCTGGTATTAGACTGTTTGATGCTTTTTTAGAAGGTCAGCTATTGAACTTGGATAGTGTGTCAATTAATGCTTTGGAGCCTCCTTACTTTCCTAAGGGGGATGAGATAATTCTGGGGATAGAACTGCTAGATGGTTAATGGTGTTGACATTCTGGTTACTAATTAGAGGAAGAGTAAGAAACTATGGCAAGACAAGTTTATGGAATCTGGAAATCAGCTTGCTGCATCGCGAAAAATACCCTTTGTTGATAGTGTTTATTATTGGGATCTTTCATAGGTGTAAAATAAAGATAAGAGAGATTCTGTCACGAAAATTTACCAGGAACCGAATTTCTTCTATTCTGAAAAGAATATGTACAACGTCCTTATTGGTTATTTCAGAAAGTGTGCTCACAAATGCTAGTTCTGATGGTTTATGTTATGGTACTTCTTGTAAATTGTTGTGTTTATTCTATGTTATTCTACGTTATAGACAGCGTCTAGCCTGTTACTGATCGAAGAAATGCTTAGTGGGGAATGAATCAGAATCTAGTGTCTTCTTGAAATTGCCTTCTTGGAAACAAATTAAGTGATATAATCCCCTTTAGCTGCTTATGTACTACCGTGCGATGGCATCATGGCAGCATGGTAGGCTATTTGAATTGGAATTTCTTTTTAGTTCCCTTTTGTTTTCTTCTGTGATTGGAACTTAGTATTAAGATTTAAGACTAGCAAAGGTTGCTATTTATTTGACTAAGCTTGAAGCTTATTTGTATTAATCACCCATTGCGTGGTTGATCCTGGGGTTTGATCCCAAAAAGGAAAAGAAAAGGCTTAAAAAGTTCAGACTATTCTTATGTTATGCTGTGACATGGTAGAATTTTTTTTATTTTTTTTTTTTCTGTTTTACTCTGGAGTTGCCAAGTGATTCTGATAAATCCTCAGTTCATTCGACTTTAAATTTGTCAACTATCATAGATTTAGTTTCATGAATTTCAAACTAACTCATCTAGCATCTCCCACATTGCTTTCAGGCTTAGAAGTATATAGCAGCGAGAAGAGTAAATGCCAAGAGCATTTTGACATTTACAAGGAATGCAGGAAAAAGGAGGTACATATATCATTAAAACAACAAAATGCTTTCTCATCTATTTCGAAATGTAAAGTGTTAGCTATTGCATTTCAAAACTCTTAGTTCCCTTCATGTCTGTATTCTTGGTTGTGACAGAGGGAAGCGCGGCTTGAACGCAACCGCAGTCGGTCCCTGTTCTCATGAATTTTTCAGCTCATCGTTGCCGGTAACTCTAGGTGCTATAATGCGGCAAAGCGACCTGTGCTTTCCCATTGTCCTCAAGCTGTAACTGCTGTTATCAGATTGTTAATTGTCAATTGGGTTCCTCCCATGTTATACTCCTATTTCTTTATATTTTAAATAAACATACTTACAATCTGTGCAAATTACTATATCATACCCATGTTTTATTTATAAAATAAGTATATTTTAATCAGTCTTACATATATCATCCTCAAAAGAGAGTGTACCAAATTTTTAAGGGGCAGCCTTGTGTGAGACGTCTAAGATGAGATTATTTTATGTTTTCGTGAGTTGTCATTTTTTGTTAAAGAGTTTTGCATTTTATCTTTTAAAATATTATCACTTTTCGTTTATAAAAATTATCACTTCTTATTCGTCTCATATGAGTTATTTATAAAAATATAGTAAATTTCAAAGAATTATTGTTAAAATATAAGTATTAAAATAAATATAATAATAATAAATATATATATATATATATAAAAGATGGAGAGTAGTATGTTTTGATTGATGGGTAGGTCTTGCGTGATACCGTCTCACGTGAGACCATTTTTCACTTTTTAAAATAGTTATCACTTTGCTATAAATCACTATCACTTTCGCTATCAAATGTTATTATTTTTTATTTATACTATAAATTGTTCATGAAATAAAATTATCATTTTTCATTAATTTATTATCACTTTCCTATATAAAAATTATCACTTAATGACGTCTCACATAAACCCTTATGTAAGAAATTCTCACACGAGTCTGAAATAACATTATCACTTTTCATTAATTTATTATCACTTTCCTATATAAAAATTATCACTTAATGGCGTCTCACGTAAACCCTTATGTAAGACAGTTTCACTCGAGTCTTTGCCTACCCTTATGTAAGATTGTCTCACACGAGAATGTTATTATTTTTTATTTATACTATAAACTAGCTTTTGAATCCGTGCGTTGCACGAGACTAAAGTGTTCTGATATTATTTAAACCATATGAGGAGAAGCTTAAATCATGCATTTAGATAAATCATTATATCTCTACATTTTATAAAATATAAGTATATTTTCGCATAGAATTTATAAGAATTGGGAATGTAATATAATCCCACAATCCATTCTTAACTTGCATTTTATATAATGCATAATCCCTCAATTTCTACATATGCTCTTTTTAGTAGTACGAAAATCAAGAAACATGCTATGTAGACTCTTACCATTAAGTAGTGGTAAATATTGAGCATTTTTATAAAATTATTACTCCCTCCGTCCCATAATAACTGTCTTACTTTCCGTTTTCGTTCGTCCCACAACAACTATCACACTAAAAAAATGAAAATTTCACATTAACCAATAACCTCAAAAGTTATCTTAATTTCAAAAATATCATTTCCACCTAATACACATAACATACTTTATAATTTATTTATTACTTAAAAGTACCACAATACCCCTCAAAATTCAATAAAGTTTGTCAAAATGCAACTTTTCTTAAACTCAGTGTCTACATTAACTACGACAACAATTATAGGACGGATGAAGTATATTTTTTTGAACATAATAAATAACTATGTTTATTAATTATGTAAGATACTTTCTTATTTTATAATATTATGTACCCGTGTATAAATAAATATCATCTAAAATTAATATTTTTAAATTGTTTCATTAAAAAAAATATTATGATACTCATACCTGTCCCAAACTCGTTTATCAATACCCAACTACTCATATTCATTCCCATTTCATTAAAAAAATATAAAATAATTTAATTTCATTCCAAGCCCATTTATCAATACCCGTTGATTACACATACATACCAATTTAAAATTATTAAGATGTTAGGACTAATAATATTAATTTAATATTAATAATTAAGAAAATAATTCAATACCGTTTCAAACCAATTTATTAATACCCGTTGATTACACATACCCATTTAAAATTATTAAGATGTTATTAATTCAAAATTATTAATAAAGAAGAAAATAATTTAATAATGAATTAATTGTTAAAACTACATTATAGTTTCACACTATATTATAGTTTCAAAAAATACATTATAATTATAATTACGAAAATAAATCATAATATAAACTTAATTGTTATTACCATAAATAATAAATTAAATTTTGTTGAAATAAATAAGAGGGAAATTTAAAATCTTAAAATTAAAATGAATTAAATATGGTATCATTATGACAAAAAATAAATAAGGTATATTTTAAATAATGTATCAAATCAATGGCCAAAATTTAATCTCATAATTGTGATGAATGGATGTGATTCAATAATGCGATGAATGGATGAGATTCAAAATGACTTATAGTAATCAAATCCAATGATGTAAATTAAAAATTGGCTCAATTTTAACTTTTTCACTTTACTATTATATTATTTTAGATTATTCATAAAATAATATTATCATTTTTTATTAATTTATTTTCACTTTCTTATATAAAAATTATTACTTAATGACCGTCTTATATAAATCCTTAATTCTACCCTCATGCCTCATGTAAGATTATCTCACCCTTGATTGATTGGGTTAAAAAGCAAAACGATGGAGAGTAGAGATAGATGGAATCAAAAAATGAAAAATAGACACCACCACCTCAGCTGACCCCCCCACCTCAGCATCCATCCTCCCCTCCCCCACACACACTCTCTCTCTCTCTCTCTACAACAGAACTACAGAAGAAGGAAGGAAACCCTAGTTCTCTTCGTCTCGCATTCACTCTACAAATCTAACCACTTTCCCTTAATTCAAACTCCGCTTCTTCGACGCTCCTTTTGGTCTTGTGTTTTTCTCCCTTTTCTGACATGTATAGAGATCGAGGTGGAGGGGGCTCATCCAAGGGTGGAGATATACTGGATCGGAAGCGAATCAACGATGCTTTAGACAAATCCTTGGAGAAGTCTTCCCCTTCCACCTCTAAAAACAAGGCCTCTGCACTCACCTTACCCTCCTCCTCCATCGCTCCGGATAAGCAATTTGACCCTAGAACTCGCTCTTCATCCGCCCTCACTAACAGGAACACTAAGTGTTCAGATGGTATGCTTTATTTTATTCTCCCCCTTTTCTCTTAGATTCCATTTTCGATGTGTTCATACCAATCCTCTGATTCACTTGATTATGATGCAATGTTCACTGATTTTTTCCTTTTTCCTTTTTCCTACTCAAGAAAAGTTCCCCTAAATACCTAAGTTTGGGACTTTCCTGGGACTATAGATTATTTTAGTTAAAGTATCAATTTTCACAGATTCCGGTGACTTTGTTGATCTGTATGTGTACAAGCTACCAATATGATGATCACCTTTGCCGTTGTGACTATGATTGCAGTTGTGTGCATCTTTCATGGAGTTTTTAACTTTGTTTTGACTTTAGCAGAGTATGGGATTACATGGTGATTATTTTTTACTGTAAATATGTTTCTATTTTGTCTTTTCTTTTAGCTCTGTGGTCTTTTGAGAATTTTAATGGGATCGGAAATTTTATTTTTTTTGTTATGTTATCCGTCAGTAACTATACAGTCACTCTTGTATGGTCCATATTTGGTAAAAATCAATCCTGACGTTTTATTTTCTTTGTAAACTTTCGTACATGAATTTAGTAGTCTTTCTGTCACGTAGAATCACATGTTAGGCGTGCAAGAATCTCCACATGGTTATTAAAGGATGCCATAAAGGCAAATTTCTATCTCAGTCCTAAAAAGGGCCTGCGTTTTTTCAATGGGTGGAAGATTTTATTTAAGCTAATACTTTATTGAACTTGTTGGCATTTTTAAAATCTCGGAGCCGAGGAGCACAAAGTTGTTTTCCAAGTTTTAGTTGCTGAGTTTTAAATGATCCCATGCACTTGTCTATTCCGCAAATTACAAAATTTAAGATTCCTACATATGATTTTTGCAGATGAATCGGAAACAGACAGCGAAGAGTCTGATGTCAGTGGTTCTGATGGTGATGATACATCTTGGATTTCATGGTTTTGCAATCTGCGAGGAAATGAGTTCTTTTGTGAAGTTGATGATGATTACATTCAAGATGATTTCAATCTCTGTGGGTTGAGCAGTCAAGTTCCATATTACGATTATGCACTGGACCTAATTCTGGATGTTGAATCCTCTCATGGTAAGCATTTATATTGATTGCCTACACAAAATACATCATTTGAGTTAACTTAGTCTTTAGAGATTGTGGTGGTTCCTTAAAACTTGAGCCTAGACTTATTTCGAAATTGGTATAGGGGCTAGTGTCTTGATGTCGTCTGTGAATACAATGTAGATATATCCTCCTTGAACTCAAATTTATCAAGTAAAAGCTCATTATCGGGCGACATAATACTGCTATGCTTTAAATAATATGCTGAAACCTTGAGAACAGAATCTGTTGTTCTGATCTAAGAAAATTATGCATTCCAAAACTAGATATTGGAAATGGATGGTTGCATCTAAAAAGTATAATGGTATTACATTTGAGCTTTGATAGCCATCCTCATCGCTCCCACCTTTTATTGGTGACATTTTGTGTAATTGCAACTTGTTTTCTTGTTTAATTTTTTGCTGAAGTTGAATGATTTTGTTTATTGACTCTGTAAGTTTGGTGTATGTAGGTGATATGTTCACTGAGGAACAGAATGAATTGATTGAATCAGCAGCAGAAATGCTCTATGGCCTTATTCATGTTCGATACATTTTGACGACCAAGGGAATGGCTGCAATGGTATCATCGATATTGTGTGTGCGCGCGTGTGTCTGCATGTTCATTTTCTTTAAATTTTAAACTGTGTAGCTGCATCTTGAATCAGTTAGAGAAGTACAAGAACTATGACTTTGGAAGATGTCCAAATGTTTGCTGCAATGGACAGCCTTGTCTTCCCGTTGGACAGTCTGATATCCCACGCTCCAGTACTGTGAAGATATACTGTCCCAGGTGCGGAGATATTTACTATCCTCGATCCAAATACCAAGGCAGTATCCTTACCTTAACGTTGTTTATACGCTTTCAACTCTGACTGCTCTTGCTTCAATTTTTTTTTCTTTTGGCCTTTGCATAATATTATCTGAAAAAACAAAACCACTGGACCTCCAAGGGATCTGGGGTTTCTTTTTACATTTATATAAATGATCAAATTTCATTAACTGTGAAAGATATCGATGGAGCATATTTCGGAACGACTTTCCCTCATCTGTTCTTGATGACTTATGGACACCTGAAGCCTCAAAGAGCAGTACAAGGCTACGTTCCCAGAGTATTCGGATTCAAGATCCACAAGCCTTGACAAAGGAAGCTGCTCATCGTCTTCGATCCAGTGATAAGGACAACATAGATGGAGGCAGAGCAGATTGCAGAAAGTGATGAGTTTATGAAGTAGTTTGGGCAAATTCATTTGTGATTATGTAATTTAATCTCATAATCGTGTGGGCGTTCAGCAGCACTATACAGGATTGCATCTACCTTGAAGCTAAATTAAAGTCCAGCTTCGTGCTCTCCCCATCTTTTAACAAATGATAGATTCAATACTGCAATTTCAGTCTTCCAACCATAATTCATAAATCTCCCTGGTGGGTGTTATATTTTTATTACCTCTTCTCAAGTTTGTATTAATTTCATTGTAATTTAAGGTTTGAAAGTAAATAATAACATTCCACCAGTGTAGTTCACCAATGTCGGGTTTATAAGAATACCAAGAAAGCAAGGGGGATGCGTTATATTTTTATCACCACTTCTCAAGACTAGTATTACTATCAGTATAATTTAAGATTTGAAAGTAAATAAGTAACAATTTTTCGCCATACAATGTTGGGTTTACAAGAACATCATGAATACAAGAATATCAAGAAAAGCAAGGGGCATGGATAGCATCAAAGGGACATACAATGTTGGGTTTACAAGAACATCATGAATACAAGAATATCAAGAAAAGCAAGGGGCATGGATAGCATCAAAGGGACATGACATTTTTTTATCGTAGTATAATTTAGAGCAAGTGAATGGAAGAGATAAATTAACATTTACCACCACGCCCATTCTGCGAAGAGTAAGTCTCTTGTAAAGCGGGTTTACATTATACTTGGAAGGGGGGCCACACGATTTACACCGTAAACCCGATTTACCCAAGTGTTCGTGTTCTACGAAGTCTTTCACATCCCTTAAAGTTTTAACATAAAGTTCAAACAAATAAATTGATACACTTTATGCCTAAAATTTTTTCACATTTCTAAAAGTAAAATAAATAAAAATTGGAGTACACTACAAGAGTACAAGTTTGTATAGTGGTAAATATTTTCAAGTGAAATTTGAAAGGAATAACCGGACCTAAGGACACAGAAGCAGAGAATTCAAACAATTTAAAGTGGTGCTAAAAATTTCAACATCTGTATCAGCACAAATAAATCAAACTTAAACTTGAAAATAAATCAAACTTAAACTCGAATCGTATTTATCCTGTGAAATTAGTATTTAAAATTCAAATCCACCCAAGAGTAAGAAATACTAGAAAACAACATATTATCATATAAGCTTAAGCATGAACAAAATTCGTTTTATATACCATTTGCAAGAATTCATAGAAGCACAAATGGTTTTAGAATTCTTTAAAATACTCCAGAAAAATATTGCAGGAAAGTAGAAAGATCATGGCGAGAGATCACAAACACTAATGTTCCTTTAAATAGAAAATCAAATCCATAACAAATTCAGATCAGAACTTCACTACATTTAACCCTCGGTCTGCTCCCTCAACCTTCTGATGGTGCTCCGAACCGTCACCGCACTGGCAGTGCTGCAACAAAAAAAAAAAATAATAAGAACAAGTTGTGATTTACTAAAATGACTAGCACTATAATGAAATGAGGTAGGATTATAAATTGGCCAATACTTTAATGTGTAGGCACCGCCTGCTTTGACTTTGCCGCAGTCCTTGCATCCCCAGATGCCGACGGCCTTCCTCTTCACTGCATACTGCAAAAATAGCAGTGCATTCAGACAATGAAGAACGAAGGACCACACTATCAGAGATATACCTTGCCGCAAAACTCGCAGAAATACTTGCTGTGCTGGCTGACTTCCATCTTCTTGATTTGCTTCCTCAAACTAGCACCATATCGGGTGCCTACAATGATATGAAAGGCATGTTGAATTTGCCGTAGTACTGAAGTTTACTAAATTGAAAGGTCAATAACAGGCTAGATTATTATTTCAATTGCCTCTGATGGGAAGCAATCTATTTCTCTCTGTCTCTTAAATATAGGGCTAATTCAGACTACAGTACTAAAGATAAAATATTGAAGAAAAAAAGTCAGACAGAAATAAAAATATGAGTTAGACCTACCATATTTCCCAACAATACCAACCTTCTTGGTTCTTTTGGCCTACAGTAATCAAAAGAAATTTAATCATGATACAGAAAATAAGGTTGAAAAATACTGGTAATAGATTAAGCAATACAACAATGGCATAGCAGCAATATATTTTCTCAAACAATATTCTAAAAGCTTAACATATCAATACCGCAGATTCAAAAACAAAACTTTGAAGAACAAAAGCACCAAAAGCAGGGAATCGCAAATAAATCTAAATCCAAATGTTTTAATATCCACATTCGGCCAGAAAAAATATGCAATTGCTACGAAGAGCTGTAATCGTTCAGATGCTCACAAAAACTGATAATCATAGAATCGGAACCGTAATAAACCATTACTCATAGAAGCGTAATACTGTTGAACATAAAATTTTAGGTAGTAGATTGCAAACAAAATTTAAAACATAAGCTGCCATTGTTCTTCGAAACAATTTCTACAGATACACTTGTACATCTAGGTTAGAGAGAAAAGCATACCGTACCATTGCGAGAGGGGCGACGGACAGGCGGGCCAAAAGCCTAGATTTCACTCTGCTAAAGAGTTCCTTTGGTGTAGTTTCACTATATATATATATAAATAAAAGCCCTAATAACACATTTTATGGCTTATTGGGCTATTCATCATTATTAAAAGCCCAAATTCTTAAGCCCATAAATAAATTAATACTCCTATATGGCATATGGGCTTAAGGCCTTTTTATAATAGTTCGTTCGTCTTATTATTATTATTATTATTATTATTATTATTATTATTATTATTATTATTCATGTTATAGAACTCTTTCCATTTTACTGTCTCATGTAAGTGTAGGTAAAAAACATGGTGAATCATGGTGTATGGATGAAAACATAAATGACAAATTCTCTTGTGAGACGCTATTTTATGTGAGACGGTTTGTAAGACGTGTTAAATTATGTCTATTATTTAGATAAAGTATGTTTAATGATTGTTAAAATATGTTTTCTAAAGTATGTTTGATTATGTATTAAAGCATAATTTCAACGTGTTATAATATAATTTATTATTGACATACTTTAACTAACATCTTTTATCTCTACAATAAGCATACTTTAATAATGGGTTGACACGTCTCACACAAGTCTCACAATATAGTTTCTCAACATAAATAAATATACCTTTAATATTTTAAGACTTAAAGGTTAAATAATAAATTGAAAAAAAATATAAAAACCATTAAGTGCATGATGAAGCTGCCAGGAATGAAAATCTTGATTTTTAGTCGGTTAGAAAAATGTTTTGCTCCATTAATCATAATTCCAATGTTCAAATAATTTTGCAAGTTATCGACGGTTAAAGCAAGTCGACTAGTGGGATTTTAAAATACAAAGATTTACTGTCTTCTTGTTTTTCTATATAATTATTTGCCATTAATTAGGATACATTTAGCAATTTTGCGTTAACAGTTATTATTATTATATAAAAATACTAAAGCATTAAATTGTGTTTATCCAATACTTTTAAATTTTGAGATTTTCTTAAGATAGATTATTATCTTCTAAGGCCGATATATTTCGACTTGAATTTTCTATTTCACTTTCCATATTTTATTGGTATTCTATAATATAATAAAATTATACTTCCTTCGTCCCATCCAAATAGGGAGTACCCAATATACACATTAAACTCCTTAATCTACATAAAAAAAATCAAAAGACCCTTCTTGAAATAGGTGATTCGGATTAAATATATCTGAGAGGGGATTATGAGACAGTCAATATTAAAGTATATTATTTATTTTATATTAAATATAACCCTTCTTGAAATAGGTGATTCGGATTAAATATATTTGAGAGGGGATTATGAGACAATCAATATTAAAGTATATTATTTATTATATTAAATATATTCTTAAAGAGTATTATTATTTAATGTGTAGTAGGTAGTTGTTTTAGTAGGAGTGTGGGCCCCAACATTTAATCGTATTGGGTGTGTGGGTCTCATGTGTGTAAAAAATGAAAGGAGACTCTTTGGATGAGACGATCAAAATGGAAAAATGACCTTAACTTGGGACGGAGGGAGTATATTTGTAGTAAATCTTATTTTAATATCTAAATTTATGGTCCAAAGATTATTTGTCATGCTTAAAAAACATAATAATTTAATTACAATAAACATGTTTTACTCTAACAATCATATTTTAACCTATTTCACAAAGATGATTCACATAAACATCATCCCACAATAAAATTTGTTTTAAATGATAGGATTATAATTTATTTATATTCATGTTGATAAATTAAATAATTAATTAAACGTGTGATATTTTTCTTATTTCATTATTTAAAAATTAAACTTCAATGGTATAAGAAACTGTAAACACAGAGTTAATTTATATTCTCTGTCATCTCCTATAAATACTCTTCTTTCTTGACCAATTATTTATGGTTTTTAGACAAATAAAACCCCCTGGAAAACGCGAATCAAGATATAGTAATAAATAATTACTACTATAATTTACCGTTAAAAAAATAAGTACCTTTGATTAGTTTTTTAGGGAGAATTAATTAATTTTATTATTATATTACGTAAACAGATATACATACACCGAATGTACGTATATGCGCCCTCTCATCTCCTTCTCTCTCCAGAATTTATCAGCCTACTTTTAATCTGTGTTACCATACATAAACACAGAATCATCCACTTTCACACTCCTTTCTTTAATTTCTTCTTCTTTCTCCGCCATCTCTTTCATCTTCCTCAACGGCGTCGTCTGCTCATGGTTCCCGCCATTGTTTCTTCCCATTAGAAACCCTAATTTTACTATCTCCCACTCCAGGTTACAATCTTTTGCATTCAGAATGTTTCATTAATTGTATGACCGCCCTTTGGATTCTTTCTTGTTGAATGCGGTAGAAAATTCTTGAATTTGATGGTTCTGATTTGATCGGTGGATATCTGTAGGGTTAAAGATTGCTATAAATTTCTGGAAAATCGGTTATTTCCTTAAAGGTTAGGATTTATGTCCCATAATCAATCAAGGTCTGAGAGGAGCGAGTCCACACAGTACAGGAAAGCCAGCCGATCCGGTAGCTCCAATCAGCAGCGTTACTTCCAGGGCGGTGCCTCCACAAAGGGCGGTGGCGGCGCCCCCTCCAATCCTGCTGGCCGCAGGTACGCATTCAATGGTAAATTTTAATTTTAATTAGAGTGTTGTGTTAGTGTATCAATTGTTGTACGCACACGCGGTTGTGTGCGTTGGTTGATTGATGATTAATGTGCGCGTGAGTGGCTATTTTATTTTATGTAGGTATTAGGGTTTGCCGAGTCTGTTTGTGGGTATGATTGGTGAAAGATGATTAATTTGCTATTTTGTTTCTGTGATTCAGTTTTAAGAAGTTTAACAACAATGCACAAGGTGGTCAGACGAGGGTAAGAAACCCAAATGTGGATTCAGACTTTTTGGCACACGCTGTGCATAATGGTCCTCATGAGCAGCAGTCAACTCATAGTACGTGATTAACTTTTTTCATTTGATCCTTTGTTGGGTCGTTGGGTATTGGAGTGGGAATTTTATTGGTTTGCCAGGAAATAATGCAATTTTAGTATGCAATGATAACATTAGATAGCCTTCATTCCATGAAAATTCAGTTCAACAATTAAAACCAATATACTTCTCTGAAGAATGCTTAGATTACATTGAAGTGATTTTTTTCCCCTTTTCCTTTTTCCCTATTTCTATTATTCAATTTCAAATTTTAGTCTCTGATCAATCGCTTTTTTATTTATCTAATTTTAGGGGTATCTGATGTGCCTGTTGGCACTTCTACCAATGTCAAACCAGCTGATTCTCAGACTCAAAATATCTCTCAAGCTGCTCCTAAAGCTGCGTCCTCTAATGCTTCAGCTGCTGCTTCAACATTCAAGGTTTCTGTTGCCAATCAAGAGTCTGGGGTACCTACAACACCTGCAAAAGGTATAAATTATTGGTCAGCGTGGTACATTTCATTCTATTAAATATATTTTCTCACATTTTCTGGTGAGTCTGAGTGATGGATACAGCTGCTTCTTCTGTCTACTGACAAATTTGAAAGTTCATGTGTTATACCAGGTCCAGGAGATGCATCTGGGTCATTTCCCCTGCAGTTTGGGTCCATAAGTCCTGGTTTTATGAATGGCGTGCAGGTATTCTGAAATCGCATTATTGTCATTTTATTAGCTAATTTTTTAGTTCCACTCATTAATTTTTTGAAGTGCTTTTATTATGTTGTACCTAGATACCTGCTCGAACAAGCTCTGCACCACC
The DNA here is from genome assembly GCA_023678885.1 of Pogostemon cablin. Taxonomy (NCBI): domain Eukaryota; kingdom Viridiplantae; phylum Streptophyta; class Magnoliopsida; order Lamiales; family Lamiaceae; genus Pogostemon; species Pogostemon cablin. Next base: position 30,872,958 of record CM042952.1, on the reverse strand, counting down.
AAGTTTGGATGAGCAGAGAAAAGCACAGGTTAGATGATTTTGCCTTTCCAGTTTATGGAATTTGAAAATTTGCTAACACATGGTACGGGTTTAAGTGGCATGCTCTATCATCTGCTGTACACGGATTTTTTGTAATTGTATTTGGATCACATGTCTAGAACTAGAAGTCAAAGCAATATTTATAGAGTAGTAGTATTTCTTTGTCTTCTATGAACTCTATTTCTTTTGTGCTTTTTTTCCTCAATATCCTATAGAGTTGTGATGATAGATATTTCTTTCTTATTTAGATTATGTTGCTAATGGGATAATTTTACTTCAGGCCCGTCAAGGCTTGTTAAGAACTGCTCCCGCAATGCCAATTCCTGTGCCCAAGCAGCAGGTTTTGAAGAAGGATGCACAGGCTCCCGACCATACCAATGCTGGTGAAGCTCACACAGCGTCCAAATCTAAGAGGGATGCACAAATTTCAGCTGTTCCACCTGTGACTCAAACTCAAAAGCCAGCTATACATTCTATCCATAGTATGCCCATGCAAATGCCGTTTCACCCAACCCAGGTTCCTGTTCAGTTTGGGGGTCCTAATCCTCAAATTCAGACTCAAGCCATGTCAGGAGCATCATTGCCTCTGCCAATGCAGATGCCTTTACCTTTAGGGAATCCTCAAATGCAGCAGCCTATGTTTATTTCAGGTCTCCAGCCACACCCTATGCAATCTCAAGGAATGATCCATCAGGGACAGAACTTTAACTTTTCATCACAGATGGGACATCAGCTACCTCCTCAGATGGGTAGCATGGGAATTAACATGAGCCCACAGTTTCCCCAGCATCAGGCTGGGAAATACAGTAGTTCTCGAAAAACTGTGAAGATTACCCATCCAGAAACTCATGAAGAGTTGAGGCTTGATGGCTCACCTGGTTTAAGATCACATCATATTGCGCCACCTCAATCACAACCTATCCCGTCCTTTCCTCCTAATCACCAGATAAATTACTTTCCCAATTCTTATAATGCAACTTCCATCTATTACCCTGCTGCAAGCTCTGTTCCAATGAACAGCACTCAGGTGCCACCCACTTCTCAGCCACCAAGGTCATATAACCAGGTTAGTGACATCTTTATTTTAGATTATCTATGTTTTGATATAGTATTAGCATAATAGAATCCATGAATTGGCTTGGTTAAAATTGTTGATTAATAATATTTTTCTGTTTTCCGTGCAGGTGACTGTGAAACCACCTGTTGGCTATAATGGGGACAAAGAGCCTTCATCAGCTATAAGCTCAGTTTCTGTCAAAAAGGTAGAGTCTTCAGAACCTTCAAGGTTATCTGGGGAGGATTTGGTTCGCCCTAGAAAGGAAGTTGAACCTTCAGATTTGAGCTCAGTGCCACTATCAAAACCTGGTTTAGGGGCATCATCTACATCTGGTTCTACCAATGTTGGGAGAGATGCTATAAACACTTCAGATTCTGTTTCAGCTCGTATGGATGGTCCTGCGTCTACATCAACAAGCTTTGCTGCTGAAGAAAGAAATGCGGTAGTTGTGCCAGATTTGATAAAAGATAAATCTATTGACCCTGGCAATATAGACCATCAAGATGAGGTATTTGTGGTTTGTCTATTGGTCCAGTAAGTACAATTCAAATTAAGTGAATTTACCATGATTTTCCCCTATTATTTCAGGTTGACACTCAATCGGCCTTGCAATCAAGTTTGCCTTCTCAATCAGTAGAAGTTGCATCAGTGAATACTAAATCTGCTTTGTCTAGAATAAACATGGTACCTGAATCTGCTGAGCAATCAATATCAATAACTGAAACTACATCTGAGACTTCCAAGTTATCTGGTGATGGTGCTGCAGAAGGAAAGACTAGTGATACATCTGGAGATTTTGGCCTGAAAGGTGTGGATAACAGATCAACAAAGCTGGAGATTACAGGGGGAAAGGAAGAAGAAACAAATTTTGAGAATGACAGCCAGGAAAAGTCTTTGAGGTTTCCATCTTTAGATTCTTCAGAAATTACTAGTAAAGTTGAGGTGAGCTCTGATAAGGAAATATCATCAGCCACGGGTACTCTATCGGAATGCATAGAGGAAAATCAAGAAAAAACATTAGGTGATGAAAATGCTGATGGCCTTGTGTCAATAAATGGTTTATCTTCAAAGGACGATAAAAGTTATAGTTCAGACATATTATTAAGTGTGCCTGGAAATAATGACACCGTAGAAGCAGCTGTTATTAAGTCTTTGTCTTCTCATGACAGTGCCTTGAAATCTGAAGATGATGATACTGAAAATAATACTTATGGCTTAATTTCCCCTTCCCCAAGCAAGGACAAAGTTCTATCAGACACAAATGTGGCAAAAAGTTCTGTGCCAAGAATGAAGAAGAAAAAACAAGAATTTTATAGAAAAGCAGAAGCTGCTGGTACAAGTTCTGATCTTTATAATGCATACAAGGGTCCTGAGGAAAAGAAAGAAACTGCAGTCTCTGTGGAGAGCTTGGAAGAAACTTCAAGTGTCATTGTAGAGAAGAAACCTCAAAAGAATGGCATTTCAAATGGGAAGCCTCCGCCGAGTAAAGTGGAGCCAGATGATTGGGAAGATGCTGCTGAAATGTCTCCTCAGTTGCAGTCTTCAAAAAATCAATATCTCGTTAATGATGGAGATGAACATGAATCATTGACTAAAAAGTACTCGAGAGATTTCCTTCTCAAATTTGCAAAGCAATGTGCAGATCTTCCAGAAGGATTTGAAATCACTTCGGACATTGCAGATGCATTGGTGGTTTCCTCTGCCAATATGTTACGAAATGTTGACAGGTTGGTTGGAAGTTCTAGACCAGATCGCCGTGCAAGTGGCTACGGAGATGAGGATAAGTGGAATAAGATGCCTGGACCTCTTATGTCAGGGCCAGGAGATATGAGAGCTGATCTGGGATATGTGGGTAATGTCGTTGGTTTTCGACCTGGCCAAGGGGGTAATTATGGTGTCTTAAGGAATCCAAGGGCTCAGGCTCCAGTCCAGTTTCCTGGGGCTATCCTCCCTGGGCTGATGCAACCCCTTGGTCAGCAGGGAGTCTTGCAAAGAAATAATTCTGATTCTGATAGGTGGCAACGAGGAACTGGTTTTCAGAAGGGTTTGATACCTTCTCCTCACACGCCACTAGCGGTAATGCACAAAGCTGAGAAAAAGTATGAAATAGGTAATGTTGCTGATGAGGAACAAGTAAAGCAGAGGCAGTTGAAGGCCATATTGAACAAACTTACCCCTCAAAATTTTGAGAAACTTTTTCAGCAAGTTAAACAAGTGAATATTGATAATGGTGTCACGCTGTCTGGGGTAATCTCTCAGATTTTTGATAAAGCTCTGATGGAGCCTACCTTCTGTGAGATGTATGCTGACTTCTGCTTTCACCTTGCCATGGAGTTACCTGAACTGATTGTGGAAAATGAAAAAATTACTTTTAAGAGATTACTCCTGAACAAATGCCAGGAAGAATTCGAGAGAGGAGAAAGAGAAGAAGAGGAGGCAAACAAAGCTGATGAGGAAGGTGAATCTGAACAGACAGCAGAAGAGAGGGAGGAGAAGAGACTTCGAGCACGAAGACGCATGTTGGGTAATATTAGACTCATTGGAGAACTGTACAAACAGAGAATGTTAACTGAGAAAATAATGCATGAATGCATAAATAAATTGTTGGGTCAATGTCAGAATCCTGATGAAGAAAACATTGAAGCCTTATGCAAATTAATGAGCACAATTGGTGAAATGATAGATCACCCCAAAGCAAAGGGCTTTATGGATGCCTATTTTGTAATTATGGCACAGATGTCCAATAATATGAAACTATCTTCCAGGGTTAGATTCATGCTGAAAGATGCCATTGACCTCAGAAAGAATAAGTGGCAGCAACGGAGGAAAGTCGAAGGTCCTAAAAAGATTGAGGAGGTGCACAGAGATGCAGCTCAAGAGCGGCAGTTGCAATCTAGTAGGCTTGCTCGTGTTCCAAGCATGGGCGGTTCTATTAGAAGGGGTCCTATGGATTTTGCTCCTAGAGCTCCTAGCATGTTGTCTCCTCCAGGTTCACAGATTAGCGGTTACCGTGCAGGCACCCCACCACTACGTGGTCATGGTTCGCAAGATGTGCGCTCAGATGAAAGACATTCATTTGAGAACAGGACCATGTCTGTTCTGCCTCAAAGACCTCTTGCTGATGAGTCCATAACTCTTGGGCCCCAAGGTGGTCTTGTCAGGGGAATGGCTTTCAGAGGGCAGCAATCCACTCCTAGCATTCGTACGGCTGAGATGTTGACTCCTGGAGATGCACGAAGGATGAGTCCTGGTCTAAGTGGATTCAATTCTATTCCAGAACGGACTGCTTATGGCCAAAGAGAGGATCTAATGCCAAGATATGCGCCAGACAGGTTTGTTGCTCCATCCAGTTATGACCAAGTAGATCCACAAGAACGAAATGCTACATATGGGAATAGAAAGTTTAGAAATACCGATAGAAGCTCTGATAGATCTCTGCCTACATCTCCAACTGCACGAAGTGGTCCTCCATCTAGTATGCACAATGTTTCTTCAGATAAGAAATGGCCAGAAGAGTACTTGCGGGACAAGTCCTTGGCTGCAATCAAAGAATTCTACAGGTATCATTGTGTCTCCATTTTGAAAGTTTATTGTTTCTTTATTTCCTTACTGAACTAGCCCATACTCGAAAAGGGGGAAACTTGGAAGATATTTCTAATTCTTACTGAACCAGCTATTAACCATATTTGATCACCATCATCTTGTTGGTGTACATTGTAACATTCAAAGATCTAACAAATAATGTCATGTGAATTTACAAATTTTCAAAGATTTTTATTTAAGTTCTAAAAATAAAAAATAATTTAAGCAAAGGAAATTAAAGTGTAATTAGATGATTGATAATTAAAGCATACTAACAGTTGAATAGAGAAAATTAAAAATAAAATTTATTTCGTGATTACGAGTATACCTGTTTATCTTTAGCGGATTTTGCTTTCTTAAGAATGATCCATAGGGTTTGAATTCCTGAAGGTTGGAGGTTAGGGGTTTGATAGGATTTATATTCTTTGGACTGCTTAAGTTCATTTTGCCACATATAAGATATTATGATGAGATATGTCCTTGTAGAAATGTTATGCATCTGCAACTGTCTGCATGATTGCTAGGAACTTGCTTACTTCATGTATAGAAAATATCTGTGAGACTTTGATGGATCAGAACATAGTTCATTGGGTTCTATCATGACTAAGGGTTAATGGAACATCTTGCTATTATTCTTTTACAAGCATTTTTGTCCATGGGATCTCCCTTCTATGATAATTACTTTGTTTTGGTTAAATATACTTTCACTCTCCAATGACTACAATCTTAGAATGAAATTGTTAACAGAACAGAATATATTGAATAAATAAGCCTTGTTATAGAATCATCCAGTATACAGGGAAGTCTGTAGGATAGTTCTAGTTATGTAGTGTATAAGTCTCATAGTCTTTACCAAGCGTCCTGATTCCTGTTGTATGTCATCGAGATCACTATCCTCCTATAGGCCTAATTATAAATGATACTCAAGACCTTGTATTTTAGCTTTTTTGACTATTTCAGCCTTGCCCTTCCCCAACAACATGACTTCCCCCATTGCCAAGAAATAGCATACGGTAACCCACATTTGGATATCTCCTTGGAAGCTATTGGGAAAGAATTGGAAGGACTCTCGAGTGTCAAGTCTGGTTTTGATTTTATTGTGTCTTCTCACTGAAACTTTCTTAGATCCTTAGAGGATATCTTACCAAAAAAAAAAAAAATGAAGAAAGGGTGAAGAGTCGTGTGTTTTGCCCCCTGCAGTTCCATTCTTTTTTCTATTTTCTTTTTTTCACATTCACAATATTTATACTCCCTGCACCCTCATCCTTCTTTTATATTCCTTTCAATGGTTCTATAGCTTCTTTATTTTAGTTGTGAGACAGATTACCGATGTGGTTGTGTTTTTCCCAGTGCAAGAGATGAGAATGAAGTTGCTCTGTGCATCAAGGATTTGAATACCCCCAGCTTCTACCCTTCTATGATCTCTATCTGGCTTACTGATTCTTTCGAAAGGAAAGACATGGAACGAGATCTGTTGGCAAAGCTTCTTATTAACCTTACAAAACCGCGAGATGGCTTGATAAGCAAAGATCAACTCATCAGAGGGTATGCTCGAACAAACTTTTGGATTAATACCGCTAGAATATCTAAATCTCTATCTCACATATTCTCTTTACCAGGTTTGAATCTGTTCTTGCTGTGTTGGAGGATGCTGTCAACGATGCCCCCAGAGCAGCAGAGTTCCTCGGTCATTTTTTTGCGAAATTTCTCCTAGAGAATATTGTTTCGCTCTCTGAAATCGGGCAGTTAATATACGAAGGTGGAGAAGAGAAAGGAAGTCTTGTGGAAGCAGGGATTGCAGCCGAAGTATTGGGATGTATCTTGGAAAGGATAAAATCGGAGAAAGGAGATTCTGCATTGAACGAGATGCGTTCGAGCTCTAATCTCCAGCTACAGAAGTTCAGGCCTCCAGGGTACAACAGATCATTGAGAATAGATAAGTTTATGTAGGGATAACAATGCTCGTTTTCTCAGCTCATTTTGTTTTTTTAGGTCAACCTTGTGAATTATACATACCTATATCTATATTTCGATGTAGGAGAAGTATCTTTGTTTCCTTGGACAAACAATTGATTACAGATTATGGAAGCTTCCTTTAAGCCATTTAACACGAAATTATGTCCAACTCTCTTCTCCCATTGTGCCTTGAAATAACATTACTAATTATATTTTTAGTTTGCATTTCAAGAAAAGGGTTCATCTTTATGGATTTTGTGGAAACATGTGAAGCAAAAAATCAAGAAACTATTGTAGCAAGCAAAAAAGATAATAATGCCACGAGGCCCACAGAGTTTTAATTGGTTGACACCTGCAGACTATTGTGCGACGTCGTACTGTCCGAATTAGAGAAGGATGTTTCTTGTGACTAGTGTCCATTTATTCATGAAAATAGATCATTAATGAGTTAAATAATGAAGAATATTACTAAGAATAATAAAAAAGATTTGGAGGAAATTGGGTTTGGGAAATAAGAGAATGGTTGGTTCACGTGATAATGGTTGAATGTTGTGACAATGTCCACACAACCTGGTCTGCTAAATCAAGAATTTTTATTTAGGTTTTGATCCCAAGAAATCTTCTGAATCATTTTATTATCATTGTTATGCTTCTCTTCTCCAATTTTATGGAATTTAAATTTTATTTGGGTTAATTACATTAAAATACATGATCTTTTCATCTTTTCTCAATTTAATCACAAATTATTTTTTTCATTAAAAAAATACATTACCTTTCAATTTTTTTTCAATTTAATAACGAACTTTTATTTTTATCAATTAAATGCACAATTTTTTAATATTTTCTCAATTTAATCATGATTTTTTTGCTTTTATAATACATGATATTAATATATGAAATTGTCTTATTTTATTACTAATTGAAATTGTCTTATTTTTAATATCTTATTTTATTAATATATGAAATTGTCTTATTTTATTACCTTTCTCCAAATTTTGTTTTTATAATACATGATTTATTAATAAAATAAGACAATTTCAATTAGTAAATATTAATATACATTACATATATTAATATATAAAAATAAATTAAAGTAATTCATGATCAGTATTAGCTAAGAATAAAAGTTGAATTAATTAAAACTGTAATTAGTCGAAAGAAAAAAAAATCAATGCGTTAGAAAATTAATTTTAATTTTTAGAATTTATTATTCTTTTAATTATTATTCGTTAAATATTAAAAATTTCATTACATTATAGATAAAATTTTATATGATTTAGTTCGATTCAAAATAATTAGGTTTTTACATAATTAAAGAATTGAAATTTTTAAATAAAAAAAATTTCGGTCAATATATATGAAAAAAAAATTCCTGAATTATCTTAAAAGATAATTAATTTTAAATTTGAGATATAATATTATATGAATTTTTATTTGTTTAAATTAAATGGTAAAACATAAAAGATCTCATGTTTAATAAATAAAAGAAAATTTGTGATAAAATTGAGAAAATTATAATTAGGTTGTGTATTTAATTGATAAAAAGAAAGTTAATGATTAAATTGGGGGAAGATGAAAAGATCATGTATTTTTCTGATAAAATAAAAAATTCGTGATTAAATTAAAAAAAAGAGAGAAATACAGTGTATTTTATCGCAATTAACCCTTATTCACAAAATATATAAGAATATCTTTTTAGACTAAATTATAGGAGTACTATTTATTATTTAATTTTAACTAGAGTAGTAACAAGATGAAATCCTACTCGATGAACATTTGGTAAGGGTAAACGGAACAAACACTTTGTGTCCGTAATTAAATTTTCATGAAAGGTGATATTTGATCGAAGAAAAATGATAACTTTTTATAAATTATTTCATAAATAATTTATTATATAAATGAAAAATAATACCTTTAGTGAACAATAATAAAGAATTAAAATAAATAAAACACCCTCATTATTCACTTCCCTCCGGCAATATTGCTTTACTCGTTTATAAGTAAACCAACGACTTACGTGTTATTAAATTTTCATTAATTATATAGCTCAAATATTTTTTAAGGAATATTTTTACTTAGTATTTGTTTACAATGTGAATAGACATATACAAAATAGAGTATTTTTTATGTCCAAGAAAGAAGTCCAAAAGTTCATATGCAAAGGCTAGTTATTAATTATTTAGGCCACCTAACAATTAAAATGTGCATATTTCAAGAAACTATATATAAATCGAAAAGAGGATTACTTAAATCAAAATTCTAGAACTTGGATTTCGTAAAATTACATATTTGTATTAGTGAAATAGTTCTAAAAACTAGAACCAAATCTTATCACCAAAAATCCCATTGTCTCTGTCATCTTTATAATAGTGAAATTTTCTTAACTAATTTGGCCAATTTCAACAAATCGTTATAATAATTACTATTTTCGAACAAATAAACCCATTTTAATTAATTGTGGAAATGCACCTACATCGATCTAAACTTAAATATTTTATGTTTCAATTTTGAGAATAAAAAATTGATTAGTGTGAGGGTTAGAAGAAGATTTATTAATGATGGTATGTTGTATGATGAAGGTGAGAAGAACAAGTCCAATTTCAAAACCTAACCATAGGAGCAATTATCGAAGAGTAGATCTAAATAGAGAATATGACAAAGAAACATAAATTATTTAAATAAGACTTTAGAGTTGTGTCACATTCCTCTTGTTTGACCAGACAAAAGTCCAATCACCATTGCGTATAACCTACCATCAACTTTGCTTTCTTATACTAAAATAAAATAAAATAAAATAAATAAATAAGTAGTAGTAATATTTTAGTTCAATTGTTAATCTCCATAAGGGCTCCACTTACAAACCTACGTCTAGACATGCATGGCGGTTCCAAACCGGCGGTTCCGGTTCCGAAAAATGTGGAACCGGAACCGAATCGAGGTAGGATGGTTTCGGTTCCGGTTTTGAACCTTCGGTTCCAATTTTTTTTTTCAACCTAAAAACGTAAAAAAAGAATAAAAAAATTGAAAAACCACCGGTTCCAACCGGAAACCGACGGTTCCGGTTTTACGAAATGAAGAACCGGAACCGAACCGATATATAGCTGGTTTCGGTTCGGTTTTCACCGGTTCCAGAACCACCGATTCCAGTTCCGGTTAAAATATGCATGTCTACCTACGTCTCTTTTTCTCTTTTCGAGTTGTTCCCTTAACCTATTTTTCATGCCCATTTGAGTTCATATACATCCATCATAATATTATTGTTTTAATTTTATAGTTTAGGATTATTTTTCACCTTTTGAATTTATTATTTTTATTAATTTTATAGATATTTCATTCACTCAAATATGCAACTATTTATAAATATGACGATTTTGTATACGACTATATATACTATGTATGGATTACGCAATGAAGAAGGGTATAAAAAATCAAAAGATGATATTTTTTCAAAAAAAAAAATTATGATAAGTTACAATTTTTAAAATCAACTATCAAATAATTATAAGGGACTATAATCAAAAAAAAAAAAAAAAAAAAAAAACTTTCTGGAGATTGGTGTTGGGACTTGGGATTGCAATTTGTTAATACTAGGATTACTATTCTTCCCCTCATGTTGGGTAGGGTCGGGTTGGGTGGGGTCTCTCTCTATTCCCCCTACAAAATCAGACTTTCTTTAAAAATTCTCTAGCTTTAAAAATCTATATTTTACAGCGACTCATCTCGGAGAGAGAGAGAGAGAGAGAGAGAGAGAGAGAGATAAAAATGGAGATTGAGCCGCGTTGATTAGTTGAAGTCCAAATGAATGCACCATTCACCTCCATGACTATCTTCATCACGCATTTAAAAATCTCTTTTCCTTTCTTCATATCATGCCCATTTCATCCACCGACTAATTTATTTTGTTTCGAATGTTCTTCTTTCTGCTTCTTGCCTAATTTCATTTGGGTACCCTAAATTTATGTGAATTTTAGCTTCTGCGCATTTATCCTCGCTCTGTTTTCAGCTGATTTCATATGAAATTGGTAATTGAAGCTTCAACAAACTGGGGGTGAACTGAAAGAAGATGAAGTGTTTCTATTACTTCAAAGATAGAAATAGAAGTAGAGTGCAAAAATCTGCCCCAATTTTGAACACGCAGAGTCAATCCGACATATCGGAAGCAGAAAGGGTCACTAAGTCGTCCTGTTCGGTTACATCTCCCCGCAGTATACCCGAATTATACGAAGAGAAAGCTCAGAATTTGAGAAATTTCACATTCTCTGAGTTGAGGCAAGCAACTAATAACTTCAGTAGATTACTCAAGATTGGTGAAGGTGGTTTTGGTAGTGTCTATAAAGGAGTCGTCAAGCCTCTTGAAGGAAAGGGTGACACCATTGTAGTTGCTATCAAGAAGCTCAACAAGGATGGTTATCAGGTAAGGTATCAAACTCTATTTTCTGTTATCTTTCACAAAAGTCAAACTTGTAATAATAATCATTAACTATGTAGAGCTTTCGTTTACTTTTCTCTATCTTCTGGATTTTTTCTGTAGTAGTTTGTTTCTCCTTGGAGGTATTCTAGGGTCAATAGGGTTGAATTTGTTGGCAATTTATGATGTTTGTCCCTTTTTACGTTGATTTACAGTCTTATCCCCATCACTGTGTCAACAATTTGGATATCAGTGTATTCTTGTAAAATGTATCTGTATTCTTGCAAATTCAGCTCATGATTCTGGCTGAGAAACGCAGATTAGGAAGCAACAGATAATGCACAAAACTCTAATGCAGTTTAAATGCTGTATATCGGCATCAAAGTGCTAAGCAGATTTTATTGGCATACTGCTTATTTTGATTGTTTGCGCTCAGGGTCATAAACAATGGGTGGCAGAAGTGCAGTTTCTTGGCGTTGTGGAACATCCGAATCTGGTTAAACTGATTGGATACTGCGCTGTGGACGGAGAGAGAGGCATCCAGAGGCTACTCGTATACGAATACATGCCCAACAAAAGCTTGGAAGATCATCTTTTCAACAAATGTTATCAGGCCTTGTCCTGGGATTCTAGACTACAAATCGTGCTTGGGGCAGCTCAGGGATTGGCTTATCTACATGAAGAGTTGGAAATCCAGGTTTTTTTACTCGCACCATTGTTTTATATCCAAATGCCTTAAAAGAGAACTGCATTTTTTATTCCTCTCACTTTCAGTTTGATTAAAACTTGGAATTTGTTTAGCTATACTAAAGTTTTTAATATCGTACAATTGTTCATTTTCATGCTGGGTTTCTAGATTTTTTATAAATGTTAACTGATTCATGATCTGTAGATGCTTACTGCTGATAACTCCAATTATTAGGTTATATATCGAGATTTCAAATCCTCAAATGTCCTCCTGGATGACAACTTCAAGGCAAAGCTGTCGGACTTTGGCCTTGCCCGAGAAGGTCCTAAAGCCGGTCACAGTCACGTTTCAACTGCGGTACGTTCGCTTTTAAAATCATGTTATCCCTATGCTGTAAAGAATGAAGTAATGCTCCAACTAAGTAGCTGTTATTTGTCCCTAGGTTGTTGGAACATATGGTTATGCAGCACCAGATTACATAGAAACAGGACATCTCACCTCAAAGAGCGACGTCTGGAGCTTTGGTGTTGTCCTATACGAGATCTTAACAGGGAGACGGTCTTTGGAAAGGGACCGACCCAAAGCAGAGCAGAAACTGTTGGAATGGGTCAAACATTATCCAGCTGATAGTCGAAAATTCGGAATGATCATGGATCCAAGGCTCGAAAACCAGTACTCACTGAGTGCAGCCCGAAAGATTGCTAGACTAGCAGATACTTGTTTGTTAAAAAGTGCCAAGGATCGTCCAAAGATGAGCAAAGTGGTGGAGACTTTGAAAGAAATAGTTCAAGTAGAGTGCGTGGAAAGCCCTCCAACGAAATACGCGGATGGCGTTGAAAACGAAGGGGCGAAAGAAGTGACGGAGAAGGCACCGGGGGCATCAGAATCTGCCAGGAGGCGTTTAGCACACTTAGCCAAGATTAGTGAACACATTGGAGGGGTAAGTAGAAGAAGATTTATGATGATGCAAAGAGCTAAAGTAACATGATTACATTTAAATATCTTTTATTTTGCATTCAATGATGCTTCATTTTTAGTTGTCTGTAAATTTTGTGAAAAAAGAATCAGCTCATCACTTCTGGTTCTGCCATCGTTTATGTAATTGGAAAGATCACAAAAATATCCTACATTTTTAGTTGAATTTATGATTAAAGTATTATTTTCATTTATTTTATTTGGAATTTTTTTTCTTAGGCTAAGCCATATATATGGATATCTGGGTTTGAATGTAAATTAGGCCCAATTTGTAAGAGCCTTGATAAATTGGGCTAGATACTGACCTGTTGGCTTGAATGTGGCTGAAGCCCATTAACAATATGACAGCCATTTAACGCTTGATTTTGTTGCTGTTAAACCAACATACTAGTGATGCATATTTTACACATGCCAACAGTTTGAAAATAAATTTGAAATTCATATAATGATTTAACTTTAATAAATTAAAATTTTTATACATTTCACTATTACTGATTTTGACGAATTTAACTTCTAATATTTAAAATATCTCAAACCATAGATATTTCACAACAGTTCTTACATGGTTACATAAACGAGAAAAACAAATAAATTTTAAAAGCAATTTATTACAACCTAAAATATAGAGATGGGATTCATGACTTCAATAAATGTAATTGTACTGGTATTCTAAAAGTAGATGTAAAATATTGACAAATTCTACAACCATTCCCATTTGAATTCATAAAGCTTGACTTCCTCTCCCCAGATTCTATTTCTATTTGTTTCCCACTCTTTTTTTTCCCCCTATTTTAATTTTTTAGATACATTTATGGCTTATATTATGAAATAACATAGACCAAAAAATAAACATTATGAGTTGAATAAATACATGATTTTTTTTATGTATATTTAAATTTATTTTGTGATCGTCTACCACTTAACATCTTATTCTTTAATGTGCAAGTCTTGCATTACGGTGCTTCACTTTTATAAATTAAAAATAATAATAATAACACTTTTCATTCAATTATTTATAAATAATTCATTTTGATGGTTATTAATTTTCATAAAATATATACCATTTTTATTTAATATGTTACTCCCTCCGTCCCGGATATTTTTACCCATTTGTACGGGCACGGAGATTAATACGTGTTTATATATATATATATAATGTAAGAAAAAATAGGGATAAATTAGTAATTTAAAAAGAAAAAAGTAGATAAAGTTTTTGGGAATGATAAATAAAGTGTAAAAAAATAATTAAAGTTGTTGTGATTGTAAAAGTGGTTAATAAAATATTATATTCCCTTCGTCCCGCCCAAATAGCACAATTTTACTATATTGGGCAACCCGTCTAAATTGCACAATTTTCCTCTTTTAGTAAAAAATGACCCACCAATGGCCCACCACTACCCATCACATCTCTCTAATACACTTACCCACTTTACATAAAATAATAATACTCCTTAATCTACGTGCAAAAAGTAAATGGTGTTGTTTAATCGGGACGGAAGAAGTATATTTTTACCATTAATGGAATGAGTAAAATATGTGGAACAACCAAAAATGAAAAATGAGTAAAAATACGTGGGACGAATGGAGTATAATTTTTTATTCTCATAAAACTTACTCCTATTTTGTAAGGTTATTCTCATATTTTTATTTTTATTTTTTTTTGGTGGATGACTTCAACTCAACAAGTAATTCAAATATATTTTACTAATTTTTTTTTCTTAGAAAAAATCATTAAATTGCGGTCGTTAGAGACTTTGAGATTGCTTTCGTAATGATATTAATGGAATCTGTTGCCCCATGACATAGCTCAAGTTGTGGAGGAAATAGTGGAAATGCCTTCTAATTGAGATTGGTTGATGTAGAATGGGGGTTCAAATCCTACCTTTGGCATGAATTTGGTCCCTTAACAGTTGACAACGACCCCAATAAATGATATGACTAAGTAAAGAAACTTTTTTTTTTCCTTATGGAAAGTCTTGAAAATAAATAAATAAACATCAAATAATTTTATAAAGAGGTAATTTCAAAAAGTGCCCGGGTCTAATGTTATTCTTTATTACCCCAAATATAAAAGTAACTTTTTAGTACTTGAAATGATGAATTTAACATTTAATCGAAATAATTCTTGTAAAATAATACATTTGTGTAAAAATTCGTGTCAAACAATAAGTTGAGTTTTTTTTTTTTTGGGACACGATGGGTACACGATTTGTTAGTAAATGTACACGAATTTGTGAGTAATTGTAATTTAACAGGAATTTGTTGTAACGAGTTGTAATTGTACACGATTGGATACACGATTTTTTTTATTTAACAAAACTTGTTGTAATTGTACACGAATGTAATTGTCTTTTTTTTTTAAAAAAAAAGAACACGAATTATTGTTTTGTAATTGGTACACGATTTGTTGTAATTTCTATGTGAATTCTTACACGATTTGTGATAAACTTAAAAAAAAAAAAAAACGTGTTGTAATTGGTACACGATTTGTTGTAATTGCTACACGAATGGATACAATATGTTACACGAAACAACACGAATTGATTTTTTATTTTTTATATTTTTTTACACGAAAACAATACATTTGTGTAATGAATCGCGTCAAAATAACGCATCGTGTAAAAAATTTGAGTAATATTTTTTAATAAATTTTCAAATAAAAATTATTTTATTCGAACACTTTACTCGAATATTCTTGTAAAAGGACTTTGGTCAATTCTGATATTAAAAGATATAATGTTAAAATTAGGGCAAGAAAGAAAATTTGTAAAAAAACGGGGCACATTAAAATTTTTCCCTTTTATAAATTGAGGACGTTACTTACATCCAACGGTGACTTAAGTCTCCTACCAATAATGATTTTTTTTTAAATTTATTTTTATCAGAAAAAGAGCGATTGGAAAAAAAAAATCGATACGATAAAACGTGCTCTTATGTATTAATATAAATTTATACTTAATGGTTAATAATTTTTCTTAATAATTTAATAACAATTTGTTGAAAAATAACTAGCATCTCTAATTACGTGCCCTTGGTCTAGTTGTAGTGGAATCTGAAAGGGGACCAATAGAGTAATATTTAATTTTAAGAAGTAAGATTGAATTTAGACGTATGAGTGTACTTGAATATATGCAAGACTTTGTTATTCATTTATTTATTTATTTATATATATATATATATATAATTTTTTTAAATAATAATTTGAAACATTCCAAAATAACATTAACAAATATTTGGGTCAGGCCGTCTAATGAGAAAATTTTCATAAAACAGATAAAAAATAATAGGATAAACATTTTAATCAAAAACTCAAAAGTAATATTCAAATTAATGAAAAGTGTTATGATGCAGTAAATTATATCACAAATAAGTATAAGTATAAAGTGATGGCTAATTATTCAATGCATTTAGGTGCACCGTGCACCCATTTTAAAAAACGTATACATTTTTATGAATAAAAATATATCCATTAATGAATAAAAATGCATACAATTGTTAGCGAATTTTTTGTTAGTATTTTAATAAAAAAGTAAATGTAAATAAACTGTACGATTATAAGAAATATATACTCCCTCCGTCCTGTTTCAAACTTTACGTTTATTTTTTGCACGTGGATTCAGAAATGTATTATTTTAATATGTAGCAAGGTGAGAAAAATAATATTTTAATTAATATAAAGTGGGTAGATATATTAGTGTAATGTGTGGGCCAATAGAGTAATTAATTTATGTGAGTCTCATTTATCAAAAAAGAAAAATGCAAAAATTGAAATAAGATGCCAAAATAAAAATATGTAAAAGTTAAAATTTGACGGAGAGAATATACATTATTAAATAAAAATATATATATGGATATGAATTGACGTGTGGACCTAAATTTAAATGCACCGGATATCAACTATAAAGTGGTACTCATGTATTTACTGAAAAGTAATAATAACACTAATAAAAAAGTGATGATTATTTAAGTAAACATAAAAATTATGTGGGCCAATATCATAATTAAAGGGGAATAAGCTATTCCTGGTTCTGGCTGAATGAATTAATTTTTTATTTTAATCCATCTCAATAATTATTTGTTTTTTAGTTGATGCAGCCCATAATAAATATAATACTTAAATTTATGCAAAATACTTAATATAATTATTTACTATAAATTAAACACTGTATACTTCAAATAAAAAAATTGAATGGAAACACTCAATCGGGATTACTTTTTAAAGGTATTTATTTGATCAAAGTTTGCAAAATTACATTGGAGAGTAGTATGATTTTTATACTCCTCTATATTTTAATTTTCCTTTCCATAATTAATTTAGTGAGTGTTAAGTAATGGTAGCATGGTCCAACTTAAATAAATATTAAAGTAGTCCTATTAAACCTACAAATAATTTAACATAAATGTCGATGTCTACTTCTTGTTACGTGTCCCTCCATGACATAAGCTTTTATTATTAAATCTTTTACCCAAATTATTGGTATCTTCTGATTGGGTTCCACGGGAATCTCAGTTATTTTATTTTTTTTACTTTTTTGATTTTCGTATAATAATATTAAAATAATAAAGATAGCACGACTTTTAAGAAAGATCTAATAGTACTTTTAAGGGCTTCAATTACTGCCAAAACTATTACTCTTAAATGGAGTTTTTTTTTTTTTTATAAAAATTAATTATGTATTAACTTACAAATTTTATTTCTTTGAACTTCAAATGTTCCTCTTCAAAGTGATTATCAATTATTATTTCTTTGAATTAAAAAGTAGTATATCTATTCAAATTTTAATCCTATTATCTTATGAAAATTTTAATTTCTTAAATAAGTAATATTTATTTATTATTTAAAATTAATATCATTAATAGTTTAAACAACATAGTCAGTGTAGATTTAATGATTATAAAATTATTATGTTTTATATTATACAAAATTTGTTGCTGCAAATGAACATGTATGATATAAAATGAATTTTTGTGGAATTAAATTAGATATTATCATCATTTTATATAATAAATTATTGTCTTTTATATTGATAAATTCTAAAAATTTGTTATAGAAAAACTCTGGGAAACAACTCCATATATATCATCATTTATTTTTACTCAAAAAAAATATTTTAATTAAATTGGGACACATTGTTCAATGAGATTTATTACACTGGAGTTTCATAGAAGTTTCCAACTTTTTCCAGTTTCTCGACTTTCATAACCCACTAAAAAGTAATTTGCAAAGTGGCCCATATTTTGCTATTAATTCAACATCGGTCCCTTCCTCTGTTTATACTCCCATATTCTGATGAAATCATCACATATATGTAAATCGAATACTGAATTTATTATCTATTTAATTTATGCACGCCAAATATAATTAATCAACTAAATAGTAATTTAAGTAGTTGGATTTAATAATTAAACTTAAATTTCTATACTTTTACATTAAATTCTGCTATAAATCTTCTTCTTTTTGGAGTATATAACCATTAATTGCAGGGAAAATAATAAAATTAAAAAGAAAAATCAATTAGAGTGAGAAATGAAAAAAAAAATTGTAATAATTTTTAATGTATATTTTCTTCATAAAAGTTCCACAGCCGGACATTACTTTGTCATGAAGGAAATTGACATGGATCTCTACGTGTTCAGAAAAAGAGAAAAAAAAACTACTTATTATTGAAATCGATTTAATAGAATCATGAAAAACCATCAGATTTAATAAAAGCTACAAAATTAATAAAATACTAATCTTTTTAATGATAATTAAAGAAGCCAGTTATAATGTGTTCCACAGAAACAAATTAAAGAAGAGAGAGATAAATAAAATATGTCATATCTCATTGAATAATCGCAATAAAAGAGGGCTCATCCATTGATGATACAGACATTGAAATACTGCTATTTCAGAAAATAATAATTAAAAAAAGAAAAAAAAGGAAATAAAAATTGTTTAATGCAGGACCTTCTCTCCTTCTTCCTGCCTTTCTCTGTAATTACAGATCAAACTCCATCTCTGAATTCTCACAAGAGCCCTTCATCTCCATCAGAGCCCTTCTCAATTCTTCATATCAGTTATAATAACCACTTTCTCTCTCATCTTTTTTTTTAATTATTTCTTGTGGGTTGATCAGTCAGGATAGATAGATATGTATTATTACTGTTTAAGCTTAGGCCACGGCGACGGTGCCTGTTCGGACAGCTTTGTTGGTGTCGGATTCCTTCGTCGAATCCTTGTTTTGTCTCACTGAGTTAGATCTCTTCGAAGAAGATGAAGATGAAGAAATCTTCCATCTCTTCTCCTTTGCCTCATCAATTTCAATCTGTTCTTGCCTGCATTCTTGGCTACAGAATGGTGTATTCCCTCTGAAAAACAACAACAAAATCAAAATCAAAATAAAACCCTAGATTTATTTTTCCCTAAAATAAAATTTAAAAAAAAAATCCCATAATCCCATTATTTCAATTTAGAAACAAAAAACCCAGAAATTAAACAAATCGAAACCAACCTGTACATATAGATGTCGATATTGTGGCCAAGAGGTTTATGGCAGAGAGAACAAGAATCAAGAAAGTGTGGCTGCTGGTGGTGATATTCTGCTCCGTAATAATAAGAAGCACCCGGCCTCATACTGTCGGCGGTTTCACGGCGGCGGAGGTGGCGGTGGTGGTGTGTTTCTTGATGCAGAGTTGTGATTGCGGGAGGAAATAGTCTGTTGAGAGTTTGTCGTTTTAAATAGTGGCAAGACTGGGCATTTGGGGGTAGTGGGGGTGGTGTGGGTGGGGTTTGGGGTGGGTTATTATCAAGTGTTGCGTGGTCCATATAAACCAATGAGCGCAACCAATCAGATTTTCGCGAGTTTTAAAAACTTAAAAGCGACGGGTTTTATTGGGCGAGACCACAGCGGTTTAATGGGCGATGGACCACTGGAAAACGATCGAGATTATTATTATTATTAGAATATAATATTCATAATAATAATAATTAAACTAAACGTATTCGGATTAAAAAATTAAAAAACCAGTGGCAGTTTTGGCAAACCCATGGGGGTGAATCGTGGCAGTACATTGCATCTGTTGAAGACCAACAAAGGTTGTGTAGTGAAAACAAAGTGTTGTTCTTTTTTAGCAGTTTGGTCCCTCATGTTTTGGGGAATCTTTTATGGGTGCCTTGAATTTTTGGAAATATTTTGATTTGATTTCTCTTAGTTTTTAACTTTTTTCCAAAAGAAAGGTAGCATTTCATGGCAGTGTGGTTTGACAACTTTTTAAACACTATTTTAGATTGGTGTGTGGGTGTGTATTGAAATTTTATTTAGTTTTTTTTTCTTTTTTTTTTTTGTCACTAGTTTGGATGATTGTTGAATTTAATGTTAATGCATGTGTGATAAAAATTTGGTTTGTTTTTATGTTTCTTCAAAAAAATTTCTTTTCATCGTATGTCAAAACATACACTATTATAAACAATGCATTTTTTTAGATTTTTATAAACTTATATATAGGTTATTTATATTGGTTTATACGGTATATTAATCAATAACTTTACAATGAATGAGATAAAGTAAATGGGAAAGTTATTGAATCAAAATACAAAAAATTAGAAAGAGTAGAATGATAACTTCGGTGAACTAAGAGAGAACCGTATGCAAATACTTTGGATGTGCTGTTAGGTTGAATATGAATGAATGCGGAGTGACCTTATTTATAGGCTATATAAATCATTCTCATGTGACAATATTGCTATTTTTATTAGTGATATGATTGCTATTTTTATTAGTGATTTTATTCACATAATTTTGTCATTGATTATATTCACACAAGGATTTATTATTGATTCTGCTAGACCAATCTCCAGGCCCAAAATCACCAATTTAGAATAAATTAAATTCCTTTTGTTCACCAAAATCACCAAGCTCAAGACCCAAAATTACCAATTTATTGTATTTGATCCTCTCATATGAGATTAATTTATTACTAACTAATTAAATTCCTAAACAATTTGTTCATCAAGATACTGTTAAAGACTTATCTTTAACAAAAAAACAAGCTAGTATAAAGTTTTTAAGAAATCTTTATTGTTTTAATTTAAGTATATATCAGTTAGATATGTGTAGATTTTAGGAGTCTTTCTTTATTTTGTAATTGGTTGTACTAATTATGTTATGCTTTATTTTTCCTTTTCAACCAAATATTATTATTTTCAATGAGTTTTGTTATTTGACAAGAATTTTAATGAGACAACAATGTAAACACTATTTCACCCTTTATTTTTAAGTGCTTATGTTGATGTGTAGTTTTATTAAATCAACACTCAAATTAATGATAATGTGTAGTTTTATTAAATCAACACTCAAATGAATTATAATTTATTTTCTTTCTATTTGGTTTTATAGCCGAACAGAGAGAAGTGATGAATAGAAAAAATCACAACAAAATGAATGGAGAAATTTTAAACTATTTTTTAACAATGAAAATGGAATTCTTATTGTGAAAAAGGTGTTAACGCCTCAATCTTGATCCAAGTTTGATCAATTGACATTTAACGCGTCAAATGATCGTTGGCAGTTTGAAAGCATAAGACTGGCTTTTAAAGCATGTTAAGATTAGCTTAAGAAAAATATCATGCATTGGTTACGTTTTGCAACAACGCTTAATATATATATATATATATTTTTTTTTTTGGTAATTTCTAGAAAATGGAAATTAATAAAATTCGTAGTTTTCTTGCTAACAACCCTAACATATTTCTACTTATCAATTTGAAATCCTATGATATTTTTCATGAATGATATTATCTGTTCTTTTTTTTAATCATCTGCTCGCTTTTACTTTTGTGCCCTTCTCACGTGTTTGTTTAACGTAATTTAACAATTTTAATCAATTTACATTTAACTAAAAATATGTCTATATTATTTAAATGAAAAATGAAAGAAAAAAAATTACTCCATTCGTCCTATAAAAATTGTGCACTTTCCTTATTCATCAGTCCTATAATATCTTTCATCCATTAAAAATTTTTAAAAAAACTTTATTTAATAATTTTAAAATTACTTGAATTTTAATTTGTCACTTATAATATTATTTTATACTTTATTTATTACATAAAAATACTAATTCCCTTAAAAGTCAATTAAATTGATTAAAAAAATTAAACCCAAATAAAATTATAAAGGTGAAGCTTGTTACAATACAAGACGAAGGGTCTACGATTATGACTTATTCCCTCCGTCCTGAGTTAATATTTACGTTTGTTTTTTGCCTTTAAATTAAGATATTTTTTTCGTTCCGTCATAAGAGTTACATTTTACTAATTATGGTGTTCCGCTACAAATATTACGTACATTTCATTTTTTAGTGGATGAGATTCACATAAATCAATCATGGGTCCACACACAAAACTAATATAACTATCCACTATGCATTAAATTATTATATCTCTCAACCCACCATACATTAAAATATTATACTTATTTCTTAATCTCTGTGCAAACAGTAAACATAACTCGTTTCATAGAACAAATGAAGTATATAAAATTTAATGTGCAGTAAGATGAGAAAAATAATATTTAATATAAAGTGATTAATTATATTAGTATTGTGTGTGAACTCAACTTGATAAAAATAAAATTGAAAATTTAAGAGGAAGTAATCTATTTCTCATGATAGAATAGGGTTACCAAAGACTAGTAGTGATGGAGGGATACCAAAATTTATTTAACTTTAGTTTGAAAATTACTCCATAAAGTTTGATGAGGAAACAAATATAAATAGAGAGAAATAGGGGGGCATGATAAAAAGAAAAGCACATTGATTCGGGAAAAAAGTTGAAAAGCTGTACCCCACCATCCATGATGACAACACTAGAAATTGATAATTGCATAAGAGTCCCCACAGTTGTTGTCGTTTTCCCATCCGCCCACCTTGGAGCTACGCCAGATGGGGCCCAATCCACACCATCTGGGTCCCACCTCATTATACAAACCAGCAAAAATCATTTAAAAGTGGGGACCATCGGGTACATGCGGGCTCAAATTCCGAGGCCATTGTCGCCTCTGCCCGGATCCCCTGCCCGCTGCCCAACGGTAATATTCTTTTTCCTTTTTTAATTTATTAATTTAATTTGGGAAAAAAGAATTTAATTAGATTTGTGATTTGTCGGAGCGCTGTACATGGCAACAGCGAAGCACCCTATAATAATTTAAAAATGTGCCACGTGTTTCTTCACGAACGTAATTCGATGTAGGGCGTTTCTAATGGTATACTCCACTGTTTGGGCCCCAACGCTCCTACCCTAGGAATTGGTGGAGGAGGTAATTCGATGTAGGGCGTTTCTAATGGTTTACTTCATCATTAAGGGCCCCACCACCCCTACCATGGAGATTGGTGAATGAGGTAAATCGCAAGATGTGCCTCAAGTGGCTTATAGGGAGAGCTCACTGTTAAACTTGTGCTTACAAGGGGCCAAATTCATGCCAAAGACAGAATTCGAACCCCCACCCTATAGCAACTAAGCTCAGTTGGAAGACTTTTTCACTCTCCCTTCTATCATTTGAGCTATACCATAGGGCTTGGGCGTTTCTAGATCTACGTTATGGGAGGTGTCGCTTTCCTTCAAGTCAATTAAATCAACGGTTCAGATCATCCGACGCTTGATTCTCTATTATTGGTGCAGACCTGAACCTCCCTACTCCAGTAATCTCTTCATTTGTATTTACTTCTCTTTTTTTCTTTTTCTTTTTTCCTAAATAATATTCGGATTTATTTTTTCTTTTTCTTTTTTTTAGGTGTGAAATATTCTACGTTTTTTAGTTATCCATTGTTATAATTTTCTAAAAATACAAAAATCTCAAATCTCATAAGCAACAAGGAAACGAGAGTGAGGCTATATTTGTTCTACTTTTATTAAAACAACTTATAAATTTATGTTTTTTTTGCGAGTTTTAGTTCTCCTATTTTCTATGTATGAATTGTATATTAAATAAATACATAATAAATAGATGATAGATATATTTAAAGAGTGTATATTAATTAATGTGAGTAAATAGTTTAGAGAAAGAGATAAATAGCATGTACTCTCTCCATTAAGGTATATAATTGTTTTAGCATGTAGATTTAAAGATATTTTCTCCCGTCACTGCAAACGTTTTCATCTTATTATTTTTTTCCGTCCAATTCTAAAGAACTAATTTCTCATTTTTACTAAAAAAATCTCATATATATAGTGTCACACTATTTAATATCACTTTGCTTATAAATATAAAATAATAATTAGTTTTAAAGTAGTGAATATAATATTTTAATATATAATAAGTAAACATATTAATGTCATTTGAGCGTTTATCTAAGAATATTAATTATTTTGTAAATGTTTCACATGTTAAAAAATAAAATAAAATTATATCTTGCTTTGAATATATATAAAAATAACAAAATTTGTAGGAGAGTATTAATTTAGTAGAAAGAATTATAGGACGTGGGTGATGTTATATATATATGTGGTATATAAAGATGATTTTTAGTTTGAAACCTTAAACAAACTCAAAACAAGCATAATTTGAACTTATTTTAATTGTATTGGAATTCGAAAAGTATCACACTTCTATATGATAAATTGCTATTCTTTATACAACAAATTATTACTCATTTAAAGGATTTATTAATTTTTGTTGTATCCTGAATTTTTTAATAGTAATAATTTGATATTTAAATCAGTATAATTTATCACGTAAAAAATGTGAGTTGGTTACTTTGGGTTGCATTGACAAAACACATATGTTCAAAAGCTTACAATAATTATTGAAGAACGGTTGGTCCATAATCATGCTAAAAGCCAATTAGAAAAAAAAAATACAAGTAATAATAAAAGGTGACAAATATGTATCACTTATTTTAGGATATTTCTCCTATAATACATGAATTGACCTAAAACACTTGTTACAAGGTGACATACCCTTATAACTAATATTTATTATTTTGCATCTAAATATCAAAATCAACAGCTCAACAATTTAATTTTCAATATACCTATTATTATTTCTATATTCTCTTAAATCAACTCTAAATAAATGCATAGCATTCTTTTGGCACTGTCTACTCAATGATGAAAGATGCATCAACAGAATATCAATAATGAATATAGCAATATTCCAGCTCATATTCAATTATAGCAAATTACTTTATTCAAAATTATATTTATTAATCAATTTCATCTCATGTATTTATTAAATTATTTATAAAAATTTAATAATCAATCTTTAATCATCAAAATTAAATTTATTTATTATCATCTAATGTAAAAGGGTTAAAAGTAATTTTTATTAATTGATGTAGATAACTTGTCCAATATTGAACCGATCAAAGAAATTAAAGTAATAAAATTCTGGGACCGGGAACTGGCCTAGGAGGTGTAACAAGAGATATAAGGGTATGGTACTATGGTCATTTGTGGATAAGAGAGACTCGGAGATTCCTGCTGACATGGGTGAAACTTTGGCAATGTTGAGGGGCATAGAGACCGCAAAAGAGCAACTCCACAGGAAGGTGGCAAATGAAACTGATTCCCAAACTCTGTACAACGCATTGGTTAATCTCAAGCCTGATCTTTCATACTTTGGTATATTGATTGAGGACATTCTCTCTCTTCTTCCATTTTTTGATCATACCAGCTTCTGTTGGACACGAAGACAAGGAAATACCCTGACTCATAGCTTAGCGGCTACCGCTTTCTCCTACAATGGAGATTTATCAGCATTCTATTTTTCGTAACCTGATTTATGTGTCAACACTGACATTATTTGAATTAATGAAAATCTTATTTTCTGTCAAAAAAAAAAGAGATTAAAATAATAAAATTTGGGTGCCCAATTCTATACATATAAATTATATTAAAAAGATAAATTGAAAAGTAAGAATGCAATTAATATTTCGTTTTGATTGTTTATGTCAAATTGAATATCAACTTGCAATTATGTATTCGCAAATATATGCCATTTTTATAATTATGCTTTTCTTATTTTATTATTCAGAAATAACGTATTTTACTGGTTTATAATATATATTAAGACTTTAAATGTCGATCTAATGAAGACCAGCATGCAGGGAGAAAAGACTAGAGAGAAACTAACAGGGATAGTTGGCCCATCGCACTTAGTGTTATAACTTATATATACACACATAAAATAATTAACCGCATCCATCATTATCACCTAAAAAAATAGTGTATTATTTAGTATTTAAAAAACACTCCATGAAGAGAAATAGTTCATTTAAAAGTAATTTTCATGTAATAAAGAATAAGACAAAAACTTGTGTGCACTGGGTTTGTGCCCATGCGGGCGCCTTTAGAATTTTGTGTTAAATTGTATATTCTTTAGTATAAAGATGTGTAGCCTTTATTTTCTGAAGAAAAATAAAAAATATTAATGAAAAATATATACCCTTTAGAATAAAATGATGTACCCTTATTAATTAAAGTATATAACCTTTAGAACAAAACAATGTACTCTTACCTATAATACTAAATTCTAAAGGCGCACGGTGTGTCCCCGGGGCACGCAAGACCAACTCAAAGAATAATTGATAAATCAGAATATGAAAAATTAAAGAGTAATATTTCATTTAAAAGATTATTAGTTTATCTTTCTAAAAAATAAATATTTTAATATTTTCATTTAAAAGATTATTAGTTTATCTTTATAAAAAATAAACATTTTAATATATTAAAGAATAATTAATAAAAATAGGATTTATATGTGAACTCGGTTTATATGCCATTTTAAAAATTCTATCTTCCTAGTCCCTACATACTTCAGAATAGATGATAATGAAATAATAAATAAAAATAAACAACGAAAAAATTAAAGTAAAACGCTATTACTGGGCTTCCCACCTACTGAGACCTAATCCATTTTTTGAGCCCAATAAACCATCTATTCTCTACTGGATTAGGCCCAACATTATAAAGGCCCACAAATAAATGCGCATGTGAAGTATTGTTCAACTTGAAAGTTGGATCTTCTATTTCCTTTTTCTCTTGTTTTCTTATTTTGTTAAATTACATAAATGAGTAACACACATGCTTTTCTTACAGAAAGATAATATTAGGGGAATAATCATTAATGCCCAATATACAATATTAATAATCAAAAATGCCCCCTCCATATTAAACAACGAAAATGCCCACTTTTCATAATAAAAGACCCTTTAACTCTAGTGTATCTTAAAAGGAGAAATGTTGACTTTTTAAAAATATATATATACTAACTTCATAGATTATACACAATTTTATATAAAATTGATTGTTTAATAAATCATCCTAAATAAAATAAATACTAAATTAATAAAAATAATTATTTATTAATATGATTAATTTAATTTTATTAACTACAACCCTTTTGACATTTATTTTCATTAAAAAAATATCACGTTTAATAATCTCAAATTTTATTTTAATTTAAAAATTATTACTCCTATAATTTGTACTTTATTTATTATCTAAAAATATCATAATGCTTATAAAAAATCAATAAATTTATCAAAAAAATAACTTCTTTAAATTACATATTTATTTACATATTTACAATACCAGCAAAGATAACTACGAGACTAATGGTATATTTAATGAGTAATTAATAAATTATTTGAATATTTAATAAATTTATATTATTTATAGTGCGATGAAAACAAACAAAAAATATTATTATTTTAGAAAAATATGATATCATACTCAGAATTATTTAATAATAAAATTAATTAATAAAAATAACTATTATTAATAATAAAAGTTTGTAACCGAGGAATTATGTATCCAAAAAAAACGCGGAATTATGTAAAAGTCATCCCAATTTATTTTTGTCTTTTAGTGGGGGTATCTTGGTAAAATTATTATGAAAGTGGGTAGTTTTGATAAAGATTTGTTCGGGTGGACATTTTTTATTATTGTAACTTCACATTGGACAACATCCCATAAATCCTCATAATATTAATAACATTTTCTTGAAATACTTTAATAAGAATTGTAGTAAATAATAATAATAAACAACGTAAAACACATGGTAAATTTGCTGAATGGCCAAGTCAGCACAGCTGTAGTTGAACTGCGGCGAGCCCAACTTAAATCTCCTTTCCGAATGAAGAAACCGTCGAATAACGGCCACCAGATCGGCGGCGATATATGGTGGCCGGCGTTGGCAGCCACCGCCGTGAAACTCCTCCTGATCCCCGCCTATCGGAGCACAGATTTCGAAGTCCACCGCAACTGGTTAGCCATCACACACACACTCCCACTCTCTCGATGGTATTCCGACACGACCAGCCAATGGACTCTCGATTACCCTCCTTTCTTCGCTTACTTCGAGAAATTCCTCTCTCTCATCGCCGCAAGAGTGGATCCCACCATGACCGATCTCCACCGCGGCCTCAATTACGCATCCTCCCGCACAATTCTCTTCCAGCGCTTTTCTGTCGCATTCTCCGACGTCGTTTTGGTGTACGCTGCTTATAGGTTGACTAGCAATAAGAATCTTAGAAATTCTATTCGATTCCTAACATGGGCTTTGGTTATCTGGTCTCCAGGATTGTTTATCGTGGATCATTTGCATTTTCAGTACAATGGGTTTTTGCTGGGGATATTATTGCTATCCATTTCATATTTGGAGGAAGGGAAGGATTTGATGGGAGGGTTTATTTTCGCAATTTTGCTTTGTTTTAAGCATTTATTTGCAGTGGCTGCGCCGGTATATTTTGTGTATTTGTTTAGACATTACTATAGGGGTGGATTGGTGAAGGGACTCGGGAGATTAGTGCTTATGGGGAGTGTGGTTTTGGTGATTTTTGCTTTGGCGTTTGGGCCATTTTGGTACTATGGGCAGGTAAACAATTGCCTCATCTTATGCAAATTGCTAATATGATTGATGGAATTTGAAAAAATATAATCCATGAAAATTTGTTTTTTCTCCATGGCTAAAGTTTTAATTTCAAATTTAATCTTTTATTTACCTTTTGAGTTTGCTGTGATTAGAGAAAGATGAAGTTTAAATGAACAATGACCATCACCTGAGTTAAGATGATTTGTTGACTTCAGTGATTCTTGAGGCTACTGGAAATTGATTATCTCAAAAGTAGAGATAGTTACCTGATATTTCTTGTAATTTTTGGAGTTTATGAAATGTATCACTGTTATTGCTGATTCTTTTAGTTATTGTGATTTATGGCATTGGCTAGTTAATGAAATGCTATCTTTCAATCTTGTTTTAAAACAACTTCTCTTGTTGAAGTTGTAAACTTTTGTGGAGTTTGTTGGATTTTTCAAGCTGTCGTATATGTCTCCAAAAGGCACTTATAGATTGTGTGGCTTTTTACCTGTGACATTGCAGATCGAAGAAGTTATCCGTCGCATGTTTCCTTTTGGGAGAGGACTTTGCCACGCTTATTGGGCTCCAAATTTCTGGGTTTTCTATATAATGTTGGATAAAATTTTAGGATTTTTGCTTGTGAAACTAGGGTTCAATATCCAAGCCCCAAAAGCTTCATTCACTGGTGGTCTGGTGGGAGATTCCTCTCCTTTTGCTGTATTACCCACGGTAATAATATGCAGCGTCATGTTTTGCATGATACATTATTTTAGTTCCTTTATTTTAACTTGTTCTGTTGATTCATACCCCAAGAATGACACTAGTTTTTTTATTTATAGAATGTTGATAATTTTGTGAAATGTCTTGGTTAATTTTTTGATTTATTAAACATTAAAATGCAGATAACCCCTCTAGTAACATTTATCACAGTACTCTTGGTACTGTCACCTTGTCTAGTAAAGGCTTGGAGGAATCCCCAACCAAGAACAGTAAATCGATGGATATCCTATGCTTATACATGTGGCTTTTTATTTGGATGGCATGTTCATGAAAAGGCATCACTTCACTTTGTGATTCCCCTTGCATTGACATCCCTGAAAAGTGCGGAGGATGCCAAGCATCACTTCATTTTATCCATAGGTAAGAAAACATTCTGTGATCTTTATTCTGATTATAGCTGGCATTTTTCTTCTATTCAGTACCGGTTTCCATTTCTTCATGGGTAAGAAAAGACCCCATGAAAAAAATTGATTATGATCCAAGTTTTTTATTCTCTCTCAACCATTGTATACAAATTCTGACCTCTTATTTTTGCATGGTTGTATTCAGATTTACAATAATTATACTTTGTAGTTTAGTAATGCTTGTACCCGTGCCAATCATCAAAGACCTCCAGCTGGCTTGGTTCAGCTGCATAGATGTTACCTCTCCAAGTTATGCGTTAAAAATGAAGTTTATGTAGTTTTGTAAGGAACTACAACCATGCAATCTTGGAGTGTAAAGGGAGTGGGGGCTCTAAAAACCTTATAAGCTTTATTTTCACATCTTTTTCCAACTCTTGTTAGTGCAATATGGAGTAGAAAGGGCTACTTCCAGATGTGGTTAATTAAATCTTATCATTTCAAAAGAAAGTTAGATGTCACTATCTGCATGAAAGTTACTTGTGTTGCTGATATTGTCTTACAGTGGTGGTATATATTGTTGATACGAATACTATGCTGCAAGCTAACTCAATCATATACATTCTAATGTGCAGTGTCTTGCTACTCGCTTTTTCCTCTTCTGTTTGAAGCCCAAGAGTATCCGATTAAAGTTGTGCTTCTGCTTCTGCATGCTGTTCTGATGTTCTTCGGCTTCTCCTCGCTTTTTCCTGAGACAACTACAGCATCAGGAAAGATAGTCAAGGAAAGAGACGTCAAATTGGAGAGTCCTGCTTTCTGTATCGGGTGGGTTGGAAAATCCTACCTCGTCGGTCTAGTAGTAGTTGAGATATGGGGGCATTTTCTTCATCCTGTAATCTTTGGTGATCGCCTTCCGTTTCTACCACTTATGATGATCTCTATCTATTGTGGTTTGGGAATGGTGTACTCTTGGATTTGGCAGCTGAGGCAGATTGTTTTTACCTGTTGATTTATATAGCTTGTAGTTGTAGCTGGGAATGATCACCTCAACACAGATGTCAGTCTAACAAATCTGATGATTTTGCTGTATTTTTTTTTCTACTTTTTTAATCTTATTTGTAATATTATAGACACTGAAACCCTACTCTTCACACTTTCCATTTTGGAACAATGATGATCACTTAACATTTTTTTAATTAGTTTAACTTTTTATTAGGGATGATATTAATTTTCTTTAAAATGTCGTTACTTTTTATTTATACTCTAATTTGAGAATGAAATAGTTCAATTAGTTTAACTTTTTATTAGGGATGATATTAATTTTCTTTAAAATGTCGTTACTTTTTATTTATACTCTAATTTGTGAATGAAATAGTTCACTACAATATTCATTTTTCACTGATTGAGTATTATTATTTTATAAAAATATATTACTTTGAAATGATTTTACACTAATCTTTGCCTGCTTTATATCATTTCTTTTTATTTTTTGGTGATTTGTATTTCCTTGAAAAAGAGAAAGTACAAATGAAAGCCCAAATAGCATAAGTCCTTATCTTCTTGTTCTGTTTCATTTTATTTTCTTATTTTTGGCATATAAATTGCATTTTTATACAGAAAAAAAAAAAAAGGTTGCCAAGAGAAAAATGAAAATGGAAATTAACAAGAAACAATTACTTCTCATTAATCTTTTCGACCAAATCTGCTGTGAAATAAAAACCACATCTTCCACTTCAAATCATATTAAATGTATGTGTTCTTGAATTATTGCACTTCTGCCGTGCTCGAGGGGTATCCAAATCCCAAAACTTAATAGTGAAAATTTTATTCATAAAAATTAAATTCCATAATAAAGTTTGAAACTTTAACAATTTCAATAATTAATAAAATAATTGGGGGTGAGTGGAAAAAAGGAAAAGGAAGTAGTTGGAATGAGAGTGGCATGTTGCTGTGGGAGAAGGGGCCCAACGCCTATCACACGTTAACATGCCAACCGCTGACCGCTCACTAATTTGCTTTCTCTCATCTTCTCCTTCTGCTCTGCCTTCCTAATTTCGATTTCACTGAAATTCGAAGAAATTCATCATGGGTTCGACCAGCAGCAGCCATCTGGGTTCTTCATCGTCATCAACGAAGTCTTCTGCCTCTGGTGGGTCCATGCTCAGCCGCACAAAGCGCAAACTATCCAATTTGTTTTGTGGTGCCCTCAGTTCGAAGTCAACCATCCACGAGGTTTTCTTCTGTCTTTCCTTTTCTTGTGGGATTACTAATTCGTGAGCTCGGTTGATTCTTGTATCTGTTGCTTTACGAATTTACATCTTGATTGAACGAGTTACGATGGATTTAATTGTGTGATTTTTAGCTGGATATGCGATTGAGTTTTGTTAGTTGATGCTTAAATGATCCGAAAGCTTTTGTGTTGTGATTTTTCATCACTATTTTTTCTAATTTTAGGTTGATTTTCTTGGGGAGATGGGGGATTAGGGTGAGATGTAAAATGATTACTTTGGGTGAGGGTAGATAACCTTTTCTTAGTGCAGTTGCTGCAAATTTCTTCTGATTTGCTTCTTTTTGACTTTGAAAACCTAAAATTTTGGTTTGTTCAGTTGTATTCCCTTCTTTTGTACTGGAGGAATAATATTTTTGTAATCAATCTGTACTACAACTGCACACAGTAGAGCTGTAATGATTTTGTAAGGGAGTGATGTGAGAACTGATGTATCAAATTGAAGAGGATCTCCTTGTGAGGTGAAATTTCGAAATTTGTATGAAATATTATTGATTACCACTTTCCAGCTTTAGGGTTTAGACTTTCTTGAAGATTTTTCAATATAATCCGATCTTTTATGGCTTTACCGCTTTAGTGAAGATTTTCACTACAGCATGATATTGTGATGAAATTATGGCTTTGAGGCTCTCTTGAAGATTGTTGGAGTTTAGACGCAACACTATCTTTTTATGAGTTTAAAAAAAGTTAGTTTTTTTTTCTAGATTTTAGTGAGGGATCTATCATTTCTCATTTTCATATTAGAAAATTTTACTACAACTCTTTCTTAAAACTGACTACAGCTGGAAGATTGTCCAGAGATATCATCCATTAGATGTTCAGAAAGCTTAGCTCCAATTAGAACTCCTCAAGACCCCATTGTAAAATTTTCTTCAGTATTCACATCAGAAGCAGGGGATACGATTTCCATACAAGAGAGTGGGGACTCATCTGAAGGAAGCAGTGAGTCTGAGGATGCTTTTCTTGAATCTATGCCTTTGAATGTTCAAGGATGCAGAGACCCATTACCTTCTCAGGTACGTATTCGTTGATATTTCCAGGATTTATGGTAGGAGTTTTTTTCATGAATACATGGCTTCCTCCTATGGCAGCCTGCTCAAGAACTGGTTTGTAACAATGCAACAGAATGCATTAGTGAAGTTATTGATGATCATGATGCCACATCAGAAGGCACAGATATCATATGTCCAGGTCATGATCTGTCAACCAATCTGGAAGAGGGGCTTACCATTTCACAATTGCAATCAAATGATCTTGAGCATAGCCACAGTGCAGTTGTGAGCTACAATAATTCTGATTTAAGGTCCCTTTCTATTGTTTCTGATTCCTTACCGCGAATTCGATTTCCTGGGGATGACATTGCTCACGTGACAACAACTTCTAGTCCAGGATTTCTTGTGTCTGAAAGTGATCAGGATTTGCGAAGTGGAGATCTGCTTCGCCTCGATTTGGTTAGTATATCTTCCAATACCTTATCCGGTAACATTACTGAAGCAAACAGCGATGAATCAAGAAGAAACAGTTTGAGGCTTTTTTGGGATGCCTTGTCAAGACGCAGCTTGAGAAGGCACAGTGATGCTCCAACATTTGTTATTGCCTCTAGTTTTTCTGATGACTGGGGCTCCCACAACCGATGGCTTCTAGATTTCAGTGGCGATCTTCGCTACTATGGAACTGGTCGTGATTTTGATTCCTTCCGTTCTAGACTTCACCGTGGAAATGAAAGGAGATGGCTATTGAGATCTGAGGTATATATTTTTGTTTACATACTTTATTTGAACTTTTTGTTTAAAAAATTCTTGATGACAAATTTGTGGACGCCAATTCCCTTTTTATATATCATCTTTTCTTATTACTTCCTGAAAATTTTTGCGACTATTAATTGGTAGTAATAAGTTTTGGATAGAATATGATATCCAATCTTACATGGATCATGGATGCGAGGGTAGGATATATTGTAAAAGAGAATGTGTAATATCATACTACTCGTTGATACTTCTTCTCATGCACAAGTATGTGGTTTGCATATTGATGTAAACGCGGAGCTTAACCTTTACAACATGTTGCTGGTCTTTTTTTTGGATGAGATATATAAAAATTGGATCTGATTGTGTGGGTTTCCACATGATTTATTAAAGATTTGTAACAAGCTTGATTTTTACCTTAAAATGTACCATACACTATTTTGTACCTCTTCTCTGTAGGATTTGCTTGTTCTCTTTTTCCTCAGCACTCAGCGTTATTGACTATTTCCCTGCACCGTGATTTATGATCCTAGGTTTCAGAAACAACTGATTTCTTTAATGAGGGAGACCAAGAAACTACTTTCTGTGCATCGGGGCTCCACGTGGATGGTACATGTTCATGTGACTCGTTTTTCACAGCTGAAGAATCAAGTAGTATTGCAAGCATTTCACGAATAATCATGCTTGCTGAGGCATTATTTGAGGTAGATCCAGGATCCTTGATATCTATGGCTTGTCCTATGTTATATCTTGGCCTGTGGATAAGTTATTTTAACATTACTCATTTCTTTGAAGAAAATAAGGACAACCAACCAACTCAGTGGCCTGTGCACTGTCCAGCATGCAAGCACTTGTTCTGTTTCCTAAGTTGGAATCTGTGTGAAGTCATTATGACTAGTACTTATGCAATTGACTAGCTTTGTTTAAATTTGAATAATTATCATGTCATTATTATATTGTCATGTTAACTCCATAGTAGTTGGCCTGGTTTAGTGGACAACTTCCTGAGAAATACAAGAAGTGCGAATCTAGTTTAAAGAATCAATTTTTCATGTGTGC
This sequence comes from Pogostemon cablin, assembly GCA_023678885.1. NCBI lineage: Eukaryota > Viridiplantae > Streptophyta > Magnoliopsida > Lamiales > Lamiaceae > Pogostemon > Pogostemon cablin. Next base: position 30,838,205 of record CM042952.1, on the reverse strand, counting down.
TAAGTGGTGCCTTTGAGAATTTTTTCTGGTTCATCATATAGACGTTTGGTCAGTCAAATTAGTACATTTAATTGTAAGTTTATAAGCTTTGCTTCATTTATGATCTTGTCCATATATTTTTCTATCGATCTAATCTCATCTTGATATATGACAGTCTTTATAGAAACAGGAATAAGTAAGAACTGTGCATTACTTCTACTTTTTTCATGACACGGTTTAAGAACCATGATTGTTTGCTTCTGATATGTTGAGTCGATATACTAAGGAATTCTGCTTTTAGGCTACCGAGTGTGGAGTTATTTTTTTGCAAATTCTCAATTGTAAATCTAAGAAGTTAAAACTTATTCTGCAGGTTTTGGACGAAATTCATCTTCAGTCTTTGTCGCTTTCACTGTCTACTCTCTCACTCCCTGCTCCAGAATCTGTTGTAGATGCTTTTCCACTCAAGTATCACAAAAAAATAAAAAATGCTGAGAGTGATTCATCTGATGTTCGACAGTAAGTCTTTATATTTACTCGTGCACGTACCCTTAGCTTTCTTCTGAACAAAAGCATGAAAGGAGCTTGGGCAAAATTACAGCAAATGAAAATCCTGATATGCTGGTGTTGAAATGAAAAAAAGCAACTTAATAAATAGATTGCAGGAATTTCACTTTTGAATCATCAGATGATAAAAAATGATATGTACTTTGCAGGTGCCATATTTGTTTATGCGAGTATGAAGACGGGGACGAATTAAGAGTTCTCCCATGCAACCACGAATACCACGTACCCTGTGTCGATAAATGGCTAAAAGAAGTAAATAGGTACGTATTCTCCAGTTCTGAAACTCCCTACCTTCTGATACTGGTTTTCTAACCACACCCCTGTGTATGTCATCAGGGTTTGCCCACTCTGCAGACACGACGTCTGCGAGGGCCACAGAGAATGTTCCATCCCGAACCTGCATGAATCGTCGTCGTAACGTAGCTGTAAACACAACCATACTGTTGTAGCACCTGTAATCCGTTGGGTATACCATACACCATTTCTATGTTTAACACAAAACACTCCAAATCAGTTGGTGGATCCCGGGTCGGACCCTGACTTACCCGTTTTGTGTCAGGAAAGTTGAAGGGAGTTGGATTTAGTGATTCTGTTTTGTGGCCCAATGCTTCTTGGATTCAAATGTTTGTTATGAAACATCAATCTGACATTATATTTTCTCAAACTTCTAGGAGCAATATGAGGATCTAAATCCCACAAAATGTGTGTCCTTGTGCGTGTGTATATTCGTGTATATATGTATATATATATACGCACACAGTTGCAGCGCCGTACATGTATGGTTGCCCTGGAAGTCATTCAGTGAAGCACCTAGCTATGACATTATAATATGATTAATTTATACTTAATGACTTTTTAAATGTAAACATTACTGATTAATTATATTATTATGGTCAAACTTGCGACTCTTTGTTTTTTAATTTCTAGGTACTAGGAAGAAGCCACCTTTTGCTTCTTTCTTGAAAATGGGTTTTACATAATCTAAACTGAAATTTAATCTACTAAATTGATTTTATCACTTTTTATTTATGCAATATTACAGATCAATTTGATAGCCCTCTTAATTATACTCCCTCAGTCCCGCCCATATTGCACCATTTATTGTAACTTTTGTGAGAGCTTTATGCAGTCAAATGGTGCAGTTTGATCGGGACCGCCCATATTGCACCGTTTACTGTAGCTTTTGTGAGAGCTTTATGCAGTCAAACGGTGCAGTTTGACCGGAACGGAAGGAGTATATATTTTTCTTCAATTAATAAACAATAATTAAGGAAAGTCAATATTTTATAATCTTTTAATAGTCCATTTGAATTAATTGAATATCTTTATTATTATTAATATTATTATTATTTTGTTTTTTAAAAATTATACTTCCTCTATCCCACAAAAGATTCCACCCTCAATTCCCAATTCCTGATATTAAGAAAGTGATAATTTTTAGGGGGTATAATAATATTTTTTGGTAATGAATGAAGTAAATGATAAAGTATGTTTGGTATAGATAGTTTTTTTTTTTAAATAATGTGTATGAGAAAGAGTGATTATTTTTTTTTTTGTTTTTTTTTTTTGAATGTGCAAACTTTTGTGGGATAGCCCAAAATGGAAATTATGTTATATGAAATGAGACGGAATGAGTATATATTAAATTTAAAATTACTTTAATTTCCGAATCAATTTGATCCCTCCATATTTATCCTATATATATAAATTATAAACAACTGAATCTCAAATTTCTAACTGGGAGTGAAATGTGACGAAGTGGTGAAATTAATGATAGAGTTGAAATTTCCATTAATATTTTACTGTTATCTTTTGAGATTTTTTTATTTTTTATTTTCTTTCCTTTTGGCATGTGATATTTTGCTCTGAGAAGTAAAATTTAAGATTAAAGTATCGAAGAAAGTAAAATTTACCTATATAGATTATTCAATCTCCACTATTTGATTGGAAAAATAGTGGAGTATTTAAAAAATTAAATTCATTTTAAAGAAAAATGGTATTCAAAATTCATTTATAAAATGACAAATCGTACTTAGTGATAATTCTTAATGGCAAAGACTAAAATACAACCTCCTTAGTGTGTGTTTTCTTTTTTTTTTCTTTTTATTATTATTATTTTATTTATTTATTTAATTTTAGGGATATAATTATTATTTTACCCTTATGTTTTATAGTATAATTTATCCCTAGGGTTTAGGATATAATTGTAATTTTACTCTTGTGGTTTAGGGTATAATTTATCCTTAAAATTTAGAGTTTAGGGTATAATAGTCATTTAAATAAAATAAATTTAAAAATAAAATAAAAAACAACATTAGTGAATGATCAGAAATTAATTAAGAAGAATGAGACCAAGGTGTACTAATTGAATTGGTGTTACCTTAGTCCTCTCATTTTTCATTATAACATACAATAATTATATTTAATCATTAAATACAATTCTTTACTAAATGGGAACAACATAATGATGATTAGAAGGCAAAGAGTTTTTTGTGAATGTTGAAAGACCAATGGTCAAAATTCATAATCGAAATTCTTTTGACAAGATAAAAGGACCCAAATTCTTAAACGAATTGATTTCGTTCAAAGTTAGAATAATTAATGAAGTGTACACGAATGGATTATCACTCACTAAAAACATGTTACATATTCATTTCTATACAATTTTGGTGGGGTGGGGGAATCTTTAATCCACTCGAAAGATATCAACAATTTTAATTGTTTTCACTTCAATTCTTTTCTTATCAATAGATTTATACCGGAAAAAAGAATAATAATATAGAATCCGACAATCAAAATTTTATGAACCCAAAATTTAACTTATACGAATAATCTAAATAAAATATGTTACTCTTGATTAAAGAATTAACAAATCACATACGACATGACTGATACGATGGGATGAGAATAGAATCGGCATTTCAAATTTGATTTTTATTATTATATTTTATTTATGAAAATCAATAAGAAATTATTATTCCTTATTTTATGCGATGATGATTACACTCCCTATGCTATTATGTATTTCATTCCTTATGAATTCTACTTTTACAACATTTACTTCCTTATCATATACTCCCTCCGTACCACTCAATGAGTCTTTTTTTTCTATTTTGGTCGTTCCACCTAAAGAGTTCACTTCCCATTTTTTACACACATGGACCCACACATATTCACTAATACAATTAAAATATGAAACTCACACTCCCACTAATACAACAACCTACTACACATTAAATAATAATACTCCTTAATCCACGTGCCAAAAAGCAAAAACTACCCTTAGTGTGGGACGGAGGGAGTGCTAATAACTAGTAAAAATTTGTATATTAACGATTACAGAATATTTTATTTTGAGAGTAAAATGTTTATTATTTAATAAATATAAATTATATTTATTTATTAATAATTAAATATACACTCATATATATTGAATATAATAGTAATAAATAAAAAAGAAATAAATTTATAATTTATATTGTATTATGTTTTTCCAAAAGATTGTGATTTTCTTAGCTAAATTAATTACAATACCTTTAATTATTAATTCTAAATTTATTAGATTTTTTTAATTAAATTAATTTTTATCTTAAATCAATATTAATTTAATGCGTATGTTATTTTTAATAATAATATATGTTATTTTTTTTAAATTTATAATTAATCAAATAAAATTAAAAAATTTATTTAATTATTTTATGCTTATTATATAATTTTAAAATTAAAACTTATTATTATTTTTATTATATATACATAATATATTTAACTTGTATGTTAAAACAAAATAATTAAATATTCTAAATAACTTTTATTTTTATTTAATAATGAATTGTTATATTGAATTTTTAAACGGTATTTTAGTTATTTAAAATTAACTTATGTAATACTTACGTAATACTGTGAAATAGGAGTATCAATCATAATATTTGAATAGTTTAGAAATACACTTTCCATTAGTTATATTATTACTAATCAATACTAATCATTAGAATTATCATCACATAATCATTTCATAATAATGTATTTCTCATTAATTTATTCTATTTTCATATAATTCCATTCATTATACAAATCAGGCCGATAGCGTATTGTTCAAGAAGGCATTGCATAAAACTAATATATGTGAAATTAAATTACTACTCTCACTGTTGTACTTTATATTTTTCTCATTTGTTTTTCTCATAGTAATTTTCAAAATCAATAAAAAAAATAACATTTAAATTTACTTAATGTTTAATTTTTTATTTTTAAGAGTAAAATATACTCCCCATCTCACACAAAGAGTTTTTTTTTTTTTGCGTCCTACTCAAAGAGTTTATTTTTTTTACACATATGGGACCACATACACTCATTAATACAATTAAAATATGGATCTCACTTTAAGTGAGACGGAGGAAATATAGTAAAACATATAGAAGTTATAGAGTCAAAAGAGTCCTTAATATAGAATGACAAAACAATAAAAGAGAAGGGCAATAAGACCATATACCAAAAACCAAAATCCTTAAATAGGAGGACCCTACCTTGGACCAAATCAAGTCAATGTTCACCTCTAAGTAATCCCTCCGTCCCACAATACGTAATCCCCCCGTCCCACGCTTCATGTTTATTGTTCCACGTTATTTAAGAAAAATTATATTTTTTTGACAAACTTTATGAATTTTAGAAGGTATTGTAGTATTTATAGGTAATAAAAAAGTACTATAAAGTAATAGTATATGTGTGAAAAATGAGTGATAAATTTGAAATTAAGTAACTTTTGAGATTGTTGGATAAAATGATTTTTTCTTTTTTGAGGTATGGAGAATATTGTGGGACAAACAAATGAGGAAAGTGTGAAAAGTTTTATAGGACGGAGTTATTACTATATTTCCTATTTTATCTACACTTTTTTCAAATATCATTTTATATTTATTTGGATTTAATGATAAATTACATATTACTAATTCATTATTATATATACAGCCAGCATGACTAATACAATACTAGTACTACTTAATTGCTATAGAAATAGAATGAAGACTTTAGATGTGAATGGTGAATTTATTTATTTTAAACTTATCAACTATTCCCTGCTTATTAATTAGGCAAAAGCACCTGCGCTATGGGGACATGGAGGGATATTCCGTGTCTCCATGTGAACACAATCATCCCCTTCTATATTTTATTTAAATTTATGTATTGCTATGAGTTTAAACTGTAAACGAGCACGAACATTGCAAAAGCGCACGAAATGTGTTCCGTGCGTCCGGGTGCACGGAGCCTCACCCTATTAATTAATCCTATAAATATAACCAATTAATTACATTACATTACATGATGAAGAAAATTGAGTATCCCATGTCATAATGTGGAATGCAGAGTTTAACTAAACCCTTAAAATAGTGAAGTTGTCTGTCTAAGGTCGTGCTAATCACGTGATCACACACCAACATTATTAGTTAAATAAAAAATTAAAATTGTTTCGCACAAATGTCCCATATAAATTTGGCAAATTATCCGTTTACTCACTTTTAAAAACGTATACATATAAAAATGTATGTATCAATGAATAAAAATATATATACTTTGTTAGCGATTTTTTTAATGAAAAATTGAATGTAAAAGTACTATATAATTATTAAGAAATGCATTTGTATTATTACATACAAATTTGTACACATATAACCCAACCTTAAGTCGTTTTTGGATTAAGTCATTTGAAATCAAAAAAATTTAAAATTGAATGAATTTTAAATTTTATGAATTCTAAATCAATTAATTTGAATTTTATTGTTGGAATGTATTATGAATTTATGAAAAAATTTCAAATTCATAGTTCAACAATTATTTTTTTAATGTTTAAAATTTTTATTTATGATAAATAAATAATAATAAAATTTTATTATATTAATTTAAAAAAAAAATTGGAGTGGGTGGGGGTGGGGCGGATTAAAAAATAATTTCTGGAAATTATTCATTTATTTTTATTTAACATTTTATTAATATTTTTTATTAATATTACTTCGGTCGCGATAATAACGCATGCATATTTTTGTGTACGGAAATTTAAAAAAATTATTATTTTTTATAAAGATGCGTAAAGTTATTAGAATATAAATAAAAAGTGAATATTTTAAATAATTTAATATGATATAAAAGATGTTTAAAATTGTTGGGATACGTGTAAAAAATAATTATTATTGAGATATATATTTTCCATTTTAGGAAACGTGCATAAATGTTGAGGGATAAAAAAAAGTGTGAAGTAAGAGGAAAATATTTTTACGTTCGATTGACAACTGACAAGGTTTGGTTTGATTAGAAATTTAAAATTCATTTCAAAATAACTAAAAAATATCAAAATCAAATCTATGATTTTGATACCATTCCTATGTTAGTTTACGGTTTTAAATTCAGGTATTAGTTTTCAAAATCCACGTTTAGATTTTAAAAACCATCTACTATATTATTTTCTTCTCAATTAATATACTTTCTCTTTTTATCTCTATTTCTCATCTAAATTTTTAAATAAATTAATATATTAATTTGATATAAAGTTAAAACCTAGTTGACCCAAAGTTTAAAACAAACATAAAATAATTATTCATAGTTTTCAAACCTACGTAACCCCAAACCAAATATCACCCTATAAATCATAAATTGTAAATTCATTAATTTAATTTATTATCCAAATACGAAGATGGGATGTAACGAGGGAAAAAGTGATTTACAGATCCCTCGTTAAACCACTCGATCTAAACATTGTTATGGTAAATGATAAGCCGTCCTCAATCTTAAGAAAAAAATAAATTACTCCCTACGATTTTACATACACATGAGGTTGAATAATTTAATTAAAAATGAATGAATTAAAAAAATTATAATATTAAAAATATAATAAATCCTGAAATTAAATATAAGGACAAATATTAAATCACAATATTATACACAACAATTAGCGTGCACCTTATGTTGTCCTATAATATATATACACCTGTACATCATTATTAATTCTGAAATATATATATATATATATATATATATATATATATATATATATATATATATATATACACACAGAAAGTATATCATTGTTAATTACACATACCATAGGTATACATGGTATATGAAATAATATAAAAATATGAAAACAAATATAAAATGTAAAATTGATTTTTTCCTAATAATAGAATTCACAATATCAACCGAGGATAATCTCTTCATATTAATTAATGATTAATTAATAGTAAATTTTCCAAATTACCTTAACTCCATCATCTATAATTCATTCCCCATCTCTCTCTCAATCCATCCATCCATTCTCTCTAAACATGAATACTTCATCATCACTCAAACTGGCGGCGCCTCCTCCCGCCGTCGTCATCGGCGATCCCCGCGTTACCAGTCTGAGTTCCTCCTCCTCCGACTCCTCGTCATCCAGTCTGAGTTCCTCCTCCTCCGACTCCTCATCATCCGTCATGATAGCAACTATAGTGATCGGTACCGCCTTAGTTGTATTCATCTCCATTTACATCCTCCTCCGGCTGATCTCCAAGCACCACCGCAATGGCTATGGCTATTATAACGCAGACGACGTCGTATCGAGACACAGACGACACGTCGTCGTTCGGGACCCAAAGGCACGACACGTGGCGCGCCGGGATTTGCTGGACTCTCTACCGCTCTTCACATTCGGTTCCGTCAAACGGAACCTTAACGGTAACGGAGGGGGAGGGGACTGCGCGGTTTGCCTTTCTAAGTTTCAACCGCACCATCAACTCCGTTTGTTGCCGCTCTGCTGTCACGCCTTCCATGCCTTCTGTATTGACAGGTGGATCGTCTCTAATCAGACTTGTCCCCTCTGCAGGTCCGCCGTGCTCCCTTCCGACTCCGATAAAATCCTCCATGCCGAAAGCGACGGCAGCACTAACGGCGACAGTTTTCGGATTGAGCTCGGAAGTATCAGTCGCCGCCTTGAAGGATCGCCGGCGGCGGCAGAGGGTGAAGTGCGGCGGACGTACTCACTAGGTTCGTTCGATTTCATCGTGGACGACTGTGTTCACGAGATTTCTGCAGGGTCCACAATAATTCATTGCAGGGGATTCTCAGATTCGTCGATCGGCATTCGAGAACTGGAAGTGGAGCCTAGAGTGGGGGTATCGGCATCGGCATCGGCGGGGGAGCAGATGAACTGGCTGGAGGAGTACATGGACAGAATGTCGTCAATTTCATCCAGAACGACGTCGTTTAGAAGCTTTTTCTCCGGCAGTAGCCTCCGTACTGAGCCTGCCGTCGTCCCCCCAAATCAGGATTTGGAGGCAAGTCGGGCCGGAGAGGAAATAAGTGAAGTATTCCGCTGGATATCTGGGGTTTAATTGTAAATTATTCAAATTGTATAGTATTCTTTAAACTGTAGGGGTACCACAGACAGATGATTCATTTTATTTCACATACTCCTAATATTTTAATTAATTAACTGGATTTTTACCCTTCAAGTTCTCTCTCCCAAGTTTGACGGTCAGTCTTTTTACCCGAGTATATATCACTGAAAAAATAGATGACCTTAGGTTTAGGCTTGCTTTTGCTTATTACTAATTTCACAATAAGGATTAGGGGTTAGCAAATTTTTTTAAACCGCCTAAACCAACCGTTACATTTATCTTTTTGACATATGGAACCTACACAAATTAATTAATTCTAATCTCTTCTTAGTATCCACACATCACATTAATACACCTATCGACTTTACATAAAAATTTTATTTCTCCCACTTAAATACATTTTAAAATACTATATTTATTAATTCCAAAAGGCAAACGTAAGGATAGGACATAAATATCACTTTTTTTTTAATTTATCTTCTTAAAAATTATTCTCGTGAGATTGTAATAGGACATGATGAAGGAGTATATAATATCACTTTTTTTTTTAATTTATCTTCTTAAAAATTATTCTCGTGAGATTGTAATATATGGGTTTCTGATTCTCTTATTAATTTCCATATCTCATAGAATAATTTAAAACGTTATTTATGCACAAGATTCTATTATAATAAAGAAACTTACTTTGTTGCCCCAAAATGTTGATAAGGCAACTACGCATTTCTTCCCAAAAACGTTTTAAATATAGTACTTCGCACACTTTCTTTGTAAATTACAAATGAAGTGTGTAAAAAATTTTGGGACCGATAAAATATTTAATATTATACATATTTTAATATTTATGTAAAAACTTTATAATTTTGAAATATATATACTCCATTTTTTCTTTTTTAGTAAAAATGAATTTTATTACTCCATAAATGTGTATACAATTTACATCTAAGTTCTTGGTTTCAATTCCTAAGGAATAAAATTTTAAAAAAAACACATGCATTGTGGAGTCAACGATATAGAATTTGTACACGTGTGTGATAGAGGAAACATTAATAAACAAAATATAGATAATAGGTCAACAGACGTACTAACTAAAACATGATTTCTTACCATCCTTAACCGATCATCTAACCTTACCTATCAAATCAAATCATCTAAAAGATTTATTAATGTTTTAATCTAATATCTAATCTTATTTACATTCGTTTAAATCAAATGATCATCTAATTTTATATTACATTCCTTCCATAGTTAGTGTCACGCTTTCTAATTTCACATCAATACTAATTCGCATTACTAGATCAATTTTAGAACGGAGGACCCACGTCCATATTTTTCTTTTTATTTGTCCCATTAAAAATATATTTTTTTAATACATGAAACCCACACCAAAACAATTAATTTATTTTCATGGAGCTCACATACTACCTCTAATACAACTATCCACTACACATTAAAATTTATTTCTCTCACCTCACTTCACTTTACATTAAATTATTATACTCCTTAATCTTCGTGCCCAAAAAAATGTGCTAACTTCTCCGGACGGAGAGAGTATATAAACTTTATGTAAAATATATTATAATGACATCTATGCAACTATTACATGGATCAGGATATTTGTGATACTTTAATGTGATATTTATTATGTTATTTTAATTAGATGAATTGATAAATAGAAGAAAAAAATGATTATATCATAAGTTGATGTATAAATTTTAGGATGACACATGATAAAGAAGATAACAATTATACTCTAGTTGGACATATAAATTTTAGGATAATAGATTAAATTCCTTGTCTGTTATTATTAAAAAAAGATTGCATAACATTGCTTTTGTGCCATGTAATATAACTAGCAATGTCAGTTGACACCCTTATCCACTTTTATTAATTTACTTTATTCCTACATAATTAGTGAATCTTCTAAATCAGTTTTGTTAGAGTGATAGGCAAATATTTTGTACTGCATTCACATAATTTTAGTAGTTTATATTCAATTTTACTCTTATATATTACAAAGTGTTAAATTATTATTTATTTGAAATTGTTACTTTCTAGTATACACCTAATATATCTAATTATTATAAAATATATTATCTTAAATAAATTATTTGTGAGTATAAATTAAAAGGTTAAAGTACTCCCTTATAACTTTAAATAAATATAATTAATACTTTACCTAATATACATTATCGAATCTGTTTCTATTTCACACGATTCCTTCAATCGTAAACTGTCTTTGCACAATGTGCAGAAAATATTATAAAATGGTTTTACGGGATAAAATGGAAATGCACAGTGTGAAAGAATATTATTATAAAATGGGTTTACGGGATAAAATGGAAATGCACAGTGTGGAAGAAGATTATAAATTTTTTACACAATATAAAAAAAATATTATTTATAAAAGGGAAATGAAATCTCTAATCTAATCGGTGATAAACGAGTTTGTGAAATTTTGCAGAAAAATCCCATTAATTGCGGGATTTAGAGGATAAATTGAATTTGGGAGAATTTGCGTTTTGTGCAATATTGAAATCCATAATCTACCATTGATAAATGTGTTTGCAAGGCATTAATTTTGAGATTTGGAAGAGAAATTGAATTTGGGGAAATTCGCATTTCGTACATTTTGGAAAAAATTCTATTAATTGCGGGATTTAAAGGAGAAATTAAATTTGAATTTGGGAAATCTGCATTTTGTGCAATATTAAAAACCCTAATATAACCACCGTGATCGTGAGATTTGCAGGAGAAATTGGATTTAGGAAAACTATGCATTTCTACATTTGACCAGAATAAGGTTAAATAGAAAATCAACCATGAAATAATATAGTAAAGACTAATGATTTAATATTTGTATATTTATTTAAAATTGTCTACTAATAACTATTCCTTATTATTTCTTTTCTAAATTGGGATACCTTTTAACTTTAATCCTTTATAAAATTATGAGTTTCTTTGATTCACTAAAAATTTGGCATACTATCTCACTAGGACTGAATTATTTTTTCAAGGTTATAATACTTTTAAATATTTGAAATTTTAAAATAAAAATTAAACCATAATAAAAGATTATCTGGTTCAAATTAAATTGATATTAGGTTTTAAAAATTGTTAACTTATATTTTGACCTTATTTAAAAAGAACTCACGTTAATTGATTATTTGACTAGTAGTAATATTTTTTGGTTTTGTGCTAAAAATATTTAATTTAATTTAATTTATATTGTTTTATTTTTTGAGCGGAAAATAAATTCTGTTACGGGTGAAGAAATCAGGAAATTAGCGGAACACTCTAGAATCTAGTCGATCTAACCAATCAAATTCCAGGGATTTAAAGCCTACCCACCAGTTAACTGTAAACGCTGTGTCAAGTTGTACCCTGAGACTGAAACATAAGGTACAACACCCGTTGAAGCAGCTAAAGATCTCTCCTTATCCATGTCGTCGTCTTCTTTCATCTCCCTAACCCTAAGCAAGCCCTTCACCTCTCACAAACCGAACTTCCCACATCTCACAAATGGAAGACTTACAGGTAGATTTGTTCGCATACCACCTTCAATCTTCCTTCCCTTTCTAGTTATTCTAATTCAAACGCGCTCTCTTTCTCGACTTTGGATAGTTTGGAATTAATTTTGAATTTCATGTTATGCGTCGTGAAACAGGCTTGAGGAGGAGTTCTTTGAGAGTCAATGCAATTGTAAAGAAATATGATCCCACCAAGGTTTTCCCCTCTTTCTATGTGCATATTGTGTGAAACAAGATTGTGTTTGTGTACATTTTTGGAGGATTAATTGGAAATGGGGGTTGATAGGATATTGTTCTTGTGGCTGTAGGTGGTGCCACAAGCTGATAGTGTTTTAATTCGTCTTGAGGAGCTACAGGAGGTACTGCTGTTTACTAGTAACATTTGGCTGTTATTGTTTTCAGTGGGTTCTTATGTTTGGTTTGTAAAGATGTCTTTCTTTTTCTTCAGATATTGGTTAGGATTTTGTTCATTTATTCACAAGTTAATCATTTACAATGGAGTTTGTTGAATTTGAATTGCTTGATATCTGAAATGCTATGTTCTATTCTGTAAACAAAATCCATGGCGTTTTGAACTTTGTTGTACATTGGACAAATTTCCAGTTGTAAATTTTCTTTTGGTGTCTAATAAGGATTGAGGATGTGATCATGGATCTCTTCAATCATTAATGATGATTATCTTCACAATCTTTCTGTAGTAGAAGTTTATAAGTTTAGAATTGATCGATATGGACTCATTGTGTTGAAGCCCAACCATTTAGATGATAGGATTTGTCATGCAATCTCTTCCATTAAGATGATAGACGGATATTTTAACTGCAGAAATCAGCTGGTGGGGTCTTGCTTCCCAAGTTTGCTGTGAAATTCGAGCGGTATCTTGTGGGAGAGGTGAGTGATTTGGTTGTCATTTTAAAAGGTTCATTCATATGACACATCTTTTTTTGCAAGTATTTCAAGTTAGATACATTTTCTCGTATAATTTCCATTCAGGTTGTCGCTCTTGGTGCTGAGGTCGGGGAACTGGAGAAGGGAAATAAGGTAGGTTCTGAATTTTTTGTTTTATATACTCGCTCTAAGTGAAAAGTTACACCATTTTGCTAACAACGTAGTTCAGTTCTAAGAAAAATTCAGTGCAATTGCGTGATTGGTATTTTTACTAGTTTAATCAGGCCTGTTTTCCGAGCATTACATCGCGTTGCTGATGACATGGTTTCTGTGCAGGTTCTTTTATCTGATATAAATGCATACGAGGTATGTCTTCAAATCTTGGTTGCTAGTTTTACTATCATAACTGGGAAATAATCCTCCGATCTTGATTTCGACTTCCAAGCCTAAATAACACAATGACTACCCATGCACACCACCTAGAAAGACTTCTATAGTTAACACGTTTGGCTTTTCTTTGTACGCATTTTGGTGCAGTTTAAAAATCATAGAATGTCTGTGGCTATTAGGGTTACTCGAATTTGATACTTTGCTCGAGTTAAAGATGCACCTACAAATGTGCTAATGGACTTTGATAGACTTCATTATTATTAATTAGAAATTCTATAACTCTTGAATCAGTCATTCCTTAAATCATAAGGAGTCTTCTTTAAACATGGGTATATGCTTTATTATCAGGTCGACTTGGGAACAGATGGAAGGCATTGTTTCTGCAAAGCTGGTGACTTGTTGGCTGTGGTCGACTAGAGTTCTTGATGGCTTCAACCATGGAATTTCTCGTTGATGTGTGCCAAGCACCACCACGAAATAGTTTTTTTTTGCTCGTTATCTTGCTGAGGCATTTGCCATGTTTTCTCCAAGCATAGATCATAGTGACGATGTAATTTTCTTTAATAAACATTTTTGCATCCTAATCAGTCTGTTTACCAACGATGAACTTCTGTTGAAGTTTTTGCAATGCAAATTTGATTTTGCTATTCACTTTGAGTAATGTCTTGTAAGATGTTTCAAAAATTCAGATATTCAACCTGAAGATATTTCTCAACGTACAATGACACAGTTACGATTCCAATTTTCATTAACTAAAAATATGATTTAAAATGGATAAAAATAGTTAATATATTAATTTGTAGGTCGTTTATAACATTTGATTCGCTAGCTGGTAGGCAGTTTCCACAAATTGTTTATAGTGTAACACTATACTTGGTTCAGAATAACATGGGAAATCAGTATACTATATTTTATGCTGAAAACCCCCATTGGAAAGAAGATGCAACGTAAGCCAGCAACCCAGTGAAAATGACTAAATGAGTAATATGAAATAAATCAATAAATAAATTTTAATGAAACTAGTTGGTGGGAAGTATAAATGCATGAAATCAAGAAAATAAGTTGGAAACAAAAAGGTGAAGTTCACTCGAAGAGGCGTAGCTCTATCATTCCCTCTTTGCGTTTTGGAGAATACCAGGCAACCACTTTCCCTGAAAAAAGGAGCCTTAACGAGTAATTCAGGCTGTATATCAAATCTTCCAGTTGCGGTCCATGTTTGACAGATGAGGAGTCGAGGGCAAACTTGGAATCCATTCGGAACACAATAGGCCCCATAACCTGAATCATACGCTCAAATGAGGAACAGAGGAATTTTTGGAATTCCAGTTTCACCAAATTAAAGACATCTTTCTGACACATTCGAGTTGTATTATTATATGGCTCACCTGTTGCTGAAAGATTAGATTGAGTCTTGGGTAGGAGAGTTCCAATGGCTGTTGGTTGCTTTGCGCATCCTGGAACACCTTTTTCACTATAGCTGAAGCTGAGGCGATATCCAAACGAGCATCTAATCTGGTGAGGTCACCAAAAGTTTTTCTGAATTTACCATGTTGGAAAGTATAGCACAGTGAACCGAATAAGTCTGCACCAAAACGACCTCTATTCTTAGTTCCTGATGAACTCTGATATCCATCATGTGTTCCATTAACAAATAAGGAGCCTTTTTCACTGTTAATCCACGCCTCACAAGTACCCCCTACATGTCAAAACAATATAATGCATGAAATAATTTAGAAATACGCATTATGACATGGAGACCCTATCTAAGGCAAAATTACATACTGCTCAAGGTACAAAGAAATAGGCATCAATAAATCTGCTAAACCAATACACCATACAGACATTAGTAATTTATATTATGAACATTAAAAGTAGGATTCCTGTGGTCACGCAACTACACCAGCAGCAAAATTGCAAATGAATGCATTGCATGAAAGATGATATATATACAATGAAAATGAAAAGGATTGATGCATAACAATATAAGAAAATTCATAACCCAAGAAATTACCTATAATTCCAGATATTGCTGCATGAGGCTCCTTGAGACGAACATCATATGCAGGACGCCAAAATTGACCCTGTTCTGTCTCTATTATGCAATCCTCCTTAGTTTCCTCCTGCCTCCAAAAGTCCCTAGATTTCTCATACGAAATGGCAGCTTTGGCACAAAGCCCAGGCAATAAACCAATGGGTGTTTCAGTGTTAACAGAATTAACAGCCTGTGGAAGGCCGCTATTTTTATGTATCCCAAAACGGTATCTTAATCCTGACTCAGATACAAGAGATGAACAGTCCAAAGATATTGCTTCAGGAACTTCCCAGTACTTCCCTTTGTGGTCTATGAAAAGTTCAGGCCATGCAGCTTCTAAAGTAATATCATGATCCGGAAGCTGCAGGCGAAGAGAAAGGCATGTGGTAAGCTAAAGATAGAATTCAAATGATCAACAAAAGGACATTAAAATAGAGTGTAGTACTACTAAAAGCAATAATAAAAGAGTACGACCATCAAGCAGATAAAAGTATAACCAATATAAGGAGGTCGAGGGAGCAATAATATTTGAAGTTCAGAAATTTGCCTTGTGAAAGAGCATGGCCTTGGTGCGTCGACCCTTCTTCTCACCATGCTTTTCAGTGCTAAACAACAACGACGTTGAGGATGATAATGCTAATGGTGAGCACACACCCAATGCATAGAGTGACTTATCCAAGAAATGCCTAGCAGAATCTTTAAACAAGGGTAGGTCCCACTCATCGGCAGCGGATACTTCAGCTCTGATAGATGAGAACAATTTCTTCGGACGAAATTGGCCAACTAATCCAATCCACCTATATTAGAAGGGTTTTGATTCATATATTAGAAAAAGAATGAATTGGCACTTATCAAATGAGGGTTCATTATTGTGGTTATTCAAAAAATTTAACTGCATATGACGGGTTGAATAAAAGGATTTTGATCATATACAAGCATGAATCTTTATATGAAGCAACTTACAACGATTAACGTCATAATAAAACAACATTGAGCACACGCCACTAATGCACAGAAATTTCTAGACGGAGCCATGCACAGAGTGTCTAAACTGTCATGCTTGAGTCCCATTTGAGCAAGCTTCAAGAATCAATTCTCTCCAATAGCCAAATTAAAAAAAGGGCACCTTTAGCTTTTATGGATGAGCTTACAAATGAATCTTTTCAGTGTCACATATTACATAAAAACAAATCCTCACTATTTCCCATGATCCAAACAATTTAAACAAAAATTCAACAAACTGAAAATATTTATTCCAAATCCACCAACAAACCACATTTAGCACCCAAACAAAAAATAACAATGTATCCAAAGCTGAATACCAGTTACCGAAAGCCGCTTTGCCAAAGAGAGACTGCAGCGCAAGAGAGCCCAATTCCTTATGATCAGCGGAAGGAGAAAACGATGGAATGATGCCCAAAGGGAATCCATTTCCCAAAAAAGATATCTGTTGAACTCGCAGGGCTTTACTCGCTCTTGAACCGTCGATGGGTACGGGATCCCCTGGAATTGCCCTAGCAACACCATCAATGGCTTGCGGCGTTGATATATTCAGGTCCCAGAATGCTGAATCCATCGCAGTTCTCAGATTCACCATTTTCGTTCTCCGACCGACCGATAATTTAGGGATTTTTTTGTTGTTCTTGACTCTTGAGTAGGGTTTAAGTGTGATTTCTTATCCAGTAGAGGTAGGCACTGTGCAGACTGCAGAGAGCGGTAGAGGGGTTTTCTTTGGGTTTTAAAGTTTAGAATTGTAATTTGACCCCAACATTCTTTACTAATTATAAAACTTATCTTTTTTCTGGCCCCCTCAATTTGTATTTATTTTCAAATAAATTGAGAGAAGTTCAATGAAAATCTAAGATTTTACCCATTTTACATAAGGAAAAAAAAAAAACTCCTATCTGCTAACATACTCCTTATATTTATCATAAATCATCATTTAAATATAAAGTAAATAAGCA
Organism: Pogostemon cablin; assembly: GCA_023678885.1. Lineage (NCBI taxonomy): Eukaryota > Viridiplantae > Streptophyta > Magnoliopsida > Lamiales > Lamiaceae > Pogostemon > Pogostemon cablin. The sequence continues at coordinate 30,820,498 of CM042952.1, read as the reverse complement.
AAGAGGACTAAACAACTCAAATTCCCAACCAACAGGGATAAATAAGTTTTATGAGCTCTCTCGTGCCATGAGTATATATATATGAGATGAATTATAAGATATATGGATATTTTCTAGTGAGATAGGAATATATGAGATGAAATATAAGATATGTAAATTCATTTATAAAGTGTGCTTATTATAGCAAATCATATTTTAACACGTCTCACAATTCATTTTATATAATCATCATCTCACAATTATATCTCTCAATCTGAAGTACTATATATTAAATATTTTATTCCTTAATTTTCACGCAAAAAATAAACTTAAATATTTAAATGAGACGAATGGAGTATATGGTAATGAATTAATGTAATTAACGTACATTTTTTTTGAAGAGTTTCATGTGAACCGGTTCACCATATACCATGATTTTCAAATTACTATACATGAAAAATTATTTTTTTAAATGAATGAATTATTATTTTTCTAAATAAAAAATATTATTTATCTTAATAAAAGTATAAAAAATAATATAACATTTCAAAATTTAAAGAATTATATTTTTTATTCAAAAAGAAACCATAATTTATTATTTACAAATAGATACAAGGTAAATGTGGTTCACATAGTGTTTGCCTAATTTATTTAACTCTATGTCCATACTTATGTGTTACAAATTTCAAAAAATATGTAGGCATGTCACATGTGCTAAAAAGTTCAATTCGCAACTACTTTCATTAGTGGGCTGGCTTCCCCCATACTTCAATAAACCTTTTTTTTTTTTTCTTTTTTGGGCTATTCATCCATTTGATTTCCTAAGTTTTCTTTTGCAAAATCGTCTAAACGTAACTAAAATTGGTTCATTATAATTTTTTATTTGAAAAACAAATTGAAATTTATTCTTTTGTACACACATTATATTTTTTTCATTTATTTATTATTCACACCCCAAATAAAAAAATTAACAGTGATTTCAAAAATCATTTTAATTGTAAAACATTGGCTTCCACCCGATACATACAAATATTAACAGTGATTTCAAAAATCATTTTAATAACTACAAATATTAAAATACTCTAAAAATAAAATTGATTTTTATTAAAAGCTTTTTTTTTTTTTTTTACAATGTGAAAAGTAAACGTGGGAAGTAATTAAAATTTAGAACTCCATCTTATACAATCTTTTCGTAATAAATTAATTTATGGAATCTGTTCCAATTATTTTACCTGCTTTTATTGTACTTGACATTAGTCTCTACTAAAAAGAATAGTAGGTCTGCTACACAATCATGTGAGGCTGTCAATAATTACAAATTTTAATTTTAATTTTTCATACGTCTATTGAGAAAAAAAAAAAGAACATAATTTTAATTATTTTAGTTTCATTTGTGCTCACATTTGCAACAGATAACAATATTCCCTTTTGGAGGTGGAAACTCTTATTTCAGTATTTAGCAAAATCTTAATTATTTTTTAAAATATTACTAATTGAATAAAATTTTAATACTCCATTTACATTTTTTTCTAGTCATTTTTTTTAGAAAATTGTTCATTAATGTAAATCTAGGACTTGGATTTCACACTCAAAAGAGGTTCCCTCTTTGTCTCCTTATGATTAATAAATATACGTACACACCATTTCTTTTAAATTTTATTATTTTACATCCACATTAGCATCCATCACTAGGCCAGCTATATATAAACAAGAAATCAACAAGAAAGCCACACAACAGAATATCAATATCAATATCAAGAGAGGGATGATGAAGCCATGTTGGTGTTTGGTTGTGTTGATCCATATGATGATCCATGGCACATCATCCAACAGCCTCATCAACTCCACTTGCTCAACTCTCTCCCACGATGATCCAAACATCAACTACGCCTTCTGCACCACCTCCCTCCAGGCAGCTCCCGCCAGCGGCTGCGCCACCCTCCGGGGGCTGGGCAAGATCTCCATCGCCCTCCTTCACAACAATGTAACCGACGAGCGCTGCCACATCCGCCAGCTGATGCGACACGGGAGGTCGGATCCGTATGTGAGGCAGTGCTTGGATGTCTGCTTTGAGGTTTTCTCTGATGCACTCCCTTCTGTTAAGCAGGCCATGAGGTACTACAGAACCAACAAGTTCAACGACGCTAACGTGCATATAAGCGCGGTCATGGACTTCGCTACGACATGTGAGGACGCGTTTCATGAGCGCAGGGGTGTCGTTTCTCCCCTTACCAAGAGGAACGACGACATCTTTCAGCTCTCGGCTATAGTGCTTTCGATTATTAACATGGTTCAGACAGGATCTGGTTGATGTCCACCGTTGTTTTCCTGCTTTATATATGTCTATATTCTTTGTTTTGGCTTCAATGGAATTTCAGAGACTTGTTAGTTGTACATTCTTGATACTTGAGTAGTTTAGTTCAGTGGTGTGGTGTGGTGTGATTTCAGTTGTTACAGTGGCTTCTAATAAATCTATGCAATCTTGTTACTTTATTCTTGGATTGACTTCATAGGAATTGCATACCACAAGTTCGCTTTCTTTAAGGTTGTTCAGCCTGAAAAGAATTGTTTTGGTGCTTTTAACTTTTAATCTTTATCCTGTCTGCCACTTGAATTTTAAAAATTTATTTGCAGCATATTTGTAAAGAAATAATTACAAAACCATCAAAATTTCAAGTTCATTTGAATGACAGAATATAGTAAACAGTCTAAAACAAGCTTCCCCATTTATTAACTCCCACAGAGTTTCTTTAAGAGGGCTGAACTTGACTCAAGAAAATGCCCACCTTTTCTTGAATTTACTGATCAGTTTCAGCAGTGAAAAGTTTATCAAAGTACAGAGGAACACAAGACCTCACCAAAACAATACAAGAGTCCAAATTCTGCTAATACCTCTATTTTAAGGATACTGTAATCTCAAGAGGAACAAACTTATTTCACAGCAATGTCAAGTTTAGTGGGCAGGGAGCTCAGAGAGTCGGAAAGTGGCTTGATAATCTTAGCTAGCCATGGGATGGTTATGAATATATTCAATTGCAAGATGGCACGAATCAATTTTATCGGCTTCCTTGTCGGGGATCTCCAACTTGAACTCTTCTTCGAGAGCCATTACGATCTCCACATTGTCTAAGCTATCCAAGCCCAGATCTTTCTGAAAATGAACATCAGAAGTTACCTGCAGATATTAACAGAGAAAGATGGTGATTTCCAGTAGTAATTCGAACCATGTAAGATCAGGAATAAATAATGTTAGACAGGGACCCTAGAGGCATAATCCAGAAGATATTGATCAAAATGAGAAGCAACAAATGAGCATGGCTTGTGCTTTACAATTATTCAATTAAGAGCTCAAAATCAAACCATGGTTTCTCTTGAAATTGATAATTCAGACAACTGTCCTGATGGAGTAAAACTTGCATAAAATTGGGTGAAGATGTTTTTTTTTTCCCTCTACAAACATAAATGAGAGAGGGAGAGGTCAGCGAGAGAAAATGACTCAACATATCTTATATATTCAACAGTCAAACATGTCAAGACTGAAAATGAAACTGTGATGTATTCTATCCATTTCCCACACCTTCCATGGGTGTGTTAATGCATAAATGAAATGATTGGTAGATACTACTCCAGTGTAAAATTCACAAGACCTAGCAAAGAATTTATTTTTCTTTAAAATTTTTTGTTTATCTACCCAAAGATTCCAACATATAACAGCATAATGCTTATATTGTTGAAAGTTAATTATTGTGAGATCTATTAGTTTTATCTTACATTGTAGTAATACTTAGTACTCCTAATGAATTTAAATTATTGTTATAGATGTATGGACGACAATTGGTATGTTACATAATCTTTTTATACAATTCATACCTTTGTGCCAGCCTAATAATAGCCAAGAGATAAATAGCAATTCAAATGGCAATTCATGCTGTTCCATTTCTTCATCCTGATGTTCTTATGAAAATTGATCATTGATGATGAGTAATAAACCAGTCAATAAAATAAGAATATTAAAGCATAATTGAAAAATTAAAACTGGGCAATACAACGGTGAAAATATTAAAAAGATTCAAGTTTAAAACTAAATCCTTTTCTGCGTATTTCCAGATATGGTGAGAAAAAATAAGACAGTATTTGCTTATCGAATAAACATAAAATGTTCCTAACTAAGTTTAGAAACATTAAAAAATGAATGTAACTGTAATGTATTCCCATAGATGAAGTTGCTTTTCATTAGCAGACTACAGCTAAGAATTCAAGAGGCAACATTCGTTCTCACAAACAGGGGTTAGTAACCATTGCGAAAACATTAAAAATGTTGCAGTGGGAAAATAAAACACCATTTGCAATACTTCAGTCTACAGAAGGTTAAGGTTAACCAAGAAGTGATGACTTCGTAATTGGAAATAGAGCTAAATTTCGAAAACAAAATCCTCCATTAAAAAACAGAAGAACCAATGACAAAGAAATTAAGAGTCAAAAACTACGTTTAAGTTGATTTCTAAGTTTTAGCAGGGCACACAATATAGCAAAATTCTTCGATAAATTTGTGGAGGAAGGCCCCAAATTTTTTAGCACACACTGAAACATGTGCATATCATTTATGTCGTGAAATAAAACTAGGGTTTCCCTCACTCTTCCCTCATTGCACCAAACTTCTTCTCCACATCAATTCTCCTCTCCATCTCAATATATGATAAAAGTTTATTAAATATCTTATATACCTCTAAATATCAAACATTAATTCTATCGCGTTCTCGAATATTATCTGCTATCCTTTGGGTTTCTTGTTCCCGATCTTATAAATTTCAAAAGATGAACTGAAGGCCACATTTAATACATCCACTTTATTCGAATTTTGAAGGTACCTAATAACTTCTATTCAAATATTTTAGAATTTTTACCCAATGAGATATAAGAGCATTCGCATAGAAGATCGAAAAACAGTAACAGTAGTCAGTAGCAGAACATTCTAAAGAGAAAAGTAACCAACAATTTAATTAAACAGATTAAAGTTTGTGAAGAATGGATAAAAAGGTAGACCTAGAATGGATAAAAAGGTAGACCTTAGAGGGGTCGACTTTGGGGAAGCTCTTGACGACTTCGAGAACTCGATCGATTACTTCCTGCTTATCGAGGTGATCGTCGCCATGGGAGGACATTGATCGGACGGCCGTAAACCGGCATCCGTTAAGGGTTATGGATTGGGAAACGGGCACCCGAATGTGGCGGAGTACGGCGGATCTCAACGCCGACGCCATTTTTACCGATTATCCGAAAACGCCGCAATCGAATCTATATGCTTCTCTCTCTTTACATAAACGAATTATGGAACTCAGGCGAGAAGTTAAACTAGGGTGAGGGTTGAGGGTATTCTTGGTATTTGCTATTGAGGGCTTCCTGAACCGGCGTTTATTATTTGTGCGTGCATACCACGTGGTGCCTCCTGAACCGGATTATTTATCACCCTCTCAACTTCAATTTAAATACTTTAATTTAAAATTTTGAATTGATATTTGGTGCATTTGGGTGCAAGGGTGCATCCGGGTGAAGGACAAATACATATGTGTATAATTTTTTATTTTATATTGTACATATATTATTTAATAATTGTATACTTTTTTCACACTCAATTTTTTGTTAAACAACTAGTATTTATATGTGTATAACTTTTTATTCAATAATATATATATATATATATATATATATATATATATATATATATATATTTTTTTAATAATTGTATATTTTTTTTTACACTCAATTTTTCATTAAAAAAATTAACAAAAATTTCAATAACAAAGTGTATATATTTTTGTTTATAATTATATATGTTTTGAAAAGTATGTGCATCGTATATTAGGATATCCCTCTGTCGTACAATCTTTATTCACAATAGAATTGAAACTAACTATATTTTTATTGATATTCTTTTCACTATTTATGTTAAAATAAATAAATTCATTTTATGTACATATAATGCTGATCTTAGAATTAAAACTATACGTATTGCATATTTGATATTTGCAACTCTAAAAATTAAAATATTTTGCTAAAGAGTTGGACCTCCATTATTATTTATCAAGAAACACACACAAACACATATATAGTATGTGTCTGCTAATCTCTCTTTCCTAAATTACTCATATAAATCTATTTAGATCTTTAAAATTACAAAGATAAGTAAATACATAAATAATAAAAAGAGCACTCAATTAAATGTTTTAAGCATACAATTTATCTCCAACTATCAATTGCTTATATTTTGAATTCACATCTAAACGATAATTTAATACTTAATTGATGTAATTAATCAATTAAAAAGTGTTATTTTGAATAATTTTACAGTTGAGAACCATCTTTCATATTTGCAAGGAACATCTCTGTAGTGTGTCATTTTATTCCTCCCTCTCTTCACCTCTTATTTCATTATTCCTGTTCTAATTTAATATTTTCCTCCTTCCTCTCCACTCTTACTTCTTTTTAAAATATAACAATCAAACTCTTCTTCCTTCCTTTCCCTAAAAAAAGATTTTTTTTACGTTAAATTTAAGATTTACAACATCATTATGGCAATTTTAAAAGATTATTTTAGATGAGATATTGTATGTACTTAGCTATTGCACTCTTAGGTGACGTTTGTTTTAGGATTTTGGAGAGTTTGAAAATCATGAATAGTGATGTTGTACAACATTATTATGGCAATTTTAAAAGATTATTTTAGATGAGATATTGTATGTACTTAGCTATTGCACTCTTAGGTGATGTTTGTTTAGAGTTTTGGGGAGTTCTCATTGCCATTAGGAATGTCATAGAGAATGAATTAGAAGGAGATGAAGGAGTGATTGGTATTATGGAGAAGTGTTGTGACAATGGAATATTCAAAGTCAGCCGTATGTATGATCATCTGAGGAGGAGACACACAGCGGACTCAAACTTTGTTTATAAACAGATTTTGCACAAATGGATAGTGAGGAAGTTCAGTTTCAGACTATGGTTAGTGCATAGGGAAAGAGTGGCTTCAAAGGACAGGATTTGGTGCACAGGAGAAGACAAACGATGTGGTTTTTGCTTCGATCAGGAGACTACATCACATCTCTTCTTTCACTGCCCTTATACCACACACATTTGGAATGAAGTTAGAAGATGGATCAGATGGAGAATAGGAAGGCTAACATCAGTCACAGATGCCTTCCGTAAGATAATGCAGGATACAAGAAGCAACATCAATGCAAGAAGACTTCTTTTCATCACCTTTGCTACCATGATCTACTACAATTGGATGGAAAGAAATGTTCTTCAGTATGGAACAAGGATGCTGTCCTCGAACCACATTGCTGACATAATTAAACTTCATATAGGATCTTTGTATATGAACCCTTGATGTATTTTTATTATTCACCTTAAGCGTTGTGCTTAAGTAGGTTGGATAGATTGATTAGATTTTGTTTTCACATCGTATGTAAGTACTTGATGTAACCATTTTCAGTGAAATAATATTTACCAATTTCACTAATTGGTGAGATAGAATGTATATATGTATATATAGGATGATTTTTAAAATTTGGGTGTGAAATTTCAATTCCAATTTTGGGGTTTTAAAACCTTGAACAAACATCTCCAATATGTGAATGTAGTAAGCAGTCAGTCATTGTCTGCATATTTCAGAATATTAATTTATTTTTTTAAATATGTAGGAAGTATTACGATATCCAACTTCTTTCAATTCGTTATTTGTATTTTTTTTCCGTGCCATTGCCCACTCTTTCGATCTAAAATAGGAAGGACAATGCTAAACGGATCAATTTGATCCGGATCAATAAGATCTATTAGGTGTTTGAATAATTGAAAATGACCTTTTTAACCTTTAAGAAATTGGATTCATTATCTTATATCTTTCCTTTTAACAACACTTGTTATAGAATAATCAATATAGTAATTAATTACATGATTTAAATACCCAAATTAACAATCAATTCTACTTAAATTTTAGAAGGAGAACATGTTAGAATTTATAGGGTCACAAATCCTACAATTATTAAAATGTTCTTATAATGCTATAATATATATATATATACATATATATATATATATATATATAAATAAATAATTTTCCGTTCATAATATGTTTCGATTATAAATATCTTTTCAAAAATAAAATTAACATAAAATAATATAAAATACATAAAAAAGAACTTATTAATTATTTAAACACTACTCTACACTATTTCGCAAAGTCAATTTGCATACTTAATTATTAATTAAGTAGATCATCAATATGAGTGTAAAAAAATAATAATAACAATTTTTTTATTAATTAACAGGTTGATTTTTATTGTAAATATCAACAAATTATTAAAAAAACTATACTTTCTTAATTTAAAGGAATGCCATAATATTTTTATCAAATAAATAATATATATTGTTATTTACGAATGAATTATCAAAAAAATCATTATATAAATTACTAATAAAATTATTAACCATAAAACGGATTTAGAATTTATTTTAAAAAAATTATGGACTATTATTTTACTAATGAAAATTACATATAGTTGTTAGCCCATTGATTAACAAATTTAACTAAGAAATTAAGATTTTTACTAATATACAGTTGTACTCTCCTCGTTCCACAATAATAGTTATACATTTTAATTCTGAACGTCTCATTCTAATAGTTACGTTTCTCTTTTTGGTAAATAGGAACTACACGAAACAATTAATGTATTCATATGGATCCACATTCAATACTAATACAATCATGCACTTTATATTAAAATAATTTTTCCAACTCACTACATATTTAAATATTATATTTCTTAATTCCGTGCAAAAATTATATGTAAAAGTTAAATGTAGTCCCATAACTTTTGACAAGTTCGATTTTCGTCCCAAATTACTTAAATAATTTTATTTAGCCATGCAGATATTTCAAAATTTTAAATTTCGTTTCAAAACTAAATTTTTTTTCGCAAATCGTCTACTAACTCCTGAAAATTTTACTACGAAATATTAATTTTGGGAATGGGGAGTATTTTCTTTAATAAATACATAGAGAAAGATTAGTGTGAGACCGTCACATGTAAGGGCTTACATGAGACGGATAAAAAGTGATAACTTCTACAATAAAATGTGATATTCAATTAATGAAAATGATAATATTATTTTATGAACAATTTTTAATATAAATGAAAAGTGATAATATTTTATAGCGAAAGTGATAACTATTTTAAAAAGTGTAAAATAGTCTCACACAAGACTTGTCTATATACATAAGAGCATATAATATACATGCCTATATAAAAATATAAATTTATAATTTAATGAGCAATTTAAAAATATTTTCATCATTGACAAAAATATTTAGGTAGGTTTTGGATGAGACCGTCTCACGAATCCAATTATGGGAGACTGGATTGTCACTAATTCATTAATTTTATTTATCTTTTTTAAATGCGCGCACGTTAAGAACATTAGGCGCCTAATATGAGTGAGTCTCTTATGCGCTCGGGCACACGAATTTAGATCTGTGCCCCTTTACAATTTCCGTGCCCTTTACAATTTAAACTCTCTATCAATACATATGTTTAAATATAATATGAAGAGGAAGAGTTGTGTTCACATGGAGACACGGACCGTGTCCCCGGCGGCGCATGATCTTTTGCCATAATCCATTAAATTTTTATTAAAATTGTTATCACTTTATATTTATCCTATATAAATTGTTCATTTATGAAATAATTCAACTAATGATTATCACGTTTCCTTGATAAGTAGGAGTATTTTTTATTAAAAAATATTATTACTTCTTATTCTTTATATGCAAACTTTTCATAAAATAGTTTGATAAAATTAATTATAACATTTTCTTAATTAGATATCACTTTTATTCACATTATAAATTATTAATGAAATTATTTAATTGAATGTTTATAAGTAAATGTCAATTATAGTGTGCACCCGGGTGCACCCATATACAAATATAACAAAAAACATATACAATTATGAGCAATAATGTATACAATTTAATTGTTAATTTTTTTAATGAAAAATTGAGTGTAAAAAATATACAATTATTAAAAAAAACACGTACTCCATTATTGAATGGGCGGCAGCAAGGGACAGATATCTCAGACTGAGGGGAATGGTAAGCTCAATACTCAAAGATTCTTGTTGCGAGAATCTTTTAAGTGTTAGATCTTGCCGTTTCCCTCCCTAGTTCTAGTGCAACAGTGCAATAGCTGTTTTTTGCTGCCATCCTCAGATCAAAATTAGAATTCAACAACGCCCAAACCTCCAGTATACCAGACTTTGAAGTTGTCGATCTCCTTTTGCGCCTCATCATGTTTCGCCTTATTAATATCATGTTGTCTGTAATAATCGATTAACCTCAGCTTGCAAGCTGCTGCAACGTTTCAGATCTAGGGTTTGGTTTATTTATAAATGGAGCATTAGTTTGTTAATGGGCCTAATTTGCAATGGTTTGGTTTGGATTTATGAAGTGAAGGCCCACTTGGCATAAATAAATATTTCAACTTCTTATTTTACATTATACTAATGTGGAGCAAGCCCGTGTTAGTGTCATTTTTTTGCACTAATTGTGCACAATATATAATTTATATTCATACCAGAAGACAAATATATTTTCATACTCTTCCATAGACAACCATCAAATAGCTAGAACTAATCCCCATAGCAAAACTTGAAGAAGCCCTTTTATGTAGCAGGTCAGAATTTGATGAAAATTGTTTTTGCAGCATTGCGCAAACGGGATGAAATTGTTTCCTTCTGCAAAATATCACTGTGTTTCTCTAAATGACCTAGTTAAAAAGGAAGAAAGACACATACAAAATTATATAATGCTCAAGAATAAGAGGATCAAATTTATGTCCATTAATTGTAATAAAATGAACACGTGTAATACTGCTTTTTAGAGGGTAATGTAATTTTTCAAGTAATAATAAATAAATTATAAATTATGTCGTGTATGTTAGGCGTAAGTGATAAACGTGTGTAAAAGAAAATTTGAAGAAAAATTACAAGTACAAACCTTTTTTAGAAGGAAAAATATCTAAATCAAATGAAGGTTCTCAATCATCCACGGGTGCCCACACTCCTTTTCATAGAATAATAATGTAAAAAGTAGCATAGGATGCAAAAATGAAACATCAGAAATATTTTGCTACATAAATTGGTTTCATAATGCAAGTTGGAATCCTACAGCAGAACATAAACCTTAGAAACCTTAATTCTTCGCCCCACACACCAACAAGTGTCACAAGGTTAGGCTCAAACTGAAATAAAATTCAAGAGTGTATATTACAAACCATTCATGAAGAAGGAATTAACAAGAAAAAAAAATCTATTCGATTTTAGATTAGTCACACATTGACTGAAGAACTGTCCGATGATAAAGTTTTCGAGAGAGCTTTTATCCTCATGTGTCCATTGCTTGTTTTCCCCATTAAATAATTACTTGCCAGTGCATCGGTGAGGGCTAAATTTTATGCTTGGGGAGGGTTAAGAAAACAGGAAACAAGAAATTAATTTATCGTACTTGAAAGTGACACAAATCAGTAATTCATACAAGAAAGTTGTTGTAATCATCAAAGATCAGCACTTGTGTGTTTCAGATGCATTGCAGATCATTAAATTGATTTACTATAGCTAAAGTACCAGTTTGATTACCTGAGCTTCTCTCATTTTCTTGAAAGTGTTCAATGCCTCTTTAGCAAGGCCCATGTATGGTAAATCCTATGATCATGGAGGTCCAAGCTTCTGCGTCCTTGATAGATGGCCTCGAAAACTTCATGTGCCTTCTCAATGCATCCACATATAGCATACATATTAACAAGAGCTGTGCTCACCTCAAGTTCATTCTTAATCCCAGAGATCACGGTCACCATTGTCATCTCTTCGGTCTCTACACCGTCCCTTGCATCTCCCTAAACAATTGCAGAGCCTCATTCACCATCCCAAATTTGGAGTACAATCCAATCATTGCACTCCACAATTCTGTCAGACATTTCATCGAACACCTTCCGCCCCAACTCAGCTTCCTTACATTTCGTGTAGAAATTCAGCAACGACGTCTTAACAAGCAAATTCTCACCTAAACCAAAAGCAATTACATGTTTATGAATTTGTTTCCCTTTCACAAGCGGCGAGACGCTCAACATAATGTACAGTTAGGTTAAAAAAAAAAGAAGCTTTAGGGAATTCGCGAAATAGAAATCTTACAAAAGATTTGGTCTCACCATGTAAGTAATCAAAGATAACCTTATTGAATGTCAATGCAACAGCAATGGGTGAAACATCTAACCCAAACGTAAGATAACTTGGAAGTACTCTGAAACCAAAATAGGTAGAGGAAATAATGAGCTGATGGTGAGGAAAAATATAATTCTCAGTGTCCAATGAATGAAAAGCCACAAACTTAAGTAATCCTAAACTAAGTTAAACAACAGTAAGTAAAAATCGAGAACTAAATATTGAAATCGCAATCATGTTATTCCAGATAATGCATCAAATAACCAATAAAAGAGTACAAGGAGAAGCTCACATAAAGTACTGGTAATTCAATAACTCAAAAAGAAATAAACTACAATTGCATACAAAGCTATGTATTCTAATCAAGGCCAAAGTATGATGCAATCATATACATAACTCCAAAGAAACCTTTACTTAGAAAAGCATGGGTACCACTTGGTGCAAGTCCTTACTATGCTTTTCCAATACTTTGTGAAATAATGTCTAATCTTCAATCCTTAAATATTGATGTAGAATAGGTAATACACTATAATTTTCCTAATACTGACTTTGTATATCACCTATCTTCACTGTGAGTGCAAGCTTAATTAAGAGTCTAAAATTGGTAGAAGCTATCAAATTAATTAGCTATCCAATTCAGATAATGCACAATAACCCAACAAAAATAAAAGTGATTGCCACAAGGAAGCTCATGCTACAATACAAATTTTACTTATACAGTAGAAGAATTTAATGCATTGAACACTAATAAGTATGCTAGCAATCAGGTAAGGAGAGGGGAAAATAGGGTTTCTCTTTAACTTGAAAAATAAAAGCAGAAAATATTATGTACGATAGAGGAGAGCTTACATATGTGGTATGAAGGTGTTCGTTCAGATGAATTTCGTGCAGATGGGACGCACGCCGCACGGGTATTCTCCGAGCAGTGGAATTGAATCCTCATTTTGAAAAATAAAAAGGAGAACAATTAGGTTTCATGTGAGAATTCAGAGGCAATAAGTGTTTCAAATTAAGTTCTAAATTTAGATATTTTTCTCAAATTAGGACCTGATTTTTATGTTTTTCAATTTGTTCTCATTTTAAGACTTACAATGGAATTTATTTTCTCATTTTAAATCATACAACATAGTTTAAAAATATTATTATACACCTTCAAATTAAATTATAAAATTAAAATATGTCATTTTTATTAATATTTTATATTTTTCTATAATTTAAATTGAATTTGTAAAAAAAAATTAAGACAAGTCTTAATTTGAGAAAAAATTAAAATTAAACCTTCAAATGAGACAATTCTAAAATGAAATCCAAAAGTGAGACATAAAGTAAAATTTGGATCTTTATAAGAAAATTTTTCGGGAGGGATTGAGGTGGAGTTTGAGCGCGGATAGTGTAGGCCACGCACGGAGGAGAAGTCGACACGTGCACATATTGGTAACCGGGAACCGGTTACAGACACATTCTTTCTTGTGCGAAATCTCTTTATATATAGTAATAGACTAGTACGAAGACTGCGTAATACGCAGGATAATAAAATTTTTTATGGAATTGACTATTCGTACTTCCAAATTTATTAAGCATACTAAAAAATTTAAATTTAAATATTTATAATTAATAAGACATAAATATCATAATAATTAAGATTTATATTGTGTTCGATTAGAGTATTTCGAACAATATATTGTATGTTTGGTTAGAATACCCGAATAATATATTTGTTTGGAGCAATAGAACGATTCATGAAGGTTGTTGATATCAAAATATGCGAATGATTTTTTTTTTAAATCTACATAAATCATTCTCAAGCACGTATATGAACATAATTATTACACATAACTGAAAATTTAGGAATTTACATGATTTTAAGGGTTAAACATAGATATAAAATATTTTTCATAATTAATTTTATTATAACATGTCTTAAAAAATATCAATCTAAAAATGTATTTTCAATTAAATATTAAAATAAGAATAATTATAATTGACTTTAATATTGTTTAAGTATAATAATTAAATATTATATTTTTTTACGTTGAATAGAACATGTTTTATCGCTTCTATAAAAAAATAGTTGATATTTGGTGCACCCAAGTTCATAATGCATCTACATATATATAAGTTTTAATTCAAATTTGTATATATATTTCTTAATGATTATATATTTTTTTACATTTAATTTTTCATTAAAAAACCAACAGAAAATCATACAGTATATACATTTTTATTCATAATTGTATATATTTTTATTCATAAATATATACAAATCTGAAAGTGGGTGCACAGTGCACCCGCGTGCACAAAATAATTAGCCAAAAATTACATTGTTATTAATTAAATATAAATTAAATTAAATTAAATTATTTTAAATAAATATTTAACAAATATGGTTAAATAAAATTTATAACTATTAATTAAATATATGATTATCTCATCTCATAAGATATAAATATTCAACTTTTAATTATATAGTTAAAATTGTCTTCTATATATATCATTATGCGTGTCGTTTTAAAGATCGTAAAAAATAATTAATTAGATATAATTTTTATTAATAATAAACTTAATTTTTAAAAGTTATAAACTTTTAAAATTTTTTTGGATGAAATAGATTTTTAAAAAATAAAATATAAAGAATGTGATTGAATGTTTATTGATAACTTTGGATATTAATTTTCTATTTTTGTGTGTATACTACCAATCAAATTTATCCATAATTATTTTATTTAATTATTTATTTTAATTTATTATAAACTTAAATAAAAATTAAAATAAATAAGAAAATTACATATCATCCTTATTTATAGTGATGTCACCTCATTAATTAAAACCTTTCCATATAAATATAATAAAAATTAAAAAGATATTCATGTAATTTGAGAATAATATTACTCAAATTATATTATATTAGCAATATGGACCGATTAATTTGATATAATTTTTACTTAAAAAAGATTCAAAATTAAAAAATTAAAAACATTTTAAGATTAGATAAATTTTTAATTAAGACAAATTTTTTTTTTTTTTTGGTTGTGAAATAATGTAACCACCATTTCCTTCCTTAGCAAGTTTGGTTGTCAAATAAACTATCTACACTCTCCTTTCTTAACAAGTTTGACAAATTTATTAAAAAATCAAAATTCTATGAAAATTCCACATCATCCCTAAATTACTCTCATTATGTCACCTAATAAAACCAAAACCCTCTTTTAGTATATAGTATAATAGATAGATTTGCATTATATTCAACTTTTTAAATGCATCACATGTGTCATAATTATTTCTTAAGCTTATTAAATTTAAGCGCTTTGAAGGTTTAATAATCACTTACAAAGTATAGATTTTCACGTTATGTAGCACCAACAAAAGATGAAATTCATAGCAAAAAATCGAATTGTGCATACTCAAGTCATTTT
Source organism: Pogostemon cablin (assembly GCA_023678885.1). NCBI lineage: Eukaryota > Viridiplantae > Streptophyta > Magnoliopsida > Lamiales > Lamiaceae > Pogostemon > Pogostemon cablin. Next base: position 30,804,836 of record CM042952.1, on the reverse strand, counting down.
TTATTTATTTAAAGAATCAAAAGCTCTACAAAATAAATAATACTCCCAAAAGCTCTTCGAGTGAAAAAAAAAATATTTTTTTATTTATTTAAAGAATCAATATTTACAAAATAAATAACACTCCCAAAAGCTCTTCGAGTGAAAAAAAAAAAATATATATATATATATATATATAATATTTTAATTTATTTAATTCATTCATATAAATACACATAAAATTTCGAAAAATCTTAATTGAGTTGGTAGTTAGATAACCTCAATTTTATATATAAAAAATAACTTAATGGTTAAACTGAAATGATTAATAAAGACGTATGCACTTGTTCAGTGTTTCCTTGATAATTAATTTGTGAGTATAACTACTATGCACCGACGATCTTAATCCTTAAATTATATTTTAATTTGATCTCTTTCATTAAATAAAATAAAATAATTAAAATTTTAAAATATAACTACCCACTAACCTTTATTTTTAACCCATTAACCCCAAATACATCGGTGTACTCGATGCACCACATAATCACCCTTAATTTGTAAGCATGATTATCTATGGTTCAACCTAGTTAAATTGTTGTTACTAAAGTAGTTATTATAATCATTTGTCAGAACCAAACTATATCGTCTACCACTCATGTGCAGCTAATATTTCATTTAGTCATCAACTCATCATAATTATAAAAGTATGAAAATTTGTGCTTATCAGTTACGCAAAAGTTACATTCATATACTTATAATTATGTAGAAAATTTAAATTCAATTCTAAAAAAATATTAATTAAGACAATTAGAAATATTATTTAAATATGTAAAAGAAAAGAAAATTTTATAATTGACTGATGCATGTTGATGTCTATATATGCTCATATCAAAAGCACAACTAATTAGCTTAGGAAGACAGAAAGTCATTGAATAGTTTTTATAATCAATTAATAATTTTAACATCTCTATCTATTATACTCTCTCCGTCCAATTCTAAGGTATCCATTTGTTTTTTGCACGTGTTCGGTTCTATGGTATTCATTTGCTTTTTGCACGTGGATTAAGGAGTATTATTATTATATGTAAAGTGGGTAGTTGTATTAGAGGGAAGTGGTGATCCATATTGTGCATTTTTTCACTAAATATAGAAAATAGATACCTTTGAAGCGAACGCCAGAAATAGTAAAATGGACACCTTAGAAACGGACAGAGGGAGTAATTATGTGGTTTACGGTGTAAACCTATTTTATAGGAGACTAACTCATTGTAACCAACTCTCAGGTGAAGCAGGTGCAAGAAGTGAAATAATAGTATATACAAAATTTCTTGTACTTTGCAAAGACCAACGATCATGCTCGCTAGAATTTTTTGTTGTGCCATCTCATGGTAAAATCACATAATAACTACAAAGCATTAGTAATTCTTTTGCTTTTCAGATAACTCTGCAGTAATAGGATGTCAGAACATAAGTCTGTTCGACACCATTTTTTCTCATTATTTCATGAACTTGCAAAGCCAGTTCATGTTTCCCTTCAAATCCAGCTTCTTCAATGATTAAATAATACTGCTATTATAATAAATCATACACAAGTTCCAAAATCCAAAATTCTTCTAAAGAAATAAACTTGAGCTATAAGATCTCAACCATTGCAAGTGATTATACAACTTAGACATCAATGTCGGGTAAGTATAATGTTGTACATGTGCACACAATAAAAAATCATACATGTACCAAAATAACCAAAATAATGTGCTGAAAAATATAACCTAAAGTCAGTGATTAGAAAATCGGACCGGAGGCCAAACCGGTGACCCTAACGGTTCAAGGTCGGACCGGTCCGACCGGGCTGTTCAACTGGAAAAACAAAAATTATGCTCCATATTTTTAAATTTTAATATTATTTTATTATTTTACATATAATTTTTATTAACATACTTGTACATGAAAAATAATTGATTGAAAGAGTAAAGTTAAATGTGAAAATAAAATGATTTTTGTATTTTAATTTATAATATCTAATTTAATTCAAATTTATTTGAAATTGAAAAAAAACTAATTAAGAATATTAGAATTGAAATAAAAATGAAAAGAAAATTGTTAATTCTTTTTATTTGTTGACTTTAATTTTAAATAATATTCATTCAAAATATTTTTTCAATTATTTGGATACAATTAAGTAAATAAATTTAATTATTTCAAAATTAAATAAATAATGAGTAATAAATTACATGTAGTTTAATGTAGGAATATATGTTTACATGAGGGATAAGATCTTACATTGGTTAATTATAAGAGAGAAAGAGGTATTGTACCTCTATATATAAAGACCACCTTTTCTTCATTTTTTTCCCACAACTTAAAGATCCCACATTGAAAACTTACTAAAGAGAAGAGGATTGTAATTCTATATATAATAATTATCACTACTCCCCTTTTCTTTGCATCCATTCTATCTTGAGATGTTGACTCTCAAATTAGTCAACGACTCGGATGTCAATACGAAAATTTATAAAAAAATAAAAAAATAATAAAACTGACGATTTTCTGATTTGAACAGGTTTAAACCAGTTTTTCCGGTTGGACAAAAAAATGATTTTTAGGGTGTAATTGGATTGGGTTTCAGATCGGTTCGACCGATTGAACTGGCCGGTCCCATTCGATTCTCTAATCATTGCCTAAAATAACCAAAATAATGTGCGATGTAAAAGGAGTCGAGATTGAACATCCCAATATTACCATGCACAATGAAAAGGAAAACATAGCAGGTAAAAGGAGCAATCTGAATAGAAGATAGCACCCCCACCCGAGAATGTCTCTCTTACTAAAAGATAGATCCTTACACTACCTATTCTATTTCTATTAAGGAAAGAAGTTAACAACAATAGCAACAAGCTACAGGCCCCTACCTATCTAGGTTTAGGGTCTGAGAACTACTATTAAAAAACAACAAAGGAAACAATAGCTAAATCCGCTCAGCAATAGTTGGAACAGACACGCAATAACAATCTGAATAGAAGAGAAAGTGAAGAATGAAATTCAAGATTAATATTCACATAAGATGGGATGAATCATTGTTGAGCTCGTGTCTTCAAGCTTATGACTGCACTTTCACAACCATCTTTTACCTTGATTTCCAGCTAATTAATCAGAAAACTAAGCCTAATTAATTAAGATGTTAATCATATTTTTTCTTCTTACAAACTTATGTGATCTGAACGTTTCTTACTTTTTCCAAGGAAAATTGGCAATGGCTCCCCCTCGTTATATTTGGCGGTGACATCAAGGCTTGCGGTCGCTAGCAGAAAAAACATGTGAGTACTTTCTTAAAGAAAAACATCATGTTTCAATAAATAAAAGATAATTCATACTAAAATAGAAAATAATCTCAAATTTCTCAATCCATATTTTAGGAATTATATATATATATATATGTTGTATAATTTTTAAATTTGAATAGATTAATTATTAAGTATGATAAGTTATAATATTCGAACAGTTGAGATTCCATGCATCAAATTAAAAGGTACATACGTAATGTGTATATATAAAATAAGACGTCAAAATAGGATAAACAATATTATACAACAAAAAGCATATGTGAGCATACATGTGTTTCTATTGAATTAAGGTAAGGTGGACTATTATAATGCATGTATAAAAGATTGGCATATATCTTCACTGGACTATTATAATTTTGCAAAGTTGAAGTTAGAGAGGGAGAACATAAATCCTATCGATCCAAACATCATAGCGCTACTAATGAGCTTACTCGTATATGTTTCCAAACCATATTGCTATATCTTTCTCATTATTATATTCTATTCCAGATCCTACACCTAAAATAACTCAAACGCAGTAAAAATACTCTTGCAATTTGATAAAAAAAAAAAAAAAAGAACCCTCAAACACTCTTGCACACTCTCATTATCCTCAGAATCAAGAAACTTGTGTGTTTTCAATTCTTGTAAAGTAAGGCTGCAATAGTCATCATCAAATCCACAATAATCTCTTTCAAAGTGCCTATAGTCATAATTACTAACTAACTCTCAAGTTCTTCCGAATCAAATTATATGTAACATCAACCTCTAAGATGACAGGAAATGACCATGCAATGAAGCAATTAAAGCCTATAAAGTCATTCGACTATTAAATAATATATGTAAATGTTATGTAAATATCTAATGGGCTTCTAGTGGAGAAATGTTGGGCTGGTCACCCATGGCCCATTATTCATTTATTTTTTTAAAGTTTCTGTGAATCACAATTCTCAACCCAGGCCCCAAATCTTAATTCCCAAATTAAACCTAGCACCCATCGACGTCGTTACTTCTACAGAATTCGAAACACTGCTCGTACCACCCCAATTCTCATTTGGAACGACGCGAGCTGGGCCGAGGCGCCGAGCATCCCTCTCCGGCTCTCTCCGTCCCTTACTCGGCAGAGTCTCGCTTTCTTCTTCCCGTCGAGTGCATTATCCATTGTCCGCCCTTCGAGCTCTTGAAGGACTTTTTCGCTTCGTTCCTTCACACACGGGATACAATGAGTTTGGTATGTTTGTTCTTCCTTTTTTTAATTTTTTAAATTAGTGGATTAAATCAGAATTCTAAGCATTATTTATACTCCATGTTGAAAATATTTTAACCGCAGTATTTCTTTTGCTTGATTATATTTGGGTTAGATTCTGTAATGGTGATTTTGTTTAGGTGTTACTTGTTAGATTTTTAAATAGTGATTCTGTTTGTGGCTATTATTTAGTTTTATCACACGGTCAGTTTGGTTTATCAAGTTATAATTCAACCTAGTGAAGTAGTGATCTTGTAATATTATGTCTATATTTATATTCTTGCAGTTTAGAAGAAATAAATTATGGAATCTGCCAATTTGAATCAAAGTAATAATATAGATGGTATTGGAAATGCAAACTCAAGTGGTAAAAAACCGAGGGAATTTTTTGATGTTTGGAACTTCTTTGTGAAGAGAGGAGTTGGTAAGAATGCAGTTACTGTATGTAAGGGGTGTAGTCAGGTTTACAAGGGTGGGGGTAGAAGACATGGAACCTCTACGTTGAGACGCCACATGGAAACATGCCCAAAACTGAAATGTTATGATGTAGGACAAATGTTTATTGATCATGATGGAAAGATGAAGAGTAGAAAAATAAAACCTAAGATAGCACGTGAATTGCTTGCTGCTGTCATTATTAAGCATGATTTACCTTTTTCATTTGTTGAATATGATGGTTTTCGAACTTTTTTGAACTATGTTAATCCAAATCTTCCATGCATATCTAGGAACACTCTAGTTTCTGATGTCAATAAGCTATACTTGAAAGAAAAGGCTAAGCTTAAGGAAGTTTTGGGCAAACTTAAGAATAAAATTTGTTTAACTTCAGATGTATGGACTGCATGTACTAGTGAGGGATATATTTGTTTAACCGCTCATTATGTTGATAAAAATTAGAAGTTGAATAGCAAAATTCTGAACTTTGATCATTTTCCTCCTCAACACTCCGGTGTTGAATTGGCTGCAAAAGTATTGGAGTTTTTGAATGAGTGGGAAATTGAAATAAAGAATTTTTCTTTGACATTGGACAATGCATCTAGTAATGATGTCATGCAAAATATTTTGAAAGATCAACTCTCTATGAATGGAAATGTGGTGTGTGGTGGTGAATTTTTTCATATCTGTTGTTCTGCTCACGTATTAAACCTTATTGTTCAAGATGGTTTGAAAATTGGTGGTGAAACTGGTGGACCCTTGAGTAAGGTCAGAGATTCTGTAAAGTATGTGAAAAGTTCAGAAGGTAGAATGAAAAAATTTCAAGAATGTGTGAAAGGAGTACGTGACATTGATTCTAGTGTTGGTTTGAGATTGAGTGTGGTTACTCGTTGGAATTCAACATATTTGATGTTGGATAGTGCCATTAAGTACAAAAAGGTTTTTTCTTCACTTCCAATAAATGATAGGAATTATAATTATTGTCCAACAAATGAAGAGTGGATAAAAGTTGAGAAATTACATGAGTTTCTTGAGCCTTTTATGAGACTACCAACTTGATTTCTAGTTCTTCCTATTCAACATCAAATTTGTATTTTATGCAAGTTTGGAAAATTGAATGTTTGTTAAAAAAAAACTTGTCAAATAATGATACTTCGATAAGTGGCATGTGCAAAAAGATGATAGAAAAGTTTGACAAGTATTGGAGTGAATATAGTGGGGTGCTTGCTTTTGGGGCTATTCTTGACCCACGATTTAAGTATCAAATGTTAGAATACTTTTACTTGGAAGTTGAGAGTGATTCCACAAAATTGCAAGAGAAGATGATACTTGTGAAGAGCAAGATGTATAAGCTTTTTGAAAATTACAATACAAAGACAAACACAAATTCAAGTGACTCGAGTTCTTTAAATTTGCAATATCAATTTTCTTCATCCCCTTTGGTTGCATCGAGTAAGAGTTCAAAGGGCAAAAAATTTCTGGATGTAAGTATTCTTATTGTTTTTTTCTTATGTATAATTATTGATTTTTTATATATATGTGTGCATACACAACATGCTTTATGATTTATTTGATATTTCAATTAATGTAGAGTTTGAGTGCTTATGAGAATCGAACTATAACAAAAGCTGGAAAGAGTCAATTGGATATCTATTTGGAGGAGCCAAAGCTTGAATATAAGCATTTTGAAGATTTGAATGTCTTAGAATATTGGAGGGATCAAAAACTTCGATTTCCTAACCTTGCATTAATGGCATGTGATATCTTGGCTATTCCTATTACTACTGTTGCATCGGAATCAGCCTTTTCTATTGGTGGTCGTGTTCTCATCAAATATAGAAGTTCCATGATTCCCAAAAACTTTCAAGCCCTTATTTGTACTCGAAATTGGTTGCATGGTTTTGAATCCAATGGTAAGTTAGAATAGTATTTATATTTATATTATCTAATTTTTTTATCATTCAATTATTTAACTATTTATTCATTTTAGATGTAGATGGAGTTGATCAAGCTGATAAAATATCTAAGGAAACCCACTCTACGTTATCTAATCATTTGGAGATCGATGAGGACAAAAGCGAACAAGAAGGAGATGGTTATGATTATGATCATGATGATGTTATGGAGGATGACTTGTGAAGAAACTTTCTGATTTTTTTCTGTGCTTGTGTGTTTGGACTTTAATTTGTAGTATTTGGGGATTATTAGACTTGTGTTGCTAAATTTGAGATATTTAAGAAGTATGATTAGTATATTTATGTTGTTTGATTTTATTATCTTTGTTTATTGTTATTACTTACTAGTTTTAATGTTTACGACGCTATTCTATGGGAATCAAGTCTATGTCAATTGTCTTGTTGACATTGCACCATTATTTTGATTTTTATTTTAATAATATCATCCTTAACTTTAAAAAAAATAAACACAGGTTGGCCCGCAATAGCCCGCAAACCGCATATAAATGAGTTGGGCCTAACATTTCTAGCCCGCAACCTACCTAGACCCGCCCCGCCTAAGTCCGCAAAATCGCGGGTTGAGGTGGGTTTTGGGCCCGCCCGTCCTGCGGGCCCATTCTGACAGCTCTATCTTCAAATCAAGACTTGAGATCTTCAAGTCAAGAATGGTCTGCGATCAGAGATCAAGGTGTCAAACCCCTCAGATCCGGCGTTCTTCCAGCCAACGGTCTGCGATCCGAGATCAAGGTTTCAAGCCCCTCCGATCCGACGTTCTTCCAACCAACCGCCTCCGATCCAAGTCAAGCAAGCGGAGATCAATATCATATAAAGATCAAGATCCAAGTCAAGTCGAAGATTCAGATCCAAGTGAAGATCAAGATCCAAGTCAAGCAAGCGGAGATCAAGATCCAAGTCCAGCGAAGATCAAGTGAAGATCAAGATCAAGTCAAGCGGAGATCAAGATCCAAGTCCAGCGAAGATCAAGTTCAAGATCTTCAAGTCAAGTTCAAGATATATTCTAGTTAAGAACAGTCCTCAATCTGAGATCAAGGTGCGGAGCCCCTCAGATTCATCGTTTCTTCAAGTCAAATTCATCCAGCAATATTCGTGAGGTCAACGGTGTTCTACCAAATTGAACGACATTCTTCACAGTAAATCTTCAAGTCAACAGTTGATCCAAACAAAGGCTCGATGCCTCTAGATAAAAGTTTTTAAAGCTTCAAGTCAAATCTGAGCTCGGACAAGCTTCATCTGAAGATTCGGCTTCGAAAATTGATAAAGTCAACTCAAGAGAGGAATCAGAGGACAGCTAGAGATTGTTCACTCAATTTTCAAGTTCAATCCGACTTGGATTTTCTTTGTAATTTTTTTGTGTTTATTATTTAATAAATTCAAATTTTATTGTTACAAATTTTGGCACACCCAGTGGGACAGTTTCTACCTCTCATCTCCTCTCTTCAAAAGTTCGAAGATACAAAGTATGACTCCTCTCAGGATTGCAATAAGAAGGTTTTCTACCTTAAAGCTTCAAAGTTGTAGATTGAAGAGATTCAAAGAACAACTCCACTCAGGATTGCGATAAGAATGTCTTCTACATCAAAGCTTTCAGAGTTGCAAACTGAAAATGTTGAAGTTATTAAAAGGAGTATGTCTAAAGCCTCCTTAGAGACAAACCACGTGGTGAGAATTGCTCTCAATAAGTCATTGCACAACAACAAAGATGGTGAAGATGAATCTGTCTGCCCGACTCCTATATCCATGGAAAGTTCGGCGTATGACTCATTCATAGTCTTAGCATGACAACAAGCACTTCATCTGTCGAAGAACAACTGGCAAGCTTGACTCAGTCCGTTACTGCACTCACTAAATAAAGCCAATAACAAAGTCTGTTGATATCCAAACTGATGAAAAAAATGGAGATAACACTGACAAATCATGCAAATGAGAAACGAGTTGAGGATGAAGACGAGGAGGAGGACTCCGCGAAGCACCATCCATATGAAATAAATCCAGTTGAGAAAGAGATACAAATTTCAGCTAACGGAATGCTCTCTATGAATCAACTGAAGGATATCGTACTAGAGACGATAAAAGACAAGTTTAAAGAGAGCTCTAAATCTTCTGTTGCTTACAATAAGCCATATACAAAGAGAGTTGACAACTTAAAGATGTCAGTTGACTACCAGCCTCCTAATTTTCAACAATTCGATGGCAAAGGCAATCCAAGACAACATATAGCACACTTTGTCGAGACATGCAATGATGCTGGAACCTTTGATGATCACATGCTCAAATAATTTGTCCGCTAATTGAAAGAAAATGTCTTTGATTAGTATATAGACTTGGAAGCTAGCTCCATCGACAGCTGGGGGCAAATGGAAAAAGAATTTTTCAATCACTTCTACATCACTCAAAGGACTGTTAGTATGCTCGAATTGACTAACACTTTCCAGTGGAAAGAAGAGCCAGCAATCGATTATATTAATCGATGGAGAAATCTAAACTTGAATTATAAAGATCAATTCTCCAAAGACTCTGCCATCAAAATGTGCATTCAAGGGATGCAATGGAGTCTGCGATACATCCTCCAAGGGATTCAACCAAAGACTTTTGAAGAACTAGCTACAAGAGCTCATGATATGGAGTTAAGTATGACATCAAGTGACTTCAAATTGCTAAGCAACAACTCTTATGAATTTGAAGACATTTCATTTGATGAACCTCTCGAGGAGGAATCACATTCAAAGAAGCCGGTGTCAATAAAGATTCAAATAAATGAAGTCAAAGCAAGAGAAAGCAACGCATCCCATGACTGGGGGCATTAAACTATCTAAAATTTCTCAAGTCAAAGCTCCTTGACACAAGCTAAAACTGTCTGCATTACGCTCCTTGATACGAGCTTAAACCATCTCAAAATCTCCCAAGTTACGCTCCCCGACACGAGCGAAAATTGTCCACATTATACTCCTTGATACGAGTTAAAATTATCTAAAATTTCTCAAGTCAACGCTCCTTGATAAGAGCTAAAACTATCTATAATCTCTCAAATTATGCTTCTTGATACGAGCTTAAACTATTTCACTCAAATCAAATCTCCTTGAGAAGAGACGAAACTCTCCACATGTTATGCTCCTTTGATACGAGCCTAAACTATCAAACTCAAATCAAATCTCCTTGAGAAGAGACGAAACTCTCTATATGTTATGCTCCTTGATACGAGCTTAAACTATCCCATTTAAATCAAATTTTCTTGAGAATAGATAGAACTCTCTACATGTTACGCTCCTTGATAGGAGCTTAAACTTTCCAACTCAAGTTCAAGACTCCTTGAGAAGAGTATAGACTGTCTACAAATCAAATTGAAGACTCATTGACACGAGTATAAATTGTTAGCAAATTCAAGTTCAAAGCTCTTTAACGCACGAGCCTAAAATGCATGTTACTCCAAGCCCGCACGAGTATAAACTGTGTACGGCACCCCCCATTCAAACCAAATGATCATGTCATTTTGAACTATATTATGACTTGATCCTCTGCGAATAGGTACGTAGGCAACTTAACACTCTGCTAAGTTCAGTCATAATTCAGGCTATTCATATCAAGTTGGTGAGACAAGCAATAAAATTCAGTCATGTTGATCAGTAATGGAGTATCGCAATTTGTTCACTTCAACACAAAGGCGTCCGTGAACAAAGTGCGAGGGGGCATTTGTAGGTACCTAAATTTTATTGCCTATTAAATAAAATATGTGGCAAATTAATGCAATAATTATCAATTAATTGTTTATTTATTAAGGAATTTAAATAAATTAATTCCTAAAATAAATAAGTAAATTATTGATATTGAGCCAGATCCAGTCAAATAAACCCAAGTCAAATGGGCCTGACTTAAGTCAACAAGCCCAACAAATCAAATCCAGTTCGGCAGGCTTAATTGAATTGAATAGACTCGTATCTAGTCCAGCAAGCTTAATTAAATGAGAAAAGCCCAACATATCATTTAAAGGAGAAAATATCTCACAAGTGGTTATTTTCTCTACCTATAAATAAGGGTCTTCAGTCCTCATTCCAAACACACAAAAACATCTGAAGACGCGCTTCTGAAGAGATCAAGAATATGAGCAGTGCTCCCTTGAGATCTTCAAACATCTTCAAGTCAAGACTTGAGATCTTCAAGTCAAGAGCGGTCTGCGATCAGAGATCAAGTTGTCAAACCCCTCAGATCTGGCGTTCTTCCAGCCAACGGCCTGCGATCCAAGTTCAAGGTTCTAAGCCCCTCCGATCCGACGTTCTTCTAACCAGCCACCTCCGATCCAAGTCAAGCAAGCGGAGATCAAGATCAAGTGAAGATCAAGATCCAAGTCAAGTCGAAGATCCAGATCCAAGTGAAGATCAAGATCCAAGTCAAGCAAGCGGAGATCAAGATAAAGTAAAGATCAAGATCCAAGTCAAGTTGAAGATCCAGATCCAAGTCAAGATCAAGATCCAAGTCCAGCGAAGATCAAGTAAAGATCAAGATCAAGTCAAATGGAGATCAAGATCAAGATCCAAGACCAGCGAAGATCAAGATCAAGTCAAGCTGAGAAAAAGATCAAGATCCAAGTCCAACGAAGATCAAGTGAAGATCAAGATCAAGTCAAGCGGAGATCAAGATCAAGTGAAAATCCAGATCCAAGTGAAGATCTAAGTCGAAGATCAAGTTCAAGATCTTCAAGTCAAGTTCAAGACATATTCTAGTCAAGAACAGTCCCCAATCTGAGATCAAGGTGCGGAGCCCCTCAGATTCATCGTTTCTTCAAGTCAAGTTCATCCAGCAATATTCATGAGGTCAACGGTGTTGTACCAAATTGAACGGCGTTCTTCACAGTAAATCTTCAAGTTAACGGTTGATCCAAACAAAGGCTTGACGCCTCTGGATAAACGTTTTTAAAGCTTCAAGTCAAATCCGAGCTCGGACAACCTTCATCCAAAGATCCAGCTCCGAAAGTTGATAAAGTTAAAGAAGTCAACTCAAGAGAGGAATCAGAGGACAGCTAGAGACTGTTCACTCAATTTTCAAGTTCAATCCTTCTTAGATTATCTTTGTAATTTCTTTTGTGTTTATTATTTAATAAATACAAATTTTGTTGTTACACTTGGCAATGCAATAAACAAATCTGAAGGAGAAAAAACCATTTTGAAATTAGGGTTCAAAATCAAACAACATAAGACAAATGATATATGGAGACAATTAATGGTTCAGATCTAGGCACTGCCGATTGAAGAAAAAATAACATCCATGAAAATAAGCTCCGACATGCAAAAACGAACTCTTGAACTTGGCATTGAGCTTGAGGAAATCGGCATTTTGAGAATGGTCGGAAATCATTGTCTTAAGTTCAATCAAGGATTATGTTCATTCAAAAATTTAAAGAACGAACAATACAATAATTGGAATTATGTTCATTCAATTTACCTTCTGGAGCAAAAAAGTTGAGATATCTCACTGTTGTGGGCTGAAGAAGGTGCCTATGGAGAGGAAGTGACACCCTTTGTTGAAGAATTTGCTTCATAGAGGAAATAAGATTGATTAAGATTTGGAGATTCACGCACGTTCATGCCTCTTCCATCATAGTTGTTAAAAGCGAGAGGCACGACTGAGGCGCGCGCCTCAGTTACATTTTGCCTAAAATTGAATTTACAATGTGTATACACAAATATATACTACTTACAATCATATTACCTAACTAAACTAAGGTAAAAATCACATAACATCACATAATGATATATAATAACTCATAATAACATTATAAAAGATAAAACATACACACAAATAAAGTTCAAGTAAGCGGCTGATGGTGGAGGTGAAGGCAGCCCATCTTTTTGTCTTTGTTTTGAAAGTTCAAGTACTAACCCTAACCCTAATTCTCTATTTATTTCATTTTATAAGTGGGATGTCCATTTTTATCTTAAAAACATGTAAACCCTTTTATAATTGAGTAGCAACTTAAAAAAAAGAGGATGTTGACGAGGCACGCGCCTTTGATACATGCGCCTGGAATGGCAAAAAATAACCAATCTAGGTGCAGGCCCCTGCGCATCAACGCCTCGGCGCCTCAGGCGCGCCTTTAACAACTATGTCTTCCATAAACCCTAAAACAATACATCACTTAAGTTTCATCTTCAGATACAACTTACCATAACCATATCATCAAAAGTGAAAATAATTTCACCTCACATCTCTAAAATTTTTATCCTAGTATTAACTCTGTCAAGTACTCTAGAAACCATAGAGTTAGGAATAACTATGAGCACGGGATCTTATGGAGCTAGCAGCTTTAATACCAGCAAATAAAAATATACTCCATAACACTAAATTAATCAATTGTTACTGATTGAAACAAATAATAACAGAGATGCACAACTCTAGGAAACATTCCGGTTGAAATCAAGTAAGACAATTATCAAGTCATCACATTTCATTAACAAATAGAGTAACTAATATCATTTACAAATACTTACAGAGGGCCTCAATCATTAGCCAATAGAACACTGGAATAGGGCGAGTGCCTCCTGAATGTTGTGAGCTGCCATCTGGATAAAAAACATAAAAATGTAACAGCATTATACCTTAAAATGAAAGATTTCAGAGAGCAGAAGATTTTCAGGACTAAAGATCAAATACGAAATGATAAGATGCATTACAAATTGGCCAATAGCAGCTGTTGGAATAGCCATGTCCAAAATTCCACGAAGAGCTCCATGGAGATTTTACCAGCTTGAGAGATGGCCGAAACTGGACCTTTCATTTTAGCTTCTTTCACGAACTTCGTCTCTCTTTGCAGCAGGTCGAGATCGTTCATCAAATATGCCGGAGACTTCATCTATTTACAACAACCAAAGATTTAGTTCACCAAAAGGGAAAGAATAAAAGGAAATCCTGTCACACATTTAGAGAAGAAGATGGTGGTCAGGGTAGCACCACCGAAGAGGTTAGCAGCCTCGACGGTGGAGGCCAGGCCTTGAAACCCCATAATGGAGAGGATAGCGGCGATGAGGGATGTGCAGCGCTCTAAAGGCGGAGAGAAATATTTCGGTGAAGATGAGCAACAGCATCACGGCGGCGGTTATATTGGAGATAATCTTGGCTTGATAGAATGAGAAATTTGGGGAGATGGGGTATCGGCAGTGGAATGAGATCAATAAGGGTTTACGGATCTTGTGTTCACGTATTCATGCCTTTTCTCTTGGTGCATGGCAGTAGAGATATTATTTGTTAAAGAGTTATATTCGGTGCAATCCGGGTACAAGAATGCACATAAATATATGTATAACTTTTTATTTTATATTGTATACATGTTTTTTTAATAATTGTATACTTTTTTCACACTCAAATTTTCATTAAAAAACTAGTATTTATATGTGTATAACTTTTTATTCAATAGTGTATACATGTTTTTTAATAATTGTATAAATTTTTACACTCAATTTTTCATTAAAAGAACTAACAAAAAATTCACTAACAAAGTTTATACATTTTTGTTAATAATTGTATAAGTTTTTGTACATAATTATATATGTATCGGAAAGTTGGTACACCGTATCTTGAGATGCACCCAGGTGCACAATAGTATTTGCCTAAAAATTTTAATGTAATTAACACTTAATCCTTTTTATTGTTAAAAATGATCATTTCATCTTCTCAAGTTTAAGAAAATTATCATTTAATATTTATTTAATACTCCTCACGGCAGATCAATTTGCCTTAAACCTGAGTGAAGTTGAGGTTGAGGTTGAAACCTTAATGTGTGATGTTGAGATTAGAACCCTAAATAACAATATGAATGACGGTGAGGTTCGAACCCTTAATTTGACTATATTTGCCTCAAGCCGAGATGATGGTTAGATTTGAACCCTAAACGATACGAGTGATGAGGAGGTTCAAACCCAAATTTTTATTTGATAATAGCTCTAATACTATATTAAATAATCATAACCATCTTATCTAAAAGTTTAATGTTACAAAGAGAAGTATTATTTACTTCCTTCGTCTCGTTAAAACTTTCAAATTTACTGTTTCATGTTATTAAAAAGAATAGAGTAGATATCCCGTGCACTCGGGTGCAAGGGTGCACCCATATGTGTATAACTTTTATTCTATATTGTATACATATTTCTTAATAGTTGTATACTTTTTTACATTCAGTTTTTCATTAAAAAATAATATTCATATGTGTATAACTTTTTATTCAATAGTGTATACATATTTTTTAATAATTGTATATTTTTTTAACTCAATTTTCATTTAAAATCTCACAAAAAATTCACTAACAAATTGTATACATTTTTCTTCATAATTATATATATTTTTATTTATAATTGTATATGTTTCTGAAAGTTGGTGCACAGTAGTATTAGCCAAAAGAATAAAATTTTATCGACTTTATTGGCTTTTAAAAATCTTTTAATATCTTAAGTAATAAATAAATAAAATGTAAAGTAATGTTAGAAATATGAAAAATGAATTAATAATTAAAGTTATTGGATTTTATTTTTTTAAGGTGTGAAATGACAAATAAATGAGAAAATGTGAAAGCTAAGGAATTAGGTCACTTTAACATCTATGCACCCTTCTACCTCAAATCTATAAAGTATAATCAAGTTCAATATTAATTTTCATCTTTAAAATATAAATATTAAACTCAATACTCCATGAATTTTCGTCTTTCTTGGAAATATAAATATCAAATAAATAAACGTGTTTCCACTCTCTCGTTGATTGACTCGAATGAAAACGGTATAGTAATAGTAATAAACCCATTCTATTTAAACGCACATCCGCCCAAGGGCCAAAGCCTGCAACTTTCACCGCATCCTTCCTCCGGCGAGATCCCGATCTTCCGTCGGAATATAACTGCGGTCAACAGAATTCGAAGATCTGATACTAATTGTATCTACTACTTCGCGAACTTGAGTTATGGCTCCGGTTTCGGCTCTCGCGAAGTACAAATTAGTGTTCTTGGGAGATCAATCCGTCGGTAAAACTAGTATCATTACTCGTTTCATGTACGATAAATTCGACAACACTTATCAGGTGTGCGGTCGTTTTACTTTCAACTTTCTATTCAGTGTTTCCTTTTGATTTTATGTTTAGGTGTGTGTGGATCAGATCCCTATTACTACTGATTGATCTGCATTTTTCTTAGTTTTAACTTTGAAGTATGTTTGCCTTGATTAGCAATTTTTTTTTCATGGCGCTGATTAGCTTAATTTTGTTCTACTGTTAATTTCCGGAAGTTTGTTTGTCGGCTATTAAGACGATTCTTACTTCGAACTAATTGATTAATCGCGCTCCACATTGAAATAATACTCCTAAGTTATTTCCATTGTCTTTCAATGTTGATGAACTTATGTTTTAAATGGCTTGTAGTGTGATCTCTCGATCCTATGAATTGTCTGTATATCATTGAATCAATTTTTTACTCAACTGATTTAAACTTTTATCAATAAGGAGTTTTAAGAAACGATTTAACAGGTGATACAACTAAAATAAAATGAGATCGCAGGGAAGTGGGAATAGAAACTCACCTCTTTTGGTTAATTGGTTTTTGTTTCATTTTCCTTTTCAGGCTACTATTGGTATTGATTTCCTTTCGAAGACTATGTATCTTGAAGATCGAACTGTACGATTGCAGTTGTGGTAGGATTCAATCCTTAAAATGAGCGAGCCTGCACTGAATTTTTACATATTTCTCTTCTTGAGTTATACTTTTTTCTGTGAATTCTTCAAAATTTTAATTATATTAAATTATGTTTTGCTAGTCATCCTCCAAACATGATAACGCATAGTACAAAATGGTTTTGCATATCTTTCCTATATTTAGGTGTAATGTGGACAGTTTGGTGCATTCAGTCAAGGGTGTGTTTTATTTTTCTGAAGTTACTTTTGCATTCTGTCTCATGGAAAGATCCTGACTGTCTTAAAATTTCCTGGTCTTAAGGTGTTTGGACCTGTTTTTTATCTGCTCATATTTGGGCAATTGTTCCCCATTAGCTTTTTTTTTAAACTGCTTGCATTTTTCTCCGGCTAAGTTTTAGCAAAACCTGATGTGATCTTCCTGTATTTCAGGGATACTGCTGGGCAAGAGAGATTTAGAAGTCTCATCCCAAGCTATATAAGGGATTCCTCTGTTGCAGTAATTGTATATGATGTTGCAAGTATGATTTTGTTCTCCTAAAATTTTTTTAAGGAAATATTGTTTGAACTGTGGAAGAAAAGATTTTAACTACAACTTTGAACTATTTTGCATATCCTGTGACTTGATCTATGTAATGTAGCTTGGTTTTTTATGCATTGATGATATTTACTGACTGTTAGGCAGACAGTCATTCCTCAATACCACAAAATGGATCGAGGAGGTTCGCACTGAAAGAGGAAGTGATGTTATAATTGTGCTGGTTGGCAACAAAACTGACCTGGTTGACAAGAGGTAACGATTCTTTACCTTTACTGTTATCTACATGTGCTTTTTCCTTGAGAAAACATTTTTTTTTGTAAGTTAATCTAGCTGAGGTTTTGTTATTACTTTGGGTTTTGTGCTGTTTGCAGTTACTGTCTGAACTTGCATTCCTACAAGTTATAATCAAGCAGACCAAAGAAACTAGTCAAACCTAGCAAATTTTACTGGCAAAAGACACCATTTACTTATTGCATGAATATATAAGTTCATGAAAATGTTGCTGGATTTTTTTTGTTTCTTTATTATAGATGTGTAACTTTCAATCACCATCTTTAATGTATTTCAAGAGGATGCTATAGCTTGAGGAATGAATTTTTGGAACTTCTGTTTTTTTATTATCCCATAGATGTACTGCAAAAGCAATTCCTTTCATGGAGTAGGTTGAAAGCGGAACTAGGGGTGCCAAATCAACTCACACTGCCCATCCCTTTTGCACGTTATTCACTGTTATGTAAATCTGAGCAAAATAATTTGTATATAGCATATAGTTGTTTCCGACATTGAAGTTCATAATTTTGTCCAGGCAAGTCTCAATAGAGGAAGCAGAGGCCAAAGCTCGTGATCTTAATGTCATGTTTATCGAAACTAGTGCCAAGGCTGGCTTCAATATAAAGGTAAAAATTCCAACCAGTGCTCTTCCAATGTTCAGTTTGTTAGGGTTTCTCTATGCTCAAAATTTCTTATTCTGTCTTTATATTATGAAATAATTCAAACATTAATGCAATGCAATTATCACAATGAACTACTTTACTACCCACATCATATTAGTCATCAAATGAACACTAATAGTTAACAGATTAAGGACTACTTGTGCCTCAAAAAATAAAAATTATGATTGGTAAAATCACACAAATCATTGGAGAAATTTTTTACCTTATATTTGAATTGTCAATCACGATTGGGGGCCGAGTTTGTCATTTGCTTCCAGTTCATTAATTCTGTTGAATTTAACAAACAGAATTAAAGGATCAAGTCATACTCGGACATGATTAAAGCTGATGTGCAAAATTAACCACTAAACCAATGTTCATTACCTTTGACACTTTCAAAGTAGAATGATTACAAGGTTAACTACTATTACAGTCATTCTTACATAAACTATTTGGTTATTTCAGGCGCTGTTCAGGAAGATTGCTGCAGCCTTGCCCGGAATGGAAACACTATCATCAGCCAAACAAGAGGATATGGTTGATGTCAACCTCAAGTCTAGCAACACAAACGGATCTCAATCCCAACAGTCGGGAGGGTGTGCCTGTTGAAAATTTGATTTCATTTTGTGACCTTATCATATTTTGATCGGATTATATACTTTGTAAATTTCTTCATTGTAATTGATAGTGTCGAATTTTGGTTGTGATTTTAGAGCATTCTGAGTCGGAATGTGTTAGATTGCTGCTGTAGTTCAATGTATCCTGATTGTCGTTGCATCTGTGTATCATTTGGTAGACCTGATGTTAATGCCGTCACAGATAGTTTGAAACTATAGTTTGTGGATTTTGCCCTTTCAAACAGTTCAGATATTTAATCAGAAACTTTTGTGTACGATTGGATTATGGATGTCTTTACACACAAAAGTATTGATTTTCTTGAAAATTGATCACTTTGATCTAATTTTAGGATATGCCTTTTCCGTGGGTTGTAATTCCAAATTCTGATGTGGTACAAATCTTTGTATACATAAACATGATTGGGTTAATAATGTTGATATTACGGGCCAAGCCCAGTAATATCCCCATCCATAGTTGGGCTTTAAAACTCCCACGGGCCGGCTCAGTTAATCTCCTATCCATAGTTGGGCCTTAAAACCTCCGATTTCAAAGTTTTGGAAAAAAAACAATTCACCTTCGAAATTGGGAATAGGGTGTATAAGCATTCAAAATTATACTGAAGAAAAATAAGCACGTATAATTAATAGCACATTAATTAATGTAATATAGAATATTGACTGAAATATTTAAAGCCTAAAGACAAAAGTGATCTGAGTTAATTATTTAGGAGTAGCATGGATAAATGATTCTCATTTGACATCCTTTTTCACAAAATTTGCGGCAATAAGTACCAGATAATCATTCTCATAATTAATTAATTTGTTGACTTATTTATATAATCAACTCTCTCTTAATTTCGTATTTATTTTCGAGTCCTGTCTTCTAAGAAATAGGGGAAGATTTCCGTTATGTTGACTAATAACAAGATATTTTATGACAAGATATTTTTCATAACTAAGATATTTTATCCCCACTAGTGTGTATTCTATGTGAAATTTTTTTTTTTTAATTATACTTAGTCAAAATTGGTAAAAAATATTTAAATGTAGAATCTAGATTATGGTTTTATTTGTGGACTTGTTATACGGTACATCCTGAATATATCAAAAACTCTTTAATGTACGACAAATTATTATATAAAGTGATCAACTAATACTTTTCTAAATGAACAATTTTATTCATATCAATAAGAATAAGAAAAAAAAATAACAACAATGTATCAAATTTTAACTAAAAGTAATAATTTTCATTTTGAAAGAGTAATAATTAATTACTCATAATAACAATTCTTCATATATCAAAGAATAATATCATGGTACCTGTTGAACACAAATGACATGCATTTATTTAGATCAAATTTGGCTAAAATTGTTGTATCATGTGTTAATAAAAATTAATTTTGTATTCTTCTCTCATATAAGAGTTATTATTATATATTTATTTATTTATTGTTCAATGATGAAAAATAAAAGGTCTTGCCCTCCATCGATCCGCTACTAATGTCTATTTTGTATAATATTCAACTTAATATAAAAATAGTTTGATTCAAACATATCACACTATACATTTAATATAATAAATTCTTAGAAAAGAAAACCAAAAGCGCATTTATATACATTGACGATTTCTTCATATTTATTCCATCTAATTGTGGATAAACAATTTAGTTAGCATAATCATACAATTGGCACGTGCTTCCTCAATTCCGACGCCGCAATCCCCGTACCTGATCATTCCCATAATTTTTTACACACTTCCTTTCCTTTGTAAATTACAAAGAAAGTGTTCAAAAATTCTGGGACGGAGAAAGTATAAACCATGAAATTAAAATTTTCTCCAACTTAATTACTAATTAATAGTATTAATTTAATTATAGGTTTTAATTTTTTATTTTATTTTAATATTCAAATTATTCCGAATCTATATAGAATAGAATTTGGGTCACCTAAGCGAATTCTAGATTCCTATCCCAGTTCTAGCAGTATTTTATTATAGCTTTCATGTCTATTTGGAATAATAACAATATATAAATATTTTTAGGAATAATATATATATATATATATATATATATATATATATATATATATATATATATATATATAGGAGGGTTTTGATTTTATTAGTGGCATCATGAGAGTAATTTAGGGATGATGTGGAATTTTTTTTAGAATTTTAGTTTTTTAATAAATTTGTCAAACTTGCTAAGGAAGGAAGGAGAGTGTGGATAGTTTATTTGGCAACTAAACTTGCTAAGTAAGGAAAGGGTGGTTACATTATTTCACAACTAATAAAAAAAAATGTTTTAATTAAAAATTTATCTAATCTTAAAATGTTTTTAATATCACATGATTTTCAATTTAACATTCATATTGCTAATATAATATAATTGGACTAATATTATTCACAAATTACATGAATATATTTTTAATTTTTATTATACTTTAGGGGAAGGTTTTAATTAATGAGGTGACATCACTATAAATAAGGATGATATGTAATTTTCTTATTTATTTTAATTTTTATTTAAGTTTATAATAAATTAAAATAGATATTTAAATCCAATAAGGAAGAATTTCATAGGAAGACCTAATAGTTTAGGTGTCAAATTAAGACTTGATTTTATAAGTGTTTCAAATTAAGGTCTAAATTTAGATATTTTCCTCAAATTAGGGCCTGATTTTTATGTTTTTCAATTTGTTCTCATTTTAAGACTTACAATTAAATTTATTTTCTCATTTTTAATCATACAACATAGTTTTAAAATATTATTATACACCTTCAAATAAAATTATAAAATTAAAATATGTTATTTTTATTAATATTTTATATTTTTCTATAATTTATATTGAATTCGTAAAAAAAATAAAATTAAGACACGTCTTATTTTGAGAAAAAAATTAAAATTAAACCTTCAAATGAGACAATTCTAAAATGAAATTCAAAAGTGAGACATAAAGTAAAATTTGGATCTTTATATGAAAATTTTCCAAACATAGAAAAATTTGATTAGTAGTGTACACACAAAAATAGAAAATTGATATCCAAAGTTATCAATAAACATTCAATCACATTCTTTACATTTTATTTTTTAAAAATCTATTTCATCCAAAATTTTAAAAGTTTATAACTTTTAAAAATTAAGTTTATTATTAATAAAAATTATATCAAATTAATTGTCTTTTTACGATCTTTAAAACGACACGCATAATGATATATATAGAAGACAATTTTAACTATATAATTAAAAGATGAATATTTATATATTATGAGATGAGATAATCATATATTTAATTAATAGTTATAAATTTTATTTAACCATATTTGTTAAATATTTATTTAAAATAATATAATTTAATTTATATTTAATTAATAACAATGTAATTTTTGACTAATTATTCTGTGCACACGGGTGCACTGTGCACCCACTTTCAGATTTGTATATATTTATGAATAAAAATATATACAATTATGAATAAAAATGTATATACTGTATAATTTTCTGTTGGTTTAATTAATGAAAAATTAAATGTAAAAAAAATTATATAATCATTAAGAAGTATATATACAAATTTGAATTAAAACTTATATACATGTAGATGCATTGTGCATCTGGGTGCACCAAATATCAACTATTTTTTTATAGAAGCGATAATACATGTTCTATTCAACGTAAAAAAAAATATAATATTTAATTATTATACTTGAACAATTTTAAAGTCAATTATAATTATTCTTATTTTAATATTTAATTGAAAATACATTTTTAGATTGATATTTTTTAAGACATGTTATAATAAATTTAATTATGAAAAATATTTTATATATATGTTTAACCCTTAAAATTATGTAAATTCCTAAAATTTCAGTTATGTATAATAATTATGTCCATATGCGTGCTTGAGAATGATTTATGTAGATTTAAAAATATTTTTCATTCACATATTTTGATATCAACAACCTTCATGAATCGTTTCATTGCTCCAAACAAATATATTGTTCGGGTACTCTAACCAAACATACAATATATTGTTCGAAATACTCTAATCGAACACAATATAAATCTTAATTATTAGGATATTTATATCTTATTAATTATAAACATTTAAATTTAAATTTTTTAGTATACTTAATAAATTTGGAGGTACGAATAGCCAATTCCATAAAAAATTCGATTATCCCGCGTATTACGCGGGCTTCGTACTAGTTATTGTATATTCGTTTGTACAACTGGCCACATTTTAGAATCAACTGAGAAACCTACACTATCTATGGAGGGCACTCTGTGGTACGGAAATGACAGTCAAACATATCGGATCGTTGTTAAAATATGTTTATATATATTTAAAATATACTTATTGGTAGGTAAAGTATGTATAATAAAATATTATTATGCTTTAATACATCATTTATCATACTTTAAAAAAACATGTTTAATAATCTATAAACATACTTTCACTCATCTCACAAAATATCTTATACAAACACCATTTTATAAGAGACTTTTTGCCTTATTTTTTATTTTAATAATAATATTATAATTATTGTTACTCTTATTTAAAATAATATGTCATTCTTTGTCAACTAGCACTTTGTTGCTCTTTATTTTAGGAATTATTGTCTTGTAAAAAGTCCAAACCCTAACCTACCTAAACAAGGGTCCATTTCTCAATATTGATGCTCTAAATTTTAATGTCCAAAGATATTCGTTTTTGGTGGAAAAAGGCACAATATGATGATCACTTGATCTACATTGTACTCCTATTTATTATTTTCACATTATGATAATAATCAATTAATACATGATTGTATAAAACTTTGATATATATACATAAAAATAATCCTGAATTAGTCACTTCTAAGTGTATGTGTTGTGTTAAAATTGAATATGCATGTGCTATAAATTGATTGTAATATTGGGAAGGATTTATTTTCTTGAAAGACATTTTATGAAATGAGCTTTTCTAATACTTGTAACGAAAGATAGGGTAAAATTTAAATATCCATTCATGATCTTATATATAATTACATTTAAATTTTATATATTAAACTTTTTTTTATATATAATTTATTATTATTAAAATAACATGTTAATTACTGGTAAATTTATTTATATGATCATGCTTTATAATTTTAGGTTTTAATTGATTGAAATAAAATTTGGGTTTCTATTTAATAGTCAACTAATACAGAATTAATAAAATTCCAATATGGAATTATAAATTATTAGAGTTCGTAGAAGTTAGCGGTGAGTAATTAATCAAGGTATCGTCTTGAAAAGCAAATAAGACAAGCAACAAACTTACAAGTGAAGCCTAACTTAAATTAAATGATGATTTGTTAGAATAGGATCATTGCTTGTTAGTCTCTAACACCAGTGAATATACACTAACACTTTTTTTTTAATGGATTTTAAGAAAATAAATTATTTTGCTTTTTTATAATTGATTTTTTTAATAGTTTATATATAGTTGGAAATGAATTATAGTATATTTTGAGATTGCGATGTTACTAACTTTTCCTCTTTTAGTATGAAACCTACAAAACAGGGAATTATGAATATAGTAATGAGATACATGGAATATGTATTTTGATTTTAAAATATGAATTATTTAAATATAAAGTATTGATTTAGGGTTGGCCATCATCCCTAATTTAATTAAACTGCAAGAATTTGTTTTTTAGAATGATTTAGGGTCGACTATGTGTATAATTAATTTGATATAGTTATGCATTAATATTAATTATTATCCATTTAATAAATCAGTAATTGTTTTATTATATCTGGGTTTTCAAAGAATAAGCACTTTATCTTAAAAAAAATAAAAATATATAATAAATTCATTGTCAAAAGATAAATGTAATTTTAATTAGCAATTTATTGATAATCACCAATAAATTGAAAGATAAATGTAATTTTAATTAGCAATCTATTGATAATCACCAATAAATTGAATTCCGTTAAATTCAATTGCTAAAATGGTTTTTTTTTTAATGTGAATTTATCAAAATCAGCAGACATTATATTTATATTGTCCATATTCTTTTCTAGGTGAAATGAATGTATTATAATATTTAATTACATTAGTTGCCTGCTCAAACAAGGTAGAAGAAAAAACAGTTGCAAGAATTAAAGATAAGAAAATGACATTGAATTTATTTGAATTCAAAGAATTAGAATAATAATGACTACATAAAAGCAATTGGTTAAGAGTTGTAGATGAAAGAGACCAAATATCATATCTCACTACTAACTTCCACACACTAAGCTTCAAAATCTTCTTAATCTTTCCACTTTCATCTTTTTTTTTAATAATATTAACATTTGTCTGTTTACATAAAAGGTGTCTCTCCTTTTCTCTCCACATATACATACATATAGATCCATATATTTCATCTATCAAGAGACGTTTGTAGTGTATATTTAAAG
Source organism: Pogostemon cablin (assembly GCA_023678885.1). Taxonomy (NCBI): domain Eukaryota; kingdom Viridiplantae; phylum Streptophyta; class Magnoliopsida; order Lamiales; family Lamiaceae; genus Pogostemon; species Pogostemon cablin. The sequence goes on along the minus strand of CM042952.1, from coordinate 30,779,711 downwards.
TTATGTACACTTGCCTCTCAAATATCTGACTCTAAATTTTTCTTCCAAATATTTGTGTGGAACCGTATGGGGTTTATGTGAAATGGATAAAAAGTGATAATTTCTATAATGAAAAGTGATACCTAATAAATAAAAAATGATGTTAAAAAATGAAAAACGGACAAATTTGTACATAACTATGCATCGTATTAATGAACATCGTCAAAATTATAATCTAGTGATTATACGGGAGAAATGATGTTGAAAGATAAATAAAATAAGAGGTTAGTTAATAAGAATGAAAAACAAAGGTATAAATAAATGAGAGACTCTCTTGTGAGGCGAGTTATTGGTGAGACGGATTATTTGTGAGACGGATTTGAGACGAGTCTACCCATTATTAAAGTATGCTTATTGTATAGTTAAAGTGTGTTTATTTGTAGTTAAAGAATGTTGTTAATAATTCATATTATAACACATTAACAACCATTATTTAATGCATAATTCAGGATACTTTAGAAAACATACTTTAACAACCGTTTAATATACTTTATTTATATAATAAGCATACTTTAGTGATGGATCGTCTCGTCTCACAAATAACCCGTCTCACAAGAGACTTTGTCTAAATGAATAAATAAAGTTACCAAATTAGGAGATGCTACAATATCAACAAGACAATTAAAACATAAACATGATTCCTATAGAATCTTCATTCTTATCAACTCATCTCTTCACAAAAAAGTTTCAAACATTTGAAAATTCTCTCGACTTATATTTACCACTTGAATTCGTATTTCTAATATCATATATATTATTACTTTGACTCAAATCGACAAACTCCATAATTTTTTCTTCTAATATGCAAGAATATAAATACAAACACAAATATTAATTACCCCAAACAAAATAATTATCTAAACATAATCAATATTTTTTAAAAAAAAAATTCAATCTAAATTAAGAATTAAAAGAAGAACATGTTTAAAGCAGTAAACTTTAGAAATTTCTCTCGAATTTGACATGTGGCGGGGTGGGGTTGGCCAAACTCGCCTCAACCCGCCATTTGGCGGACTTAGGCGGTGTGGGACTAGGCGGGTTGTGGGCTAGAAATACTCAGCCCAATCCACCAATTATATAGGCGGGTGCGGTTCGACCCGGCAAGCCCAGCCAATTTTGATCCTCTATTATGGGTCCTAAATTTGATGAGCAGATTTTCGTGACCGTTAATACCCTTTTAACTTTTAAGTAGTAGGTGGTCCCCACATTAGTTTGATTCGTTGAATTTCGATAGTGGGAAATCGGGCACCACCACAGCGTCGAGTCGGACTCAATCTCACCCGACCCGTCCCCGCCCATTTACTCTGTCACATTATCTTCAAAGTTCAAACCTCTTTTTCTTTAATCAAGAAGCCAAGCCACTTCCATAACTCTCATTTATTTATCACAAAATCTTGCTACGTAGGAACCTAATTTCGTGTATTCAAATTCAATTTTATGTATTTTAGTATTGAATTTTATATTTTTTTAGTGTAAAATTTATAGTTTTAATTTAAAATATATCAAACTTTAATATTCTTCATATTCTAATAATAATTTTCATTGAAAAAATATTTTCTTTATTAATTGAAATGTAGTATGCGTTTAACACAAAATATAATAACTTTAAAAACATAGTAATTGATGAAAAATGATTTATTTTAATAAATTATTTTTATAAACAATTTTTGGTGAAAATGAAGAGTAATAACATTTTTCATTAAAAGTAATCCCAATTTTAATAAAAAGTGATAATCAAATAAAAAACGATATAGTGTAAAGACATCTCACGGCAGAATTGTTAAAAAAAGTTATAAAACCAAGAGTCCATGAATTATGAGGTGAACTCACGTTGTTAAATATTGTTAAACGACCACCTCATCTAAAAGCTTAAGTTGATAGAGAGTTGAATCGTTAATATTTAACCAAATCACTCTAACACGCCCCCTCACATGCAGGCGGGGAAATTTTTGACTCAAGACTTGCATGTGCAATTTTTTTCATAAATGGGTGGCGGTGAGGTTCGAACCCTGAACCTTTGTTAACAATGAACTCTGATACTATGTTAAATGACCACCTCATCTAAATCGTTTAATACTTAATCAAATCACTCTAACAAACATACTCAAAGATGACTAGATTATGACTTTTGAGATTTAATTCACGCACTCATTTATCAAGCATAGAAGACAAGGTTGCTACAATTAACAACCAAATTAAACTCACATGGAGCAAGAGGCACTTAAACTCACATGGTACAAGGCTATTTCAAGTAAGTGCAAATCCATGTTTGGAGATCGCTCATGGACAGAATCCCGACAAAGACTAATTTGCTACGAAGAGGATGTTGACAAGAAGGATCAGAAATGACTTGTAACAACTGCAATATTGGAATGGAGAATGTGCAACATCTATTCATTGAATGCTCCAAAGCACAAGAAATTTTGGCAGGTATTCTAGCGTGGATAGGCTTTTATGGACTGAATAGGAACATGATAGTATTCACTAATCTCCATCAGAACAACAGCAAGATGAAAAAAATGTTGATGATGATTTGGTCATGCACAATTTGGACAATATGGAAAAATAGAAACAGACAGATCTTTCAGAATGTTGAGCCGAATACTCGAGACACAATCGAGGAAGTAAAAATCCGATCTTGGAATTGGTTATGCTGGAGAAATAATAGTATCAAATATGTAAGCTTCTCAAGATGGATGAGAGATGATATTTCTATTACATGTTAAAATTGTGATTGTGAAGTTTTTGTATTTCCAATTTGTACAAGGTAAATCTATTACCTTTATATTTATTTTAATAAAATACTTTTACCTAATTAAAAAAAATATTTAGTATCATTTTTTAACAACAAATTACATGCATGATTTATTATTATTATTTTTTAAGATTATATATGCAATGCTTGTATGTAGACATCGGTGCTTTTTAATACATTGTTTTTAGGATTTTAAATTTTATCCTTATGATTTAAGAGCTAGTGTCTAGTATTATTACTCCATACAGTACATTCTAATATTATTTAAAATACTCTTTAGCTCTCAAATGGTGAATTATTATTTTTAAAATTTAAAATATTACTCATAATATAAATATATAAAATAAAAATAAAAATCACAGTATATCTTATCTTGGCTAAGAGTGATATTATTTTATTTAAAAAATTAATAATTCTTCGAACTAAATAATTTTTTTTATACATTAAAAAAAATATCAGTGTGCAATGGTACATGATGAAACCAGTTGCATCGAATAAATTGCCAAGATTTAATACTTTTCTTATTGTTATTTTCATGTCTTTTTTGTTAAGACTTACAAAGACCACAAAAGATAAATGTGAGCGAATAGATAATTATTTTATTTGAATTATTATACGGAGTACAATTTTGAGAACAAAATCAAAATATGGGGTACATCCTGCGATTTACCTCATCCACCAATCTCAGGGTAAGGGCGGTGGGGGCCCATAATAGTGGGGTACACCATTTCGGGTTAAATATTACATGAATGATTTGGTTAAAAGTACAATTACTTTAAATTATTAACTTTAATTTTTAAGAATAAAAATTAAATGAAGTACAGTACAATCAACGAAAGCTCAAATGCCAATAACGATAAAATTACATAGACTCATCATTATTGACTCGAGTTGAGCCGACATTTGAATTTAATCGAGGAATTAACAATGATAATAATACCATTATGTTTTTAGAGAATGAATGATAAAAGTTCATAAGAAAAATTGAACAAATTAAAAGTATATGTACAACAAGAAGACACATGTCAAATTGCCAGAATTATAGAATCAAAGTCACAAAATTGTATTCGTGGTGTGTAAAAAAATTGAACTCGACAGAATACATCAAATTATTAAAGTTGTGTCTTCATTATAATAAATCATTTATTTAGGAGACATTGCATATTTTTACTCATTAAAGAGTCAAACCTCGAGGCATCATTACTCATTATCAAAATGCCAAACTCAAAATTAAGTGTAATCATAATGGGGAGAAATGCTTTATCCCACTATATATTTGAATTGAAACCACACCACATGAAATGTTATTGAGCTATTTTCACTTTAAAATAAAAAAGAAAAAAAATAGAGGGTAATTGCGTCATTCACTATTTTATAGTCAGAAATTTAAAAACAAAAATATTCAGTACATTCTATCACTATTTCACCCAGGTACAAAACAAAATTCACAAAAGAAAAAGAAAAAGGAACGAATTTTACACAGAACTTAGCAAGAAAATATTAGTAATTAAAAAAAAAAAAAGTCGAATGGGGTAAAATCGCAATCACGGTTGATAATAAACATAAACCGGCGAGGTCAAGAGTCAATAGGTGGAATCGTGGGTATACCTCCCAAAATCGGCGAGTTTCCGGGACCGATTTTTGTTAAACGACGCCGCGTTGGTGAGGTGAGGCTTCGGCGTAACCCTAAATTCCCCGGCCATCACCATCTCCGGCGGAATTCCCTTTTGATTCCAGTGATGGTTCGGGCTGGGTCGAACCAATGGACTCAAACAGAATGCCAACCCCGATACGCTTTTGCTGTGGCCCCTCGTCTTTCCTCCGTCTCGACGCATCGAAGTCGGAGTCCTCTTCGGCGTCTGTCTCCACCCCTGAGAGTCCGACGAGTATCCACTTGATTGCTCGTCCTTGTTATCGGCGTGCCTCGCCGGCGACATTCCCTTCGCGCAGGATTTTTCGTCAATTGTGAACATCTGAATCTTCTTTTTGCGTCGACCGGGGATAATGCTCGGAAACCAAGCCGGTGAGGCCGAGCAAGAATCAATCGAAACACCAGGATCGGAAATAGGACCACATTCCATAACCGGCTTGACCTCCGATTTCGATCTGAAAAGTCCAAAGAACAGAGAAGAAAGTTTTCTTCCCTTTTTATGACTCGTCTTGTTATTCTTTATCTCGCCGTTGGGCCCCACCTGGGGCGTGCTGTAGAACCGCCGGTGATCATAGGGCTGCCACGTGGCGTCAGACTTCCGCCGCGAAATGTAGGGCGAAACGGACCGGGGAAAAGAAAGAGGAAGCGGTTGCTGAGTATCCGGTTTCCGGCAATCTTGTTGGGCCTGTTTTAGGGCCTGTTCGGCGATGATGGCAACCAGCCGTTCACGGAGGCAGGAGGCGCAGACGCCGACGGCGCTACTATGGTCCACCGGGTGTTTCTTACACCTCATTGACTACTTGAATACAATTCGTGTGTGTATGTATGTATATGTGTGTCTGTGTGTATATACTGTAAAGAGTGTGTATGTGTGTGCATATGGAATTTTTCGATGAGCATGGGCGGTCAGCCCGATTGTGGCATTATTCTATGGAAGATCTGTTTCTTGGAAATTACGCAGGCAAAGAATTGGAAGATCTGCCGAAGATTACAAAGCTGTTGTTATTTTCCCCCTCCTCCCCCCGTTCGCCGTTTTAGAGAGAGAGAGTGGAGATGAGAGAGAATTAAAGAGAATGGTGAGAGCTTTTATCAGGGGAGAGAAAGAGAATAGAACTTATCGGCGGGATTGGAGCTTAAGTGGTACTGGTACGGGACTATATTAAATGGTTTTAATATGGCATGGGATACCGGTAGCAATTTTGGGTCGCATATCATGTAACGTTTTCTTATAATTGCACTTGTTTAATGATTGACTTAGGTTATAATTTTCTTCTTCACACTTACTATCACTCATCCAACTAAATGCACTAAAAATGTTACATCAAGTGGCATAGAAGATCAAGACCCTTTAATATCGTCGAGCAGAGTCTCATTTTGTCATATAAGGTGCTTGTTCTATATGGTCTCATTTTTCTTTTTACATACTCCCTCCGTCCTTTCTAAATAACACTATTTTACTATATTGGACGTCCCGCACAAATTGCACAATTTTTCTCTTTTAGTAAAAATGTACCACCAATGACCCACCATTACCCATCACATCTCTCTAATCACCCACTTACTTTACATAAAATAATAATACTCCTTAATGTACGTGAAAAAATAAATAGCGCTGTTTTCACGGGACGGAGGGAGTATATCATTCATGCAAGTTTCACGTATTTCAACTATACAATTATTCACCACGAGTATAGGAAAATGTTTTTGAGTTGGAAAATTATGGTGTTAGCGGTGTAGGTGGATCAGTCCAATAAGAATGCCAGAAATTAAGCATTAAATAAAAAAAAGAAAAGTGGAGTATAATAATGAAGGGTTCACCAAAGTAGTTCGTAGGTGGCAAACAACTTAATTACATGGAGTAACATTAATCTGGAACGAGTTGACTTGTATGTATGAATATTGAATAGTAGATGTGATGTTAGTGAAGCCATGTTATAAGGTGACTTTGAGCCCTTCAATCCTACCAGAAGTCGGGTTTGGTTACTTGTAATATCCACATTATGATTTAATACAACCGCTTCATTTTTAATTTTCAGTCCAAAATATTGTTGATTATTTGACTTTTTTTTTATCCAAATTGTATCGAAACTTTTTTTTTTTTTTGAGCTTGAATATCATTTGATAATTTATGCTGAAATTCGAATTGAACCTGTACCAAACTGTACTGAACTCGTTGTAGGACAATTTAAAGATGTTAATTATAGTGGAAGGTAGCAAGTGTTGGCGTAATTATTTACACATAATTACACAAAAATTAATTAATACTACAATTTTAAATGTGTTGAATGTTGTATGAATTGTGATCAAACATTTGAAAACAACTCAAATATAAATAAAATATTCAGAAGTTATGAAAAAGTTATCTCTAGTTAGCTGGCTGAAATAAGAATCAATAATATTTGCACAAAAAAAGTGATATTAAAATGAATAAAAGACGATAATGTTGTATGAGTCTTGTGTGAGATCGTCTCACGGATTAAGAATAATAAAGCATAATATTCTATATAAAATAAAAAATAAAGAAAAAAACAGTGCGGCAGGTCACCCACATAACGCATAACTTCTCAAAATTAGCACATTTATGCAAATGACGACTGTGCAATGCAATTAATTAAGTGTGGAAATCTTTTTTGTTTTCTTATACATTTTAAAAAAAATTTAATTATTAAAATACAATTAATACTATTATACTTAATGTGATCAATAAAAAAATTAAAAGTGATTGTGGAAAATACAAAAGTGATACTTATACAAAAAAAAAAGTGATACACTTATTATTGAATATTTGATGAAAATTTTATAAATTAAAAAGTGATAATATTTTTAATAAAAAGTAATATTTGAACATAGGATAAAAAGTGATGACATTTTTAATAATATGTGATAACTGATCAAATAAAAGTGATAAATATCCAATTAAATTATTTAATGAACACTATATTAAAAAAATAAAAATTGTAACATTTTTAATAATTAATGATAACTAACAAAGAAGAAGTGATAATCATTTAAATTAACTTTTTCATAAACTATTATTATAATAAATAAAAGTGATAACTCATTAATAAAAAATGATTTTTTTTCTTTCCATTATATATAATTTTAACACGATTAACATTAATTATATGTTCCTGGATAATATTTTTTACTTTATTTATTTACTAATAATAATATAGATATTATAATAAATAATAGTATATGTTCTAAATAAAAAAAAAAGTCTAACTCAATTAAAAAAAAAAAAGAGAAAGAGTCGCAAAATGGATTACTAGTTAAATTGATTAGTGAGTGGACATTACATGTCATCAGTAACAAGTCAACCATAGATCCGCGATTCTTAATATGGTTTTTATTTGACCCGTCTCACGGAATGAGATTCGTGAGACGGTCTCGCACAAGTCTTTTCCAATTAATTTATGTTGGTTAACTCTTCATTGAGCCTTATTTTCATAATTTAATTCAATATTTTTGAAGTTTGTTAGTTGACGCTTATGAATGAGAACGAACATGAATTCTTATCAAATCAAGCAAATTAAATTTCCTTCAACCACTTGTCGTTTATTATATCATTCGAACTCCATTATAAATATTCTTTTTGTGTTTTATCATCATCCTAAATCCTAAACCCTTATAAAAAGAAAAGACAATTTATAATATCTATTTCAAATAATTGATATTGTTACTTGTAAACTCCACAATCTTTTTCGTGACATCAATTGACAAAGATTGGAGCAACAAATTGTACACAACCAAGAGATATATTCATAGCCACTAGAAAAGATGAAAAAAAAAGGTTAAATGATTAAACATTCATCGTGGAAATGGCCTTAAATGAAAAAGTTATTATTTAAGTAGCTTAAGAACATTAATTAAGATATTAGATCATTAATCACATTAGTAAATTGTATTTAGCCATGTTTTCATGATCTCAACTTGCCCAGAAGTAATATATACGTATTTATTATATGATGATTAATGTCATCATCAACGATTTGGTAAAATAAATTACTCTGTAACTTAATAAAAAAAAAAAGGAATATATTAATAGATTAATGCGAGACTCAGTGTAATGTTGTGATGCAATGTGGAAAATTTGATGGAATATTTGATTAGTAAGCCAAGGAGACAGGAGTTTCATTGCCTATTAGTTAATTATTATTAATTTTTAAGTATTAATTGTGGGAAAAAAAAAACTTCATAAGAACAAACGTAGACGACGATCATACGAATTCAATTGGATTAACTTAAATTAGTTAAAGGAAGAACATATAAGGAATAAGTCTAACGTATATAAATAAATTTAGTTTTTGGGAAAAACTCCTCAGAGAACGTCACATGAAACTTTCGTGATATGAATAAGAAGTGATAAAATTTATAATGAAAAATGATAATTGTGAATTCATGAACAATTTATAACATAAATGAAAGCGATAATATATTTAACAAAAAATTTCACTAATTAGAAAAATGTAAAATAGTCTCATGATCTTACGAAAATTTATCCTTTATTTTTTATTTTTTTATGCTTGATTGATTTTCCAAAACCAACAATTTTTTTTAATTTATAAATAAATTAATTGACACTATCTTGCTTCATCCTTCCATGCTGGGACTTGGACCATGACTAAAGTACTCATTTTTACAAGACAATGCCTAACATTAAATAAAAGACATTAATAAATCAATGAAACGACCAAGAAAAACACAGCTTCGGAAAACTTCTCTATAAAAAAAATCCAAAAATTTGTAAAGATTCATGTAAGGGCCTCTCCCTAAAAAATAAAAATAAAAAATGTATTAAATTATTACTCCATATGTATTAATTTTAGGGTGATTATGGGTGCACGTTAGAGTTAATTAATTATATTTAGATTATAATAATTGTAATTATACCATTTTTAATAAATTTTTAATCTAACAGTGTATATTAATTAATTTAGAATCTATTAAAGATTTATGCATCGGTACAACACATGCATATAAGACTCTTAATTTCATCTACCAAAGAAAATATAAAGTTATAATTAGCTCGAGTTATAGACATATATTTACTAATATTGCCAATTAATTTTTTGTATCGCTTGAATAGTTATTTGTGTGGGAGGAGTATACTTAAAAAAAAAATGGGCAACATATGTTGGGCTGGCCTCATAAATAAATATTTTTAGTGTAAAATCACTAATTTGGGCGACACTAATATTATTGATAATGAGTTGGGCCAGGCCCAAATTGTTTTACAAACGAGATAATTATTTGTATTTATTTAAGATCACAGTATGAGTATATAATATATATTAAGACGATGATTTGCTCAAAATATCAATTTTGGTCATTTTAATATCAATTTTGGTTCTGCAACTTTTAAATTTTCAATTTTAGTCATATAAGTTTCAAATTTAGTCCTATATTTTTGATAATTCAAAAAGATATAGGACTAAATTTGAAACTTATAGGACTAAAATTGAAATTTTAAAAGTTACAGGACCAAAATTGAAATTAAAAAGACTAAAATTGAAAATACTAAAAGTTACAAGACTAAAATTGGATTTTGATAAAAGATAGGGACAAAAATTTATATTTTCTCATGATTTGCTCCAAAAATAATTGTTCAGCCGTTCAGGCTATTAAATAGACCTATATTCTATTTTTAACAAAAATAAAAGGAGGCAAAAACTTCTGTGCACCCGGGCGCACGGACCACATTCCGTGTGCCTTTAAAATTTAGTGTTAAATTGTATACCCTTTAGTATACAGATGTGTACCATTTATTTTCTAAAGAAAATTATTGTGTGTATCTGGGCGTATGGACAATACTCTGTGCGCCATTATAATTTTGTGTTAAATTGTATATCTTTTAGTATAAAAATGTGTACGCTTTATTTTCTTAATAAAAAAAATATTAGTGAAATGTGTATACCCTTTAGAATAAATGGTGTACCTTTTATTAATTAAAATGTATACCCTTTAGACCAAATCAATGTACCTGACGAGAATATCTCACTACACACTCTAAGTGTTTGATAATAATTCTCACAGAAAACATTTTAGAATCAAGAAACTTTGAATGAAGAAGAACAAACTATGAAGATGATGTGTGTGTATGTGTTTTAGAAAGTAAATTGAGACGAGGGATTAGAGTGGTTCGGTCAAGAATGACCTACGTCTACTATAGGATGAGCTTCTCTATTGATCAATGTGAATAATAGTGTACATGTTACAAAACAAGCTGATAAAACAGCTATATATACAAGCTTCTCATGCAGCTGAAAGCATGTGGAATGGTTTTGATGATCCAACTTTGCAGTTGTATTTCGGTTATCAAACGGTTAAGTTTTGAACTGATTCAACCACCTTTGCACAGCTCACGTGTAGGACTATAGAATCAAGCTAAATATCAACCTAGAAAGATCTAGATAACCACCACATAATATCTCCAAAACAGTCTGCCCATATTGTGTCACTGTTGCATGATTCCATGTATATACTTGCTGCTTCACTCCTGACGTATGCATGCAACTTTGACATGCATGTTCTGACTCTGTAAACCAATCACAACACTTCACCATGCATGAATATAGTTTACTCACAATTTCTCCACCTTAAATCTTATTCATCACTATCAATCCTCAATCATATTATACTGCTTTGTAATGAGTGCAGCCACTCTTTTTGCTGTTCTTTAATGAGTACAGCACAAACTCAACTTCAATCTCTTAGCAAACACTGATCAGATTCTTGCACAACTCAAATTTTGAGATTACAAGAGCCTTAGTTAGGAAGTCTGTTGGATTTTTTGAAGTATCAACCTTGCAGACTACCACATTCCCTTCTTCTATCATATCTCTCAGAAAATACAATCTTACGTCTATGTGCTTAGTCCTCTTAAAGAATCCTTGATGCTTAGACAAGTGTATAGCACTCTGATTATCACAACTAATTACAACTGATTTTTGTTCAATCCCAAATTCACTTAGGATTCCAACCAGCCACATACCTTCTTTTACTGCCTCTGTTAGTGCAATGTACTCAACTTCTGTTGTAGACAGAGCCATAACTGGTTGATGTGTTGCCTTCCTACTAATGGCTGTCCCAAATAGGCAATACACATAACCTGACAAAGACTTCCTAGTGTCTAGATTAGCTGCATAGTCTGCATCAACATAACCTTCAAGAAACTCATTATTTGAAGTGAATTTCTTGAACTTCAAACCTGATGTAAGTGTTCCTCTGATGTACTTTTGTATCCATTTAACTGCTTCCCAATCCTCCCTACCAGGGTTGCTCATGAATCTACTTACTAGACTCATTGCATATGCAAGCTTCGGCCTGCAGCATACCATGGAATACATTAAACTTCCAACAGCATTTGCATAAGAAACTTTTTTCATCTCCATTATCTCATTTGGTTTTAGTTGATTGCATAGTAGACAAACTGATACCCTGCTTTACTGGTGTTGTAACTGATCTGCTCAAGTCCATGTTATACCTCTTGAGCACCTTTTCCAAATTCACACTTTGATGAAGCCTTACTGATCCATCAACTCTGTCTCTATCAATTTGCATCCCCAAGATTACCTTTGCTTCCCATAAATCCTTTATGTCAAATTCAGCTTTAAGCATCTTCTTAATTGCTAAAATACCCTCCATGGACTTACAAGCAATGAGAATATCATCAACATACAATAGTAAGAATATATGATACTCACTGTTATGCTTGAAGTATACACAACTGTCATAACAAGACCTCTTGAATCCACAGCTGATTATGTATTCATCAAATCTTAGATACCACCTCCTTGGACTTTGCTTCAATCCATATAGTGATCTAAGAAGTAAACATGATTTAGTTTCTGGTTCGTGTACAGAAACTCCCTCTGGAACCTCCATGTAAATCTTCTCCTCAAGCTTACCATGTAAGAATGTTGTAGTAACATCTATCTGATGTAATTCCAAGTCATATTGAGCTACCAAAGCTAGCAAGATCCTGATGGAACAATGTTTAACAACTGGAGAAAAATCTCAGTATAATCTATTTCATCTCTTTGTGAAAAAACTCTTTCCACTAACTAGCCTTGCTTTGAATCTAACTCCACATGAATCCTTAGGTGCCACTTTCTTCTTAAATATCCACTTACAACTGACTAAGCCTTTTAACAACCTTCCATGTCTCATTTTTCTCCAGAGACAACAACTATTCTTGTACAACAACATTTCACTTATCACTTTCTTTACAAGTAACAGTTTCATTGTAGTTCCTAGGCTCATAAGCATCCACATCAACTGCAGTGTACAGAGCAAAAGACACCATATCAGCCTCAGCAAATCTAGCTAGAGGTTTAATGGTCCTTCTCCCTCTGTCTCTAGTCAACTGATAGCTATTCAATAGCTCATCAGTCTCTGAAATATCATCATCTCCTGTTTCAGCTTATTTCCTTATCTCTTGATCAGATTCAGCAATAACTTCTTGTTGTTTTCTCTAATCAATTCTGGAAGATTCCACCTCAAGCTCAACTTCATTACTTCTCTGAGCTTGTTTCATAAGTGGCATCATATTTTCATTGAAAGTAACATCCATACTTACTATAAACTTGTTACTTTCAATGCACCATAACTTGTATGCTTTAACACCATTTGGATATCCTATCATCACATATTTAACAGCCCTAGGTGCTAGCTTATCTTGTTTTATGTGTGCATAAGCTAAGCAACCTAATATCTTGAGCCTGCTGTAGTCTGCTTGCTTTCCAAACCACACCTCCTGTGGTGTTTTAAAATTCAGTGCAGCTGAAGGACTTCTATTGACAAGAAAAGTAACAGAAGTAACAATTTCTCCCCAAAAGCTCTTGGCAAGACCAGAACTACTAAGTATGCACCTTACCTTTCCAGCAGTGTCTAATTCAACCTCTCAGCTACACCATTTTGTTGAGGTGTACCAGGAACTGTCTTGTGTCTCACAATTCCCTTTTGCTTGCAGAAGTTGTTAAACTCCTCAGAGTAGTATTCAAGCAAATTATCAGTCCTGAATGTCTTTACCTTGGCATCGCAACTATTCTCTACTTCAACAAGCCAATTCTTGAAAGTTTGAAATGCTTCATCTTTTGTTTTCAAGATGTATACCCAAATTCCTATTGTAATCATCTATAAATGACATATAGTACCTGCCTCCACCTCTTGTTGGTGTTCTTGAAAGTCACCATAGGTCTGAATGTATGTATTCAAGCCTACTCTTGCTATTATGAACACCTGCTCCAAATTTAAGCCTCTTGGCTTTATCAATTATGCAGTGCTCACACTGATCAAGCTTGTCTGATGAGTAGTAATAGCCTTTTGTCTAGCCAATTCTTGTAACCCTTTATCACTGATATGTGTTAATCTTCCATGCCACAGATACATCTCATCACTTACTGATGTTGCATTGTTTTGACCAACAAATGTCCAGCCATCAATCAAGTATAGATCTCTATGTCTGATGCCTCTCATGACTTCTGATTCTCCATTCAATACTATGAGAATCCCTTTCTTTAATTCACAGACATATCACATGCCATCTAGTACTCCCAATGAGATCAAATTCCTTTTCAAAGCAGGAACATATCTTACCTCTAAGAGTATCCTGATTCTTCCATCATGCATCCTTAACTTGATGGAACCAATTCCTTTAATCTGATATGTGTGATCATTACCAAGAAGAACTGATCCAGCATTGTAGATCTTCAAATCACTAAACCACTATTTCATTGGGGATATGTGGAAGGAACAACCTGAATCAAGTACCCATCCATCTGCCATTTTTGTTGAACTAATGGACAGAACTCCAATGTAATTTTGATCATTCTGATCTTGTACACCAACAACTTGATTTGCTTGATTTTTCTGTCCTTGCTTATCAGCTTCACATTTCTTGGCCTTCAATGCCTTTAACTTGTAACAATTCTTCTTATAATGACCTGGTTCATGACAATAGAAATATTTCCTACATTCTTTGTCTCCTGATTGATCATTCTTCTTTTCTTGCTTCCTGTCAGATCCTTCTTTCTTATTATTCTTCTTACCATGATCATTTCTTTTGACCATTAATCCCTCACCTGATCCATTTCTCCCCTCTGAAACCTTCTGAAGTTCTTTTGTCTTCAGAGCTATTACAACCTCTTCTGAGCTTATTGTTTCTCTACTTCCAAATGACAAAGTGTCTTTAAGATTTTTAAAAGACTTTGGAAGTGCAAATAACAAGATCACAGCCTTATCTTCATCACTTAATTTTGCATCAACATTTCTAAATCATCTAGGACCTTAGAAAACTCATCAAGCTGAATCAAGATAGGCCTATCCTCTACCATCTTAAAGGAATATAACTTCTGCTTAAGATATAAACGGTTGGCCAGAGATCTTACCGTGTAAAGATCATCAAGTTTCTTTTATAATCCTCTGGCGGTTGTTTATCTCTGAACCTCCCTTAGTGCCTTGTCACCGAGGCACAAGATTATAGCACTCAATGCCTTTTCTTGCATCTAATTTTCTGCTAACAGTGCTTGTGCATCCACTGCAACAACTTCGTTTGCAGGAGCCTGTTGAATCGCCTTCACCAGCCCTTGCTGAACTAGGATGGCCCTCATCTTGATCTTCCACAATCCAAAATCGGATTTCTCCGTGAACCGCTCGATGTCAAACTTTGTAGTCACCATGCTGTCTCCTTTCTTCAGTCTCCTTCTTGATTGCCTCTGTTCTGGTCTGCTTTCCCACCGACAACGCCAGTTGATGAGAATATCTCACTACACACTCTAATTGTTTGATAATAATTCTCACAGAAAAACGTTTTGGAATCAAGAAGCTTTGAATGAAGAAGAACAAACTATGAAGATGATGTGTATGTATGTGTTTTAGAAAGTAATTGAGACGAGGGATTAGAGTGGTTCGGTCAAGAATGACCCACGTCCACTATATGATGAGCTTCTCTATTGATCAATGTGAATAATGGTGCACATGTTACAAAACAAGCTGATAGAACAACTATATATACAAGCTTCTCATGCAACTGAAAGCATGTGGAACGGTTTTGATGATCCAACTTTGCAGCTGTATTTTGGTTATCAAACGATTGAGTTTTGAACTGATTCAACTACCCTTCCACAGCTCACGTGTAGGACTATATAATCAAGCTAAATATCAACCTAAAAGGATCTAGATAACCACCACAAAATATCTCCAAATAGCCTGCCCCACACTGTGTCACCGTTGCATGATTCCATGTACGTATGCATGCAACTTTGCCATGCATGTTCCGACTCTGTAAACTAATCACAACACTTCACCATGCATGAATATGGTTTACTTCATAGTACCCTTACCCATAATATTAAATTTTAAAGGCGCACGGAATGTGTTCCCATACGCCTGGGTGCACGCAAGCCTCACTCAAAATAAAAGGGTAATAAAAATTAATTTTGGAAAAAAAGATTTCAATTAGTAATTTTTAATTAGAACAGCTGTATTATATGCGTTGACTCATATACATTCAACTGACCACATATTTTTTCCTTTAATTTCAAGAACCAACGGTCAAATCATCCAATTTCTTGAATCTTTGATTGATTAAGTATGGTACAACTATTTATGAACGGAGTACAACTATGTCATTAATTTCTGGCAATAGAGAAAATAATTTTTCCCTAGCGTCACAACTGACTTTCCATTTATAATTTCATTGCTACTGACACTTAATACTGAACTAGATTCGTTATCTCCTCTACGAAATTATGGGGAATTTTTCTCACCAGATGAGGATTTCGTCTGCTCTGTTGAAGCGTTTGCAATCGCGGCGGCGAGATTTGGCCGCCGTGAATGTGAGTGGTTCGAGATCCTTCACCACGACGGAAGGCCACCGTCCTACCATAATTCACAAGCGAAGCTTGGATATTCTTCACGATCCATGGTTTAATAAGGTTAAAATAAATTGTAATGAATGCTATAGTTCATCTTATCTGGATTTGCTCTCTGGCACTATGCTGCGATTTTGAGATCTGATATTTTACTGAATGAAGTTTTTCTCTGCTACACACACACATATTATATATATATATATATATATATATATATATATATATATATATATATATATATATATATATATATATATATATATATATATATCTTTTTCCTTAATTACTTTATTTGTTTTTAGTTTTTGGTGCTGGTTGGGTGGACAAGTATATTGGTGATTACCGTGAATTATGTTGTTTGAAAGTACTTGGAGGGGTAAGAAACACTAGTTCTGTAAAGATCTGATTGAATAAAATACTAGTATAGTATTTGATTCTAAAACTTGATCTGGGTACCAAATTTGTGCAAAAGTGAGTTCTGGGAGATATTTTTGTCTTAACTCAAATATATTCAAAAGTATTTTATATTCCACCCAATAAGTTTTTCATCTCTCATGTATCAATGTTTCAAGGATGTTAACTTTATTGGATTTGTATTTTGTCGGTTGATGTGATCAAGCTAAGTTAATACATTGCTACTAACTTTGGTATCTTCTTTCTTTTCTTTTTTTTTACTTTTAATGGCTTGTATGCATCCTACATACAGTTTTTTCTTCAAATGTATACTTGCACTCAATGTAGACCACAGTCTGGAGTTAAGCTTTGCATTTTTGTGCTCGTTATGTATAGGGAACTGCATTTTCAATTACAGAACGTGATCGTCTTGATCTCCGTGGACTTCTGCCTCCAAATGTTATGAGTCATGAACAACAAATTGAACGCTTCAGTAAGTATTCTTCCACCAGTTCTGATGAATCATTGAGATATTTTCTTTTGTCATTTACGCATGATTTTAAAAATAGAAAATATTTATGTATTGTCGTGGGTAGATAAATTTCAAGAAAGAGACCGAGTCATCATGAATCAATGGGTTGTAATTTTAGGGGTTATGATCATGTCTGTCTTTTAGGCAAAGATAAGTGCAAGTTAGTCGATATGTAGAAGATAATAATTGGGTCACCCACTAAAAATAAACTTTTTTGGACTTGGAAGAAGGTTCAAATTCTGCGACTTTATCATTTACTATTCCAATTTTCTTATGTAGAAATGCTTATTTGCTGATTCATGTAACTTTATGGGTCCTTTAGTTTCTTGTAGTGAGATTGCTTTTCTATTGTCTTTATCTAATCATAGTGGCTGACCTGAAGAGGCTTGAGTTAAGTGCTAGAGACGGACCATCTGATCCATACAGTTTGGCTAAATGGCGCATTCTTAATCGCTTGCATGATAGGAATGAGACAATGTATTATAAGGTCAGTGAGCAAGTCCACTCCTTGTCCGATAATAAATAGTTGGTTCATACCCTACAATGCCTATGTGATGAAATTAATTTAAGGCTGCAATCTCATTATGGCTCTTTGAAGTACAGCAATGTCACTAAATTATTATCTACTCACCAATCTGCATCGACCATCATTGCCATTGAACTTCTGCAAGAGCAATATTATATTGTTTATCATCTATATTCATCAGTCATTAGCTTTTGGAGGTTACTTGTAAAAGTTTTACTTAAAAACTCATGCATTTTTATTTCTTCCTGCACTTGTAATGCGAGAATACTTATCTTTACGCATCACGAGAAAATGCTTAACTTTTCAATCAACTAGACCAGGAATAGCCTTTTGGAGGTCACTTGTAAAAGTTTTACTTAAAAACTCATGCATTTTATTTCTTCCTGCACTTGTAATGCGAGAATACTTATCTTTACGCATCATGAGAAAATTTTTAACTTTTCAATCAACTAGACCAGGAATCGCTCCTTAGTAAAACTTAAGAACTACATGGATTTGTTTATAGGAATTAAAATGTTGAATCAGTCAAATTATATAATCTTGTGACGAAGGCATACTCTGTTTTTTGAATGTCAGTGCCCATTAATCTGACCGTCATTCCTTAACTGTTAATTTGTTGAACTTGAGTGACCTCTAAGTTTACTGCAACGCCTCTGAGTAAAATTCTAATGAATTAATTGCCTCTTTTTCATAAGAACACCCACTTTTTACACATTGATCATGCAACAGGTTCTTATTGACAATATCGAGGAATATGCACCTATTGTCTACACTCCTACAGTTGGTCTTGTATGTCAGAAGTACAGTGGTTTGTTTAGGCGACCTAGGGGGATGTACTTTAGTGCAGAAGATCGTGGTGAAATGATGTCCATGGTTTACAATTGGCCAGCAGATCAGGTTTGTCCCACTCATGTCTTCACTTTTGGG
The DNA here is from genome assembly GCA_023678885.1 of Pogostemon cablin. Taxonomy (NCBI): domain Eukaryota; kingdom Viridiplantae; phylum Streptophyta; class Magnoliopsida; order Lamiales; family Lamiaceae; genus Pogostemon; species Pogostemon cablin. The sequence continues at coordinate 30,761,012 of CM042952.1, read as the reverse complement.
TGATGCTTCTTACTTTAGAGTTTTATTAGTTTTTGCTGCCTTTCCAATGCTCAAGTTGATTATGAATGTCCTCTTGCTTAAATAATCGCTTCTGGATGCTAAGTTCAAAGCTTAACCTTTCTGGTGTTGTTATTTCTTACTGTTTGCAACATTTGCTTCACAAGTATTCACTTTGTCTTAAATTGTTCCTTCTGGATTATGTATGCTACAGAAAGTAGTTTATTATCTTTTTCTGTATAAAACATTGCCACCATTTTATTCCTTTAAAGTAGTCTAAAAAAATACTAATACGGCTATACATAATAATTATATGCAGTGCATTTTGTTGGAATAATTTCTGAGTTTTGATACTATTGTTTCTGTGCAGGTTGACATGATTGTTGTAACTGATGGAAGCAGAATATTGGGTCTTGGAGATCTTGGAGTTCAGGGTATTGGAATTGCTATTGGAAAATTGGATCTTTATGTTGCTGCTGCAGGAATAAACCCACAGAGAGTACAATCTTGTTGCATTTACATCTACTATTGCATTAAATATAATTTGTACTTCATTAAATTAAATCTGAGCATTCTTGTTGTTTTTATATTTAATGAACATATTCTTGGGAAACTCTACGAGTTATTTTGTAATTTCATAACTAATATGTGTTCTGAGTAGCTAAATCATTGAACACTTAATAGAATACCTGAATATTGGGTTTTATGCATAACAAATCTTCTAGAAGAAAGAATAAACTGAACATTTTGAATCCTTGACAATTTCTACGGGTATGCGTTCATTATTTTACTTCTCTGGATTTTCATATGCCAAAATATCCCTTGAATATGGGTACAACAGTGTTATATCCCACCTTCTCATTTGTTTCCGGGTTCTGGGTTTTGTTTCTGTGCTCTGTTAATTTCAACCTATCAATTTGTATGATTTAACAGTTGATAGAAGTATAATTCATTACATAGTATGCACATGTACAATTAGTTCACCAGTACTACTTCCATTCCATTTTGTGGCCTCTTTTAACTCACTTAATGAGGGGAAAGGGAATAGACTGCCAAAGTAGACTGAAAAAAAAATAAAAATTTAATATTGATTTTTCGATTATAAATAATATGCTTATTACGATTGAATATTATGCTGAGATATTACCCATAATCCCATATAATGACCTCACATGGTCATATAAACAGCTGCTTTTTGATAATTCAAGTTTTGTCTTTTTCCATTTTATAGGTACTCCCAGTCATGATTGATGTTGGAACCAACAATGAGCATCTTCTGAAAGATCCCTTGTGTAAGTATACTATAGAATCGATGGAGCACAGGAAAATCAGTAAAATTGTCCAGTTTAAGTGTCAGGCTTTCTATTATAATTTGATGAAAGTAGGTTTACCCAGCATTCTCTAATTTCTCTTAGCCATTATATTTCCTGCTATCAGGGGGTTGACATTCTGCCACAGTTCTGTATATTTCCAGCAGAATTCTTGTTATTGTGTTCATAAAGGTGTTAGATGTAGTTATGCTGATAGTTACGAGTTCTCTGCTGATCCCAATGAGAAATTAAAAAAAAAAATTCTTTTTTCCTAGTTAATTTATTAATTTTCTCCACAGGTTACTATTATACTTATGTAATCATGTCATGGAATGTACATTGCCCACTACTATTAATAACCACTGAGATCTTTTTAAAATAATTTATTTTATATTTATGTTAGTGATTAGAAGGTCTTATTCCTTTTTCTTTAAGATTTATGACACATACCTAATTCCTGTTTATTGCAGATCTGGGATTGCAAGATCATCGCCTTGAGGGGGATGAGTATCTTGCTGTTATTGATGAATTCATGGAAGCAGTGTTTACTCGTTGGCCTCATGTGATTGTCCAGGTTCATATTTGACTTGTTACTGACTATGAATTTTGGATTGTGTAGTGTGCCATGTTGATTAGTGGGCACCTCCTAGAAAGTTCATATTTCTGAATATGTGACTTATGCACAGAGTATATTCATTTTGCAGTTTGAAGATTTTCAAAGCAAGTGGGCTCTCAAGCTCTTGCAGCGATATAGGAAAGAATACAGAATGTTCAATGATGATGTTCAGGTAAGCCTTTAAAAATTGCATTTGAAATTCATCTTTGAAAGAAAAACTTTATGGTAAAAACTCAATTAAAAATTATCCTTTTGAAATTAATGTTGAAAGTGACAAAATCTGATTCTGAATGATTTCATAATTTATAATGTTTGCGGCTCCTTAGAATTAATAAACATGTTATTATGTGTGTTGTCCAATGCCAATAAACCCACCAGGGAACAGCCGGAGTTGCGCTTGCGGGTCTTTTAGGAGCTGTCAGAGCACAAGGAAGACCAATGATTGACTTTCCAAAGATGAAAATTGTTGTTGCTGGTGCTGGAAGGTAGTATTTTTCACCATTGCAGTTGCTTCCTCCTCTTGTTCAATGTGCAAGCTATTGAACTGTGGCTGCAGTGCTGGAATAGGGGTTCTGAATGCAGCTAGGAAAACAATGGCAAGAATGCTAGGGGACACTGAAATTGCTTTCGAAAGTGCTAGGAGTCAATTCTGGGTTGTTGATGCTAATGTTAGTAATCCACTAGCATATGTTTTAAGTTGTGTTCTTTAATCTTGTTTTCCACTTGTTTTTATACGTGAGATTGGGAGTATATGTACTAAAAAGTGCAAATCTGTATAATTTAGGGACTTGTGACTGAAGCACGAGAAAATATCGATCCAGATGCTCGCCCATTTGCTAGGAAGGTTAAAGAAATTGAACGCCAAGGGCTGAGAGAAGGTGCAAATCTAGCGGAAGTGGTCAGTGAATTAAACTTTCAGTTATATTGGATGAATGGATGTCTTAATTAATTTTTGAATATCTTACTAGATCTATGCTACTTGCATATAAATATGTGAATCAATTGGAGGATACTACAATTAGATCTATGGCTTTATCCCATATATATTGAATGGACTTGCAAATTTTTAATTAAATTTCATGCATGTCATTTTTTGTAACGTGTAAAGACTAATTGTGAAATATGCCAAATATTCGATTCATATATTTTAATCACATTGCATTTATGCCATTTTTTATTTTTATTTTTTATATAGATCACTAAATAATCTTCACGACTCTGCCTCATTTTGGTTCTGCTTGTATTTGTAAACTAAAATATCTGTCTCAATCATAAAGTGTTTGGCCTCAGAATATTCTGTAGTTTGGACAGAATAAAAGTGCAGTCTAAATGATATTTTAATGCATTCTGCATCATATCTGTCTATGCATGATAAGATCAATGAAGTATTGTGATTGGATCCCTCTGATTATTCTATATCATACTTCTGCTTTGGGCTAATAGTTACTAGATTATAACTTTCTTTGACAAGCTATTCCTTTTGTATTGAAACTTTAGAGGGAACTGTTTTAGATAATTTGTTGTGTATCATATACGGTGTTACAGCCACAGCAAGACATCTGTTTTATCATCTTCAAGGAGGTATGATAATGACATATTTAAGAGAGACATGATCTCCTGCTTATAACCATGAGATATGGAATTTGTGAAGGTTTTAGCCTATGTCTGGATATTTGTTATAGAGATTTATGTTGGTTGTCTTGTCCTTGACATACCTCAGCCTGTGCAATTTCCCTGTGAACTGTGATTAAGAACTTTATGGCAACTCAAAATGGATATATTTTGGATCCTCAGTCATGCATACTTTAACTTGAAATAAGAAAAACTTTAACATTCAGTTTGAGGTGATTGATATCTTCATGCATAATGATTGTCTGGTTGATGTTGAGTCTTAGGTACGGAAAGTACATCCGGATGTTCTTCTTGGGTTGTCCGCTGTAGGAGGTTTATTTTCCAAAGAGGTATGCAATTCAGTTTCTTTTATTAATCTTTTTTATTTTATGCTTTCAACATTTTCATTTCTGAATATAGTAATTGTACATTTTTTTAACTTATTCCATTTTTATGCTTTCATGTTTCCTTGGCTGTCATAAGAAAAATTAGAAAGTTGTGGTTCAATGTGGACTATAATTGCTTTCTGATTGTAGGTGTTAGAAGCTCTAAGAGAGTCAACTTCTACCAGACCAGCAATTTTTCCTATGTCTAACCCAACAAAAAATGGTACTATTACATGTGTTGATTAAAATATTTTCCTTGCACATATTTGTCTCATGTTTTACTGATATAATCCTTTCTAACTTCATCAGCCGAGTGCACCCCGGAGGAAGCATTTTCCATAGTAGGTGACAATATCATATTTGGAAGTGGAAGCCCATTTAGCAATGTTGATCTCGGTATGTCTTTTATTTTGTCTAGGGCTACCTTCCATCTTTATGTTCTTCAATTTTCTTTCACTGCGAGATGAACCAATTTTTCTGCTGAAAATGGAGAAAAGCAGATGTTTTAAGCGAAATTGAATATATTCTAACGGATAAATTGATGCCTAGAAGACTGTTGTTGGACCCCTGGTTGATTTCCTAGGCCTTGATATTTTAACCTATTACAGAATTTTTGATCAGTTTCTGGAATATTAATTTTTTTACCGGCTCTGCTGTTTTGCTTACAAAGCATTCTCCTATGATGATATGAACAGGGGTTTTACACTTTACATGCTTTCTTGTCCAGATCCCTGTCTGTACTTTATTGTTGCCTGGAATTGATGTCACTCATCAATATTTTAAGCAACAAGATTTAATTTTATTAAAGAAATTTTCATTTCTCCACTGATATTACAGTATGTAAGCCATCCGCCCCTGCCCCCAGACATCGTTGTCTGACAATTTTTTCTTTTACACTTTAAAAGGGTTTATAAAGCCAGAAGTATAATATTATAACAAACCTTCAGAATGCTGACAGATTTTGTTAGGGATTCTATTTAGATCATTTGCATTGCCGGGGGCAGAGAAAGATGGGTAACATTAAAGAGCACGTCATTGTAGATTTATCTGCTCAAGAATATTGACTGGTTTTCTTTCTCTTTTGAATTTATTATTTAATTATATGCAACTAAAAATACACAGGAAATGGTCACGTTGGCCACTGCAACCAGGCAAATAACATGTTCCTATTTCCCGGGTTAGATTCTCAAAATTCTAATAAATTATGGAAAAATAAACTGGTTTGCATACTTTTCCATCTTTAGGAACTTTTCCATTGATTCAGGATTGGACTCGGAACACTTCTGTCTGGATCTAAGATCGTCTCAGATGGAATGCTACAGGCAGCAGCTGAATGGTAATTCAGAAACTTTTTTTTTATTTTTTTATTTTTAAATGTGCCTGTGATAGGAGCAAAGCTTCAATGCAGGCTTTTTGCTCACCCTGGAAAAGATTTACTTTTACGAACAAAATAATTGCCTATACGATCCACTTATTCTGAGCTACATGACATTTTCAAATTACTAAAGTGACAATTTGTTTTCACCAGAATTCGTGGAAAAGCTTCTATCAAATAAATTGTTTTTTTTTTCAGCCTTGATTGTGCATTTAATTAATTTAACTCATGTTCCATTATTGTCTTGTAAGCTCTAATATTCATAATTTCTTGAACTAAGCAGTGTGTAGAGAGGTCTTGTAAATTATAATTACCCCCTCTTACACATCAAGTTTCAGTGCCTTAATGAAATTTTATATCTCACAGTTTAGCTGAATATATGACTGAGGAAGAGGTACTTCAAGGGATCATTTATCCATCTATCTCCAGGTTTTTAAAACAAATTTTATCCCTACGTAAAATGAAATATTTTACTTTTTTCGATGGCTATCTGTTTCCTAAAATATCAAACATGCAAGCAGAATACGTGATATAACAAAGGAAGTAGCTGCAGCAGTTATTCAAGAGTCCATAGAGGAGGACTTGGCAGAAGGATATCGCGAAATGGATGCACGAGAACTGCACAGACTGAATCCGGTACATAAATTTGTGTATACTTGCGTCAGTTGGTGGCCAAACCTTACATATTGGCCATAACCTATATTATTAACATCATGTAATCATCTATGTTTAATATTTTACTGCGATATGGATAAAAGGACATATTCTTAATAGAGAAATAAATGATAACCAGTTGTACCCTAAAAATGAAAAGTATACTCGTCTCATGAGTCATCATGAGACGGTCTTATGCAAGTTTTTACTCGCATTTGACCGTAGATGTAATGATCATATTGTTTTTTGTGCAGAATGAAATTAGAACTTATGTACAGAATAATATGTGGAACCCTGATTACCCAAAACTGGTATACAAGCAGGATTGAAGATGGTTTTGGCCATGGCAATTCTTTATAATTGTTCCACATAATGTATGCAAGGATTTGTAGGTTAGTTTTGTCTTTCCCCCCTCCCCACCCCCTTTTCTTTGGCAATGTCTATCTGTTGAAATCCAAACCATCAAATTTATTATAAAAGCTGGGATGATATTTTAATTTATGTCCTATAATGTAATTTAACTATGATATATTTATGACGTGTTGCGTTTGTATCAGGCAGCCTAATTATTTGTGGAAAAATGTGCAGTTTTTTTTTTTCATTTCAATGCATAACAGGAAGGTACGGTTGTTGGAGTTATTTCATTCGCATTTATATTTTTTACATATTAACTTATTTAAATTTTATATTACAATTTTTTTTTCTTTTCCCACTGATGCCATCTTAATTATGTGTATATATTGCGTACCCTCCTTTTAGTTTGTTTGTTATTCTGTCTTTTTATGTATATATAGCGTACCCTCCTTTTAGTTTGTTTGTTATTATGTCTTTTTATTTTTATTTTTCGTGTGTTCTTGCAATAACTTCATCCTAAACTTCTTTGAATATCATAATTCAACTCATCAAACCCACACTACTATTGTGCACCACTATGAGCTAAGTGTTAATTGGAGTACTGAGAATTGAGACAATATTACTCAAATTTACTCCATTTGTTGTGTCCGAAATTTTACATTTGCTCATTGTATGGAAATTAATCCATTGTGAGACGGGTTGACCCATCACTAAAGTATGCTTATTATAAAAATAAAATATGCTTATTTGTAGTTAAAGTGCGTTAATAATAAATCATATTATAACGCGTTAAAATCATATTTCAATTCATAATTCAGTATATTTTAAAAAACATACTTTAACAACCATTAAACATACTTTATATATATAATAGACATACTTTAACACGTCTCACAAACCGTCTCACGTAAATAACGTCTCACAAGAAACTTTGTCTAACAATTTTAATGTTTAATGGTTAATTTATAATATTATTTTTACCTTTTTGTCTCAATCTTTAATTTGAATTATTGAAAATTGTCTAATACTAACCTTGAGTTATTGTACGTAAATGATATGGAATGTTATTGATATATTTTGAGTTAAGTACTCTCAGTTGCATAAAATTCTTTCATTTCTTCATTCATTTGTGATTTGTCCTACATCACCATTCAAAATATATATATATATATATATATATATATATATATATATATATATATATTCGAAAATCTCAAAAGATATTAATTTAAAGTAAATAATAATGAATGAATGAATGAATAACTACAGCTACATCCTCACTTTTATCAAATAAACTCAGAATGACCCCAAAATTTGAGCCTCTCGTAGATTAAATGCAAATGAAAAAATTATTCTTGAAATAAAGAATTGTGATTATTATTAGGCAAAAGTTTCTGCGCTTCAAGATTAAACTGTGTTTCCGTGTGAACACAATTCACCCCTCCATATTCTATTTAAACCTATGTATTATAAATAGGCACGACGTGTCCGGGGACAGAAGAGCCTTACTCTTATTATTATAGAATGATGAATTTAATCCACAGTATATTAGGCACCATACCGCAACGGTTCGATCTACATATGGCCCACTTCCTTTTTCGAATTTCAAAAGTTCCAAACGGTAATAACATGGAAAAATGTTTTGAAGGAAAATAAAAATACAAAAAGAAAGGTACAACACAATCTACTCTACACCCCACCATACCACGGGTGGATCGAACTCTCGAAATTACCGTTTTGCCCCCCTCAATAACTACACCGACTCTACGCACCCACAGCATTATATCATAACCCCACGCGCCCCAACAAAACAAAGTTAATTTCAAAGTTTTTTCCACTGCCATTGAACAAAATCTCGCCACTTTCTCTCTCTAAAATCTGCGCGTCTATTTCAACTCCACACAGTTGTTCCATTCTACTGTCCGATGCTTCAATTCTAAGTTTCTTTCTCGTTCCAAACTTGAATCAGTTTTTGATTTGAGAGTTGTAGAGTGTTCGCATTCATTCTCGAACTAGATCTGTTGTTTTTCTCAAGTTTTTGATTATCCAGTAAGAGAGAAAGATGACGACAATGGAAAGTTTGATCGGACTGGTGAACAGAATACAGAGGGCTTGCACCGCCCTCGGTGACTACGGTGGTGGAGATCAGTCCTTTTCCTCGCTTTGGGATGCCCTCCCGTCCGTCGCTGTTGTCGGTGGTCAGGTCAGCATCTTAATCAGTACACATTAGGTTGAAGGAAATCTTCTTATTATGTTAACTAGTTGAATGTAGAAACCGTACGATGGATGGATCTTTTTACTGGTGTGGGTGCTTTGAGAATCTAGAATATCCGGCGCAGCGGCAATTTAGTTTTTTAGGTTAATAGGATTTGTTGGGATTTAAGGCGTAAGATGAATTGATTTTTTTTTTTTAGATAAACGTTAAAAGGGGGTTACATTTGACTGAGTTTGAATCTATTCTCTTTTGGTTTGAGCTGGATGCAGAGTTCAGGAAAGTCTTCGGTGTTGGAGAGCATAGTAGGACGTGATTTTCTTCCTCGAGGCTCTGGTTAGTTTGGCTGATGCAATTTAATTTTGCGAAGGCATTATTATATACAAATTGTAGCATTATTTATAAGCTGATTTTTTATCACGTGAATTGATACTTTAAGAATATTCTTACTTCAGGGATTGTTACTAGGCGGCCATTGGTGTTGCAACTGCAGAAAATAGATGATGGGCAGCAGGAATATGCAGAATTTGGTCATTTGCCTCGGAAACGATTCTCTGATTTTGGTATGATTAGTGCACTAATTTACTGCTACCGAAAATTGATATGCTCCATTTTCTTACGTGTTACCTTCTGCATTCTCTTTCGAAATTGTAGATATGATTAGGTTTTTCAGTGATTCTCACTTGGTCTTAATTTGTTTTTAACTAGACTGACCAAATATTATGTTGTGTTCTTTATCCAATGCAGCATTGGTCCGCAAAGAAATTCAGGATGAAACTGATAGAATCACAGGGAAGACTAAACATATTTCTCCTGTTCCTATTCACCTTAGTATCTATTCACCCAATGGTATGCCTCTTTTAAAAGCTAGAGTTTCTTGAACAGTGTCTTAGATAGCAAATGCTGTTTCTCTCTTGCCAAAGGGGTTTCCCATGTTAATGAATTTTGTTTATTGTATTCTTTCTTGCAGTTGTCAACCTAACTCTCATAGATCTCCCGGGTTTGACGAAGGTTGCTGTTGGTATGTTCTCGCTCATTATCCTTCCAACTGGTGAAGCATTCATAATTTTCAATTATCTTGGACTCTATCTAATATAAAGTTTCTTTATCTTTGTAGAGGGACAACAAGAAAGTATTGTCCAAGACATTGAAAATATGGTTCGCACATATGTTGAGAAGGTAAAATGAAGCGTCTCTTTTAACATTTTTTATGTTTAGCTGCCTTTATCTGGAAAGTATCGGCTTCTCTATTGTTTTATTTTAAAGAGTCTCTTTCCATGTACAGCCCAATTGCATCATACTGGCAATATCCCCAGCGAATCAAGATATTGCAACATCAGATGCTATTAAACTTGCTAAGGAAGTGGATCCATCAGGTAAGAACCTTCCGTTGATAAATTTGACAAAGTTGGTGTTGTTATGAAGGCGTTTCTATATTATATTCATTATGCAATTCCTGCAGGTGAACGCACGTTTGGAGTGCTGACAAAACTTGATCTAATGGACAAAGGAACTAATGCCCAGGATGTAATTTATCCTCCCCCTCTCTACACGATATATGTTGTGAACAAATTGTCTTAATACTAACAGCAAAGAAGGATAAAATTACAAGGATTCACTACTTTATTTTTTTGTCCAGTTTAGAATGATATTTCACAACACAAGAATTTGTTGTGCCCCTCCCTAATTTTATCCATGTCTCCTCTAACTGCCTCTTCTCCAATTATCCCCCTTATCTGTCTTCATTTGCATGTAAATATTAGTGTTAATTTCTATATTACTCTTACCAGGTTTTGGAAGGAAGAGCCTATCGTCTACAACATCCTTGGGTGGGTATTGTGAATCGTTCACAAGCAGATATCAACAAAAATGTTGACATGATTGTTGCTAGGCGAAGGGAGCGTGAATACTTTGCTACAAGTCCCGACTATGGGCATTTGGCCAGTAAAATGGGTTCTGAATATCTTGCTAAGCTTCTCTCTAGGGTAAAATAATATAGTTTTTCCAACTGTATTCTATTCTCACTGAAATCTCGCTTGAGCTTATGCTGTGTGATATTTTTCTTTCAGCACTTGGAATCTGTAATTAAGGCCAGGATTCCAAGTATCACTTCATTAATTAATAAAAGTATTGATGAACTTGAATCTGAGCTGGACCATCTTGGAAGACCTATTGCTGTTGATGCTGGGGTGAGCTCTTAATACTATTATGCACATGATTGTATTTCTGAAGTATTCCTATCTCATCAGAATCGAACTTCAATTTCAGGCTCAATTATACCTCATACTGGAACTTTGCCGTGCTTTCGACAAAATATTCAAGGAGCATCTGGATGGAGGGTATGATTGTTTTCGTTTGAAAACTTCTTCCAAGAATTCTGATGATAAATTTGTTTTTTCTTGCCCTAAATTTCAAGGAATTTCGGATTTTCATTTTGTAGATGTCATAATTGCGATGCTCAATTCCAATAATGGGTTGAGTTAGAACTTAAAAATCAAAGTATGGTGCAGAGTTGTAAATCAATTTCTCTTTCTTCTTAAATGAAAATTATGCGTAAAAAGATTTATAAATCATCTTCTATCATTGTTCGTGTAACAAGAAAGAATTAAGTCATATGCATATACTTCCTGATATTATTCTTGGCTCAATCTAAATTGTTCATGATTTCGACTTATAAATTTCTTTGTTCATATTCTGCATGCTAATTGTTATAGAAATTATAATTCGCTGCATAACTTTTTCAGCCGACCTGGAGGTGATCGAATTTATGGAGTTTTTGACAATCAGCTGCCAGCTGCATTGAGAAAGCTTCCATTTGATCGACATCTCTCAGTGCAGAATGTGAGAAAAATTGTTTCAGAAGCAGATGGTTATCAACCTCACTTGATTGCTCCTGAGCAAGGTTATAGACGCCTTATTGAGGGTTCATTAAATTATTTTAGGGGTCCTGCTGAAGCGTCTGTAGATGCTGTAAGTAAAATCTGATTTTGGAGTCCTTTTGGTTTTCTTTCCTTATACTGATGTTATAATATCTTCTTATGCCCATGACTGACCTACAAAATTTTCTTTTAGGTTCACTTTGTCCTGAAGGAACTTGTCAGGAAGTCTATGGGAGAGTGTCAGGTGAGTATGTAGATATCTATTTTTAGTTTTTAATTTAGCCAAACACTATACAAGTAATAGTAAATCAGTACAGGAAGTAACAGTTTTAGTAATAGTAAATCAGTACAGGAAATAACAGTTTTATGAGAAGTTAACTTAATTATTTGTTTCGAAATTCTTTGCTGGACAGGAGTTGAAACGATTTCCAACTCTACAATCGACGATTGCTGGGGCAGCAAATGAAGCACTGGAAAGGTTTCGTGAGGAAAGCAAGAAAACGGTCCTAAGATTAGTTGATATGGAATCTTCATACCTAACTGTTGATTTCTTCCGGAGGCTTCCTCAGGAGGTTGAGAAAGCAGGACCCCCTGGTGGGAACCCACGGGACAGGGATAGAGACAGGGATAATTCATCAGCTGCTGCAAATATTGATCATTATGCAGAAGGACATTTCAGGAGGATAGGTTCAAATGTGTCATCTTATGTAGGTATGATATCCGATACACTGAGGAACTCAATTCCCAAGGCAGTGGTTTACTGCCAAGTTAAGGAAGCCAAACAGAATTTACTCAACTACTTCTACGTACAAATTGGAAAGAAGGAGGTACTTGCTCTTTCCCTCAGTAGATTATGATACACATTTCTTGAAATAAAAAACATACTAGTATTTCATTAGTAGCTAGTCTTGAAGGTTACAACACCACTACATTCATACAAACTATGCCCCATAAATAATATGTTTGGTTGTGGTGCACACTCAATAATATTGATTATGAATGCGTTAAAAAGAGTTAACTGTATTTTTAACGCTATGAGTGCAACGAGTCTGCAATTCGAACTTACAGAGTAAGCTTGCTTCTCTACTTTTCTCAACTATTTGGGGCATCTGTACTTTCTTTCTTAATGCATTGATCTTCTATTTATTTATTTATTTTTATTTTATATATATATATATATATATATATATATATATCTAGATTTAAACTGTATATCATCGTCTAAATGATCTTTTTATGCACTGGTAGGGTAAGCAACTTTCCGATCTTTTGGATGAAGACCCGGCTTTGATGGAGAGGAGGCAACAGTGTGCTAAAAGGCTTGAACTCTACAAGAAAGCAAGAGATGAGATCGATTCTGTCGCTTGGGTTCGTTGAATTTGATGGACTAATATTAGCACCCACGCAGGTCACGATGGCGTGATTATTCTGGGTTGAAGGCCAGGGTTTTGTTGTACCTTGCTTCTGATTCATTTCATTATATTGATTATTGGCTTTTGTTGAAGCTTTATTTCTTTATGTTTGCTGTATCTCTGTAAATGGACCACAATCTTCTAGCTAAAAATCCTTAAATTACCACCTGGCCAAACTTTTAGCTGGTTTTTAAGTTAAAATTATCCGTCATTTTTCTGCCAAAAACTTGATAGCTTGAACATGGCCAAAAACTTGATAGCTTGAATATGGTCAACAACACGTAACCTATACAAGTAAAATTTTCATCCAGCACACAATTTTTATCCTGTGGGGTGTATCATTGTTTCATCCTGTGAGAATACTATACTAGATTTATTATGTGTACAGTGTTCGGATCATTGTTTGATGCTCAATGTTGGAGTTTTAATCAAATACATTTATACAACCAACTCAGGTATAATATATAAGTTGATCCTATTTATCTTTAAAAATACGTCGATAATTGTGAATCTAGGATCAGATCGAAAGGGGATCTCCATCACTGTGACACTCCAGTTTTTCCTGCGTATGGTTATAAATTATCGGGCTAAATTATCACAAGTTCACTATTGGCCAAGGATGAAAATATATCGGTACCTCAATTGTATAGATATATCGAATATCGATATCGGTAAAATTTTAAAAAATCACGGAAACTTGAAAAAAAATAGATAAAATTAATTAATTAACTTTTTAATATATTAAAACTAATTTTAATATATAAATACACTTTAAAATCTTAATAAAACTCATAACACATGATAAGCAAATCAATAACAATATACTCCCTCCGTCCCCTTAAAATGTATCCATTTACTTTTTGCACGTAAATTAAAGAATATAATAATTTAATGTATTTTGAGGTGAGAGAAATAATATTTTAAAGTGTAGTGGGTAGTTGTATTAGTTTTGAGTATGGGGTCATGTGTGGTCACATCAATCTAGAAAAAGAAATGAATAATTTGTAATGGGACGAACTAAAATGACAAAATTGATACGTATTAAGGGGACAGAGGGAGCATTTAAATAGTCTAGAGTCATACAGTAATTACTACTTATTGTTTAATACATAATAACTAATACCAAAATGATGATTTATGAATATATTTAAATAGTCTAGAGTCATACAATAATTTCTACTTATTGTTTAATACATAATAAGTAATACCAAAATAATGATTTATGAGGCTCAAATGTAAAACATATCAAGCCGTCTAAATTTTTAAACAATATTGGTACCAGCTCATCGAATTAGATAAATTCTGAACATAATTCTGAATGTGTCGTCTAGTCACAATATACTGTGTATGTGAATCCTCTTGATTTACTTAGTCATAATAATTTCAATGAAAAGTGATAACAATTTTAATAAAAAAATGATAATTAATCAATCAAATGTAAGTGTTGCTTTATATTTTTATTATTGCTTTATTATTTATTTTATTTTGTAAAATTAAATATATTAATAAAAAAAGAATTTGGTTAGTAAAAGTAAAGAAAAAATTATTTTATTTTTTTAAAATTATAGATAATTTTTCAATTTTTTCGATATATCCTCGATATTTTGTCGATATTATATTGATATTTCCCGGTATATCCTCGATATCAGAAAAAATATATCTTTTTTCCCCTATCGATATCGGTACTCTGAAAAAATGGATATATCGGGGTATTTTCGTCCTTGCTATTGGCCAAACTTACATACTCAGATTACTCTTTTCAATTTTTATATGCAGAATTTCGTGATGATTCGAGTTATAAATTAGATCAAATGGTTAAAATTTCAGAATGTGAAGTATTCTCATATTAGAAATGAAGATATATTTTCTTGAATGATTTGACGATGTTAAACAATGTAGCTTACCTATAAGTGGGATATCAGCTGAGATCATCATTAAGCAATTCATTCACTTTGTTAATGCCAACGTCAGAAAAGGGCCCAACAGCTAGATCATCCACATCGACATCGTCAACCAGTAGATCCTTACTGAATTCATCTGCAAAATTGGAGAGCACAAATGGTTAATAGCACTAGATGTTAAGGGAATAATTTCCATATGTAAATCAATATGCAAAGAGTTGTATGTACCAAACATGGTCTTCAAGGACGTCGGAGGGGGCGTATTAAGAAAGTTGAGGCCAATGTAAACTCCAATTGCTAAGATGATTGAAATCATTACATAAGTAGGCAGAGGTAATGCCCAATACCTGAATGAACATGCTTACATCGTGAAATCATACAAGTGAAAACCTCAATAATCATGTAATCATAACAGGGGCAGGAAGAAGTTGGACTAAAAGTGGTCACTGCAAATGCAAACTTGAGCAAATCAAAATGTATTGCTTTATCTTCTATCTAAATAGTTGATTCAGGTTTTAGTAATAGTAAGAATTGAACTTTTAATGTAGATGTCAAATCACATAGGCAAAAAACAATATTACATGAGATTGGAGGATTGATAATTTAATTTTTGTTCACACAATCACAAGCGATAATATTACTAATGTGAATCTTGGAAAAAGAAGCTAAATGAATTTTTAAATTGGCAGCTGCTTTGCTCTTTCAACGAGATGAGAATATGTCCTCTGAATGAAAGGAACTTTTGGGTGCAGAATAAGTATATGAAAAGGATATGCATACAATAGCTAATTAGAATAAAGCTCTAAGATCTTAAAAGGCAAGCACATACATATTCCATTAAACAGACTGACCTTCTTGGGTAGTAGTAGATTCCTACACTGTGCAACCAATACTCAGGGAACATATGCCCATATGATTAAAGCGCCTGTTCAACATTTACAGCATTCTTTAGATGCCACCTTACCGTTTCTTCAATTGTAAGATCAAGATCTTAAGCTCTATTAGAGTGAAAGAGAGAGAATCTGCATTTTCCCAAGCCTAAATTTAACTAAAAGACTTTGGGTTGACATGCCTTGTAATACAGAATCAATTTTTCTCTTCTCAGATTAGACATTAAAGTTAACTCGAGACTCAAAGACGAGCCTAGATCAATACTGTATAATTATCAGCTATGGAAAAGAGCGCATCTGTAGTGATGATTCATGCTTATCGTTCAGTTATCTTGTGTGAAAAACAATGAACGGAAATGTTTAGTCAGTATTTTTTAATTTATTAAACAACGCTTTTGAGAAATTCTTAAGCAATTGCTCCAGATTCCAAAAGTAGGCCGTCTACATAGTGCTATCCATCAGAGTTTCATCATCGAAAGCTAAACACACGCCCGAGGTGTGAAATCGAAAATACCAGAAGCACAGAACAACAATATTGATTTCGCGATGTCGGTCTTTATCGTATATGCAAAATTTAAACTGCGGAGAAAGTAGATTTGACGGAAATAAAAAGGAACCTGTAGCAACGACAATGGTGATGGAGTCGATGAAGCCATAAACTTCAGAAAGCCTGTGACTGCTCTCACCGGGAACGCCGAATCTCGTCGGCGACAGGTCGTCGGCATCGGAGATTCTTCCAGGATTATTCAATAAACGACGCTCTTCCATTTAATTCTTTGAAATATAATTGGATTATTGACGATTCGTCATTTTATCGAACAATAGCTTATCTTCGTTGCTGTAGAGTGAAACAGTGAGTGAACTGCTCTTTTTCCTACAGAGAGCCAGAGGAAAGGGATAAAGTTCGAAATTAAGATATTTCAGTTTTATTACTAATTCACCCCTGAAAATTCTCAAATTTGGCTAGAAGAAAAGGGTGTCACTGTGTAAGCCATTCAACACGCACCAAATACTCCAACCTTCCCACCAAAATAAGTGTATTGTGTCTCAATATAAATAATACTCTATTCGGTTATAAGGTATCCATTTACTTTTTGTATGTGAATTAAGTAATATTATTATATGTAAAGTTAGTAGTTGTATTAGAGTGAAGTGGTGGACATATTGTTTACTTTTTTATTTAATAGGGAAAATTGATACTTTTGAATCGGACACCAAAAATAGTAAAATGGATACCTTAGAAGCGGACATATGGAGTATATTTTTTTTAAGCTAATACACTTATTCACTATACATTAAAATATAATTTATTTTTCTTTATTTACACATTAAATGAGTAATTTCTAACTTTTAACCCTAAGCATTTATTTTTCCTTATTTACACATTAAATGAGTAATTTCTAACTTCTAACCCTAAGCATTTCAATCATTTGTGAAAGGGTGTATAAGATGAGTTTGTTTTAAAAAATTAAAAGAGTTTATAGGTATTTACAGGAAATTTATTAAATTTAAATTTAGACTATTAAATTTAAATCAATCTCTTGTAAAACGTTACTTTTATGAGACGTGTTAAAGTATGTCTATTACTTAGATAAATATATTTAAATTGTTGTTAAAATATTTTTTCTAAAGTATGTATGATTATGCATTAAAGTATGATTTTAGCGTATTGTAATATAATTTATTAGTGACATACTTTAACTACAAATAAACATACTATATGTATACAATAAGCATATTTTTAGTAATTGGTCGATTTGTCTCACAAATAACCCGTCTTACAAGAGAGTATCTCATCTTAAATCAAATATAGTTTAAAGATAAAAAAAATAAAAAATTAAGGACTACTACTATAATTAAAAATTTTATATCATATGTTCAAATAAATTATGAACCACAAAAATAAAATTATAATTATATTTTTAAAATTAAAACTAAATCAAGGATTGAAGTATAGGGATAAAATAGACAATAAGTTTTCATGTGAGCTAAAAAATTATAAATTATTATTGTAAAATGTTGCATACTATATCATTGCAAAAAAGAAAAAAAAAAACAAGGTCGCACCGAAATATTTCCCTTCAAATAAAGGGCCGTTAACTTTATTACTTGAGAGAATGGCTATATGGTCAATAATTACAATTATTTGTCAATAAATAACATATAAGTCCAGAAAATCTGGCCATTTAATTAATTAATTATATATAGGAATATGACTAAAAAAGAACAAGAATCGACTTTTTCCATGGCATTTCCTAAATTCTTTTGAGCTTTCAACCAATTTATGGAGATTACGCGTCGCATATGGTATCCAAATAAAATAATAAAATCTGCCACTCTTATGGAGATTGGAGATTACTCTCTACTTCCTTTTTTTTTATTATTTATTTATTTATTATACAGGTATTTAGTTAAGTTAATGGGCATCGTTCGAAAGCTCCCCTCTCTATAAATGCACACCGTACTAATTATTTCTTTAATACACTGTTCTTCGATTCTCAACTAATTTTCCTCTCTTTTGCATTTCCCCTCGAATAAGGTCAGATCTATATCCTAATATCTGTATTTTTCATCATTCTCTTTATCTGAATTCATCAATTTTGGTTTCTAATTTGATATGCTGTTGTGCAGAAAAGAAATTATTGAGCTTCCAGTTACAAGGATTTGATCCTTTTTTCCCCATCATTTTGTGAGTATTATCTGACACAAAATAATTACGTTAGATAATGGTGAATTTACTTGTTTTGTTGGGGTTTACAACTATGTGTTAGCTTGACATTTTGTCTGCTGGACTTTGAGCACAACTATTGGTATGTTCTTCTATTGCTTAAATTTTGCTGAGGAACTGTTGGGTTGTAGTGATTTTTATGATTTTTAATGATGACCGGAATCTCCAGATTCCAGCACTTTTTTTTATGGTTCTAATTTCTTAGCGGATCAAAATGATTATTTACTAGATTATGAGTCCAACTCTATGTACAATCTAAACTTCAATTGAACTGCGTGAAAGAATTCGGTGGCCTTCTTCAATGAATAAATATGTCTATCATTCAGTTCCCCTAATTTTTTTTGTTAACATCCTCGTCTTAAGCTTGTGTTTGGTTTATGGTTAATACTCCTTAAAGTCATACACAAATCTGCTGTTATGAAGATTGGTTCATTATTTATCTGAATTCATTCCCATTTTCAGTTATAGGCTACCTGCTGTGTTGTTTTCCCTTAAAATCATGCATGAAAATGTCGTTATTGTATTCGATCTGCAGATTCTTCATAGGCACTCATGGGCACTTTTGTTGATTCTGAAACCAAGGTATTTCTTTTTAGTATTGTACCATTTTTGTTCTTGAATATATTTTGCCAATTGAGTGGATATTATATGATCCATGAATGAATTCCTAGTTCCGATTTTGTTGTAGTGTACCTAGTACAAGAGGAAACAAATTGTGAGTTTTAATTATGAGATACGGAATAACTTTTTGCTGTCACATGCACCTTTACTAGACCAAAAATTCTTTCCAGCCCAACAATATTTCAGAAATCATGATTCATGCTTCTTTTGTCTGCCTGCGAAGTAATTCATCTTATTTATCTACAATGAAGTTTCCAATACTACCAGGACATACAAATGTAATATTTTTATGTTCTGCACCCACAGGCCTCAGATATGCTTGCAATTCATATAAATATTTTTCTAAAAATCCTCCAAATGTGAAACCCCAGGTAGAGGAACAAAACATTATGATTTATAAGATTTGAGTTGTATCATGTCCATTAGTTTTTCTTTTAAAGTGTGACATGTATTTCTTTGTAATTCAAATTCAAGTTACAAGTTTAATTACGAAAAGAGCATATTGGTAAGGCTTGAAATATGCAATAGTGATCCCTATGTTAATTCTGGAGAGAATGTTTTTCGTAAAAGCAACTTCCTCTTACGATGGGGCCATAATGTGTGTTTTACTTGGGCTTTATAATTTAAGATTTATATCTATAATGTATTATTTTAGTTGACATATTAGCCCAACAATGATTTTAATTCTACACATTGCCACTGGTTAATTTTGGTGCAGGAAGTAAATCGAAGCGCTCAAACTAATAAAAAGTTCACAGTGGTTTTTGTTCTCGGTGAGTTCTTTGATTTCTAAATTAATGTACGTTGCAGTATATTGTTCTGAAGCTGGTTTGTTCATCCTCGCTAGCAGAGTTTAAGTCGCTGGAAATTCCATATTTTTGTCATGATTTGCATGTAAAAACCAGCATTTTGCCTGATGCCAATTTGAGCATTTTTCTTTTTGTCTCTTCAAATTTGAGCAGGTGGTCCTGGCAGTGGTAAGGGCACCCAGTGTTCAAAAATTGTCAACCATTTTGGTTATACGCATCTAAGTGCTGGTGATCTTCTCCGAGCAGAGAAAGATTCTGGTTCTGAAAATGGGTATGGCCTTATAGTAATGCCAATTCTATATATTATGTGGACTTAGTTCTCCTTCAAATGGAATAAATATGCTCTGTAACGTGAATGAGAACTATAAAATTAATTCTTGATCACTACTCAGTTATCATCAGCTTTATATTGGTCATCCAATGTCAAAATTTTAGTCATCTCATACATTTGTGTATAACCTTGAAGGCTTATTTGTATAACTTGTTGCATAAGAATATTATATAATATATATGTGCCTTTTTCCAATAAAGTCACCTCAGAAGATAAAACAAACTTTGTTCTGTCTTTGAGTTTTCAATGCTGTGGACTGCTGAAGGCATAACTGCATTTGCTTTGAAATTTTTTTAGCAATTGTATTTACCTTCATCTTGTGCTATGTAGAAAAATGATTGACAAAATGATTAAGGATGGAAAAATTGTACCGTCTGAGGTAACAATTGGGCTTCTCCTACGGGCAATGGAGGAAAGTGGAAATGACAAGTTTCTTATTGATGGTTTTCCTCGTAATGAGGAGAATCGTGCAGCCTTTGAGTCTGTAGTATGTCTCCTCTTTTACCTCTTCTTGAACTCTCTCAATCTCCCCACACAGAAACATGCATATGTATGTAAGCATGTATTTTTTTGTGCCTGCATGACTGTCTTTGGTGATTTCTTCCTTTTTACAGCCTTACATATTTTTCAAAACTTTTTTCAAATGAATCAGTAGTTTTTAACCTTACTGTATGTTTAAGCTCACAAGTCATATAGTTCTATTCAAGTGATTGTTTTTTGACATGTTATATCTCTTGGTTCCTTTTTCTTTGGCAGACCGGAATAGAACCAGATTTCGTACTATTCTTTGATTGTTCACAGGAGGAAATGGAGAAGCGGCTGTTAAGTAGGAACCAGGTTAAATATATATGTATTGCACTGCTAATCAAGTTGTGCATCGCATTTTTATGTTTATCTAATGTCTATTTATTTGACCTCACATTTTCCTCATTTCCGTTCTATAAAAGGGAAGGGATGATGATAATATTGAAACCATAAGGAAGAGATTTAAGGTGTATGAAGAATCTAGTCTCCCAGTGATTGAATATTACAATTCTAAAGGGAAAGTTCGAAAGGTACTCTGTTCTCACTGTTTTCTCTTTTATTGAAGACTACCAAGATGTATTGGTACGGTGACTGATATTTCCTATATTTTAGATGGATGCAACAAAACCAGTTGGCGAAGTATTTGAGGCAGTCAAAGAAGTTTTCACCTCTCACAATGATATGGTAAAACAGCACCGCAATGCTTCTGGGAAGTGTTATAAGCCCCTGCAATATATGAGAAAAGTCTGGAAATGGTGCAATTAAATGCTGTTTGATGAGATGCTTGTTTCAGTGATGACATGACCACAGCGCAATTATATTTTGTTGTAGCAAAATAAAAATGTTTTAGTGATGCCATATATGTATTGAAATCATCCTTGTATATATATGTGTAAAATCTATAAATGGTCTAAAAATGAGAGAAAAAAAAATCAAAATAAGCTTAGAGTTGAGGGCTTGTTGTTACAGCACAGCAGTAGCCCTATAAATTCATGCTCACTTTGCCTCTTCTAGAAAAGAGAGTTCATTATGTAATTGGGCCGATGGAAACAGAGTAAATATGTTTTGATTGTGAGGTTCAAATGGAGAAAAGAAAGAAATTGCAATTTAAATAATATTGGAAACAAAATGGCTGTAGATATGCATGTTGATATGAAAGCTAATATCATTCATACTTTTTAAACTGAATTAGATTAGTTGCTGATGATGAACTACTCTTAACAAAAAAGAGTGTTAGAGACATTGTATAAGAATGATAGAGACATCTTTGTATCTAACGGACTTCTGTTTCTTTGTGTTTTGGCAGGTTGCTGCTTCAATCGCAATATAGCACCAGATTCCTTTGCAGATACTATTCGTTTCAGATTATTAAGGTGACAACAACTCCACCCTTCAGCTTATTTTACAAGAAAAAGATTATTAAAATGCTGGAAGATGACAGACATTACGCATGAGTTTGTTTTCTGATTTTCTTTCTCAAATCCATGACAGATTCCATACAAATCTGGATTTCTCTCGTAGTGAATGGTGGTTCCAAAACTGTCTGAATAGTTTATACCTTAGTGTGTACCAACCTCATCTTTCATTTACGGATGCATGTATATTGTTGTGGTGTCATCGCACGACATATATATCTTGGTGAAATGGCAATGATCTCACAAAAGATGTACCAATTACATGTTCTGTGCAATGAAGTATATTCCCTCTCGCCTTCTGTCACGAGTACCTTGATGCCTACTCCCTGTACGTCGTGTGTGCATTCAGTGAAGACAAGCCTGTGTCGGGTGGATGACACATTGGTTTAACACGTGTCGCATTATTTATTTGGCTGTTGTCTTATTGCATGAGGTGAGGGGGGAGGGTGGTTAATCTTGTGGAACATTGATCACAACTACTATATTACGACGGCTCTGCTTTGGATATATAAAACATACGAATCTTCAAGCATAATGGAGCTGATGTAGTTTCCTCTGTTTTTTACAAATACCCCTACAGTAATTCGGTTTTATGTTAGAAATAGATCCATAACGTGGGTGCACTATTTTTTATATTGAATTTTTTTTAAAAGGCCTTAAATCATTAAACTAATTATTTAAAATTTAATCTAATCGTTTGAGTAAAAAGGTTGATAATTAATAGTATAATAATATTCTTGTAGTATTATAGAAGGCAATTTGTTCTTCATTCTATTTTTGTCTTTTTGTTATTTTTGGAAATACTCCATTAAAGAACGAGATAATCTCTTGTGAACAACATTTATAAAATTTTATTAATGTGCAACAATTTAATATTTGAAAAAAAAAGTACAGAAAAAATGCACAACAATCCAATGGGCAGAAAAGGAAAAAAATGTGAAAAAAAATATACAACAACATAAAGATAATTTTGTATTTTGTTTCACATTTATGTAGTTGATAATATTTTTTTTCCATTATATTTAAGTGTATTTATGTTTCAAATTGTGCATCTCTAGGATTAAATCCAATATTAATTATTGTAAATATTAAATTACTTAAAATAAAACATTGATTAACTTAAAGCATCTAGTACACAATTTTTAAAAAAAATGAACGTCACCACTCACCACATACCCAATTAAATTTTTTTAATTTTGGCAAACACTTTATAGTATACTAATTAGTGATACTTCTTTCTTTCTGAATAATAATAATAATAATTTATTAAATAAAATAGTTTATTTGAACAATGACGTATATTTTTCCCGCTAAAAATAAACAGTTGAGAACTCCATTGCGAAATCATAAAAATTCGATTTCGTCGGCGGGCTTGTAAATTGGGATCAGTGGCGATTCGGACTATGCTTCCCGCACCAAATTTACTGGAAGTTCGCTGGTTTTTCTGGAATCCTCCGAATTTATTCTCGTCATCATCGGTTTGCTTTATTCTTTCATTCCTCCTACTATTTCCTATTTTCTCGTTTGTATCTGTTTGGTAATTCTTTCTCTAATGGTTTAGCTTCATTTCGTTTTCCTATCAATTTGTTCTGTGTAGAAATTTTGTTATCGATTTGACCTAAAACATGCTGAATTTCAATGAACTGTCTAAAATAGTAAACAATTCAATTTCTATTTTTACAGTAATGCAAAATATGTCTTGTAGAGGGTAAGCATCGCTTGATCATAAGAAATAGAAGACCTTCAGAAAACTTTATTTAACATAGAATAGCACAATTCCTCAGTGTTGTTAAGTTTTCAATTTGATTCTCCATATGGAATGACCAAATCATTGGCGTGCTGATAGATGGCTGCAGATTGTAGAAATAGCCATTTCTGCTGTAGAATCTGTAGTCTAATTACTAAGTAGGTTTCAATTCTGCATTGTTGACCAAGGGAATGAATCCATGGTCAAGGCTAGCTTTCCAGATCCTCTCAATATCGAACACCGTCTCTCCACACTCATGTACATCCCATTCCTCCATAGCATGCAGTATCCCAGCTATACGCCATGCACTCATCACCCTTCTTGGCAACCAATTCTGTTGTAATTTACCCAAAAAAAAAAAGAAAAAAGAACTTTTGGATTTATGAATTTTCAGTCGAAAATAATTGAAACGAATAATGGTTTCGTCATTAACCTCACATGAGTCGACATTTTCTAGATACTTGGGGACTGACATTGCTGGTGTGCTATTGTAGAAACAATCTTTGCGCATTTTCTTTGGAGGAAAATGTGAGAAGGAAATGAATGTTGTTCCTTTGGGTGCCTTTAGCTGTTCATCCTCCCTTAATCCATCTCCCACTATCCATATCTGCACAAGTAACAATATTTGCATTAGCATGCTATTTATATAGGTTTAAACCTGCCAGTTCTAATCTCACCCTTTATTTTCACTATCACTGACCTTTGTATTTGGAGAGTTGTGTTTGCAGAGGATCAAATTGTCTCCAGCTTCATTAGTAAGCTTTGCTTTGAGTCTGTTGTAGTCATCCTCCAGTATTGTATAAATCTGTTGTAATTTCAGGCAAGTTATGCCGATCAACAAAGAAAATGTTATCCATCTTGAAAAATGCTGCTATCTTCCATGAATTTTACAGGAAAACTACCTGGATTCCCCCTTGGCATAAAGCAAGGGCAATAGAATAAGCCACCTTTGATAGGTTGCCTCTAAGGACAATCTGAGTTATTTCTCTTGGGATGCTATTTAGCACAATGGCAACGGCTAAGCTACTCCCATCTACCAACTTCACTTTTAGCTGAGGGTATCTTCTTAAGAACAGCTTACCGTTTTCATATAACCCCTTGTCCTGCACAACATGAGAAGAATATGAGTGACCTGTTCTTTTTCAACTTAAAAGTACCTGTTGTTGGCCTTTTGTCTTGCCTGATTTAATAGGCCTAGACTCAACACCCTAACACCCTTGAACTCAGCTTCTAATATACTGGCTGCGATCATATTGTTTATTGATGCTCTCTGCAATTGCATGTAGTACTGTAGGAATATGAAATTTAATTAAAAAAACATTATCTTGTAGAATGACAATATACTGAATAAAAACCATTATCATTTTTACTTGATTGCTGAACTTGGGAATAGCCCATGTTTGCAGTTTTAGATGTTTGAAGACATTTCTCTCAACAGTAAACGTGCGGCCGAAAATCCAAGCAACTATCATGGACCATAGAGTGACTGGCCACATTAACCACAGGTACCAATTAGATTTCTGAGGTTCAGAAGCCAAGTATGGGAATCCCAGACGGAGATGATATACAGATTCTGGTGTTGTGAGATGAGTCAGATGCACCACATCAGGTGCTTCTCCCTTTCTAATGAGTGACTTTTCATATAATGAGTCAGAAGATTCATCCATGGTATCATATATGTAGTCATAGAATGGCATGAAAAGTGAGTAATTGGTTCGAAATTGGGTGTGATGGAGCGAATGGTACCTGCATCACGTATCACCAAATTTGTTGTTAGTTGATAAATTATGAAGAAGTAACATTATGAAGTTCTAGAGAAACATATGGCAAATATAGAAACAATAAAAAGGTGTTAGAGCTCTTTAAATTTTGGTTAAGATAATGTTCATGATCTTGTGGAATTTTTTGTTGAACTTTACTCTGCATCAAAAGATAGAATCACTCTCAGATAAAATAATCTCAATAGTTGACAATATGAAAACCTTACGAGTTCTGTAATATGTTTTAGTTTTGTTATGTATTCTGTTCCCCTTAAAATAGTACTAATATATAATTGTAAAAATTCCATTCTAGTTCAAGATCAATTTTAAAAAATCGAAAGTAATCTTTTCACAGAGCAGCACTTTTTCCTTTACAAGTTAGGCCTTGAATTTCATATTTTTTTGTATATTGTGAAGATTAAAGTTGAGCTCTCATTAACCATTCATTATCACACAGTTAATGTTAAAAGGGACAGAAATACAAAGAGTATATTATGACCTGATAACCTCGTTGAAGTACATTAAAAACATTAACAAGGACGAAATAACTTCACTTTGATCAGACTGAAACTAATGAAACAATCGTGTTTTCCTAATCAGAAGCATATCTGCATAAGAAAAAAGACTCTTTTCTTATCTCATTATTCTCATGAATAAGATTGTTCAACCATTAAAACAATTAATTCCTTTTGGGGTGGTTGCTTTGAGGCCATTGACAGAATTTTGGTACCCAAAACAATGGTGGACCATGTTATTTGGTTGACAGGGGATATCTTAAGTTAAAAGAGTTACATGGATCTACCGGCGTTTATAGCGACAACTAGAATTAATGAAACAACTGCATCATGGAAACATTAAATTGAACCTTTTCATGAAATAAAAATGAGGTTGAAGGTCAAGATACTTACGAAGGCGTGTACATCAGGTACTTGAGGGGGGGAAATATGGAGAAGAGTTGTTTAGGTATATGCTCAAAGTTACAGTGGCCCATGTTATTCATGAAATCAATGTAAGTTAGATAAATCACAATTGAAAGAATGGAAGTATTCTCCATGTACAGTGTTGTAAGTATTGGCATTGAAAACAACACGTAGTACGCAATGTGCTCTGCAAATGGATGAATTACAGCTGCAACAACAATGAATAGGTTGAGGGTTAGAGGTACCAATATGCTATTCCTGTGCGTTCCTGTTAGTGATAAATACAGTTAATTTATACTACTTTTTGAATGCTTAATTCACATTTTCATCTCATATTCTATTTCCTACTAATTAAATGCATGTATCCACAGGACCACAACCAACTGTAAATATAAAGAAATATCTTAAGAGGTTGGGATTTATGTATGAAGTTTTATTGGTCTGAATTAATTTTGTCTGCAAGATTCAAGTAAATATTCAACCATGATTCTTACATGTAATAGGTTCAGTGACAATGGAGGAGTGGTGGTGGGAATGGTATCTGGAGTAGAGAAAGTGGTGGTGCAACGCTCTATGTAGCCAGTAGTACAGGAACTCCACCGGACCAGCATGTAATATGAATGTCCAGACCACCCCATCTGTCCTCCACCAGGGAAGTTGGTGAGCTGATCTGATGTACATTGATCCCAAGTAGAGAATTATTCCATTCAATATAATTTGGTCATCCCTGTGAAACAATTCCCTCATCATTTTCATGCAAAATAGCTCTCTCTCTCTCTTTTTTTTTCTAAAACAAAGCTGAGAGAGGGGAACATTACCAGTTTCTTTCCCTGTCAACTTGCTCAAACTCAATGCTCTTATCAATTATCCTGTTATCTCCTTTGGCTGTTCGATACCGAGACAGGGAAATCCATATTTGGTTGTGCAACATTCTCCATAGCAGCATGGGTACGATGAGGAAATTTGCAAAGTCCCTCTCACTTTCATCCTTTGCAATGAATGAGTATGTTGAGTGTATAGCCGAGGGAGCCAACACCAAGTACTGCACCAAATCAAGAAAACATAAAATGTAAGTTACATTAACTTGAGCATAAAATTTGCTGGAGTTGTAAAATATTGTATAATCTTTGTTTGATGATTGTTAGTGACCCATTTTCAGACCATGAGAAAGAAGAAAACAACCTTGAAGTTGCCAAGAAATGTCCATGGCCATTCAGTGAGAATCCCTGGTTTAGAAGCCATTGATAGATCTCACTCCACCAACAGGTTAGCTAATCTTCACTACTTTGCAATGTCTACATGATGAGCAGAGCACTATATTTATGCACACTTATTGGAATATCATCATCTCATTGATTGTACCAAGTACCTACCTTACATGCTGCAGCTGTTTTCCGATGCTTATTCTGCCAAATTTTTAATGCAACAACTAACGTAGAGCTTATACTTGTATAGTGTATACTGAATTAGGATCACAGGACATAGTGTCTCCCCTCTAATTTGCTTAAAACAGTCAACATACTGATGGGGTGCATTTATTAGTCTCACTCACTGTTGGACCCACTTTATAATGGTTGCACAAGCCTACGATTGCTGGAATTCCTTTGAATTCGGACCAAAGTTCATCGCCTTTTGTGCTTCCTAATTTCTTGCCAAGGTTTAGCAGACATTAGTGATTATATTTAGCCAATGCTCAACTGCCACCCCTGCATTTTTCCTGTGATGCCTATATTTTAGGTTTGGTTTTTTTAAAATATATGATTTTTCTGAATAAAAAGAAAAAAAAAAGTAAGCGTGAATAATATACACTCCCATTATGCTAATTAAATCCCACAATTTATTTTAGGCAGGGCATGGTGGCGCAAGGAGCTATTTTCGTACACCCAAATCCAATTTTATACTACTTTTTAATATAAAAACTTGTATAGTTGATTAAAAAATTTTAATTTTTTTAATCAAACTTAATATTTTACATATTTCAACTACTTTTTTATTGAAAAAATAATGTCATTAATTAAGCCTTGTGCACATTGGTGCACAAGAAATAAACTCTTTATTTAATTCATATTCAGATGTTTAATATGCCTCAATTTATTTAAGTATTTGGGTTTTAATGTTTAATTTAATTTCAAATTAAATAAATTTAGAGTTTAATAGATTTTCAGAATATAAACTAGAAAAAAAGGTAAATATAGAAATTAAAACATTTGTAAGAGTTATGAGTGCATAATTAAGATTTTTTTTAGGGGTTGTTGTTTTGGGGGGTTGGCTTAATGGATGGTCAAAGATGTAAAATAAGAGTGTAATATTTAATTTCCTATTAGTCCAATAAAAGTGTAAAATAAAATTTTATTTATTATTTACCTTTATTCATTGTTCTATGTTACCAATAATTTTAGAGTTTGACTGCTTGGTGTGCACTTTAGGATTTTAATTGTTAGATTATACTATTTTAATTCAATCTCTATCATCAAATAAAATAAAATAATTATTTTTTTAAAAAAGAAACTATCCACTCCCCCTATTTTAAACCCACTAACCGCAAGTGCACCGCATAATCACCCATAATTTTATTTATTTTTTCTTTTTAAATATGAATTTACCTCTATATAATTATATATTTAAAAATCAATACTCCCTTCGTCTTGGTAAATTGTGTACGTATTCTAGTGTGCGTAGATTAAGAAAAGTTAAATTTTTATATATAAATATATGTAAAGTTATTGGAGTATGTGAAACAATAAGTATTTTAGATAATTTAATTTAACAAAAAATGTGTGTAAAGTTGTTGGGATGTATATAAAAAGTAAGTAGTATTATAATTTATTTTTTTCAATTTTTAAAAACATGTATAAGTGTTGATACCGATAAAAAACGAAAGTGAGCAGTAATAAGAGATATGGAGTGAGTATTATTTAATCTAGGTATCCGTTTGCGTTTTTATACGCAGAATGGTGGGAGTAAATAAATTGAGGGCATAGTAAATTTTGCATTTCTTTCAAAAAATTCAGATTCTCTTAGTCTTAAATAAATTGAGGGGCATAGTAAGTTTTGCATTTCTTTCAAAAAATTCAGATTCTCTCTTACGTTAGTTTAGCCTGAACTATTTCATGGTACATGTCAATAATGGTTTGCTGTACAATCCATCTGCTAAGTGGCACGTATGTACTCGTAGAATAAATTGTGACCTACCTGTTATTTTTGTTTCACAGAAATGGAATGTTTTCAAACATGTTCAATTTCTTAATTAATTTTAGGTTATTAAATTATTCTCAAGTAGGTGTACACTGAATTTATACTAAAGAGTAAAGTCAATTTAAAAATTTAATAGTTAAATTACATTTAAATTTGTAAATTTCAGAATCAATTTTAAACAAACATACAAGTTTCAAGAACTTTAGACGTAGGGGATTGGGCAAAGATATGATCAACCCACATAATTTGCGTGGTACAAGATAAAAGGAACACGTTCCATGTTGCCTAGTAACGTTAATTTTGTGAAATACCAACAATCCAAGTAAGCACAATTGAATTTTGATTTCATGTTTTATTTTATAAATATTCTTTTTATAGAATATTAAATTACGTGAGTTTTATATTTTGCAAGTATGAATTGTTATTTTTTGTGCTTTATGATCTATAATCATAATTTAATACTAATGAGTTGAGTTGAGTTGACTCGCCTCACTTATAATCATCTCACAAAAAAGTGTCAGTCTTATCTTATAAATAAATTCCTATATAGTACTATACACATATATTGTGCATAAGACTAACTCCATTATTCTCACATATGTCCAGTGTTAGAATAAAACCTAGAATTAGGTGAAATTTCATTGAATTCAATAGTGCATTCTATAACTAAAACGTAGAATTAGGTGAAATTTCATTGAATTCAATAGTGCATTCTATAACTGTAACCTTCCCTCAAAGGACTAGCAGGTTTTTCATAATTAGTTTGTATGTACATTTTAGGCATCTCATTATTTTGATTTTATCATCAATTAAATTAAATGATAATTTAATTATGCCTAAATTCTTAATAAATTAGTATTCGCAATTATTGTACTATGGGCCATTCTATCTATATAAGAAATACTTGATTAGTAATAAACTAAATAATTTTTTCTAGATAGATTTATGAAATTAATCATTATTTATATATATATTTTTAAATAATTAAAAGAACTGGGGTTATTATGTGATTAGTTAATATTCAAAATATCAGATTTAAGTAGGCAAAAGATGATTGATTCAAAATAATTTTGTTTAAAGTTCGATTTTTTCAAAAGGCAATATGAATATGTTATCATGTTCCATCAACGTACTAAAAGGATTCTATGATATATTTGGTGTTGAAGTCGGTAAATATTTATGATGGCAAAAAAGGGGTTTCCAAGTATGCAACCAAGTAATTATTACTTTTTAGGTTGTAATTATCATTTAATTAAGTATTCTGGATGTCATGTGAGATTTTGATGTAACATCTTTATGTCATTTCGTTGATAAATGATTCCTAAGAAAGAGAAGGAAAATTATAATTAAGTTATAAACTCTAGGGGCAATGGATCAGATTTTCTAACTATACCACATATTAATTTATAAAAAAAATGATATAGGAAATATAATACTTAAAGTATCACACTAAAGTTATGAACCTAGGAGCAAAAATAATCATATCATTGATCCTCATTTAAATAAATTATGCTATTTATAAAGGTAATCGTAAATTAAGTTGATCTTATGCCAAATTTTATTGATGTAACTAGTAGAAATAAAGCTTATAATAAGAATTTGCTGTAGAATTTCACTTAATATTGAGATATACCCCCTTCTCCCAAAGAAATAGTTACATTTATCTAATGGTGATACTGAGTAAATGTGCCTATTTCTCTAATATAGAGGGAGTATATGTTTTATACTATTTATTTGTAAGTCTTACATAGTAGTCTTGTAAATTTATTCTATTTTTTTTCTTCAATTAATGACTAACTGACTATATAGTGATGAATTTATGTTTTTGTACATGCATCAAAGTTTTGCCTCTGAGCCCAAGTTTAAGTAGGCAAAATGGGACGATGGGCCAAGAGAATTAATATCGGTGATAATAAAATATTGTAGTGATTTAATTTAAAATTATGGGGGAAAGTTTAAATTATCATTTATCATATTTTTTAATTTACGTTTAAAAAAAAAGAAGGAATATTTACCTTTTAAGATTTATTAGCTCAATTAGACTTATAAATTGATTATATTATAAAAGCGCTAAATATGTTCTTTAAATTATAAAAATATTATTGGGATTGCGAGCGTACTGTAAGTTAGGTCCATTCGAAGTTTAACAACAGGTTTTTAGTAGTATACCTAAAACCCAAAATAAGGATCCAAAAATTTAAGTGACGTATGTTGAATTTAAAATTAAAAAGATACTGTAGTGGGTTTTAAAGAAATTCCATTCATTAGAAATTTTATTTAAATATATGAGTCATAAATTTGGTTTTGGTCCTAGTGAGCGTGACTCCATGAAGTTACTAAGTTGTGTCCAAGTTATTTTTTGGAACCTATTTGATGATTTAATTAACCATATGCATCACTATATAGTCCTCATCAGTTTCCCCATTTTAGATAAGGGAATTTACAATAACACCCACTTTATCAATGACTAGTCATGGGGCGACATTTTGCACTAATAATCTAAGATGGAATTTTATTGTCACAGTTTGGGAGCAATCTTTTAAAATGAGGGGTTTTTTGTGTGCGGTGTGAAGTGATTAGCCCATATTGATCCGTTGAATTATTTAGATTTATTTCTCCACCACTTTATCGAGTCAAAGTGTAGACACCCCTGACGGGGTATTTCAACTTTTCATACCAATAACACCCACTTTTTCACCACTGCTTTCTCTATCAAAGAGATGAGAGAGAGAATTTGTATATATCATCATATGGGTGGTTTACATCTGGCTTGATGTCCCTTTTTATCAATTATGTAGATCAAATAATCATCTACACTTCCAAATTCATATACACACACACGAACCAAAAACGTCACTTTAACAAGATATATTTGATTTGTAACATCTACAAAATCAATAGCATGAACATAGTAAAAATACATGGTTAGAAAGACTTGAATTTGATCAATTTTGTTATTGGAGATACATTTCACACATGGGCACTGTTAAGTTTTACTCCAATTGGTTATTATAATATCTCTTCAATCTTCATCCATACATCTATATATATGTATAAAAGTCCCCTGGGCATAACTCAAGTGGTATAAGGGAGGGTGGAAAGACCTTCCAACTAAGCTTGGTTGCTGCAGAGTGGGGGTTCGAATCCTGTCTTTAACATGAATTTGGCCCCTTGCAAGCACAAGTTAAACAGTGAGCTTCTCTATAAGCCGATTTACCTCCTCCACCAATCCTCAGGGCAGGAGCGGTGGGGGACCCTAATAGTGGGGTACACCATATATATTTAACTTTAATATCGATATATAATACATATTTCTATATGTCCTAAATGATTCATATTTTATTTATCGTCTTCAAAACACAGGTCACTATTTCACTTATGAAACAAGAAATAAAAAAAATCCGAGGAAGTATATTCTTATACTGTGTATCTAACATTTGATTAAAAAAGAAGCCTTTTTCATTTTTAGTTGATCGACTTATTTATATATTTGAGAAAGAAATAATATTTGTGAAATTTTAATTTCTCATAGATAAACCTGCACAAGTTAGTACTTTCTACTCATTTTCTAGGTTTTCAAGTTAACAGCGTCAACTGACTTGGAAGATTATATGGCAAAAACTCCTGCGCCCAGGGATTCAGTCCGTATTCCTATATGAACACAATTTTTTTTCTTCCTATTTTATTTAAACTTATGTTTTGCTAGTGATTTTAAATTGTAAAGGGACACAGAAATTACAAAGGGGCACAGATCTAAATCCGTGTGACCATGCGCACAAGAGACTCACTTAGATTATATTTCACAATTCTCCATTCATTTATTTTTTTATTTATTTATTATACTATGTATTTGATATAACCCGACAAGAATTTTTTTTAACATGATATTATGTCTATTCTATTTAAACTTATTTACTGTTAGGAATTTTAAATTGCAAAGAAGTACGGAAATTACAAAGGGGCACGAATCTAAATTCGTTTACCCATGCGCACAAGAGACTCACTTAGATTATATTTCACAATTCTCCATTCATTTATTTATTTATTATACTATGTATTTGATATAACCCGACAAGAATTTTTTTAACATGATATTATGCCTGTAGAATTAATAATATACTTTTCAAAGCACACGATTATATTTTAAAATCACTTTTATATTAATCTACAAATTTTATAATATTTCCTTAAGAAAATGTTTCAGGAGATAATGAAATTTCTTGATATAAAAAGTAAATAATACTCTTAAGTTCGCATGGAGGAAATACAAAGAGTGATATGGAGTATTACATTCTATGGTATTGCTAATGTTATTACATTTATGAGTGTATATTGGGTGTACCGGGTGCATCCATATGTGTATGTCTTTTTATTCTATTTTGTATACATATTATTCTATTTTGTATACGTGTTTTGTAATAACTGTATATTTTTTTCACATTAAATTTTCATTAAAAAAATTAACATTTATATGTGTATATTATTTTTATTGAATATTATATACAAATTTTCATTAAAAAAATTAACAATTAAATTGTATACATTTTTACTCTTAATGATATATTTTTTGTTTATATTTGTATATGGATGCACCCTATCTTTAGGTGCACCCGGGTGCACACTATAAATTGTCAACATTTATTTATACCAGGGTCTTGTTAATGTTGTACATTTATTTTATTTTATTATTATTATAAATGAAGCAAACATAGAATAATTAATATATTTTTATGGGATTTACGTACAACTCTAAAACTATCCACTATATATTAAAATTAATTTAGGGTAAGTTTTAGGTGAGACCGTCACACGGATCCTCTTATGTGATGCAGATCATCCATCAATTAAATAATAATATAAAAAATAAAAAGAAAAAGGAAATACACGGCCTTAGCCGGTCACCAGTGGATCAAATTCTCGCCTAACATATGCATGCCCCATCTCTCCCGCATATATTCATGAACAGGACTTCAATTAATTGTGAACATAGTTTTTTCTTTTCTTATATTTTTTTATATCAATGATTTTACGAATTATTTAAATTTCAAGTAATATTTAAAAATGCAAAGATTTGTTTGAGTAAAGGTTTACGTGATAATAATTTTTATAATAAAAAAGTGATATTCAATTAATAAAAAGTGAAAATGCTATTTTATAAATAATTTATAATATAAATAAAAGTAATAGTAAAAGAGATAACTAATTAAGGTGTAAAATAGTCTCACCCAATACTTGTCTTTTAAATAATGTGATCATTATAAAAATGACAGTTATAGTGAAAAATTCAAAAGTGATACACATATATTATTGAGCTATTTCATAAAAATTTCATAAATTAAAATGTGATAATATTCTAATAAAAAGTAAAATATGAATATGAAAAAGTGATACTAGACTAATTAAATTATTTCATAAATAATTTGTAAGTAAGACAAAAAGTGATAACATTAAAAGTTATACTTGATTAAAGAAAAGTTATATATATCCCATTAAACTATAAAATGAAAATTTTACAATTATTTAATGAAAATTTTACAGGATGGATAAAAAGTGATAATAATTTTAATAAAAGTGATATCTAATTTAAGAAAAGTGATAAATGTCCAGTTAAATTATTTAATGAATATATTTTATCAAATATATAAAGTGATAATATATTTTTTTTATGAAAAGTGATACCTAATAAAGAAAAATTAATAACCAGTATAATAATAAATAAAAAGTAAAGTTAGTATCAAAACTTTTATCAATTACGGAGTATATATTCCATTTTTACCCCATTTACATTAACTTTGTTATTAAGGAAAATGTTTTCTTATTTTTTTAGCAAATAAAATTATAGATATAATAAACAATAATGGCAAGACTTTGTGAGAAAGTGATAATTTTTATAATGAAGAGTGATACTCAATTAACGAAGAGTGATAAGGCTATTTAATTAACAATTTTAGTATAAATAAAAAATGATAATATTTTATTGGGAAAGTGATAATATTTTATAGCGAAAGTGATAATTATTTTTAAAAATTTGTAAAAAGTTCCCACGTTTAGACGGTTCTCATGCAAAGAAAAAAACAAGTATTTTTAGCAAGATATAATAAAATAAAGGCAAAGACATGTGTGAGACCGTCTTACATAATGGCTTACGTGAGATGACCAGAAAGTGATAACTTTTATGAAGGAAATTGATAATAAATTAATGAAAAGTGATAATTCTATTTCATGAACAATTTATAGTGTAAATAAAAAGTGATAACATTTTATATAGCGAAAATGATTATTATTTTAAAAAGTGAAAAATGGTTTCACGTGAGACGATCTCACGCAAGACCTATCCTAAAATAATAATGATATATGTTTTATTAAATTATAGTAAAATAAAACAAGCCCAACTGAATAATTAAAAAAAAAAGAAGAAAGAAACGAAAGAAAAAATAAAACAAAGAACTAGTTAAATTAAGTGAACTTAATTAGGCATATTCAGCGACAATCAAGTAGCAGGTCAGCGAGAGATCCGCGAATTTCAATTTGGATTATATTTGACCCGTCTCGAAATGAGATTCATGAGAAGATCTCGTACAAATTTTTGCCATTAATTTATTATATTTTTCAATCATCTGTAAATTAAAATATTATAAACTATATTCCCTCCATCCCGCGTTAATGGATATGCTTCCTTTGTAATTTACACATGAAGCCTAACCATTAGGGTAGAATGAAGGAGTAATTTTGATCTTCGTACAAACAACTAAGAGTAACAACGGGAAGGAGTATATATGAATATCGTTTATGTAGCCACCATAAAATGTTAAAATTCTTGGATATACTTAGAATATTCATTAAATATGTTATTAACTCGAGATCTACCTGGTCTTTTCTATTTTTAATCTTATCTTAAATTTATTTCACCATTATAATATACGTGTATAAAATAATCACTATATTTACTTGTAAGCAGTCTTATTGATAAAGTTAAATTATGAATAATTCTTTTGAAACAAACTTCAAGATTTTCAAAAGATATTAGAAAAGTAGTTAAATTTTATTAATTTTAAATACAATTATGATTGTATTTATCCTTAATTTTTATATAGAAAATATTAAAAATATTAGATGAATTCACGACAATGTTTATGAGTTTCTTGGAAGTGACACCGGAAATAATAAATTGAATAGAATTATAAGGAATCTTGGAATTCATATAATAAATTGAATAGAATTATTAGGAATCTTGGAATTTTATGAATGTCTATTTTAATATATTTGTGGAACGAGATTATGCCATCAGATTAATTTAACTGTTTTTAATTCTAAGACATTAAATTAAATAGTGAGATTAAGCTGGCCTAACATCACAAAAGTTTTTGCTGTAGAAAGTAAACTTTTACTCCAAATGGTCCTCATTGGCTGGCAAAGTTCTTTTGGTTTTGCCGTGATGATTTTGGATGCATCAGATTTAATTAATTATTTTTTAAAAAAAGACCACCCATCGATATATATTATACTACTCGAACGTGGTATTTTTCTATTTTGGACTTAAAAGTAATACTATTTACATATTGAGCACAGTATAAAAAAATTCACTATAAATTTAATCAACCAATTACACACTGTTTTTTACCAATAAAATGTTTTGTTATTAAAAGCTATAATTTTATTATTAAATTAGTTTATCAACGAAACGAATTAATAATAAAATTTATTGATAATTTTTCATTGATAAAGTAGATGCTAATAAAATTTATATCATTGAAAATTCAATTCCATTAATAAATATTTCTATTTATAATCAATTACTAATACTTACTATTGTAATATTGTTGGCACTAATATATTTTTGAAAGTTAAATACATTCAGTGTTTTCAAGCTCCTCATGATCTTCATATTTTAATTGAATATAATAGTTTATTTTATCTAAATGATTTTTTTTTTATTTAAAATTGAATAATATCGATTGTGTTTGCACGGTTTTGTTTTCCATCACTAATATATTATCTGATAATAAACCAAAATTTACATAACTCCCAACACCAATTAAAATACATCCATTCTAGATATGAATTTTAATGCTCACTACTCATTCCATTTTCAGTTTCTCCATTATTTGTGGTAACCACTGCTAGTTTATTTTATTTTTTTTCCAGAAAGTAATTAAACAATAAAAATAAAAATAAAAACCATTTAGAGTAGATGACAAAAAAGTTAGGATTTGTGGACAAAAAGTTTTCACCACACCACCAATGAGAATGCCAAGTTAATTATTCCCTAATTTAAGCAAACATTAAATGGTAGAGTCATGCCCCACCATTAATACTTTCCCCAACTTTTTTTCTTTTTATGTCCTACTAATTCTAGAGCATTTGCATCTATTGAAATTTTTTAAGTTTAAACAAATAATATGCAACTCAAATTATTGTGAGTGGATCAATTTAAACTCAAAACCTCATTTGCTATGAACTGAGTTTATTGCAATAAACTCGGTTTATTTGTAATTCTTTAAGAATTGACACATAAATTTAACTTAAATAAATTATTTAAATATAGAATAGTTAAAAAATGGGTCATTCACTGACGAGTTTAAATTGAAATATTGATGAAGGTGGTGGGTGAGTTTAATTGAGATGTGTGAAAAATGACGTGGAGGTGAGAGAATGAGTTTAAACCTCAAAACTAATGTGGATGCTCTAAGAGGGAGTACTTTTTTTTTTTTTTTACTTTTAGGAGAATGTTATAATTTTGAATAATAATTAATGGAGTGAAGTATTATACTATATGTTTAGAATAAAATGTATTGAAAGATAATTTGTTTGAAGCTTTTATTAGTTTTAGAAGTGAATTGTGAAATGTTTGAATCAATGAAGAAATGTGAACAATTTATTAGGATGAAATAAGTGTCCTATTGTTTTTATTAAAAGAAAGAAAATACAGTATTATTCATTTTACTTGATATTTATACTCATCCTAAAAGAACATTCCGTATTTAAATGTTGTATATTATTTTAAAAAATTATTTTTATTGACCGATTTTAATTTTGATCGTGGTGCAATGATGTACTATAAAATCTCAAAAAAAGTTATTTTTATCCATCAAAATTTAGAGTTTAATTATGGTGCACTGATGAACTATAAAATCTCAATATTTAGATTTCAAGTCAGTTGAATATTGGCTTTAAATTTTTAAATTTTAAAAAATAAAAAATAAAATGTAAATACAATTATAGTTTAACTTATCAATTTTAAAGTGCGGGGAGTGCAACCTAGAATTATTCCCAAGTTTATTAAATTCTTAAAATAAATTTGATAAATACAATTTCATGGAATGAATAAATTGTAAATCATACTATATAAACTTTAACAGAGTAATAACTTTATAATTAAAATATATTTTAATATTAATATTACTAAATTAATTTTTTTTAAGTGTGAAAATTTTCCTAAGACAAACAAATGAAAAAATACCCTCGACAAGTTTCCCTTG
This sequence comes from Pogostemon cablin, assembly GCA_023678885.1. Lineage (NCBI taxonomy): Eukaryota > Viridiplantae > Streptophyta > Magnoliopsida > Lamiales > Lamiaceae > Pogostemon > Pogostemon cablin. The sequence goes on along the minus strand of CM042952.1, from coordinate 30,721,885 downwards.
AACTACGAACGGGAAGGATGAAAGCAAGTCAGCATATTAATTCCACATCTGCGAATTAGCCCTTTCCCGTAGGTTATTTTCTCAACGAATAAAGAATTATAAAAGTAAAGTCACCATCTAATTTGAAAAGTCAAACGACAATTTCAAAGCAATAAAATAGGAAATTATGAAATTTTCCTATTTCTAAGATTAAACAAAAGGATTTGCAGATAAAATTGATAGTGCATATTAAAATTTATGTAGATTTCCATAACTCTGTATAAGATTTGCTGATGAATGAACCAAGTTAAAGAGTAATTTTGATGAGAGGTCACGCATATTAAATACTCCATGATGCAATGGTGCACACAATTGTATTATATTATTTAATTTAATAATGTCCCTAACTCCATCACACATTACAACTGAAGAATATACTCCCCTCCTTTAGTAGGAGTCTCATCTACTTTTGGCATGTGAATTAAGGAGTATTATTATTTAATGTATAATAAATAGTTGTATTAGTATGTGTACGAACCCATATTTTAATTATATTAGTGGATGTGGGGGGTCTCATGTATCTAAAAAAGGAAATGAAATTTTTTAGGTGAGACAATCAAAATAATAAAATTAGACTCCTGATTAGGTACGAAGGGAGCATAGAATAATATTAACTGCATTTTGAATATCTAAATTAAAAAAATTATGAGCAAAATAAACCCAAAAGTAATTAATGTATAGAAAGCGAAAAATGGAACAGCCATAATCCATTGCAGATATTTTGTGGCCATAATCAATTTGCTCAAAAGTTACCTTCAATTCACGAGATAACTTAAACATCAAATCCAAGAGAATTATTCTCTCTCCCTGCTATGTGCATCTCCCCACCACCCCCCATACGGCCATACACACAACCCACGTATATGTCAATGTACCCAAAAAAAAAAAAAATATTGACACACTTTTTTTTTTGTCCTACGATAATTGACATATTTTCTTTTTAAGGATATAAGATCTATACAAAAACAATTTATTTATTTACATGGACCCACGCACACATCACACTCACCACTAATACAATTACTCATTACACATTAAATATTATTTCTCTCACCTTACTTTACATTAAATTATTATACTCATTAATCTCCTGTGTCAAAAAAATGTGTCAATTATTTTGGAAGGGAGTATAAAATATACATATATAATGCGTATATATAATGGGTGTGGTATGTGGATTTTCTCCTTCTCTTTCATATATATCACTGTCTTTAGCATTGGTTAACACTTTGTTTCTTTCAGTTACACGCAGTGAGCGTGAAAATAACACAGTTTCTGTTTCTCAACCACATAGTTTGCAGTTACCAGAGTGAAGTTTCATAAAACACAGAGAAATATTTACATGAATTCTTAATCCAGAGAGAGAAATGGTGGCTGGAAAAGTTTTCACCACTGCAGCAAGTCTCTAGCTTTCTCTCTCAACCTACAAAACATGCATGCGCGCGCGCGCGCACACACACTCTCTCTCTCTCTCTCTCTCAAACTAAATCAATGTTTTAAATTTCTGATCAAAGTTGTTTGCATTCTTTTATAATCACAATCTGTTAGTTAATTCCTTTCCACATTCAACCTTTCTTCACTATATTTGGTTTCACCAACATATATTATGCACACCCAAATTTTATTTTTATTCTAGATCCAAAAATTTTGGTCATTTGACCCAATCTAGGAGCAGCTTAATCTTTCTAAATAAGCTGTTGCTACTTAGAAACATAATTTTTATAAAAGGATACAATTATGAAATTCTATTTTGTGCTTAGTTTTATCTTCTGTTAAAAAGATGCATCCAAAGGGAACATAATAAAGCATCTAGACATGGATTCCTAATCTCAGCATGTCACGTGGAAAAGATTTGGGCCACTATGCTTTTCTTCACTGTTTTTTTAAAAAATAACCACTGAAGATGGAGAAAAGTAAATTTAAAAAGAGTTGATGTATGTGTTGTTCTGAAGAAAGTGAAACCCCACTAAAATCCAAGAAGATAAATCAGATCAAGGTACAACCAAAAAAATTAATCATGTGATGACTTAGACAAAATGGAAGTGTACTTCATTTTAACATTTTCTTTGTCATTTTCATTATGCATGATGTTTCAGTACAGTTGCTTCATTATACGGTGTACCCCACCATTAGGGGCCCCCACTGCCCCTTCCCTGGGGATTGGTGGAGGAGGTAAATCGCAGGATGTACCTCAAGTGGCTTATAGAGAGGGTTCACTGCTAAACTTGTGTTTGCAAGGGGCCAAATCCATGCCAAAGGCAGGATTCGAACCCCCACCCTGCAACAACCAAGCTCAGTTGGAAGGCCTTTCCACCCTCCCCTCTACCACTTGAGCTATGCCCTGGGGCACAGTTGCTTCATTATAGATCCATTTTTGGGTTGATTAGATTATCAAAATATGAAATTTAATATTCAAGTGAGTAGAGATTAATTCCAACATTCTAAGCATTCTCACACTTATGATCATGTAAAATGTCTGAGAAATTAAAGAAAAAAGAAATTGAATATGTTCTTACAAGTAGCTGGATGAATTTGATTTGTTGATGAACACAGTTTACTCTAAATTGCTTGACAGATTTCGCGTTTAATCGTGTTCGTTTAGCATGGCCGCAACTGAGATCTTCCTGCCTGTGGGAAGATGCCAGTATAGTTCTGAATGTTGGATTCCTAGCAATTATGTTGCTCTGCTGCATAAGTAACAACATAGATTATTTCTGCAAAGGACGAAAGAAAATGAGAGGTGTAGAAAAATACTCAACAGATGAGAAATATGGCCTTTCTTACAAACTTAGCATCATCTGTTCTATCTTAATGCTCACTACTCAAGTTGCAAAATTAATAATGTTGCAACAAGAAATTGGAGCTCAGTGTGGAGCAAAGGCCACGGTTATTGCATCCATGATTGTGCAACTATTATCATGGACAGTTGTATTGATTGTACTTCACAGGATTCGAAACAGGAAGCAGATCAAGTTTTCATGGATCTTGAGATTATGGTGGGCATCCAGCTTCCTGTTATCTCTTGCTCATTCGATTATTGATGTTCATTGTTCAATAATAAACAATGAACACCTTGGGGTGCAAGAATATGCTGATTTTCCCAGTGTTCTAGCTTCTATCTGTTTGCTAGTTCTATCAATCCGAGGAAACACAGGTGTGACAGCCAACAATTCAGATGATTCAAGAGAACCCCTTCTCAATGGAAAAAATGAGAAGTATTCAGAAGTGAAGAGAAATAGTCCTTATGGAAAAGCTACTCTCATCCAACTTGTCACCTTTTCTTGGCTTAATCCATTGTTCGAGTTTGATTCAAGAAGACCCTTGATCAGGATGAAGTCCCTGATGTTGATATTAAAGACTCTGCTGCTTTTCTATCCCAGGATTTCGAACGATGCCTCAAATATGTAAAGGAGAAAGATGGAACAGAAATACCATCTATCTACAAAGCACTATACATTTTTGCAAGGAAAAAAGCAGCAATCAATGCACTATTCGCAGTAACAAGTGCAGGGACATCTTATGTAGGCCCTTATCTCATCAACTACTTCGTAGAATTTCTAAATGAAAAGAAATTCAGAAGCTTAAAAAGTGGTTACCTTCTTGCATTAGGTTTCCTTGGAGCGAAATTGATTGAGACGATAGCTCAGAGGCAGTGGATTTTTGGAGCTCGGCAGCTTGGACTTCGCCTCAGAGCTGCATTGATTTCTCAAATATACAAAAAGGGCATAATATTGTCCAGCCAATCACGTCAGAGCCGAAGTAGTGGAGAGATCATCAACATTATGAGTGTTGATATACAAAGAATCACAGATTTTATTTGGTACCTAAATACAGTTTGGATGTTACCAGTTCAAATCTCTTTGGCTATTTTTGTTCTTCATACAAATCTAGGAATGGGAGCTTTAGTTGCTTTAGCTGCAACTTTGACTGTGATGGCTGGAAATATACCTTTAACAAGAATCCAGAAAAGTTACCAAACAAAGATCATGGAAGCTAAGGACAATCGAATGAAAGCCACATCAGAAGTTCTTCGAAACATGAAAACACTAAAACTGCAAGCATGGGATAGTCATTACCTTCAAAAGCTGGTGAATTTAAGGAAGGTGGAGCATAACTGGCTATGGAAGTCACTTAGATTGACAGCATTAACTGCTTTCATCTTTTGGGGTTCGCCAGCATTTATATCAGTGATAACTTTTGGCGGATGCGTTTTGATGGGAATTCCACTCACAGCTGGGAGAGTCCTATCAGCTTTGGCGACGTTCAGAATGCTTCAGGATCCAATATTCAATCTTCCTGATTTGCTAAATGTGATTGCACAGGGGAAAGTTTCTGTTGATAGAATTTCCTCATACCTGCAGGAAGATGAAATCAGGTCAGATTCAGTTGAATTTGTTCACAGCAATCAAACTGAGATGCATGTGGAGATCGAGGGAGGAAAGTTCAGCTGGGACATGGTAACAGCAGAAACTCCAACCCTTGACCATATACACCTGAAAGTGAAAAAGGGAATGAAGGTGGCGATATGTGGTACCGTTGGATCAGGGAAATCGAGCTTACTCTCGTGCATACTTGGAGAGATGAACAAACTATCAGGTACAGTGAAGGTCAGTGGTCAAAAGGCATACGTTCCTCAGTCTCCATGGATATTAACTGGAAACATCAGGGGAGAATATATTATTTGGGCAGACATATGACCATGATAAGTATGATAGAACAATTGAAGCTTGTGCTCTAAGGATTTTGAGCTATTTGCTGCTGGGGATTTGACAGAGATAGGGGAGAGAGGTATAAATATGAGTGGTGGGCAGAAACAGAGAATACAAATTGCTCGCGCTGTTTACCAAGATGCTGATATTTATCTACTCGATGATCCTTTTAGTGCTGTGGATGCTCATACAGGCACACAACTCTTTCAGGTATGTTCTTTAATTACATATTAACTTGGTATCTTCGTTTATGCGGTTAAACTTAAAGGATACTTTACATTTCAGGATTGTTTGATGGGAATTCTCAAGGAGAAGACGATACTTTATGTTACTCATCAAGTTGAATTTCTACCTGCTGCAGACCTCATTCTGGTACGCAATAAAATACAGTTCTTATTTGAACTATGCTTGAGGTGGATGATAGTAATTTCAATTTAAATTGTGTTAGGTGATGGAAAATGGAAAGATAGGACAGGCTGGTACATTTGACGAACTTCTAAAACAAAACATTGGATTTGAAGTTCTAGTTGGTGCACATAGCCAAGCTCTAGAATCAATCCTAACCATTGAAAGTTCAAGTAGAATGACTGAGTATGCAGCAGTTGAGAATGAAACAGACATAGATGCCAATGCAAATCAAGAATTTCCTCATACTAAGCAAGATTCAGAGCACAATCTGTGTGTTGAAATAACAGAGAGAGAAGGAAGAATAGTGCAGGATGAAGAAAGAGAAAAAGGAAGCATAGGGAAAGAAGTTTACATGTCTCACATGACTACTGTGAAACGTGGCACCTTAGTTCCAATCATTATCTTAGCTCAATCATCGTTTCAAGTGTTACAGATACTCAGCAACTACTGGATGGCATGGGCTTGTCCAGCAGGAGATGATGAATTTGTCACTGGGATGAACTTCATACTACTTGTTTATACACTTCTTGCTGTTGGAAGTGCATTCTGTGTGCTACTTCGTTCTTCTTTAGTAGCCATAACCGGCCTGCTCACGTCGGAAAAGCTCTTCAGCAATATGCTGTACAGTATTATGCGTGCCCCAATGGCATTCTTCGATTCCACCCCTGCAGGAAGAATCTTGAATCGGGTAAGTATATCAAAGTGTTACTTCTAAACTATGATAACCAACTTTATGGAGTATTCTCATAATTACACTAAAAATATATACTTTACAGGCTTCAACAGACCAAAGTGTATTGGATTTGGAAATGGCAAACAAGTTAGGCTCGTGTGCTTTCTCAATAATTCAGCTTCTCGGAACTATAGCCGTTATGTCACAAGTTGCATGGGAAGTATTTGTCATCTTCATCCCTGTAACAGCAATCTGCATCTGGTATCAGGTAATCTGAATATATATAGGCTGAAGTAGATTTAGAAAAACTGCTAAAGTTGATCTATTAAATTTTTATCAATGTAATTTTCAGCAATATTATATACCAACAGCTAGAGAACTAGCTCGTTTAGCAGGGATCCAAAGAGCTCCGATCCTTCATCATTTTGCAGAATCACTTTCCGGAGCAGCAACAATTCGTGCTTTCGACCAACAGGAGCGCTTCACTGACGCTAATCTCTGCCCCATTGACAACCATTCAAGGCCATGGTTCCACAATGTATCAGCTATGGAATGGCTTTCTCTCCGACTCAATCAGTTATCCAACTTCGTATTTGCCTTCTCTCTTGTTCTGCTAGTGACTCTTCCTGAAGGAATCATAAATCCAAGTAAGCATGATACATCACTTGCGTTACATTTATAAAAATAAACAACTGATTTAAAATTTTACCAAGAAAATATCAGCTCAACGGAGATGATTGCAGAAAACTTATGAATAGCATCTGTTTCACAGGCATTGCTGGGCTGGCAGTGACATATGGGATAAATTTGAATGTTCTGCAAGCTTCAGTCATATGGAATATATGCAATGCAGAGAATAAAATGATTTCCGTCGAACGGATACTTCAGTATTCAAATCTTGCAAGTGAAGACCCCTTGTCATTGAAAACAGCAGGCTCTCAACAAACTGGCCTGATATTGGAACCATTTCTTTCACAAATTTGCAGGTAATTAAGTTCAAAATATCCCTATACTCTTTCCATTTTCTGCAGCAAAATTTCTATGAATTCATGTATGGTTCTGTGAGCAGATACGCTATGCCGAGCATCTCCCGTCAGTCTTGAAAAATATTACATGCACATTCCCAGGGAGGAAGAAAGTTGGGGTTATGGGAAGGACAGGGAGTGGTAAATCGACTCTCATACAAGCCATCTTCCGTATTGTCGAACCAAGAGAAGGCACCATTATCATCGACGATGTTGACATATCCAAGATAGGCCTTCACGATCTGAGATCAAGACTCAGCATCATTCCACAAGATCCAACATTATTTGAGGGAACTGTTCGAGGCAATCTTGACCCTCTAGAGCAACATTCTGACCCTGAAATCTGGGAGGTACAATTTTGTGCTCATAAACAAAATCATCAGATTAATTAAAAATAATAATAACAATTAAAAAAAGATGAAACTTTCATTTGGTGAAAAGTCTATGTTCTAAGTTAGCTCCTTTTGCAGGCATTGGATAAATGCCAACTTGGAGATATAATACGTCAAAAGCCAGATAAGCTAGATTCCACAGGTTAGATTTTCGAAATAATACTAGAGCTCCTTTAACATTATTGCCCTTGTTGATTTCCTTTGTTCTTGCAGACCTTTTCAACATGCCCAAATTCATTACAAGCTCGTCATTTAACACCAGGTCTAAACCAACAAAAGTTTTCAGTATGATTTCTTTTCTTACAATGAGGGCAAGGTGGATACTTTCCCTTTTTGCCTCCACTCTTGTAAGCATCATTATGTTTCTTTTGTTTGTCTTTGCTCTTCTTGTCCCCAGATTGCTTTTTCCCACTCCCACTGCTACTACTTGAGAAATTTTCCATTTGCTTTGCAAGGAGTGCTCTTTCCGTTTGCTCCTCCTGCCTCAAAGTCCTCCTTTGCTCAATTGCTTGAAAAGCATTAACAACTTCATTAAGTGTTAATGTAGACAGGTCCTTTGAGTCTTCAAGGGAAGAAATTTTTGGTTCAAACCTTTCGGGTACGCTGACAAGGACTTTGCTTACAATCCTTTTATCAGGTAACTCCTCTCTAAGCAATCTCAGTTTGTTTACAACCTTCATCAACCTATCAGAATACTCTTGAACAGTCTCACTTTCAGACATCCTCAAAATTTCAAACTCCCTCCACAAATTTAACACATGTATTTGCCTTGTTCTTTCACTTCCTTGGAACTCTTCCTTCAACTGATCCCAAGCTTGCTTTGCTGTTTCACAATTCATAATTCTTGTGAATATTGCATCAGAAACTGAAGAATGAATGGCTGACAAAGCCTTGTACTTCTTTGCACTATCTTCACTATGTTGATGGATTTGAGCAATGGTTGGATTCTCTCTCAAAGGAGGATGATCTCTACCCAAATCTACAGCATCCCACAAGTCAAAAACCCTTAGACATGCCTTCATCTTCACAGCCCAAGCTGGGTAGTTTTCACCATTGAAAACAGGTAGTGATGGAGATGAAAAACTTTTGGAAGCCATAAGAAATTTGATGGTTGATTTTGAGGTTTATTTAGGGAAAGTCTTGCTGGTTTTTTCTCAATCTCTCACATAGCCCTTAAGATTAATGGGCTCTTGATACCATGTTAGAATTTAAATACATGCATAAGAGATGAAATCTGCAGAGAGCTTAACTTCATTCATCACATTAGATAATTTACATACACATCCAAAAAAGAAGAAAAGGTGGAGTATGTAGATACACCATACTTGCACCATACTTCAATATTATAATATTTTCCTAGACTTAGATGACCACAAAATATATTTCAAACTTTGACTAACATAATATATTATAAAGTATCTTAGACAAATCTCAATTTCTAACACACCCGAGTACCCTGTTCACTCAAATAACGACTTTGACTGGAATTCTACATGATTTAGCGACTTTAACGTGAAAAATGCGATTTATATTTTTAAAGATACATGAAAAGAAAGAGGAGAAATTACAGTCGGCTTGGCTTTCAAGAATAAGGAATGCTTACGTAGGATACCGATAATGGCGGCGTTGTCGACAAGTACCATTACCGGCAACAGTTCACCTGTTCCGGAGAACCGCAACCCGCCGCCGCCTGTAGTCTGTATCAAAGCCTTCTTGGATCGTCAGAACTGAGGTACGATTTTCTCTTATTTAATGGAGTTACAGCCTAGGTTTATTGTTTCAGAATGATTGTAGCTCCCGATTTCGATCAATTTTTTGTTAATGTATTGATTGATTTTAGGTTTACCATTCATATCACAAACCCCAAGTTTAATTCCCACCTCTTTTGGCTGAACTTCTCATTTCTGACACGTGTTGTTTCCGTCTCATTTATGACACCGGCGCGTGTTGTTTCCGCGCCTACCTCAGCATCTGAAAAAGGAATGCTCTCTCTGTTGGGTTCTTTATCGTTCATGAGAATGGAAAACATGAAAGCCACGAATTTAATCGTGATTCTTTGACTAGTTTAATCTTTGGAGATATTCCTAACATAAATCTTTCCAAAATCTGAATATGATTTATCTGATGAAGATACTTTTGTTGCAACTGTGTAGGCAAATGTCCGGCTAGAAAGACAAAAAAAGCCAGATCCATGTTGTGTTGTCTGCAGAGGAAGTGGTAGAGTTGATTGCCACAACTGCAATGGAAGAGGTCTTCTCTTCTGTGTTCACCTCTAAAACAATCAATTGCATTTTATATTTTGTTTCCCAAGATTTCTGAGAGCCTACTCTGCTCTGTGGCTGTATAAAATTACCTTTCATGGCTATACCGTTCAACAATCTTATCAGATAAATATTCACATATACAGGAAGGATAAATCACACTGAATTGGCAATGCTTCCTAAAGGAGAGTGGCCTAAATGGTAAGCTTTAAAAACAAACCACGAGAAATCCTGAATCATACATGATCTGATCAAAATGGCATTGGCATTGGCATTGGCAGGTGCAGGAGTTGTGGCGGGAGCGGGCTTGGATACTGCGATCGATGTCTTGGAACTGGAGAATATAGGTATGTAATGGGGTTCCATTTCATGAAAAAGGATAATGATCCACTCCAAGATAACAGTAGACATCATCAAATCCGCAATCACCATGGTTCACATTCATTCACAGATGTACTACTAAATGGTGATCAGTTAGATTCAGGCAACGAATCATGAAATATTAATTATATGGAGTAATATTTCCACCGAGTGTAATATGCTACTTTTTCAAAATTGGTATAATCAAATCATTATCCTCACAAATATCACTCTTGAGGACGATTTGGGGAGAAGAATTACATCTTCACCAACTCAACTTTTATTTAAACTTTCTATATCCAGCCAAACTAGACACCTAAATACATAATGTGATGAGGATGCATCACTGATACCTGTGCTGAAAGAAAGATCATCAATGGCAACCAAAATGTCAGGGAAAAGGAGACTTTTTAGCTGATTAAGGATACAAAGAGCCTCAAGAAAGTAAAATCACTCTAAAGAGAAGAAAAATGCGTTGTTGAGTTATTCTAATTTCAAGAGGTATCTCCATATGGAATGAGAGCAGCGGCTACTATCCTGCCTTCTTCATTTAATATGTTGACCGCAGCAACAAGTGGATCTAAGCTGCTACTAGCATATAGCATACAGACGAGCATGAAAAATGCAAAGGAAAACTGACATGCGTAATTCATTCAACCAAATGGATAATTGAGTTTAGGCAGTGGACAACGAACAACTGCGAAGTAAATATGATTTTCACCAGAAGGAGAACTTACTGAGTCAACTGCTTCTAGTTTCATGCCAGTGGAACGAATGAAGTTACGTAGTTCAGGATTTACTGGTTGAGTATACCTCCCACAACCAAGAATCAAAATCTCTGAGATCAATAAGATTTTCCTCATTCAAGTATCAACAAATGTGTGAAAGATATATATGACATTTAGCTGACTACGTATAGAATAAATGTCTTAATGAGTTTTTTGGCATAGATTTCTGGGGCAAACCCACTAAAATGGTTCAGTAGTGAATGAGTCTACATACATTTTTTATACTAGTAAAGATGGAAGACTGCACTATTCTATCAGAAAATACCTTATACTGTAGCTAAAGAACAGTAAATCCCCTTATGGTCTGATCTCAACACCAACTATGATCCAGTCTCACTTTAGTTATCCAATCATAGTTCAAGTATAAGAGTATTTTTATAACCATTTTACGATTTCCAACCATAATTATTATTAGTGTCAACTCCCTCAATTCAAGTGAACTAGGCAATCTCGAATCAGTTCAGAAAAGTAGTCAACATTTCAGATAATATAATTAGACTTCTAACCTGGTATTGGCCGCACAGTCATGAATACAGATAAGCTGCAAACAATTATGAAACTAACATAAGAAGTTAACTTTGAAATGAATCTAAAAGGTTAATTTCCTAAAAATGTACGCAAGCGCCTTGCACGAACTATCGTTTGTACATTTGTGAATGAATGTATTAGCTACAGAATCTTCAGAAACAAACTAGCCACAACAATCCAAGCCCAAAAATGTTTCTATGTTATAAGCATATATGATGACAAAGATTGAAAATCTGCACTCAGAATCAGTATTTCACAGCCAACATATATAGTCTTCAGAACTTATCCTTCAACTTTAAGTACATATTGTTCATTTTTCAGAACTTATTGTTCTCATCAGGCTGCAGATAGAGTCAAAGGAACGGACTTGAGAGAAAATATAGCAATAAATTATTAAAGTACGAATTCCAAATTTGCATTCTCAAGACACAAACTGAGAAGCATGGCATAGTTGTCAGTGAATTCCCCGCAGTAAAAGCATTCAAACCTTCCCTTGACACAATGATTCTTCGAGCACATGCGATATTGATTGGTCATTTTCTAGTTTGAGAATACAACATCAAAATCAATTAGAAGAGAAGAGGAGGTCCAGCATTTTTTATTAAACAGGTAGATGATCTTCATTGTCATAGTTATATATTGCTCCAACAAAATACAAATGGAGGAATTTCACTCTGTCTCCTGATAAGCCTCTAGGAAAACCATGGTACTAAAAGCTGAAAGCTTCTATGAGGAGTTTTCCAAGGAACTCAAATGAACTACCTCTCAAACTGCCCAGTTATTCAGAAAATAATTAATTTAAGATGCAAGAACACAAAGCAAAAGAGACACTAACGAAGAGTAGATACCAAGATTCTTCTTTCAATAAATATAAGCGAAGTCAACAAACTACGGATTAAAAAAAAATGTCCAATGATCATGTACCTTTCAGCTGTGACATCCGAGAACCTTTTGGGAGTCCAAGACATCAGTAGATTTCCTACACAAAGTAAGCTACCTTCATACCTAACTCCATTTACCTTAAACCCAGTCTCATCAAACCTGTCACAGCTCTAGCAAAATTAGAACTAATGATTCTCGAAAAATGTAAAAGTCGTTTATCACGGTACATCCCCATACAAACTTCCATAAATATATATGATAATAAAAGTCATACATACACATGCACGAAGAAAATCTAATTCACAAAGGCTCACAGTTCAGAATAACAGCCATTGAACAGAAGTATTGTCTTCGAATCCACCTAGTCCAAACTAAATTAAGCGAGGAAAGATCCACTAAATGGAGTAGACTTAGGTAAATATGGGTTTTCTTGCCTCATTGCACTCGCTCACTTTGTTCTTCCTCATTCCATGACAGATGGGACACCAACATAAAAAAATCAAATAGATATAAAGTTTAAGAACATGTATGAATAAACAGAAATTTGCAAAATCTTAAAAATAGCAAGCTTCCCTTCTCAAATATTTCCGCTCATTAATTGTTTAATCAGAATCACAAAATAATTTAGCAGTAGCTTTCAGATATAATGCACTGCTTATGCTAAATTTCCAACAAATTCACACAATACATTTAATAAGAATTATCTCCATACTACACTTCAACAAGATAGACAAGAAATTATTGATAATTTTTCTTTGACATTTCTAAGCTTTACTTCTCAGCCATGGAAATTGTTTAACTGCTAAATTTATTCCACCAGATTTCTTAGTTACCAGAAAAATAGATTCTCAAAGTGCAGTATGCACCGACGATTTTAACACCTACAACAAATTAATTGCAGCTTCAAGATGCCAAGATATGAATCCAAAAACACACCGAAAAAGAAGAATCCGCAAAAATCAAACTTTAGTCTATTCTAAACCCTAAAGTTCGTAATACAGAACCACGAATTCACATTTCAACCAAAAAAAAAGAGTAATTACAAAGGTTTTCAAAACTTGACGGAATTAGCAATCCAATAAACAAAGACAACAAAAATTAAAAGACAGAGAATTGGCGAAAGAAGATTTGTTACTCTTGGAAACGAAGCTGGTCCTCGGGTACATCAGTAATAATATTAATCTGATCGTAGAGAGAGAAAGCTCTTCTAAGCGACGGCAAAGTTGGGTGATGCCTCGGCGTCGCTTCTTTCCGTAAAGCTCGCATAAGAGTCGGAAGCGCCGCCACCGCTCTCTGTCTCGCCGCCATCGTTTTTCTCCTCGTCTCCGGCGGGCGTGCTGAAAAATAGAACTGTGGTACTCTTTTAGATTTATAAACGAGTCCCTGTCCTTTATAAATATTATAAAATGCTCCCTTCATTAGTAGAAATTTGCTTTGGTGTTTCTTTTCTAGTTTTCTTTTCTTTACTTACCTTCCTATTTTATTTTTTTAGAGAAAATAGATTTTTTTTGTCTGCTAACTTTGCCCAATTTTGAATTTAGTTTATAAGTTTTTTACTTTTTGAAAATCATCCATTATATTTGCAGAATTTTGAAAATCATCCATTATATTTGAAAATTTTGAAAATCGTCCATCATGTTTACCAAGTTCAACAAAATCGTCCGTTTCAACAGGTTATTAGCAGGTTATTCTAAAAAATAAAAATAAAAAATATGTAAATATATATATATATATATATATATATATATATATATATATATACAATTTTAAAAAAATAGCCTCACTAAGAATTTATATTATACTCTCTCCGTCCGCCCGAAAGAGGGCATTTTGCTTTTGTGCACGTTGATTAAGAAGTATTGTTATTTAATGTGTAGTGGATAGTTGTATTAATGGGAGTGTGGATCCCATATTTTAATTGTATTAGTGGGTGTGTGTGGATCTCATGTGTGTAAAAAAGGAAGTGACCCTCTTTGGAATGGACGACCAAAATGGAAAAAAGACCCTCTTTCGAGCGGACGGAGGAAGTATCAATATTTAGTCAAATTTGCTCCACTTTAGTAATGAGATTAATATTGTTTGTTTGGTATACGAAAGTGAAAAATGAAAAGTGAGATAAAATTGGTTAAATAAAAATATGATATAGATTAATTGGGTGAAAATATTCAAATGACCTGCCATAGCAGGTCAAAAGATCAAAATGTTGAATTTTATGAAGTTAATGGACTAATTTCAAAATTGTTATAAAATTAACGGACTAATTTCAAAATTAAAAAAATTAATAGACTAATTTCAAAATGAATGAAAGTTAGTGGACGAAAAAATCTATTTTTCCTATTTTTTATTATATATATATACTTCTCGTCTCAATTTTAGGTCTTTTTTTTTTAACTCATAATAATAATTAGTAAACATTCAATTCTCATTTTTCCCTTTTTTTTTCCCCTAATTATTTAACCTATGCTTATTTAATACAAGGGTTTTGAAAAAAACTCGAAGCAATATTTCATTACTTGATCTCAGCGGACTCAGCCTCCACAACATTGAAATCATTTATCACACAAAATAAAATTTATATATAAAATAATAATATTATATTGAATATTCATATAACTTATGAAAACATGCATAGAAACCCAGATTACAAACTAATGATATTTGATGCACTCAGAAATTGGGCTAAAAAGTTATTTTATACATTTTATGTATAGAACTAATTTAACTACAAGGGGGGAGAGTAGAATAACATACAAACCATAAAAGTGAAAGTGGTTAGAAATTAAGAAACAAGATTGTGTAGTAATGTTTGTATTGTCTAGTTGCGCCAACTGTTTTGCTTCTTAGCTTCGAAGGAGGCTCCATCATTGAGCATGTCTTGAGAATCCGTCTCCATTCCAAGCTTTGAAAGGGCCAGCGCCTGCATGTAGAATGCCGTCGGCCACTCAGGCAAGCAAACCTGTGCCTGCATGGCATCTCTAAGCGCTAGTTCCGGCTGCCCTATCATCAAGTACGACAGCCCTCGTCTCACAAACACCGTCCCAGATGGTACAGACATCATGGACACCAGCTGCATATCCACCATCATATTTTAGAAACAGTGAACTCACTCTTTTACCACTACAGAAGTTTCTATGCTCTTCTGGTTTGGTGAAAGAACGAGCTGGTGTAGGTGGAATGATCGGATGGTGTAGTGATTACGAGCAAAAAAGAGAGAGATGTTCGAAATAGATTCCTAGTTAGCTGATACATATGAAGCCAAGTAGGAAATTTGAAATCATACAACTAATTCAGTTTATCAATGGCAAGCAACCAGGCTAAAATAGATTGTGTACCTTGGAATAGTACTCAATCGCGCCATTGAAATCTTTGTCCCTAAAAGCAATGTCTCCGAATTTCTTTGTATTCAGCATATCCTGAACTTGCTGTGTCCATTCTTGGAACGAAAGCTTTACAAATTAAACCAATCAGTATACAATGTCCCATCAAACAAGAAAGGCAATGACATGAATGAGCGACTATACTCTGATTATCTCACCTCATTCTCTGCACCCTCTTCATCTTTATAGCCAGTTTTCAGCAAAATGTCATGTACCGTGGTGAGATCCATCCTTGCACAAGCCTTTCCGAGAGGAGAAAGCATGGTAGGTAGAACGACAGGGGTTTTTGTCAGAGCCATCAGTACATGAGATGCAACCTAGAAGAGTAAGAAACCATATAGTGAACACCAATCCAGTAGGGAATGTTAGCAAGAGGGGGGGAGAGAGAGAGAACCTCTTTCTGTTTTTGCAAAGGCGCTACTGCAGTTAAGAGAAACTTGGCATCGGGCCTATCTCTGGCCTCATATTGGAGACACTTTGAGGCAAGTTCAACCAATGCAGTAGCATCTTCATTAGCATATTGTCCTTCCAGGGAAGAATCCATCAGCAATAACACATTTTTACCTCTAATCAAATCCAAAGCCTGGAGCAGAAGACCCATCATTCTTTCAAGAAAACCATTAAAGCTTAATAAACAAGATTAGACTGTATCGCCCCTGAGCACGCATTGACGGTCAGAAATTAGTTGCTCACAACCTTCTTCTCACTTTATTATTCCCACTCTGCTGATGGTTAATTTTTGCATATGACACATTCTATTTTGACATATAGTTACAGTTGATCACAAACTGCAATGTTGACTGGGAAAAAGCAACTAAATAGGCATCTTTAGCAATGTGTCAATGTCTCGACTCTCTTTTTGATAAGATGCTTATAAACTGACACGTAAAATGAGTGATAGAATGCACCATACATGACTAGGTGGGATATGCTTTCCACTCAAAAGGTCCAGAAGAACAGTTCCATAACTGTAAATCACACTCTCTGGAATGACCCTGCCTGATTTTGATAAAGAGAATGTATTGTTATTATGATGAAATGAAATGAATTTAGAGAACATTATACAGGCCTAGTTTTGACGTAAATACTACAGCAGAGCAGAGGGTTTACATGAATATACCTGTTCGCAAAAACTCAGGAGGAGTGTATGCTAAATTAGTGCTGTAACTCTTCCCATCCCTACTGTTTTTCATCAAGCCAAAACTAGATAACCTTGGGTCACCATCCTGTGACATAAACAGCAAATCTAATTACTTTCACAAGAAACATTCTCACTAGCAATAAAACTAATTAAAAGTAGAACTGTAGAAGGGCCCACCACAAACTAGGTATAGTAATGTGTGATCAACTTGCATTGGTTCTCATTAAGGACATTAATCAAACCTTTATCCCAGGGCGTGAGCATGTGTGCGTGTGTGTTGGGGGGCGGGGGGTGGGGGAAGAGCTAAGTAACACACTATGTTCTATATTTCTGAAAGACCAAAATTGTTTAGGGCAACTTATGTTTACACAAGTTTACCTCATCAAAAAGAACTCTGTAAGCATTCAAATCATGATAGATTTTTCGATTTTCAGTGTTGCAGTGATCAAGTGCTTGTGCAATGTGGCAAGCAACTCTTACACGCATTTCCCATAGCAAAGGTTGTTTATCCCCTATATCAAAACAGATGGTTAGCATCCAATGGATGAGAGAGAATAATCCTAGCAGTCAAGACATATAGACAGCTATTCAAGATTCAATTTTTGCACTTTTTTACATTAGTATCATATGAATTCAAGACATTGTGTTTTTCAATTGAGTTCAGATATATTTTTGAGGTGATGCAAAATAAACTCACAGTGAAAGAGGTGCTTTGACAGTGTATCATTGGGCATGTATTCAGCAACTAGTAATCGCTCATCTCCTTCAGCACAAGATCCAATTAAGTTAACCAATCGCTTATGTCTAACCTTACCAACTCCAGCAGCTTCTGCCTAATAAATGTCATATACAACATTATCAGACCAGAGGCATAATTTTCAAAATCAGACACCATGTTTGAAAAATAGAAAAGCCAGAAACATCATAACCCTTGTAACATTACAACACTGTCAACATGCTACATCATACATATTTCAAAAGTAACTGGTAATAAAGCATCGCCCCCGACCCTTGTACAAAATATTGATATCAATGAGACCTACTCTTACAGTCATCAGAAAATACACCAAATATTGTCTAGCTAGTACAATTATGTTAAGTAAGATTGTGGATACACATTAACACTTTAGAATTGCTCCCCAGCTAATACAGAACAGTACTGCACATGTCCAACAACTCAATGAAAAAAAATCCTTACATGATTACAACCAACGTATTCCTATTAAATTTTCAATTGTGTAAGATAAAGCAAAAGGCAGACTACCATGTAAGTAAGAAAACTCACCACAAACTGCTGTGGATCAGGCCATGATTGCTTAGAAAAGCGCTTAACTGCAACAATCCTGTTACTTCGAAGTTTACCTCTATAGACGACATTTGGAGCTTTTTCTCCACTTTCTGAAACTATCAGCTCGCTGCTGAATCCATTAGTTGCAGCCCGAAGTTCTGCAAGTGAAAATTCCTTATAGGCAGGCACTTGATCTTGATCCACCTGGTCCCCATTTGCTGCATCAACATTCAACTATCCAGTTTAATAATTATAAAAAAACTATGAACCTTCAAAGTTTCAATAGAGGCCATTATGCACATAAATTTGAAGGCATGTATTATTGTATTTTACTGCTCAATTCCAAGATTCCATTTTGATTCTAAAATCTCCCATGAAACTTGAAAGGTAATTTTCTGCTAAATCTGAGCAGAAACATTTATCCCAAAAACAAAACCCCAAAACAAAACTTGAAATCACTTCTGGGGATGAGAACTAGAAAACGAAGGTACACACCCAAGAAAACAAAAGTGCCCTCAAAAGTTAAGAAAAAATACCACCAAAAGCTTGCACCAAACTCAAAGTTATGCTAAGTAGAAAACACCCACATTACTCATAATCACGTGTGGATAATCCAAAAACACCCACATTACTCATAATCACGTGTGGATAATCCAAAAACACATCAAAGTAAACCCAGATCACGAAAAGAAAAAAGATACTCCCTTTCGTACATCTTTTACATGTGCGATGATTGTGGAACATCGGAAAAAGTATTAAAAAAATCGGTTAACACACGCACACAAGAAACCCCTTTATTAAGGAGAAAAAGACATAAACAGAGTAGGTAAAGAAGAAAGGCGGGTGAGAAAGGGAGAATACCCACCCAGATCTGCTTTGGAGTCGAGCTGCGAAGGTTCTTGGTCGGGAGACTGAACATTAGCAGTTTTGGACTGGAAACAGCCCATCTTCAGGATATGGTGCTCACATTCACACGCACTTCAGGGTGTACGTATTTATGAAATGCAATATGCTGTGTGGTTCCACACAAAACTGTATCGAAGAAATTCAAGGGGAGGTTTTTGAAGTTTGATGATGTATGGTACGGAAGAAAGAGTTACTGTGAGTGTGTGAATATGTGTGTGTTAGTGGGGAAGATGATTAGAGCACTGAGAGCAGTGAAGGCAGAGAGTGGGTCGGGGTGTCACATGATAAGTCGATGATTGGCACGTGAAGAGAGAGAGAGTGAGTACAGTAATAATGATTTGTACTTGGTGCTTAAAACTGATCCATTTTCACATTTGCAGCACCTGTGTGTTCTCCCTTTATGTGTCAATGTGTGTGTTTATAACGACACACTGTAATGGGGAAAAGGAAAAGACTAGTATATACTGTACTTAAGAAGAAAAGATTTTACCTCTTAATTAGGCGTAATTTGTTTATGAAAATGGTCTTTTTGTTAATTATCGTCCAAAAAATACTTTCACACCCTAAAATTAAAAACAATACATAATATTAATAATCTTACAATACTCTAATATTATAAAAATGTCATTTTCTTTCTACATACAATCTAATCAAAGTCAACTACATCATACATTTTACTCCATCCGTCCACTTCTAAGGTATCAATTTTACTATTATTGACGTCCGCTTCAAAGGTATCAATTTCTCCTATTTAATAAAAAAGTACACAATATGACTTACCACACTCTTTCTCTTTCTTACTCTCCTTCTCCCTCGATCCCACCCAAATAATCTCTTTTTGTCATTTTGGGCATCTCACCCAAATAGTCTTCTTTCATTTTTTATACAAATAGGACCCACACACACCCATTAATACAATTAAAATATGGGGTCTACACTCCCACTAATACAACTAGTACACATTAAATAATAATACTCCCTCAGTCCTGTCTTATGGTTGTGTTAGTTTTTTGCACGTGGATTAATGAATATAGTATTTTAATGTGTATTGAGGTGAGAGAAATAATATTTTAATGTAAAGTGGGTAAGTGTATTAGTGTGATGTGTGGACCGAGAGAAATAATTAATTTGTGTGGGTCTCATATGCTAAAAAGGAAAATATAACTATTAGAATAAGACTCTCAAAAAAGAAATATGTAACCATTAGGATGGGACAGACGAATACTCCTTAATATACGTGCAAAAAACAAAATAAACGGAGGGAGTAGTAAAGTATTCTCCCTCCATCCCATGTAGTTTTACCCGCTTTCCATTTAAAGTCGTCCCACGTTTTTTTACTCATTTCATAAATAGTACCCACTAAATCTTAACTACTTCTTACACTTTATTTATCAATTCCAACAACTTTATTTATTTTTTTTACACTTTATTCATCATTCTCATCAACTTTATTTATTTTTCTCTCAAAATTATCAATTTATCTCTACTTTTTATTACAATATATATAAACAACAGTTCTTAATTTTCGCGTCCGTACAAACAGATAAAAATACTCCAGATGTAGGGAGTATAAAATATGTTATCAATCTTAAGTGGTAGTGATATTTTTTAAATTAAAATGAGTTTTTAAGTTATTGATTTATGTAATGTTTAAGAAAAATGATCTTTTAAATAACTTAAACGACTAAAACTTGCATATTCTCGGTACACTTTGCCCCAAAATTCTCTATTTTTCAAAAATTGTGTATTTTAATATTAAATGTTATATTACTCTATAGTATATAAGAATTTTTATCATTGATTTTATGTGAAAATTTTTAATTTTTCAATCAAACATTTATGTTATTCATATTTCAATCGACTTTTTTGATTAAAAGAAAATGCATTTTTTATTTAAAATCTATAATCTTTATAATAAAATGTTATATTCTTATTCACCCAAATACACAATATAACAACTCATAAAATTAAACCCGAATGCACTGTACATTAATTTCACATAATAACGAATTATGTGAAAAATTCTTTATTCGTAGGACTTTTATGACACTGATTTGATATGCAATCATCTTTATAGATATAACATTAAAGGTATATTTGGTTCACTTTGAATTAATAATATTTATTGGCCTTAATTTTTTTTAAAAAATTAAAGAATTTATATACTAATTGGAGTTATGCGGGCTTAATTTTCATCTAAGCCCATTAGTAAAAAGTATAGGTCCTGGTAAAATACAACCTTGAGGGAAAGTGTGTTACAATATCCCATGAAACTAATATGAAATTAAGGGAATTCTAATGCTCATCAATTACTTATCATATTTTACAAATTTTATTAACTCACTTATTAATTTTAGTGAACCAAACATTTCAATATAATCATATGGGGACATCATTATATAATACGATGATATTGTCTGGATGTTTTTGGCTGTTTTCAGATTAAGTGGTTTTAAATAAGTAGTTATATTTAATTTAATATATTTATTGTTAGATACTTACGTAGATATGTCTACTTCTATAGCAACAGTTTGATGCTTACTTATAACCCAACTGTGATTAACTATTCATATTATAAAACTGTCATATTAATCTATATAAGGATATTGGTGACAAACACTACATATAAAAATCTATCCATTGATGGTTATAAATTTGTTGAATTGTTATTAAAAGACATACTTAGTGTTATTAAATGACCAACAATTAAGTTTACCTAAGTGTCAAATTTTTTTTTATAATTAAATTTGAACATGTTAGGCATTTCATCAAGGTTCTAATACCATATATTTAGTAACCAATCACAGTATAAAAAATAAAACAAACGAGTTATTTGTAAGACGGGTGTGAGATTGGTCAACTTATTACTAAAATATACTTATTATATAAATAGTATGTTATTTGTAGTTAAACTATATTAATAATAAATCATATTATATGTTAAAATCATATTTTAATGTATAATCAAACATACTCTACGTTATATATTTTAACAATCATTAAAAATATTTTATTTATTCATAATATATTAAAAGTGACTAGCTTCATGCTTAACATTTTTTTCAATTTTATCCCTATTCATTTTTCATTTTTACATCTATAACATTAACTAATTATTAATAAGGACAAAAGGTCACTTAAGTCCCTGACCTTTCACCATAGGATCGTATAAACCCCTAAACAATTTTTTTTAACATCCAAATTCTTGAACTTTTAAAATAGATCAAATCCACCCTCTACTTTTTATAAATCAAACAAAATTGTCATTTCATTGACCAAAATAGTTAATAGAGTTAATAGTGTGGGACCATTTATTTATGTGGGACACATTCAACAAAAAAAAATAGCAAACCAACCTCCATTCTTGATTCTCCTCTACCACACCCAGTCTACCATTCTCTGTATCCCCCTCATCAAAATTTGATCTCTCCACTCATTCTCTCTCTTAATAAAATGTGTTTTTGAATTTATTTTGTTTTAAGCAAGTTTTTTTTATAATTTTTCGCGGTAGTAGAATCTTTCTTTCTCTTCAAAATCCAACCAGAAGACTCAAGATTTCTCTCTAAAAACCCATTAATTTTGAGCCCTGAATTGAACCGTACAGATTCTTGGAATCAGAAGTAGAGCGGTTCAGAGAAAAGACATTGTTGTTCTTGATGAAAACGATACCAAAGTGTGAATGAGAATTACGTATTCCAACTTTTGTGAAAATTAAGAAGATGACTTGTGAAAAAAAGAGCGTAGAGGAGATTGGACAAAAGGAGGCTCGGACCGCTTGGTATAAATGATGTGGACAAGATCAAGTTGAAAGTTATTGCTGGGTTAAATTTGTGATCGGATCAGGTTTGCATTCACAAAATAAGTCAGACGAATATGAAGAGATTGTTTTTTCATTGAAGGAGATGAAGAGATCCCTACTGGTATATTTGAAAGGAGATTGGTTTTAACAGCGTTGCAGCACCCATGTACTATCACCTGCAATTGCCAAAGGAAGGAGACGATAATTATTCCACCAATTTGTCATATATGGGACCCGTATTTAACCCCGTTATCTCTTTTTTTTAACAGAATGCTCTCTTGTTATTATATTTATAAATAAAGGGTGGATATGATCCATTTAAAAGAAATTAAGGGCTTTGATGTTAAAAAAAATGAAGGGTTTGTTTTAACCTCTCAAACAAGTAAAGGGGTTAATATGAACATTTTCCCTATTAATAATTATGTTAAACTATTTGTATTCCAATATCTATTATATGTTTTCATATTAAATTATACTAAACTATTTGTATTCCTACCTTACTTAATTATTAATGAATTTCAATAAGTTATATTTGTTTATAACGTTTTTACATTTAATAGCATCCTAAACATCACATTATAAATTCACATTATAAATGGCTGTAGAAGAATGGAGTCGACAAAATTGTGGTATGAACTTAACGATGAAGAAGTTGATGATGGCGGTGTTATAGCTTATTTTATCAGTAATGGTTTACAGCAAAAAAAATATGTGTGGATCAACACGGGTTTCAGAGGAAATTAAAGTGCAGTTTTTGTAGACGATTCGTATGAGAAAAGAATAACTTCAGAGTAAATACGATGATGAAGAAGTTAATGATGACGGTGTTATATAACTTATTATACCAGTAATGGTTGGCAGCAAAAAAATGTGTGTGGATCAGTATGGATTTTAGAGGAGACGATTCGTGTGAGAATTTAAGAGTTTAAATGTGGTGCGTGGGCAAAGGTAAGAGATAATCAAAGATGACAATATTTTATCTTTTTTAAGATTATGGAATAATATATGGAGTTTTTCTTTCTTTAAGTTATGATTAGTTTTTGTTATTGCCTCATGTATCTTATATGATTGCAAATTAGTGAATATTTATACCAATGGCGAATTCCTTTGAAAATCAAAATGTTTTTACTTTTTTTTTCGATTAATTTAGTCCCTAAATCTGATGCTTAAAGTTCAACAAGAAATACCGCATTAATTTAGATCATAATGAATTGATTTATATACGTTCTTCAAATTTATTGTAATATATAAAGTAAAGACTTAAACATATGATAAATAAATTCTGTTTTTACATAACAAAATCATTTTTTTGAATTTAAACCATACGGATTTCAGAAAAGTATTATTGTTTGATGGGGCTTATTGAATAAAATAATAAAAGATAGAATAAAGTAAAAGATAAAAACAACAATTTACTTATTTAATTGTTTATCAATTATGCCACAACTAAAATAAATAGTTAAATTTTGTTGAAAAATTATTTAATAATAATGAATTAATAACAAATGTTTTGGATGGTAAAATGATTATTGGTAAAAAAAAAATATTACCTATAAAATTTGAATAAATCATGACAAATACTTTTATTCTATCATAAAAACATTATAAAATCATTATTTTCGTTGCTAAAATATGATTTAAATAATAGTAATAATACGTGATAGTAATAGAGTTATATTCATTAATAAAAATTATACTTTTTTTCCTAAAGTTTTGCACTTAATAATTAAATAAAATGTGTATATAATATACTCCATATCATTTATGAACACGTTAACATTCTTTATTCTTTTTTTCATGAATTAAGAGTATAAGGTACTTACTTTTAGTGAGACTGCCATGTTTAAATATGTAATTCTTAACTTTTTTCATAAAAAAAAAGCAAAAGAAAATAGAATGAAACGTGCATGCAAAGGAAGCAAAAGACACATTATAGAATAAAACATGCAGGTGACGGACAACACACGTCTAAAATATCTAGTACAATAAGCACACTTTGGTGATGAGTCGACCCGTCTCACAATAGACTCTGCCTAAAAAAATTAAGTGCTAAAGAAAATATAATTTTGTATAATAATTTTAAAAAAATTATTCATAAAAAATTATGTAGTACCTCCTGCAATAAAAATTGCACACTTTTATTAGTGAACTATGAATTCCAAAACCAACTTTTACTTTGAAATGGGCCGAGTAATTGGGCTTTAAAAAAGACGAAAAGCCCAATATGAGAAAATCCCGTAAACATATATTCCACGTCAAAACGGCGACTTTCCACGTCATCGCACGTGCACAGCAGGTGACAACCGCCCTCCAAAGTATTTAAAAAGTGTGAATTTAATGCTTGACCCTGACAACCCGATCATCAATAGCGAGAGAAAATTGCCTGCTCCACCCCCTGTACCCGAGGAATTTAGAAGAATAGATATCGTAATTGGGGAAGCAGGTAATCTCCAATTCTGAATATTCGTTTGATTTTAGATTTTGATAGTATCAATTGCCGTTCGTTTGATTGAATTTTGGTTGCTCGAATGTTTTGTTGGTTTTGGGGCTTGTCTCGAAAATTTTCTATCTTCGACTTGAATATATTGATCTACGATGATTGCCGTAAAGATTCACCTAATTAAAAATTTCCGTTGATTTTATTTTACCTTATGAGGCGGAATAATGTTGAATTCAATTTTTCCCCCAGGAAAGAAAGAGGATTTTGTTGTGTTATCTGATATGCTTCTCTAGATTTTTTGGTTTTCATGGAATCTTTAAATTCATAGATTTTATGAGATTTTTTGACCTTGTTCAAAGCTTATTATGGTGGATTTTTTAGATAGGCAATGGTGTTGTTAATGTTATATTCTTTGAGGACAATTCCGAAGATAATGATCATGATGATAGTATTTTGAAGTTCTGCATATCTACTTTCTTATTGGTGTAGATAGGAGGGTCTTTGACTTTTTTGGACCATGTTTTTATGTTTAGTGCCTGAATATCTAATCTCCTTGTAGAGTTTATGCATGTTCTGTGATTGTTCATTTGCGATGTCTTGCACGGTCCCCTCTCTGGCTATGACCCATAGATTAATTCTAGGCCCCATGTTTGTGCACTAATTTCTAGCATGACCATTTGATATGGTATTTTGAGGTGTTAAACAATCGGCCGTGCTGTGTACATAATAAGCACTTGTCCCTAAAGACTTTATCGAGCTATCAGATTGTATATTTTAGAATTTTCAATTGGATAGTGAAACCACCACCACAATCTTGCTGGCGTGTTCGGAAATATGAGAGTTGAAGGTTCTTTAATTGGTGGCCTTTTTTTTTTAAACTAGTATTGCATTTATTAGGTTTGGGTTTGTGGAGTGGGATTGAAAATCAAAATGTGTGATTGGTATCCACTACCATGACTTTAGTTCCTAATTTTTGAGGAATCATCTATACTCTTCTAAAATGGGTGGCATCAAATCCATTTCATTCCAATTATAGTAAAATACTGTAGAGACCTATATTTCGATGGATATAAGGTACCACTAACCCTTTTTACCTTGTTTTCTTTGATTCACTTTTTATATCTTTTCTTTATTTTATTTTTTTGGGATTGAGCAGTTGTATACTCAAGTTTCAATTCTTTTATGCAAGTATTCATTACCACCAATTGAATGTCATCTATTTCAATAAGAGGTTTGAGTATACATCACGAATGTTATCTTAGCAATTCATTGGATTCCACGACAGCCATGTTTTTCATTATATGTCATGTCATAGGGATTTGGATTATCTTTTCTGGCTAGGGAGATGGATTTTGTTGATTGCTTAGTGTCCAACTCGTTAATTGTGTTGAATTGTTGGAGGAAGTAGGAACATTAGTGCTTTAGCAGTGTTCATTTTGCAAGTTGATGATAATAAATAGAGCCTCATGATTTACTAGCGGTAGCGGGTTGGTTATGATGGTGAATGAAAAAGGGAGCAAATCTATGTGGTTCATTGAGATCGTCGTTCTTCTATATTTCTTTTGTATCATCCAAATTCCAAGCTTTATAATGGAAGTGTCCATTTATTTTTTATTATCATTTCATGCTGATGTTTATTACACATGATTTTTTTAGGAAACCATCATTTTATGGATAAAACAGATCATAACAAAGAGCACATAGAGGATTCGGCTCGCGAGTCACTAATTGCCATCTCTTACAGACTACCCGACGGTGATCTTAGTGTTGAAATCCCGCCCAAGTTCACCAACGGAGAGAAAACTGGTGAACAACCTCAGGTTCGTGATGGTGAGGATAACTGCAGGGCTGAGCTGATCTCTATTTCTTCTTCACCTGCCGCGGATGTGAAGGTCCTGCCGTTGCCCGTGGATCTTGATGGTTAGCTTAGGCAATAGCTTAAACTCGCAACTAAGATGTTGAATTTCTGTAAACAACTTGTCTTTGTGGATTTCTGTATTTGTGATTTAACTTGAAACACTTCTTAGTGAACTTGTTGGATACTTGTGTTTAATATGCTTTGGTGGCACAAGACGCTGCGTTTTGATCAACTTTTGCAAATTTTTTTTTCTCTCATTTTCTTTCTATATGTTCTTGCACAGTGAGATAAGGTATGATTTTACAATGGATGGTTCATATTATACAGTTCACAGTCCACGCAAATTATAGAGTAAAAATTTTAAACAAGGTAGACTATGTGTTAGGTTATATAAATCCCAATAATATTGTGATGTGATGTGATGTGATGTGATGGATTCGTGATATTAAGAAAAAACAGAGGAAACCTCCCCTCTCGCTTTTTGTATGGAGATTAAAAGATACTTCATTCATCCCATAAAATCCTTCATACTTTTCTCATTTGTTTGTCCTACAAAACTCTTCACACTCCAAAAAAGAAAATATCATTTTATCTAACCACCCCAAAAGTTACATTAATTTCAAATTTGTCACTACTTTTTCATTCACATATCATTATTTTATACTTTTTTATTACCTAAAAATACTACAATACCTAGGGATGACAATGGAATGGGTATTTCGGGTACCCGGTCTACCCGAACCCTAATGGAAAGGGTACGGGTAGTTGTAAATGAGTTTGGGACGAATACGGATAGTTGTGAAAATACCATTAGGGTTTGAGACGGGTACGAGTAATGCTTCAAATACCCACGGGTACTCCGTTTATATATATTTTTTATAAAATTTAATATATACTAGGGAGGATTACTACTAGGTACACAAAAAAACCCTTAATTACTATGAGATACAAACATACAAAAGTATTACTACTAACTACAAAAATATATAGTGATATTCCAATATTACCCCTATAAATGTGCTGCACATAAATGTTGTGTGCAACAAGGTGTGTGCAGTAGAAAAAAGTGTGTGCAGCAAAAAAATGTGGTGGTCCGGCGGAGTTTCAGCGGCGACAGTTAACTGCCGGTCAACGCCGATCAACAGTGGTCCAGCGGGTGGGTGAGTGAGAGGTAGGATTGGTGGTTTAAATGTGCATGAGTTTAGGGGTATATTTAGTATTTTACTTTAATATTTTATATATAATAATAATTATTATTTTAAATCAATGTATCTAGTAGTAATTAGGGGTATAAAGTGTGTACCTAGTAGTAATTAATCCTATATACTATTATATAATTTATATATTATGATATATTATGATATATTTATTTAATAATTATAAATTTTATTTAATCATATTTATTAAATATTTATTTAAAATAATAGAATTTATATTATATTTTTTAATATTAATTAATAATAATGTAATTTTTATTATTATATTTATTTAAATAATAAAAATATATAAATATATATTAAATAAATAAATATTAAATGGGTACGGGTACCCGCGGGCATTAATAAACGGTTATAGGACGGGTACGGGTACCATAATAAAATTTTTAAACGGGATGGATACGGATACGGGTAGTTGATTTTTAATCGGATACGGGTACGGGTATCCTACCCGTTGTCATCCCTAAATATATCCTCTAAAGTCAACAAATTTGGTCAAAAAGAATAATTTTTCTTAAACAGCGTGGAACAGTAAACGTGAAGAGTTTTATGGGACGGAGGGAGTATAATATTTTAATATGTAATGAGGCGAGAGAAATAATATTTAATATAAAATAGGTAGTTGTATTAATATTGTGTGTGGGCTCTACATGGAATAATTAATTATTTTGTGTGGGCCAATATGATAAAAAAGAAAATGTGGGAGGGAGGGAGTATATTCTAAAATTAATTACTAAAATTGAGAGATTCATGTTTAATTATATAATAATTGTATTTAATTTTAAGTCGATGACAATAGGTGAATAGTTTTAGCAATAGATCTTACTTAAATTAAATTAATACGCTTGATTTCTTAAAATTAAAAAATATTTTTCTTAATAAGGAGAAATAAATACACTAATACGTTTATAATTTTGATATTTAAGAATGCATGTATTACCCAATTTAATATTTATTTTTAAATTTAAAATATATTTAGAATTCACACCAAAAATACTCTTTTATTATTGACTAATTATACTATCCTCGTGGACCCTAAGATATGGTTCACCCATTTTAAAAAACGTATACAAATATAAATAAAAAAATATACAATTATAGATAAAAATGTATATAATTAATTGTTAATTTTTTTAATGAAAAATTGAGTGTAAAAAATATACAATTATTAAAAAATATGTATACATTATTGAATAAAAAATTATACTCATATGCTAGTTTTTTTTAATGAAAAACTTAATGTGAAAAAAATATACAATTATTAAGAAAAACATATACAAAATAAAATAACATATATACAAAATAAAATAAAAAATTATACAAATATGGTGCACCTAATATTAACTCTTTATTATTTATATTCAAGATCATTCTCATCATTATCAATACCATAAAATTACAACTTTCCATTAAAATTACATGTATTTGTTTGTTTATCCAATAAATTTAATTGTTTGATATTTTATTTCGACCTCATTAATGATATCGTAAAATATGAATCGATTGTACTGGAAAGCCACAATATTAATTTCTTTTCGCCTTATCTTCTATATCACAAATTTGAAGCCTTACTATTGGTGGATCAATATTTTACCCATGCATCTTTGTTTAATGAATAGTAATTAATATTGGTGGGAATTTGTGTTTCTGCCTTCTTTTGTAATGTTGTGCTGAAATTTCATGCGTCCCCAATGGTCCTTATCAACTTGTTCCCCATTTTTATATTTTATATATATTTCTCTAGATTCTTCGGATATTCATGTATATGTATGTTGTTAGCATCATCATTATTTATGTATGTATATTGATAATATAATTAAAAAAATATTTTCAATTTTATATCAAAGACAAAGGTATATTAAACATAAAAATTTAGATGAAATCGCCTCACATAATATTTTTATAAGATGAATAAGAAAAATAAGAAGTGATATTCTTTATGCTAAAGTAATATTTAATGACAAAAGCTTGTGTATGCTCAAGCACACGGGAGCACATTCTGTCTACCTTTAGAATTTTGTGCTAAATTGTATACCCTTTAGCATAAAGATGTGTACCATTTATTTTACAAAGCAAAAACTTGTGTGCGCCCGGACGCACGGAAGCACACTCGTGTGCCTTTAGAATTTTGTGTTAAATTGTATATCCTTTAGTATAAGATGTGTACTCTTTATTTTTTGAAGAAAAATAAAAAATATAATGAAAAGTGTATACCCTTTAGAACAAAATGGTGTACCTTTAAGTGTATACCCTTTAGAACAAAATAATATACCCTTATTTATAATACTAAATTCTAAAAGCGCACGTTAGCCTCACTCATATTTAATTAATAAAAAGTGATTATGTGTATTCTTAATAAATAATTTATAGAATAAATGAAAATAGATAATTTTTAAAAGAAGAAAGTAATGATTTTTATAAATATATTCTATCCTCCACCCCACAAGAGTTATGTTTATTATATACATAAATATTGAGAAATATAGTATTTTAATGTGTAATAATTAAATTGAGAGATAGTATAATATTTTAGTGTAAAATAGATAATTGTAAATTTGTAATAGTAATTTAGTATGTTCGGGAACATCATACCCCCAATTCCCCATTCCTATGATTTCTTAAAGTAAACTTTAGTATTATACAAAGTAAATTACACTCTTAATTTTTCGAAAAAAAAAATTAATTTTTTAATCAAATATTTATATTAGTGTTCATTTTATATTAGTATTCATTTTCAGCTGACATTTTTAATGGAAAATTATATATTTATAATTAAAGTGTATATAATTTAAAACAAAATGTTATACCCTTATACATCTTATGTATGGGGGGACACAAGAAACCAATTCAATTTAGTATTGTGTGTGGAGACATGAAGGCATATTAATTGTTTTGTACGAGTCTCATTTACCCAAAAGGAATTACAACTTTTTTTGTGGGATACTCTAATTTGTAAAATATACTCTCTTCATTCCCTTCACGTTTACTGTTTGCACGAATATTAATAAAAGTCACTTTTGATTTATTTTTTTGAAATTTTTTTGTAATAAATAAATGATAAACTATGTTATGTATGTTGAAAATGTGATGCCAATTTTGAAATTAAAGTACTCCCTCCGTCCCATTGAAACGTACGCATTTTTTCATTTTGGTCTGTCCCAATACAAGATGTACATTTTCTTTTTAGGCAAAGGGGACCCACACATATTAATTATTACTCTCTCTATTGGCCCACATATCATACTAATACACCTACCCGCTTTACATTAAAATATTATTCTCTCACTTTACAACATATTAAAATATTATATCCCTTAATCAACGTGCAAAAAACAAACGCTCACGTTTCAATGGGACGGAGGGAGTATGATAGAGGGATAATATTTATTTTTTATTTTTATAAAAATGTGAAGTTTAAATTAGGATGGATATAAAAGGAAAGTGTGAAGTTAAAGTTGAGATTGAGGAAGTAACTTTTGTGATGAGCCGCAAAGAATATACTCTCTCTATCTCCTTTAAAGGGTCAATTTTTTTCACTTTAGGCATCCCACCCAAATGATCTCTTTTTATTTTTTATACACATGAGACCACACAACCACTAATACAATTAAAATATGACACACACCCACTAATACAATTACTCATTATACATTAAATAATAATACCCCTTAATTTACGTGAAAAAACAAAAACAACAATTTACATGAGACGGAAGAAGTTACTAACAAAAATATAAAATATTCTCACCATCATTCCACACACATTATTAAAATTTAATTCAAGGATATGCTCTATTATTTAGACCCAAATTATCTTTTGGAAGTTTAGCTAACATTCAAGGGTTCCACCTCCCATGTGCTTAATTAGTTACGATGATTAATTAATTAAGAAGCCAGAAAATATATTACTATGTGATAATTCAAAAGTTTAACATGATTTGTTCTAATTAGGTTGGTGGGAAGTGGGAAAATCGATTGAAGTTTGTTGTAAGAATATTTAAAAATTAAAGACAGACAAATAATGATTACACTAACTATAATCCTAAATTAGTGATTTTAACTAAAAACGAATGCTATGAGATGCTGATGCTAAGCTTGACGTAATCATCTGCTTTCCGCCTTTTGGATTATTATTTTTACATTTGTTTAATTACACGAGATTAGTTATGGGGGTTATTATTTTATTATTATTTAATTTAAAGTGGAAAATCAAAATATCCATTTTTTTTAATCACAAAATCATTTCCAACCTCTATTTGTGTTTTATTACAAATGCAGTATACCAAAATAGACAATTTTTGTCCAAAATGTCCACACCAAAATAGTCAATTATCATGTTCAAGCTATTAAACTTACAAAAATCTGATATCATGTTCAGTGAGGGGATACCTGAAGAAAGAAGGCAGACACTAGCTGGGATTTTGGGGGTTAGAAAAATTAATCATCATGCTATTTACTTAGGTATTCCTACAACAGTTGGGAGATCGAGGGAGGTAACTTTTAGGACTCTTGTTAATAGAGTCACTAAAAAATTGAAGGATTGGAAAACTAGAACATTATCTCTAGCTGGTAAAATCACTCTAGTGAAATATGTGGTTCAAGCTATTCCTACATATTTCATGTCATGCTTTAAAATTCCAGTTAATATTTTGGCAAAAAATGAAGGGGCGATTGCTAGATTCTTATGGGGACAGAAGATGGATGAAAAAAGAGTTCATTGGCTTCGATGGGAGATTTTGTGTAGACCAAAGGATGCCAGGCTTGGGATTGAGGGACTTGAGGGCCTTTAATCGAGCTCTCTTGGCTAAACAGGGGTGGAGATTACTGCAAAAAGATGATTCTTTGTTGGCTAGGGTACTAAAGGCAAGATACTACCCCAGAGGGAATTTTAGAACAACAAAAATGGTATATCGATCTAGCTTTACTTGACAAAGCATTTTGGAAGGCAGGAATGTCTTAGAAGAGGGACTGATATGGGTAATTGGCTATGGGGAGGAGATGACAATTCAAAATGAACCATGGATATGGGAGGGAGGTAATCCTTATGTGAATATGCAGACTGATGATCCAGATGAGGAGCTAAGAGTTTGTGAGATTCTATTGCCAGACAAGAGTGGTTGGGATCTTCCTAAGCTTCAGGAACTATTTTCAGAAGCTGATGTTAATCGTATATGTTCCATGCCAGTTGGTGGTTGTCAAGAAAGGGATTCTCTTGCATGGAGATTCTCAAAGAATGGATTTTATTCTGTTCGTTCAGCTTAAAAAGAGATTTTGAAACCGTCACTGCTGAATATGGATAACAGAGTCGAACATACTAAGTGGGGTAAGGTCTGGAGCTTAAACACAGTGCCTAAGATTACTATCTTTGTTTGGCGTATTATACATAATATCTTGCCAACTGCCATTAATCTTATAAGCCGTTTTGTTGATATCAACCTGATATGTATGAGATGTGGTTCTGAGATTAAAATTATAGATCATGTCTTGCGTGATTGTAGTTGGATTCACAATTTCTGGATGAATTCACCTTTTGCCAAATACTTGACAGAGGAACCGATACAAGATTGGGTTGAGTCTTTGTTGAAAATCTTGAATGAAGAGGAAATAAGTTTATTTGCTACCTTTCTTTGGTTTATTTGGTGGGGACGGAATGAGTATGTCTTTAGGGGAAAAGGTTTCTCACTTGATGAATTACTACAAAAAGGTGTAGCTCATCGCCAGCAATATTTGGAGGCTTTAAAGTTGAATGGAAACTCAACAGGAGTTTTCAACAAGGATATTCGGTGGAGACCTCCTGTTGGCACAAGGGTGAAGCTGAATATTGATGCATCTGTCAGAAGGGGATGTGGTGCGGCGATTGCAGGGGTGACGAAGAACTATAATGGAGAAGTTCTTTGGTGTTTTGCTGAACGATGTTCTGGTATTTACTATGCAACGTGGATATGAGGAGATCATTATGGAGTCAGACTCTCAAATTGTTGTCAATTCCCTTCTGAATCATACTTCAAACTTTACCTATCTTGGTAGGGTATTACAGAATATCCAAAGAAAAGCTTCACAGATGAGGGATGTTTCCTACTGTTGGACAAGACGAAAGGTCAATATGGTTGCTCATACTCTAGCTAGTTATGCTTATACTTGTGTTTCTCCTTTATTTTCTCTTATCATTTCTGATGTTGCTATGAACTATGATGAAGCTGATATTCAAGCTATCTAATATAGCTTTTGTTTTAAAAAAAAATAGTCAATTATATATTATATATATTTTCTTCTTCTTCTTCATATTCATATCCGGTAATGATGAAAAAAATTAAAAAAAAAAACTTTTATTTATTTTTTCCACAAATTGACAGGTATATATAGGTAAGTCTTGTGTTTGATAATCTCACCTAAGACCATTTTACGTTTTTAAAAATATAGTTATCACTATAAAATGTTATCACTTTTTTTCATTTATACAATAAATTATTCATGAAATAATATTATTACTTTTCGTTAATTGAGTATCACTTTTCATTATAGAAGTTATCACTTTTTAACGTGAAACGGTATTATACAAGTCTTTACCAATATTTTTTAGGCTAATTATCACGTGCATCTGGTCCGTGCACCACTTTAAAAAAAAATGTACAAGTCTTTGCCTATATTTTTAGGTTAATTATCATGTGCACATGGTCCGTGCACCAATTTAAAAAAAAAATTAGGCATTTATAACTAAAAATGTACTCCCTCCGTCTTAGGTTAAGAGGACTATTTTTTCATTTTGGTTATCCCACCAAAAGAGTCCTCTTTCCTTTTTATACATATGGGAACCACACACTCCTCTAATACAATTAAATGTTGGGACCCACACTCCTACTAATACAACTACCCACTACACATTAAATAATAATACTCCTTAATCTACGTGTCATAAAGCAAATGACCCTCTTAAGGAGGGATGGAGGAAGTATATACTAATAAATAAAAATATATACACTCTATTAGTGAATATTTTATAAGTTTTTTAATGAAAAATTGAATGTAAAAAAAATTATATAATTATTAAGAAGCATGTACTCCTTTCATCCCACGTTAACGTTGAAGTTTGTTTTTTGCACGAAGATTAAGAGATATAATATTAAAATGTGTAATGGGGTAAGAGAAATAATATTTAATATAAAGTGGGTAGTTGTATAAGTGTTTTGTGTTTGTGCGCTCTACATGAAATAATTAATTATTTTGTGTAGGTCCAACTTGTTAAAAAAAATGTAAACCTTAACATAGGACAACCTAAAATAAAAACGTAAACCTTAACGCGGGACAGAGGGAGTATACACTATGAATAAAAAGTTATACACGCGTGAACCGGGTGCACAGGATATCAACTTGTGAACCCGAGTGCACCGTGCACCAACCCTTATAAACTTATACACTTATAAATATAAATATATAAACTTTATTAGTGAATTTTCTATTAGTTTTTTAATGAAAAATTGAGAGTAAAAAACTATACAATTATTAAAAAAACTTGTATCTATCAACTCTAATACAAAAGTGGATAAAAAAGGTGTGATGGGTAAAAGTGTGCACAAAACATGTTTATTATTTGCTTTTGAACAAAAGTAATTTTGACTCATAATACTTTAACACCACTCACGAACAGTTTCACATCAGAATTGTCTAAAAAAACTTCATATAATAAAACAATACATATCGATAATAAATAATAATTAATTAAAAAAAAATCTCAAAAGTTGTTCTTAAACAGAGCTCTATAATATAATGTCACAATTACTATGAATTAGCATCCAAATATTTCTCAGTTAATTTTTAGTTTATAAAAACAAATTTGTTATTTTTAAATTTAATATTTAGTGCATATACCATATATATCCATATCGAGAACGCTCAACTTTTTAGATTATTATATATAATGCATAATAGATGCATTAAGATTTATATAAATCTTAAAAACATATATATGTGATTTATATGTTAGAAATTCGATGGATTCCTTGCATACTATAATGCATGATGTGGCGGATCCTTGCCCATAACGTTATATAAATTATACCCAGCCGAGCGACAGAGTTATGAGCGACAAGACAAAGTTTACCAGTATTGTCGGATATTGAGAATACGCAGAGAATATCGGGAAATGGTAATTAATTTAAAACTAATAGTAACTAGTAATACTAATGAAATTTCAACACGGTAATTTAAAACCAGTATTACTAATAATTACTGTTACACATAACTAATAGATAAATTTAAAACCAATATTACCAGTAATTTGTTGTATACTGAGAACACTGAGAACGTCGAGAAACTTCAATTTGATTAATTTAAGGTCATTAAATTATCAGTAGTTATGATTACACATGATCAACAGAGTTATCAAATAGTTACAGTATTTTGTGGGATAACGAGAACAAGAAGCTTCAACGTAATTAATTTAAGGCCATTTAATTATCAGTGATTATGGTTACACCTTTAATATTGTGTTTCAATTATCATCACAACTCTAGCAATTATATAATTAAGATCATCATAGTACCACTATTAGTTTGTCAAATCACTCCATTTCAAACACTTCTTCTAAATTTCTAATGACCAATACTTTTTAATACAAAAGTTTGGCATCTCACACATTTGATTCCGATGTAATATCATTGTTAATTTAATATAATATTCTTTAATATAAAAAATAAATTTTCTCGTTTATTTCAATTTAAATTTCTTAATTAAATATTTCAACCGATCATATTAATTAAAATTAATATTCTTTAAAATAAAATGTAATAACATGAATGAACAATGAACCAACCCTACAGCATTACTTAACTTGATTTAAGTTGAATCTTGTCAATAAAATGAAAAAGTTTTCTTTGTCTATAACAGTTCATAAAGACTTTTGGGCACACTAACGAGAGGTAGGAAAAAGAAATAATATCTTTAGGCTATTAAATGTTTGGATAAAGATTAACAGAAGTGGGGTTGCATTAGATACACATTTTGTAGACGTGATCCAAATTCATTCATGGGGTTCAAATCACTCTAAAACACACACACACTCTCACATATACATACATAAATAATTAAATTAAATTATATAAATTATAAATAATTAAATTAATCAAACTAACCATAATTTGATATGTCAAATTTTCTACGTGAGAGGAAGGAAAAAAAAAGTCAATTAGTATACTAAGAATATCTAAACATTCAATCGAATAGGACAAAATGTTTATACTTTGAGCGAGTCTTGACACGTCGGCAATTAGAATAAGAAGATCCGTCCTTAAGCAGACCTATAAAGTTGATTAATTTAATAACTTGCGCAATTGAAGTTGGTAATGCTCTTTATCTTATTTATTTATGCAATATCCTATTTAACATTTTATTCCATTCTTTTATTCCCTTCGTCCGGTTCTAAGGTGTCCGTTTGTTTTTTGCACGTGAATTAAGGAGTATTATTATTATATGTAAAGTGTGTAATTGTATTATAGGGAAGTGGTGGGCCATAGCGTGAACTTTTTTACTAAATAAGGGAAATGAATACCTTTGAACCGGACGCCAAAAATAGTAAAATGAACAGCAGACATAGGGAGTATTTGATAATATAAGTGGAATCAATTTAGACTTTACAGTACCTGCTATCTAGAGAGGAGTTAGATAATTAATTATGGTATTCCATTTGATATTTCAATCCCTAAAGCAGAGTTTTTTGAAGACAAAATATGTATAAATGGGTTGAAATATCAGATGGAACAATGAATCTTCACTCCTCTATATCACTCTAAAACTGATCATTTTACTTAACATGAGGAAAGAGATACAGAAACTCTGTATCCTTGGATGGTTGGAGAGATCCAAATCCATCCTTGATGCACAAATAATCTTATAAACTCATTTTATATAATTAATCATGTGGTCTCTCTTATTGCCATGATTACTAGATTTACAGTAAACACGGTTCACATAAAACTAGCTATGATGGTTCATATATTTTAATTAATATCCTTTGAGGGTAAGGTATGGGTTGTTGTTAATTAAAGTGGGACTGGGATATTTACTGCATTTTCATTCTCCATAAAAGACAGAACAGCAGGTATCCAAAGGCCATTCCATATTCCAATATGTGATCAAATTATTTTTTTATTTTGGGTATAAATATATGTGATAAATTCTTGTTTTCATTTATCCTGGAGAGAAGAGAATCCCATCTCTCCTCAAAACAAAAGGACAAAACTTGTTGATTTAGGCCGGCAATATTATTTTTTCTATCTTTCTTACCCCCATA
Organism: Pogostemon cablin; assembly: GCA_023678885.1. Lineage (NCBI taxonomy): Eukaryota > Viridiplantae > Streptophyta > Magnoliopsida > Lamiales > Lamiaceae > Pogostemon > Pogostemon cablin. The sequence continues at coordinate 30,683,510 of CM042952.1, read as the reverse complement.
AACTTTTCTCTTGCCACAGTTGGTCACGTACCCTCTACCTCACTATATTCCAATTTAAAATCCCTCTTGTGCAAAAGGGGTGATACGCCCACCCCAAGTGTCCCCACACTCCGGTATGATAGAGTGGGGGAGGCCACATACTCTGATTTAATAGTGGTGGAAGAGTAAATTACGATGATCTAATTAATTAATAAGGCTAACTGTTCACTGCAAACAAGAAAAAGAGCCTATGAAAAAAGAGGTTTCTCCCACTCTTCCACGGGTGGATTCAATATTTGGTCATTGTGTAATTTGTTAGTCTTACTGATGCCCACGTCCTTTGCTAACATACGCATCCTGAACCCCCCCCACCCCCCGCCCCCCGCTAGTGTACCAGTGTGTGTATATAAATCACCACCACCATCACACTTCTTGACAGGGACTCATCACTGGGAAGTGAGTTGAAGTTTGCTTCTGTTGTTCACTTATTTTCTTTTCCACTTTGGAGAAGCACACCAGGTGTTCTTGAAAAAGATTGTGCGAGGGTTTTGTGATGGGTTGGGCATTGTTGGTGTTGTGGGGTTGGGTGTCACTAGGTGTCTTGATTTTGAGTTGGGTGCTGAGGAGTGTGAACTGCTGGTACCATGAGATGAAGTTGGGTGACATAAGGTATGAACTGCCACCAGGTGATATGGGGTGGCCTTTCATTGGCAACATGTGGTCTTTCCTCAGAGCTTTCAAGTCCAGCAAACCTGAATCTTTCATCTCCACCTTTGTTAACAGGTACACACCCACCACACTTTGTCAAACTATTTAGAAAGTGTACAACTTCTTGTTAGTTTGTCATGATATGTGCTCATGTTTGTACTGTGAGATCAGATAGAGTTAGTTGCATTAATGGTGTGACTAAGACAAGAAAACAAAGGTATATATGGCTAACCCTGTTTGTACAAGTAGAGTATGGTTAAGTGCTTATAATTAACCCTAAAGGGTCAAACACTGTGGCTATTTGTCTGGGAATACTGTTCTGTACAAGAGGGACATGATAAGTGTGGTCCATGATTGAAGGGAATTTCTGTAGTAAAATAGTCTTTTTCACCACTCTTTGTTTGATGTGATATCTCAGCATCATCTCTCATCTTATCCTCCTTTTTCACTAAATTCCACCTCTCTCTCTTTCTCCTCTTGCTTCTTCTGGTAGATATTTATCATAATTTCCAACTTTTATAACTAGTGATTCAACTCAACATCCTAAATATTGTTTCAACATCCCAATAAGAATTGAAACTTCTGCTGGCTCACTCATCACTAACTTCCATGCTTTTACTGTTGACCCTTGTGACTATGCATACCACTGGATAATACAAAAATTCCCTCATAGCTCTAGTGGTTGAAATATGAGACTAGAATGTTTTCTCAAAGAAGTTTTCTATAGCTGCAGGGTGCACCTTTAGTGAATTTCCAGGAATCACATGAAATGTTAACTAATGATAGGAAAATTTAACAATATACCTAGATTTTTGCAAAAAATCATGATCCCTATCATATAGTGAAAATTTCAGTTTTACTGGTGTGAAAGTTATATTCATATAGATAATTGGATTAGGGAAACAAACTGAACGAAACTTTGTTGTGTGAGTTTTGCAGATTTGGGCACAGTGGACTGTACAAGGTACACATGTTCGGAAATCCCAGTATCATCGTCACAACGGCAGATGCATGTCGAAGGGTTCTAACTGATGATGAATCTTTCAAACCTGGATGGCCCTCTTCCACGATAAACCTCATTGGGAAGAAGTCGTTCGTCAGCATCTCCGATGAACAGCACAGGTGGCTGCGTAAGTTGACTGCAGCCCCTGTCAATGGACACGAAGCACTGTCCATTTATGTGAGATACATCGAAGATAACGTTGTAGCAGCTTTAGAGAAATGGTCGGAGATGGGACAGATTGAGTTCTTAACTGAGCTCCGAAGGCTCACATTCAGAATCATTATGTACATTTTCTTGAGCTCAGAGAGTGAGAATGTGATGGAGGCTTTGGAGAGAGAATACACTGCGTTGAACTATGGAGTCAGGGCAATGGCCATCAACATACCTGGATTTGCTTACCACTCTGCACTCAAGGTACCATGTTTGTGACGTTTGTTTCCCGTCTTTATAAGATTAGTCAAAAGAGTTTTCATTTCAGGCTCGAAAGAAGCTGGTGACTGTTCTTAAATCCATTGTAACTGCAAGAAGGGAGTGGAGAAAAGAGAATCATCCGGTGGCGAAAAAAGACATGATGGATGCTCTCATGGACGCAGAAGATGAGAACGGTAGTCGATTGAACGACGAAGAAATCATTGATGTTTTGGTGATGTACTTGAATGCTGGCCATGAATCTTCCGGACACATTACTATGTGGGCAACTCTCTTTCTCCAAAAGAACCCTGATGTTTTCCAGCGAGCTAAGGTACCACTGAGGGTCAGCATTTAGCATTTAGTTGTCTGAATTCAATGAAATAAAATTGTTTTGAAATTCAGGATGAGCAAGAAGAGATAGTAAAAAACAGGCCATCTGGTCAGAAAGATGTTACACTCAAAGAAATACGACAGATGGAATATCTTTCTAAGGTTCGTGCAACCATCTTTCTACATGTTCATTTTCAGATAAGGCAAAAGTCTCTACACCAAATTCTTTCCCTGCAATTGGACAGGTGATCGATGAAACGCTTCGTGTGGTTACGTTCTCACTGGTGGTGTTCAGGGAAGCGAAAAAAGACGTGAAAGTCTGCGGTATATTTTCTGAATTCTAGCAATTTGATACATAGTTTATATTTGGTAATGAAGTTCACACCATTTTGCAGGTTACACAATTCCTAAAGGATGGAAGACTCTGGTATGGTTTAGGACAGTTCATCTGGACCCGGAAACATATCCAGACCCAACGAAGTTTGATCCTTCTAGATGGGATGTGAGTTTTCAACATCCAAACAGACACCCTCATCAACTTAATTCAAGAATTATAAGTGAAATCATGTTTTGTTTTGTGTGTAGGGATTTACCCCAAGAGCAGGACAATTCCTTCCATTTGGTGGTGGGAGTAGATTATGCCCTGGAAATGATCTTGCCAAGATCGAAATCTCCATCTTTCTCCACCATTTTCTCCTTAATTACGAGTGAGTATCCTGGCGAACTTTCTCAGGCTCCAAATTCATATATGATGTTATAAGATGTTAAACAGGTTAGAACGTCAGAATCCAGCAAGTCCATTGATGTACCTTCCACATACCAGGCCTAAGGACAACTGTCTGGGAAGAGTCAGAAGAGTCACTTCCCAAACTTGAATATCCAAGCCTAAGGAGGAAAGAATCAGAAGAGTCACTACCCAAACTTGAAGGAGAGAGTAGGATTTTCATATGGTCTTTCGTTTTTCTTTTCATATGGAATTTTGGCTGTTTTCTTTTTTTTTTTAAGTATGATGGTATGTATTCGGAGATTTAATGATATGTTGTGCTTAATTTTCGTCTCCCACGACACGTGGCTTGTGGTTTTGCATGTCGATTCATTGTTTTAATTCTGTTCCGATAATTCCAACCTTTAATAACGTTAACTGTTTTCCAAAATAGATTGAAAAAAAAAATGGAACCACCTCCTATATTTTATGGAACCACTTCCTATTTTATAGAAAGATTACGAAGAATAAAAGACGTGGAAATTGAGCCAGAAACCAATGGAGTGTTCACTAGACACGGGATGTTCTGTGACACATTGGGTGTGACATTTTCTGTAACATCATTTTATGGAATGAAACGTGTCGGAGTGGATAAATTCAATCCTTTGCCCCAATGGTTGATTGGTTGACTTAGGATATAGTTTTCCTTCTCTCTAACTGTAACAAGAGATGTCACACCAAAATGTAACAGAAGATCCAGACCCTGTCCACTATGCTACTATATGAACTAGAATGAATTAGTTGCACGCTCCGAGTCTATAGAAAATACCCAAAACCATTCATTTTAAGTTGGTCTGTACAAAAAATCCATATAAGAAATTATTGTCATTTTAAAAGTATTGCACGAAGTGTTGCCACGGTGGCATCATGTCAACTCATTTTGAAGAATTGAGATGTGTGGTCTATTCTGGGCTCGGATTCTCTGTGTCATTTGGTACATTATCTGGTGTCACACCGTTAGATGATCGACACGTAGGAGAGTGAAACTATACCCTAATCCTTAAACCCTAGGGGTAATGATTTGATTTATTTTCTCCTCTTGCGTGTCACTCAATTAATGTATGACACAGAAGATGATGCACCAAAATGGCGCAGAAGATCTGGTGTGGTCTATTCTCATATGCTAGAAATTTGTTATTATTATTTTACAATCTTCATCTTTAGAGTAGTTTTTAGATTTGTTGTATAGGCCTAATTTATGAGTTTGATAGGGTAAATTTTAAAGATTAAATTGTATTATTGTAAACTTTTGTATCCACTAATTTTCCAAGTTGTATGAATTGTTTAGTCATGGGACCATCACAAATGTAAGTGAAGTTGTATGAATTGTTTAGTCATGGGCCGTCACAAATGTAAGTTTGTGAAAGAGTTAGTTTCTTATGTTGCTAATGTATTTTTAAGTTTTTCCTAAATAAATTACTGATTCTGCTACGGTTGTTGGTCCGATTGATCTTCTTACATAAATAGATGTGAAAATGTATGGAAGTACTCACTTTCAAATAGATTATATTTTTTTTACCCATTCAAAAGTATTTTTTTACTATTATTCATTTCAGAATACCCTTATCTATGGTTGATGAATCAAATTTGATTTATTACACTCAAATTATTATTTTTTTGCCAAATTATTCTATGTATCCTATTGCATTATTATAAACTTATACACTTATGAAAAAAATATAATGAATAAAAATATATATACTTTGTTGGCGAATTTTCTAAGTTTTTTTTAATGAAAACTCAATGTAAAAAAGCTATACAATTTTTAAAAAACATATATATACTGTTAAATAAAAATTTATACACATACAGATGCACGCGTGTGCTCGGATTCAAAGGATATCAATTTTTTTATTCAATCCATATATTTTTTGTTTAAGTTTATTCGTGAGAATATTATAAATCTCAGTTTTGACTTTTTTTTTTTTTGACTATTCGACTTTTTTTTACTTATTCGTCTAAATTTTTTTTACTCTATTTGGTTTATTTATTTATTTTTTAATTCTGTCAACAAAAATACTATAGATCTCTATTCTTTTTTTTTTACTTATATTTTTGTTTATTCACCTCAAACATTTTACTACTTATATTTCTTTTATATTAATTAAAATCCATTGACGAGAATGATATGCATATCTATCCTATCCTAGATTCCTAATGACATTACTTGCCACATAAGAGAATCTCTAATTAGGAGTCGCTTGGTTCAAATTCCGAAATGACAATAATAATGAGAATTAATAATGAAGGTATTAGTAATGAGAATGAAAGTGATTGAAGGGGTGGAGATATACATTGAATGTAGGGGAATGATTGAGGGATTTGAATTCTCATTACCCTCTAACCAAGCTAACCAAGCATGAGGAATGAGAGTCAATACCCTCTCATTCCCATTAGTTTTCCCAAATACCTTTAACCAAACGCCTCTAAGTATAAAATTGGACAAAGGACAAAGGTTGCCGCATTTCAGACTGATTATCTAAGACAAACGAAAAAGCTATCTTACTCGCATACGAAACAAAGTGGATAAAAACCATTTGCAATTGTTGCTCAAAAAAGTAGTACTTACTTGTACCAAATAAATTAAGTTTTATTTTAATGGCAAAGTCACTTGTAAGACGTTATTTATGTGAGATCATTTGTAAGACGTGTTAAAGTATGTCTATTATATAGATAAAATATGTTTAATGATTGTTAAATTATGTTTTGTAAAGTATGATGGATGATGAATTAAAGTATATGATTTTAAGATGTTATAAGATGATTCATTATTAATATACTTTAATTACACATAAGCATACTTTAATAATTGGTCAACCCATCTCACAACCCATCTCACAAAAACCCCTTCTCACAAAAGAGTCTCCCTATTTTAATTAATTACAATTTGATTAGTTGCCTTCCCATTTGTATTACTTGTACTATATAAATGAAGTTTTATTTTAATTAACTACAATTTGATTAGTTCCTTACTCACAACTAATAATGTTATAAAAATTGATTAGTCGTAAACGGGTCCTTTCTTGGACATTTAGTCAGATTTTGTTTTATTTGGGTCGGGTCAGTATTTCATAAATGTTTGGTTCAGTTGGGTCGGATATGGGCGAGGATCCATGTTCATCATTTCCATTTTCAGGGTTCTAACCCTTGTCAACCGCAGCCCCAGTTATTGCTATGGCTGAAGATTGATCTTTTCTAAATTAAAGGTAAAATTTTCTACGTTCAAATGCCTCGAATAGTAATGCCCAACTCTTTAATTATGCGAAGGCTTCCACCGATTTGATTTTCTCTTTGCTTTTCTTTTTTCTGGATGAGGTTTCAATTATTATTTTCTTCGAACAAATTAATAATTATTGAGTTCAATTCGATTGAGATTCACTTTGATGGCGGCGATTCTAAGAAAACCCTATCTAATAAGATCCATCTTCTTCACAACGTCCAAAAACCCAAACTTGATTTCTCTTCTTAAACCCTTGCAAAACCCAGAGGCCCCATTTTTTCTTGAATCCTTTTCGACAAAGCCCTCAAATTTCCCTGAATACGAAATGCCAACCGTTACATGGGGTGTGATTCAAGGTCGTAAGGAGAAACTCGTGTCGAGGGTTATAATTTGCGATTACTTGAAATCTGTAGGAATTATTCCCGATGAATTAGAGGAACTAGAACTGCCCTCCACGGTGGAGGTTATGCAGGAGCGAGTTGAGTTCTTGCAGAAAATAGGTCTAACCATTGATGATATTAATCAGTATCCGTTAATGCTAGGTTGTAGTGTGCGCAAGAACATAATTCCCGTGTTGGGCTATTTGGAAAAGATTGGAATTCCTAGGGCTAGGATGGGAGAATTTGTGAAGAATTACCCACAGTGTCTCCATGCAAGTGTTGTTGTGGAGCTTGCACCCGTTGTTAAGTTTCTACTAGGGCTTGATGTGGAGAAACAAGATCTGGGATATGTGTTGATGAAGTATCCTGAGTTGTTAGGTTTTAAGCTTGAGGGAACAATGAGTACATCTGTTGCTTACTTGGTTAGTATAGGGGTTAATCCTAGGGACATTGGCCCTATGGTGACTCAGTATCCTTATTTCTTGGGGATGAGAGTGGGGACGATGATAAAGCCGCTCGTGGACTATTTGATCTCGTTGGGGTTGCCTAAGAAGATTTTGGCTAGAATGTTTGAGAAACGAGCGTATGTTCTTGGCTATGATGTAGAAGAGACGGTGAAACCGAATGTTGATTGTTTGCTGAGTTTTGGCATCAGAAAGGAAACACTTGCTTCTGTTATTGCTCAGTATCCACAGATTCTTGGATTGCCTTTGAAGGCTAAATTGTCCTCCCAGCAGTACTTCTTTAACCTGAAGCTCAAGATTGATCCGGATGGATTTGCTCAGGTTATTGAGAGAATGCCACAGATTGTTAGCCTCAAACAAAATGTGATTATGAAACCAGTCGAGTTTCTACTGGGACGGGGTATTCCAACTCCTGACGTTTCGAAGATGGTTGTTAAGTGCCCTCAGTTAGTTGCTCTTCAAGTTGGGCTAATGAAAAACAGTTACTACTTTTTCAAGAGTGAAATGGGTAGGCCACTGAAGGAGCTTGTGGATTTCCCTGAATACTTTACTTACAGCTTAGAATCACGGATCAAACCGAGGTACCAGAGAATGCAGAGCAGGGGGATTAGGTGTTCTTTGGCCTGGTTTCTCAACTGTAGCGATCAAAGATTCGAAGAACGACTCCAGGGTTGTTATATAGAGGCAGAGAGCTCAGGTCCATTGTTTTATATGGGTGGTAAGTTGGAGCTTCCTGGGGATGATGCTGTCGTATCAGATGAGGAAGGCGAGAGTGACGATGAAGTACTTTATAGGCGTACTGTATCTCTGTAGCATTATTTCCTTGTTAACTCATACTGTACCTTTTCTGTTTCAAAATGGCATTTATATCATTGGAAAGAATTTCATTTCTATTCTTTTGCCATATGCCGTATGCTCATCAGCTGATGTATCTCTCTCGTGTAACGTATCTTTTACAAGGTAGAGGTTAAAATAAGTGAGATGTGGAATTTATGGCTTTTAAAATATACTTCTGTCCCAACTAAAAAAGATCAAAAATTAAATGTAGAAAAAGTTCAACTTTTGAATGCATTGGATCTTTGACATAATGAATTGAAAGTTTGTGAAAAAATTGAATTAATTGATAAACAGAACGTTGCAGATGTGTACAACAACTCAAATTCGGCAAAGAAAGGAGAGGTAATAATCATTGTTTGACATAGTTGCGGAAGTCGAGAGGAAGAACGTCAATTATTATAAGGGAGGAATATGAATACATTCTCGTATTTTCCAAGTTAATTAGCCACTACGCCCGAACCCTCCATTCGAGTTCGATCTTTTAATTATTACTCCATTTTATTCAGGATTGTCCAATCTCCATGGCGGTAATGGACGGTCTAAACCAAAATATTGGAAAAGCAGTGAAAGCAGTGGCGAAAAGCAGAAGCTCTGAGTGGTGGTACACTCCTCACATGGCCGCCGCCTCTCGCGCCATATTGGAGCGCATTCCGTTGGTTGATCTTGTTCTTGAAGTCAGAGATGCCAGGGTAAACTCTGCCTGCAACATGTTTGTTGAAATGCCTCGGTTTTATGTTGTTTTCACCGCATCTGTACAGGATGTCACATGTTTGTTGAAATGCTTGATCGAATATTGGCCTTTTTTTTTTTGGCATGTATTCTCTGCTTGAGTTCTTTTTCCAACGGATGCTTTGGTTATCATTGACTTGAAAGTAGAAATTAGTCAGAATTTGTTTGTTGCATGTATGATAGAATATACTCAGTTCAGCTTATATTCAATAATGGATATTATGAACGAGTTCTCTAATGCACATAGTGAGGATTGATATTTGCCTTTTTTTTTTTCTTTCTTCCTTTTAAGATTCCATTATCATCAGAATGTTTGCAATTGAGAAATTTTCCATCTTCTTCAAACCGGATCATTGTTCTGAACAAGATGGACCTTGCTAACCGCTACCAGACAAAGGTAATTCCTCTATCTCCCTTATAGCTATGTTTATAAATAATGCCCCGCCCCCTTTCGTCATGTAAGGATAGTTGTGTTAAAATAATCATTGGGAAACGCTAAATTTGCGTTGTATGGACTTGAAAATTCCGACGTGCTACTTGTAGCTTCGGAGAGAGGAAAGCATAAAGTAGTATCCAAGGGAAACTCATTTCTGAGGTGCCAATAAACATAATTGTGATAATCTTTTTTAGTATGTTGATGAGAATTATTGCCTCTAGTGGAAATGATCTGCCTTTTTTTTTTTTTTTGGCAGGAATGGATTAAGTTTCTTGAGGAACAGAAATGCAAGGTTTTTGGAGTAAATGCACATAACAAGGAGAATATCAAGGAGGTACATGTACTATCTTTTGCAAAGCAAGATCTATTACTTTCAGTAAATTAGTAAAATTGGTATGCAGCAACACAAATCAGATTGTGAGTCGGCCACATTAGTTCAGAATGAAGCTTTCATGTCAGCCTTACTAAAATTCATAATGGCAAAAAGAATATTTCTGTTAAATTATGAAATAAAATGGTACGCCTTTTTCTTTTAAAGACAGTGAATTGTTGATATCTGACTTGGTGATCTTATTCTTGTGAATTTTTTCTGTGTATTGCAGTTTTTGACATTCCTACAAGCCAGAGTCAGAGACTTGAAGACAAAAGACGATTCTGCTCGTGCAAAAACACTAATGCTGGTTGGTATCCCTAATGTTGGAAAATCTGCATTAGCCAACTCTTTACATCTGGTTGGAAGGATTGCTGCAGCAGGTGCTTATTTATTTGTCATCGCCGTACTTTTTTGCTATTTTTATTAATTTTACTAATTACTAATTACTAATTATCAACTATGACTTTTGTTGATTTACAGAGAAAGGGAAGTTAAAGCATTCTATAGTAACTCCACATCCAGGGGAGACGAAAACTATAAGCAGCTTAAAGGTGTCATTTTTAAACCTACGTTAATTGTTATGTTCTTTAGTGAACCTTCTTTCGACGCGTGCTTCTTTTAATTTCTAGCTCAAACTTGTATGTTTTTAATGGTGTTAATTTTGTCAACATCTACCTGTAAGAAAGAATCCACAATAGCAGATTCATAGTGGTATTCATTTCAAACTGTTGCTGGTGAATCGAACTTTGGATACGTAATCAATTTGAATCAACTTAATTAATTCCAATCCGCTAGTCTCTGCTGAGCTTAGGTAATTCAGTATATAAAAAACTGAGAAAACAGTTTTTGCATTGCAGATTGCTAGCCATCCCAATATTTATGTCCTAGACACGCCAAGTATATTGCCTCCTGATGTGGTCGAAGACGAGGTTTGCTCCAAGCTCGCATTAACAGGTAGGATCACCCTCCTTTTATTTCTTACTCAGTTTGAGAAAAAAGCATAAATATATGATGAAATGAGATCAATAGTCAGAGGAAAGAAACACGCGAGGCATTGATTCTTTTGATGAAGTGTATTCCACAGATATATTTACAGATTTTTGTATCAATGTTTCAGGAGCAATCAAAGATGAAATAATTGGTGAATTGCAACTCAGTAAATATTTTCTTTCCATACTTAGCTTGGCAGACGAATACAAGAAATGGGAGAAGCTATCAAGGTTGAAAACTGGAGGAGGTTTAACCAATGAAGGTATTGGCAAAAAGCAGCATCCAACTGATCATTCTCAGGTATATTCATAGCAGTGGTCAATGGTCATATTTAGATTGAGAGGAGCCACAAAGACTTCTTATTACGTATTTCAACTGACAGGATTTCATTGTCAACAATGTACGAGGGGCACTCTTTGATACAGTTTCTTCTTTCTCTGGAGAAGATCTAGCACCACTAATTGAAGAACAATTTGAGATTCTACTCCAGGTTTTTAATCTTCCCTCAGATTCAAAAGAATCTAATTATTTAAAAGTAGCTATGAAGTTGCTTAATCTATATAGAACAGGAAGGCTTGGTCATTACACTTTAGATCCAGTCCCATGTAATGCCAATGTTGTCTGATGTTGTCTGAAAATGAGTAGACTTGATGGGCCTGGGTTATTTCGGCCCAATGGATATGGTCATTTAAAAAAAAAGTTTATCATAACAATATCATTTAAGTATCTAATAATAATCAAGATCAGTGTTGTCCCTTGACTTAGACCACTTTAATTATATGTATTAAAATGTTACAAATATCAAAGGGGCATTAATACAATTAAGCGCATTGTTTAGTAAGGTGATATTTTTTTAAGTTATCTTTGCAGAATATAAATTGTTGCATAAAATAATTTGAATGGGCCTGGTTTAGTGCATGTGGACAGCACGATACTCTTAGTAAATACTAATATTATAAAAATTAAAAAACAATTTAAATACATGTCACAATCCTCTGAGTGGGATCCAAAAAATGAAATAAGCAAATAAGACTCAAATTACAGGTTATATTATCAAGATATATGTAATTATTTCTGATTCATCTATTTCTGGTCCATTAAAGTTTTTTTTCATTTATTTGTCATGAAATTCGAGTCCCTGTCTTCACTTATACAAGTGAGATCAGTTCCAATATTTGTTACTTTAAAAATAAAATAAAAAATAACAGTAATAGCAGTAGTAATAATAATAACCAATTTTACATTGTATTTGGAAGTGAGATTTTCTTTATTTTTTCAAAAAGGAAAGTAATAACTTTTAGAAACCGGAGGTGAGCATGACTCATGAATTTTTGCCAATATTATATGAAGCCAAATATCAATTTTTTATATTTTAAAATTATTAAATGCCAATTGCAGGAGATCATGTACATACCGTGTGCTATTTTAATTGGATATGATGTAGAACACGGTTTCACCTAATTATTATTTGGTATATTTAAATAAAATAAGGAAAAAAATACAGCTAGTGTTATATTAATTTTAGAATTATAATAATATTTGCATTCATTCTAAATTCAAATCCAAGATCACACACACGTAAAACCAATATTTTAGAACTTTCAACAAAAATTAGGTCTTACCTCAACAAATCGGCATCTAATAGTTATATGGTTCGTCAATGTCAATTTTAAAATTTCAAATTTATTTATAATCTCTTGGTCATATTTATTTAAATGAGGTAAAATTATTCATTTAACAGGGGGGGGGGGGGGGGGGGGAGTCAATGAGGCAGCTCAACAGCAAACCATTAATTTTATTTCATAGTATTATAATTTTATTTCATAGTATTATTAAAGATATATTGAATAAGTAATAATTTCGATATAGTATTTGATTATGGTGGCAAGCGTAAGATCTGATACTTATTTGGTGTACTTACATTAATTAATTAAAGTCAACCACATCAATGTCCATTGAGTTGAAAGGAAAAATCTCTTATGACTTTTTGCCCCTAATCTTTCCTTTATTTGTAAAAGTGCACAAATTCTTCTAGTTATATGTCATTTGGCACCTTAAAAATATCAATTAAATTACGTACATGGGAGAGATGACATTACGATATAATTAATCCCCTTATTAATAACTTGGTACTCCCAAAAGATCACAGTTTTGGTGTGACTTTCGTACAGGATATATAATAATATAAACAAACTTTATTAATTTTCAATGGTAAATTAATTTCAAATCAAACAGTATTGTAAATATAAAACTTTATAATCGAGAGTATTTCCTAAAATGAAACTAGCTCTATACATCTCATTCATAAGGAGTACTAATTTTTATTTTTATACATGACATACCACTTTATACAATATAACAGAAAATTAAGTAATAGCTTTACGGCAAAGTTTCTTGTAACATAATGCATATGTGAGCCGAGATGTGTAAATTTATGATTTTTATATAAATAAAACATAATTATTAATAATTAAAATATAATTTTTTTAAATATGATGTATGAAATATTAAAATACTCCCTCTTTCTGCTTCTAAGGTATTAATTTTACTATTTCTGGTATCCGCTTCAAAGGTATTTATTTCCCCTATTTAGTAAAAAAATACACAATGGTCCACCACTTCCTTCTAATACAATTACTCACTTTACATATAATAATAATATCGCTTAATCCACGTGCAAAAAACAAATGAATACCATAAAACCGGATACGTGCAAAAAGTAAATGGATACCTTAGAACTAGACGGAGGAAATATAATTATAGGGTTTGCTTTAAACATATTTTAACTATCTATAAGCATTCATTACGCATATTAAACTTTAATAGTATCTCATATATAAATTAATATTACATTATAACTCTTCCACATGGCTTCCTGCTCTCCATGTTTACTCATCTCGTGAAGGCATTAATGTGAGTACTTTTGACTTTGATTTTGTTCTTTCCATACACTTCTACACATCTCTCTCTCTCTCTCCCAAAAAAATCTATAAAAGGCCTCAATCATCTTCATTCAACTCCCTTTTGAGCTCCAAGTCACATAAATTAAAAGAAAAAAAATGGAGAGGAAAAATGATGGAGATCATATCTCTTTGGATTATCCTCAACATTTTAGGTGTCCCATTTCCATGGAGTTGATGAAAGATCCTGTCACCATCTCCACGGGTGTTACCTACGATCGAAAAAACATCGAGAGATGGTTTCATGTCTACAGAAAGAAAACATGTCCAGCTACAATGCAACCCATTCAACGGTTAGATGTGACCCCAAATCATACTCTCAAGAGATTGATCGATAAGGCGGCCGCGCCTCCTCCGCCCTCTCCCTCGGAGCTGGCCACCATTCTTGAAACTATCAACTCGACGCCGTTTAAGGTGAGTTATTTGAGGAGGTTAAGGTTCATTGTTGAAACAGGAGATGTAAGCAAGGATGATTTCAAGAAATCAGGTGGAGTGGAGATTCTTTCGAGGATACTCACGCAGATTTTAGTCGAAAACGTCGAGTTTACGACGATCAGAGCTTGTGAAGAGGCCTTGGGAGTTCTTCACCACGTCCCTTTTGCAGAAGAAGATGAAGGGATTCTTCAGCTTTTGACGAACCCTAGTTGCATGAAGTCCATGGCCTTGCTGCTTCAGAGGGGAAGCTCAGATGCAAGATTCTTCGCCATCTCGACGTTTCAGAAGATCGCGAAAGCTTCTGATCATCAATGGGAACACATGGCAGGAGATCATTTCTTCAAATCATTGCTTGAAACCCTGTCGGATGAGATCTGCAGTAAGACAAGCTCACTGACGCTGAAGCTTCTGGTCGAGATCTTGAACCGTTCGAAGAAGGCGAGGTTGAAAGCCATCGAAGCTGGAGCAATGTGCACGTTGATCGAGCTTCTTCCAGAGTCGAAGAAGAGATCAAGATGCGAGAGGATGATGCAGGTGATCAAGTTGCTGTGCGAGTGTGCTGATGGGAGGTTGGCGTTTACAGACCATGGATTGGGGATTGCTGCAGTGTCTGAAAAGATGATGAATGTTTCGAATGAGGGTGCACGAATCGGGGTTAAGATCCTGTGGTTGATGGCCAGTTTTCACCCTACGGAGAGGGTGTTGGAGGAGATACTGCTCTCCGGGGCGGTGAAAAACCTGATGGCGCTGCGGCATATTGGCGCCGGAGGAGGGATGGCGTCCACCAAGGATAGGGTGGTTAAAATCTTGAAGTTGCACGGCGGGGCATGGCGGCGCCACCATTGTTGTCCAAGTGAGCTCAAATTTTATGTGGGGTTGGGTAATGAGCATTCTTGAAAACAAGATGGAGAGAAATCAATCCTAGATGCGTTTTTGGAGGGTAATGGCGGAAGTTAATAGCATGATATAATAACTCATTTTTCATGTCATTTGAAACTCCACCTTATGATTGGTTGATGATTCTTGCTAGAGAGACAGAGAGAGGAAGTTCTGTGTAATTATTATCATTATACATAGTAATATACGAGAAAATCTTCATATGAAACAAAATAAAAGTGAAAAGGATTAGCAAGAATTATTTTTGATGTAATTAGTTATGAGATTGACTACATAAAAACTCCATATATCTAATATTTATAATTGGAGTATATTAACATCATAAAAATCAAATGTAGCATGTAACTAATTTTTAACCGTCATTTTAAATCACATTATTGCATATTCTGCATTTTAGAGCTTATATGGTCATAAATTGTTTTGCATCACTTAGAATGCTTCATCAAACTCAAGCCGTAGATAGAACTACTCTTGAAGAGAGGAGAGAGAAAGGGAGTAAAGCATTAATAATATAGTAACATACTATAGTTGGATTAATGCAAGCATTAATGACATACTACAGTTGGTAATTCTCTATTTTACCTGTAAAAACGTGTACAATAGGTGCAATATCTGCAATCTCATAACTCACTACAGATTTATTTAACTTATTTGGGTAAAAAATTATTTACCATGATGCTTTGTATATTTAGAGTTTAGCTATGGCATATGAATGTAATTTTGAACTCACTGGGAGTTCCAATTCTTCCCAATCATCATCATTTACCTTTGAGAAGTATCGATCCACCATTTCGTCACTGATTGACTCTAACTTGGAGGGCTCCCACTGCAAATTCAGGACAGGGATTAGATAGTCTGTAATTTGTTATTTTTATTACACTAGATGAAACAAAAATGCTCATGCACCTTGGGATTTTTATCTTTGTCGAAAAGTATGGCTCTGCAACCCTGGATTTGGGATGGACGAACTTAGATGATGTTGCAATCACAAGATAAGAGAGGATGTGTATAAGTCAGTCTATCAAAACGGTACCTCAACAAAATCTTTGCTAATTTCTCCCCTCATCACATGACAAACCATTCTGAATTCTCGAGCGAGGCATTTACCAATACCCTGGAGCCTACCCTCCCTAATCTGAAGATTACGTGAAGATATTCATATGTTAGAATCTATCCAGCCTTTCAACTTCTGAAATTTTAGTTATAAGAGACTATTGACTTCTGAGATGCCAAAGAATATACCGATCTCAGAGAAATTTTAAGGCTCGTAGGGGAAGATTTCTTCAATGACTGAATGGTGGAAGAGATCCAATCATCCTTCTTCTCAGAAGCCTCCCTCTCCTAAAAACAACGAGAGAATCAGAAACTGTATATATCAAAAGTTTCCTGAGGTGAAGTTGTCATCTTACAAGGGCAGCTATAATCTCTTCCACTGTTCTACGACAAAAGCATTTATTTATTATGTTCAACCTGCAGGCATGGAAAATTACTATCTGAAATGGTGAAACTCAGAACGCAGGGAAATATACATTATTTATTGCAGATGTGCTCTACAACATTTCTAGGTTTAAACAAGTCCCTCTATGTATATGAATATCTGCATAATGAAAGCTTGTGTTCGACAAGGAAATAAAAGCAAGTTCTGATAATTTTCTTGTGGATATGTATTCATGAATCTAGAGACATTTAAGCAGGGTATCTACAACAATTTATTAGGCTAACATCGGTTTTGTACTGACCAGTCTTAAAAAGCAAGTGAAGAATAGAACATCAATTATACTCAAAATTAAAAAGGAAATTCTAAATAGTATAGAAATTATAACGAATAATACAGTATTCTAGCCAAACAAATTTGTTCCAAAATAGGTTATGTTAAAGTTGTCCTTACTAATTTCCCTAAGCACTCTTTTTGAAAGAAAATAAAATTCTGGAAAAGTATCATACCTGTGATAAGCGCTATTCTTATTCAAATTTGGTACTTGTGAGAACTGACCAATTATAGAAGAGATGGTCTCTGGAGCACATGAATCTGATTTAACAAGTGCTTCTTCCAGCAATGGCAGTCTCTGTTATAGAAGAATGCATATTAGAGATAACAATGGCAGTCCAAAGGAATTTTTCTGCCAAGAAGAATCCATTGTGGGCGGGGGGAATGGATTTCACAGTTGTCAGAAATTAGAACCTCTGATGGAACATAGTGAGTTGCTAGACCGCATGCAAGCATTTCAGCACCATTCAGCCTTGCACCTGTCAGACCAGCATACTCTCCTACAAGAAAGTGTCAAGTGTCCAAATTCTGAGAATTGAAGCCAATCAATGCTATGCACACATATGGAGCTTACCAAATAAGATAGGAAATATGATCAGCAATAAAAAATTATCAAGATCACAAAAAGAAAGAGGTTATGTAGAGATATGCAATATAAGGTACGATAATTCCCTTCATCCATATAATTCAAAATTATTTCCATTTTATTAATTGGATCTAAGCAGAGGATAATCGCTAATTAATACAGGAGAATTATTCGAAAGGTGCAACACAAAGGGAAACAGAAATTACCAAAATATCCAGGGAGTCTTGACAAAAAGTAAGAAGCACCTATATCTGGAAAAAGTCCCAGAGCTGTTTCAGGCATAGCAAAAAGCTGCCAAAATGTGTTGACATTATTAGAAACCATTGTTCTTGATTAACTAGCATATCATTTTCAATGGGAGAGAAAAAAACACAAATAGCTAATACTTATCACAACATACAACTCAATTAATCAAAAAACAGTTATCAAATGTAGGCCACCCCTCATCCCATCTTTTCAACCTAAAAAAAAAAAAAAAAAAAAAAAAAACCTTGCGCTTCTTCCATACTATTTGCAATGCACATTAAAGGGAAAGGCCAATGTTAGAGCTTGTCCTTTAGATGTTACATCATGGCCGAGTGGCATTGTCAAGCAACAATACAAGTTTGCATAATCTTTATAAGCCACTAACAGGGTCTATTCCCTGAAAGAAATGATTAAAGACACAACTCGGCAAGAATCTTCCATTTGTTTGCATGGCCAAATAGTCATCATAGAAACACGTAAAGATAGCCTCACATATTCTACATTTCCACTCCTTGTTGATCAGTAGTTCGCTCCTTAAAAGAATATATTTGTGTATCTTCTTTTCTTAGGTTGATACAACTAGCAGAAATGTGCACCCCACACATTGATATATCACGGATTTTAATGTGTGTGTTGATGGGTATTACTACAATCGAAAGTATACTGCTCGTCATGTGAGCTCCATAATCAATGACACAAGCAATAATATGTAATATATTGATAAGCTTATAAGTTGTAGCTATCTTGTTGAAGGAATAACAGAAACTATCTTGAGTAGTTATTGCCAGAGATGATCAACATGCACCAAGCAAAGATCTAATTCATATAACATCAAGAAAGAAAAAGATGAATACCGAATTCTCCGTAGCTATGCGGAATCTACCATGTACAGAAACACCTGCTCCTCCACCCATGACAATCCCATTAAGAATTGAAACCTTTGAACACATTCGCAAATGAATAATAAGATTAATAATATCTGAAATGAAAGAGGCAATCAGCAATCAGTCACAAAGAAATTTTATATAAAATTAAAGACAAACCCAAGTTTTTTTCTAAATTAGTACCTGGGGTTTACTGTATGTAGCTATGACATAGTTCATTGTAAATTCCTTTCTGAAATAATTTGCGCCTGACTTCCAATTACCTGATGCTCATTAAAAATATTAAGCATCATCTACTGCGAGGAAATGCTTTAGGTATTAACTTAAAGACGCTATAGCATTGTCCAGCACACAAGAATGACAAGCACAAACATATAGAAAGAAGTAAATTATACATAGAAGAAAGTTCAGGGACACTCCACTGGCTGGTTACAGATGAAAACCTTGTTTTGGTTAGGACTGTCCATGATCTGTAAGTAGAAAAAAATGGCCTAGAAAAACCTGTTTTTTGAGACAGGGAATTACTAACATCACACCATTATCAATTATCACTTGCATCACACCAATCTATTCATAAAACCATCAACCTAGTCATGGCGGCATAGAAAAATCAAACATCAACTTCTTCAACCTGTGAAACAAGACCCTTGTTCTGGTGGCAGGGAGTATAACTTTACCAAGTTCTTAATTTTCAAAAGTCATAGCTAACACAAGTCACACAAAAATGAACTTTATTGAAATCAACTAGCATACAAAAAACTTGTATATTTCAAACATAATTTACAACCAGGCTTCTATGGAAACCTAAAGTCATTGCTGATTAGACCAAAGTGATCCTTTCTACCTTGATTAATTTCACGAACAACTGCTGCTACATCACCTCCAGCACAAAAAGCTCTTCCTTTTCCCTATTGTATATAGCCATAGATAAATAGATTGAGATAAAAATAATACAGCACAGGATGCTCAGCACATTGGAGGCAAGGTGACACAACCATGTTGAAACTTGAAATGCCATCATAAAAATGATTGAGACATACCTTTACAATTATCAATTTGACAGAAGAATCTTCAGCGCACGCAAGAAAAAGCTCCAATAAACGAGACACCTACAGTGTGATAAACTATGCTCAACCAGGATACCACTATCTATGAATATGTCTTGTGAGGAGAACCAATTAATTCCAAATAGAACACAAGATTAGGTTACAATATCATGATCTATTCAACGGCTAAGAATTATTTTCAGGCTAGCCACCTCCAAACACATAGCATAATACAATGGCTGAACAGATACATACATGTTAGGGTATAGATGAGTTATAGTTGTCAAGGAGAAAGGATAAGAACTCCCCTTCAACAAAAGTACCAAAACAGACCAAGCAGCTGTAACTATTTCTTATCAATACTACGCTTCTGTGATATTAATTTGATAACAACTCACAAAACAAACAGCACGCATACATTTAACTGAAAAAAATATTTTAACAACCAGAGCCCTCAATCACCTATAAAACTAATTTTGTCAGTCTAAACACGACGAGCAAAAATACTCAGGTCAACTATCACACAAATGTTCTTTACTCTTTCAGGAAAAAAAAAATTCTCAAACGGTTAATGAACAGCAAGCAACACATAGACTCCTGGTATTAAAAATAAAATAAAATTCAAGCAATGTAAGAAGCAGCCAATGATTGAGTACTACATACCATTGCATCCGAAAGAGCATTGAGCTGCTTGGGCCTGTTCAACGTGAAGATCCTCGCAGACAATTTCTCTTCCACCAAAACCTGCTCACGTTCATCAGTTAAAACATAACCAAACTAGATCACCTATTACCAGAACCATAAATATAAAATTCCAGGAAATTATTCCGATTTTAGTTGATCAGTGCAACAAAAATGCACTAAAATAAACCCATGGAATATCAATTCAGGCCATAAAATAGAAAATTCCAAAATGATTTAAAGTTATCGGAATGAGAGTTTTTAACCTAAATCAAGTGAAAAGAGTTGAAATTCACGCACCTGATCGGTTTCTCCACTGGTAGAAGCCATAGTAATTTGGGAACGGATTGCTTCGATTCGCTTACACAGGATAGCAATTAGCAACAGTAAATGTACTACTTTATAAGGAGGAGGTACAAGTGAAATAAATATCGTTGTCATGTTAGAAACTGATTCAACTCATGAATAATAGAGGAAGGCTCTCCAAGCAGAAATATGTTTAGGCCCATAAGTTATTGTTGGGCTAGCCTTAAAAGAAAGACCCATTTAAAGGGAGTTTCATAATTCATCAAAGATTACTCATGTTTATCACCTTAATTGTTAATTATCAAGATAATTATATCTATTCAATTCAATTACTTAAAATATCTTTTCTTCTTTTTACATCATTACAAAAAAATGTTATTTTTCTTAAACGTACTACCAAATATGTGCATATATTCCTAAGTTTGGATAGTGTATTATTATACTCAATACTAATACAAATATTCACTATACATTAAAATATAAAATACATCAATCTATTACACATTAAATTATTATACACCTTAATTCACATGAAAAAATAGATACGACAAAGGAATTATATAAAAAGTGAGAATATTTTTTTTAAAAAAATATAACATTTTTAATTAAAAAAAGTAAAAACTAATTTAAAAAGTGTTATCTCAACTTGAGAAATAAGTGTAACCCTAATGTGTCTCCATGACATTGTGTATATACATTTCATTTTAATGAAATGGAGTATTAATGAGAGCTTCTAATTAGAATAGTACTCCCATGGTTATTTCGAGGATTACTTCTAAGAAAAATCATAATCTTTATTCTTATTGTTAATTAATTTTTATTTTTATTTTTGAAAATAAATAAATTTACATTTTTAAAAAACTCATTTAATTTCTAAAAAAACCACACTTCTAATTCCCAAATTTAATGAATATATCACACGCGTTTTGTCCACTAATTGAAGAAAATGTTAATATGATATGCTCCCCGTGTGTATAGATCTAAAGAGTACAGACTAAACGAAGATATTAAAAACACACTACCTAAAATATGACTTGAGAGCGAAATAAATAAATTAAAAGTAAAAATTTAGAAGAAAAGATATATACAATCTAAAATACACATGTGAAATTGCTTTTGGGTTAATTATATTCTTTGAAACCTCAACTATGAATATAATCTTCAAATCCTTATGGAAGAACGTGATCTTCCATACACGAGTGCTAGAAAAGGAATAATTTAATCATTAGATAAATCAAGCAACATTATTTCTACGATGAATCTTAGTTAATTTTTACAGGATTATGATAAAATAATTTTATTTAAAACCTAATCAAATCTTGTAAAATTAGAATAAATATCCTTCTCCATATTTATGATTAAATCTTGTAGTTGTAGTAGAGTAAGATTTGATATGTAGTTGTAGTAGAGTAAGATTTGATCATATCATGGAATATTTATGATTAAATAGGCGGGTTTTTTTTTTAAAAAATAAAGTGTATGAAAAATGATTGTGAAATGAACATATATATATATATATATATATATATATATATATATATATGAAGCTTTGGCGATCTTCTGAAAAGTCGAGATGGCGAAGAATCTTGTATCTGAGATTCCCCTCTGAAGGGGCAAGGCCATGGACTTCATGCAACTAGGGTTCGTCAAAAGCTGAAGAATCCCTTCATCTTCTTCTGCAAAAGGGACGTGCTGAAGAACTCCCAAGGCCTCTTCACAAGCTCTGATCGTCGTAAACTCGACGTTTTCATCTAAAATCTGCGCGAGTATCCTCGAAAGAATCTCCACTCCACCTGATTTCTTGAAATCATCCTTGCTTATATATCCTGTTTCAACAATGAATCTCAACCTCCTCAAACAACTCACCTTAAACGGCGTCGAGTCGATAGTTTCAAGAATGGTAGCCAGCTCAGAGGGAGAATTGTAGCTGGACATGTTTTCTTTTTGTAGACATGAAACCATTTCTCCATGTTTTTCCGATCGTAGGTGACACCCGTGGAGATGGTGACAGGATCTTTCATCAACTCCATGGAAATGGGACACCTAAAATGTTGAGGATAATTCAAAGACATATGATCTCCATGACTCTTCTTCTCCATTTTTTTTCTTCTATTAATTTATGTATCCAAACTTGGAGCTCAAAAGGGAGTTGAATGAAGATGATGGAGGCCTTTTATAGATTTTTTCAAAGAGAGTGAGGGATGTGTAGAAGTATACTCCATGGAAAGAACAAAGAGCACAAAGAAAATTCTTTATTCCTTACTTTGTTAACACCTTCTCTACACCTTCTTTATTAATTTAAAATTATTAAAAAAATGGAGAATCGGATTCCTAAAAATCATCTCCATCGTAACCCAAGTCATCCTCCACCCGATCAGCCACGTCATCAGCAATCTTGTCCTTCAGCGCATCCGCACCCTCCGCCAATGCGAGTCCACCCAACGCCCCTGCGACCGCACCCACAGCCAATCCTGTCCCCATTCCCCCAAACTTACTCTTCTTTTTCTCCTCCCCGTAGTGCGCCCCTTTGTCGTAACTCGGCGGAGCACCGTACCCCGGGTAGCTCGAAGACGGAGCACCGTACGGAGAGTAACCCCTAGCCCCCGGAGCACCGTAGGCCGGGTACCCCGACGGATGGGCACCGTAAGCCGGGTAACCAGACGGCGGAGCACCGTACGCAGAAGCCGTACCGTAGGGGTTCCCATACGGCGCGTAATCCCTGGCCCCCGGAGGAGGAACGCCGAGTGGAGGTGCGTAGTAGGGATCCGGCGCACGATAGCCCGGTTCGCGTACGGTGACGCTGACCTCCAGCTTCCCGTGCGAGCGGCCGGAAGGGCGTTTGAGTTCGAGAGTCCTTTCGGTGCGGCTTCCTAAACCGACGTCGCGGAGGGGGAGCTTGGCGGATCCGATGAGCGGCTTGGTGTCCTCGGCGGCGCTGGCGTGGACTATGTCGATGTGGAGCTTGGAGTCGTCGATCGGAGAGGAGAAGGGGATGGTGAGCTTCTCGTTCCAGTGCGGCGAGGTGTCGCCGTCGTCGTTGACGTGGGTGGAGCACTTCTTGGCGGTGTCGATCCATACGACGGCGTATGGCTTGATTTTGCCGTGGCGCCAATTGACGTTTTTGAGATCCTTGGCGGAGGTAATGGTAATTTCCAGCTCGTAGCGTGACCCCATTTTTACTTAGTAAATAAATGGACGCGATGGTGCAGTGGAGGGTATATATGGGGTGGAACGTGGAAATCCACGTTCTGGCAAATACCGTGCAATGTAAAAATAAAAGGGTATAAATTTTATTTTATTTTAGTAATATTAAGTGAAGTGATGTTTAATTAATAATAATAAAAAGTGACAATAATAATATAATATTATAAATTTGAATTGATAATATTTTATAAATAAATTAATTAATAATATTTTGTCCGTTTTAGTTAAGTTGGTCTCACTTGATTGTACATCTCTTCGTATGCATGGTAAATTGGTTAGATTAGTGATATGTACTCCCTCCGTCCATAGAGTTAAGTGTTTGTACCGAAATTAAGGAATAATGTAATTTAATATGGATTGAATTGTTGAGAGATATAATATTTTAATATATAGTGACTAGATATATTAGTGTTGGGTAGGGTCCATAGATATAAAGTGATTGTGTTGTGTGGGTCTCATTAAGGAAATGTAATTCTTGTAATGAAATTAAAATATAACTCTTGTGACGGGATGAAGAGAGTATTTCTATTCCAAATAAATGCGAAATTGTTTGCATTTTTTCTAGGATGGAGGGAGTATTTTTTTCATCCCAAGATTAAGTTTTTCCTACCTTCATTTCTTCGTCCCACAATAAGATTTCACCCCTTAAATATGAAATAACATCCAATTTTAAATCTCAAAAACATATTTTATTTTTAAAATTATCATTAATTTTTAACACACGCAATATATTTTATATATAATTTATTAATTAAAAATATCATTTTATCCTCAAAATAAAAAAATAGTTAAAGGATAATTATTATTTTCTAAAACAACTTGATGTAAAGATGAAATTGATAATAGATAGAGAGAATAATTTGAATGAATCACAAATTTATGGAATCACTCCCCCGAATTAGGGCGATCCTATTGCACATTTCCAAACTATTTACAGCAGCTCATGAGATGGTATATAATCCTTTTATATATTTTTTCACGTGAATAATTTTTTTAATTAAAAAAATATATTCAATAACGATTCATTGAATAATATCATGAATAATATTTTTTTTAGTATAATAAAAAGTGGACAACATTCTTTATAGTATAATAAAAAGTGGACAACATTTTTAAAAGATAAATAATAATATTTTTAATAAAAAATAATAATTAATTAAAAATATTTGTGGCAATAGTATGAGTATTATTATTATTTATACTAAATAATTATTAGGACGGCGTGCCAGGCTCTTGGAATAGGCAATTACACCTTTTTGCACGGACTAATTATACGGTAGTGTTTGCCAAATATAAAATAGAATATAAACTATTAGGATTCATGTGTGATTTAGCCTAAAAATAATAATTGAACTTTTAAATTAGGCAAAAACTTATGTGTATCCGAGTGTACGGACTCCTTTAGAATTTTATATTAAATTGTATATCATTTAGTATATATATGTATACCCTTTATTTTTTAAAGAAAATTATTGTGTGTATCTGAGCGCATGTGTATCCTTTATTTTCTAAAGAAAATTATTGTGTGTATCTGTGCGGATGAACAACACTCCGTGCGCCTTTAGAATTTTGTGTTAAATTGTATATCATTTAGTATAAAAATGTGTACCCTTTATTTTCTAAAGAAAAAATATTAATGAAAAGTGTATACCCTTTGGAACAAAATGGTGTACGTTTTATTAATTAAAGTGTGTACCCTTTAGACTAAAGAAATGTACTCTTACCCATAATATTAAATTTCTAAAAGCACAAAGAATGTGTCCCCGTGCGCCCGGATTTCCGTGCCTGGCGCGGAAGCCTCATTCTTTAAATTATGGAGTATTTTAATAATATCGGATTCAATTTGAAGGAAATTTTAATATGGTATATTCGTGTGTATGACTAAAAATTCTACAGAATATATTAAAAACGCACTATCTAAAATATGATTTGAGAGCAAATATACATGCAATCCATAAAAATCATAGAAGAAAAACAGCATCATAAACTAAAACAAAAAAAAACAAAAAAATTAAAAGAAAAAATATACAATCTAAAATATAAGTGTGAAATTGCTTGTGTGCTAATTGATTTCTTAATGTAGCCTCTTTGAAATTTCAACTTCAACTATGATAAAACCATTATGATCTTCAAATCTTTAAGAGATCTTCAAATCCTTATGATAGAACATGATCTTCCAACATGTGGTCGAGAAGGAATATTTCAATCCTTAGATAAATCAAGCAAAATTATTTATATTATGATTTGATATTCAATATTTCAATCCTTAGATAAATCAAGCAAAATTATTTCTACTATGATTTGATATTCAATGCAATTGGATGAAACCGTGCACAATATGTGTATAACTTTAATTTGTATACATATTTTTTTAATAATATATAGTTTATTATACTCAATTTTTCATTAAATATTAATAAAAATTTCGCTATAAAATATATAAATTTTTATTCATTAATGTATACATTTTTATTTATTAATGTATAAAATTTTTGAAGTAGGTGCATAATACACCTATATGCACAAGATAATTAGCTTTATAAATCTTAAATAAAAGTTTGTAGGATTATGATAAATAAATCATTCTATTGAGAACTTATCAAATCTTGTAAAATTAAAATATATACTTCTTCTACATATTTATGATCAAATCTTGTAGTAGAGTAAGATTTAGAAGTCATATCATATCATTCATTTGAATCCTTCCTACATGTTTGAATTCATTATTAAATATACGAATTTATAAATTCAAGATTTCAAATGAATGAATTTTAATTGAATGAACTTGATTATAATATTTTTTAGTTGTTTTGAATTATTTTTTAAATCATTACTTAAACCGTGTTATTTGAAATAATTATGTTCTGTTTTGTGATAGATATATTAATATATAAAAATATATAAAATTAATAAATTGTTTTAAAAAATATTTTGTTACTTGATTTTGTTGTTCTTAGTTGTTTTGGATTAATTAATTTTTAAATCCTTATTCAAACCGTGTCATTTGAAATCATTCCGTCATATATACAATTAATAAATTAATTTAAAAAATATTTTAAACTTGTTTTTGATTTTTTTAGCTATTTTGAATTTTAATTAATTTTTAAATCCTTATTTGAAATCATTCTGTTTTGTGATAGATATATTAATATATAAAAATATATAAAATTAATAGATTAATTTAAAAAATGTTTTTAATTTTTTTTTAAATTAACCCCTACCAAGCCCATCCCTTATCTTTTTTATCTCATGGATGGATATCTCTAACAAATTCATACACCTTAATTCACGGAAAGTAAATTGAATGATAACATAATTAAAAATTTATGCAACAAATTTTAAACAAAAATTTATTTGTTATTTATTTCCTAAATTTAATTTAAACAAGGAAATATCCAAGAATTTAGCAGTTAACGGATTTTATATCCGAGATTTACTGAACAGACTGGACTCTGGAGTCCAAATGGTCATCAAAGAAACATACCATATCAATCGTCGATCTCGCCCATAAAAGAAAGGGTTTCAAGACAGATTTTCGGAGAATGAATTCATCAATGGCGTTGGGCGAGAAAGATTGGCTGGCATGCTGTGGGAGTTCCAAATTTGCTCGAGAAATGGAGTTTGCGGCTTTTCCGATTTTGATGAAGCCCTCGCTGCTGCCAAAGACATTTGGTTCAACAAAGTCTCTCTCTCTCTCTCTCACTCATGCTATACCTATTCTCTACAGATTGTTACCGGTTTCAATTGATTAGTGTTGATTTTGTTTCTTCTCCATCTTTGATCTGTTACAGGTGGATGTGAATGGATGGCTAGAAGCGTTTGCTACGCACCCCCAAATTGGTGTAACCCCTTCCGAAACTCACAAAAGTCCAGCCAGTGCACAGTTCAGTTCCTCGCTCTTTTTTACCCTACATTATTATTTTAAAATAAAAATCTAGTGTTTCTTTTTAATGGTGATTGAAAAAATAAACTATCCTAATTAATAATCAGGTCCATCAAATAAATAATTTTGGATTTTCTTGTCAAAACTGAAATTAGGGAACTTCTACCCTAGTGTTTGATCACTACACTATTTCCGCTAATGCAATTGTATTGAAATTCTGGCTCAATAGTTTTTCTGGTGCTGTCATCTTTTTGCTATGTTTAACTTAGAAAATAGCACCCCTGTTTAAATAATTTAATTTTGCAGTTGAGTTTTTTTTTATTTTTTATTTTTTAATCTGGTTAGTGTATCTTTTACTAGGTAGTGTGAACTAATTTTACTGCCTCACACCTGTTATGATTATAAATTTATGAACTTGCGTCTTAAACACTGGTTAACCTACAAAAGTTGAATAATGAGCATCTAATGTATAATTGGCCCTTTTGGGGGTTATGAGATTTATTCTTGGAATTAAAGCCACATGCAACTTTGTAGCAAGTCTGGATTTGATATTGTGTTTTGTAATAGGTGGAGTAACGGTGAGCAGTCGACTGCTTTATCAACTGCCAATGACTCTACTGCTTGTATTTGGAAGTTAAATTTTAAAACTGTTTGTGTTAGCTGATGCCCAAATGTTTTTATTATCTCATATGATAATGGCACAATAAATACAGCAAACAATAGTAATCCCATTACTGACTTCTTCTAATATTATAACCTTTTAAGAAAGAGAATATCTACTGGCTTTGAGATTGAGAAAATCTCAACTTTAGTTTGAGAAGTGGATGTAATGAAATATAACTGCCTCTTACTTATGAATATAAGTATTGAAACATCAGTTTTAAAGTTTCTTGTTTTGAACTACTCCACGTAAACAGCTGAAATTTGGGGAAGTCTTAAATTATTTTTGAGAGCAGTTTTTTGGTTCCTGTTTTGATGTTTGTTCCTATATTTTGTAGGACCTACATTATTGGAATGCTAGATACAAAGAGAAGTTCAGTTTTGTCTTTCTGATATCTGCTTCTGGAAGAAGTGCACCAGAGATACTTACAGAGATTAAGGTAATAGTTTCATGGAAGAAATCAAGAATACTTTAAAGGTGGCTTTCCTTTTGTGTGCTGCATCAATTCATTGGAAAATCTTTAGAACCAGTTTTTCAGGTTTCCTGGTATAATTGGATTTCATGCTTTAGCAGCTTCTACTGATTTCACTGCTGTATAAAGTTTAACATATGCAATTGTTAGGAAATGTAACATATTCATGTCTTTCGAAAGAAAATTATATTATCATATATATTAATTTGAAGAATTAACATGACTTCACCTTGAAAGAAACATAGATTTTATAGATTAAATTTATATCGCCAGAGTCCTGTTTTTGCAGAGAAGATACAATAATAGGCCAATAGTTGAGTTTGAGAATGCGGCTCAGGAACAAATGAAGATAATAGAATTACGTCTATCTAAGCTATTCTCAATTCATGCAACTCATGGTGTTACCATGAAGACCTCACAAACTACAGATGTGACAAAAACAGGAGGTATTGTGTTAGATACCCTTAGCACTGTTTTGCTTTTCCTGTTTCATCATTATGTTCCTAACTCTTTTGTTTCTTGGCGGCGATGAATATGAAGATTATTAAATTTTAAGTTGAAATCAGCCTGGATAAAAAATTCTTTCTTTTAAAAAGGCTTTCATATATTTGAATATCATAACTTTAATTGTTCCTGCTGAAATCCTTGAACCTTAATTTCATTTATGAAAAAAGATTTCGCCCCTTGGGCTGCAACTTGTAAACTCTCGGTTGAACTTTGAGAAAAAATAAAACTGAAAATGCTAAAAAAGTAATGAACAAAAATAAATAAGAAAAACACAAAACATCCAAAGATCAGCAGCATTACAATTCTGTATTATTTTCACCTTTTCGAATTTCATTGCAATTTACGAGATCAATTATGTATGTGTTGATACTCCATGATTTGCGTGGTTGATGTCTTTACACTTGTGGCTTTACTTTGGACTCAAAACTTCTAGTAAATTGATTTTCGTTATCAATATGTATTATATCTGATGATCATTATTGTTGTAGAAGATCGGATGAGCATACTTAGAGGGCACTCGATGACCACAAACCAGACCCCTTCATCAAAAATCTCTCCATCATTTACAAGGCTAGGGGCGGTGCTGAGCCGCAGAGGGCCCCACTCAGGTCCCAATTTTTTTTTTTGTTATATATTTACAGATATTTAAGTATATTTTAAACATGAAATGTAGGTTGTGTTATTATGTAGTTTAATTGGCATCCACTCTTGATTTTTTTTCAATGGCACACGGGATCGAATCCTATTTGGGGGAGTATTTTTTATTTAATTTTTTTAATATTAATTATTAACGTGCAGATTAATATGCAACGAAACAACTTCAAATATAATCCATATTAGTAATACATATTTTTAAATAAATGCTTTCCTTCATTCTCTTAATTTTTTTTCCTAATCTTTCTTTTTCTTAATTCTTTTTAAATTTATCTTTTATGATATTTATTCAATATAAATAATATATCTACCCATTATATATTAAAGTATTATCCCACCTATAGTTTTCATTTAGGTAACTTGAGCTTGAGGGTCACTATACCCCCATAATTCACAAAGACCGACTTTTTAAAATTAAATATATACTCCTAAAAGCAAAATTTTCAGTGCAACGTGCACCCATTTAAGAAATTTATAAATTTATGAATACAAATATTTTTTTAATTTTTTTAATAAAAAATTAAATGTAAAAACACTACAATTATTAAAAAATACTATATACACTATCAATGAACTATACATGTGTCATGCGTACATCCGAAATCAACTCCAATAGTAGTATT
The DNA here is from genome assembly GCA_023678885.1 of Pogostemon cablin. Lineage (NCBI taxonomy): Eukaryota > Viridiplantae > Streptophyta > Magnoliopsida > Lamiales > Lamiaceae > Pogostemon > Pogostemon cablin. The sequence goes on along the minus strand of CM042952.1, from coordinate 30,653,074 downwards.
AAATATCTCCATAAACTAACCTATTATTTCGAGGCTCCATTACTCTCAAATGTAATTTAGTAAATTGAGTGATAATATAATTAAAAATTAAAAATAGGATTAATTAATGAGTCCGCTTAATTGGATGATTTTAACCGTTAAATTATATTTTAATTCGATCTCTACTATCAAATAAAATAAATATGGAAAATAGATTTTTTTGTCCGCTAACTTTGCCCAATTTTGAATTTAGTCCATAAATTTTTCACTTTTTGAAAACCGTCCATTATATTTGCAGAATTTTGAAAATCGTCTATTATATTTGAAAATTTTGAAAATCGTCAATCATGTTTACCAAGTTCAACAAAATCGTCCGTTTTAGCAGGTTATTCTAAAAAAAATATGTAATATATATATATATATATACTATTTTAAAAAAAATAGCCTCTACTAAAAATTTATATTATACTCTCTCCGTCCGGCCGAAAGAGGGCATTTTGCTTTTGTGCACGTTGATTAAGAAGTATTGTTATTTAATGTGTAGTGGGTAGTTGTATTAGTGGGTGTGTGTGGATCTCATGTATGTAAAAAAGGAAGTGACCCTCTTTGGAACAAAAATGGAAAAAAAAAACCTCTTTCGAGCGGAAGGAGGAAGTATCAATATTTAGTCAAATTTGCTCCACTTTAGTAATAAAATTAATATTGTTTGTTTGGTATACAGAAGTGAAAAATGAAAAGTGAGATAAAATTGGTTAAATAAAAATATGATATATATTAATAAATATATGATATACATTAATTGGGGTGAAAATATTCAAATGACCTGCCATAGCAGGTCAAAGAACCAAAATGTTGAATTTTATGAAGTTAATGGACTAATTTCAAAATTGTTATAAAATTAATGGACTAATTTCAAAATTAAAAAAGTTAATGCACTAATTTCAAAATGAATGAAAGTTAGCGGACGAAAAAATCTATTTTTTCAAATAAATAAATAATTTTTTTGAAAAAATAAAACTACCCACCGCCAGATTTTTAACCCACTAAGCAAAGTCAAGTTTTAAATAGCAATGACACATTTTATATCAGATCGCTTCACAAAGAACCACTCCCACTCCCACTCCCACTCCCACTCCCACTCCCTACCATATCAATTGTCGATCTCGCCCATAAAAGTGTTTCCGAAGAGACACAGATTTACGGAGAATGAATTCATCAATGGCGTTTGGCGCGAAAGATTGGCTGGCATGCTGTGGGAGTTCCCAATTTGCTCGAGAAATGGAGTTTGCCGCTCCCTTTTCCGATTTTGATGAAGCCCTCACTGCTGCCAAAGACATTTGGTTCAATAAAGTATCTCTCTCACAAACACTATACCTATTCTGTGCAGATTGTTACCGGTTTTAATTGATTTGTGTTGATTTTGTTCCTTCTCCGTCTTTGATCTGTTACAGGTGGATGTGAATGGATGGCTTGAAGCGTTTGCTGCGCACCCCCAAATTGGTGAAACCCCTTCCCAAACTCACAAATCTCCAGCCTTTGCTCAGTTCAGTTTCTCGCTCTTTTTTACCCTCCATTTTTATTTTAAAAATCTAGTGTTTCTTTCTAATGTTGATTGAGAAAATTAAACTATCCTAATTAATAATCAGGTCCAACAATAAATAATTTTGGATTTTCTTGTCCAAACTGAAATTAGAGAACTTCTTCTACCCTAGTGTTGGACCTAGATCACTACCCTGTTTTGGGCTAGCGCTAATGCAATTGTATTGAAATTCTGGGTCAACGATTTGTTGGCGCCGTCATCTTTTTTGCTATGTTTAACTTAGAAAATAGCATCCTGTTTTAATATTTTTATTTTGTAGTTGAGCTATTCCTTTTTTTTTTTTTAAATCTGGTTAGTTTATCTTTTACTTGATAGTGTAAACTAATTTTATTGCCTCACACCTGTTATGATTATAAGTTTATGAACTTGTCTCTTAAACACTGGTAACTTGAGGAAAAAGAGATTAAGGCTTGACAGTTAAATAATGAGCACATAATGTATAATTGGCCCCTTTATGGGGATATGAGATTTTTTGTTTGCAATTAAAGCCACATGCAACTGTGTAGCAAGGCTGGATGTGATATTGTGTCTTTGTATTAGGTGGAGTAAGGGAGAGCAGTCGACTGCTTTATCAACTGCCAATGACTCTACTTTAGAGGTATGAACAATAAATAAACCAGCTATTATATATTTGTGTATTGTCTCTACTGCTTGTATTTGGAAGCTAAATTTGTAAACCGTTGTGTTAGCTAAAGCCCAAATGTTTTTATTATCTCATATGATAATGGCACAATAAATACAGCAAACAATTGTAATCCCATTAATGACTTCTTCTAATACTATAACCTTTTAAAAAAGAGAATATCTACTGGCTTTGAGTTTGAGAAAATCTCAATTTTAGTTTGAAAAGCGGATGTAATGAAATATAACTACCTCTTACTTATAAATATAAGTATTGAAACATCAATATTAAAAGTTTCTTGTTTTGAACTACTACTCATAAACAGCTGAAATTTGGGAAAGGCTTAATTTATTCTTTGAGAGCAGTTTTTTGGTTTCTGTTTTGATGTTTGTCTTTATATTTTGTAGGAGCTACATGATTGGAATGCTAGGTACAAAAATAAGTTTGGTTTTGTCTTTCTGATATTTGCATCTGGAAGAACTACCCCAGAGATACTTGCAGAGATTAAGGTAATAGTTTCATGGAAGAAATCATGAATACTTTAAAGGTGGCTTTCCTTTTGAGTGATGCATCAATTCATTGAAAAATCTTTAGCACCAGTTTTTTCAGGTTTCCTGGTCAATTGGATTTCATGCTTTAGTCTCTTTTGTTCTTCCATCCCTTGGTTATTCTGGTCTGTAGCTGGAAAATTATATATTTTCTTTTGACATGGAAGGAGTTTTCCCGGATTTTACTGCACTGCTGTTTAAAGTTTAACATATATGCAATTATTAGAAAATGCAACATATTCATGTCTTCCGAAAGAAAATTATGTTATCATATATATTAAGTTGAAGAATTAACATGACTTCACCTTGAAAGAAAAAAGAATTTATAGATTAAATTTATATTACCAAGTCCTGTTTTTTATCTTTTGCAGAGAAGATACAGTAATAGGCCTATAGTTGAGTTTGAGAATGCGGCACAGGAACAAATGAAGATAACAGAATTACGTCTTTCTAAGCTATTCTCAATTAATGCAACTGCTGGTGTTACCAACACGACCTCACAAACTACAGATGTGACAAAAGCAGGAGGTTTTGTGTGTGATACCCTTTTTCCAGCTCTATTTTTCTTTTCCTGTATGTTCGTTATGTACCAAACTCTTTTGCTTATTGGCGATGACTATGAAGATTAAAATTTTTAAGCCGAAATCAGCCCGGATAATTTTTTTTTAAAAAAAAGGCTTTCATAGATTTGAATAACAGAACTTTTGTTGTTCCTGTTTTACGTGGTTAATGTCGTTACACTTGTGGCTTTACTTTGGATTCAAATTTTCTAGTAAAGTGACTTTCATTATCAATATGCATTATATCTGATGATCTTTATTGTAATGTAGAAGATCGGATGAGCATTATTGGAGGACACTTGATGACCACAAACGAGACCCCTTCATCAAAACTCTCTCCATCATTTACTCGTACAAGGCCACCCATCACAACCCATGTCCTTGATATAGCTCGTGGCATCCCAGCATCAGGTATTGACGTGCGTCTAGAGACATGGGCGAATGATCAAACACGTCCATTATTTGGTCAGATAGATGCAAGTTGTTGGAAGCTTCACGGCACATCAACTACAGATAAAGATGGACGAAGCGGTCAGTTGATGAATATGGTTGATGCTCTTAATCCGGGGGTGTACCGGATCAGTTTCAACACTGGAAAGTATAACCCTGACGCCTTTTTCCCTTACGTCTCCATCGTGTTTGAAGTGAGGGAGTCCCAGAAATGGGAGCACTTTCACGTTCCTCTTCTGCTTTCTCCATTTTCGTTTTCCACCTACCGTGGAAGCTAGTTTGTAGGTAACTTGAGCTTGAAAGGCTTGCTGTAACGTTGTTCATCTTGATGTTGTTTTTAATGCTGCTGACGTTAAGATGTCTCTGTAATAAAGAAAATTCGTGCTTGTATTTTCTTTAAAACGTGTATTTGAATTCAGTACAGAGAGATTAATTAAAAGAAAAAGTGCTAAAAGAAGAAGTCTATTACCTAATGTCCACTATTTCAAAACCAACTTGATTGGAAGGTTAAGAATTAATTATCATCTACTTTAACGCAGAAATGAGATCTGATTTATAGGAGATAAAATTCCAAATAATTGCATATATATACATCTCACATTCACTTTAACCTTTTGTTTAAACAATTTGATTACATATTTGCAATACAGAGGTAGTTAATTAAGACAAAATGCAGGCCATAAAGGACAAGTTGCATGACATGAGCGCCATGCGAAAGGCCAAAGCAGAAGCAAAAGAGGAGGAAAATGTAATTATTAATTTTATTTTAAGTATCCATTAATATGTTTGAAATTGAATTAAGGATGGTGGTGAGTGTAGGCGGAGAAAGAGATGGCGAAAACGAGGGTGGAGGTGGCGCGTGAGGTGAGAATGGCGAAAGAAGCAGAGGCGGAGATGGATCTTCACGTTCAAAAAGCTGCAGAGAAGGTGGAAGAGCATGAACAAAAACTCATGCATGGTTCTGCCATGTACGGCGGAGGTGCTTCCCCTGCTTCCGGCCACAACACCGCTCACATGGACTCCCTTTCCGGAATCAACTCCGATGCCCCACCAACTCACAACAATTTGCTCTAGACTACTATTAGTTCACTACTCATCAAATAATATCAATCTTCCCCTGCTCACAACATATATATGTATGTATATTTTTTTTTTAATTACAAGAGATCATACGAGAAAAGTATGTAAATCATAAGAGAAAATTAACCATGTGTGACAACAGATGTATCCAAGTGATCTGTGATACTGGAGTAGAATTCTAACAGGTAGCTTTTTTTTTTTTCTTAATCTGATGTTCATGTGATCATGGCTTATTTGAACAGTAAGAATGTATTATAAATTATTCAGAAACAAATATAGTGGGATTTTTTATAGTTGTAGAGTGATGGCTTAGATATTAATTTCTTTTAGTACAAATCAGGTTGATTAATTTCTCTTTTCTTTTCTCATACATACTTAGAATATAACACCCATGAATAATTAATTTAATATTATAAAAACAAATGAATGTGAAACCAAAACAAAATATTGTTATAAAACATGGATAAAGATATATCCTATGTTTACCAGTTGAATCATTGAATTATGAACGAATTGACCTTAGTAATTGTGATTTTTAAAATCTGGTTTATCAAAATCAAAATTGAAACAAGATTAAATTTTCAAAACTAAAATGTGGATTTGAAAACTAAAAACAAAAAGGTAAATGATAATAATGAAGTACATAATATTTTTTTAAAAAAGTTAATTGGGCATTGATTGAAGCTACATAATAGAGCAAGCTGCATTAGGATTTTCATCACTAAACAAGTGAGGTGCATACACATAATGTACAAAATATGGGACTTCTGTACCCTCTTTAGTTTTGGCCTCAACTTTCTTAACCTCCTTAAATTCAACAACTTTATCCTCAACTATCTTAACTGTCTCTTTCTTCACAGCTTCCTTCTTCTTTTCAGGTACAATTTCAGCATGTTTGTGTACTTTCTTTCTCATATATTCTATCACCTTATCAGACTCTATCACTCCTTCAATGGTTACACTCTGACTTTTTATGTCTGATTTAACGTTGTGTATACCTACAACCAATTAAAAACTTTGGTTGGAGACTATACAACAATACTTTTAGAGTTAATTGCAAGAAAAAACACAAATTTTACCCATATTACAAATTTATCTCCAACTTTGAGAAATTGTAAGAAAGAATTTCACCTTTGTAGGCAAGGTTGCAAAAACACACTCATTGTGAGATATTTTTCTAAAAGGTGGAGTTATTTGTTTGAAAATTGATGCATTTTGCAACAATTATGCTTAAAGGTGAGTTTTTTTTTTCTTCAATTTTTTAAAGATGAGAATTAATTCACAATAGAATTAAAGTTCGTAGTTTTTCTTGTAATTAATTTATATTTTTATAAATGAAGTAGGGATAATAATTAGTTGAAAAAAAAACCAATTTTAAACTAGAAATTTTTTTCATTGTCAAAATCCCAAAAATTTACCTTAAATTATGTTACTATATATTCTATGGGAATCTGTATATTTTGAGTGCTTGTATTTAATATTTATTGACATATTAATTGGAAGAATAAAACTAACCTTTATGCATCAACAACCTTCGACGAGTCTCCTTTTCGCATAGATCACAATGCAAGAAAGTTTTGATGGTGATTGTTCTTATAGTTTCCTTCAAATATATTCACATTTATTAAATTGATCATCAAGGTTGAGGTGCATTATCATTATCTCTATGTATGACAATTATTACTTATCAAAAATTACTATATAACAGAAAATTAACTTGTAATTTTTAAAATGATGACAATTTATCATGCAGAAGGTAACAGTTGTCAACTTGTCATATATAAGGGTATTCGGAATTTTGATAATTAACCCTCAACATTATGAATAATAATAATATTTTAAAAGGTGTATTCCCGATTTTATGGTAGTATCTCTCAAAGTTTATTTGATAATAGTATTTATTAAATTGTTTTGAGAAAAAAAAGGAAAAAAAAGGTTAATGTAAGAATATAATTACCTTTTTTACAACATCTTCCTTAGTCTCAGATATTAATTCAACTTTTTTTGTGTTGCTCCATTTATGTAATCTTGCCTGAATCTTCTTGGCATCAATGGCACCTTTTACACTGATTTCACCCTTCTCAAAATTTGTCTCTACTTTATGAACCCCTAAATGTTACATATATTACAATACATACACAAATCATGAGGGGGGTGGGAGAGGGGGGTGGGGCCTTTACCTGGGATCCTCAAGAGAGGTTTCTTAATGTCTTGAGCACATTTTGGGCAATGCAGATATGCTTTGTAAACTGCTGTGATCACTTCAAGTTTCTTCTCTTCTTTTGCCATATATTTTTTTTTTACATTAATGCTGAGGGTTAAATTGGGCCATAAATATTTGGGAATCCTTTGAGCATTATCAATATTCAAGATTGGTTGTACTTAATAATGAGAATGTGTACACCAATCTCAATTGGTTGGTGAGTTCAATGCAAGTGGTTCACCAATTTGTGGAATCTTGAATCAATGTATTGCTTGGTGTAATTAATGCATTAACGTTAGTGTTTTACAAAAAGTACATATAATTGTGCCCTATTTATCTACTAGTACTAAATATATTTAAAAGATATTAAATTATGGGGTTGAGAAATTATTACTCACTTTGTTATAGTATTTATTACTATTTGTATCCGCAAGCAACTAGATTAAGAAGTGTTGCTTTATAATGTAAGAAAAAAATAGGTTTAAGTTGATAATTTAAGAGAAAAGATAAATAAAATTATTGAAAATGATGAATAAAATGTAAAATTCAAACTAATAAGATGTATTATAATATATTTTTACTATTAATAAAGGGTGCATAAATGTGTGATGGAGGAAGTAGTACATTGTACGTATATGTATTAGTTTTATGAGTCCGATTGATGTGCATCAGGTGCACCGATATGTACCTAGACGATCTTAACCGTTAGATTAAATTTTAATTAAATCTCTATCATTAAATAAAATAATTAAAATTTTAAATAAATAACTACTACTACCCTTATATTTAACCCATTATTCCTAAGGTACACCGATGCATCCTGAAATTACCCTAGTTTTAATCAATAATATATATACTATATGTTTAAAAAAATTAAAATTAATTGGCTAAAAAACCATATAAATTCTTATATTGATTAGTATAGATATAGCCAACTTTTACCTAAAAACATTTATTTATCACGTACAAATAAACATCGTAACAAGTTATATATAAGAATTTTATATTTCTATCGTTTAATTTGTACGTATCTTGTCAATTGTCATCTTAAATTTTATTTTAAATTATTTTTATTTGAGTGAGGCTTGCGTGCGCCCAGCGCACGGGAACACATTTCGTGCGCCTTTATGGGTAAGAGTACATTGCTTTGGTCTAAAGGGTATACACTTTAATTAATAAAATGTACACCATTTTGTTTTAAAGGGTATATACTTTTCATTAATATTTTTTTTCTTTAGAAAATAAAGGGTACACATTTTTATACTAATGGATATACAATTTAACATAAAATTCTGAAAGCGCACAGAGTGTTGTCCATGCACCCAAATACACAAAATAATTTTCTTTAGAAAATAAAGGGTACACATCTGTACACTAAAGGGTATATAATTTAACACAAAATTCTAAAGGCGCACGGAATGTGGTCCATGCGTTCGGGTGCACAGGAGTTTTTGCCTTTTTATTTTTTATCGTGTCAATATTGTAGTATTTGCCTTTTTATTTGCCTTCGGGTCAGGTATTCACTTGAATTGGATAAAGTAGTATTTGGGTAATTCACCACAATCTATCCACCACCAAAATCCCTAAAATCTTCGACCCCAATCACAGCCATGATGAACTCGCGATCGTCAGCCTTTGCGAAGCAGAGCCAGAGCTTTGTCGGCCGCGGTGGAGTTAGCTACCGGCCGACGGGAATGCCTTCTAAGCTCTCGGACTGAAGCTCCCCTGATAAGAAGCTTGAATGAGGATTCAACGGTGTCGATGCTAACAAACTGAGGAAGTCGGCCTTGTTCGATAATTTTGATGTTGTTACTGAGTACTTACAGTCTGCCATACTGTGATATTGCGATTAAATTATATTTTTTATTTACTTATTCTGATTATCTAGAAATTTACTGTGGAAAACTTTATATTTCAATAGAATAAATTTGGTGAATCATATTTTGAGTTGATAGCTATTATGTGGTGCTATATTTAGTTTAATTTATGGTGTATAGTCTTAAATGATTGGATTAATAAGATAGGCTATGCACATAACTGACGTGCTTGTGCTGGATTCATATCTTGGTGTACTATCTATGGGCATGAAATATTTTTTATATTTTCAATGATATTATTGTTATTCATGGAGATTTCAGGGTCTTTCTTTTTTAGTATCAGGTGCACAGTTTTAGGGTGAATTTTTTCAGATTGATTGGCTTGCGTTGGTATTGGTTAATATTTAGAGCATATTTTGTTGGATGTTTTTTGTTTATCCGATGGTGGAATGCACTTAACGTTACTATTGAACATACTTTTAATTTATTATCAAACATGTTTTTTCTTTAAAGAGTTAATCTGCAAATTTTGTTATGGTTAATTTTTATGTCTGTTTGCAGAACAAGTGAAGTTTAAATGCCCCAAAATTACATATGCCAGGTACTTCCTTCTCTCCCTTGGTTACTGCTTAATTCACAGTAAATACCTTAGAAAGAAACAATAGTTGCCTTTTGGAACTTGAGAAAGTGAACATTACTTATTATCTTGATCAACATTTTTAGGTTACTCTTTCTTATTAATTAAGATACTCTTTATAATGATTTGGGTTACTCTTTAATTTGAGATTCTGATTTCTTGTAATTTTCGAATTGAACAACTCAACTTGTAATCCATGACAATGTTGAGTAATTGTGCTTCAACTCTTTATTGGCTTTTTAATAGAGTGATTTTTTTTCTGGATTAAGTGTTGAAGACATTGAAGCACTTGTCAATTTGTTCTTGTTTTGGTAGTATTCTGATGATTTTTTGAGTGCTTTGAAAACATTTGATTTCTTTTTAATCACTTCTTATGGAATTGTTTTGATGATGTTTTCCGTTGTTAGGTGTTCAGGTGACAGAGCTAGTGGACGGGCTATTCATAGACTGCATCAGTAACAACTTTTTAGCTCATGGCATTTCTTTCTGTAAAATTGGTTGAGGATGAAGAGTATTTGTCCACAAATCAGCAATTCAGATTCTGCATTAACCTCAAAATGGAGGAATATTGTTTAACCCCCAACTTTGTAAGACATAAAAGAACATCCCATTTGCTACCAGGAAACAATTATAGATGTAACTCATTAGGTTGTAATTGTTTCGATAGGAAACAAGTTTTTGAATTGTTTTTTATGATAATTGGATTATATAATTGTTCTGTTTTTTATCAATCTTTTTAGATTACTTTTTTATATATATTAGGTTACCCTTTACAATAATTTGGGTTACTCTTTAATTTGAAATTTTGATTTTCTGAAAATTAAGATTACTTTTTTTTATTAATTAGATTACTCCTTAAAATGAATTGAGTTACTCTTTATAATGAATTGAGTTACTCTTTATAATAACTTAGGTTACTCTTTCTTATTAATTGAGTTACTCTTTATAATAATAGATTTTTTTTAAAAGGATTAAGTTACTATTTAATTTGAGTATTTGGTCTACATCTTTTAAGTTACTCTTTCATATTAATTAGGTTACTATTTCTTATTAAATGAGTCACTCCTTATTATAAGATTTAATTTTATCTCCAACACATTATACATTCAAAAATTTTGCAATATGAAATCTATTCTTCTTTGTAATCTCACAAAGACATAATCCCAATCAATTCCCATCAATATCTCTTGAATATTATAGAATCATCACCAAGACAAATACAAATCAAGATCACATGTCTTTAAATACCCATCTATCTCAATTTCATCAACCCAAAACAATCTCATCGGCTCTCTCTCATTAAATTTCAACTGCCTTTCTCTTTTTCTACAAATAAAGAAATGGAGCGAAAGCTACCAATCGCAGCCAAAAAATTCTTAAAGATAATAAAAACTGTGTATTTATGTTAAGAGGCATTTTAAATGCTAAATTATTAACAGATCTTAACATGATGATGAAATGTGGCAAGATTGTCGGCAAAGCCGCCATACAAAGCCTCAAGTTCTACCTCCACGCGACGGATTTAGTTCCAGCTGCAGTAACAGCACGACCTTCTACCTCTCATTCCATCTTCACAAGTGCCTCCCCTTCAAATGATCTTCAGCAATACAAACACAAATTAGAATCGTCACAAATAATTGTAATAGAAATCGTCATACGCTTGAATTACATATAGAGAGCCCCCTAATTTCTTCAGAAATCGCCGTTGGTACCAACACCCTGAAGTGACCCGCAATTATCCCATTGCTAATTGGAGCGTGCCCGTTTACGATCTATTGATGCACATCGACCCACCTAGCAGCCCATGGAGATGAACCAAAATGCCTGCAATGAGGTTGGTCTATCAATGTTGGATAATTACTGTATTTACATTGGATTCATGTTTGATTAAGAATGTTTTCTCACCAATCAAAAGTTCAGAACCATTTGACTTTGTTTCACCAAACATCCACGCGAATGAGATTGCTATAGTTGCTATGATGAAAGCAAAAAGTGCTTCTAATTTTCTCACACCATAATTTTCAAGAAATAAAAAGATGAAACCGCATCAAACAATGCCATAAATCAATATGGTAACCATTAATTTAATTGAAGATAAAAGCTAACCCATAGAGGAGTTACTATAAGTTTATAAGTAACTGAGTTTAATAGCACATGAGTATTGCATGTTTAATAATACTATAAACTTGCTTAATAACTCGTGTTTCCAGTTTCCACGTACTTATCCGCTGAAGTGCTCACTTTCGTCAAAAACTTGGCGTGCATAAGAAATCAATCAGAAACAAAAAAAAAAAAATGGAAACAAACACACACCAAACAATTAATTCCAGTATGTAACTTTACAACAATTAAAAGATACTATAGTACTTACCAGTCAAGAGCGGTGATAATGACACCAACCCAAAGGGGAAGAACACTGTTGCTAAGGATCTTGATGGCAATGGCAGAGCCAATAACCTCCTGAATATCAGCTCCGATGAGGGCGAGTTCTGCCATGATCCAAAGCAACAGCCTCGCCCAATTAGGATACTCTTCCCGGCAGAGCTCGGCCAGGTGTCGGTCCGGCAGAGAGCAGATGCGTAGACTTGTTCAGCGGCGGGAGTGTAGTATCCATTGAGGTTGATGTGAGAGGAGAGAGAAGAGAGGAGGGCGATTGGAGAGAATTATTGGCGAGCACTGGCGGCGGTCTTTGAGGTGACTCCGTCGTTTCTGGTGGTGGAAGTGAAGAAATTGAGCGGGGATACTCTGGTAGAGTAAAGAATTATCGAGAGAATGGAGAGTGGTAGGAATTCAACTAAATTCGGGCTGAAGTTAAATTCATTTTTTCATGATAATAGAGTATTTTGTTTTCTATTTCAAAAAGTTTTTTTTTCTTTATTCAATTTATTTTTATAATTATTGAAAATGTTCGATTCTAGTCACATTTAAGTCAAAAAATTTAAATTTAAGCCGCAATCATGCAAGTGCATCAAATGTGAACCCTCAATTTGGGAGTATCCGGAGATTTTGAATCAAAATCGGATAATGTAGGTAATTATGATTATATTGAAAAAATATCTTTTTGAATAGAAAATAAAATATTCTATGGAAAAAAAATAATTTAACTCAAACTATATCATTCATGTCAACATGGAAATTGAACATGAGTTACCATTACAAGAGGTTTCAACAAAATTAAAATATAATTTATATATATTACTACACATCAACTGATCATTACATGAATGTGTAGAAAACGTATCAAATATTTCAGTATAAGAATTGCTAAAGTTTCTTATTTCTCTATTATACATTTCAATTCAAGAAAAGAAAGACATAAATCTAAATCTTAATTTCCCTGCATGGATGGAAGAAATTCTCAATCAAATTTAATTAGCTACCTTCAACTTTAAAATTTAACAGAAACACTCCAAATTTATTGAGCCTAAATAAAAACGTAAATTAATAATCTATATTAATTGTGCTTTTGCATTTTTCATATCAATTATTCAACCTCAAGCTAATAGTTTTAGACTTTTAGCGATTTTAAGTGTCATTTTTGTGTATCATCTAATATATCATTAATTATATATGTTAACATGTAGTAATTTAAAATATATAAAATGTAACATTTCTCCTAGATTTATACTTTAATTTCTTTGAGTTGATTCTCATTTATCATTAACGTTTCACTCATGTAAGAGTGTAGTATAGAAGATAATACCCCAAAATACATAAAATTTAATACTAATCTTACCTGTAATTAATATCACCTCTTGTATTTTTGTTTTCCAGCTTCCACATTTCAAATAAGTAGAAGCCATAAAAGGTGAATTTTGATTATAAATTAATCACCTGATAATTTTCAATAATGCAATAAAATATGAAAGCAAATTTTATATACGCTTCTCATTTATTTATGATAGTTAATTACAAGATTCAATGAACGGAACAACTGAGTATTAGTATATTTTTAATTTAACATTTTGCTTTTGTGCATATATTAATGTAAAATCATAGTACTTCTATTTCTTTGAATCCACATCCATAAAGCCAAAAAGGAAAAGGAAATAAAAATGGAAACTCAAACATATTTGAGAATTAAAGAATTAATGATACTTGCATTATCTAAATAAAAAATATTATTATTAGTTGTATATATATAGTCCATACTAATTAGTTATTCAAGATCTCCTCATTAATTAGTTGGGAGAAGAATTAAATGTCACATTTGTTTTTTTTAAAGAAAGTAAGGGAGAGAATAATTAGATTTGGTAAATGGTAATTAAAGCTAGCTAGCACCCATTTATTACCTATCAAAAAATATAATAAATATTCAAATGGTTTTTTTTTAAAAAAAATTAAAAGGCATAACTAGAGGTTTAATTTTATTTATTTATTTTTTATTTACTAGACTCTAATGATTTTGGGTGGGTTTGATGTGAATCGGATTAACACGTAAATCTATTTTTGCAAAATTATTCTTTAATATATGGAGTAAACATGACTCTTTTAGGAATAATATTTTTTTATTTAAAAAAATAATAGTTCATTTTCTAAAAAGTAATTTCCTATATACCAAAAAATTATTGATAAATCAGAGTTTACAATAATTTGAAGTGTATCTTATTTTATTTAAAAGAATAATAATGTATACTATCTAAAAAAAATTTTTTTTATATATTATGGGGTAATAATTAGAAATAAGCTTCAAAGTGTGAACTTGATACGGTGATCACACAAGTGTTTTGCCAATGATTTTTATAAAGTCAATATAGTTATCAAATGAGCTGCATGAAATTCAGGAATATCGGAACGTGAAATTAATTAAAAGAGACAAAACATGACATTAAATTAACATTTTATTCCACGTTCTTGGGATTTTTTCTTAAACAATTACGAGCCTTGTAGCTCGGTTTTCTTGTAAACTTTGTTCTATTATTATAAATTAAATGTATAATTCAAAATTTAACTTTTGTTTGATAAAGTTCAAACTTTAAAATGAACATGAAATGTTACATAATATAATAAAATAAATTATAGTTATACTCTAACAATTAATATACTAAACCTAAATACATATTAAATTTTAAGAATAAAAATAATACATCAATCAATAAATAAATTTACTTGCTAACGAATTGTTTTTCCTCGTGATATATAATATGCATTGCAATTATTATATTATAATTTATGTTAATATATATATATAATTAATTAACTAATTAATTTCATTTACACATGTAAAAAAAATTTGCCTCCATTAAAAAAAAACTACTCAACTCCTTATTAAAACTATATATATCAATAAATATGTTACTGGGTTATAAGGTATTCATTATTTTCTTCACATGGATAAGAAAATATAATTATTTTATGTGCAGCCTTAAAAGATGGACGGACTAGCTACAAGTCAAGATATATTCAACATTTTATTTATTTTCACCCCGAGAGAAAGTATAAAATAAGAAAACAAGATTTAAATGTAAATGTTAATTAATATATATTCAACAGTAAGAATAATTATTTTATTTATTTTGGAAATTAATTCAAAAATTAAAAAAAAAACACTTTAAGGATTATTGCAAAACGAACACTATTTTTAAAAAAGAACTTATATTTAATCCCCACTTATAAGAAAAATGATTCGTTTTTTAAATTTCTAAAAGATTGAATCAATTTGCGTTAAGAAGTAAAATCTGTGATTTTTCATGCAATAAATCCTTTATTTTATGAATAATGATTTGTATCCTTACATGCAACATTATCAACTTAATATTTATTCTTCATAAAATTTCATAACACGAAAATCTATATATATTTAACATCTTTTAAAATTATTAATTATTTTAATTCATATACCGTGAATAGCGATTACCCAAACGATAACGCAACATGCATTATTAAAATAAGTCTAATTACATAAAATAATAAGAATACCGTATGACAGAGAGATTCTTATTAAAAGCTTATATACAGTTTTTACCGACTTAATTTCTAAAGTTATAAAGAATTAGAGATATAATAAGGTTGAAAATAGAAAGGGAATCTATATATATAATTATTTGTTAATAATACATTAAACTAATTAATTAACTAAGCCTTAATGAACAGTTGGTCGTTACGGCCGGCCGGCAGAGTAGGAAGATGGTTTGATTTTATTTAATTTATTTTATTATATTTACATAGTTTATTTAATGCGATCAATAACTTAGATTATCCAAGATTTTCACACGACCTTCAATACCTATAAATGAAGTGTTAATTAATTAATCCTAACTAGGAAAAAAAGTGGATTAGATAATTTAGCAAACAGTTTTAATTAATTAATTATTTATTTATTTATTTTTATTTACACTCCACTATTAATTGATTGAGAAGTGGAGTAGTGAAAAATAGTTGCAGTAAGGAATCAAAAATCAAATCAAAGGTGTGAAGAAAGTCTAATTAAACCTCACATTATTTCTCAACTAATTAATCACAAGTTTCACAAATTGAAGTGAGAGATTCTTAATCAGGGGCAAAACAAGAACAATTTGATGTGTAAGAAAATGTACAGAGAGAGAAGGTGGTGTTGATGATGATTATATAGTGTTCTGACCTTTTTAGCCCTAATACGGTGGCCGTACGGCGCCGTTTCCACCCCATGCACCGTCGATATTGGGCAGCTGCCCGTTCGGCATATTCGGCGGCAGGTTAAAGAACGGCAGCCCCAACGACGGATCGGGAAACTGATTTCCACCACCTCCGCCGCCACTCGACGGCGGCGGCTGAATCTGCAACCCCTCCTCCTCGTCCAACGGCAGTCTCTCGTAGGCGACGTTGGTGAACGACGCCGCGATGATGATGACCGGACCGGAGGCGATCAACGCGCCGACGACATTACCTCCGACCACCTGCCCCTGCCCGCCAGCCAAGTATATCGTCAAGCTGGTGGCGCCGGGCGGCGCGGGCGGCGGCAGGAACGACCCGGACAGGGACAGAATCTCGAAGCGGCCGTGGAGGGTGACGACGCTGTCGGCGGCGGCGGGCTGCCGTAGGCTGACGTTGTTGACGGTTCCGTTGCCGCTCAATATGCAAATCCCTCGCTGGCGCTTCCGGGCGTAGGTGGCGATGGCCTCGAAGACGTCGCATCCGCCGCTCACCTCCAGCATGTGTGCCCGGAGAGTGTTGGCGCTTTCGCGCGTGATGATCACCGGCGGCTTGGGTTTGTTCTTGGATCCCGGCGGACGGCCGCGCGGTCTCCGCCCCATGACGTCGCCGGAGGTGATATTGGAGTTGACCAGGTCCAAACCCTGAGGAGAGTCGTCGGCGTTGTCGCCGGAGAATTGCTTCCGGTTGGAATCATAGTCGGATTCCGGCGGTCTCTGGAGGTGGAGGTGGGAAACGAAGTGGGAAGCAGAGCCTAAGTCCAAACCAGCCATACATACACAGAGAACACACAAGAAACAAAAAAGAAAAAAAAAAAACTAATCCAACAAAAAACACTATTGATAAACAAGAAAATGTTTTATATTTAGATAAGAAATCAAAGCACAGGAATTCAAACCTAGATGGAATAGAAAACAAGAGGAATCAAGTGGGAGAAAAGGAAAGGATGGTAGAGAGAGAATTAATCACAATATTTAAAGTAAAACCATATTATAAAGGTACAGTGAAGCACACCAAAGAAGAGGGTTGAAGTTTATACTCTGATTTTCATAATCCACATTCCTCCTCCATCTTGGATTGTGTCAACTCTACAGTGCAGTGATAACTTTTAAAAGTATAATTATATCTTTGATAATAAATAAATAATAAAATATGTTATATATATATTAAGTAGTGGTAGTATTTTTTTAAAATAAAATGTATAAATAATAGTAATTGTGTTTTTGTTTTTATTTTTTTAGGTAAATACAAATGTTTATATGTTTATAGGGTAACCCAAAATGAAAATTGCTTGGAATATGAAGCTTAATTAGTATCCACTTTTTTTCTTTTCTTATAATAATCAAGAAATTAACAAATTAATATGTTGACTGTACTATATGTGGGTTATTACCACAAAATTTCAGCTCCTATTAAGTATTATTGCTTTATATATTTTTCACACAAATATATAAATAGTTGGAGGTCTATATGTATATAATTGATGCAATAATATAAAATAATAAATGAGTTAAGAGTGAGAGTACACATGAATTTATATGTGCAAATTAATTGTTCATGTGTGCAAGAAAAAGATGTCATGATGATAATGATGGGTACAGCATAAGATTAAGATTTCTCTCCTTCCACCCCAACCACACATGTTATTTTATTATATTATCTGAATTTATTTATAAACTCTAGCAGAATCCCTTTTAATAAATGCTCTAATTAATTAACAAAAACTGCCAAATTTGCTCGTAGTTGTATTGTACCCCATCTACATAACTACTACGTGTACATATAGCTTAATTTATAGTTCTTGTTTTTAATAACCACCCCAGTAGACAGGGCTTTTATGCTTCATAAATTTGAAACATAGCTTATTCAATCCCAAACACAAGAAAGTAGAAGTTTTTAGTAATTAATACTCTTTCCACTTTATTTTTTTTTTCATGTGTATTAAAAAAATTTATTTTGCAGTGGATTATCATGTTATAAATTTTACCCTTATTTTTTTTAATGTAATGAATTGTGTTGTGGATTGTTATATATGTTATTTACTTTTATATATTTACTCTTATTTTATAATTAATTAATGTAAATGAATTGTATAAGTTGTAATTTTTTTTTGAAGTATTAATTCTTTTCACAAAAGGAAATATGTATAGTGTTATTTTTTGTATATTTTTTGTGCTAGTAGTGTAACCTAATTAAATAATAAATGATTTATTTCTCTACTAGCTTAAGTTTTTTAAATGAAGTGGTCGTTTAATATGGTATCAGAGCCCATAGTTAACAGAGGTTCAGAGTTCGAACCTCACATATGAAGGGGCGTGTTAGAGTGACTTGACTTGATTAAATATTAAACGATTTATCTCTCTACTAACTTAAACTTTTAGATGAGATGGTCGTTTAACAAGTTCCATCTAAAAGTTCACCGTAGAGATTAAAATTACAACTTTTAAAACAAAAATAAATTAGGAACTAAAATGAGGTATGAGATCAAAATTGCAATTATGCTTAATTAAATTCAATGACCAAATGAAGCGTAATTATTAAAAATAAAAACTAGAATGTTTGATTCTTGTGATCGAGCTTAAGACTGTTTTCCTTTAAACTAATCCTTTTTATTTAATTAATCAATTTTATTTAAATAAAATATAATGCAAAAGGTAAGAGTCATATATATTTTATTTATATATTCATGTAGTTGGATAAAGGTGCAGGGCCAGATTTGTTTTATATAAATACTTCCTCCGTCCCTCAAGGGGTATTTTTGCTTTTTGGCACGTGGAGTCATTACTAAAAAAAAGACCTGTCACTACATTAATTTTAATGCATTTTATTTGAAATGTCTTAATAGCTATTTTTTCAATACATTAACTCTATAACTACACTTTATAATATCTATTAATACACTATTCAATAAATATATTATTACAACTCTTTTAACTACACTATCATAATATCTATTAATACAATATTCAATAAATGTATTAATATAACCTTATTAATTAATAAGTGTGTTGATAATTTTAATAAAAATAAATTAAATACAAACATATAAATTTTATAAAATTATAAAATAAATACGTATAATTTTTTAATGAAATAGATTTAATATTATATAATATAATAATAAGTTAATGAAATAAAATAATTTTTATTGATAATAAAAATTGAATGAACTATAAATATATAATGTTTGAATTATTTAATAATAACATAATTAAATTAAACATATAAAAGAGTAAATATATATATATATATATAATTATATTTTTTTATTAAAATTATTACGTAACCAATTGAGTGATAGGCAATGTAAATTCATAATTAATTTATATTTTTTTTAAAATATTTATTATAGGTTGATTTTTTTTAAAAATAGTATTAATTAAAAATAATTTAATTAGTAAAGATAAAAACAACGAACAATTGTTTATTAATTAAAGGAAATATTATGTATAATCGTAATCTTAATTTTAATAATAATTATTTAATTTTTAATCATAATTATAATATTTGTAAATTTATTTGACTATTAAAGTTAAATTAAAATTTACAATAAAAATAACAACTAAAAGTAAAATGAAAATAAAAATAAAAACTTAAGTAAAAATTAATGTAAAAATATAAATAAATAAAACTAATGTAAAAATAATAAAAACCAACGTAAAAATAAAAACAAAGCAAATATTCTATATTTTCGAAATTTGACAAAAAAAAAAAAGAAGTATACATTTAGTTCAATTGGCTACAAGTCCATAAAAGTTCAGTTATCCCAGGTTAGAAACCTGTGGAAGCAAATCAATTTATTTATTTTTCGTTTATTTTTATTAAATTAGTTAATTAATATATCTTTTTAATTATTATAATTATTAAATTTATCTTTAATTAAGTGTAGTTTAAACTAATATATAATGACAATAAAAAGTGTATTGATAGCTTCTAATCTAATAATACATTAGAATAGAAGACATTTTATAGAAATGTCATTATATATTAAATGTATTATTAACTATTCTTCACTATATTTATCAATGTCATATTAACCTATTTTTCTAGTAGTGATTATTATTTAATGTATAGTGGGTAATTGTATTAATGAGAGTGTAGGTCTCATATTTTTTTCGTTTATTTTTATTAAATTAGTTAATTAATATCTCTTTAATTATTATAATTATTAAATTTATCTTTAATTAAGTGTAGTTTAAACTAATATATAATGACAATAAAAAGTGTATTGATAGCTTCTAATCTAATAATACATTATAATAGAAGACATTTTATAGAAATGTCATTATATATTAAATGTATTATTAACTATTCTTACACTATATTTATCAATGTCATATTAACCTATTTTTCTAGTAGTGATTATTATTTAATGTATAGTGTGTAATTGTATTAATGAGAGTGTATGTCTCATATTTTAATTGTATTAGTGGGTATGTGTGGGTCCCATGTGTGTAAAAAAAGGAAAGAAAACTCTTTGGGTGGGATGACAAAAATGGAAAAAAGACACCTGTAACGGAGGGAGTATAGTTTAGTACTTTAGTTAATTGAAACCCATCATGTGATTTTATGTTAAAAAAATAGTACATAATTTTCTTTCCCCCAATTTTCATTATTTGACACAACCCTTTGTAGTACAATAGAACAACAAACAAAACTATATTGTTTGTGTGTATATATACTCGCACACACAGCAATATTCACACAATTGTAAACATAATATTGTAGCATTACAATTTACAAGTGTCATAATTATAGGACTAATAATATAAAAGAAAAGGATAAGTGGACATTGAATTCGTTAGAAGTACTTTTAATATACTCCCTCCCGTTTGTTTGAGTATTTGCATTTATTTTTACACATAAATTAAATAATCTAATATTTTAATGTGTAATCAATAATTAAGTAGTAATTTTATTTCTATGCTCCTAACTTTCATCTGAATTAATAGCCCATTGTGTAATATTATAAAATGTTTGGGGGTATTAATTCCATATCTAATCTTTTGTTATACATATTTGAAGACCTGCATGCGTATAAATTAGAAAACAAAATATTGAAGATTATCTCATGAAAAAGATAAGAAACGATAATAATTCATATATAGGAAGTAGTTTAATTGAAACATTTTTATAAATAATTGTATAATAAATGAAAATAATCTTTAATAAAAATAGTGATTAAAAGTGATTATTAACATTAACATAGAAAAAAAATCACAAACATAGGAATTGCTCTAATTAGAAAGTTATACTGTTTTAATTTGTTGAATTCAACTCTAGATATTCTCATCTATTATATATTCTGATTTAATTTTTCTGACTTGTACACCGTAGTTCTTTATTTATTTATTTATTTATTTATTTATTTATTTATTTATCGGTTGACTCAAAATTAAAAATATTAGATTATGATATTGTTGGCATATAGAGGTAGCGGAAGGACAACATGGCTTTATCATAGATTATACAGGAGCGGTGTGTTATTTAAATACCTACATTATCTCGTAATTAATATACTTTTTAATTCAATTTATAATATTTTTGTTCTAACTAAGCAAAATGCATTTTGATTGTTTTGCCACGATAAAAAGTGTTATATTCTTGACAAACAAATTCTATTAACATCTATTAATATAATTTGTTTTAATTATGGGAATATATTTTCCAAGATTATAACAACATTGAATGAAAACAAATAAAATATCTAGAAAAAAAATTGGATGACATCATCTCACTTAATTAATTTATTTTAATTTTAAAGAAACTCTTTGATTGTTATCAAATAAAAAAAATTAAAAAAATTATTATGAAAATAAACAAATTAAACCTAATAATTGATTTTTTTTTTTAAAAAAATTGTTGGGTAAGCTCTTGCGCCCTCGGGGACACACCGTGCCCCCTCCATATTTTATTTAAACCTATATATTGCCAGAGATTTAAATTGCAAAGGGGCATGGAAATTGCAAAGGGACACGGTATCCCCGGGAGCACAAGAGTCTCATTCAAAATTGTTTGGTCGATATCCTTCTTTGAGGAATAATGCCGGTGGCGTCTAAGCTCTCGGAGAATACCAGAGGAGATCAAATTAAAAATTAAAAAATTAATTAGGAAAATAAATTGATTAGTTCTTGTATATATATATATGTATTTTTTCTACGTTTTTCTTATTTAAATTATATTTTTATTTTTTTAAAATGCACTCCATCAGTTCATTAAAAATGTTTTCGTTTGTTTTTTGCACATGAATTAAGTAATATTATTATTTTTATATAAAATGGGTAATTGTAGTAGTTGGACGGTGGGCCATTTGTGAGCTCTTTTGCTAAAAAGAAAAATTGATACCTTAATGGTAGACAATCCAAAATGACAAAATGAATATTTTAATGATGGATGGAGGGGGTAATAATTTAAATTTTGTTATTTATTTTAATTTATTTTTTAATTTAAATATATAAATTAATACATATATATTTCTATTTACATATATTATTTAATTTTTGAATTACATATTTATATTATATATTTAGTTTTTAATTAATAATACTTAAGTACATTGTTTTATTCATGATTTATATTTTTACTTAAAAAATACATTTTAATTTCTATACGAGTAGGAACGGACAAGCTTGAGAAATCGAGACTATTGATATTCGGTGCATCCGGGTATAAGCGTACACCCATATATGTATAATTTTTTATTCAATAGTGTATACATGTTTTTTAATAATTGTGGTATATACTTTTTTTACATTCAGTTTTTTATTAAAAAAACTAGCATTTAATTGTATACATTTTTGAAAGTGGGTGCACCATATCATAGGGTGCACCCAGTTGCACAGGAGAGTTATTGCGAGTACTTGTTTATCCGCGGATTATCCGCATACCCGACGAATATACCCGTACCCTATCCAATATTCAATTTTAGGATAATAAAATAGGATAAGGATATGATAAATAGTTGACCTATTCGTACCCTACCCGTTTATATCCTGACAATTTGAATCAGTTTCCAAGCTGCATCAATTTATCAGTAAAATTATTTCCCTCCCCGGAAATATGAGAAAATTTTAATCAGGACATGCAATCAACTTTACGCAAGAAAGTCAATGACTAATGCAATCACAAGACCTTAATTAAGTATAAGCTCTAAAGTAACCCAACTAATTTCTTAACAAATTGCAATTAAAGTCGTGATTGAAATATTGAAAATGTTTATAATATATAAAGATGATAATCAGTGAAGAGTTTCGGCTTTTTTAGAGGTAATAACTTAACAAATTGCCTATTTAATTAATATTGATAAAAAATAATCAGACACAATAATTAAATTACTATAAATATTATGCTAATTTATGCAAGCATAGAACATATCATAAATTTAAATCTACAGTACATATTTAAATTTAACTACATATTTAAATTTAACTATTAGCGCAGAGAAAATATCATAAATAATACTATGATAATTTATATTAAATAGAAATTATCATAAATTTAAATCTACATATTTAAATTTAAATATTAATTGTAGGATTGCGGTGTAGTATATCCGACCATTGTTTCTGAGAATTTATGGTTTTTTTTTTAAAGCTATATATCATTTCATTTTCTCGATAGTGTCATTAATCTACGTATATTTAAGACGGTTGGGATATAAGTCGGCGGGTTCTATAATTAATTATTATAATACTCTAAAATTATATTTTAATTCATTATTCATTATATTTTAATATATTTTAGGTTATAGTAAAAAAAAAAAATAATTGTCAGTACATCAGACTTAGGTCTTAGGTCTGAAATTATATTACATACCCAAATAAGTTAAATTATAGTATGATGTATACAAAGCCCAACTCGCTCGATCTCCTTCTACTTTAGCTCTCAACTAATATAATACGTTCCATCATATTTCACATTTAAATTAGACGAAATTTATTAATTAATGTAACACATATATACTCAAATTAAGACACGTGTATTATTTTATGTATAATTACATTTTGTAGTGAAATTTTATGAGCTGGTTATTGGGAGTGCAGCACTGATTACCCATAGAATATCTCATCATCATGACATCAGATATTTTTCCACATTTTCTTATAATAGATTTAAATGGTTAACTATATATACTATATATTCTTAAACTTAAACGCTTATATATAATGTTTATATGTATATTCTTAAACTTAAACGCTTATATATAATGTTTATATGTTAGAATGGTCCTAAATTACATGTTAATTTTTTATATGCAGTGAGTAGATTTGAATTATTATTATTATTATTATTATTATTATTATTATTATTTATATAGGTAAATATTAATTTTTAGTATAGTTAATAGTTATACCAAACACCCTTATTTTTCCTTTCCTTCAAGCTTCTTTATATCTCCCCTCCTAATTAACTCCCAAAGGAAATCGAACCTGGATCTCTCACCTTAGTGAGGAGTCCGGTGGCCCCATCTAGTTAGATTTGAATTATTATTATTATTATTTATTAAATTTACTATTATATTATAATATAATAAAAAATAGAAGTTCAACCCACAAAGTTGCACGATTTCTTAAAATATTTAAGAGAAAATAATTGGCCCACGACAATTATAAGGGACACAATATTTAGGTTTTTTGTATTAAAATAATGGTTAAAGCCTTAAAGGCATTGAGTATTTCTCGAGCACACAAAAGATTAACAAAGACATAAAGTTAATTAATCTAATTGGATTTATCCATGAAACAAGGATTACATACTTTCATGCATATATGTTTTATTAATTATATTAGTAGTATTTGGTAAGTAACCAAAATTGAATTTATATACAATATACTTCATATTGACTAGAATCTATTAATTTCTTTTTCTTTTTTATTAGAGTGATATTGTTCATAGTTCATATGTACGGTTATATTATTTGTCTACGTATTACCTTATTTTATTACTTTTTTTTATTTATTTATTCATAATTGATGTAACCCGGCCCTTATAAAGTGCAATTCTGAAAATTAATTTGTCTTGTTCGTTGTTGAGTTATTAATTATTTTATGGAACAAAAATATCACGTTTTGGGACTATTTATTGATGCAATTTAGGACATAGACAAGATTCATGTTGCATGTGACAATTGATGTTCATACAAATATATAGTATTTGCAAAATCAAATGTTGGTATTTTTAGGTGAAATTTTTTAAGTTCTTAGATTAAAATTCTATTGAATCATAGAGCTAATGAACGGTGTATTTTGATATCCGATATAATTTGAGTTGGAATCATTGTTGTAGAATAGATAATGGAATGATAAATTTGATAAAGTTGGGATTAATTGAGCAGTCGGAGTTAGAAGTTTTCAAAAGCCAAAAAAAAAATGTCATCTTTTTCATCCTCCCAAGTAAGTGCTTAAGTTGTCATTTAGTGCGTTAAATACATAATTAATTACATCTTTCTTGATTATCTCAACGGCTATATCGCTATCCACCAATCAAAACGCGTCCACGGACTTAAATAAAGCAATTAACGTGTTCTAATACGGGTGCTTTAAATCCGAGGGCCCCACCATCTTTAATCTTACCTAAACATTTTATATTCGCTAAATACTCGTGTACGTTCATATCTGATATGTGTAACATATGACTTTTGTAAGATGGACGAGAAGTTATATATTTTATAGCCAAAAAATAATATAATATTTAATTGATGAAATATGATAACGATAATGTGAATTATTTTATGAACACTTTATAATTATAAATGAAAATTATAACGTTTTAAAATAAAAGTGATAATATCTATAATAAAAATGATAACTAATTACGAAATTAAATATAAAATTGTTTCACTGTAAAAAAGGTATCACACAAAAATAACATTTTATAGGAGTATTATATTATACTCCCTCTTTTCCATTATTGAATTCACTTTTATTATTTCACGTTATTTAAAAAAAATTATTATTTTTATTTATTTTATTAATTTTTTGAAATTTAGTATTTTTAGATAATATTAATTAGAAATATAAATTTGAAATTAAAATAAGCTTCAATGTTATTGAATATATGTATGAATTTTTTAAGTGAATGTTATTATGAAAGGAGGGGTATTAATTAAATGACACACCAAAAGTTCTCTTTGTACTTCTTTTTCTTTTTATTTTTATCACTTTGTTGCTAAAAGCACCTGAGGATCTCAACATAATTTATCGCATAATTTGTTGCAAATGAATTTATTTATTATTCAAGAGAGTAAAATTATTAGGCTCTTCAATTTTTATATCTTCTTAATCAATAAATAAATACGGTATGATTATCATACAAGTAAATTATGCAATGGTTAAAGCATAATTTAATAAAAGTATGATTAATGATATATTAAAATATGATTTTAAAATTTTATTGTATGATTTATTAAATTATACCTACATACTACACTAATACAACTACTCACCAAATATTATTATATTCTTTAATCCATTGCATAATAAAATATTATACTATTTAATTTACGTGCAAAAAGTAAAACATAAATTTTATTCTAGGACGAGGAAAGTACTTTGATAGCGGTCTACCTTTAGCACATACTCCCCGTCCTCTGTCCCTCGTTAAAATTTACGTTCTCCATTTTGATTTGAGACACACTACACTATTACAACTACATATTATTATATCCTCAGTCCATTGTATAATAAAATATTATGCTGTTTAGTTTAAGTAAAAAAGCAAAATGTAAATCTTATTTTAGGACGAGTGAAGTACTTTAATAATAGTCTACCTTTAGCACATACTCCCACCATCCTCCGTCACTCGTTAAGGTTTACGTTTTTCATTTTGATTTGTTTTAAGTTAAAGTTTAATATATTTATTCATTTATTTATTTATTTATAGCTATATATTTTAAGCAAATCTTACATGTCATCATGTTAAAAAATAATTTTTAACACAGATTTTTAATAAAAAATGACGTCAATAATTTTTTTTGTGATACTCGTACTATTAAATTACTCCTATTTTATAAACTATTCATAAAAATTGATTAAAAGAAATTAATAAAACTAATAACTGACGAAGAATTGTGATACTTGCCTCATGAACCATTCATTTTTTAACTTATATTTTATGCTGATTTTAAGCAAGTCCAAGGTTTTATTTTATATACTTATTTGATTGCAATTACATCAACCAGCTGAGCTGGATTGTAGAGATTGAGAGTTCACATTATTAATATTCAACTTTATTAGTATTAAAAAAATTAGGGGAGGTGCTCTAACTCCAACCCCATCCACTCAAGAAATTTATTCATCTGAATTTAAAATTGTAAACAATTAAAAATATAAAGTAATTAGTACCCCTAGGTGTGATGGAAAACTAAAGTAAATTAAAATAAGAGGTGAAAAATGAGTTAATAATATATAACTATATTATATGTACGTAACTGAAAACGGAAACAACATTATTTAGAGAAAAGAATTCTTTGTGTGTAATTTAATAATGACAATCTTTGATTAATCATTTCAAACCGAGAAATTAGTGTAATTTAATGCCTAGATTTCAGCATGATTCCTCCAACAATCATTTGATCGAGTTTTACTTTGGAAGAAATTATATTTTATTTCATTTTTAATTTGAGTAAGTCAAGATATTATACTGGGGTATTTTTTAAAATATTTTTATTTGTAGGGAAACAAAGGACAATATATATAGATTTATATAATCATCTTTTTTATTAATTAAATTGTGGGGCTGATATAAATTGAGCCTAACCAACCTATACATACTAATTAATCTGAACATTTTCGGTTTTTATCAAATTTCAAAATTGTGTGTTTCTATTTAATTTGATTGATTAATTATTAATTGACTTGACTGGAACCTGTATTAGTCAAGTTTAGCCTGTAGAGTCGAGTTTACACCAGTCAAAAAAGGATAGATAATTATATTTAATAGTAAATATTGAACAAATATATTTTTTTCATTATTTAATTAGCATGACAAATACTCATTTGAGTAGATTCACCTTGCATCCAGTGATTCATGTCCTGTTATTATATCCTTAAAAGAAAGGATATATTTATCTTTTCAATTCATAAATTAATAAGTATTGATTACAATATTTACACTATAAACCGATTAACGAACCAAAAAATTTATATTATGACCCATTTATAGGAGAATCGGATATGCGACAATGACAATCTTTAGCACTCGTTAGTTCCACTCCCGACACTTGACTTTCAGCTTGGAGCAATCAATTAACATTGTTCTTCCTTCTTAAATACGAAGGGTAGCACCAAAGTGGCGGTTCTAGCAAAAATTATAGTTTATCATGAGAAATACACTTTTTAACTCTTCCATATTAGAAAAAATTAATTTTGATTATAAAGTTACGCATGGAATAATAGGGTTTAATTAATATTAATTAGTGGACAGGGTTAGAGAATAATAAAAGAAGATAGAATCAATTACCAATTAAAATAATTAATTTTAAAGCATATTCACAAATTAAAAATCATTTCTTTTGAAGTTAGAATTTTCAATAATTTATTTGATTATATGCTGCTGGAACACTTTTGGCCCCACCCTAATTAAATGTATCTGAAAAGATGGGGTCTGCAAAAATTATTTAATCTCTATGGAAATATGTGTTAATTTTAATTAACTACTACAATATTTTATTTATTAATTTCAATTTTGGATACATCTGT
Source organism: Pogostemon cablin (assembly GCA_023678885.1). NCBI lineage: Eukaryota > Viridiplantae > Streptophyta > Magnoliopsida > Lamiales > Lamiaceae > Pogostemon > Pogostemon cablin. Next base: position 30,624,250 of record CM042952.1, on the reverse strand, counting down.
ATAATTGTAGTCCAAATTCTCTGTTCCAATCAGATTTATTATCATATTTTATTTCATATACATTCAGTATATGGTCATCAATATATATCGAGCTGATGACGTTAATACATATATTTTTTAAATAAAAAATGAAGAAGTAAAATTAATTAAAGCCAAATTGAGTAACATATGGAATGAGGCATGTTACATTTTCGAGTTGTAATGGGCTTTGTAAGTGATGGAGTTCGTGAAGGCCCATTCCACTTCAAAAGGTCCAATTAGAAAAGCTATTTAGTTGGGCCTTTAAAGCCCAACAAATATTAGCTGATTATTGGGTCCTTTTGTCCTCGCTAAAAGCTTTTGTCAGTAGGGTGGGTTAATTAACTCTATTTAATATTTAATTAAATCCCCCTAACATGCACTGGAGAACTATTGCACATGAAATTTTTAATGAGGTGATCTAACCCTTGTTAATCGATTAAATTACTATGATTAACATCCTTCACAGTCGGCCGGCGTGTGGGAGCGCCTCGTGTGGGAGCACCTGGGGTGGGCGACTCCACCTTTTTGCATAATGGAATTTTTAATGAGTGGCGATAAAGTTTGATCCCTGAACCTTCATTTGGTAATGACTCTAATACCATGTTAAATAATCATCATATTTATAAATAATCATTTAATATTTTATTAGTCACTTAACAATAAGAATAGTATACTACTCCAAATTAAAGTAATGTTTGGTAGTTAGGGAGGATTAGGAATAAAAAGCAAGAAGTGGATTGTGTATAATGTGATGATCATATCCTTTTCAAAGAGAAGTAAAGTAAGATCCATCGTTATCCAGGGAAAGATACATGGCCACTCTTTGAGCATATCTTGCAAACACTTGATCAGCATCAAAGGTGCTAAAACCAAAATGAATACCCAACATTGGCTCCATGAATGCTCTAACGCTATCTGCCACCATTTTCCCTTCATCTCCATCAGTAGAGTCGTCGAGCATACGAGCATCCCAACGCACGCGAAACGCCTGCATTTTCTGCAAGCTGAAGCTCCCTTCGTCGTGAATCACCCTCTCCACTTCTCCACAACATGGCAAGTAAATTGGAACATTGAATGAGTACAAATCCTCCATCTTCACCACTCCCTAATAGAAATAGTAATGATAGCTAGTATTCATACAACTCATCATGAATGCATTCATTCTATGTACTAGTGTACCTCAGCCACCATGTCTGCAAGTGTTTGTGAAAGCAAGGTGAGGTATGCAGCGTCATCTTGGCAAGAAGTTGGATCTTCAACGCTCCTGCCTACGAATGTCAAAGACCATACCACCACCAACTACAATTTCGTCGCCTCTCAATGCTAAAAACCTGGATAGGTCTATTTCATATTGCATTGCATATGCTTCCCATACCTCAGGAGGACTTGTTCTTGCAATGTATATGTTTTCTTTATTATTCTTCTCCAATCCCTCAGGTATCTGCCATAATTAATTACTAGTAAATTCATATATAAAAGATCAGCAATAAATACTCCATTAATAATTACCTGAGAGAGCCAGTGCAGACTGTAGAAAGAATAGGCAAAGTGAAGGGAGTTGGTTGGAAATAGCTTCCCCTAGAAAGAACCTGGGAAGCCATACACAAAGCATTGTTTGGGGATCAGCTGCTTTCTGTATGCAGTTGAAACCAATTTGAACAAATTGTTGAAATCATTATCTGGAAGATCATTCAAAATAACTTCAATTAAATGATCAGGTGGTGGAAACTGCATGGTTTGGAGGGTGTGGAGGATGTGGGAGATTATGAAAATGGGGTTTGTCCCAGATGAACAACCCAAGTCCACCATCTTCAGAGATCTACAGAAGAAGCCATGGTGATCACCTAACATTTCTTTCAGGGTCTCATCTACGACTGGTAATGCTTCAATTATCACCACTTTCTACAACATTAAATCAAACATACAATGCTTCAACATCCTTTTATCATATCAAAGTTTACATGTGTGTGTGTGTGTGTGTGAGAGAGAGAGAGAGAGAGAGAGAGAGAGAGAGAGAGAGAGAGAGAGAACCTGAAGGGTTGAATTGTTGGCGTAGCTAGTTACACCATCGCCTGGATTCATGCGGGTCACCTTCTTCACTACCATATCTAAATTAAGCTTAATTCCTAATCTATCTTATCCTATTTCCAATATTTTCATTATTTATCTCTCTCTCTCTCAAAATAAAAGCTCCAACCCCCTATCTCCAGGTTCTCTCCCATGCTTCAATGGCAGAAACAGCGTGATGAATGAACATGACTTCTCTCTTCCTTTTATAAAATTTCTAAAAATAATAATTACCCACACTATACCGTAAGAAGGATTTATTGTGAGTTGAATGAATCGATAAATTTTTAAGGAAAGGGTATATATAATCCCTAAATAGGGTGTAAAATAGTAATATTACTTTCATACATCACATGCAGATAATATTTTATCTAATATATCATTTTAAACATAATTAGATCTAGATCTACTGCATAAATGTGTAGTTGCTACAAGATCATTGATCAGCAACCTTACTATATATTTACACCAATACATGTTTATGTGATTGGATTTTTCTGAATAGCAGATAATACACATCTGGTATGGGAGTCGTTCTCCACATCTTCCCACCCATATTCTGCATTAGTGTTTTTGTACTTGGACCTGGTAAGCATTCACACTTGGAAATGATAAACCATCTCAAAATTTGAGTACGAGATGAGAAGAGGCCGCACGTCTTTTGTCCCCAGTTACTTCACCCTTCATAGGGACGCCTGAATATGCTGTTTGGAAGACATCACAGAGAGTGTCTCAACAAGTGACGACATTGAGCTCAAAAACATATTCAGCATTTCCGGCGAACAACCAGGCCTCGTCATCCTCCTCACCTGACAATAAAATGGATGAACGAGACCTTGAATAGCACAAAAGCAAACGCGGCTGAAACTAAATTAGAAAAACTAGAATGTTGGTGTGCACACTTTCATAATGCCAACTGTCAAGTATACATATAGGTCTCCTGGAAAAAAAGCTAAAACTACCGTTGTTTCTTACCATTGGAACTTCTTAATACCTAGGAACATTAACCTCAAAGGCAATGCCATTAATTAGAGTGAGGAAACTTTAAGCTTAATTACCCACATCCAATATGCAAATAAAGATTTTTCTAGGGAAGGTATGCACTACTCCCAGACCAACAAAATATGGAGGTTCATAAAAGCTTACACAAACCATATCTGATACACGAGATAACTTTTATAGATAAGGTACATTAACAAGACAGCCCATACCTCCCATCATGGCACCTATATATAAATAATGTGCAACCAGTACCAGAAAATGTAAAAATAATTACTAGAATCCGGAACAAAAAGTTGTAATATTACCATTTACAGAGCGGGAAACATTGAGAGGCAGGGAAATTGAAAGAATTTCTATAGTATCATACCATTTTAACAGATCACTGAAACTCCTTAATCATTTCAACATAATCCTGATCATGAAAGCTAGATCGTGGTTCCTTTAGCTGCAGCATAACATCAAAGATGCTGTCATTTATATGTCCTTTATCCTCTATACAAGGTGTGCTGTCAGCAAAAAACCCGAGAGGCAAATAAGCAAAGGTTAACAGTAAGATCACGACACCAAAACAATTTCCAAAGTGAACTTTTTACATCATGCACCTAAGTTCCATGTCTTTTGAAATCGACCTGCAAGAAATGGAAAAAAAAAAATCTATTTTCTCAATTAATTTTTAATAAGGAAGCAAGGCATCTCTCAAATTATATCAAATTGACCTAAAAAGGCTAAACTCTATGCATGCAGTGCTACAGTCATGTGCACAGTACGATCATTTCTACTACCCTTTAACACAAGCAGTGAATAATATCTACAGTGGAGATTGATACCTCGAAAGAATATAAGATGTGCATATTTAATTAAATTCACGACATTTTAAATGGTCCCAGCAAAGATTGATGAATGAGAAAATCACCGAGTTTCCAATTTAATATTTATAACGGGAATCAGATTTTTCCCCTCCTGTATTTGAGAGGAGTCCTGAATGTAGCCTCCGCTAATTCTGGGTTTTGCATAGCAGGTAATAATACTAACAAGAAAATATTTTATATCAAAACAAGGGACAAATAAATTCCTAACACTCAAAGAAGCATACTAACAGTCGGTGAAAAGTAAATTAAGACTCAAAATCCAGAGCAGACGATGAAGTAAACAAAACATGTTGTTCAGTTCTAGAAACCTATATTATTGAATAAGAAAACTTGATCTACCAGAAGTAATTGCAGATATTTCAAATTGTAAAAGAGTATTAGATGTGATAGTATCAGGAATTAATCCAACCATGCCCCAGGTTCTCGATCTTTGACATCTACACGAATCGCATCAGACATTTTCAGAACAGTCTGTTTATATGATGTGTCTAGAGCAGCTTCATCCTGGCAGAAATCCAATCTCAAATTAAAACCTTTCAAGAAATTTACCAATGCAATACCGATTAGCAGTATTTCTAACAAAATCCAAGTTTTTAAACGAAACTCCACGCTCGTTATTACATTTTCCCACCTTTAAAGAAAACTAACATCTTCCAGCTATATGTTAAGTTACAGGTTAAAGTGATCAAGTAAAGAAGCAAGAAAAAACAAAGTAGATTCCAGGTCCACATTTAAACCACCTCACAAGCCATAAGGGAACTCTTTCAATTGGTTATTCACCTTTAAAAGACAGGGAGATAACTAGCATAAATCGAGAGAATTGGAGAACTTTCAGCTTTACTCTTGTATGCAGACGCAACAGAAAAAAATTCCGTCAATGTTTTATTTAAGTGATTATTATTCCGATTCTAGTGATCAATGAAAGTGAGATTTTTCATCAGAAAACGATAGAAATAATCGAAATCTCACAAGAAACCCAGAAAAAAAAATTGGATAATGCGCACAGTAGCATAACAAAGCACAAGTGTGCAAACAGAGAAGCAGATTCAAATGAATTACCAGATTTTCGATTGAATGGCCCTTGGAGTCGGACCATGAAATCATTTCTGTTTAGCCCTTATTTAATTCAAGCTCTTTCAGGGGAACGCTTGCTACGGCAGTGCATCATTCTGAAGATTCCTGCGTACGGAAAAATATTTGCATGATTTCCCCCTGAAACTTCATTTTTCAACCTTTGCCCCCTTTAATTTTATTTTCGCACTTCCCCTATTATTATTTTCTATGGCTTTCATGCCCAAGTAGTGAGCAGTCGCGGCATCGTGGGAGCAAAGCAAGTTTATTAATTATTAGTACTATTGTTTTCAAAAAAAAAAAAAAAAAGAGTTTATTAGTACTTTATTATTTTTCCCCCAAACTCAAAAGATCACGAAAAAAGAAAGAAATTATATACATTAGACAAAAAATAAGTCTAGTAGAGGTGTTCCTCAAACATATTTGGGCAAGAAAAACAAAAAGTAAATTTTATCCCAAATACAAGGTGAAGGCATAATTTTCCATTGCAGAATGTTGAGTTAGTATTTAAATTGAGTTTTTACACAAAAAATGCAACTCAAGAATCACACCTTAATTCTGTTCCACTTTTTTTTTTTTTTTTTGTATAATTGTTGAAAGTGAAACTAATGCTATATCTCCAGAGATAATTCTACTGATGATGCCCCAATGTCACCAGATGGATGCAAAAGATAACAGTGTTGTATTACCGAGCATTAACACCAGCCCGTGGGTCGACAAACACCAGCAATGAGATGTAGAAAGGAGTGTCGCACTTTTTTCATGAAATTTACACCTTATGCAAGTAATCCATTCTCAGAATGCGTTGAAGTGCTTGAATCTGGAAATCTTTGGTGTACTAATCATCAGAGACGACGGTTCCTTCTGAGAATAAGAAACTGTCGCTCGTTCCAAACAAGTTGGCTAATTTCAAGACGATGGTTTGGCATGTGGAACTTGTTGGTGACATTACATCTGGAAGACATGGCATGCATTCTGGTATGAATTCCATCTTTTCATAAGATGGAGAATACAGTGACAGTACTGCTCGACAGAAAATAAATCTGCAAAAGCCAATCAAAATATCACCCTTTGATACAAAGATTGGTTGCATGAAATTTAAAACTTTGAAGAATTATGTAAAAACATAATGCATGCAAGAAAAGTCACATCACGCTGTTTCAAATGACTTCAAGATTACATATGTTGAAAAGAACTAACAGCTTAACCAATGTTTGAGATGGATATAAGTACTACCTTAAAAGAATTCGCCTCAAGAACGAATCAGTTAAAATTTGAGCCCAAACAGGATCAAGATTTTCAGCTGCAGCCAACACTGATCCCAATTTATTTATTGAGGACTGAAATAACTTATCAGCTGTATTGTACAGATCCTGAAACCAAACATCGTCATGAGGTAATACAGATCAAAAGAACTGTTAAGTAGAACTAGACAGGAACTAGAACCAGACCTTTTCAACATCAGAGCCAGTAAAACCTAGTAACAAAATGAATGATTGCAGAGGAGCTGTGAGAAAACTAGTGAACAGACTTCCACTTGGTTGACGAGAGGATTCAACAGCAGGCAAAGGTAGAGATGTCGTGGGTGATAGTAGAATAGCAGCAGGTTCTCCTTTTTCTGCTCCACTTACATCCTGTCACGAACCATGTTTTAAATAGTTTGGCCACCATAACCACTAACTTGTAAAAAACAATATCTAAAATGGAAATTTTGTGATCCTTTTTCTCTGTTTCTCAAGCAAATTTTTGTATCATTAGTAGTTAGTATTAAGTACACTGGAACCCCAAAATGTAACTTTTTCTCACTCGAGTAGGGCTGATCAAACTGTTGAACAATAAAACACAATGAATGTTCAAGTACATTAAGCGATTTTTGTGTAGTCAGAACCCTAATAAATCAACTAAAAAAGACCTAATTAGCAATAATGAAAAACATAAACCGTAATGAGCATTTGTCTATTGTCACAGTCCTACAAGTTGCTGTTTCAGAGCTGACACTGATTCAAAAATCCCATGAAAGATTCAACCTAATTTGGCATCCAGATGACAGCAACATGTGCAGCAATAGTAAGAAACAGGGAATTAAATATTTGCTGTTTTTTTACACACAAGCTAGATCCAAAATGTCAGATAACTTCACATAGCACTATCAGTTGAGTAGGTGAAGTTTTATAGTATGTTATATACATGCTAAGTCATGAGAATGCCCATAGCTTCAATTTAAAGGATGAAAGCAGTCTCATTTTCTCTTCAAAATTGAAAGAAAAGCAACATTAGCATGATGTTTCTCCATAACACCAGCTCACAAAAAATGTTGGGGTATTGCACCTGAGCATAATATATAAAAACTTGTGACAAAAGGCTGAAGCTATTAAGACTACCTTGAATGCTTTACTATTTTCACTGTCAATGATTAAAAAAAGCGGTCTTCTGGTGAAGGGCACTAAGTCAGAGGGATATATACAGTTCATACCTGAATTCAACAAAAAATTTCACTCAGTCACAACTTATTTTAAACTTATAAAGATAAAAATTATTCCAGATGAGAATAATGTAACACGAGTTCAATTATAAAGGCAATACTGATACTCATCTATCACCTCCAGGTCCAATGTGTAAGCAATCTACACAATCATATCCCGCAGTATTGGGATTAGAAGAAGGTGGGTCTGGGTTGATGGAATGAAACTGAAAGCCCCTGACAATGTTTTCAGTGTAACTAATAGAACTCCCAGCACGAGTTGGAGATGACATTGCAAGTGTGTTGTTTCCTGGTGCAGAACGATGATATTAATCATGTTTAACCCAAACCATTAAAGACTCCTCTAAAGAAGAAATAAGAGAATTATATAAACATATGCTCCATTACCTGAAGATGACAGATATATTAAAAGAATGCCATCAGAAGGAAGCTCCTCGGACACTGTCCCTAGGACCTAATAACAGGTATTGTCATGACATAAAACAAAAAGTTTATACTTCACTTAAAAAATTTAAATTCAGGGGCTAGATCACTGACAGAAGTATGTTTTGTAGAATAACTCTATTGCTTCAGTTCAATGAAACTCAAGTTTTTGTTCTAACATTTTCTTCTCAGTATAATATTGGATAAGCAAAGTTAATTGCAGATGGACAGCAACAGTAAATGCAATGAAATAAAAACTGTTCTTGGTTAAGTGTTGCCCACAGTATAATTAATTCTTGGAACAACTTTCAGCAATATGTATATAATAAGCTCAATGATTGTGATCCAGAATAATATAGAAATGATTGGTCTCCCAATTCACCTACTTTGCACATATAAATTTGTAGCATGATGCAGTTTTATGGTGGAAAAGTGAAAGATGGCTAAGGAAAACCACTTGAAGGTGAATACTCACTGCCATGAAATGGGTTACTGATGGACGAAATAAGATTGCTTTCCTTGGGTTTGGTGGCAAAGTTGGATCAGTCATATCCTGGTTAACACGACTAGGCCCTGAAGCCCCATTCTGACTGGCACCAGACCCAGTTCCACTAGAGATAGCTGTGTTTGCCTGGTAAAATGAACCACTGGGTTCCCATTCTAAACATTGAAGCATCCTGAAAGTGTCGAGGGTGAGTTCTGAATACTTGACCTGATGAGCAAAGAGGAAAGTATGATATCTGGAGTTTGTTAGGTCTAGCACCAAATAATTTTAAGGAATATAAAATGAGACTAGGCAGATATATTTCCTTAATTGGCCTACTAAAGGACAACAACACTACCTCATGAGGATGGTAACTGCACAATAAAGCATCTCTTAATCTTAGCTTTCTCTTTGAATCAATAACATGCGGCAGACAGTCTGGCTGAAGATCCAATACGACACTGTATCTCAAAGGTCGAAGATTCATAAAAGCTGTATCAGCTTTCAGGAATTTTACTATCTCCTGAATGACGAGCTTCCATTCTTTGAAGTCAGTTTCCTGGAAACAAGATTATATTAAGGTAATCAAACATATACTATCAAATAGTAGAAAGAGCTTCTGATTACCATTATAAAACAATGACTAAGTGTTACTGTCATCACATGATATCATTGATATTTTATAAATTCTCAGAAAATAAAATTGCAAGGACATGAGACCTCCCTTATAACATTCTGATTGGAAACTTAGTTTTGAAACTTGGAAAATAAAGCAGCCTTTTGTACATGCAAGGACCAGAGGAACCTCAAAAGAATTATTTGCTTCTACAGTTAAAATCTCTGAAATTGATTTTAATATGGATACATTTAAGAGCACAGCAACCATTAGATATTAATTCAGCTTTCACGTTTTTGAGATTGCAAAGTGGTTACATACACCAAGCCAACAAAAATTGCACATTCCTGAAGCGTGTCAAGACTTGGAAACTTTTAATTTTTGCATGTTGGTCCATAATACAGCAAATACAGTCAGCATTTAGCTAAAAGAATAAAGAGAGCAAATGTTTACCATTGTACCCGTCAAACAAATAAAGACTCAATAATTTGAGGAAATACATAATGTTTTTTAAGACTCTGATGATATTAAGCATATATATGCATCACCATAGTGTCAAACGTGATATATTCAATTTTATCTCCAAATGCTTGACCAGCCCAACAATTAAACCTTGGCATAATAATATCAAGTACGGTGACTGAGAAAAATGCCTGGAAAGTCCGTTTGCACTCATCAAGTAACATCTTCAGCTGATTCACCAATTGATAAACCATTTCTCGGCGGTTCAAAACCAGACAAACTGTCAGAAACCGAGCAATGAACCTCAACTGCTTGCTGGCAAGATTTACATCCTGATGAAGTCCATCCTTGAAATAATCCCTTGTCAAAATGGCTTCGTAAAATATGTAAGATTCTGCTAGATAATTGGCCTCACTGGTCCTCATGTACTGTCCAAAATAAAGCTGTCCAATCCGGGACGCAATCTCCCCAATCTCCCATCTCTTTAACCCAGCCTCCACCAACTTTTGTCGATTCTCTTGTTGAAACTTCCAAAGTTGAGTATAAACCTTAAAGACTTTATAGAAGTACGTATCATATCTGAGACATTTGGAGGGGGGAAGTTATTGGGTGGATAAAAAATCATACGGAAAATAAAAAGGATACAAATACTTTGTCATTTTGGGGATACTAGTGAGAATAGATCAATATGAGGGGAATTTCCAAATATCATGAAAACCACAATCACTGTATGAAGTAGTCCCATAATCAAATATACTACCACCCACCCTCACCCGTACCCTCTGAAGTACTAGGTAGAAACATGTATAGTATACTCAATTATCACAGTCAAGCTAATTGTCTGGATAAAACAAAAATGATTAGTTACTAATGGTGCTTCTTCAGAATTTGATATGCGTTCAGTGTCAGCAAGCTCAACAAATGGGATGAGAATTAAGCAAGACCGATCAGCCTTAAACCAAACACAAGAATTATTGGTCAAACTGACATCACAAAGCAGAATCATGCAAATTACATTACTCGACCTATGATAAGATTTGAACAACTGTAAAAATACATCATTCCCACTACATAGAATTCAAAAAAAAAAAAAAAAGTAAAAGAAAGAAAGTAAAAGCAAGCGTCAACAACACGGACGCGAGCGGTTATTGGGTGTCAATTAAAGGTTTACCTAGTTCTCTGATAGTACGGCAACTCCCGGATCTTAGAGAATTTCTTGTCTGCTTTGACCACCAGAGACAAGTAAACCTCGCTCACCGGAATATTACTGTTGCCACTCTGCAACTGGTTTTGCGACATTTGAATTCTCTCTGTCTCTCTGCTATTATACGAATAGATTCCGTCTTCTACGCCATTTGTTTATGATGTGTACTCTATCTAATTAAGACAAGCAGGTTCTTGAATCTTGATTAAACAAGAGAGAGACGACGGGTGAAATTGGGGTTTTAGACTTTGGGGGAAATGATCTTCCAAAAAAAAAAAAAAAGGAATTTTGGGGAAATGAAAAGGTAAAAGAGAGTATTCTTTTTCTTGATTAAATTAAATGAGTAACGTTTAACCGAATATGATATCCGTTATCTTGATTTAAGGGTTTTAGAATATGGGAGAAATGAAAAGGTAAAAGTGATAGTAATTCTTTTTCTTGATTAAATAGGGTAAAAAAACTCATACTACTACATATACTCCCTCCCTTCCGTTACAATTTAAACTTCAAACTTTTCTTCATAATAAATTAAACTTCACACTTTTAAAATAATAATAATAATAATAAATATTTTTTTTTATCATACTTTGGTTTTAAATTTATCATCATATTTTTTACACACATGCATATTTTATCATTATTTATTACCTAAAAATACTATGCTAACTCCAAATGTAAGTAAATTTTGACTTTTCTTAAATTTCGTATCTACCATAAATATGAAAATTTTGGTACTATTTGAAAAAGCAATTTAGCTTGTAAACACAAAATAGTACTAATGTTTTCATGGAAAAGAGACCCTATTACCCTATTTCTTAAAATGAAATGCATCTCTTTCTTTGAAATTTCATAGAAAATTATTTTAAAAGAGGAAAAAAAGAATTGATTTGAGATTTATTGCACACTATACTTTTTAACCCAATGATTTCATGAATCCCTTTACTACAAGAAGTAGAGCTAAATAAATAGATTTCAAAGCAGGCCACTTCGTGACCATATTCTACTACAATTTTTAGTGGAATACAAGATTGGTCCATTTTTAAACACTGGTGAATCTCAATCCTAGGCAGCTGCAAAAAAAAAAACTTTAGAAAATTAATTAAATAAATCATTGTTTATATAAACTTTTCTTGTGTTGTATTCTCATCCACACTGCCTAATTATTTTGAGCAAACCCAATCTTCATTAAACATATACTATATACTTCAGGTTTCAACTTTCATGGTTTCTAACCTGATCAAGATGCCACCTGATTTTTTTCAAGGTAAAATAAATCTTCAAGAAAACCCACATGTTCAAGAATTCTGTGGTGGGAATTAAGTGGGGTTGGGGTTGGGGTTGGGGTTGGGGTTGGGGTGGGGGTGGGGGTGGGGGTGGGGGTGAGGAATTTTGTAAGTGTGGCACACTCCATGCATTCACTTTCATCACCAACTAACTTGGACTCTAATTTGAATTATAGTCCATTATTTTCTTCACAAGTCTAACCCTATTCATCTATTTGGTAAACAAATTACAACCTTTTAGTATATATTAATCAGTAATCACCTATTAATGGGGCCTACATGTGAATTAATATTTGCCCTCTGTATTCACTATTGCCTACTCCCTCCATCCCACCCAAAGTGTCTCTTTTTGTCATTTTGGGTATCCCACCCAAAAAGTCTTCTTTCATTTTTTACGCACATGGGACCACCCACACTCACTAATACAATTAAAACATGAGGCATACACTCCTACTAATACAACTACTCACTACACATTAAATAATAATACTCCTTAATCCATGTATCAAAAAGCAAAAACTACCCGTGGGACGGAGGGAGTATATGTCTTTATACAAAAAAATGTTCAAAGAACATATAATTTTTGTTGAAGTTGTGAGGTATATAATCAAATTAGTTTGAAAAAGTGTTTCTTGGTAAAGAAAAAAAAGGGGCATATCAACTTCAACCTTCAACTTATCTTCCACTTCAGCTAGTTTCCTTCCCTTCAAAGCCTCTTATCTTGCTCTCTCCTCAACCTCTAAACCTCAAGATTTGTGTTCCATCAACATGCAAATTCATGCCCTAAAACAGACAATTTTCATATCTTAGCACTCACAAAATTCAGACATGGGATCTACTGGAAATCAAAATCCTTGGACACCTTTTAATGGCAACAAGGATTGTTCATTAGGAATCTGCAGCATACACTGCCCACAGTTCTGCTACTTCATCTTCCCCCCTCCACCACCGTCCTACGTCGGGGATTCTTCCTCGCCGTTCTCGCCTCTCATCATCGCCATAATCGGCCTTCTGGCCAGCGCGTTCCTCCTCGTCAGCTACTACACCATCGTCACAAAGTACTGCCGGAGAGGACCTCAGAACGCACCGGCAGAAGCCGAAGAAAACCACGAGGATATTGTGCATGATCAATGGCAGGCCGCCTCGTCTGGATTAGACGAGGCGACCATCAAGACCATCACGGTCTGCAAGTATCAGAAAGACCAAGGCCTAATTGAAGGAACTGAGTGTGCTGTCTGTCTCTCTGAGTTTCAGGAGAATGAGTCCTTGAGACTCTTGCCAAAGTGTAGCCACGCTTTTCACCTTCCCTGCATCGACACGTGGCTAAAATCGCACTCGAACTGCCCCCTCTGTCGAGCCAATGTCACAGCATTGCCACCTCCACAAGCTTCATCTGCAGTTCATGTGGATTCTTATGAAGTTGAGAGGCCTAATGACTTGACTCTGGTGGTGGATGACCAAGAAACATTTGACTGTATGGTTGTAACAACCTTAAATGGTGATGATGATTAAGGAATCCTGAAGAGAGACAGTGGCAATGCAGATGAGACAGAGAGAAGGCATGATCAAGCATGTCTTGTTAAGCAATTCAGAAGATCATCTTCTTTAGATGCATTCAACTCTGGACACCATCTTCTGATCTCTGATCATGCTTCGAAGATCGAAGAACTCGACGTGGATTCGCAGGTTGAGAAACATGAATCTTGGAGGGATACTGCTAGTTCATCAAAGGGATTCCAGTAAGTGGTGATAGATTAGAAAAAAGTAATTGTATGCCAATAAAGAGGTCTAATTCTACTGGCAGATTCATGTTCATAGATCACAATAAAGGCAAGAATTCTCTACTCCCCCATTGAACACACATCATTTGTAAAGAATTTAATCTCTCTGTAAATTCTCCAATATTAATCCATATTCTTAATGAGGTTCTTTAGTTCAAGTTATCATGATTTCAATATTTGATGATCATATCTGCATTTCATTAAAGATTAAAGTTAATAGCTCCATTAGGAATAATCCATGAAATTAAATTCCTGTCAGGAAATTATATGAAAATGACACAATAACTGCTGCTGATGCACATTAGATGTTTAAATACTGAGAATCAGATTAACCATCAAAATCAGGTGATTTGTTAATGTAGATATTTTTCATTTTTATTTACTTGTAATTATTTAGTAATGGATTATGGTCAAGTACTCTTTCTTAGTAGGGATATGAGGTCTTCATTAGGTCACCTAAAATGCACTTAGATATTGAATAAATGATCCCAAATGTTTAATCTGTTTCTTAATGTGTTGTTGGTTGATGGATGCCATCTCTTGTTTGGGATGAGATGAAGTGTCCAAATCAGGTGAGAGATTGTATGTAACTGTCATCCTTAGTCTTGCTCAATATACATATAGATGTGCTAGTGTGTCTGCAATCAATTAAAATATATGCTTTTACTTTTCCAATATTATTACTTTAAATATAATTTAGAAAAGGAAATTAAAAAAAAAATTAATTATTAAATAAAAATAAATAGTATAATTAAATTTAAATAATCATAAAATTAAGCAATCCTAAAAACAGACGAAGATTGAATTGATGATAATTTTAAAGCCAAGGCCTATTACAACGGTTAAATTGTTAAATTACAGCTGTTCCCGCGGTTAAATATGTGACATCAAAATAATTAACAGCTGTTCCAACTTCCCACGGTTAAATTGTTATAATACGGCTGCTCCAGCTGTAACTTCTAACGGTTAAATTGTGATATTAGGGCTATTCCCGCGGTTATATTTGTGATATCAAAGTTGTGACATTATGGCTGTTACAAATTCCAACGGTTAAATTGTGATATTATGGCTGTTCTAGCGGTAAAAATTGTGACATCAATTAACAGCTGTTCCAACTTCCAACGGTTAAGTCGTGATATTGCTAAATGAATGAATAAGTTTGGGAGGGGGAGGGCGTCGTTAGGGTTTTAATAATTGTGACGGTTTCCGTAACGGTTTAATTACGAAAACAAGAACGCTATTCTTGGGCTTGAGTAATCACCGATAACCTCAATACCTCATGGCTGCCGGCGACGCGGCGGAGGGCAGGCGGCGGCCGTGTTGTATATCCCACGAGTTCTACAAAGCCGCCTCTAAATTCCCCCATAAAATAGCCGTCATACAAGCCTCCGGTTTTGCTCGAAATGCCCGTGATTCCGCCGCTTACCCTCAGACTGACTGCGAGAGCATGAAATCTGGCTCCCCTGAGATAGCGTCTCGACCCCCCGTCTACAATGGAGACGAATGCTTCACCTTCTCTGATATTCTCTCTGCCGTCGAGAATCTCAGTTCCCGACTCCGGCTGATTCTTGATGGCGGTGATGATCCGTATTTGATAAAATCCCGTTCAGGTGCGGTTTTGTCTTTCTTTTTTTTTTGTTGGTCTAACTTTTGGGATGTTGTGGCAGTGATTGTTTTGTATGAAATATTGTAGTAGCCCTAAACCCTAAGGGGGGTTTGCGAGTTGCAAGAGATTGTTTTGGGATAGAGTTTGTGTGGGAATACATGTTGCCTTTTATAATCTTGTAATGAATTTTGGTGTGATTTTTCATGTTAAAGCAAATGCAAGAGGAAGTCCGGGCAGCGAGATATTTGGTATCATTGAAAATTTGCAATAGAATGTTTTGGGTTAAGAGTTGTTTCGGAAATGCATGTTGCTTTTTAAAAAAATAATAATAATGGGATGATTTTGGTTGGAGTTTTCATGTTAAACCAGATGCAAAAGGAAGTTCGTTTATCAACCATTTTAATAGGCGCTGCATCGACTTGGTGAATGACCATTTTTTGATCCAGGGAAAGAATTAATTTGATAGTTTTGGATGCCAAGACTCTACTGCACTAGTAAATTTATGATTTGTTGATTAATTTGTGTGTGTGTAGTACATAGAATACAGTTTTTTCTGTCTATTTGGCTTTTATTTTTTAATTTAATTTTAATTGAACGTGTTGCAGTTGACGACTTAAACTCTGTACATGTTTCTAAATCTTTGCAAACTTCAAGTCGAAGCGTGCAGCAGTTCTCTGAGTCTAGGAACAGCAAAACCCCAAAAGTGGTCGGGATATACATGGAGCCATCTATCGAATACGTGGTAGCCTCCCTTTCTGTTTTAAGATGTGGAGAAGCTTTCATGCCTCTAGATCCCACATGGCCGAAAGCAAGGATATTATCACTTGTATCATCTTCTAATGCTGATTTAGTCATTGGGATTAGGACGTCAGCCGAGGGGACTTGTTGTCACAGGCTTGATATACTACAGTGGTTGATTGATGAAGGAAGGTGTCCCATTTTACCTGTTTCGATGAAGGGAAATATCAAAGAGCAATGTCATCCTTTACTTATAGGATGGCCTTGTGAAAGTGAAAGATCATTCTGTTACTTGATGTACACATCAGGATCTACTGGAAAGCCTAAAGGTGTATGTGGCACCGAAGTAGGTAATCTTTCACATCAGTTAACTTGGGATTCATAGGACTATAGAGAATAAAAATTACTGCCTCAATCTGCTCTTTCAGAATTTACTTTTTTTAAAAAAAAAAAAATTCACTGTGATTGCATTTTTCATCAGCAGCAACCTTTTGCAGGTCTTCTTAATCGTTTTATATGGATGCAAGAGATGTATCCTCTACACGAAGAAGATGTAGTGCTTTTCAAAACGGCAATAAGCTTTATCGATCATATGCAAGAGTTTCTTGGAGCTTTACTTTCTTCCTGTACGTTGGTGATACCTCCTTTCAATCAGCTAAAAGAAAATATATTTTATGTCGTAGATTTTTTACAGGTACATGAAAAAGATTGACTATGCAATGGTTTCAAAAAATTTACTCTGGCTTGTATGAAAACTAATCCATTTTTCATTAATATGCTTATCATGATGAGACGTTGAATGACCAGTAAAATCTAGTTAATCTTGTGACAAATAGTAAAATTGGTAGTACTTATCTAGTTCTTCAATGGTTGATCTTATTCTTTAACATGCTAAATATCTGGTATTAGGTCTAGGCTAATTAAAAGTTTATGTTTCTGGTGCTGAAAATAATATGAAGAAATAACAAACGGTCTTGCAGCTTATCCCTTAAATATTCTCTCAAAACATAAAATTTATTCTGATATTTTCTGAGGTCTACCTCTGTCCATTTTAAGTAAGCTACTATTGAAATGAAACTGTTAGAATCCATGGTCACTATGCTGTATTTATGTTTCTAATTTTCTTAACTTCTGTTTTCCAGGGATACTTCATTAACAGGCTTATAGCTGTGCCCTCTTTAATGAGGGCAATCCTTCCTTCTTTGCAAGGTCCTCCTCGTGCCACAATTATTCAAAATTCTTTGAAATTACTAGTGTTGAGTGGTGAAGTTTTGCATGTTCCCTTGTGCAATGAGCTTTTGAGGTTACTACCCCAGACTTTGATTTTGAATCTGTATGGGAGCACCGAGGTTAGATTTGAAAACTCTATACTGATATTAGCTTTTGGTTCTTAATAGATGTAATGTTTCTAATTGCAGACATGGTTTCACCATATACATTTCACTAAATGAATATGAGACGTGATTTCACAATGTTACATATTCATGTTGACATGTGTTGAGACTGATGGAGGGACAATTATATGCTTGACAATTTGAACCGTTTTGAATATTGTTGAAACTTGTATTATCTTAAGGTTACAGGTGATTGCACGTATTTCGACTGTAAGAGATTGCCGGTGATTCTGGAACAGGAGGTTCTCAGCAGCGTTCCAGTTGGCCTGCCTGTCTCAAACTGTGATGTGGTACTTGTTGGGGAAGATGCACCATACCAAGGAGAGATATACGTGGGTGGACTATGTGTTGCAGCAGGTTACTTCAACTATCCTTATATTACGCCATTCGTGGATGATGATCTGTTTCCTGGAAATGATCATAGGCGACCTGGTACTATGTGTGGAGTTCAACATTACTTTGAGACTGGTGATTTTGCCAAAAAGCTCCCTAGTGGTGATTTGGTTTTTCTTGGAAGGAAGGACCGTTTAATAAAGGTTAATGGACAGCGCATTTCTCTTGAGGAGATTGAGAGTGCATTTCGAAATCACCCTGATGTGGTTGATGCTGCAGTGTTATCCCGTGAGGTAGATGGAGAATTTTTACTTCTTGAAGCTCATGTGGTGACAGAGAAACCTTCCAAAGATGAATTTTCTTTTAAAGCTTCTCTTAGAAATTGGGTACTAAGCAAAATTCCATTAACGGCGGTACCAAATCGTATCTTATTCACTACATCGTTGCCTTTGACGTCTTCTGGGAAAGTTGATTACTTCTCCTTGGCTGCTTCAACACTTCCTGATCAACAAGCTAGAATCAACATTGAAGAAATTCCACATGATTTCCTCATTCAAGTCATTACAAAGGTTCATACTTTCAGTCATTTATGATTTTTAACTCTAATATGATGTCAGAACTAGGTTTGATAGCAAAAACCCCCTCCCCCCACCAGGTTTTTGTCAAAAGAAAGAGAACTCAGCTCATCGACCATTGTTATTTACTGATTGGTGTAGCCTACTATTTTTGTATTCATTATTTATTCTAGTTGATAGCCTGCTAACTTAGTTTTTCTTTCTTTGGCTTCAAAAGAGGGAAATCCTATGATAAATTTTTTTTTCCCATACTTTGAAATCCTTTGAAATAGTCAGCCAATATTGTTCAGAACAGCAATAAACTCTATATTTTCTAGAATCTTAGGAGGATCGATTCGTTTTGAATAACCAATTGTAGGATGATTATTTCTTTCCATATTCTCTCTCTCTCTCTCTTTTTTTTTTTTTTTTTTTAAATTTCTATGCCATCCATATTATGTAGCTTTCTCATTTAACATTTATTAATTCCTTCTTCTTTTTTTTCACTTGCTTTGCTGTGCTCACATAGTTTCTTCATTTTGCACTAAAGATTGGTTTTCTGAGGAAGTATTCTTGATTATAATATCCAGGCATTTTCTGATGCGTTAATGGTTGAGAAGGTTTCAGTAGATGATGATTTTTTCGCTTTGGGTGGTAATTCTATTACTGCAGCCTATGTTTCTTTCAAGCTGGGAATCCACATGAAATTGATGTATGCTTTTCCAACTCCCCTGAGGCTTCAAAGGGCACTTTTGTCATCTAGCTCTTCTTTGAGAACTGATGCTCATCTCGAAGGGGATTTGAGAAGGCTTGAAGAATTTGAGAAGACTAGGGAATCAAGGGCTCCCAATATCAATTGGATCATGCCTCATGATATGTTACCACTTGCTGATAATGACAGTGATGTTCATAGTCCTGCCAAAAAAATAAAAACTGAGTCAAATACCTGTAATCATCCGCCAAAGGAGCAAAGTACTAGTGATAGGATTTGGAATCCTGCTTCAGTGCACTCAGAATGCATTTTTAGTCGATGCAACAAGAGCATGCATGGAGGACAGTGTTGTGGAAATTATTCATTCGACAGAGTCTGGTCAAACAGTATATCAACTGATGGAAAGGGATATATGCGAGAGTTATGGAAATTTGACTTAATTTCTTGTGTTGATGCATCACCCCTTTTGGTTATCCAAGGAAGTGATATCTATTTGTTTATTGGGTCGCACTCCCACAAGTTTGTTTGTATAGATGGCAGAAGGTAATGTTTCTCACAAGCTTGCTTTATTAGGTACATGTCTGCATATGTGGAGTATTTGTATCTCCATTGAAAGCCATGATGATATTCTTAAAATGTTATATTTTTGAGACACAGTATTGCAGAGGAAAGTGAATACATTAATTGGTCTTATGCCATAATCAGTAGATCATAAGCACTGTTGTTTTCTCTTGAACTACTTTGCTTGAACATTATTATAACATTGAAATTTTGCAGTGGAGTTGTTCAATGGGAGATCAAGCTTGGAGGACGCATAGAATGCTCTGCTGCAATTCTTGATGACTTCTCTCAAGTAATTAGTTATCTTGATTTCCAATATACATTGTTCGTTTTTTTTTTAAAAAAAAACTCATTGTTTAATAAAAATGATTTGTAGGTTGTCGTTGGATGTTACCATGGAACTATATACTTCTTGAACTTTTCAAATGGAAATATAAGCTGGAGTTTTCAGACTAATGGTGAGGTAAACACCCATTCTTTGGTAACTTAACAACTATTTATTATTTTATTTTTTACAAAATGTATTAGGTTTTTTAACATGTGAATTAAATAAGAAACTTTTATACTTCTTTAATAACCCCCTGCTCATGCAAAAGAATTACTTCTATCCAATTTTACTTGGGCCATCATGGTATTCGATTGTCAGTGATCTTGATTCATATAGTATAGTTAGAAAACATATACATACTGGAAAAGAGGTGCTTTTACACCCTGATAAGGCTGCTGAAAAATGGCAGCTGTTTCTGTGAGTAGTAGTAGAATGTCAAATTTTACTATGTAAACCAGATTTGCCTTTTATTGCCTTGTATCTTTATTCATCGAACATGGTTGGCCTCTACAATATTTGGAACTTTACATCCATCAGTAGTGGTAAGTCTCCCTTGTTTTTGCTATTTGACATACATTTGATTAAGCAATCACCGTGACATTGACTGTTACAAAAAATTTGAGATGTGTGTGAATGACTTGGTTGACTTTATTTTAGTGTAGTGATTATATTCAGCTTGAACAGTCCATTTTCTCATGAAGTTGATCTTAACTCTATTAAATTTATCAGTAAGTTTATTTATTTCTATTTTCTTTAAATTCTGAAGGTAAAATCGCAGCCTGTAGTTGACAAATGCAGACATTTGGTTTGGTAAACATTCTTCCTCTGTTAGTTAAAACCCTCTGTTGCACCTAATTTCTGGAGTCTATCATTGGATCCCTGTGAAATGTCTGGAAGTCCAAATGCATTCTTTCATGTGCTTTTTATCTTCTCTTAGGCAGCCACAAATGCATTCTTTCATGTGCTTTTTATCTTCTCTTAGGCAGCCATGCGTCTCAGAAAAGGTATATAATATT
The DNA here is from genome assembly GCA_023678885.1 of Pogostemon cablin. NCBI lineage: Eukaryota > Viridiplantae > Streptophyta > Magnoliopsida > Lamiales > Lamiaceae > Pogostemon > Pogostemon cablin. The sequence goes on along the minus strand of CM042952.1, from coordinate 30,603,243 downwards.
ATAAGTACGAAGTTGTGCTGTGATGTTAGGGATCAGAAATGAATTGTTTTAAATTATCCTTAGATTTGAAATGAATTAATTTGGAATTCCTTGTTTGGAGATACATTGCTTTACAATTAATTATTTTACTATGAACTTTAAAAAAAAATAAAATCAATATTATATAAAATTGTGTTTTATGTTTGAAGTTTTTAGGTTTTAGAACATCTCCAAGAGTTCTTTAAATGTAAAAATATTTTTATATTTTTAAATAACCTCCAATTAAGATCAAATTAATTCATTATTTTCAATGTTCATTTGAGAAAATATATTGAATAGAGAGCTGAAATAATAAAGATAAATTGAAAATTTTACGAATTTTTAAAATTTCTTATTATGTTTATTTTTCTTTTTTTTTTTTGTTTTTTTTCCCACCAAATTTTCTGGTAATTCTTCTTTATTTTATTTTATTTTTTTTTTTTGATTTGGAATTTTCATTGTTTAATAAAATGTTTTTTATTCTTAATAACTTATAAGCATATATATATATGGTTTTGAAAGTCCTATCAAAACATCTAAAATCTACTAAATTCAAATCAATTTAATAATCCACTCATTTGGAATTCTAGGTTTTCAAATTCCATTTATTTGTAGTTATGTTCAAACAAGTGACAGGGATTTGAGCAAAGGACTCACTAGTCCATGGTAAAATATCTGTAGTTCAAATCCATGTCTGATGTCCCACTCACAATAACCAGGATTTTGACATTGAGTATACTTTAAAAACTTGTTTAGATTTCATTTATTATTTATTTGTACAATGAATGTTATCTTAGTCACTTTGAAATTTCACCTGTCTTAAACTCGTCATTCTGTCATTTGTTTAACAAATCACCTCTATGGTTGCGAAACACGATATTATGAATCTTTTTCATGTAAGATTCCAACTGAAGTCTGTTTTATCTGCTTCTATATTTTTCCAGGTGTGGGTCATATGATCACAATCTATATGCGATTGACTACAAAAGTTACTGTTGTATTTATAAACTTCCATGTGGGGGCAGTATATTTGGTTCACCTGCTATAAGTGAGGTGGGTTTTGCAAAGTTATCAATATGACAGAGTCTTCATTTTGAGGAAGGAACTAGAAATCTTGTTTCAGCATCACTTCCCTAACTCCAAATTAAATATTATCAGCTTGCATTATGCTGACTTTACCTTTCTTTTTTTAAAAAATTGGAAGAGGATCGATCATGTAAAATAGAGAAAAATGGTCCTATTCAATGGAGTGGTTTACTTTCTGTGTTGACTGCAACTTTAGCCATTCTTTTTTGCTTTTGCAGATGCAGCAAAAGCTTTATGTGGCATCCACCAGTGGTCATGTTACAGCATTGGGGATTAAGGTTTTTGGGCCTCATATTGTAGATCTCTTTATAACTTGTTATAAAATATCTGTCTTCCACCCTGATTGATCATCTTAAAAAAAAAAAAGTTATGAAGTGATATTAACCTTGAGCTGCAGTCTTGATTTAGGCATTGCCTTGGCATGCTACTGTGTTAATTTATGTGAGTGGGGCAAATTTGTTTGGTTTATAGTAGCTAATTGGGTTGGATACAAGTTTTTTGCATTTCACTATTCAAAGCATTTCAATCCCCATGGATGCACCTCTAAAACATATGGCATTATTTGAAAAAATTTAAAAAACAAATTAATGTGGCCAAGCTTATGCTTGATAATATACTTGAATATCGTATTTTCACACGTATGTGATGGACAATCTTTTATCTTTACTTTTCATTTTAAAACCTACCTCCTTTGCATTCCTTTTGTTGGGTGATATGATATGTTGAATGAACTGTAAAAGCAGCCTGCTTGATACCCTATTAACATTAATTCTTAATGTATTCGATAGATAATTGACCAGATCGCTGTATTTGCATTTCATCTTCCGCCAGTTGCCAGCAGTTATGATTTACTTTTTTTTTTTTTTTTTAAATTTAAATTTTTTGCATTTATATATGTTTATGCAGAGCCTGCCTTTTCTGAAGTTATGGAAACGAGACATGGGAGCGCCTGTATTTGGCTCTCTTTCAATAAGTTCTGATGAGAATAGTATGCACGCATTTCTTTTAACCATATACTTCTAGTGTTTTTGATCTGCCAAAATGAGATACTTCAATTTATCATTATTATTTACTTTCTTGCATATTTCCAATATTTAGATAACTTTCCAATTTTGCTGTCTATATACTGGAAGCTCAATCTTATGATGTGCTAAACTTGCATATAAAGTTTTAATTCCATATTTTACAACATATATGTTCCTTTAAAAGTGTCTGGGTATATTATCATCAGTCTGTCTCTATCCACATTTGTACAGTTTTGAACTTGCGCTATGGGTAATGTATAATCTTTTAACATCTATTGTTAATCAATTCACTTGAGATGTTTAGGTTATCACAGTTTGATTTTTATAATTGCAGTCATTTGTTGCTTGGTCGATGGAACTGTTGTTGTACTCAGTACTTGTGGATCCATTGTTTGGCAGGTATACAACAGTCGTCTGCTCAGTCAATGTCTTGATTAAGCTTTAATTTGCGGTCCTTTTATTGGTGTGTGCAATCTTGGTTTATTGATTAAACTTATTGTCACTCTCATTTACCACTGATTTAAGTAACATAATACATCTCCCTTTGGACAGAATGCTACCATTTTCTGTCTGTACTCTTACAATTTAATTTAATAACATTTTTTCATTAATAATTTGCTTTTGGTGCATGTTGAGGGGAAATTTCTATCATAGACACAGTCACAAGAGTTCTTACTTTAGCCATGTTTTTTACTCTTAATTGCTATAAACTGCAATATTTGTGTCAAACTAGGAGTTCGAACATTTAGGAGTATGCACTCAATCCCCATTTCATGTTTTTTCTTTATCCATTTTCCTCCACACATTTTGCAACAGGTGAGTACTGGTGGGCCAATTTTTGCTGGACCTTGCACATCTCAAGCATTGCCTTCTGAGGTCAGGATCTTTGATCAGAAACTAAGTACTGGGTTACTGTTTCAAAGAAGTCCTTCTGCTCTCAAAATTTAAAATAAGCTCCTTAGCTGTAAGGTTAAGTTGAGCTTTTTCCTGTGTGTCATGTCGACTATATCTGGTGTGAAAGAAAGTTGAGAGAACTAAGATCTGAGAAGGGTATGGTGGGGTGTTAAGGGTCTATGACTTCATTGTATAGCAAATAAATAATCTGTGTGCTATATCCACATTTCCCTGCTTAAACAAGCTCTTCGGATTGCTGTATTTCCGAGAGCTTCTCAACTGGATCCATGAGCAAGACCTCGTTAGTGAAGTAGCCCGATGGAGAAGCTCTTTCAAAGGGCTCTTTTCCCGCCTCCGAAGCTATTGAATCTGAAAAAATCTCTTATTCACTAACAAGCAGTATCAAAGAGCGGTAAAAAGATGGGAAAAAAGGGCTAGACGGCTTACGGAGTGGAAAACATCAACCTACTAGCAATGGGGAAGAAAACCCCATTGGTATACCCTCTTCTGTATCTAACTATCTAACTGCGGTTGGTTCCCTTACTGAAGGCAAATACCGAAAGAATAAATCTTGTTTCACCTCCAGCATATCCATGCCTAACATGTTTGACAAATAAGTTCATGTTTCACTATTCATTTCTTGCAGGTGCTGATATGCTCAAGAGATGGTTGCATCTATTCCTTTGAAATGGTGAGATTGGTTTCCTGACTGAACATACGCTTAATCTCAGGGTTTTCAGCATCTCTTTTACTTCTGAAATATCAACTCTTATTGAATAATGTGGCCTTCTCTTAATTTCAACTTGGGCTCTTAATTCTTATGGGTCATGATTTTCTTAATTCTGGTTACATTAAAATGTGTACTAATAAAGCTGCAAAACTCTAGGAGACAGGCAATCAGATCTGGAAGCATGCACTGGGACACCCAATTACATCCTCTCCGTGTGTGGATGAAGACACTCTACTGATCTCCGACACTTCCATTTCACCTGACAGGTGACAGTCGTTTTTATGGTTTAGCATCATACATTCACTCGATCGTTTAATGAGAAGTATCTTCTAAACACGGTTCCTCTTCCTCTTCAGGCTAATATGTGTCTGTGACAGTTCTGGTAGTGTATATGTGCTTAGAGTTCACTCGAATTCCATTGGAGATATGAGGAAAAATAGGGAATTGTCGGTGAAGGAATTTGCTCGGCTTGACCTAGAAGGTGATATATTCTCTTCTCCAGTGATGATTGGGGGAATGATTTTTGTGGGTTGCAGAGATAACCATGTACATTGTATTAAGCTTGACGTCGAGTAGCTTTTAGCTGTAGTATCTCTGCACATCATCCTTTTGTTGCTATAGAATTCTAAGCTGCATTTAGCCATTGATTAGTTTGTTTAAGTACCTATGTAATCTTTTAAATATTAGATTTGTTAGTCTAAGCATAGAATGATTGAGGACAAAATGGACGGTGACTGAGTTGCAAGTGGCATATTCTTGGATTGGCATATAGTAAGGGTAGGCATACAGACAGCATTATTAAGGTTGGCATATTGTGAACATGTTCGTATGCTGAGTTTTATAGATAAACCAAACAAATAATAGTGGAATTGTTTAGGTATTAGTTCGTTGCTGGTTAGGTTATGCTGGTCCCACTCTCATGGATTCAGGTCAATACATGCATGTTAAATTGCAGGATGGTGTTTTTAACTTGTATTTTCTGCAAAAAGAAAATAAAATGCCCCATCTATTCACACCCCAAATGCTATATAAATTTAATACTTTGATCCTTCCACTAAATACACTCTAGAGTAGACGTTTATAATCCTCTAAATTTCAAGGGTGTTTGGTTTGGTGCTGAACAAAATGCTTTTGTTCGGTACCAAAAAAAAAAAAAGGGGAAATTTTGCAAATTTTCAAAAATATAGTATTCGTCATTGAATAAAAAATCATGAAATTTTTTTCAAGTATGATAGGGTAAATTTGTCAAATATAAAGAGTGCTTAGTCTCAAATATTTTGGGGTGTTCATAAAATGAGAAAAAAAAAAAAAGATCCAGGCAGTAAATTAATCAGATTGTAAACCGGTCATATAAGTTAATGATAGTAGATAAATTTAAATAGATAACGTCCCATAAATTGTTTATTTAATGTAGTTATTATTATGTTAATAAAAAACCACTTTAAAAGACGTTTATGAAGGAATTAGTTTGGGAGAAAACTAGTGCGCCTGATTTCGTAGGTCCATCGTTTAGGCAAGCCAGTTCATAATGCCATGAATATGATTTCATTTGAATTAATTGAATAATAATAATAAAAAAAAAGAATATTCTCAGTAACATTTCTGAAACTTTATTATTTTGTTTTAAAAAGATAATTACTGGAGTATATTTTAACTTTTTAAAGGGTTCATATTAAATCCTGAATCCTAGAGTAAAATAAATTATAGATCATTTACTTGAAATATTAGTATGAAATTGCAATTATAATCACAGTATCCTCTGGTGATCAACCATGCTCAATCAGAATTAATGTGTAATTGATTGAATCTAATTTATGATTAGATTCCTTCTTTTATTTTCACAAGTGTTTACACTCTTTAGGTCGCCTTATTAAAAAAAATAATGTTAACCCCCACAAGTCTCTCTCTCTGTCCTGCAGGCCATAAAACAAAACAGAGCAGTCACAGTTGAACATTATTCAGTATTCACTGAGTTAAAGGTAGTTGTGATGACTACAATGGAGTATTTATTAATCCTTGTAGTAGTAGTGCAATATTTCCATGCAGCTGACCTATCCACCATATCTGCCTTCACCCCTCTTTTTGGTGAACCCAATATCTTCCCTTCCAAAGATCATCAATCCCTTCAACTCCATCTCAATCAATACTCAGGCATTCCCCCCCCCCCCCCCCCCTCTCTCTCTCTCTCTCTCTCTCTCTGTCTCTCTCTGTCTCTCTTAATTCTTGAATTGATCAACTTATATGTTTTGAACTGCAGGGTCGGGGTTCAAATCCTCGGACCTCTACAGCAATGGCTTCTTCAGTGCTAAAATCAAGCTACCTTCTGACTACACTGCTGGAATCGTAGTCGCTTTTTTATGTACGCAAAACAACCATTTTTTTAATTCCTTCAAATTCATATGTACGTGTTTGGTTTAATTTTCCATGCATGATGGATGGAGTATAGACAACCAATGGAGAAATATTTGAGAAGACACACGACGAGCTGGATTTCGAGTTCTTGGGGAACATAAGAGGGAGGCCATGGAGATTTCAGACAAAAATATACGGAAATGGGAGTACTAACAGAGGAAGAGAGGAGAGGTATTACCTCTCCTTCGACCCATCCCAACTCTTCCACCGTTACTCCATTCTTTGGACAACCCAAAATATTATGTATGTTCTCTTTTCACTTCACCTTTTACTATTTCATAAAAAACTTAATTACTCCTTTTTTTTGTGTTGAATAAATCTTCTTGCAAATTATACACTCCATGTTTTATTAATAAAATTCTAATTATGAAGTTTTTGTTAAAAGAATATATATTATTTTGTACAAAAAAATATTTTAAGAAGTTATTTGATCAGGATAATAATTCGAGGGTAAATTGGACTCCATAAAGTAGTGTGGTTCGTGGCCATAGTTTTTAGAAGATTATAATTATGGAAATATCAAGATTTCAGAATGAAGTCACATGCATCAATCACGGAAGTCTTTACAAAGATTAATTAATGTAATTAGGTTGGTCAAATTGCGTGAAAATTAAGGAAGATTGCCGTAGTAGTAGGTCCTAAAGTCGTACGACGGAACCGATCTCTATGCCTTGATTGGAGCTACCATTTTCTAGCATAGCATGCCTAATTCCTCTATTTAGACTTTCATATTCACATTATTTAATTCATCCAATTTAATTCCAAACTCCACAATCATTTCAATACATTCATTCCTCCTTTATTCTCCTTGCCGTAATTCTCAAAATAATGTGGAACCCAAAATGCAATACTAAACTATTGATTGGAATGGTGTATATTTTATGATGGCAAAGTCTCATCTAATACGCTAGTTAGTGAGATGTAATGTGAGTAGAATTAAAATATAATTATGAGATGTATAATGATTATTATATAAATAAAATATTTATAATATGATTCAACCTATCAATATTCATTTACTTAAAAAATCATCGATTTATCTCATATATATCAGTCTCACAAGAAAGGGCTCGTTTCAAGATTTATATATATATTTAGAATTTTATACTAAAGTTGTACTAGTATTTTAGTTTTGATACAATAAAAATTTTAATTAAAAAATACACATTAATGATATAATTAAAGTGATGAATATGATGTTTATGTTCAATAAGTTAAATTAACATAAGGACTTTTAATTTGTATTTGTATGTAATATTAATTATTGTTTCAGTATTTTTTTAAATCTTGAATTCCTAACATTATAGTAATTACTAATTAGGTAGGGATATATTCCTTTCATTTTGCATATAAAGAAAAATAAAAATTATTTAAACAAATTATATGATAAATTAATAATTATGATTGTGAATTTGATGATGTGCAGATTTTATATTGATGATGCTCCAATTAGAGAGATTATAAGAAATGATGCAATGAGAGGTGACTTTCCATCTAAGCCAATGGGACTTAACGCCACTATTTGGGATGCATCCGATTGGGCTACATCCGGCGGCAGGTACAAAGCTAATTACAAATATGCCCCTTTCGTGGCGGAGTTCGCCGACCTCATCCTCCACGCGCTCCAAGTGGTGGTGCCCGCCGCCTGTGACCAACTAGCCGCCGCTGATTTTGCCTTAACGGCTCAACAGAAGATAGCCATGAAAAGCTTTAGGGAGAAGTACATGCAGTACTCCTACTGTTACGATACATTGAGGTATCCCACTCGGCCACCGGAATGTATCGTCGATCCGGTGGAGAGGAGCCGGTTCAAGGAGACGGGCAGACTGAAGTTCGACGTGAGGCACCGTCGCCGCAGGTTCAAGCAAAGGCGCCAAGTTATTGGAAAGATGAATTACGAAAACCAAGAAGATGTATGAAAAAATTAAGTGTTGTTTGATGAATCGATTCATTATTAAAGTATGATTATTATTATTATGTAGATAAGGAATGTCATTGAATATTTAAAATATTATTTATTAAAATATGATTTTAATATATTATATTAAATTTAATACCAAATAAGTTATAATAACATGTTATAATACACTAAAGTCATAATATAATGCATTATTTATCATACCTTAATCATTCATAATATACATTACCTAAATAACAATAATATTTTAATAATTGGTCGATCAATTTAATATGGAGATTTTGTCAAATAATACATAGTATTATGTATCATCTGTAATATAGTCTCTATCTATTATTCTCTTTTGAGTTGATGAAGATTTTTTTATTTTTGGAATTTAATCTTTGGATGAAACTTGTTCGAACTCGATTGGGAGCTATGTAACGTTTGCGCTGAGGTGGCAAACATTTGGATTGAACATTGACTTGAGAATTTCTTGTGAATAACGTTATTAAATTTGATATAACATTATTGACTTCACGAAGAATATTGGTTGAATTTGACTGGAAGAAATGTCAAATTTGAATGGTTTAGCACCTTGTTCTCAAATCAAATGTTGTTTATGGAGTTTTCTGGGATGAACGTCGTAGAACTTGAGAAACACCGTTGAATTCACGAGGAGCGTTGGAGAACTTGACTTGAATAACGCCAAAGAACTTGACTTTGATTAATACCAAATCAAGGGGTTTGACACCCTGATTTTGAATCGAACGTGTTTCAGATCTCTTTTGAAGAACTGGAAGAATACTCGATTAACGGTTCAGACAGCTCTGAAGTCTTTAAAATTTGTAGATATCACTCTCAGTTAACTATACAGGATTTCCAAATACTTGAAATGAACTCTGAAGACCCTTAATTTCTTATATATTTAAATACTTTATTACTCCCTCCATCCCATTAAAACGTACACGTGTTTTTATTTAGGTAAGTCCAAATATAAGATGTGCATTTCCTTTTATGGTAAAGGAGACCGACACATATTAATTACTCCATTTATCCCATTGAAGTTGTGACATTTTCCTTTTTGGGTTGTCCCACAGAAGTTGTTGCATTCTTTTTATAGCATATGAGACCCACACAAAAAATATTAACATATTCATATGGCCCCACACACACTCCACACACACCACTAATACACTTACCCACTACACATTAAATATTATTTCTCTCACTTCACTTTACATTAAAATATTATACTCCTTAATCTCCGTGCCCAAAAAAAATGTTACACCTTCTCTGGGACGGAGGGAGTAATTTTCTCTCCATGGGCCCACATGTCATACTAATACACCTACCCACTTTACATTAAAATATTATTTCTCTCACCTCACTACATATTAAAATATTATATCCCTTAATCTACGTGCAAAAAGCAAACGCGTACGTTATAACGGGATGGAGGGAGTAATAAATAGTAAATATTTAGTTAATATTTATTATATATATATTTTATATTTATTAGATAATAAAATTTAGAGTTTAATTTCAGCACACTTCGACGATTTTAATCGTTAAATTAAACTTTAATTTAATCTCTATCATTAATAATTAAAGTAAGTAATTAAAAAAAAAAACTACTTGCTAGCCTAAATTTTTAGCTGCATCTAAAATCACCCTAAACTTTAATTGTTTGTGAATTAGAAATGGTATTTAATAAATGGTGTTTATTTCATGTCACGTATTCTGCAGCTTCTAAAAAAATTTGTAGTAATTCGTAAAAATTGAAGAAAAGGTAAATTTCATTATTGCAACTATACTATTTGAGTATTTTCTAGAGTTGGGAAATTAGGGTTTCAAAACAATTTAATGGGCCTTCTTCTTGGTATGGACAGTTCAGATTATTTGTAGCCCAAAATAAGTACGGGCTCAAAGTTAATGGGCTACCCACACCAAATGGGCTAATATATATACGGAAAATTACTCATTCTTACTAAAATTAATGAAAATTCATTGGGAATAATTTTCCCCAGACACTGTACTTTACTAATAACTGACAACAACTGCCCGCCACCGCACCTCCACCGTTGTCAACCGTGCTCCTCCGTAATCCGTTAAATGGCGGAATTTCTTGACTTAGAGACGCAGGACTCTGTCCGTATGCCTTGGAATGTTCTTCCCGGTACGAAAGCCCACGCCGCGAACTGCGCAATTCCGATCGCCGCCGTGTACATACCCCTAAAGCCCCTTCCCGATGCCACCCCTCTTCTCCCGTATTCCCCACTTCGATGCCGTAATTGCCGATCCGTGATCAATCCATTCTCGATCGTTGATTTCTCCTCCGTCAACAAGGTATGGATCTGCAGCTTCTGCCACCAACGCAATCACTTCCCGCCGCATTACCAATCGATTTCCGAACAGAATTTTCCCGCGGAGCTCTTCCCTCAGTACACCACTATTGAATACGAAACTACTGCTCCAAATGAGAAGGCGCAAGCTGGGACCAGTAACGTTTTCTTATTTGTGGTTGATACATGTGTTATTGAGGAGGAGTTGGGGTTTTTGAAGTCCGCTTTATTGCAGGTTTGCAATATTTTCTTGAGACTGATTATTGGCTGGCGCCTTAAACTGTGTATGTTAATTTGATTGCGTAATGTACACATTGTTGAAGCAATCAATACTCGAGTCATGTTTTCTTAATCCTTGAGCCGTGTAAGGATTATTTTTGGTGGGGAAGTGTATTACAACATTTTACGATTGCTTTCTTAAAAAATTTAACTTTATGGGTTATAAAATTTTAAGGATCGCGCCATTAAATCGAAATTAAAACTCCTGTCTTACTCCTGCCTATCGTTGCAATGTTATTTTGGACTCTCGGATAATGGCATAATCTTATAAATTAAAAAAGAAAAATCTATGATGCAGGTGTTGGGAATGGTGCCTGAGAATTGTTTGATTGGGTTGATTACTTTCGGGACATATGTGCATGTTCATGAGCTGGGATTTGGGCAGATTCCAAAGGTTCATGTGTTCAAGGGGACAAAAGAGGTGACTAAAGAACAGTTGCTGGAGCAGATGGGTTTCTTCATAAAAAGGCCTAGGCCAACTACAGGTGTCATAGCAGGAGTGAGAGATGGACTGTCACAGGACAGTGTTTCAAGGTTCTTGTTGCCTGCGTCTGATTGTGAGTTCGTTCTTAATTCGGTACGGTTCTAAAGTTTGATGTTTCTATAAATATGTCTTCTTCTTAAATATATGTATCTAGTATGTTTTATGCTTGGTGAAAATTTTCATTTGATGTGTCACGCCGAATTGATTTCCTTTAAGCACTAGATGTAGATGCTTGGATGTACATTTAGCATTACTGTTGTTTATGGTATAGTGCTTAGAATGTGTCTTGAAATGCAATTTGATTAGTTGATGAATGGAATCATCAACTTTAACATTTCGTCTTTCCTGTTATTTACAAGATATTAGAGGAGCTTCAAATAGATCCTTGGCCAGTTCCGTCAGACCAGCGGGCTGCTAGGTGTACGGGTACAGCATTGAGTTTGGCTGCTCATTTGTTGGGAGCATGTGTTCCTGGTACTGGGGCTAGAATTATGGCATTTTTAGGTGGACCTTCAACAGAAGGAGCAGGGGCTGTAAGTTGACCTCGCTATGGATTTTTTTTCCCCATCAGTTATAGTTTTCTATTTATTTTTTGAATCTTGTTGAAGGACCATCTTTGGTTTTGCCTTTGTTAAATCAAAGCAATATCTTATTCCATTGAATTGCATAGAACTTATCGAAAATTCTATTTCGACAGTTGGCAAATAAGATTTCATGTTGTTTGAGAAGTGATCTATGGAAATGAACTTTCAATGAGAATCAGAACGTATTATTCCATACTTTACATGTGAGATGGATAACATTGTGCTGAAGTATCTCCAACTTTTGCAGATAGTGTCTAAGAGTCTCTCTGAACCTATACGTTCTCACAAGGATCTGGACAAAGATTCTGCCCCTCACTACCACAAGGCTGTGAAGTTTTATGAAGGCCTTTCAAAACAACTATTTCATCAGGGACATGTGCTAGATGTTTTTGCTTGCGCACTTGATCAGGTATTTGTTTACGTGCATTTAATTTTATACCTTAAAACAATTGTTTTTCTGTTCTTTTAGTTTTCCAACAGCTTTGATTAATATTACGTTAGAAAAACTGTTTTATTTTGGAGTATTCTTACTTATTAATGAGAAGGCTTGTGATGCTTGGAGCTGGAGAGGATTCAGAAACCAGCTTAATTGAAATATTACAAGCACGACCAATCAGCGTGTGACATGTAGATACAAAATATGGCCCTTTGTATCTGTGTTTCCATAAGACCTTAGATGGAGACGAACCAGAACCAGATGACAAATTATTAAAATAACTAATTCAATCTGTGCATGCATGAGGCAGTGTTTTTTGCGTAATTCTAGTGTGAATCATCACATACATAACTCTTTTAAGTGCTAGCTGAGAAAGGTGTAGCTTTCCATAACATCATACCCCTTTTTTTTCATTCTTTTCTTTCGAGTGCTCTCCCTGTATTTAACTTGTTATTCATTGTCAAATGCATGAATTATGATTTAGTTACTATCATAGATCAGTTGGCTAGAATCTTGTCCTAGTTTAATATGCCTGAAGCTGTTATTCTTAACTAAGTTGAATGTTTGATTCCTGTATGGACTTGTTGGAAATTAAATCTGGCATATTATGTTGCAATATTGTTGGAAATTAGGAAACATAAATAGTTTTCTGAAAATTTCAATCAACCACTTTTTTAACATGCAACTTTTTCGGAGAAATTATTCTTAACCACCTGAAATGGCCTCCTAAGTGTTGATGATAATATCAATAGTTTGCATTTTATTTTCATTTACCAGGTTGGAGTTGCTGAGCTTAAAGTTGCCGTTGAAAGAACTGGAGGGCTTGTTGTTCTTGCCGAAAGTTTTGGCCATTCCGTTTTCAAGGAGTCTTTAAGATGTGTTTTTCAATCTGGTGATCATGATCTAGGACTAGCATCAAAGTAAATTTTGGATTGGCATTTGTTTTATTTTCCCATCTTACTTTCTAAAGTAACCAATGAAATTAGCTTGATAAGTTTAAGCATATTTTAGCGCTTAATCATATTTCTAGCTTTCATCCATACCAGTACTTTAGCATGCATGCTATCTCTCTCAAATGATAGTTTCTGACCATTTGGTTATTTTTTGTAGTCGGGTTTCTTTAATCTTTTTTTGGTTTGAGTATTTTGAGGTACCAACGTTATCGTATTCTTTGTGCAGTGGTATATTTGAAATCAATTGTTCAAAGGATATCAAGGTTCAGGGAATAATTGGCCCCTGTGCATCGCTTGATAAGGTATATCATTTTTTCTTATGAAGGATATGGTCCTGCATCTGGTTTATTTTAACTGTTTCTGGTTTTATGCAGAAAGGTCCATTGTGCTCTGAAACTACTATTGGTCAAGGAAATACCACTGCGTGGAAGTTGTGCGGCCTTGACAAAACTACTTCCTTGTGCATAATATTTGATATTGTCAAGAAAGATAGCCCAGATATTATTTCTCAATCAGCTAACAACCAATTTTATTTCCAGTTTCTTACTTAGTATGCATTCAAAACTTATAACTTCATAAATTTATCATGTAATAGTTGCTTGGCCTTTCAATGAGGAAGTTTTTAAATGAAAATATTCTTCAGTTACCAGCATGGCAGTGGGCAAATGAGATTACGTGCCACTACTCTCTCTCGAAGGTGGGTTGCTGGACCTGGAATTAAAGACGTGAGTATCTTTGTTATTGAATTTTCTACTTTTCTTGGAGATTCATTTAGTCATGTCTTGGTGTTTGAGTTTCCTTCATTTTACTTGTCGATGCCTTTGTATATCAGCAAGAATGATACAATGTTCGGGTGCAGGAGTTATCTAATAGTCTCTAATGCGAAAGAGTAAAAAACCTTTAAAGCATATCTGCACACATTTTCCTTTTAGATGCCATGCCATGAATTTACTGTTCTTCTCATTTGTAAAATTATTATTATTATTAATTAATAAAAATAGAGTAATTTATAATGATCTGTGGTGGGTACTGTATAGTCTTTGTTTCCTTATTTTTTATATTTCACAGGAACTGATATCTGGATTTGACCAAGAAGCAGCCGCTGTAGTAATGGCACGCCAAGTTTCTTTCAAGATGGAAACCGAGGTGATATGTTAGATCTTTTCATTTAGATTGTGAAGACATCTTATCCGTGCAATATAGTAAAAAAATTTCTTTATATACAATCTGCTAAAGCATTGGCTATATTACCAATGCCCATGTATTATATTGACCGTGATGAAACACCAATATATTAAAAATAAAAATTATTTTTGCCTACATAATTTAATTTAGTAACCTAATGTTAATCCATATGGTTGCTCAATAAATCAATTCAAACACTCACAGCTGTATATTTTATCATTGGCAATTGTTTTTTGGTAGAATAGCATTTTTTGTTTGCTTTTATCAGATTTAATTGCAATCATGTTGTAGCATGGGTTCATGCTCATTGCTTCTTGGTGTTGCTTGCTTGTTATCAAGTTATGAATGTTTTATCTTATGGAAGTTGTTGTTTTCTGTAGGCTGAATTTGACCCTATTAGATGGCTGGATAAATCATTGATACATATATGCTCGCAATTTGGAGAATACCAGAAAGATACCCCATCTTCTTTCAATTTAAACCCTAGATTATCAATATTTCCTCAGTTCATGTTCAACTTACGGCGCTCACAATTCGTCCAGGTATATGATTATCTTCTGTAACTGATGTTTATTTTTTTGTTTTAGCGTCATTTGAGATTCTGAGAAAAAATTTAAGTGAGGTATTATCAAATATTAGATGTATTCTGTTATCCATACAAATCAGAACTCGGCTCTTGTGTTTAATGATGGTTAATTATAATATCTTTCCATCTCATCCTTTGTATATAAACTATATTCTTTTTAAGTGCTTGCAGCACTAGAGTATGCTACTATTTTTCTGTCTCTTACAAACATCATTTTTTTATAAATTGCTCATACATTAGTGCTTGATACAATTTCTCGTATAAATTGCTTTTGGGTCGAGTTACTTGATTATTGCATCAGCCCTTGTCTTCCACCATGTCTAGCATATTGATGATAGATGTGCTACTGTCTTGTGAGCTTTTCTTGGACTTCTGATTGTACAAATGTGCAGTAGTTGGAGTGCAAAGAATCCCAAGTCATGCAAACTTCAGAATGGGAAAACAGAATACAGTTAGCCTAGGACTCTAGATAACAATGTGTAGCTGTTATTTGCTTACCTAGTTAGTGACTTAGTGGAGTTCCTGGCAAGTGACATTCAGTATTAATGTATATATTATGACTCAAAAGATAACTTATGAAATGGAGGTAGGAAATCTGAAAGCATTTTTCTCTGCCTCTCCATCTTTACGGCTTAGTGAACTGCAGTATTCTTGAGCTTAAGTCTGGATTGTTCTCATCCTCTCTCTGCAGGTCTTTAACAACAGTCCAGATGAGACAGCATACTTCAGAATGATTTTGAATAGAGAAAGTGTTTCTAATTCAGTTGTCATGATTCAACCTTCCTTGATTTCCTACTCTTTCCATTCTGGGCCAGAACCTGCCCTTCTGGATGTGGTTTCCATTGCAGCTGATAAAATTCTTCTCCTAGATTCATATTTCACTGTCGTTATATTTCATGGGTCAACTATTGCTCAATGGAGAAAAGCTGGATATCATGAATTGCCTGAGCATCAGGTAAATCTATTTCTCCATGAGAATTTTTGTTCATTTATACATGTATTGATGTACTTCAGTTTGGCTAAACTGGTGGTGATTATGCTATATTTTTTAATATGTAATATTTCTAACTATATTTTAATCTTGTGGATAATCATTTAATAACTTGGGTAAATAAATCAAGCCATGTAGAACAATTAAAAACCAACTCCCTGGGGAAGAGATCCATTGTACCTATCTATATTCAGACAAAAATAACTACTATTAAAGATGTTCTCAAAAATCAATTTTCTTTCTGTCAAACCTAATATTTAGTAGAGAACAACAATGTAAAAAAATTTTAGACTGAATGCTGTCACTTTGGGCATTTTAAAAAGAGCACATAAAATTGTGTTTTATGTCATGCATTATCCTGATTTGTTGGGCCTAAAGCCTTAGCATTTAGTTTGTTAAATTTATGTGTAAAGTCTCTTTTTTTAGGCCTTCTCCCAGCTGCTACAAGCTCCTCAACACGATGCAGATGCCATTATAAGAGAAAGATTTCCAGTTCCTCGCCTTGTAATCTGTGATCAACATGGTTCTCAGGTCTTCATATCTATCAACTTTTTACTGTTTTCTCATTTTATCCGTGATGTTTGATGGATGAGGTTCCAATTCTGGAGGTTTTAACTTGGTTATGTAGTATGCAATGCACATAGGCTGTAAAATCTAAAATGTTTAGGTAACCATGTTGTCTTTCTATCTCTAACAGAGATACATTGAAACAGTTTACTCAAACAACATATCAGTGGAGTTTTTTTGGGGATGTCTTCTTAAATCACTCCTTTGTAAGATGAGATCAACAGTAAGAGAGTATTTACACTTCTGTAGGTCTCAGTGATTAATAAGGTCTGAGAGTTTCTCTCTGGCAGGGAGAATCAGTAAATAATTAAATAACCTTAACTTGAGTATATAGTCATTTTTGATAAATTAAATTGTTTTTAGCCTTTATATTGAAGCTTTATCAAAATAGCAGTAGATCACTTCTTATCATGTCAACTGATGCCATAAAATATGCAGGCCCGTTTTCTACTTGCAAAATTGAATCCTTCAGCTACTTACAATTCAGAGTCTCCAGCAGTTCCTGGAGGTGACATCATCTTTACTGATGATGTCAGCTTTGAGGTCTTCCTGGATCACCTTCAGCGCTTGGCAGTTCAATAGAATTGTTCATACAACATTTTCAAAGGTTAGAATTGCGCAACTGAGTTTGTAAGCTGTTTTCTATAGATAGATTGTAAAGAAACACTTGCAAAAAAACATCTTAACTTATCTGCTCTCAGCTTGTGTACTGCTCAGTGCTTTAGTAGAGACATGATTCTGATATTAATAAAGATCTTGTAATTCGACCATGCCCTTTTCATGCTCGTGGTGATATGTAGTGTTGAGAGATGGGAAAAAAATCAGTTGATCACATATATTAGGGGCTGCTGGTATAATAATATTACACGATGATTCTGAGTGGTTTTCATGTACTGAACTCGTGAAGACTCTTTTAGATTTGAATTCTGTGCAATTGATATGACGTTTGACCAAGCTTCTACGAGCAGGGAGTCACCAGCAAATCAATCAAAACAAGCTGACTGATCCAATGAGGCTACCTGGAGTGAGAAGGTGAATATATGGTGGTGATATTTTGGTAGCTTTTGGAGGTATGATCATGTCAATCGACATTGAAGATGTAAGATTAATATTCATTCTCTTCGCTGTTGGACAAAAAAGGAAAATCTTGTATCATGGTGTAAAGGAAATGTTGGTGTTTTTGTGGTATAACTGTAGTTGTTCACTGTGAGAGAATAAGATATTAGTTGTGTCAATTCCTACGGTTTTTCGGGTTTATGTATTCAATGGTTTCTGAATAATGCCAAAAGCTGATCAGTTGGCAATCAATTTTTTTGTAATTGTTTTTTCTAGAGCTGATTCATGGTAGCTTTGGAAGGACGAACTGATTTATTACAGTGAAATACAAGACGCGCCTTTTGATTTTCTTCAAGATTTTGATACCTATTTTACCCTTGCCCCTAAGAGTAATCCGTGTAATATAAATTTTTGTTACAATGGTCTTTTTACCCATAATTAGAAAGACGAAAAATTGCATTTTTGTTCTCATACGAGGGTTTCATTTTTTATTTTTTTTTCTTCTTTTCGTAACACTTTTTGACACGACCCACCTTACACAACTTATAATTCAAATTCTATTTAATATAAACATCATCATTATAAAAATCTGCATATAATAAATTTTTTTTTCACATAATATGCTTATAACCAACACCATCACACCAGTTCAACATACATGACTGATTTTTGATACCACTTCAAACCAGACAAACTCGTGACAGTACTTATTATATTACACAACCAAAACATCAACGGAAACAAAATAAACCCACGGCCTAGCCCAACAGGTCGTCATCTATGTACATTCTCTCAAAACTTGAAGGAGCTCCACAGCTTGCACAGTCACATCACAAACTCAATCATCAACAGGCTCACCTACAATGCATAAACTAGTGAGATAAAAATCTCAGTAAGTAGAAATCATGCATGTTCGTGCATGTTGATCTCTTTTATTTTGAAAATTGTTCACGTTGCGGGATCCCCACGACACACTTATGATATGCACCCCAAATGAGCTCAATGGGGACGATTTTTCCGAACCCCGAAAATAATGCCGAGAACGATTTTTTCGAACTCTGGCAAAGTGGTGGGGATGATTTTTCCGAACCCCTAATAAAAAATATCGGGAACGATTTTTCCGAACCCTGACAGAGATGCATATATAGTGGCCGCACACACCATTAGTATCTTATTAATTTTGAGGAAAAATACTTTTTATGTTTATGCATGGTATGCACCCAAAACAATTAAATGTGCATCATAAACCATTTACAATATCAATATCAACATTTAATTACAATAAAGCCATAAATTAATTTCAATTCACACAAATCCACTTCTGAAATAACAACTTCACCTCAATCACATAGATCCATTTATAGAATAACCACTTCACATTGGATCACACGGATCTCTTTTTGGAATAACTTAATCTTGGATCCCACATATCCTTATAACCAATATCTTCTCAAGCCATACAAATATATTTTCAATACTTTCCAATCACACAGATCTATATAGAACAATGATATTATTTCAAATCACATAGATCCACAACTTGTATCGCAAAATTATCACAAATAATTTACAAATAATAGTGTTGAATATGAACCCTACTTTCTCCAAATCACATAAATCCACAACTTGTATAACAAATTAATCTCAAATAATTCATATTGTAATTAAACTAATTACAAATAATCCATAACATAATTATCACATATTAATTACAAATAATTCACAAACAACATGTTTATGCATTGTAGTTGGACTTCTACTTACCTGGATTCCGACAGTAATATAAACCCCGTAAAGAACTGTAACTAATTCACTCCGACACGCACGTTCCGGCGCGCTCCCTCTTCTCTCTCTCTTTCTTCTCTCTCTCCACTCTCTCCCTTTCTTCTCTCTCTCTCTCTCTTTTTTTTTCTTTTTTTTTTCTTCCTCTTCTGCTTTCAATTGCTCTCCATTAACATATATATAGAGGGGTGGGGTGGAAGTCGTACACGACTATCCCACCGCCTCACCCTTTTCTTTTTTTTTATTTTTTTATTATTATCCATTCTTAATTTACGTGTAATACTTAATAGCTAAGATATAATACATTTACAAATTAATACACATACGTGTACATTTTTCTACCCACTATTATTATTACGAGAACACGTGTGATACTTAATAATTAAGAAAAGTGTATTTATACTCATAAAATAATTTACTCATATATCCAAATTAATGCACGTAAATATTTATGCACCCATATATTCACACACCGTCCCAATTTTTATCACGAATGTCTCAAATAAAATGTAACGATAAATAAAATATAGAAACAATTGTCACATAATTGTCACATCATTATCACATAATTGCCACATAATTATCACATAATTATAAAATGCACATAACAAAAATTAAATTATATTGGCACATGAGAAGTGAGAAGCTCGGACCAACAGTAAAATTAAATTATAAAACACGTCATGTACTCTAGACATCGATGCTGGTAACTCTAATTTATAGGCAACACTGCCAACTCTCTCAATGATAGTGAACGGACCAACAGATCTTGGACTGAGTTTCCCTTTCCTTCCAAACCGCATTATCCCCTTCATTGGAGATACTTTCAGAAATACCTGATCACCCACTTCAAATTCTAATTCTCTCATCCGTTTGTCTGCATAACTCTTCTGCCGATCTTGAGCAACTTTCATCTTTTCTCGTATACGAGTAACAGCTTTTGACATTTCACGAATCAAGTCTGGACCCAAAAGTTTCCTCTCTCCAACTTCATCCCAATGAACTGGAGATCTACACTTCCTCCCATACAATGCTTCATATGGAGCCATCCCGATAGTAGACTGATAACTGTTATTGTATGAGAACTCTATCAAAGGTAAAAATTTACTCCACTGACCTTGAAAATCCAACACACACGCTCTGAGCATATCCTCCAAGATTTGTATTGTACGCTCTGATTGACCATCTGTCTGTGGATGGAATGCTGTGCTGAAAGATAACTGTGTCCCCAACGCCTTATGTAAACTCTTCCAGAAAGCAGACAAGAATCTCGTATCTCTGTCTGACACAATGGTGAATGGTACTCCATGGAGTCTGACAATCTCTTGTATATATAGTTGAGCATAACGATCCATGGAATACGTAGAGCTAATAGGAAGAAAATGAGCTGACTTAGTCAATCGATCCACAATAACCCAAATGGCATCGTGACCTTTCACTGTCTTCGGTAGCCCGATAACAAAATCCATTGTGATATTCTCCCACTTCCATTCTGGAATAAATAAAGGCTGCAAAGTTCCTGCTGGTCTCTGATGCTCGGCTTTGACTTGCTGACAAGTCAGACATTGCTCTGCATATCGAGCAACATCTCACTTCATCCCTGGCCACCAATAATATGACTTCAAATCTCTATACATCTTAGTAGCTCCTGGATGTACAGAGTACAGTGTTGAATGAGCTTCCGCCATCACTTCTTTCCGAATGTCATCCACTTCAGGTAGACACAATCGACCTCCATAACGAATCACGTCATCATCTCCTAATTGGAAGTCAGAAGACTTTCCAGAGCTGATATCATTCTTTATCTTGTCAAACAACTTATCCTCTTGTTGGCTTTGTCGAATCTTATTCATCAAAGTTGGTCGAAGTGTCAGAGCTGCCATCATTGCTTCCAACGATCATTCCTGAATGATCTCTACACCCATCCTTTGCAAATCAAGCAACTCTGGTTTCTGATTTACAGTCATAGCAGCTACACTCTGTATTGCCTTTCGGCTCAATGTATCAGCAACCACATTGGCTTTTCCCGGATGATAATTGATAACACAGTCGTAATCCTTCACCAATTCCAACCATCTTCTTTGCCTCATATTCAACTCTTTCTGAGTGAAAAAGTACTTCAAACTCTTATGATCAGTATAGATTTCACAACGTTCCCCATACAGATAATGCCTCCATATCTTGAGTGCAAACACCACTGCGGCTAACTCTAAATCATGAGTTGGATAATTCTTCTCATACTCCCTTAACTGTCTGGATGCATACGCTATCACTTTCCCATTTTGCATCAATACACACCCAAGACCATTATTTGAAACATCACTGTAAACCTTGAAGTTTCCTGTCTCCGTAGGAATAGTAAGATAGGTGCTGATGTCAATCGTCTCTTCAATTCTTGGAAACTTTGTTCACATTCCTCCGTCCATGTGAACTTCACATTCTTCCTGGTTAACTGTGTTAATGGTGAAGCAATCTTAGAAAATCCTTCAACAAATCTTCGATAATATCCCTCCAATCCAAGAAAGCTACGAACCTCAGTGGGATTTGAGGGTTGTGGCCAATCATGGACTGCTTTAACTTTACCTGGATTCACTGAAATTCCTTCTCCCGATACCACGTGTCCCAAGAAAACAACTCGGTCTAACCAAAACTCACACTTCTTGAACTTCGCATACAACTGTCTCTCCTTCAGAATCTCTAACACATTTCACAAGTGCAGTGCATGATCCTCCTTATTCTTAGAGTAAATTAGAATATCATCGATAAATACAATCACAAATTTATCGAGAAATTCCTGAAATACTCTATTCATCAAATCCATAAATGCTGCAGGAGCATTTGTTAATCCAAACGGCATCACTAAGAACTCATAGTGCCCGTACCTTGTACTGAATGCAGTCTTTGGAATATCCTCCTTTCTTATCTTCAACTGATGATACTCCGACCGCAAATCAATCTTCGAAAAGATAGTTGCACCCTGTAACTGATCAAACAGATCATCAATGTGAGACAATGAATATTTATTCTTCACCGTAACTTTGTTGAGATCCCGATAATCAATGCACATCCTCAATGGCCATCCTTCTTTCGAACAAACAGAACTGGTGCTCCCCAATGAGAGAAACTAGGTTGGATGAATCCTTTGTCTAACAACTCTTGTAACTGTATCTTCAATTCCTTCAGTTCAGCTGGTGCCATTCTGTATGGCGCTTTAGATATAGGAGCAGTTCCTGGTTGTAACTCAATAACAAACTCTATTTCTCGGTCTGGTGGCAAACCTGGAAGATCATCTGGAAATACCTCCAGATATTCCCGAACTACTGGTACATTATCAAGAACTGGACATTGTTTCCCCTCAACATTCATTACACTCACCAGATACCCCTCACAACCACTTTCCAACAACCGCTGTGCTTTTGCTGCTGATATCATCGGAAATCTAAAGCTTTTCTTGATTCCAACAAAAGTGAATGGTTCTCCTTTCACTGGCTGAAAAGTGATACTCTTCTTCTGACAATCTATTGTAGCACCGTATTTTGACAGTCAATCCATGCCCAATATGATATCATAATCATTCATACTTAACACAATCAAATTAGCGATGAGTCTTCTTCCTTCAATAGGAATAACACAACCTCGAAGAAGTTGATTAGTTTGCTTTGACTCACCAGAAGGTATCATCACCTCATAATTAGCTTCTATCAAGTTAGGTGTTCCACCCAACTTTTTCACATAGCACATATGTAGAAGTGCCAAAAAATAGCACATATGTAGAAGTGCCAAAAATAGAGAACTTACCCGTGACAACTGAGGGGTTCGCATCTGCCTCCTCTCGCGTCAAAGTATACACCCTAGCTGGAGCTCTTCCTTGCTGTCCCTGCTTCCCTTTCTTAGGACAAGTGGTAGTCACATGTCCTTTCTCCCCGCATGTGTAACATGTTCTTGGAGGAATTTGACACTCTCCACCATGTGATCTAAGACAATTAGGGCATATAGGTAGTGGCGGCGCTTGTGGCACCTTACCCTGATCGAATTTAAGACGCTTGTTGGGTTCTCCTCGTCTCTGTCCTTGCTCCACTTGAACATTTGAATTTGACCTCTGAAATGGCATCGGCCTCTTATCAACTCTCCCAAACTGCTGCATTGGTTTCTGCTGAAATTGACGTCTGATAGCTTGCGCTTGTCTGATCCTCATCTCCGTTTGCTCAGCAATTTGAGCCCTTTCTGCAACTTGTGAGTATGTTGCTCCATGCAGTCCCGCCATACTCACATCTCTGTAAAGTTCAGGCCTTAAGCCTTCCACAAATCTCTCCACTTTCAGTGCCTCCGTACTCACCATATGTTCAGCAAACCTCGACAACTGCTCAAACTTACGAAGGTAATCTGTGACTGACATGCCACCTTGCCTCAACTGTATGAACTCGTTCATCTTCATGGCTCTCACTGGTGCCGTAAAGTACTTGTTTCTGAAAAGCTCCTTGAACCTTTCCCATGTCATAGTCGTGACATCCTCGATACTTTTAATCGTATCCCACTAGTGGTCTGCACTTCCTCGTAACATGAAAGAAGCACATAACACTCTATCCTCATCTGGAATTCTACTGTATTGAAATATGTTTTCCACTGTGCGTAACCAATCCTCTGCATCTGTGGGGTCTGCTGCGTCCTCAAATATTGGAGGGCTCAACTTTCGAAACCTCTCACAAACCATTTCCACACGTTCTACTTGACGTCTATCTTGGTTTACATTACCCTCTAGTTGTCCACTCATATCTCTTTGCTGAATCAGTTGCTGTATCTGTTGGAACTGACGCTCAACCAGTTCCATTAGTCGAGTAATCACCGCATCACGATTATTCCCTTCAGGAGGTGCTGCTTGCTCAACAGTCCTATCTCCTTCAGAACTTTCACCCTTAGCCCTTACCATTTTGTCTACTAACTACACTTCCTATACCACATAGCCAATATAATTTATAAGACACATAACAACACAGAATGAAAATAGCACTTACTTGCAAAGCTGCGCTCCCAAAGAATGAGTTCATGTACATAGACAGTCTGCAGGACCCAAACCGTGCTCTGATACCACTCTGACACGACCCACCTTACACAACTTATAATTCAAATTCTATTTAATATAAACATCATCATTATAAAAACCTGCATATAATAATTTTTTTTCACATAATATGCTTATAAACAACACCATCACACCAGTTCAACATACATGACTGGTTTCTGATACCACTTCAAACCAGACAAACTCGCGACAGTACTTATTATATTACACAACCAAAATATCATCGGAAACAAAATAAACCCACGGCCTAGCCCAACAGGTCGTCATCTATGTACATTCTCTCAAAACTTGAAGGAGCTCCATAGCTTGCACAGTCACATCACAAACTCAATCATCAACAGGCTCACCTACAATACATAAACTAGTGAGATAAAAATCTCAGTAAGTAGAAATCATGCATGTTCGTGCATGAAAATGCATTTAGTTCTCTATCGTCTATGTCCTAATTTTTTCTAGTTGATCTCTTTTATTTTGAAAATTATTCACGTTGCGGGATCCCCACGACACACTTATGATATGCACCCCAAATGAGCTCAATAGGGATGATTTTTCCGAACCCCGAAAATAGTGCCGAGAACGATTTTTCCGAACTCTAGCAAAGTGGTAGGGACGATTTTTCCGAACCCCTAATAAAAAATGTCAGGAATGATTTTTCCGAACCCTAACAGAGATGCATATATAGTGGTCGCACACACCATTAGTATCTTATTAATTTTGAGGAAAAATATTTTTCATGTTTATGAATGGTATGCACCCAAAACAATTAAATGTGCATCATAAACCATTTACAATATCAATATCAACATTTAATTACAATAAAGCCATAAATTAATTTCAATTCACACAAATCCACTTCTAAAATAACAACTTCACCTCAATCACATAGATCCATTTATAGAATAACCACTTCACATTGGATCACACGGATCTCTTTTTGGAATAACAACTTAATCTTGGATCCCACATATCCTTATAACCAATATCTTCTCAAGCCATACAAATATATTTTCAATAGTTTCCAATCACACAGATCTATATAGAACAATGATATTATTTCAAATCACATAGATCCACAACTTGTATCGCAAAATTATCACAAATAATTTACAAATAATAGTGTTGAATATGAACCCTACTTTCTCCAAATCACATAAATCCACAACTTGTATAACAAATTAATCTCAAATAATTCATATTGTAATTAAACTAATTACAAATAATCCATAACATAATTATCACATATTAATTACAAATAATTCACAAACAACATGTTTATGCATTGTAGTTAGACTTCTACTTACCTGGATTCCGGCAGTAATATAAACCCCGTAAGGAACTGTAACTAATTCACTCCGACACGCACGTTCCGGCACGCTCTCTCTCCTCTCTCTCCCTTTCTTCCTCTCTCTCCCCTCTCTCTCCCTTTCTTCTCTCTCTCCTCTCTCTCCATTTCTTCTCTCTCTTTCTCTCTTCTTTTTTTTTCTTTTTTTTTTCTTCCTCTTCTGCTTTCAATTGCTCTCCAATTAACATATATATAGAGGGGTGGGGTGGAAGTCGTACACGACTATCCCACCGCCTCACCCTTTTCTTTTTTTTTATTTTTTTTATTATTATCCATTCTTAATTTACGTGCAATACTTAATAGTTAAGATATAATACATTTACAAATTAATATACATACGTGTACATTTTTCTACCCACTATTATTATTACGAGAACACGTGTGATACTTAATAATTAAGAAAAGTGTATTTATACTCATAAAATAATTTACTCATATATCCAAATTAATGCACGTAAATATTTATGCACCCATATATTCACACACCGTCCCAATTTTTATCACGAATGTCTCAAATAAAATGTAACGATAAATAAAATATAGAAACAATTGTCACATAATTGTCACATTATTATCACATAATTGCCACATAATTATCACATAATTATAAAATGCACATAACAAAAATTAAATTATATTGACACATGAGTAATGAGAAGCTCGGGTATCACACTTTTGGTGTTGGTTTATTTCGAAAATTCTGCTAAAACTAATGGAAATATCACGTGAGATTAGAGCAAGATTGATTATAGGGCACACTAAAAGCCAAGATGGAATATATATATTGAACGCCCTATTCGTGAGTGGTGGCAAAAGAGTCGTTGCTGACGCTGCAAATCTATAGTTGTCAATTGGGCTGGCCGGGCTGGCCCGGCCCAGGCCCAGGCCCACCTAAACCCACGTATTAGTGGGTCGGGCTGGGCTCACCTTGTAACGGGTTGGGTTGGGCTGGGCTTATTTGAGAAATCAGGGCCCAGCTCGGCACATGAATTATATGTAACGACTAACGAGCTGGTCGTGGGCTGGGCCGGGCTAAACGGGTCGAGCTACATGGGCCGAATTGGTGGGCCGGTAGGTTATGTTAGTGAAAATTATTTTAATTCTAATTTATTAAATATTTAGACTATAAAAATAATAGTAATAATAATAGTATAATATACATTATGATATTACTACATTCATCAATATAATTATTATGAAAAATAATTATTAATTAGATATATTTAAAAATTTTTATGAAATTTTTGTATAATGATGTAATATAAAGAAGATATCAACTTAATATTTTGTAAACAATTTGTTTTATAATTACAAAATCTATCAAGTATATAGAATTTGATTTTAGAATTTTATTATTATTAAATAAATATATTTTTTATATTTTATATAAAAATAAATTAAGTGGGCCAAATTAGCCCACCTTGGGCCCAGGCTGAACATGGGCCGTTGGCTGGGCTGAGCTTTTCATGGGCTAGGCAGGGCTGGATTTTTTAAAAAATTTTAGCCCACTCGGAGCTCATAATAACACATGAAATTCAGCTCATCTAGCCCACGTTACTTACGGGCTGGGCCAGGGCCAGCCCACAACGAGTTGGGCCTGAGCTGGGTCGGGCCAGCCCGGCCCACTTAACTATATGCAAATCTATTTGAATATGGAGGGGGTTGTATTCCCATGTGGGCATGGTGTGTCCCCAGAGGGGCGCAGAAGCTTTTGCCACATATATGAACCAAGAAATGGAGGGAAAAAGATGAAACTATATATAAATCCGTATTCATGGAGAAAAAAAGAAGATGAAAAAGTTAATTAGAAAAGTGGAGCAAAACTTCGTATTAGAGAGATGATCACATATGATCTGGTGTCAATCAACTACATCATTAGATCCCATACTAATTAATGATGATGAGCAAGAAATTACAATATCAAGATGATACGTACTACTACACGAGGAGAGGAGGAGGAGAAGAAAAGAATATTAAGTGATCACGAGAAACCCTAACCCTAATGCTTTCCACCCAACAATAGTGCTTCCAATCAACTCTCTATTATTTTGGATTATATATACGTACACATATTTTGCTTAAATATATGTTTTAAATTAATTCTTAATTATCTAGTTTCACAAATTGTACATGTAATTCTCCTAATTCTCTTTCTCTTGTTAATTATATGTGTGAATTCACATAATATAATGGCAAACACTTGAAAGTATCTTTCGTAAGATGGATAAGAAGGATACTTCACTAAAAATGATGATCGGATTGATGAAAAGTGATAGTGAATTCATAGTATATAAATAAAAAAATACAATATTTTTAATAATAAAAAGTGATAATATATTTTAAAAAAATATATATGAAAGAAAACCCCAAAATTATCTCATAGTTTATGTAATTATTAAATTAGGGATAAAATTCACAGTACCCTAAATAGATATATACAAATAATCTGTAATTACTACAAGCATAATAATACTACTAATTAGCCGAAAATGGTCATAGAATCAGTGTCAGAATATATATCTGCAGTTTCTAGCTAGAAATTAGTATATACATACACAGTAAACCTTGCATATTAGTATTACTCTTCTTCTTTTTTTTTTTCTAGTTTTTTATTTTATTAAAATTATGCAGAATATTGACTCGGTGAAAATTATTTTATTAAAATTATGCAGAATATTAGTATCTGAAAATGTTATTTTATTAAAATTATGCAGAATATATATCTGCGTGTCCATTTTTTAACCAACTATATCCCTCTCTTCCTCCAACTTAATCTGACTCGGTGACTACTTTTCTTTCATCTCCCTCTCTCACTAGCTACTTAAAATTTATTTCATTTTATTTGTTAGAATTAATTATCACTATATATATAATAAATACATCACATCCAAAAAAAATTAAAGTTTTAGTATCATACTATGTAGCAGTATATATATATATATATATATTACATGCATATGTAAAGCTTTATTAATTAACCTCCAAACTGAAGTTTAGAATTAAATAAAGCTGTTTTTTTACATAAATATATATAGCACTGTTTGATAAGTAATTAATCATCAATTAATAATTAATCATCTTACCATTAATTGAAGGTGACAGTGCTTTCAGGCATTCAGCATATTGTTTATCCACAACATCAATGAGCTTATTAGCAATTGCACTTGCATACACTACTGAACCATCACAGATCTGCAAACAATTATATTAAATTAGATTAGATAAACAAAAACATGAATTGTGATCTACAGGATTAATCTACCTTGGAATTGAAATGATAAGTATAGTAATCTCCAATGAGGCCTCCAGAGAGCTGTTGGAGATGGAGACGAAGTTCATCAAGAGCCCTTGCAAGAAACACCAAGCAGTTGATCTTGTTGTGATGAAGTAGAACCAGCTTTATAGTCACTTCATTGTCGATGATTCGAACATCAACCTCTGTGAATTTTGATTTCCTGCGTACCCACGACATCCATCCATTAATGTCCACATCATGATCTTCTTCAATTCTGGAACGCCTCTTCTTCTCCAATGCAATTTTGAGCTCACTTACTCTCCTCTTCAGCCCGTTGATGTACTCGATCGTGTCTCCCACGATCGAGGCTCTATCGCTCTTAGGGTTCGATAAACAATAGATCATTCGTTAATTGCAGAAATAATAATAATGCTAATAGTGATGAATTTGGTGCATGTATACACTAAATTGATGGATTATATTACCTTGGTGGGATTAGGAACCAAATCTTTGAGAACTTGGAAGTTTTGATTGACTTTCACTCTTTTCTGCCTCTCCTGAGCAGGAACATGTTTAACAACAAGTTTGCAATCCATTTCAAAGGACCTCCTCCGGCCATCACCGCCGTTTTGATTGATCGCCAATTCCTCATGATCCACTCCACCAGCACCCAACAAATTAGAATATCCGATATCTGGTAACGAATATTGACACTGATACAGCTCTCTCAATTGCGATTGTGGAGCAACAAAGCCTTCGGAGGAAGGATCGAACCTGATCCCCAACAGACTGGGGGCGTTGGATGAAGAAGATGAACATCGCGTGGGCATGGGCAGCATGGCGTATAAATCTGCAGGCGGTGGGGGATATGGAGTACTTTGATCGATGCAATTATTGTAAATCCGGTACTGTTGGTCGACGTTGTTCATCTCCGGATGATGCTGAAGCTCCATATCCATGGCGTACTTTGATCTTGCGGCCTCCATGGAGAAGGTGTGCAGATTTGGCGTGACTATGGGAGATTGGGAGAAATCATGATGAAGATCGCCAGCTGGAAGTGGAATCAGGCCTATATCATATGGAAAATGAGGTTGATCAAAGGCACAAGTTTGTTGATCATACATCTTTTTCTGTGATTCAGATAGCTGCAGGTTGCTTTGTGTCCTGTATTTTCAGTCACTCAGAGTATGTACATGAGAGAGAGAGAGAGAGAGAAGGTAGGAACAAGAATTCATAATTGATAGCGTACGTTAGCTGCAGTGGTAGTGCTGTGATATTGTACAAAGAACCAACTGCAGAAGACAGTGGGCACCAGCCCAGCCTGCTAAAATTAACCGACTCTGAACCCTAGCCTTTTTTCCTTTTTTAGTCTACAAAAATATGAACACACTCATTTTAACATTTGACCTATCCAACAAATATATACATACATTAATGAAAATGAGGTGGAGCACGCTAATATGGGTACGTATACTATAACATTTTTTTTAAATATATTATGGGAAATAATTATTAGAAAGTTTGGAAACTTAATTTACAAGTTAAAAAATTGTTTTGTTTCAATGGTTGAAACTTCAAATTCTATCAAAGAAAAATATTTGTAGCAATTTAATACCTAATTATCGGATTTTGTTCAATTTTGTCTAATTTTCCGGAAAAGCATCATGTGTTATGCACATGAAGCATTAATTTGGAAAAAATCGACGAGATAAGTTGAGATGGCGATGCAAATAAAATTCCACCAGCGGACAGAGGGAGTATTAATTAGACGTCTAAGCTATCTTATGAACAATATTTAATCAATATTACATTTAATTATGCAGAAGATTTAATTATGGGATGCAGGTATCGTGCTTCTAATCCATTTTAGTGCCTAAGGTTTGTTAATTAGTATATACTCCTTACTTGTTAACGTTTGGGATTGTACAATAACTAAACTAAATTAGCAAATTAACATGTTATTATATATAATAAAAAATAAACAAGGAAATTGAACAAATTAAATATCAACTTTGTTAAAATTATTAAGTGAGGAAAATGATCACACTAATTGTAGATGGTATAGAATATTTATAATTGGATTTAAACAACCAAACTTGGATTGGACATTCTTTTCATGTCAAGAAAACACATATATCTATATATATTCAAATAAAAAGTATTAAGGTGAAATATATGTAAAACATAAAATGGAATGAGCCATGTAGCTATTTTTATTTGGTATTTTTCTGATGGGAAGCAATAGTGGTTGTACACATGCATGCCCATTTCAATCACCTTTGACTCATTATCATCTCTCCTCAAACTGCAGATTCATCACTAATCTGTCTGAAAACATAATATTTCATGTGATTAATATATACTAATTAATCATGCAATTAAAAAGATTTTAATTGTTTCACTTACATAACCAAATGGTTAATTAGCTAGCTAGCTACTTGTGGATGCAATTGCAGCATACTGTTTATCAACAACTTCAACAAGCTTGTTTGCCAGTGCGCTTGCATAAACAATGGAACCCTCACAAATCTGCAACCATCATCATAAACAGATTAAACCAAAGAAATCCATCAAGATTGAGCAGAGTTAAAAAGATGATAATTACTTACCTTGGAATTGAAAAGATAACTGTAGTAATCCCCAATGAGGCCTACAGCAACATGGTGAAGATCAAGGTGAAGGTCATCAAGAAGGTTGGAGACAAAGAGCAAGCAGTTGATTCTCTTCTGCTGCACCAGCTTAACAGTGACTTCGTCGTCGATGATCCGAACATCAACCTCTGTGTTCTTGGATTTCCTCTAAAGCCATGAGCTCCTCAAATTGTGAGACCCATTGTGGGATTCATTCCCCTCCACTGCATCTTCTGTTTTGGGCCTTTTCAGCCTTTCTCTAGCACATCTCTTCTTCTCCACCAGCACTTTCAGCTCACTCACTGTTCTCTTCAGCTCGTTTATGTAGTCTATGGCGTCACCACAATTGAGGCCCTATCATTCTTCAATCATTGCATACATTATTAATGGAATTCAACATAATATTATTAATGGAATTCATGATGATTAAAGATGATGCATATACCTTGGAGGGACTAGGAACCAATCTCCTGAGGGCTTGATATTTGTCATTCAACAGAACTCTTCTGTACCTTTCTGTGGCAAAATGCTTCACATCTTTCGCATGATCTCTGTTCTTTCCAATGCAATCCATCTCACCTGCATTGAACTCAAAAACTCCATTCTCCCCATTCTGATACAACCCCCCATTTTCTCTCTCATCGAACAAACACCCATTTCTAGGTGCCCCCAACTGCGTGGGGCAGAGAATGGAACAGCTCTCTCAACAGAGGGGGCTGAGGGGGCAGATTCAGAGGCAACAGAGGATCGTACGCCGCCCCCTCGCCGGAGGGGTTGATCTCGCCCAAAAGCCCTAACGAAGCGAGGAAAGAAGGGGATTTCTGCGAGAAGGTGATTGATGTGGAATTGGGGAGCAATGAAGATCTGGGAAGGGGGAACATGTTGAGCAAATCGGGGGTGGTGGGATACTGAGAAGCGGCGGTGTTGTAGATTTGATGGTGGAGGCCGCCGTTCTGGTACTGCTGTTCGCCGCCATTAAAGCTGTTCATCTCTTGCCAGTTGGAACCATGCGCGATTTCGTCCTGAATCTCACCGCCATTTTTGTTGCTGTAACACTGCTCGATCTCCAGATGATGCTGAAACTCCATCTCCATGGCAGATTCTTGCTGGGAAATTGGAATATGAGGGTAGGAGGATTGTTCGTCCATTGAAAAACTCTGGTTGTTGTTGCAGTTCGGTATGTGGGTTTGTGAGAAACCATCGTCCACTTGATGAATCAATCCTCCTCCTTCATGATCGAATCCACCACTTTCTTGATACATTTTTTTTTTGTGATTCACCAGCTTTAACTTAATTTGTCCTATATTTTTTGGCCTTCTTGTCAATTTAAATTTAAGAAACAAACAAAATTATTAAGAAAAAATGGGGGGAAAATTATGAAGAACGGAGAAGATGAAGAGTGAAGAGAAGTACCTCAAAAGGAAAAGCTCAACCGTTCAATGGACATTTTTGTCCTGTTTAAAAGTGGGTTGTTTTTGAGGTAGAGCAAAAAGCACAAAAGCTAAACAAAAACAATCTCTTAGTTAATAATAATAATAATAATAATAATAATAATAATAATAATAATAATAATAATAATAATAATAATAATAATAATAACTCTCAAAGCATTTTAAACTTATTTATTTCTAAAATATATTACTATGCCTGTAATAATATTTTAATTTTTCTAAAAGTGTGGTTTACTTATCTTTATTATTATTGTTAATATTTCTTTTAAAACAAATTAGCTTTTTTTTTTAAGTACATAACCTAACAAACTAAACATATAGTGAAGTGTATTTGATTCATTGCGGGTGCAAATAGTTTTATGTATTTTATTGATTCATGGCAAAGATTTGAGTAAATTTTTTTCTTTTTAAATAATTTGTGTAAAATAATCTCATTAGGCATCAATTTAAAAATTAATTTATACTATCGTTTCATCTCTCAATTCTAAAAGTGAACGATCCCATTGTTCTCCCTCCCTCCAAATAATGGATATAACTTAGCGCAACGACCAAATCTGATTTCCTTATAAAATTGTATCTTTTAATATTAACTATTGTATTTTTTAATATAAAATTTTATATCCTTAATAATTTAAATAATTTTTTTTCTTAAACATTAATATGACTTATATTTCGACCAACTTTTTTATTAAAAAATATATATTCTTATAAATTAAAATAAATACTTTTAAAATAAATGGTAGGTCTTGGGTGAGACCATCTCACGGATCCTCTTATGTGAGACAGATCATCTATTAACCAAAATAAATATATTTTATATTAAATAAAAGGACAATTAAAGGAAAAAAAGCGCCTGTTTGGCTCTAAGTAATTAAAAAATCCTATTTTACTAACATGCAATTCGGCTATTAATTCTCGCTATTTTACTAACATGCAATTCGGCAATCTCCATATCCTATTTTACATGTTGTTTTAAATTCAAAAATTTTTGCTTTTAATAAAAAATAAATAAATTATATTTTATTATTATTATTAATTGTTTATTAGATAATTTAATGGTCTAGTTATCACTTTATTATAATCAGATATCACTTTATATTAAAAATATTATCACTTTTTATCAATTTTATAAATTATTCATACAATAATTAAATTAAATGTTTATCATTTTTTCTTTATTATTTATAACTTTTACTAAAAATATTATCACTTTTTTTCAATGAATTGTTCGTGAAATAATTTAATTAAATGAATATCATTTTTCTATGATTTGAAATTACTTTTTTTATTAAAATTGTTATCAATTTTTATTATTTTAATGAATTATTCGTGAAATAATTCAATTAAACGGATATCACTTTTCTTTCATTATAAATCAATTTTTATTAAGACTGTTAGCACTTTTTATTATATTTCAGTAAATTTTTTCATGAAATGCATTTTTTTAATTAGTTATCTCTTTTTATTTAAGATATTATCACTTTTTCATTTAAAGTGTAATCACTTTTATTTATATTATAAATTATTCATGAAATTATTTACAGCATTAGTATCACTTTTTTTCACTGTGTAACATTTTTTTAAATTTTATAATAATTAAATGGATAAAAAATT
This sequence comes from Pogostemon cablin, assembly GCA_023678885.1. NCBI lineage: Eukaryota > Viridiplantae > Streptophyta > Magnoliopsida > Lamiales > Lamiaceae > Pogostemon > Pogostemon cablin. The sequence continues at coordinate 30,568,581 of CM042952.1, read as the reverse complement.
TAATTATTAATATTTTAAATAATAAAAAAATAAAGAAAATGTAAAAATGAAAAAAATTAATAAATACGCATTCTTCCTAGAAGGAAGATTATTGAACAAGCCCCCTATGTTTTCGCGGTGGAAGCTCCAGGTCGTATAACATGTTTAACAATTATCCTAATTAATTTTTTAACTTTTCAAATTTAATAATAATTAAATATGACCCTTAAAATTGTGATTAATGGGTTAATGAGTAATACGTCTCACATAAGGGGATCCGTGAAACGGTCTTACCCAAGTATTTTTCTAAAATAAAATATTATACCAATAAACATTTTATTCATAAGATCAATGCCTCATATGATACTTACTCCATATGAGATCTCACAATGCAATCATTCTATTTCTTTTCCATTTTTTTCTAATTAGTAAATTAATTTGATGGTCATTATTTATTATTTTTATTAAAATGCTATCATCAAGAAACTCATCAATAAGACAGTCTTTTTTTTCTTCTTTAATTTTGATAAAAATAAATTAAAAAACAAAAGTATTATAATTACGATTTTGTGGGCCTCATGTCTTCTTCTATGTTGTTGTAATGATAATAATAGGAAAAAATAGTAATAATATTTGGTGGGTTCTGTCAGCAATTTCTTCCATGCAATCTGGGCACTCTAACTAACTGAAGAAAAATCCATCCTCAGCTCAATTATTTTAAAATAGTGAATTTTTCTATCCCAAATTAGGAGATAAATAATCGCAACTAAATTATTTAGTCATTTAAACAATAACATAATTAACTCACGCAAAGGTGGTGTCCAGAAACATCGCCTACAAGATAAGGAATCTTAATCTTGAATCTCTATTTGCTCCTCCAAACTCTTTTTATTATGAGTAATTATTTTTAATAATAAGCGAAAGTATTAATTTTCTATGAATTTCCTGTAATAATAAATATTATACATATATTTATTTATTTTTAATTTTGGAAGTACATATTATAATTAATATTGGACTAATTGTGTAAAATCTGTTGCAACAGAAAATCGAAACTGAACTTGTATATCGTATCTCTAAAGTAATCCAATCATTGGAGGGTGGAAGGCCTCTCACACAAAAGGTGTGATATGGCAACCAGCATAAATAAAGGATTTTGTTTAGTTTTCATTTTTACTGTGAAACATTTATGTATTTAAGTCTAATTTAAATCAAATAAGGATTATTTTTTAAAAGTCTATTTTATTTTAGTTTATTTTTCCCTTCTTGTAGGTTGAGAAATGCTGAAAATGCTTCCTACCAGATTCTTTTTGACTCACCTAAGCATATATAAGAAAATATTTTAAATAAAGAAATAATTATTCTTTCCCTCCCTCCTGAATTAAAACCAGTAGTATGTTTCTCCAAAATTATTAACACAACAGCACCAAGAAAAGTTTTAATAAGGAGATGAATCATTCTAATGAGAAATCTGAAATGTTCATGTAAGCCAGATTAATCCACTAGACAGGGAACTATGGAGGTTGCAACAAGCAACCTACATCGTCCAGAGGTTACGTAGTAATCCATCTCTCAACATGCATCTAACTTTCCCTCACTGTGATACCTTGTTGGAAAAATAGCTTCAAGGAAAGAGTTTTACCGGCATGAAGCTCGACTCTTTCCAGGGAACAAGATAGTTGTGTGCTTCGCCATATATTTCTTCCGTCTTTGTTCAAGAACAAACTCTTACGTACAGGCATCTAATTAACCAACACTTGAATTTGAATTGTCATATAAAGATTGCACTGCACATGTAAGAGAGATTTACAAATAATCATCAAACCCAATATAACCTCACCATGATTCCCATTGATTATGAAATACCTACCCAATATAACCTCACCATGATTCCCATCTAATTAACCATTGCACTGCACTATTTTGATTTCCACTAATAAATATGCATCATAATATCTCATCTTCAGTCCCAATAATTGCCTAATTTCTCAGACATTAGGCCAAACATTGGATCAAGAGTTCACCCACATTCCACAGATACAATCAATTCTATGGTATATGGTTGATAATGTAACACAAGCATCCAAAGACATGGAGATAGAAAATGTATGGAATCAAAATAGTTAGTTATCCACAAATAAACCATGCCATGATAAACTTAAGTTCATCAACAAAGGAGTTACTAAACATAAGCCATCTCTTCAAAAATTATCCTTGTAACTACAAATCTAAAAAAAAACCCACAATCTAGCAAGTTTTTCTGCAATATTACAACTCCCAAACAATATAGATTCTGATGATAGACAAGGTAAAGTTATCAGATCTTCCTTAAGAGAAGGAACAACTTTTGATCAACTTTAAACTCACGCATTTTCAGGGGATCACCTTTTAACATCAATTGAAGTCCTCCAAATGAAATGTATACCGCCCTGTCATACATGAAAACTCTTGACGTTAATAAATAGGAGCCAATAAACGAAATATTGTACTAATAAGGAGTAAAGAAATGTGGAAAGAAGTATAAGTTCTTTGCACAAAAAAAATGCAGCTCCAATGGCCAATGACTCTCTAGCTATTTAACATATAACTTACTAAATAAGTAGGACTTTCCATATGACAGAAAAAGCTATGTTGCAATAAAATTAATTAAAAATACCACCAAGCATAGTCCTTCAAAGACAAAGAGGTATACGTACACTTTAACACCGTCATTTCCATCATCCATCTTTCCTTTATCTTCAGACATCTTATACAGAAGTCCATGCATAACATACTCAAATTTGTCAGCAAGTAATTTTGGATTCCCCTGCGAGTATATGTTACAACAAGTCACTGATCATACATTGTCCAAGACCCCAAAACTATAACATTGAAATTTACAGAGCATCTGAGTTATCAAAGTGGATTTTAATATTATAGAAGACTGATAAAACCCAAAAAATTGTAATTGTTATTTCTTCAATAGAGTTTGTCCATATGTAAACAAATGGCTGTATTAAATGCTTCTCAGAAATCTAATAGTGCCATAATTCAAGCAGGGGACTTCTCACATAAGAAATGAAATTAGAGGAGCCGCACCTCCGATTCGGTAGAATTTTCCTTGAGTAAAGAGTTTGAAATCACCATCCTGTATTTCTCACCCGGGAGCATAGGATATAACTCAGTATGCACATCTAATTCCATATCAGAATCATCCTCTACACTCTTTGCATTTATTCGTGAAACTGTAAAATCATCCACAAAACCAAATAACTACAGTCAAAACCTTTTTTCGTTTCAGCTAAACTGATTTCGTTGTTTACAGTTATGTGTTTCGATAAAGGAAACTACAGAATTCTCGTTAACAGAGCATAATTGCATGTATATTCAAAGCCTAAAACAAAACAAAGTCAACACAAAATTTATGCAAATATTGAACTTTTTTCATTTACCTTTGTCATATACGACTTGGCTATCAATGTTGACGACCTTCATTATCTCATCAAAGTGAAATTCCACCATTTCCTACAAAATTTAAACAAGCAAATTGAAATGAATAACTTAGCAGAAAACCCGCTCTCACCGGAGCACTTCGCTAAGAACTTGATTTGATTAAAAATTTCTAACTGTCAAGAGTTCCGCTCGATGATCGCCAGAGGGTTTTAGTTCAGAGTTTTTGTCTAATTAGACTTGGGGGAAATGAGGAAGAAAAGTAAAACCGCAGGAATTGGCGGGTTCGAGTTCGACCCAATATCAAACCAAACCTGGGTTAGGTCCATCGGCTTGTATGAACTCAGCCCAATACTGGATATCCATCGTGAATGGGCTTTTAAGTCCATAACAGACAATAAGCCTAACTTCCCATTGGCCATTACAGAGAAACTAATTTTGATTTTGGTAAAAAGGTAAAAATTGGATAATTTGTTAATTTAAAAAACAAACAAAATATATTTAAAATCTGGAATAATTTATGAAATCTTAATATATAAGGTAGGGGCAGCACCTCACTTGGTGAGATGAGGTACCCTTCATTTAGGTGCTCACTCTATTATACATTTATACTCACCGCTACTGTTCTATAAAAAGAGGCAATGAAAAAATACCCTTTATAAAATGAAGAACAAGAATTATGAAAGCACTATGCAGAATTTAACATGCGTTTAATGTTGACCAGAGTAAAAGCATAGAGATGCTTTAAAATTTGCCTACCTTGTAATATACAATGGCAGTAAAAGTATATCTGTGTCTAATACATATTAGGAATAAGAGTGCTAATAGCTATAAAATACAGTCATATGAACAAGGAGAGGGAGTTTGAAAGGCCTGCAACCCAAGGTGATAACACGAGGATGTGGCCACTTTTTTTTATTTTTTAATTAACAAGGAATGTAGTATTAGCACATCCCAGAATCAAAAACACTGGTTTTCAAATATTTCAATCAAAAACAAAATCAAGACAGATTCCACAGTAGCAGCAGTAGCAATATGAACAAATTTAACGAAAATTAGTCCTTCTTCGAATAATCTATACAGGTTGAGCTAAGCTCCTTAGCTCACTAATTGGTTCGAATCTACAATAGCCTTATTATTGCAATTTCAGGATTCAACAACTTTCAATCTCCAGTATGGCCCTAATTTTTCAAATTACTTCTTTTTCATCAATAGCAGAAGAATCATAGCAAAAGGGAATCTCAACCATGTAAAACAGACACACGCATGCAAAATTAGGTTTCTTGAGGTGTAAAGTTCTTAGGAGTCAGAAATGTGTTCCATATAAACAAACTTGAAGTTCTGGAAAAGGAAGACTAATTTTACTCCAATTTCAGTCACAATCATCACAAAATTACTAACTATGTGAACTGGTTCAGAGATTATAACATAAACTCACATATTCAATCGTCAGCCAAAAAATCAAAGCGTTTCAATCCATTCATCAATGAAAAAATCAAATTGCCGAAATAACACCAACAATAACGTTTTTGTGTTGTTTATTCTTTCCGTACCCGTAAAAGCTCGAATGAAATCAAAAGCACAATCATTAATATCTATCTATACTTAATAAACAGCAATCCTATGAATCTCAGTCCAAGCATACGGTGGAATAGTGGGTATGTACCTGGAATCTGAAGTGAATCGCGTAGTAGAGATAAGGAAGTTAGGTCTTTTTTGTGGTAGGTGAAGAGGTTAAAAGGGGGAAACTGTCGTGGTGTGGAAAAAACAACGATTCAGGAAATTAGGGCTTCTTCTTTTCCGTCGATGGGGAGGTAGAAAGGGAAAGCTATGCGGCAAGAGTGAAACAGAAAAGCTGTGTAGAAGAATGAACAAGAGAATGGATATGCCACGTGTTCACGTCTATTAGCTCCACGCATTGAATTTTTTTTACCTGTGACCGTATATTTACCGGAAAACTTACGTTACTTACCGGTAAAATCTCTTTATATATAATTGAAATATATATATTTAAAATCTGGAATAATTTATGAAATAATTATAAATAGTAAAATCCTTCAAACTCATTCCTTTTAGTCTTAAAACTTGGTAAAAGATTGGAGGAAAAACTAATTTCCAATTAAAAACTTAATAGAGCTAGCCGCAAGCTTCTCTATTCCAAGTTAACTGAAAACCAAAAATCAAACTTTCAAAACCGAAAATCGAACTGAACTTTTTTATAAAATCGAAACAAATTCAAACTTTTACAAAATTGGTATTAACCAAACCGAATTATTTCGGTCGGTTATTTCGATTAACCGAACTGAATTTTTTTTAAAATAAACAATTTTTTTATATCATTTTATTATATTTTCACTAATTAAAAAAAATATTTTTAATATAACATACACTATAATAATATATATAATTTTATATTACATATCTCTATATATAATATTATATATGTAGCTATATGGTCATAATAAATATATATTTCACTTTTTTCGTATTTAAAGAAAATATATTGAATAGATAAAATTATTTTAAGTTTTAATTAAATTTTGAAATTGAAATATAATTAATTAAGTAATTTTATTTAGGATGAAAAATAATAATATTGAATATATATAATGAAATAATAAAGCGAATACATTAATATATTAATATATAAATTAATAATAAATTAAAAGTTCGACTCGATTTTCGGTTAACCGAAATTTTAAATTTCAAAACCGAAACCGATTCGAAATTTTAAAATATAGATTTGCAAAACCGAAAACCGTAAACTAATATTTTGCTTTGACTTGATCAGTTTGTTCAATTTTAATCAAACTTTGCACACCCCTACTTACACACATAAGCCTATATTCTTTCCGTCCAAACAAAAAAATTTACATTTTATTACTTTGGTTTGTTTTATGATAAAGAATACACTTTGGTTTGTTTTATGATAAAGAATACATTTTTTTCTTTTTTTTCACTATGACTTACCCAGAATAATTAGTATTTTTACTTGGATTTACATACATTATTAATATATTTATTCACGTACGCATTAAAATATAACATTAATTAACTCACTATGCATAAAAATATTATATTCCCTCAATCTCATAATGAAATTTAGAATTATTGTGGATACAGAATTTTAAAAAAAGTTGTTTTTAAAGATAATTTAATATTTTTAGGTGATATAAATCAATTACAAAGTAAATCATATGAGTTTTAATGTACTAACAATTTTGAAATTAAATTGTGTTTTGAGGTTGTTGAATTACGTCCTATTTCTTTTATGTGAAGGTGTAAAAATTTTTATGACATAATAAAAATAATAAATGTAAATTTATTTACGAAATCAAAATAATCTCTTTAACTTATTAGTAAAAAGAAAATGCGAATATTTGCACCGGAATATTAAAATAGTACTATCTCCATTCACTTCAAACTCCTAATTTTATTATTTTGGAAGTCAATTTAAAAAGTTCACTTTTTTTTTATAACAATACCTCATATATACTCACAATTCATTACTAATACAATTATCTTCTATACATCACCTAAAACAAATAGAGATATTTTGTGTGTACCGAGAATACAACAAGAATTGTGAGATAATGTAATTCAAAAGGAAAATTAAGAGTTTAATAAAAGTAAAATTTTAAAATATTATTTTTTAAAACTCGAATAAGATTTGAGTGATAGTATATTGAATTAGGAGGACTTCTATTTTAAAACTACCCTCATTCATCGGCATCGCCTTCCATTCATGAATCTACCCGCCCTTCCTCATTTCCTTCCCTGAAAGAGAGAGAAATCAAGAGAGAGAGAGAAGGGAGATTCGCATCAAATTCGTTAAGCAAATCGGGAGAGGGAGAAATTAGGGTAAAGAAGAAGGGGGTGCAGGACAGGGGGCAGGATGGATGGTAATGGAAAGCGAAGAAGTTACGCAATTCCATTTATTTATGCCATCTTCTTCATCTGCATTGCCACCGGCGGTGTCCTCCTCGTCTTCTATGCCTTCGTTCCCGCCCTCTCCGAGCCGTGGCAGCCCGCTGCCGCCTTCCTTCTAATCGGCTCCACCTGGATTTTCTGGTTCTGTACCTACATCTATTCCTGCATCAAACACTACCTCCGCCGCCAGAATGCCACCCGCCAACCCCCCTCCACCCAACGACAAGATTCCTCTGCTGCCGCCTCCGCCACCCTACCGTCGAATGCTGCGTGATTGTGTAATTAAACCAGCTGGATCTAATTGATCAAGGGTAATTAATTATTTATTATATAAATATATACTTTCTTTCTTAAATATTTTTGTTTTAGGTGATTTGCGTCTGTCTTCATGCATTTTTGTTTAGCTTGGGGAGTTCATTGATTTATATATATTATTTTTTTAATTTAACTTTTCTTTTCTATGTGAGATATTAATTTGTTAAAAACAAAGAATGATTTAGTTGTATTATACGAATTACGAACAAATCAAGTTAAATCAAACAGAAAACTCAAGTTCGTTTCATTTCTAAAAGAGCTTTAGAAATAATTAGGAATGGTTCACCCAATTTGAATCAAATTAAGTAAGAATTAATAAGTTGTTAGAGCAGTTTAAAATTCGTATTCTTTCTAATAGATTTTTTTTTTTTAATGTACTCCCATTAAAGCTCAACCAAACAAACAGTCACATACATTCTACAAATTGATAATTTTGTTTCATTGGGCCTACTTATTACTTTTTGGGCCGAAGAGTAGCCCAGTTATCACCTGGGCCGTACTCGACGGTCTGTTTTGGGTTCGAAAGATTCTGAATTGTCCATTAATATATTTATTTTCATTTTAAATCACACCGTTATGTATTAAAATGCTGATATTTTATTATACACGCGTCAGATATTATTATCGTACATGTGTCATGCATAATTATATTTTTTATATTATTATTATTAGAAGATGATGAGGTCGATAGAAATCATTGAAAAAGGTAATGCTACATTACAAATTAACAAAAAAATATGTGTACGAGTCATTATGGACGTGAAGCATAAACATATTTGAAAATATTATATTTTATTTTAAAAATATTTTAATAAATGAAGTATATTACTTTTATTAGAAATGGTATGTTAAGAGAATTAATATAATATATTCTCATTGGGTAAGAACATTAATGTCTTGATAAAGAAAATTAAGGATATTAATTTATTTTTATTTTTTTTAAGAGGAGTAAGTCGGAGGAGTAAAATTTATTGAGAAATATTATAAAGAATAGAATGACTTCTTAAGGAAAAGAAGAGAATCGGCTCCAAAAGTGAGATAAAAAGGAGAAAAAAAGAAAGAAATATATACAATGCTTTATAGGTGCATCCATGGCTGCCACAAATACACATATACCTTCGAAAGTGTCGAATCTTCTACTTTAATTACCTGTTTCATGTAAACGTGTGAAATCTACATCAAACCATTTATCAATGTATAAGGACAATAATGATAAATGATAGTTGAATATCATCATAAATCTATTTCTCTGTTACAAATATGATGCGTATTTTATAAAAGACCACGAAGAAAAGTGAAAGCATTTGCATCACTTTTCCAACTGATTTTGAAGTTTACCTTTTGTCTTACGTTTGTTAGCCATGATGACTGCATTAGTTTAAGAAGAACCTACTCCACTTTAGGACACAACTGGTCCTAATTAATACTTACAACCCAAACAATCCTCAATTCCTCATCTTATAAAATCTTGGGCATCCTAAGTTCAGTTGTCACAGATCACATGAATGCTACTAAGAAGCCCTGCAAAAACGAGCAGACCCATTCTCAAACAAAATTAGTGTTACTTGCTGGCTTACCAAACCATCTAGCTCAGCTCTGTCTTGCAACTTCCCCACCTTCTCTACTCTACAGAGTCTGCCTCTCGTGGCGTCGCTTCATTTATTCTCCCGATTTTCCTCCCTTCTTTTCTCTCTACGCTCTTCTTGCTCCAATTTCATCAGTTGCAATTCTAGAACCATGCCACTCACACTCAGTTGGTTTCTTTTGCTTTGACCCCATTGCATGGAAGTGGAGATCCCTTCCCAGCCCGCCGTCTGATCCGCCTCTCTGCATGCTAAGCCGGCATCCATCTTTCATATCAAGGATTCTTCATATCCAATCTGTGATGGCATCAGGCCGTCTAGTTCTAATAGCAGCCAACACACACAAGTTTCTCCCAGCACTCACCCGACCACTGATTTTCGACCCATTATCCAGTAAGTGGAATCTTGGACCTCCCTTGCCCACTCCTAGACGATGGTGCGTCACTGGCTCGATGGACAGTTCAATATACGTGGCAAGTGGAACAGGCGCGCAATACCACAGTGATGTTGCAAGATCTCTTGAGAGATGGGACATGTCAAAGAAGGAAACAGAGTGGAAATGGGAAAAGAGGGCACAGATGAAAGACGGAAGGTTTAGCAGAGAAGCCATTGATGCACTTGGACATAGAGGTAAACTCTGCATGGTAAATGTGAAGGGTAAAGCTCTTAAAGAAGGAGCTGTTTACAATACTGAAACTGATCAGTGGGAACAAATGCCAAAGGGCATGCTGGGGGGATGGAAGGGGCCAGCAGTCGTGGACCATGGGGTTATGTATGTTGTGGATCAGGAGAGCGGTTCACTGAGTAGGTACAACACCGATAATGATATCTGGGAAGAGTTGATAAAGCATTCGGAACAGCTGAAAGGTGCTGAGCATATATGTGCAGGTCGTGGAAGAGTGTGTGCTGTTTCAGGTGATGGTGGGAAGATTGTTGTGGTGGACATTTCGGCAAGGCCACCCAAAATTTGGACGTTGGATCCGCCGCAAGGTATGGAAGTCACTGCAGTGCACATATTACCAAGGATGATCATACCAGAATACTGATCAATCTTCTTGAAGTGACAAAACACAAAAAGTCACAAGTATCAGAATTATACTTTTGGCAAATGTAAAATGCATCTACTGTAGAGAAATCCCTCAAGGCATGGCTTTGTCTTGTACTAATTCTGCAGAATACAAAAGGAAAGAATTCTTAGAAAATTATAAATGAAGTCTTTTGATATAAGCAAATATAATGGTACATAAAAACAATTAAGAAAAAGCCAAGATGTAACCTTTCAGCTGGAATTGCAAAGCAAATGGCTTATAAACAATTTGGAAAGTTTGTCATTTCTTATGACCAACTTTACTGCAAACTTTTCAACCACTTCATGACTTCCTCATCAAACTACTCCACTATCATCTTTTGGAATTAAATTAACATAGATATTTATCAAAACCAAACAATCAAGATATCTTCTTAGTTTGTTATGACTTGGAAAGGCACCCATAATCTTTAGTAGAATTCTTATAGTTATTTGCTTCTAGACAAAATGTCACAGCATGATAATATAAAGATATTAAAAAGGTTATAATGATATAAACATCCATATTTACCATTTAAGAGACTGATTCAATTGCAGTATTAAGAATAAGTTCAGAATGGAAGAGGCAAATTTGCTGCAGCAATTCACAGGTGTCTACTGTAAAATTCATCTTTAGTAACCAACAGAGGACACAGTGAGATATGTCTCTCAAAGTGACAGATGACTCAGAAACTATTGTTTTCATTTACATCAATCCAGCTACATCCCTGTTCTTTCATTAACCGATTTTGCTTTATTTTTGCTCTGATATGTTCGGCTTCTTTCCAAATACCACGTGCAAAATAAATATTTGATTGAAGCACATACATCCCTACATCACAAGTTTTAAGGCCTAAAATCTTTGTTGCAATTAGATCACTTAAATTATAATTTTCATATATTTTGCAAGCACTGAGCAATGTTTCCCAAGCATATGCAGGAATATCCACAGGAAACTGATTGACTAGTGTGAAGGCTTCAGCAAGAAGGCCTGATCTACAAAGAAGATCAACCATGCATGCTAGATGCTCTGGCTTTGGATTCAGATCCCACTTCTTCATTAACTCAAAATATTCTAAACCTTCCTTGATTAACCCAGAATGAGCACATGCACTCAACAGGACTAAGAAAGTAACATGATCAGGTTGACATCCACCAAGAGTCATGCGATTAAAAATATCTAGGGCTTCCTTGGCCGAACAGTGACGTGCTTTGGCCACAATCACGGCATTCCACGTTGTTGTATCATGAGTTTGCATTGTTTCAAAAACTCGAGAGGCATCACATATGAAGCCACATCTTGAATACATGGATATCAATGAACTCATTACCATGCTATCATTTTCATAACCAATTTTGACTACAAAAACATGCATTCCCCTTCCCCAACCCTGTAACACTAGAATACCGCATACTGATATCACAACATTTAAAGTACCTTGACCAGGCTTGAATCCACCAGACAACATCTGCACATACAAAACCAGTGCTTCTTCAGTTTGATATCCAGATAGTAGAGTGTTCCACGAGGTCTCATCTTTTCTAGGGATCCCGTCAAAAAACTTGTGAGCAGCAGCAACGTCGCCTTGCTGAATATAACCCAAAAGCATTAGATTCCAGGAAACTACATTTCTCTCCGGCATTGTCATGAAGAGGTTTCGAGCATTTTCTAGTTTCCCATTGTGAATAAAACCAGTGAGCATTGAGTTCCATGCAACAATATCCTTTTGGGGTATTTTATCAAATAGTTCTTGAGCATATTCAATATCTTTGTGATCCAAATATCCCTTGATCATCACAGTCCAAGAAACTGTATCTTTCTCTGGCATCTCCTCAAAAAATCTCCTAGCTCTATCCACCTCCCCCACTCTCAAAAAACACCTCATCATACAAGTCCAAGAAACCACATCATGGTTAGACATTCTCAAAAACAAATCATACGACTTGTCAATTTGCCCTGTTTCGCTGTACCCTGCCAACATAGCATTACAAATTAACACACTTTTACAAGATGCTTCATTAAACAAGCTCTCGGCTTCCCCCACCGCCCCGTACTTAAAATACCCTTCAATCATTGTTACCCACGAAACATCATTCTTCAACGGCATTGCATCAAATAGAACTCGACCTTCCTTTATCCTACCGCAGCTAACATATCCGGAAATCATAGAATTCCAGCACGCTACATTCTTCTCTTCGACCAAATCAAACAAGCCTCTCGCTTCTTCAAGCCTACCTGTATTTGCGTACCCACTTAACATCGCGATCCATGACACCACATTCTTAACAGGCATTGAATCGAAGAGTTCACGAGCCTCACGAATCATCCCATACTTAATGTAACCGAAATCATGCAGTTCCGTGTGACAACATTCCTGTGGGGCATTTCATCGAACAGTTTGCGCGCGCTTTTCACATCGTGTTTTTTGAAACATCGAGTGATTCTTGAGTTCCCACGGAATAAAGGGCTTGCTTCAACTTTCAATTGACGAACTAAGGAGAGGTCGCCGACGAAAACTTTGCCAATCACTGGCGTGTTTATGAACTTCAAAAACATATGTTAACGAAAATGTAAATGATTTTCCAGATTGCGACCTCTCCCCAACCATGTTATGATGTTAACTTATCACTTTTCATGTGTTTAGAGAAATTATTTTATTTTTCACTTTGGGAGAATGTAATGTTTTTATGAAAATAAAAAATAAAACTATTATAGGTATATTATAAAACATTGACATGCAAGTCTCGCTAATTATTCTATGCATTTAGGCACCCATCCTCAGAAATTTATATACTTTTGAATAAAAATATATATATTAATAAATAAAATGTATACGCTTTGTGTAACAAATTTTTATTAATTTTTTTTAATATAAAACTAAGTAAAAAATATATAATTATTAAAAATCATGTAATATACAGTATACACTATTGTATAAATACTCGAGTGCACCGAATATCTACACAGTCTAATATACTATATTCTAAATATTAATGTCTATAATAAGCATGAACTTATTAGAGAATTTATTATTTTCTGGTAATACTTCATTTTAAGTTGAAAAGCATATGAATATAGACTTTCCACTTTCCAGTATAATCAACTCAACACTTTAAAAAGGATAATCGATTATATTCAGTGAATTAAATACAAGAATAACAAACAAATATTATATGGATTGATCTGAATCTTCTGTATTGTGATATTTCTTGTATTACCATAAAAAAATATTAATGCAGATGTCAGAAAACGTCACGTGACTATACAAATACGAAATATTTGAAAATACAAATAGATATAGGACTTTCTACTTTCTGAATGCGGAGAAAATATCATACATCGTCCATTATTTTATATAAAATTGGTGATTTTTTTTTCAATTAACATTTAATTATTTGATGGAGGTCAGTGGTATTTAGTAGCAGGTACAGGTTTAAGGGAAGTGGACTGGAGTGCAGAAGGATCGATGGCATAGATGTTCCTGCAAACAGAAGGCAGGGTTAATTTGGTAAATCAGCATCTGCATAAAAGAAATGATTAGGATTAATGATGATTAATTACTAGCGATGATGGTATAAGGAATGAGGTTAGCGATGGACATAGTGTGGTAAATACGAATAAATAGGTAAGGGTGTAGGGGAAGGTAAGAAATGTGGCGAAACAGAGAGGCTTATTTTGGAGGTTGAAAGAAATTCCCACACCAAACTAAACCTAATCGGATTGTGCCATCACCCACCATCCCAGTAACTTCATCTTCTCCATCTTTGATCAAGATTTATGATATATACGTAAAAATCACCCTGCATTAGGGTAGGGGAAAGAAATTTAATTATTATCAGATTTAAGTTTTCCTTTTTAGAGTATAATTTATCTCTCTACTACGTGTTATTCAGCCAACGATGAGATGACCGAAATGATATAGAGAATTCGAAGTACATATATAAGGAGAAAATATCAAAATTTGTACTTTAAATATTCCAATTTTGATTTGTAGTTTTTAATTTTGACGATTCTTTATTCGATTTTCATCATTTTTTTTAAATAGGAGTAATAGTTTTATCAAATTTAATTCAATTTTAGTCTAAATTTTGAAGAAAAAAATATAAAGAAGGCTTAATTAAGAAAAAAATCAAATAAAATAAATTAATATAAAGAAGTCTGAATTTGGATTTATTTATTATATGTTTCCTAGATATATATAATGGCAAGCCACTTGGGTTCAAGTGGCACAATTGTACCAATTTTTTTTTTATACGGACTACTACTAGTAATATTAAAAATTAAATTATTTTAGAGTTTTACTTGGCTGATTGGGATCATTGATTCACCGAGTGATCCTCTCACACACTGGGTGCAGTGCGCACCCCATATAGGGTTATGAATAACCCGTTCTTTGCCAAAAATCGCCCATTATTTTATTTTATGCACTAAACAATAACAAGTGAATTAGTGAACCGTTTCATGCTAAACACTTGCTCCAAATCAAATAGGCCATGTGTTTGATTGCAGCGGTACCCTAAAAATTCATTATTCAATTCAAGGACACTAGGCGTGATTTTCAAGATAAAAAATGTACTTCCTCCCCCTCCCATTAAAAAAGTATTTTTTAGTAATGAAATTTATGAACGAAATTTAATCTATTAGCAATTATTAATAGATTAATAATCAAAATGACATTTTTCTATTAGTAATAGAATGTCAACGGACTTATTCTCTATTTTATCAGCGGAATTCAATCTGTTGATAATTACCAACGAATTACCAACGGAATCTTTATATAAATTACCAACGGGATTTTTAGCAACAGATTACCAACGGAATTGATTTTTCGTTGCTAAAAATTTACCAACCACACTTTATCAATGGATTCGGTTGGTAAACCAATTTAACAATGGAACTAAGGCTTTTACCAACGGGATTTTCCGTTGGTAAAAAATAGTTTTTTTGCAGTGTTCATTGAAACTGTACATCAGTGTGCATACATTAAGGAACACATAATAGTTAAAAAGGAATCTTTATGTACTCTTTGCACACTACTGTTCACTAGTATAACATTCAAACTATACACCAGTGTGCATAGATTAAGGAACACATAAGAGTTAAAAAAAAATATTAGAATTCAATAATCTTTACGTAATTTTTGCACACTACTGTTCACTAGTATAACATTCAAATTTACACCAGCGTGCATATAATAGAAACAGTTATTAAAATATTTATATTTATGTGCATTAAATTCAAAGTAATGTCAAAGCTTGCAAATAAAGCATAGTGTCAAAATTGACGAGGAGAAATTTTAGGAATAATTATAACATTATCTTGAAATATATTTTGCACGTTAATGCTAATATGGGTAATTTGGGTAATAGAATATATAATTTTGTATCTGTGAGTAATAATTATAGCGAATGTATGAATTAATAATATCTAAATACGTTTTGTACCTATTATTTATTGATGCTATAAAGATTGATACTTAAAAAAAAATTGAGGTGCATCCGTCTACTGCACGTTTTTTAAGTGGTAAAGGCTAAAACCCATACGCAGCAGCCTGTATATATGGAAAATTGGCCGGCCCACGGCCCAACAGCTATTCAGGGATCATAAAATATAGAAATGTAACAACAATTTTAGGATGTAAATCAACATAAACTATAGGATGCTTGAATATGGGAATACATTGCCATTTATTATAACTTTTCTTATGTGCATGCATTCTTTCAAATTCATTAGATTGACAATGATCATATGAACATTTTCCAGTATGATCAACTCAAGACTTGAATGGAAAATCAGTGAATTAAATTGAATAACATACACTATACAATTATGTAGATACTGAATATTAGGAATAAAAATATGTATGGAATTCTCTAGTGCAATTTTTTGTTTGAATTTTGTTAGAAATTTTTAAATCTCTCGGATCAAATCCTCAATTTTTGTCCTACAAGTTATAAAAAGTTTAAGGCTATATTTGGATGGATGAATTTGAGGAAGGATTAATAAATCTCTCCCTCATGTTTGGATACCATTTGAAATCAACGAATTTATAAATTCAAGATTTTAAATCAATGAGTTTCAAATCATGGATTTGATTTTGAATTTTTTTTAGTTGTTTTTGAATGGATTTCAAATCCTTACTCAAACCGTGTCATTTGAAATTCTTCCGTTGTTGTGTAATAGATTATATTAATATATAAAAATAGTATAAAAATTAATAAATTAATTTATATATATATATTATTTTTAACTCTACCATCTAGCCTACCCCTACCCAACCCCGAACCCACCCCAGGCCATCCCACTCACCCCCACTCACCCCAGGCCACCCCACTTACTTTAGTTATTTTTCTTGGACTATTTTGAATAAGAATAAGTTTGTATGTAACGATTTTAATTTTAAACTCCGAAAATTTTCAAATTTTATAGAACACGAAGGATAAAAATTGAAATATTTTTGGTAATAATTAAAAAAAATATTATTTTGAATGTTTTAATTATTTTTGGATTTTTTTCGAATGTAGTAAGAAGATATGAGAGAATAATCTTGGAGTATGTGTATACTAACTACTAACAAGTTAACTTTGTCCGATTAAAAAAAAAATATGTGACGGTTTATGTTTTAAATTCTAAAAGAATTCCAATTCTCATCATTTAAAAATTCAATTGGAATGTATATCCATACAGTTATTGCATTTTTTGGGATGTAATTATTTTTAACTAGTTATAAGTATATTTTTCTTATATAATAGTCATAATTTTTAATATATATATACTCATTATACAAGAGAATACACAATATTGGGAGGTGGAATATCTAATAGTGGATTAATTTTTTTGTTACAGTCAAGAACCTGAAAATAAATGTTTATTAGATCTTTGACGAATGTTGATACAGCTGGCGCTGATATTTACAATTTACTAATTAAACTCAAAGATATAACATATGCTTTACCAACCCTAGAAAAGATAATATTTACGAGTATTATTTTTACCCTTTGATATTAAAATACCATTTTACAGTTAATTGTTGATCAAAATTTATAAAGGTTAAGGTTTGAATTCTCTGTGTCATTTCTTGTGATGGATGACACTCTCACTGGTGAGTATTATTTTTACCCTTTGGAATTAAAATACCATTTTACAGTTAATGGTTGATCAAAATTTATAAAAGTTAAGGTTTAATAGATGATTTTCGTCAGTTTGAATTCTCTGTGTCATTTCTTGTGATGGATGACACTCTCATTGGTTTAAAGTATTGTGTAGAGTTAAAAGTTTTTTTAATCCCATAATTATTTAAAACTTTAAATTTTATCCCAAAAAATATATTTGTATTAATTTTGTCCCATAACTATGAGCTTTATTTTAATTTTGCCCAATTTTCATCGGAACTTTCAATTTTCGCCGGTCACGTGCATGTGACTGATGAATTTGGGGATTCCGGCGAAAATTGGGCAAAATTTGAAGTAAGACTCATAGTTACGGACAAAATCGAAACAAATATCTTTTTTGGAACAAAATCTAAGTTCAAATAGTTATGGAAAAAAAAATCTAGAATTACATAGCTATCCGTTGCGAGATATAGCGGATGTCACAAAATAATAATAATGGATTCTTATTTAAAAAAAGACATATTAAGGGGTTGTTGATTATATATCGGAAGGATGAAGAGGAAATTGATGAACGATAGGAGTCCAGGGATTAGTGTGGTGATCCGGATTGATAGTCCTGAGTGCTTTTCAGACCGCACTCCCGCACTTGAATCCAGACCCGAACCCGATCTGCCAAACCCGTTTCTTTTTTTGACTCTCCCTTTGGCTTCCGCATACGCCAGCTCATACCACACCGAGCTACTCGAAGTGTTGCTGTACCTATACAGCGTCATCCTCGCCGGCTCCATCTCCCACTCCGTCAGTTTCAGCTTCTTCTCCACCTCGTCCAGCACCGCCTTCCCACCGGCATGGATGCACAAGTGCTCGAAAGCAAGCTTGAAATCCGGCACAAATGGCTTTCGAGCAATAAAATTGGCAAGATACAGCAGCTGTTGGGATAAAGGGAGCACCAGTGGCCCCAAGGCCGTGATGTTCGCTTTCAGAGCGTCTCCGGCGACGGCCATCAGGTCTCTCGACAGCCATAAATGCTGATTTTTGCATCACTTTGCGTGTGAATGCCACTGTTTCAAGTGGCCATCACCGCCAGAGCTTTCTCCCTGGACACCAAGAAACTGGGGTCGTGGTTGTAGCAGGCGAAGTCCACCAACTACACCTTCTTCTTCCGACAAACACCCATTAATGCTGGAACCAAGATCATGAAGATAGCTACAGGATTGGCGAAAAAGGAGCTGAGGTTTTCTTTAATATTGAAGTGGATGGCAGAGAGATGAGGGAATGCAAGAGAAAGGATTAATGGGATTAGCATGAATGAAGAAGATTTTCAGTTTAGAGGACCAGAAAAGAAGGCTACTGGAACTCATCATTTGGGCTGCCATTGATGAGGAGAAGGATACGTGGATTAATGCGGCGTTTAATTCAAATTGTATACGCACCCTAGCTCAATTATTTTAGACCAAATACAAGTTTATCGTAATTAACACAAAGTTTGCTTGTCTTTTTCGGTCGAGATTAATGTTCGTATTTTTTTTTTTGTCTTTCATCACACGTGAACATGCCTCTTATACAAATTTGTTTTATCAAGCTTAATTACTCCAGTTTTTTGGTTAAAAAACACTAATATAGTATTGTGCATTCATCCTCAAAGGGAAAAGGACAAAATATTAATGAGAAAGGAAAAGAATCAGAACAACACAATAAATTTACGTGGAAACTCCAAACCCAAAAAAAAACACCAGAATAAAGATTATAGTGTCTTTTTCTTTTGGTGTGTCTAACATCCTCTTTTCTGATCTCTCATCCGATGTGGGACAAGCAGAATACCTTTATTTTATATTTGACAAACTCAACAATCTCCACCTTGTCAAAAATAAAATAAAACACATTGTCTTTACCGACAATCAATTCTCAATCTCATGAGAATCATCCTACTCCACCATATGAGTAGACCCACTTAGAATAATCTATTCTAAGAATTTCCTTGCGGCAACATATCGAAAAATATCTGCTGAAACTTTATGGTGCAACTTCCAGCTCTTGATCTCCCTGGAAGTCCATCAGACATCGATATACCTTTCCACCATACACATTCATGTCAAGTCAATGTGTGCAAACTTGTGGCCCAGCTAACAGTACTACACCCCTTTTCCACGACAACTGGACATGTCATAAGGGTGTTTATTTTCTGCTCAGAGAAAATCCTCCACAACATTAGCTTTAGACTCGGAGTTATCTGCCGTACCAACTCCACCTCGACTAGCTCCACCTCCACGTGGACAAAATCGCTTTGTATGCTCAGGTTCTCCGCACTTCCAACAAACCACATTCTCGGAGTCTCTCTTCCTTCCTCCATTGCCACTCGCCAACATTACTGAATTTTCAGTAGTACGCCCTTCACTCATCAGCCTCCTTTCCTCAGAAAGAAGTTTACATGTGACTTTAGCAAAATTTAAAGTTTTCTTACCATACATTAGAATTGGCTTCATGTGCTCATAGGAACGTGTCAGAGACAAGATAAGCCTCAATGTCTTATCCTCATCTTCAATCTTCACTCCAATTGCCTCTAGTTCAGAGATGATGCCATTAAGAGTACTTAGATGATCAGAGATTTGTGTACCTTCTTCCATTCGAAGCGTTACATTGTTGATTGATCGTTAATAGTCTGGGCGACCAAGCAACAAAATATCGAACCCAAGGGAATTTAGGATTCATGGCCTTTAGGTATAGTATCGTGATTAGTTAGGGACGATCGAAAGGGAGGTTTAAAAATAAAAGAAAATAAAATGCATGGAAAATTAAATCTAATTACAATATTTTTGGATTTTCAATGTCATAGTAGTTTTCATGATACACTCATATAATCAATCATCCAACATCTTTAATTATTTTCCATTTTTAAGCAAATCATGGTAAGGGCGATCACGATTTCCACATATCCCCAATGACCATGGTGAATAGGATGTAGATTGCTTTCACAACCCCTAAAAAATTCCTAGGATCGATCCTACTTGCAATTCCCTTCAAGGTACTATGTTCGTATGGATGGGGTTCCCTTCACTAGTTTAATCCTCGGGCACAAGTGATCTCACTAGTGTTCATTTATGTTGTTCTAAACATAAGGACTCCTTGGCTAGGCCCCCCTTATATTAAACCCACATGTAATAAATGGAAGAAACTCACATATGATAATAATGCAAAACAACTAAGGGTAAAGCAACGACAAGATATGCCGATACACAATAACAACTTAATCACAATGCACTAATATCAAAGACATAAATCCAATATTATTACAAGGCATGTGAATTTCATAATAAAACATAATTAAAGCCGAAAATTCAATCAAGACATTTTCATAAATTAATTAATAATCATGACTTCAATCAACCACCAAAACATAGAAAATAGAAATATAATAAATAGGATTGGATTACACCTTAATGAAGTTTTACATTCATGAAGATTATCCACTCCGGATCCCTCGCCCCAAGGAGGAGAGAGATCTCAACTATGGAGATCTTTAATTAAAAAGTTCTCTTAAATAATTAATGGAGAATTTAATGGATGGAGGAAAAATTGATCTTGGAGGCTTCCAAATGAGGGGTATATATAGTTGAAGGGTGAGTGGAATTTTTGGAGGGTTTCCAATGTGGGACAATGATGGAAATGGATTTTTTTTAGCAAAAATCGGTTCCAGGAGATTAAAATAAATACAATATCTGTAAGGTTTGGTTACATGAATCGGTTATAGCCCAGCGGTTGAAGAGGTCGCCAACATTGCGGAGGTCACGGGTTCGAACCCGGCCTCTGCAATTTAATTCTTCTTTTTTTTTTTTTTAAATTAAAGGCCCATGTACAGCCGGCGTGAAGGTGACGTGGCAATTTCCTAAAAGACAACACTTCTGTTGTCTATGCTCAATTTTCTCAACACCCAGAAAAAGTGTTGTCGTAGTCCTCTTCAAATATGTTGTCTTTTCACCTGTAACCCTCTTTTTCTCGTTTTCATCCCAATTTAATTCCCGTTTCTTCCATCGCTCTTTCAAGCTCAACAACATCCCCTTTTCTGCAAAAATACATAAAAATACCTCTCTCCAAGTAATCAAGCAATTAACAATATTTTCATTAAAATCATGCTTAATTATTGAACTGAAACCAAATAAATCCAAGTATATTCATGAAATTAAGCCCAAAATTCTAAGTTAATTTCACACTGATCAATTGTTCTTTCAGGTACAACCAATTTGAGATACCATTTGCCTGGTACATTAGCAAGGACGTTCTTAGCCAATGATAAACGTATTGTGCTTGCAGCCCGCAAATCCAAATCCTCCCAATTTACATCACTCTTTTCATTACCCTTTCTAGAATCTTTGCCGGAACTTCCTGTGTCATCCGTTGAACCTGGCTTTCCTTTCAGAGTCTTGTTTAACCCATATTGTTTCAACACATCTTTCACTTGTACTTACCACAACCCCAAATTGATTCTACCATCAAATTTCTAGACATCAAACTTAATTGAAGACATAGTTTTTCCTATCCTAACCTAATGAATAACCGTCTCTTAAAAAATCTTTTCTGATGTGGAAGATCAGACTATGCTGCAACCACAGAGCATACTAAGAATTTTTAAAATTGCCCAAATCGGGCTCTGATACCACTTTGTTGGGAAAAAGCATTCATCCTTAAAGGGAAAAGGACAAAATATTAATGAGAAAGGAAAAGAATCAGAACAACACAAATATTAATGAGAAAGAAAAATAATCAGAACAACTCAAGGAATTTATGTGGAAACTCCAAATCGGAGAATCAGAATAACACAAGGAATTTACGTGGAAACTCCAAACCGGAGAAAAAACCACGGACCCGAGAAAATACTTACTATATGAAAAATATTACAATCACACAGAAGCTTACTTACTATATGAAAAATATTACAATCACACAGAAGTTTCTCTCTCCCGACCCCAAAACTACCACACTATTACAAATCTTTAACTAATTCTCAACTTTTCTCTCAATTCTCAAATAGAGAATACAAGAAAGGAATAAAAAATCACGTTCAAAGATTATAGTGTTATTTTCTTTTGGTGTGACCAACATCAGAATAAAGGTCTCCTTATATAGCAATTAAGAATCCTCTTTTCTGATCTCTCATCCGATGTGAGACAAGCAGAATATCTTTATTTTATATTTGACAAACTCAACATCATGTGTATCGGTTTTTTTTTTTACCCAAATAATATGAATCCACTAGGATAATAACCAAGGGCTGCTAAATTTCCTTCATCACTTAAGGAGATGTACTATTCCCCCTTGAATTAGAGGATAAACACAAGTGGTATAAATCATCTCAAATCTCACCTTAATTAATATATATATATATATTTCACTCTATTTTGTTAGATGAGTATAAAGTGTAGGAGTGCAAAAAAATTTATACCCTAAAATAAAATTGTACATTTTTATACCCAACAATGTGAATACGTAATAGCCCAACGCAATTAAACTGATTGTGGAAATGGCCTATGGCCCAGAGAAAAAAAATTATTAGTATAATGGGTTGAGCCCAACAACCCTATAACTATAGTTTACTTGGGAGAGTTTGGAGTGATTTAAGTGAATCATAAGTTTGTTGATATGTTTAAACTTTACTCCTATCAAATTAATTTTCATATTTGAGAAATTGCAAATAAGAACACTACATTTAATTATTATTGCAAAATGCACCCAATTTCTTAAAAAAAACTCTTATTTTTAGTCATAAATTGGATGCGTTTTGTTATTATACATAAAAGTGGTTTTTCTTTTTTTCAATTTCTCAAATTTGGAGAGTAATTTGTAATAGGAGTAAAATTATATTTTTTTCAATTAATTCTTTATTTTATGTAAAAATAAAGATTAAATTAAAACTTAGATTAACCGTTAAGATTGTTCAAATGTTGCACTATAATTGTACCAACTCCTTTGACTATTAGACTTTATAAACTAACTTTAAAATTTGTTGAGGTGGCAAGTCTAACGAGTGTAAACTCGTAAATTTGACTGTAAATAGAGAGTCCCAAAATTTTGTGAGACTTTCTTACTGTTTATCAATTAATTAATGTTATTGCACTTCACTTTAGAATATTTTAGCCAGCAACATTTGATCTGATCCTTAATTAACGCCAAAAGAATATATATATATTTTTAAGAGAACTTGAGGATCTAAATTACCCAACCCCTCACGAAATTAAAAGATGATATGCTACCTCTTCGGTCGGAGTCGATCCACTTGATATTTCACAATTTAAAAAAATTATACTTTACAAATAATTAATTATTAAAAATTTGGATTATACTTTTATAGGACGTGAAAACTTACAAAGGTTGTAAAGTTTACTAAGATTGAAAATCTAAAAAACTACTAAAATTAACATACATGATTAAAACTGAAAAATACGAAATATATGACTAAATATTGATTCAATAAAAGTTAGAGAAAACTAAAATTAATTATATCTCTTATTTTCAATATCACTTATTACATGATTACAGGTAAGAAGTTAAAGAAATTTAATCATTACCTCTATAGTTTATTCATTTAAAGATATAGTTTTTTTTCTTTTCCATGTGTCATCCATTTAATAGCATGATATTACTAAAAAAATATTTTTACCAACAGAATATTTCATCGGTAAAAATCTTAATTTCATTGTTAAATTATTTACATTGGTAAAGTGATGGTTGATAAATTTTTAGCAACGAAAAATTAATTCCGTTGACAATCCATTAGTAATAATTCTTCGTAATTTATATAATAATTCCCTTGGTAATCCATTAGTAATTAATTATTAATGGATAGAATTCCATTGATAAAATAGAGAAAAAATTCGTTGGCATTCCGTTGATAAAGAAAAATATCATTTTTATTGCTAAGGTAACGAATAAAATTCCATTGTTAAATTTCAATACTAAAAAAAATGTTTTATTTTAGTGTATGTTACACTTGAAAATTGTTAAAGGAGCAAAATTAAAATAGGTGATATCTATTCAACAACTAGAAAAGAGATTTCATATTTAAAAGGAAAATAGAAAGCTAAAAAAAAATTCAAATATATTATCTTTTGTGTTGTCACAAGATGTTACATCAAAATATAACGGATGATACTTGTGCTTAATTTAAACCTTTAGAAAACCTTTGTAAATCTAAGTTTGTTGATGAACAGGGAAGTGATGAATGATAGGAGTCCAGGGACTATTGTGTTGACCCGGATCGATAGTCCTGAGTGCTTTCCAGACCGCACTCCCACACTTGAACCCTGACCCGAACCCGACCTGCCAAACCCGGTCTCCTTTGTTGACTCTCCCTTTGGCTTCCGCATAAGCCAGCTCATACCACACCGAGCTACTGGAAGTGTTACTGTACCTGTACAACGTCATCCTCGACGGCTCCATCTCCCACTCCGTCAGCTTCAGCTTCTTCTCCACCGCGTCCAACACCGCCTTCCCACCGGCGTGGATGCACAAGTGTTCGAAAGCAAGCCTGAAATCCGGCACGAATGGCTTCATTTTGATCACCTTCCGAGCAATCAAATTGGCAAGATAAAGCAGCTGTTGGGAAATGGGGAGCACCAATGGCCCCAGAGACGTGATGTTGGCTTTCAGAGCATCTCCGGCGACTCCCATCAGGTTTTTCGACAGGGTGATACCGACCTTGCCGTCTCCGTCGGGTTCCTGGACTATGCAGTTGTAAGCGCCGTCGTCTGCCCCGAGGTGTGTGCGAACCGTGTGCTGGAGTTGGTACTTGGCGACGCGGCGGTCGGAGGGTCTGTTGGAGAGGAGCACGGCGGCGCCGCCCATCCGGAAGAGGCACATGGGGACCAGTTTCGACCTGTCGTTGCCGAGGTAGTTGCTGGAGGTGGGGCATTCCAGGCTCATTATAAGGGCGTGAGTAGTGATGCTCCGCCGCTCCTGCAGGAGGCGTCTTGCGAGGTCGACGGCGATCATCCCGGCGGAGCAGCCCATCCCGCCCAGGTTGTAGGTCAGTACGTCCTGTGGAAGCTTGTACCGGTTGACGATGAAGGCGGAGAGAGACGGCACGGGATTGAAGGTCGAGATATTGACGATAACCACGCCGATATCTCGCGGGTCCACTCGGGTTTTCTCAATGACATCGTCGATGGCTCCCGAGATGACGGTCTCCGCCTCCCTGGTGCCCGCGGAGAATTTGCATTTTGGCGGGAAAACCTCCCAATCGTGGATGAAGGTGTTGTCGGAAACACCGGACCTTTGGAGCAGCTTTTCGGTGAATGCAAGGCTGTCGGGGGAGAGGAAAGGCGACATTAACTCCAGAGTTTGGTTCCTGGTGCTGGTGTAACAAGGGTGGTGGTTGTAGCATGCGAAGTCGATCAAGTAGAGCTTCTTGGGAGAAGTGATAAATGTGATGAGAGAGTAGATAGCTGCCATTAAAGCTGAAAGGAGAGCAATGGCGAAAGCTGCATTGTGATTGTTGTAAGTGTAGATGATGAGGTGGGCTATGGTTTTGAGAGAGAGATGGGAGATGACTGCCCAAACAAGAGGAATGGAGATGAGGTATATTCCATTTCCATGGGTAATCAGGCCATGATATGCATCACTATACTTCATCTTCATTTTCTAACACCCACATTCTCAAATTTTGTATTCTTCGACTTTGTTTAAATAGACAAAGGAATAGTACGGTGAATTGTGGAATGACATTATCATTACAAAATTAAATTATTATTATTTTTTTAAATAGACAGAAGACTTTGCATGAAAACGTCCTACAAAAGACTCTGAGATAAATAAAAACTTTATTATCATATTTGTACTTGTCACAGTCCCCATTTATGTGTATTCGTCTAATATATACATGCTTTGCGTTTTAAGTGTAATTAAAATGAAAAAAGTTAATTAATTGGTGGGTCAAAAGGCGTTTTAAGTGTAATTAAAATGAAAAAAGTTAATTAATTGGTGGGTCAAAAGTTATTGATCCTATGATCCTGCCTGTTTATATTACTACTTTTTTATTTTTATGAATATCAATGTTTTTCTTAAAAAAAAAAATTCATTATTTTTAGTTTTTTAATAATAAACAATTAGTTTTTGAAAAATTTTCATGAAAGTTTTGTCATTAATTTTGATTGGCAGCATCATTTCGTAAATTATAAATCATTTTGATTTAATCAAACATGGGATTGTTGAAGCAAATTTTATATTTTGCACTAACTTTTGTTACATCATTTGATCAAACATGTTATTCTATAAGATTAATTATAATTTGGGTTAGCTCAAAATGTTAATTTGCATGCTTTTATGACTAATTCATCGCTAATTTGCCCATATAATATATTCTTGGCGCCGCCTATCATCAATTTTAATAATTAAGAGCAAATTTTGTGTTACTAACTTATACACTTCACCTCATTATAATATTTTTACTTTAAATTTTAACTTATTCTATAATTTAGGAAAATTTTTAAATAAAGACCCAAATGATTCAATTTTTAAGTTTCATTTTGAAAATTTCTCATATGAGAGTTTTAATTTTTCTTTTTTCTTTTCAAAATAAAGCTTGTCATTATTTTATTTTTTTCGAATTCAATATATATTATAAAATAATATAAAATCATGTCTATGAAAACAACATATATTTAATATAATGATTTGATTTGAAAGTTTATAATAATTTTATTTATTTATTTTGTATGATTTAAAATGAGAAAATAAATATTCTAGTAAATTTTAAATTGAATTTTTTATAAAATCATGTGTTAGAGGCTTAAACTAAAAATTGGACGGCCATGAAATTCTTCAAATATAATTTATTCATAAAATAATATATAATTTTGAGGAATACAATATCAGCTTCACTCCTGAAGTTTTTTTCATTAAAATATTATTATTATTTACTTGTATAATTTAATTTGAGGAATATAATATTAATTACTTTTTACTCCTATTAATCATCTATCATCCTCTAACATCAATTAATTAATTATTATTGAGAATTTTAATAGTACTACGTACATATCAAAATAAATACTTACATTTTAACTTTCGTTAATATATATATATATATATATATATATATATATATATATATATATATATATATATATATATATATATATATATATATATATAACACTTATTTATTGAAAAATAATTTATTTCCCATTTAATATTATTATAATATACTTTTTTTTATTATTATTGGAGGAGGGAGAGGTAGTATTTAATTTCTCATTTATTGTATATTGACAGATTTTGAACCAAAAGTGTGTGTTTCACAGCTTGGCCGGCGTGGATCATAGAATTCCCACTTTATTTCACAATTTAATTGGAATTTAAATGTTATTTCTCACTGTAATTAAGGGTCACTCCTCAAGCAACACATGATGAGGTCATGTACATATCATAAAACAAATATTGTTTTTGAGTTTTAAAAATTGAATTGTTGTTTTCAAAATTCGCATCAAGATTCTTAAAGCCACGTCTCTCGATCACATACATTTTTTGTTTTTAATCTATGAGTATTTAGGAAAACAACCAACTCTTTAAATATTTGGATGTATTCCCTCGATCGTGGAGAACGTTTCACGTTTTTTTAAAAAAAAATTAAAATAAATTTTATAAAATTTAAATGGTATTATAATTAATATTTTTAGTTAATAAAGAAGTATATAAAGTAATTGTATAGATATGAAAAAGGAATGATTAATTTAAATTTAAAATAATTTTAGAGTTTGCTAGATAAAATGATTTTTTTTATTTTTTTTGAGTGTGAAGGGGTTTTATTTTGAGAGAATAATTTATGAAAAAAATGTGAACAGTTTTATTGTGAGATATTGAGAAAAACTAATAAGAAATGCGTGAAGGGTTATGGAGAGTAATTAACAAACATTTAAGGCCATAGAATTAACAGAAACAAATTAATTAGCACTATTACACCATGTTATGAGGGACGTCTCTCATCCATAAATGGTAATATTCTATTGAAATACAAATCTTTTATAATTGTTTCATTTCGACATTCTCAAATATGTCGTTCATTACGCAATCGACCACCAAAAGTTTATTTGAATGTTTTCTCGAATTAATTGTTAATTACTGAATACGAGGTACCTTTTTGATAAAATGAAGTAATATAATGAATAGGATGAAATGTGTTTATATATCCAATAAAATTCACAATATTAATTTTCATATATGCACATGCATTTGTTAAACCCTGTTCACAAGCACAGCACTCTGCAAATTAAACCTTGTTCACAAGCCCTTCTTTGAAGTAACATGCATGGCATTCATCAAATATTAATATTCCATTCGTATCACAAAATTATTTACATTTACAATTTACAAAGAATATATATATATATATATATTAGAGTCAATTTATTATTTTTAAATAATAAATAAAGTATAAAATAGGAGTATATTTAAGTTCAAAAAAAATACTCCGTACTTTTTCAATATTTATTTTTGTTTTTGTTTGGAGATTAAAAAATATAATATTTTAATATGTAGTGAAATAAAAGATATTATATATAAATTTAAAGTGAATAATTCTATCAGTATTATGTGTGGGTTAAGTGGAAATATATTACTCCCTCAATCCATTAAAGTTGTATCATTTTTTTTGGCACGTAAATTAAGGAGTATAATAATTTAATGGATAGTGAGTTGAAGATATATAATAATTTAATGGATAGTGAGTTGAAGATATAATATTTTAATATATAGTAGGTAGGTGTATTAGTGGTGTATGTGAGCTCCATGTAAATATGTTAATATTTTTGGGTGGGATTCATAAGCTTAAAAAGAAAATGTGACAATTTCTGTGGAACAACCCAAAAAGAAAAATTGTCACAATTTCTATAGGAAGGAGAGAGTAATTATTTTTTGTGGATCTCATTTACTAATAAGGAAAATATAAAAATTGAAATGAGATATTTAAATTAAAAATATGTAGAGATTGAAATGGAGGGGAGAAAATAATTCTTTTTAATGATTTTATAAATAATCAAATAAAAAATATAGTAACCGAGTAATGGTGAAGGCGACAAAATCCAGAAGTTAGGGCGGTGGATATTAGGCGATGGTTCTCATAGACAATATTAAAATGCATTTTCACTATTTAATTCTCTACTTTTATAATCTTTCCCAATCCACTTTATATGGACTGTGGAGTTTTTTTTTTTTGTTTTTTTTTTTTTACAGATTTTTGGTTTTTTTGACAGAGATTGTGGAGTTTTTTTTTTTTAACGCGTTTAACTTACTTTTTGTTGGGCCATGAATAAATAATTCAATAGAAGATCAATGATCTGGGCTAAACTTGATTTATTCAATACTTGGGCCTGATCCCTTTTACTTAACTTTTTTGCAAGGGTGTACACATCATTTTAAGTTGGAATCATCTTCAGACTCATACTATAGAGTACATTCAATTTTAGAGTAAAAAAAAAATACTTATTTCTTTCATTTTAAGTTAAATTTCACAATTTTTTATTTTTATATGTCTCACATTAAACTTAACAAAAAAAAGCATCAGTTAATTCTCAATTTTAAAAGTGGAGTATATATGTTAATAACAAATTTATTACTTCCAGCTAACATTTATAACATACTTCCTCCGTCCCGCACCAAGGTCTCTTTTTTCCATTTTGGTCATCTCATCCAAAGGGTTCCCTTTTATTTTTTATACAGATGGGTCCCACACTCACTCACTAATACAATTAAAACATGGGGTCCACACTCCCACTAATACAACTACCCACTGCACATTAAATAATAATATTCCTTAATCTACGTGCAAAAAAGCAAAATGCACCCTTTGTGCGTGACGGAGGAAGTATTTTATACAGTAATTTATTTACTCCTACTATTTAAAAATACTACAATATTACCCTCTAAAAAATTAATAAAATTAATTAAAAAATATTTTTCTTAAACTTGGTATTATTTTTTTTACATTTAAAACTTGGTATTATAGCATTGGCTACAATAGTTCCATATCTTAACCCTAACCCTCATGTGGGTCGTAGGTGATTGTACCAATTTGGGGGAATTCAGTTTGTGTTCAATCTTCATACTATGTTTCATGGAAAATTGAAATTGTGGTGCCAAATTGCCAACGCATATTAAAATATAAATAATTATTATTTATTATTATTATTTTTGACTGAAAATGATGATGGATGAGATAGTTAAAAATGATGTTGAATTAATTAAATGGGGAAGTGGTTAATGATTGGAGTCCAGGGATTAGTGAGTCGATTCGGGTGGAGAGTCCTCAAAGCCGTACAGACCGCACTTGAATCCGGACCCGAACCCGATCTGCCAAACCCGGTCTCCTTTCTTGATTCTCCCTTTGGCTTCCGAATACGCCAGCTCATACCAAACCGAGCTACTGGAGTGTTACTGTACCTGTACATCATCATCCTCGACGGCTCCATCTCCCACGCCGTCAGCTTCAGACTCTTATTAATTTATATGCCATTTGATAATTAATTTACCGTTTCTTATATTTGTCTGAACTTATTAATCTGCATGTTTTCCACGTCAATACTGTTGCAACCAACGTTCCTTCATCTTTCTGTATCATCCAAAATATTCTAGAAAGATCGGTGTTGATCTTCGACAGTGCTCGACTAAATCCAATTTACTTGTATTGTGCCTTCATAAACTTCACATAAGGTTCTAAAAATTATTGCAAAAGTAGGCAAATTATTGAAGTGATAACCTGATTAATCTTTTTAGAAATTCATTAATTTCAACAGTTTCAATAACAAGAGCAACTCTTGAGTTGTTTAATCTACTATAATTGTATAGAGATAGAGAGAGGAACAATTTTGTGTCAATCACAGCATTACCGAATCTAAAAGGAAAAAATAAATTAAATTCATCTCAAGAAGAAAACAAGCATAGCAGAAATTAAAACGAACTACATCAAGCTCGAAATTTAATTATTGAAACAAATTACTAACCCAAATCACCTCTGCTTTTCCGCTAACCAAAAGTTAACCAATACTTTCTACCAAGAAGTTCAGAGTTGTAATCCGAAGATGATTTCACTAAAGCAAAAGAAGACGTCTTAATATTCACACAGAATTTTTTGATTCGGGGGAGATGAAGAGATGACATCGAAAACCAACCAGTCCTCAAAGCAGCCGCAGTCGCAGTCGCAGTCGGAGGAAGGAACGCGGTAGAGAGCCAGAGCCAGTGGGAGCCCAGCACGTGGAATCAGATGAGCTGAAAACGAGCCGCGTGGAAAGGGCACCGGCGAGTTACCGGCCCAAGCACCGGCTTTCCCCCTCTTAATTAATAATCTTAATAATACAATTAATATTTTATTTTAAGTAATATAAAACTTGTGTATGTGGCATCAATTATATTTAAAATAATTAATATCTTATAATCATACAATTAATATTTTATTTCAATAAATTTTTTCATGAAGATTTAATTTAATCTAATAAGAGTGTTTAAGTTATTTTAATAAAATTTTATTATTTTTATACTAATAATTTTTTTATATATTTAAAAAAAATTAAAAATTTTTTATTATGTGTGTGGCATCATCACATTCGTTCTTGAAAATTTTCGTAGCGTCACTACGTTTATTACTATAAAAAAATTTATACGTGATTCTTTCATATTAATCTTACTACTAATATTTTATTTAAAGTAATTCAACATTTTAACTAATGTTTTATTTAGTTTTTCCTATTAATAACTTATAATTAATATTTAAATAATAAATAATGATGAGTTTTAATATATTTTTACATTTAAATATTTTTATTGGGTTATATAATAAAAAAAGTAATTAAATTAATTTATAAAAATAAAAGATTAAAAGAAAAAAGGTGATGCTCGATTAATAAATAATCTACTACTAATAATAAATTTAATATTTTTATGATATATAATTATGACAGTAAAATATTCATGTACGTCACTTCCTTTTTTTATAGTTTTATATATTCAAGCTCTCATCTTCTTAATACAAGAGTAAATGATAATTTTCAATGGTAAAGTAAGACGAAATATATATATATATAATCAAAAGAAAATATATTATGATAAAATACTATATTTAAAAAATAATATATATCACACATAGTATAACCCGTATAGTATGTGGGAACAAACCTAGTTTGGATGTAATTAACAAGCATTCGAGGCCATGGAATTAATAGAAACAAATTAATTAGCACTATTACACCATGTTACGAGGGACTAGGGCTGTCAATTTTATCCGCGGGTTCGGGTACCGGGTAGGTAATATCCTATCGGACAATGGTAGGATAGAGCATAATCGGGTATCGGGTAGAGTAGTACCCGTATCCGTTTAAAATGTTAAGGATATGGGTAGGGTATGATTTTTATAAAATACTAATCTACTCGTTAACCCGCTTACTTTATATATATATATATATATATATATATATATATATATATATATATATATATATATATTTCTTTATTTTTTTATATTAATCGACAATACAGTATGTTATTTTACTGTTTGCTTTATTATATAAATTAGCCTCTTAATATCCAATATTAGTGTTTTAGATATTGTATCATCATCTAGAGTGGAAAAAAGAGTCACAATCTTTTCAAGTAATGAAGAATATGTAAGTGAGATTATGATTTAAGAAAAGTATTATAATGATAGTTATTAAAATATATATCCTTTAATATTTATATATGTAATTTTTAGGATGAATCTACTGCCAATTTAATTTGAGATTATGGAACTATGAAGATCTTTGTTATATTTGATGTTATCAAGTCTGTATAAACTTGAAGCAATGCAGCAGTTGAAGTTGATTTATTAAACATTGTTAGATTAGTTTGATGGGTTTTAATTGTGCTACTTGGATTTTTTAATGCTATTAGTATAACTTGAAGCCTTATTTTGTAATCTGATTCATGATTCTTGTGTGGTTTAGAGTGATGATTTATTTATATGTTGGACATTTTTATTTATTTGGGGCGGATAAGATAAAAAGAGGTGTCGGCATCATAGGGATAAATGGGAAGAGTGAAGATAACTAGGGTGACCATTTTAAAATATGTGGATAACCGTTTATCAACAGATTATACATTATCCGATGAATATTACCCGTATCCTACCCGATAATACATTTGAGGGTAATAGAGTAGGGTATGGGTAAAGGAAATATGATATAGGGTAGGGTATGGATTTGGCGTACCCATACCATACCTACCTATTTACACCCATACGGGGACTACCATTCTCACCATGTTATGAGGGACTCCCATCCATGGATGGTATCATGGTAGCAAAGATTTTTCCTTCCTCACTGCCAAAAGTTACAGTTTTCTTTTTGTATGTGAATTAAAAAAATTATTATTTTATGTGTAGTGGGTAATTATATTAGTAGTGAATGGTGGACCATATGTCAGCCTTTTTACTATACTTGATCTTACCTAGAAGGCTGAGAAAGGTATATGGGCCCTTTTACTAAAATTAGAAAATGAGATCTTTGAGTGGGACACCCAATATTTTAGAATGAGAATCTTTTAGTGGGACGGAGTGAGTATTAAGGAATGACTTTCGTGAAACAAATAAATAATAATAATTTTTATAATAAAAAATGATATTAATGTTGTAAATTATTTCATGAACAATTTATAAATAAATAAAAAGTGATAATATTTTGAAAGTTAAGTGATAATATCTCTATAAAAGTAATACTACCTCCGTCCCATAGAAGTTAACACACTTTCCTTTTTGGTTTGTCCCACTAAAGTTGACACATTTCCTTTTTAATACATGGGACCCACACAAAAACAATTAATCTATTCTCATGGGCCCCACATATCACCTCTAATACAACTACCCACCACACATTAAATATTATTTCTCTAACTTCACTTTACATTAAATTATTATACTCCTTAATCTCTATGCCCAAAAGAAATTATACCAACTTTTCCAGGACGGAGGGAGTAACTAATTAAAAAAATAAAATAATAATCTTATAGTGAGATGATTTATTAGATTTTTCCATTCCAACAAGTGTCATTTCAACCAGTAAACTCAAGGGAGTTCATTTCATTACTGAAAGATATCACATAACATCCATGCGGATTCAAAAGCTCTTCTTTGAAATAACATGCATCCATCATTAATACTCAATACGTATCACAAAATTATTTACATTTAATATTTTTATTTTTTTAAAAATAAATTAGAAGCTATGTATTATTTTAGATAATATATAAAAATACAAAATATATGGTAAATTTGAAATTATAATATTCTTTTATTTTTGGTTAAAATATGGAGTAATTTTATAAATCATCTTATAAATAAACAATGAAGAAATAGTAATAGAATAAATGAATAATGGTGAATGCCACAAAATCCAGAAGTTAGGGCGGTGGATATTTGGCGATCGCTCTCATAGACATTATACTTAGCACGTCACGCAAGACTAATTGAAATGCATTTTAACTATTTATTTCTCTACTTTTGTAATCTTTTCCAATCCACTTTATATGGAGTTTCTTTTTAAGCACTTAACTTATTTTTTTTGGGCCATGCCTATAATAATTCAATAGAAGATCAATGATCTGGGCTAAACTTGATTTATTCAATAATTCTTAATTTTTTTTTTATTTTCCGTAAGTGTGTACAGATCATTTCAAGTTAAAATCAATTTTTTTACTTATGCTAAGGAAATTCGATTCTGCTGTAAAAAAAAGATATACTTCCTTTTTTTCCTAAATAAATTCCATACTTTCTATTTTTATCTGTACTACATTAAATTTCACTTAAAAAAAAAAAGAAAATCACATTAATCTTCTATCCTAAAATATGTTTTTATTACAAATCTAACCCATGACATACTTTATAATTTATTTATTATTTAAAAATATTACGTTACTCACTAAAAATCAATAAAGTTAAAATCAGTTTTTTACTTATGCCAAAGAGGAAATTCGATTTTGGTGTAAAAAAAGATATACTTCCATCAAGATAAATTTCACGTAATTTATTTTCTGTGCTACATTAAAGTTCACAACAACAAAAAATTTAAAAAAAATCATATTAATCTTCAATATCAAAAGTATTTTGATTACAAATTTACCAATTCAACCTAATTACACATAATATACTTTGCAATTTATTTATTATTAATTAAGTATCTCTCTTTTTGTTAATGTTGTTACCCCGTAAATTTTAAATTTTCTCCACTAATGGCTGCAGCAATTCTAAGGGGCAACTAGCGAAAACAACCAAATGTAGGGCATTTTTTTATTTTTTCACATAAAGTTGATGTTCACAATATAAGAGAGGCCATTTAATTTATTTTTTCCAATTAATTAAATGGGGAAGTGATTAATGACCCGAACCCGATCTGCCAAACCCGGTCTCCTTTCTTGATTCTCCCTTTGGCTTCCGCATACGCCAGTTGGTACCACACCGAACTACTGGAGGTGTTGCTGTATCTATACAACGTCATCCTCCACGGCTCCATGTCCCACGCCGTCAGCTTCAGACTCTTCTCCACCTCATCCAATACCCCTCTTCCACCCGCACAAGTGCTCTAACGCCTGTCTGAAATCCGGCACGTACTGTTTCATTCCCAACACTTTCCGACAAACCATGGCGCTCAGAAACAGGACCTGTTCGGAGATGGGGAGGACTGACGGTCCGAGAGCTGTGATGTTCGCTCTCATAGAAACACCGGACTTATCGAACACTTGGTCGGTGAAGGCAAGGCTGTCGGGAGTTAGGGGTTTTAGGACAGTGTCCTTAAAATCTTGTCTGGACATGGAGAAGGAGGGATGGTGGTTGTAGCAGGCAAAATCGAGCAGGTAAACCTTCTTCTTCTTCCCCCTTAATAAGTAGATCATTAGCATTAGCAGAGCTGCACCAATTTTCATGTGATCATTTGCGTAACTGCTATAAAACTCCCTCCAATATCTCAATGGTACGGATAGAATTGTAATAGGGATGATGAAGAAGAAGATTAATGCATGTTTCAACCTCATTTTTACAATCAAATTCATTCCAACTAACTAATGATACTCATGCTTGTGTGAATTGAACAGCCCAAGCGTGTATATATATAGTTAATTAAAGATGCATGATGGTGTGTCTACACATATTTAAATGCCCATGAACCCCATAAGCTAGCCATAAATTGGGGCTAGTAATAATGATGATGATGGTGTGACCAGCCATGCATATTTAAATAGCCATGCACCCGATGAGCAACAACAATCACTATTGTATTAACATTTCTTAGCGATGGGTAGGTGAGGGAATCTCTATCACATCTTAGCGTTACATTCACACCGATTGGATGTACTGTTACATTTTGATGTTAAATTTTGGTGTTACATTTCCTCTTACACACGTTAGATGAGAGGAAAAAATCTCAACATTTGCCCTTAGGGTTGATTGTTAGGGTATAGAATAATTTATTCTACGTGTCAATCATCCAACGATTTGCAATAGGAGATGTAACACCAAAATGTAACAGGAGATCCGAAATGTTAGGAAAATTTTAGTTTCCTTTTCTGGCGTTTTCCGGTGATGTCAGCGCTTTCCGGCGAAAATAAGACGTGTTTGACTGTATTTCTTCACTAATGGAACTAAATTGACAAACTTATCTTTATTGAGACTAAAATAAATTATGAGAAAAGTTATTGGATTGAATTGGTTTTTATCCCAAAATATATATATATATATATATCATTTGTTCAATTTAACACTTTTTGTTTTCCTCTACCACTTATTAAATTTCACCCAAAAAAACAGATGACCGCAAAAGCTTTTGCCTTTAATTAAAGCAATAATTAAATTTAATTCTACAAGCTTTTGCCTTTAATTAAAGCAATAATTAAATTTAATTGTACTATAGCGTGTGGAGACTTAAAACTGATTATGTTGTTATTGTTATATCTTTAATCCTATTAGCTAGGATGGAGAGCCTTCATACATTGTAGAATAGTAGCTCATATACTGGGATAAAATAAGAAGAGTTAAATTTATTTCACTAATTAACCACAACAAAAAATCGGTTTTCGTTCCAAAATATTTATATTTTTTAATTACGTCCTACAACTTTTTAATTTGGATTTAAATCCAATTTTGGTCGGAATTTCATTTTTTGCCAGAAGTTTTCATATATGATGACCCTTCAATTTGGGGAAATAATTCAAATCTCTCTTTTTAAAATTTATTAATGATTAATTTCTCAAAATAAGAGTTATGAAAAGCAAACTATGCTAATTTAAATAAATGAAAGAAAGGGGGAAATCCATTTGTCAAAATAAATAGATGAATAAACACAAGACATACATCCTAAGTTGTGGTACAATCTGAAGGCTTAAAAGAGAGAGTCATATTTTCCAAGTCATATCCAACCAAGAAATCCATTTGTGCCAAATTACCATAAATAGCATCACCACTTGCTGCTGCTAATCCCACACACAAGCAATCACTCCTTGTTTTCACAAATATATTTTCATCTTTTGATCTCAAATCAGCCCCTTTAAAATGAAAAATAAATTCTGGAAATAACGTTGCTCTAGTTGAATAATAGCACAAATTCAATTGTCCTCTGGATCTTCCATTTCTCTCACCTTCATTTGCCTCTTCACTGCTGATATTACTTCACTGTACAATTCTTTTGGGAGAAAGGTCAATGTTGTCCCTGAATCTATGATTATATTGCCCTATTCTATTTCCCTGACCCCATTTGAATCAGGGGTATAATAGTCCATTCTCTCTCTGCCCACACTGATGCCTTCCAATGTCAGGAAGTAGAAGGTTTTTGGAGTTTTGGTGATGATTGCTGTCGTGATCACGCCACTCCCTGACACGACGGCATCATCACCAAAACTCATTTTACTTGAATACGAGGTTTCAACGATAAACGATCTAAAACAGTAGGAAAACTTGCCTTGGGTCGACGAACCTAGTTGCGTAATCAATGATGCTTTTCCACCACCTAACCCGACAATTCCTGATGCACCTGCACCAAAAGTTCCTTGATCGTCGTGCCCACATCCCACGACAACATTGGGAATCGCGACGGAGACAAAAGTAATGGTTTCCCTCGCGAGATAGCCTTTGCTAAATAACTTGTCGCCATAGCGTATTGTATAGCGACAAGTGTCCTTAAAAGTGTCGCAATAAGATGCGGCTAGAAGCATGTTGCATGAGAGGGAAGTGCAAGAAATTGGTTTGTAAGTGGAGGAGAGTTTAGGGTGAAAAAGAGGTGCTTTTTGGTGAAAGCAATGGGTGCACGGCTTGCATTGCACCCATGTAAGATCACTGCCCGTGTCGGCGACCGCGAGGGTCTCGACAGGCGGAGTTCCGACGGAGAACTTCATAAGATACTCTCCTTTATCCGATAAAATACCGGCGGACATAGACGATGGGAAATTATCTTGTCTTATAGAATTGACTCGATTGAAAGAGCGTCTCAGAGCATTGATTACTATTTGTGTGGAAGATATAAGGGAAGGGGAGTGTATGAAGTCTCTATGAATGATATTAACGGAAAAGCCCAATGATGTAATAAAGTGGAATCTTGAAATCATAGAAATAACAAAGATTAATATTGCACAAAAATTGACAATAGAATCACCATGTTTCATGTTTCTCTCTCTCTCTCTCTCTCTCTATTTGTAAGGGATGATGATTTTTGGAAAGTAGTGTTATGTGGATCAAATTGTGTGCATTTATTTATATATTGCTAAAATCTTGATTAATTCAAATTTATTTTTTGTTCATACAGAGTTTGAATTGAATTTTAATGTATTTATTTATTTGAACAGTTACAAGATATAAAATTGGTAATTCATTTACATTAGAATGATTTTGAGAGGGGTGGCTTTAAATTCTTCTAATTGTAGATATTAGTTTCAATAATGAAAAATAAAATAAAATTATCAAAATTAAGTTCATTTTGTACCCCCTTGGCGTGTAAGAAGCAAACCCCTTCCAAAGAAGAAATATAGACAATAGATTTGCGGATCGAAAATAATTATTATTTGTAGAGATTATAAAATGAAATCTGTTAATACATTGAATTAGCATTATTCTCAAGTTCAAATTCGAATTTAAAATCTCATTAATAACCAAAAAATTGTACGTATGAACTCAACTAATATATTTAAGTAATTTTTTAGCATTAATTAAGTAATAAAAAAATGGGAATGAAGGCAATTAATACAGAATTTCCTTTGAAGTTCCGAATAACTTCGCTTTTGTGTAGATATATTTTGCTTCTTGTTCAAGAAACAATTATAAATGGCGGGAAATTCTTTAAAATAATAATAAATTAATTATAAAATGAGAAGTGAATAATACTGTGCGGGTAAGTGGATTTGCACCCAATTGAAATACTAGTTATTTCAAGGAGCTAATGCATATAATATTTTTAACTAATAAAATATTTAAATTTACATAAATTGAAGTGTGATATAAAAATAGTGAATATCATAAAGTCTTTGTAATTTATTACTATTATGTTTTAAATTTATTTTTCTCATTGGAGTTTGTCTTGTGTGAACCCAGTGTTGTAATAAAAATAATAATGATTAAAAAAAAATTAGTATTGGTTGGGATCAGAAGATTCTTTATTATATGAAATTGAGCCATCATCTTGAAAAGAAAAAGAAATAATAACTGAGAAGAAACTTGGTAACTATTGTTTGGTGCAATCAGTTTGCTTGAAGGACAAAGTCTTCTTCCCCAGATCAAAGCCCATCAAGAAATTAGATTGAGCCATATTACCAAGAACAGCCACACCATTATGTGGAACAATACCAAGGCACTGAACATCCTTTGAAACTTTAAGGAAAGTATTTACAGGATACAATTTCACATTTCCACCCACCAAATGCATTGTAATGATAGGGCCTCTGGCTTTGCCATCAGGACTCTTGTAACACAATCTCATCGTTTTCCTCGGTCCGACTTCCTCCAATTTCATCTCCTCTCTGACTGCTGCTTCTAACTGAGTATAAATTTTCTTGGATAGATGTGTCAGTGTGTTACCAGAGTCTACGACTATTCGTTCGTTGAAGAACCCCAACAACTTTGATGAGGATGAGGAGGTGTTGGAGAGGGTTGCCATTACCAGCCTCTTTGTTCCAACACTTATTCCTTTAAACCTTAAAGCATAGGAATTGGAGAAACTGTGCAGACTAGTGATAACCACCCCAGAACCAGAAACTAGAGCTCTGTTGCCAAAATACATTTTGCTAGGTCTCAAGTATCTGTCTGAATTAGAGACTAAGCAATAGGAAAACTTCCCACCTGTCACAGATTTCATCTGTGTGATGAGAGAACCTGGCCCTGACCCTAGGCTAATTACTCCAGATGACTCCAAATTGAACTTGCCTATGTTTTCATAACCACATCCAAAAACAAAGTTCTGTTGAGATATAGGCGTACCTTCAGTAGATTGTATGGTGACTGTGTCAGAGGAGATGGCACCATGAGAGTAGGCTCCGTCGAGATACTGCAAAGAGTATCTGCATGTGCTGTCTCCTAAGATGGAAGGCCTCCCATGCAGAGATTTGCAAATTTTTGAGTTGCCAGGTACCGCCCGGAAAGTTGGAGATCTTCTGGGAGTAAAGAGGGGTTGCTTTTGGGGAAAGCAATGATCACACGGAGCACATTGGGTCCATGAAAGAGCACTAGCTGTATTAAGAATGCCGACAATCTCGAAAGGGGGCGTACCAATAGATAGCTTGATGAGATAGTCTCCACCAGAAGGAGTCAGATCAGCTGTGGGAGTCCTTGAAGCAAATGACTTGAAAGTAAAATAATCAGAACGATCCATGGAGCGTTGTAGGGCTCTGTTGATAAGGTCAGAGTAACTTGCTGTAGAGTTGAAGAGTGGAGAAAGTATGGAGTCTCTGTGAATAAGATCAACTGTGAAACCATCATTGTTTAGCTCTGATAAAGACAATGTAGACAGGAATGAAAAGGTTAGCACTGAGATAATCATACAAAGTGACGTGAAAACCGCCATGGAGAAGTATGAGTTGTTATCAACTGAGCTCTCTATATAAGGAATGCAAAACACAATGTGAGTGCAAATTTAAGTAATAATGATGGGACACCTACAATAATAACTCAAACAAATCTCTGCCTTTATTGTGAGATCTCATGGATAAACAAAAGCTCACTTTCTCATTAATTGCACAGGACATTGGATATGTCTTGGGATGTTAGAAGCAGACAAATGATAGACTTTCTGTTACATTAAAGGAGTACATTTCATGAGACACTACATCACGATCACAATACTAAAGAATGTAGATAAAAACCATTGACCCCTTCCGTTACGAACAAGAGCATATTGCTCCCCTTCAGTTTAGAGCCCCTCTTTACATCACGTATTTACAGAGATGCCTCCTCACCACCCTTTTCACGGGCTATAGAAGCAGAAAGAATCCCAAGATCCCGATTCAAGAATGTAAGTGCAGTTTCACACTCGGAAATTATTCTCATAACTGAGGATGGCTCGCCTCCCACTGTTTCAGAAGACCCAACTGCTACTGCTGCATGTGAATCCCGAAGGTTCTTTAGATTCCCTAAAAACTGTCAAGAGAAAAAGGGAGAGTACTGTAATATTCTTCATCAAAAGTTATAATTTACCAAAGTGGACATTAAGAAAACTTCGCAATACTTGATCACTAATAATAATATAAATAACAAATTCTGGAAAAGTAAAATATGAATGACAAAATAAAAAAGAGAGGAGAAAATAACCATTCAAATTTCAAACAAACTATAGCAAATTGAGATCTGGTCTGAAATAGCAATTGAAGGAATAACCATGTAGCACAGGAAATATATATAATTGAGATATTTTATAAGTTTGTTGAGCTCAATAGCATTCTCAATAAGTTAAGAAATAACCAGAAATTTACAACACAGAAGCTAATTAATTAGTGTGGAATTACCTTTAGAAGCATCTTATATGCTTCTAATAATCTATTTGCAGCAGGGCCAAAACCATGAAGTTGAGGAACCTCCATCATATGTGTCCAGGGACGAATTTCCTGCATAAACTATGTTATCAGAAACATCATAATGTTCATAGTTCAAGCATTACACGCAACAGTCGTGACTCAGTGTCATGTGTTAACTTTTTTTTTTCCTTCTAAATTTTAAATAAGAAATGAAACAATAAAGAGAAACACTTAGATAGAAAGTTCAGGAGTGTTACTTGCTTCATTGAAATTGAGACACACAACATATAATTCAACAGAGATAAATTTGCTAATCAAGCTCCCAACTGAGTTTTAACTTGATTGGATTGATCAACGACAACCTGGAATGGGTGATATCTACAAAGACTCAAATAATTTTTTATCTTATTTGATTTGTTTTATCATTCTTAGCCAAGGATAGAAAGACTCCAATAATTAGCATACAGAGAAGCATTGAAGCTGACTAAACAAACGTGAATGAGCTTTTATTGATCAAGTTCAATCTTATTTTATGAGGTCTTGATACTTGATAGGAAAGTGAGAGAGGCCAGGGGTTTATACCCAATCCCCCATTTCCCAGGATCAAATTAAAATAAAATAAGTTTTGAGCTTGGTGAATTCAATATTAAGCCACTCAATACCTTAGAACTCTAAAAGATCAACTTTTTTTTTTAATCTCTTTTCAGATTAGCAGAATAAATGCAATAAGAATATTAGCTAAGCTACAGCATGATCTGGAAAGAACAAATGAAAGGCAAACCTTGGTGTATATTGTATTAAATGATCTTGCAGTTTCCAAAAATGATTCCAGATGTGCCCTTAATTTTGCTTCAACCTCCACATAATCTTCATCTGGATTATATGGATGCTACAGAAGGTGATACCATATTTGATGGCAATTCACGACATCAATCATGTCAGAATCAGGAGAAGTTTTGTATCATAAAAGATGGAACTGTATTAGAGTTTGAAAAGTACCTTTGAAGCTAGATCATCAACCATCTCTTGAAGATTCAGCAGTCTGTTTGATTGATCTGAAAGCTGTTTTTCCAAATCAGATATATCTGGCCTACAAATAAACTTTGATTAAGGACACAGAAAAAAAATGAAAGTCTGAATCCAATATTGAATGTCCCAAACAAATAGATGTAATACGAACACAAGGATAGATAATTTACAGTCCCTAAAGTGTAAAGAATGACAGTAATCCAATAGGCAGCAGGCAGTGTACGCATGCAAGCAAAGAAACTAAAGCAAATACATCTGTGAAATTTGGCTAGCATAAGAACTCAGTATCCATGAGTAAAAAGCTTTATGGCATACAAAGCAGGCTAATATAACAAGGCTGAGAATTTGGAAGGAAGTTCAGAGAGGGTATCGTGCTTGGTAATGAACCAACAATCTTACAGTGGGTATATAGATTGGATTTGGACATCTGCTGGAAACAACTTGCACTCTTCAGAAAAAATTTGAGCTTGTTTCTCAGCTATGGCATCAATTAATTGTATATCTCTAGCCACTTGCTCATCTATACTGAAAAGGTAAAAATAATTTAAATTAGAAGCATATATATATATTTGACGATTAAAAAGGAAACATGATATAGCAATATTGATGATGAACTTAAAGCATTTACACACCTCCACTCAGGATTATCAGCATAGATACTTGCCTCTACAAGATCGACAATAAGACGCAACATTTCAGTACGGTCTTCATAACTTCCTCGACCCTGCAATGTAAAGTTCTATTGCATCACAGAAAAGAAATATGTATACATAGCATCTGTTCAGACTAAGCTGAAACCATATGGTGCAGTCCAGCAGAACTTGCATTTACATCATTTAAAACCAATCAGAAAAGGTTGGATAAGTATAACACCTGTCTTCCTTGGTTTCAAATTAAAGAAATAATTTAGATTAACATAAATCATAAACAACTCATAACTAAGTAGTTACACAGCACATTTTTCTGTATATATAGACATTTCCATCTAATAATCCGACTGAATAAATAGAGGATTACTAGAGACGATACTGCTACACAAGAATTACTACATGTGAGTCAGTTGAAGTTTCTCTTGCATCAAATTGCACTT
The DNA here is from genome assembly GCA_023678885.1 of Pogostemon cablin. Taxonomy (NCBI): domain Eukaryota; kingdom Viridiplantae; phylum Streptophyta; class Magnoliopsida; order Lamiales; family Lamiaceae; genus Pogostemon; species Pogostemon cablin. Next base: position 30,524,060 of record CM042952.1, on the reverse strand, counting down.
AAAATGGAACCTAAATAAGTTTTCGTATCAAGCAACAGAGCAAGCCAGCTAGGTTTCGTAGCCAAATAAAATTGAGCTGCGCGTATGAAGAATAACTTCCCACATTCACAAATTTACTATAAATCATTGCAAACAGAGAACTAAAAAGGATATCAGAATAAAACTAAACACTTTGATGGATTGAAGGAAAGGCCCTACATGCCTCAAACCCCAAGACCAGGCAATAAAAACTTAGGGCAACTTAAAAGGGGGCGGATGAGAGAGAGAGAGAGAGAGAGAGAGAGAGAGAGAGAGAGAGAGAACTCACTTGAATAGCTTCCGTATCTATACTAGTGGTGATACCCAGAAACTTTGCGATCTCAGCCAAATCTGCATAATTTCCAGAAGCAGCACAGGTTATCACAGCATAGATTCAACTCGCCACATTAATCAGTACAATGCTCATAAAGATAATATCGAGTGATCAGTTATGCTAACAGAAATTGCTATGACGATGATAACAAATTTGCTGTACCAACTCTACCAGTACAAAACAATGGCAGCATCTAAAAGAATAAAATAGAACAGCAAAAAAACAAAAGATTTTAAAGCGATCAGAACGGTAACTACATTGTATCCTGGAGGTTTCTTCCTCTCGATCCACAGCATCCCCTTGTAAATTCTGCTGAGAGAATGGAGATTTATCACCCAACAATCTGCAAAATTAATTAGAAATTAATTATAAAAATTCATACCATAAAACTCCACACGGATTAAAATTCCAGAAAGAGAGAAACTCAACTTGAAGAAGAGCCACTCAAGAAGGGCATAGCGTTCCATGCCGGCAAAGAGAAGCGACTGAGCAGGCGCATTAGCTCTCGGGTAATTCAACTTCCCTATTTTCTTCTGCACTTCTTCCATTTGCTTCGCTGCCATTCTCTACTACTCAATTCCAATGTACACTGAGATCGAAATGCAGATGAGATTGAAGGAATATAGTAAACCCAGGTTGAATTTTGATCTAAAATCTTTTCCAGTTTGAAATTCAGTAACTGATTATATTTGAGAAATTTTAAAGGGAAAACGTGCGAGCTGCTGTTCCTAAATCGTGTGCACTTAAATGAAGTGCCGCTTTTGGATGGGCTTCGACAGATATGGGCTTGATATACAGTAGGCCAATGTTTAATTCCCGTATGAGCCCACTTTATGAATTCCTAGGAATTTACCCAAACCCCGGCAACTTGAAGCCCATTTTGTGTACGTTGAAACTTCTACGGCGCTTTGAAAAAACACGTTGGACAATTTAATTAATATATATGTGTAATGTGACATTTTATTTCAAAAAAAAAATATATATATATATATATATATATATATATATATATATATATATATATATATATATATGTGTGTGGTTAGTTAATAAGCGTAACGGAGATACTTATGTCCAATTACATTTTGTTGAAGGGACCCTAGGTTGGTAGGGTGATACTTTAAAGGGAATCAATTTTCACCAATTCCACATAGATCTCACCAACTACCATATGCCACACGTATACGTCATACTAATTTTATATATAGATGATTAATATTATTCCTTGAATATTTTCTAGATATAAATTATTCGAGATCTAAATTTTAATTTTTAAAATTAGATATTTTTATATAAGATACAATGTCTATAATTAGAAATATTTATGTCGCTTTCAAAAAGAAAATATTTATGTCCAATTCTTTTTCAAATCTGCAAATAATAATTATGATGATGATAATATTACGAACCTCTCTGCATTTATGGTAGTGGATAATTAAGCAAAGATACAATCTTTATTCACAATAAAATATTGCTCTCACTGCGTAGAGTTGGATTACAATAAAAAAAAATAACGCAACTATATAGTATTAATTAATTAAATTAAAAATAAAATAAGGCAGCATAAGGTTATAGTGTAGCACCACTTAGAAAAATTTGTGTTGGAATAATTTGATTTGTTATTTTTATGCTGCCCAAACGCGGCACTACTGAATTAATGAGCGAGTAGAGTACACCAACACGTATCTCTTTCTCGAGGCGCGTGCACTTTGGTCTGAATTTAAAATTCCACTCTCTCGACTCTCATTTGATTTCCTAAGGAAAAAAACAGAATTAAATCAATTTATTAATTAATAAAAATTAGAAAAAGGCCTGAATTTCGGAAAACTTTCAAAACCTAGACCTGCTAATAATAGTTGGTGGGTAGGTAAATTCAATTGCAACCTTCTCTGTTTCTGGTTTTCTAGGCCAGATTCATCGTAAAAACAGATTAAATCAAAAAAAATTCCTGCTTTCCTCATTTTATTTTTGTTTTTTAATTTTTGAATAAGTGTTGAAATTCCCCTTAAAATGCTATCCTTGAACTTTCTTCAATCTTTAAATGTCACTTTCTCCAAATCCAGCAGCAGGTACACCGTTAATGCTTCAGCTTTTGATCGAAAACTCGTGAACATAGCTCGAAATCAGAGTCCCTCCTCATCTCTTTCATTCAGAAATCCGTCATCAGGTTTAACCCATGGATTCCCAAACGGTTCCTCTTCCGACCCGATTTGTCAAATCCCCAAATCAAGATCCCATTTTGGGAAAATCTGTGGACACCCTTTTGGATTTCTGTCAAGATCATCGTCTCAGAAACTCGGGGCAGCTTCCGGGGCTCCGCAAGAATCGAGCCCAGATGGAGAAATCGAAGCATCAAAGCCCAACAAAAATCTGAAACTAGCCGTTGTGTTTGGCCTCTGGTATTTTCAAAACATCGTGTTCAATATTTATAATAAGAAGGTGCTCAACATATTTCCATATCCATGGCTTCTTGCATCATTTCAGCTGTTCTGCGGTTCTGTTTGGATGCTAATGTTGTGGTCTTTCAAGTTACAACCTTGCCCCAAAATCGATAAGACGTTTATAGTTGCACTTCTTGGGCCTGCACTTTTCCACACAATTGGCCACATTTCAGCATGTGTTTCTTTCTCTAAGGTTGCTGTTTCTTTCACCCATGTCATAAAATCTGCCGAACCTGCATTTTCAGTTCTCTTCTCATCGTTTCTTGGTGATGTGTACCCTCTAAATGTGTGGCTCTCCATCGTCCCCATTGTCTTTGGTTGTTCATTAGCTGCTGTTACTGAAGTTTCCTTTAATTTCGAAGGTCTTTCTGGTGCTATGATTAGTAATGTTGGATTCGTGCTTCGTAACATTTACTCCAAAAAGAGCTTGCAGAGTTTCAAAGAAGTGAATGGATTGAATTTGTATGGTTGGATTACTATACTCTCTCTGATTTACCTGTTTCCTGTGGCTGTATTTGTGGAAGGGTCTCAATGGGTTGCAGGGTATCATAAGGCTATTGCAACCATTGGAAAGCCCTCAACTTTTTATCTGTGGGTGATGATTTCTGGGATATTCTATCATCTCTACAATCAGTCGTCCTACGAAGCGCTGGATGACATTAGCCCTCTTACATTCTCCGTTGGGAATACGATGAAGAGAGTTGTGGTGATTATATCTTCAGTGTTGGTTTTCAGGAATCCTGTAAGGCCGCTTAATGCGCTTGGATCAGCTATTGCTATTTTCGGGACTTTCTTGTATTCACAGGCGACGGCCAAAAAGCCTAAGATTGAAGGAGCTGAGAAGAAAGACTAGAACTTGTTCTCTTCTACATTTTTGTTGTCAAGAATTTTTGTTTCGCTTATGTTTTTCAAATATTGAAAGCAATTCTATGTGTTTCTTGAATCATGCTGTAGTTAGTTACCTTGATTTATTTACTCATGCTGCTTTGAAACTTGAGAGACTGCAATGTTACTTCTGCCATTGCTTTTCTGTCTCCATGGTGGTGAAAGTATCACCTTTGGGGCTATTATTGTGTCCTTAGTCAAGACTATTTTGTTTCACATGTTTTCCTCTGATTTTCCTTCTACTTTAATTAGTTCTCTTCTGATCAATAATTTGTGTTGGATTGTGCCAATTTGATTTGGTCCTTTTGTCTTAGAAGAAGGGAATTTTGAGCTCTCTGTTAAGCTTTCACATTACATTTATGAGTGAATGCTTGGAAAACATATAGAAGGTGCTTTGTTTGCATCGACTACAATCTTGATGTGTGGTTTTGGTTTATTTCTGGTCTCTGCTAAGGTATTCGACTAGTCGTTTCAAGGCATGTTAGGAATCAGGATGAGACATCGGCCTCCACATGCTGAAATTCGTTAGTTTATCGAATCTCTGCAATTCTCAGTTTCAGGTGTATGCGTATTGCCTATTTCCCACTGCTATTTCTTTTGCATAACTTGCTTTGACTCCTCCGGTGGATGAGGATGGTAAACAGTGTGTTTGGAGCTTGATTTGATTATGTTAACATGGCTGGGCTGCAGCTCTCCATGACGATCCTCTCGTGTTTTTGTCAATGTTTTCATGCTCGGTTGGTAGAAATTAACACCTCATGTACTCCATAATTGAACTTGGTGATTGCAACTATGGAAATTTAGCTCATCATCTATCTCTCTCAGGTTGTCTATGCTTGGATCAGGATCACTAGCATTGTGTATGAATTCTCTATTACCATTTCAAAACTATCAATAAAATTTAAAATGTGTCGCATACTTTAACACAGGATTGCCTTGATATATGAAGTTCACTTTTGCACATAAAGTAGTTTTGACATTGACAACACCGTAATAAAGTTCCTTACATTTTTTTTTTCTTTTTTATACTTCTATTTATATATTCTCTTTGGAAAAATGCTCTTTTCGTTTGCAATTTCCTTTACATTTTAAGGTTATATTCTCATGACATATAAGGACAATCGCAAGTACATATGTGAATACGTGATATACTGATTTTTTAGGAAATTCAAAAAGGTTTCATATGAAATCAATCCAATTTTAACTGATAGTTGTTGGGAAACCAAAGCAACTTCAAATAACTCTTGCTTCTTATTGACAAAAGCTGAAATAATCACTAATTTATTCATCTAATCAAAAGGTAACACTAACATTCAATATGATCTTTTTTTCCTAATTTTTAATATTCATAAAAGAGAATTTTTATTACCAAGTAAAATTAAAAAAAAAAATCTTTTACATTATTAGTAGTATATATTTTCCCCCAAAAATATAGAAACTTTCACCGGCACGTATCCCAGGAACGCTCAAAGATGGTAGATGGAGTCTTTTGGTATTCCAAATTTTCAACTATATTAACTTGTTAATATTTTCATACCTTATCCCTTATAAACCTTCTCTCCAATTGACGTTTCTCACACATGGCCATGGGAGGTCCAGAGGCAAGCAAGAGGAGTCGCACGTGCGAGGCGCCGTCCGAGGTTCGTTGTCTGCGTGGAATTTTATTTCTTTTTTGTTTATTTGAGATAATGTTTTCTTTTCCATTTTTGTCGTGTCTGAATATTTAGATAGTTTGATCTAGTACATTTGTTGTTGGGCTTTGTTGTAGTAAAACCATGTTGGGGATCTTCTCTGATTTCCTATTGTGCATAATGGTTTTTGAATTTAGACTCGATCAGAAATAGAAATTGATATACCAAATTTAATAATAATCTCTCCTCTCCTACAGTCTTTCTCTCGTAGATATCCGAATGGAGTATGTTTTGAGAAGCAGAACGTGAAAGAAGAAATGTTGTCTGAAGAGGACAATGAGTGCTGTCTCTCTGGAGATTACCCCTTTTTTGATGTGGTTTTATCAAGAAACCAAGTTTCTTCACCATTTCACCTGGTAATCATTCACTAATTAATTACTCCACCACTTATATTTCATTCTGATTTTTAATTTCACACTAATCTTTTCTTGTGTTGCTGTGTTATCCTTGTATTCAATGTAAGAAAAAAAGCTTATATAAGCCTTTAACTTAACTGATTCTAGCTACGGTGCACTTGTAATATTACTATTGAATATCAACCTTAAATTTAAGGGCGATTCTTGGCTGATCACTGTCGGGCCATGACCCTCTCACATGGGGTCATGACTGATCTTTGGCCTGCCAAGTAAGGCTCTAAATTAAATATAAAAAAAATTAAAACAAAATGTATGATTACAATTATACCCTATAAACCCTAAGGTACACCCCAAAATTATCCTTAAAAACTTTAATTAGTTCCACATTCTTGGAGCATTTTTCATAGGTGTCCAAATGAAAACTTATAGTGAAATTAAATAATGTTGATGATTGAATGTTACATTTATTAATAATGGTAATGGTGGTGACAGTTGATGAGTACAAGTATTGTTCCGATGCTGCCAACGGCTAGAGTTCCGGTGGTTTTAAGACACGGCGGAAAGGAGTGGAAGCTCTCCTACATGGGAGATGCTCGGAGGCCTAGGTTCGACCCTACTTGGAGCTCTTTCGTATCCGAAAATCGTCTTGAAGTGGGAGATGCTTGTGTTTTTCAACTGCTCAACAACACACCATTTAATCTTACTTTCAAGGTTGTTATCCTACGTAATCAAGCTTTTCCATCTGAGGTATATCGTGATGGTGGCTCTTTCAAAGCTCCTATATACATCGATTTAGATTGATTTTGTGTTTATTTAGTTGGTATGGTGAGTGATTTTATTTTGTAGTATGGAATTATTTGTGTGTAACGTTTGTTCTTTGAAGCTAGTTTTTCATTTAAGTTTGGATATTGGAGCATCATGTTTTTTTGTCTATGTATGTATTTTTTTCAATTATAATCTACTTCTTTCGTCTCGTATTGTTCTAAGTTGAAAAGATGTTTTTATATATGGTTGTTGGAGATTGAGAAGTTTTACACTTTATAATTGATTTGATTACTGAATTTTTTAGGTGGAAATAATGGAGCAATGTATATGGTTGGTTTAAATTATAAAAGAATTTACAAAATTAATGCACTTTGAGGTACTATGGTCCATGATCAAATCGAAAATAAGGATAGGCAATTCATTCATTGAAAAATTCCAATTTAAATCAATGTAGAATCAATGATTTATTTCCTTAATAATACTATTATATAAATAAATCTTTTTTGATATTTTTAATCATAATCACAGTCTCACATATCCAAAATTTTAGAAATAGAATACTTTATTTTAAAATTCTATAAATTACACAGTCTATCTTAAAAATAAAAAAACTTTCATATTTTCTATTATGTACTTTTCAAAAAGTCTTCACAAAAAAAATAAATCAAAACAATTAATCTCCTAATATGCTTTAATATTTATGGATGATTCTGCAGCGCGTGCACTTGCATTTAGTGGATTAAAAATGGGGGAGTGGATAGTTTTATTTTTAAAATTACTAATTATTTTATTTTATTTAATGATAAAATAAAATGGAGTACTAACTGTTAAGATCGTCTAAAAATGGGGGAGTGGGCAGTTTTATTTTTAAAATTACTAATTATTTTATTTTATTTAATGATATAAATCGAATTAAAATAAAATGGAGTACTAACTGTTAAGATCGTCTAAAAATGGAGGGAGTGGGCAGTTTTATTTTTAAAAAATTACTAATTATTTTATTTTATTGATAATAGAGATCGAATTAAAATAAAATGGAGTACTAACTGTTAAGATCGTCCAGGCACACCGGTGCACAGTAGTCGAATTCAATATTTATTTATTTATTATTATTAAAAAAAACTAAAATATTCCTAAGTATATTTTATCATTTATTTATTTAAAAAAATTAAATTACCTTAAAAATATCACTTTTTATTAAGGTTTTTTATATTTTATATTTTATTTTTTTATGCCATTAAACTGTGAAATAATTTCCCTCTCGCACGCTTGTGACATTTGTACACGTGTCTGCTCTTAATATATGAAAAGAGGGTTAAGCGTCAAGAACGTGTCTTGATTTTCTTGATTATACGGAGATGAGGGTGAAAGGCACATCAAATCCCATAAGTTTCTTGTTTACAGAGGAGAGGAGGGAGGGCTAGAAGTACTTGTGTGTGTCAGCATACTCAAACTCCGTAAGTATCTTGATTACTAAGAACAGCGGCTAAAAAACCCAGAATCTCCGTAATGTCGAATCTTTGCAATCAAGACTTGGAATCCGCTGCTGTGGATAAAGAGGTACTTGGGTATATTACTGCATTTCAATAATTTCTTCATTTTCGTTCGAAAAATTCTTATTTGAGTCTATAATGGGTATATAAAGAATTTGATGCAAGAATTTGTCGGAAAACCTGAATTCTGCCTCGGATAACATGAATTGACAGTAGAGGTGAGGAGAACTGAGTGTAATTTGAGGGTGGAGTGTGACTGTTTTTCTAATTTTATAATATAATTTTTTTTGAAATTTTAATATTTTATTTGTGCATGATATGGTTTGGCGGCATTCGGAGGTGAGTAATGAATGTTAATGATAATTTAACCAATTTCAAGATAACAAGTTGTCTTATCTTGATTTTTATAATGCATATTTGTCCTTGATAATTAGGAGTCATGATGAATTTATAAGCCAGTCTAGCTAGTTGTGGGCTTGCTTACATGCATATTTGTTCTTCATATCATTCAATGTTCTTAGAATAGTAGCTTAACTAGTTGTAAGAGAATATGTGAAGTTCTTTTATCTTGCTGATTTTAGCCTTTGATTGTCTCCCAAGCAGTATAATTCATATCTAGGTCTATATTTATGCAGAGATTCTGTGTTCTCACTGTTTTTTTGCTTGATGATCATAGCCATTATTTTAGCACCTTGTTGTAGGATCATCTTAGAGAAGCAGGGTCATTCTTTTCCATAAGCCATTCTTTCTAAGGTGGAGTGTTAGACCTCCGCTACATTCAGCTTAGTTGAGAAAGCAATGTTTGAGCATTGTGCTGCTCTTTCTGCTTGGATAAAGAACTATACTTTTGTAGGAGGGTGCCAACCTAGACTTTCCATGATTGGGCAACCTACTCGTACCCCCCAATATAAGAACATGCAGTGGATAAAAAAAAAGACAAAAAATGGCTGGCAAAATCTCGTTCTTGAATAGTTTTCCATACATGTTAGTGATGGATCTTGGTTCTCAATATTAGAGCTTCTTAAGTCTATGCTCAAAGAAAACCTAATCAAAATTTTACTATATCTGTTCGATTTGACTTATTGTGGGACACAGTGTCTTGGATAATGTGAATATCTGACATTTGCTTCTGATGAAGAGTTTATTTAACAATGTTGTACTTTTTGTTTTAATCCGAAGGGCGATCAATTTAGATACTTTTTTCAGGCTTGCACAGTGAATGACATAATTCCACACCCTCAATCAAGTTCTGAACCACCTGAAGAAGAAGAAGAAGAGGATAGCATTCACTATATAACAAGGAACATATTCTTTGATGTAATAATGGCAAAATCACATCTGCCTCCTCACTGTCATCTGGTAATTACTCTGGTTCCTTCATATCAAAGTATTTGAATTGCCATAACATCCTTAAATCAGTGAGCTATGTTTTGTGGTGTGATCCCTAGATTAACTTGAAGATGTCAATTTTAATAATATACTAATATATTAGATATTTAATTGTTTTTTTATTACCCTTGGACTACTGATGCATTCTAACTGTTGTTCGAACTTTATTTTATCAGTCGTGTGTTTTCGGGTCAATCTCAATCCATATAGTTGGACAGTATCTTGTTATATGATTTTGGTCTAGTATTAGTTGATGTTGAATAATGTTAGTAACTTAGTTGATATAAGATGTTAGTAATTATAGTTAGATGTTATTTCAGTAATTTAACGTTTACCTTTATAGCCTTCTTGTAAATGATGGCATTAGTATCTCATATAACGAACCCCTAGGGGTTGTCCTAGTGGTTAGGGTGAAATTTCCTAAGGTCTCAGATTCAAAACCTGTGGGTGGGATCAACAACTACGGGGTCATTACAGAGCACAAAGCTCTGGCTTGAAATAGGAGTCTCCACTAGTGGATGGTGGGTTCACCTCCCAAAGATTAGTTGGTTTATGGATTGGAACCGGTGCATAAAAATAAAAAAAATAACTATCCCACATGATGAATGAAATTTCCTCTCTCGTAATTGATGGTAAACCTTTTTCATATTAACAATATGTAGCAAGTGTCATAATGATGACTCAGGACTGACTGGATGTATCATCCCGCGATGCTAGAAAAGGCTTTACTATTTATTGCTTATTTATTTATGCTATAAATCTTAGATTCCAGAATGTGTTTTTTTAACTTCCTTTAATTATGTTATGATGCATTTGTTTTGTACTTCCATGTAAATCAATTAGTCATTTATAAGTTTGTGATTCAAATTTGTGACAACTGGTATACAGTTTCACCATATATTCACGAGTTACATTTACTTATCTAACTCTTTTTGTTGCTGCTAACAGTTCATGCCTTCATTTATGATTCCAATACTTCCTCGTGATACTGCCCCTGTGGTTCTCAGACATGCTGGGAAGAACTGGGATCTATCATACACTGGGAAAGCCAAGGCCCCTAGGTTTGATATCAGATGGAAAACATTCGTTGTAGACAACCATCTGAAAATGGGAGATGCTTGTGTCTTTGAACTTATGGAGAACAGCAAGACAAATCTTAGGTTTAAAGTTCATATTCTCAGACATGATGATTTGCCCGATGAATTGCTGGAAAGGAAAGAGTTCCACGGTGTGACCCCAAAGTCTGCGATACTTGTTGACTGATTCAGCTTTACATGCTTAGTGATCTGTGTTTTAGTGTTTATGCTGTAGAAATTCTCTGTCACTAATTGTCTGGAGTCGACTCTGGTAAAACCTTCTTCTCAACTGTCATCTAATCTTTCAAATTTTGGTCAAGTGATATTCTAGTAAAAAATTTTAGTCATGATCTTCTAAGTTTTCGACTTGTATCCGCCGTACTGCAGCCGTGCTTCTTTTGCAGAAAGGTATGCCATAATAAGAAACAGAATCAGCAGTTGGGGGTCTCTACAATTAAATTTGGCATATCCTAGTCATTGCAATATTACAGGTTTAGTATCTACTACTTGATAACTGAAAATTCATTTTTCATCATAAGATGAAAAGGATTTCAATAATGTTATTCGAGTACTCTGTCGTTGTTTCTCCAAACGGTTGTAGATTGCCTTAGTTCTGAGTGAAAGCAACAAACTAGAACTTAGACCTAGCAACGAGATTCACAACCACCATACAAAAGTTTCACCGTAGCAAGACCTCCCCATGCACACCATTGATCCATCCCCAGAAACAACCTTGTTATAGTTTCCTATGTTTGATTCATATATTAGAGCTGCAAGAAGACTGTAGAGTAGTGACCCAAGTGGGATGTTTGTAATGAGAATATTGTGATTGACTCCTGCTCTGTTAGGACCAAATAGCTCTGATGTGATCGACACTGCTGCTGAAAAAACAAAACCTGAGCTTAGTCCAATTAAACCTGTGGCAGCAAGCAGAGTAGTCTTGCTGTCTGATAACACAGCTTAGTCCAATTAAACCTGTGGCAGCAAGCAGAGTAGTCTTGCTGTCTGATAACACAAGTAGGAGGAATGCGATCGGTGTAGGAACAATAGCCAAGGTAAGCCATCCGGTTCTTGCAGCATTATTGAAAGGATATTCATTATGAAGTTGGTATATGAATCTTGGAGTCTAGGAGAAACGAAACACTAGGGTTTATATTTACTTACCCTCGTAAGAAATCTGGTGCAGTAGAAAGTAAACGACCGAAGAATGAGCTTGCAGAATAGAGAGAAACTAGTGAACTAACATCTGAATGATAACCTAAAGATTCAGATATTTGTCCTAGATTGTTACTGTAAACCAGTCCCTATGTTCCACCACAGAAATATGTGACATAGTAGAGCCAAAAATCCCAATTACGAACAAGCATCCTAGTCGAGTGCTCTTCTCCTAGCACCACTGACTGATCTTTGATTCGATCACAGTTGTAGGAATCATTCTCGTTTAAGTCACTGTCTGAGAAATCATGAGGGCTTAGCATGTCAGCTCCCATGAGTTCTTTATGGATATCAAGATCATCATTGTTAACTGAACTGAAACTCGATGCTCTTAGTTGGACAATGGAACTCATTGCTTTTTGAGTCCATTTCCATCCGTACATTATCTTTGGCGTAACTAAGGGAAGTAGTAACAAAACAATACCTCCAGATAGAATAATACGAGCAGTACATGCAGTGGATGATATTGAATTCAAGAGGAGGAGATATAGGCCTGTAATAACGGCTAGGGCGGTTAGTAAGAGAAAGTTGACAGGGTCATGGTAACTGGCATCTGATGAGAAGGCATCAGGAGGCGAATGCTGGATTATCAACGGAAGTGCCACGACAGATATGATGACGGGGACAAGGGCATATAGGAGTAGATACAATTTGCTGTCATTGGGGTCAATAGAATTAGCAATGAGGTTGTACAATGCAGCAGTCACACCATTGCTGAGGGATAGAGCTAGTGCTCTGTTTGCTGGAAAGCTTTTAATACAGAGAACATAGGATACTGTGTTGAACCAGCAGATGCTACAACCAGCCAACAAAGATAACACAAGTACCTGCAGCCAATTCAAAACTGACTCAAAAGTTACACTAATGTTGCTATTCATGGCATTACAGAATGTGTGCAGTCAAATCCACTCTTACTAGAATGGAATTCAGTGATTAATTCAATCTAATTCATCTTGCACCGACGGAATTTTTTATTACGAATTATTGTTCAATGTGTAACGTTTGTATAATAGGTATGGATTATGTCAAGATTGCTTGCTTACCTAATGTAAATTTATAAGCTGAATGATGGAGACTCAAAATGTGGTGGTTTGCTTATCTGTTCAACAACTTGGAGAGCAAACATTGCCAACTATGTTACTCTTCATTTATTTTTTTTTTATTTAGCTGCAGTTGGTGGGATTTGTTATATTTCCTTAACCATATATGGGCCTACCCTGTCTAAATAGTGGAGGATAATTTTAATAATAGTGAAGAGCCGTGAAGTGTGCTGATAGCTTAATAAGTACTAATAATCAAATAATCCTTGCAAAACATCTGTTGATGTGAAAGCTTAAATAATTATTTAAATTATGGAAGAAGTTAGTGTGGTAGGTAGATTGTATTGGTAGGGTTAACATAAGAGCATATAACAAACTGTGGAAATGGTGGGCCTTTATCATGAAACATGTGATTGTGGATGATCAAGAAATGGCAACGTCAAACTGCTTCAGTGGAAAGAAAGATGTTGCAAGAATATCAAAACGATACACCCCCAGAAAGGTAGAAGAATCACAAGTATTGTATATGCAGGATCTTTTGTAGTTAAGGTGATAAAATTAGTGATGAGAGAGAAGAGACAAACCAGAAGATAAGGTAGAGAGATGATGTGAAGAATGGCAAGCCATTTGAGGCCATAACCAATGAGTCCCATAAGAGCAGCAATGAACATAACAATCCATGAAGGGAAATACAGCAGAGAAAGGCCTGAACACCACCCAAAGGTCTTGCCCACATCGGAAGCAATCGATATGTTGTTTAGCTGAAGCTGTGATATGCCTAGAACTGATTTCAAATCGGTCGAGTAGGACGAGAAGTTCAAGTTTGTCCCTGTCAATGCTTGAATCCAGATGGTAGCCACCAGTATCATCCATTTTCTTGACTCTCCTACCATCATTGGCTATGCAAAACAAGTGATCAAAGAAAGAGGTGGAGGTGGTGGTGGTGATGGTGGTGGTGGTGGTTCAAGGGTGGATTTTGAGAGAGATTAAGGCTGTTGAGAGATTTTCTTGCATGATCTTGGTGATGGTGCTTTTAAAGAGGGATGGAAGAGGAGAATTTATTTCTTTGTTTGTTTCTTTTGCCCAAGATTATGACCTACTCCTATCTGCCTGATTTCTGAATTATGAGCAGACCTAACTATATTTTTAATTTTTTTTGTTTTTAAAATGGAGGAAAGCTTCTATATAGTTAATTAAAGTAAGCTTTAAGCAAAATTAAGTTTCTTGTAGAATCCAACTTTAGTCCTACCTTTTTTTCTTTTTTTTTTCTCTGTATAGTGGGTTTGATGTCGATTTTAGTTTTCATATTTATTACTCCGTTTATTTTTAAGCAGGGTTATTCATTATAATTAATATACATGATCACATGAATATTAGCATAGTTTTAAATTTTGATCAAGAAAGATGAAATCTAAGTTTCAGAATCGATCTAAACAACGAAGAGTACAGGGACCTAATTGAAATAATCAATAAAATATGAAATGTTATCATGTCCATCCAAGAATCAATTAATGAAATTAAATTAGTGTTAAGGTTATTATATTTTTATATTCTTAAAAAAAGGTACTAATTTAAGTTATAAAGCCAATTTCAAAAAGCTGACATTTGTCACAATGTTGCAACTTCAAGCCAATATTCCCTCAAGAAAACCTTCAAGCCAATATCCCTCTTTGTTTTGACAGTTTAACATCAAACTTGGCCTCAAGTTTTTCTTTTTTTTTTTTTTTTGGGTGTTTGGGGGGTGGGGGGTATCTATTGTTTCTAGTTTTCATCATTAGATTCTCAATCTGCCATCCTAGTTCTTGTAAGATATATCTTTACCGAGTGTGCATAAGACAACAAAGACAGTAACAAGTATTCTCTGTATTGATCAGAATCATCAGATTCAGGTTTACATGCTGGACGATCTGTGTTTATGTTGTAGGAAATCTGGAGTCGGCTCTGATGAAACCTTCGCCTCATCCGTCATCTAAATATTCTAATTTTTGGCCAACTGATATTCTCGTTAGTATCAACTAAATAACTGATGATATACCATGCTCAACTAAGCAGGAAATTCCCTTTTCCTCAAAAGATCAAATGGATTTCCATAATGTAAGTATAGTTCTCTGTCTTTGTTTCTCCAAACGGAGATAGGTAGCCTTAGTTCTGAGTAAAAGCAACAAACTAAAACTTAGACCTAGCAACGAGATCCATGACCACCATACAAAAGTTTCGCGGAAACAATCGCTGCCCATGCACACCGTTGTTCCATCCTTAGAAACAACCTTACTATGTTTACCTATATTCGATTCGTATATTTGAGATGCAAGAAGACTATAGAGTAGTGATCCAAGTGGGATGTTTGTAATGAGAATATTGTGATTGACTCCTGCTCTGTTAGGGCCAAATAGCTCTGATGTGATCGACACTGCTGCTGAAGATATGAAGCCCGAGCTTAATCCAATTAAGGCCGAGGCAGCAAGCAGAGTCGTCTTACTGTCTGATAATGCAAGTAGGATGAATGCCATTGGTGTAGGAACAATGGCCAATGTAAGCCAGCCAGTCCTTGCATAGTATATCTTGCTGCATTGTTCAAATGATATTCATCATAAAGTTTATATATGAATCTTGGAAAAATAACAATTGAATTTATATACCTTCGTAAGAAATCTGGCACGGTAGACAGCAAGCGACCGAAGAATGAGCAAGCAGAATACAGAGAAACCAGTGAGCCAATATCAGAATGATAACCTAAGGATTCAGATATTTGTCCTAAGTTGTTACTGTAAACCAGTCCTAATGTTCCATCACAGAAATATGTGAAATAGTAGAGCCAAAAATCCAAACTATGAACAAGACTCCAAGTCGAGTGCTCTTCTCCTAACACCACAAAGTGATCTTTGAATGGATTGCTGTCGTAGTAATCACTCTCGTTGAAGAGAGAGCTTTGTGTCTCAGCTCCCATGAGCTCTCTATGGACATCAAGGTCATCATTGTTGAATAAAGCAAAAATAGATGCTCTTAGTTGGAATCTGGAACTCATAACTGTCAGCGCCAATTTACATCCGTACATTAACCTTGGTGTGGCTAAGGGAAGTAGTAACAGAACAATAGCTCCAGATAGAATGAGACGAGCAGCAGATGGAGTGGGTGATATTGAATTTGAGAAGAGGAGATATAGTCCGGTGATGAAGGCTAGGACAGTCAGCAAGAGAAAGTTGTTGGGGTCGAGGTAGGTGGCATCAGATGGAAAGGCATCTGAACGAGAATGCTGGATGATTGGTGGAAGTGCCAAAAGAGATATAATTAGGGGGACAATGGCATTGAGAAGTAGATACAATTTGCTATCATTTGGGTCAATAGAATTAGCAATGAGGGTGTACAATGCAGCACTCACACCATTGAAGCTTGTACTGAGGGACAGAGCTAGAGCTCTGTTTGCCGGAAAGCTTTTGATACAGACAACATAAGATACTGTGTTGAACCAGCAGGTGCTACAACCAGCCAACAAAGATAACACAAGTACCTGCAACAAATTCAACCTTCAAAGTTATGCAATTCAGTCGAACAACATAAAATGAGTTGAATCAAATCAACTCTAACTGGAATGATAGTCAGTGATGAATCCCAAATCTAAAACTACTCACACCACACCACTTTTTTCAAGAATTATTGTACTAGATTGGATGATGTAGACCAGTCCCACCATAAATTCACACACATATAGCTTGAAGTGCACATATGTTTATCATACATCTGCTGCAGTTAGTGGAGATTGTCCTTTTTTCTCAATAAACCAAGGCATCAATAATAGTATATGACTATGGAAAGAGCCACGGTTAGTGTGTTATAATCAAGTAATCCTTGTGTACATTATGGAAGAAGGTAATTGTTCACCAAACCCCTTTGAGGATATGCCTACATAAGCAACAATCTACAACAATTCATTCTACTCTACCAACAATACACCACAATACACCATCCTTGCATGGATGGACACAACCAATCAAAAACAATTACGCCCACAACATAGAGGTAATGAAAAAGGAGAGAAGAGAGAGACCAGAGGGTAAGGCAGAGAGATGAGGCGGTGAATGGCAAGGCACTGGAGGCCATAGCCAATGAGGCCCATAAAAGCAGCAATGAGCAAAACAATCCATGTGGGGAAATAGAGGAGAAAAATGGCAGAACACCAGCCGAAGGCCTTGCCCAGATCGGAAGCAATGGAGATGTTGTTGAGCTGCAGTTGTGATATGGCAAGAACAGATTTCAGATTGGTGGAGTAAGAGGAGAAGGTGGAGTTAGTTCCTGTAAATGCTTGAATCCAGATTGTAGCCACCAATATCATCCATTTTCTTGATTCTCCCACCAATACCATCATCTGCCCGCTCTTCTTCAAACTTTGATTAAAGGCCGGATCTTGACACTTTCTTGCGATCTTCTTAATGCTGCTTTGTAATAAGTAAACGAAATCAAGACCAGATTTTCTTAATAATTATCTTTATGAAAATCTGCATGCTTTTATGAGAAACCTAACAACATTTATTTATCTTTGAAATTTCGCAATATAAATGACAGGGAAGAAGATGGTAAGAAATACTGTATAGAAATGTTTAATCGTTGTCAATAATTATGGGGTGATTTAATTATACAATATTTTTGAGAATAATTAATCTATGTATACATAGAATATAATTTTCAATAATCAAAATCTATTTTAGTAAAATATACTATGACTAATGTATTTAAATTTAAATATTATAGGGCAGTACATAGGATAAAAATTAGGGAATACTCCATCCGTGTATTTCACACTTTTTTTTTATCCATCCCTCAAAGTATTTCACACTTTACTTTTATTAAAATTGATAAAGAATAGACCACAACGGATTTTCTGCGTCATTTTCGTGCATCATCTCCTGTGCCACGCGCTAAGTGATTGACACGTAAGAGAGGAATTAAATCCAACCATTGCCCCTGGGGACGGTTTGACACAGGAGATGATGTATCAAAATGGTACAGAGAATTCGAGCCGAGAATACACTATAATAATACCCACTTTTTATACACATTCCAATATAATACTCACTTTTTCACATATCTCAATAACTTTACACAACTTTTTCATTAAATTAACTCAAATGTTTATTCTCTTTCTTACTTTATACATAAAAAAGTAAATTTTACTTTTTACACACATTCCAATATAATACTCACTTTTTCACATATCCCAATAACTTTACACAGTTAAATTAACTCAAATATTTCTTCTTTTTCTTACTTTATACATAAAAAAGTAAATTTTCTTAAACTCCGCGTACCACAATACGTGAAATACTTGCCGGGATGGAGGGAGTAGTTGATAGTTATGGTATTTTTTTAATTATTTTATTTTATTTAATAGTTAGTATTAAATAAAACTTGATTTAAATTATCTATGCAGCGGATATGTATTTCAAAATTTACAACTCTATCTAGCTTATTATAATATTATTATAACTTCTAATCTAAAATCATAGTAATATACACCCTGCCACAGCGTTAAACTGATTAGGGATGATGACGTCAGCACGATATGATTTTGCGATTTTTATTAAGCTTAATCTTCCCTTATTTATTACTAGTAGTATAATAGTAATATACTGCATATCCAAACAAGGCCTTAACCCCCTCGTCTTTTTTTCTTTTTCTTTTTTTTTTTTTTAAGTGAAAGTGATTATGAGATTAAACATATTTCTGAAATTCTGAAGTTGAAGAGTACCCGCCCCAGATTTCTATACTGTTTTGGAACCCCCCCCCCCCTTCCACTCCCACCCCAACCCCCAGGATTCCGCAGGGCCCGAACTCTCGCTCTCGGATTACAAGTTTCTATAGTTAACTGTATAAGCTTACTAATACCTAGAGAGAGAAGGAGGGAAGGAGAGTGAGTGTGAGACATGGAGGTGGAGTTGGAATCAAGGGTGAAGCCATTGACTTACAAAGTGAAGGCCATGTCCAGGGAATCACCTGCTCAGAAGGCTGCTCATCTTCTTGACACAGACCTCCGCAACCATTGGTCCACCGGCACTAACACCAAAGAATGGATCTTGCTCGAGCTAGACGTATGAATTCGCACTCATGCAATTTGTTTGTTCTTTTTCTTGGGTTTTCTTGTTGGGAAGTATTTCTTTTTTTAGTTTAACGGTGTGTGTGTGATGGTGGTGTTCGTTGGATTGCATAGTTTGCCTCAACTGTGTAATTTTTTATGGAGTTACATGTTTATTGATTAAGATTGAGCTATTGATTACTTATTAGAGTCCCCAAATGGTGTCAGCTTAAGCTGTATGAAGAAGGGGGGCGGGACTGAGTTTAAAATTTGAATTGGTTATGTTCTGAATGGGGATATATTCTTCCTTGCTAGTTGCTTTTTCCTTTATGGTAGTTAGGGAATACATAATTGGTGATAGAGAACAATACATGAAAGATCAAACACCATAATCAATTTCCTATTGTTGATGCTGGATAATCATCTTAAAATTGTAAAGAATGTTTGTGAAATTAATTTGTTAACTTGAGACAAGGTCAATGTGAAGAGTAGTACTATGAATTATTTGGCTTACATGACACTTTTGAATC
The DNA here is from genome assembly GCA_023678885.1 of Pogostemon cablin. Lineage (NCBI taxonomy): Eukaryota > Viridiplantae > Streptophyta > Magnoliopsida > Lamiales > Lamiaceae > Pogostemon > Pogostemon cablin. The sequence continues at coordinate 30,504,760 of CM042952.1, read as the reverse complement.
GAGACAGCTGAAATATATCACTGAACATGTTGATGGTGCATTCATCACGATTGAGCATTACCCAGTGCTAATATAATCTAATGCTGTTTTTGTTGTTTTCATTGTAGGAACCATGTCTACTTTCGCACATAAGGATATATAATAAGTCCGTTCTAGAATGGGAAATTTCTGTTGGATTGCGTTATAAGGTTTGCAAATGTTTCGACTGGTGTATTTAATAGTTAGAATATAGTATGTTATATATGACTTTGTAATTTGATTTTGTTGCTGTAATGATTGGCTTTATTTATCGATGTTTATGTAAATTTTGCTTTTCTTAACTAGTTTCCTCTTCATTAACGTTGTATGACCAAGCTTTTGCTGGTTCCGTCTTCTATGTTACTGTTCTCTATGTATGTGTGTGTAAAGTGTGAAGGAGGAAGTCATTATGATGAGGTCGTTCAGTTTAAATGTTATACTCAAAGTTGTTGGTTGCCTTTTATAGATTCCATTAGGTTCTTAGCCGCCATTTAGATGATTAGGCATCTTACATATTCCTCTATCAAATATTTCTGTTTTTGATTCTCCTACTGCGGAAGAGCAGTATGAGGTAAGGGCTACATCTGTCATTAGATCAGTACTTGGTTTTTGAAATATTAGTAGCAGACACTTTTTGGGGCTTGTTTTTTCTGTTGTTCAACCTCATTTTTCTTTTCAGTTTATTTGAGAACATATGATACAGAAAACTTTGTCTCATGTGTTTATAGTGTGGATTTTAGTTGGGAGACTTTCTATTACCCCTACTTGACATATTGGATTCTACTTTCAATTGTTCTTGTACTGGTGGTTCTGGTTTACATTATCAGATTCTCCTTTTTAACTAAGACTGTTAGCTTGCAGTTTTGTGTGTCACTATCTTTTTTGCTCCCGCTTGACATGTTCTCCTGACAGCCAGAGTTGTTTGTTAAAGTTCGTCCTCGCTGTGAGGCACCTCGGCGTGACATGATGTACCCAATGAATTACACTCCTTGCCGCTATGTGCGAATATCATGTATGCGTGGCAACCCAATAGCTTTATTTTTTGTACAGGTAAACTTGAAATTTGTAGTGCAACTCTTGCTTCAAAGTTCAAGGTGATAATGTTATTCCCTTGTCAGCATTTGTGTTTGTGTTTTTCAGTCAATTTTCTGTTCCTTGAGCACTTCTTAGGATTAGATATTTCTGCTTGTATAGTTTGACTTGGAGATTTTATTATAAAATACTTTTATAAATAATATATTTGCTTTCTTTTATAACTCATCTGTCATATTTGTCTGCAGTTCTAGTTAGCAATTTCTATTGGTATCTCTTTAATAAACTAAGTCTTGACTTTATGGTTTTACATCCGTTGTTATGCACTTCTTCATTGCAGTTAATCGGAATTCCAGTTCCTGGTTTAGAGCCAGAGTTTCAACCTGTTGCTAATTACTTGCTACCTCACATTATATCACACAAACTAGATGCTGTTGATATGCATCTTCAGGTGAACTAACTATATGAGTAAGAAAGCTTTTGGAACTTTTTTAATTGTTCTCTTTTCTGACTGTTCATTTATAGTTGCTTAAAGATGTGACAAACCGGTTGGCCAGGTTCCTTCCTCACCTTGAGGTATAGATTGGGAGTTTGCTTTTTCTCAAAAAAAGTAAGTTTTGTATTTTTCACCACAGGTAACTGATATTTTAATTGCACATATGGATAATATCGTGCAGGCTGATCTTAATGGCTTTGCAGAAGCTGCAGAACCTACTATGCGATTTCTGGCTATGCTTGCTGGTCCACTTTACCCCATCCTTCAGATTGTTAGTGAAAGGTTGGTGAACCTAGCATATTTATTCATAGTACTTCATGAAGCTCCCTGTATCATGCCTTTTTTTTTTTTCTTGTTGATGCTGCTCTTCTGATCATCTGGCATTCACATAAGTTGTGGGGGCACGCATCTCAGTTAATGCTGCTTCAGCAGCAGGTTAAAATTTGCTATAATTTGTGTCTTTGCTACTATTGGCTCTCATTTGGTCATTTTCCATTATGCCTCTTTTTAAAAATTTCCTTTTACAGATTGTAATATGCTTGTTGAATAAAAAGCTTGTTTAATTAAAATAAAACAAGATAAAATTGATTATTCTGATGATAGGAGTGTGAACGAAGCAGGTGGCATTTTAGATTGAAAACATATTTGAGATGCTAATCTGAGAGTGAAATTACATTTAATTAAACTAATTAATCCCCTACAATTGAGTTGGTGCATTAAGAGCGTTTTTAATATATATGATATTGAGTAGACATGCCATGTGAACACTTATGTGCTATACCATAGATAGTCAATACCTTGTACTTCCACCATTAATGAAGTTATCACCTTTTTTGCTATTCCTTCTATGAACTTCGTTAGGGTTGCTGCTGAATCATTTCTGAAATGGTGTTTGTGAAATCTTCATTATTTTGTGCCATTTTACATGGCGTTTAAGTTGAATCAACCCTATTAGTATCTTGAACTTGATGTGAAATTACCTTTTATTCGAGATAACATCATAACTAGCAATTTTTTCTGGCTTCTAATTATACAGTTGAAAGTAATACCATGAAAGTGTTTTCTGTGGCATGACAGAGAATCTGCAAGGTTGGCTCTCAACATTCTTGATCAGGAGGTTTCCAAGACCAATGTAACATCAACTGCTTTGATGGTTTCCTCAAATTTTGAGGTATTGCATTACTTCTGTGTCTAGAATTAAAGTTGGCAGTGAAGTCAGCTCTATGTGTATTGTTAGATCCTTTCTTTGACAATTCTTTAAGTAACTATTGTTTTATATTAATGATAGTTTTTTATCTGCTCATTTTTTATGTGAATCTAGAGAGATTGGAACTAGATTGTTAAAGGTTATATGCTTAACTCTCAGCTTTGACTCTAGTACCTCTCCAGTTTTATTCAGTTTTTGTAGATATTACACATGTAGAACGATTTTAGTATTGTTGTCCATTGAGGTTTCTGTCCTTGGATGGAGTTTCAAATATAGTCACATGTATTATAGCATGACTTGAATATTACCCCCTCAAGGCTAGTTTCTGTTAAACCATCCTTATGTGGAAACAGAAGGGTGAGAAAATTTTCTTCTGAAATCATGCTCCTAGAAATGTCTTTATTTTAGTGCTGCAACTTGACTGGCTTTTAATGATGGTTCTGTTTGTGATTGGTTGCTAATTAAACCTTTTCTGTTCTGCCATGCTCAGCCTAGAAGATCACGAAATATATCCGCTGGTTCTCTTCCTATATCCATGCACTTGGTATTTCGTCCTGACGTAATCTTTTTGCTGCTTAGAAAGGCTCATAAAGATTCCAATCTTGGGAATGTGTGCAAGATGGTGAGATGTGCTTGTTGTTTTCTTATCTACTTACCCTTTTTATACTCTTTTGGCTAGTGAGAAGAAAAGGCATTATTTAGATAATATTTTTTATTACATCAATTGCACTTTTCCTTTGTTTATTTAAGGATCATTTTCTTATTCTTAATCTGAGACTTGTGTATTATAGGCATCAAGAATTCTAATGAAGCTTACAGAGCCTATGCCAATTCTAGAAGAGTCTACTTTTGCTTCAGACAGTACTTCTATACCTGATGGAACTCCTCAATCTGATCATCGTGATCCTATTTGTTTACCTGATTACTCAAACTTATTTGGGGACGAATTTCAAGCTAAAGATGACTTTTGGGATCCCACATACCTCAATGTCTTAGATTCTGCAGCTGTAGAAGAAGGAATAATGCATGTTCTGTATGCTTGTGCTTCCCAGGTTTGTCATAGGAAGCCCAGTGCATCACATACTGAACCTGCAGTAATTAGATTTGTGAATTATCAAAATATACACCATTATAAATGCGTATTTAATTTTTTTTCAGCCTTTACACTGCAGTAAGCTGGCTGAGAATACTTCGAATTTTTCGTTGGCATTGCCGCTAATTCAAGCCTTGCTCCCAGGTTTATTGCTACTAGTTTCCTATGAGTGTCAAGTTTATAAATTCCTGAGATATATTAGCAGAAGTCTGCTAAAATAAAATTTCTGTAGAGTTGATGACGAAATCTAGATTCCGAGCTCTTTAACTATTTCTTCAAATAGAACCTTTTTCATTTGCAATTAGTATTAACATTCATTTAGCAATTGAAACTATTGAAAGGCCATCGTAGATTTGTTTCAGAAAAAAAAAACTGATTTGCTCAATTTCCTGCAGTTTTACTTAGAATTTCTCCTTTTTTTATTTTGTTCATGTGGAAAAGAGCGTGGCCATAAACTGTTTTCCTTTTAGCAGATTACCTGCCCAATTTGAAAGAGAGACATTTCTTGTTGTTTGAACATGGTATTTCTGCATATAGTATGATTTTAATTTTTTCCAACTTAGGGTTTAGACATTATAATTGAGTAATAAATAGTAAAATATTATGTTTTGAAATCTAACTACAGCTGTTTATGGAAGCATATCTCAAATTTCAGTGACCTTCATTGATACTCTGTCTCATTTGAAATGTTGTAGCCCTTCGTCCTAATGTAAGCAGTCCTTACCAAATCGATGAGAAGTTCTCTCTTTGGAAACAGCCATTCGTACAAAATGCACTATCTCAGGTATTAATACAGCATGAATGAGTTTCTGCTAAATCTATTCTCTAATTTATTACTTAGTGTGACTTCATAATTGTAATGGCAGATTGTGGCAACTTCCACATCAGCAATTTACTGCCCTCTACTTCGCGCTTGTGCTGGCTATTTGGCATCGTTCTCACCATCACATGTTGGTTACCAGCTTCTTATGACTTGGACCAAGAGTGATAACATTTTATTTTTGCATATGCATCTATGTAGTTGTTGATGTGATCATTTTTTCCTTCTCTACTGTATAAAGTATCTGCTTGTACATAACTTAAGTGCTTTTAAGTATGCCATCTATTTTAAAGAGATCAAAGCCAGAAATAATTATTAACTGACCAGTGGATATAGTAAAGAATAACATCTTGATGTCATGGTAGTGAGTAGCAATATAAATTTATGTGTATAGTTCATGATATTAAATAACCTGAGTTAAAGGCAATTTGCTTTGATCTCAACTTTCAGGCTAAAGCTGCATGTGTTCTTATTGATTTATGCTCTGGTGTATTAGCACCATGGACGGCTCAAGTGATTGCAAAGGTTATAAGAGTCATCATGAAGAAAATGTTCAATATAGTTTTACTAGCTTATAGCTTACCTCTTGCACTTATGCCACGGATTGCAGGTGGACTTAACAGTGGAGCTCCTGGAGGACCTTTTGGGTATCATCCAGGTATTTCCATATATCCTCTTTGAGGATATATGGAGAACTTGAATAATTATGCTTTGTGTTGTTTAGATCTTTTTCTCACTTTTTATGTGATTTCTTTGTTTCACTGGAAATCGGAAAGCCATCAAAACTGAAACATTATTAAAGAGTCTTTTGATTCTCCTCTCCAAATAGTTGATTGTAATCAGGGGTGAAGTTTGTATTAGGATCACAATCTACATGAAATTGAGCAAATATTGATGCCTGTATGAACGTTTTTTTTATTCTTGCCCCATCTGTGGCGTATTGAAGTTAAACTAAAGTATCATATTCATCATGAGTTGTTTCATGGTGTTACATTAATTTACTTGCTTATTCTGTGTTGCTGAAGATGGGCACTGCACTTGCTGCTATAGAGCAGTTAACATTAGGAGTTAAAAAAATTTCCCCTTAAACCTGTAATTTTTGTGTGAGGATTACATTCTTACAGCTGCATTTATGGTTTCTTTAACATGATTATGACTTGAATTGATCTACATCTTTCTAGCTTATTTTGTTCTACCCCTGTTGTTAATGTGACAGGGTGCTCGCCATTCCTTCTCCCGAGCACGCGCTGCCCTCAAATATATTGTCCTGGCACTATCTGGGAACATGGATGGTGTTATGGCAAATTATAAGGTGTGCTATGGACAAAAAGTTTCAAGCATCAAGTATTGAATTTTCTCCTATAGTTTTTACTGATCTTTTGAGTCTAATTTATTCTGATCTGCTTCACTTTTCTGTCGTTTCTTTTATTTAACTTATTAATGGCTTGTTTCAGGAAGCCAAGCACCGCATACTTTTTTTATTGGAAATGCTTGAACCTTTTCTGGATCCTTCCTTAACCCCCTTAAAGGGCATGATAGCCTTTGGAAATGTATCTTCCATTTTCAGTGAAAATCAAGAGCAGAATTGTGCTACAGCCCTAAATGTAATTCGCATTGCAATAAGAAAGTCTACTGTGCTTCCATCATTGGAGGCTGAATGGAAGCGTGGGTTAGTTGCTCCTAGGTAATAGATTCCAAGTTACATTTGGTATTAAGTGCTTTCTTTGTCTAAAAGAGTTGGGTTATTAATTAAATTGTAAGTTTCAGCTTAATTGAATTTCCACAGCATTGTTAAGAATCAGAATATCCCATGTAGTGAACCAAGCAAACAGTAACCCGCTTGAGTGGCTGATATTTCTAAAAAGCTCTCTCTCTCTCTCTCTCTCTCTTTAAATATCCCCTGGGGCATTTATCATCTTTTCATTCTTTCCATGATTCTTGATATAAAATTACTGTTTCTCATTAATAAAAGAAGAAGAAGAAAAAGAAGAACTATTAGACATTTTATATCCTAGATGATCCATCAATTTCCCATTCTGTAGAATCTGTACTGACACTAGTGCATCCTTGATGTGGTATAATATTAATCAATAACATTTTATGTCACCCTCCAAGGTATCATAAAATATAGCTTAGTTACTACATAAAGAGGGACAAAAATGGTTCATTGACACAGACAACATCCCTTAATTTGATTTAACAAACTAGCATTTGCTTAGGCCCAATTAGGCCCAACATGATCATGCTTGTAGAGGAAATGCTTTTAAGCTATATGTATTGCAAAGTATATTAGGTTCAGAAAATTAACACTGAGAACAGTTGTACAAGGCAGCATCTGCCTATAATGGTTGATTTTCGCATACAGTTTATTGTTTGTTCTTATCAAAGGATAAAAGAACAGAATAAAAGGCATAAAAGAACTAGTTCCATACCTTACTCAGTAGTCAAAATATGGATGCAGTTTGTTTGTGAATGTCCATACTTCATCCAGTCTGCTTTGTTCTGAATGTTTGAAGTGCTTTACATGCAGTGTGCTTCTTTCAGTTTTGGATGCCCAGATGCATTTACCTCCTGATATCGACCATCAGAAGTATTCTTCTATTGAGTCAGTGGAGCCACAGTCGTTACCTACTCTGCTTCCTTACTCACGTAATGGAATGATCTCTTCTAGATCAAATAACCAAGAGACTGCTGATGCAAAGGTTGATGTTACTGAGATTAATGGTAAAATGGATGCTTCTGAGGATGCTGGTCTTCTATTTGCTCCACCAGCACTGAATAGAATGTCTCTTTTTCATGTTCCCACCAGCACAGAGAAGAAGATTTCAGATTCAGGCTGTTTGAATGTGAGCTTAGAGTCTGATAATGCCATTCAGAAAAATTCAGTCCACCAATTTTCCAATGATACTGTGTTAGATGGTGGCCTGGGGATTGAATTCTATAATTTGCTGGCTGATTATTCACAGCTTACAAATTATCGAGCCTGTGAGCTGAGGGCCTCTGAGTTTAGGCGTTTAGCTCTAAACTTGATCTCTCAGAATGAGGTTACACAGGAGAGTCATGGTGTTGCCGTAGATGCTTTGCTTCTGGCAGCTGAATGCTATATCAATCCCTACTTTATGATGTATTTCACCGATAATTTACCTGATACGAGTAAAATCAATCCCAAAAGCTCAAGTAAGAATTATGGACCTGCAGAAATTGAGAGAATTTCCAGACCAAGTGATAATGACTTGAAGCTTATTACAGATATTGAAAGGAGAAGGGACAGAATTGTTCTTGAAATACTGATTGAGGCCGCTAATTTAGACAGAAAACATGAGAAAGTGGCTTCAGTGGGTGAAAAATCAGGATTATTTGTTGAAGGCAATGGAGATATCGTAAATTTGTCCCAGCAGGATATTCTTTCTGCAGATGCCATTACCTTGGTTCGTCAGAATCAAGCACTTCTATGCAATTTCTTAATACAGCATTTGCAGAGGGATACACATGGGGAGCGACGACCCAGACATGAGATTCTGATGTGGTGTCTTCTTTTTCTGCTGCATTCAGCGACTAAATTATTTTGTGAGCCTGAGCATGTGGTTGAGGTGATATTGAATTTTGCTGAATCCTTCAACACGCAGTTGGAATCCTCTTATTACCAATTCAAGGAAGGAAATTCGCAATTGAACCATTTTAAGAAGCATGAGGTGCAACGCCACTGGATTCTCCTTCAAAGGTTGGTCACTGCTTCAAGTGGTAGTGATGAGAGATCTGAACTTTCAGTCAATATAAGAAATGGTTTTCGGTTCTCAAATTTGGTTCCTCCTTCAGCTTGGCTACAGAAAGTGCCTTCTTTTTCTTCTTCTCCCTTCCCAGTTGTTAGGTATTTTGGTTGGATGGCCATTGCACGAAATGCGAAGCAATTTCTTATAGAGCGTCTCTTCCTTGTTTCTGACTTGCGAGAGGTAACATATCTCTTAACTATATTCTCAGATGACCTTTCTCAAGTAGATAACATTATTGAGCATAGAGATACGGACAAGAAGATTAAAGAATTTCGCATTTGTTCTAACCTTAATATTGAGGATGGAGGCAAAAGTCTGGGCAATCAGGATGGGTTGCAATCTTTTCAGGCTTTATATCCTGTTACCAGTAAATTCTTTCCGAATTTGAAGGTAGAATTTGTAGCTTTTTGTGAAACTATAATGGAAGCAGTTGGTTTGCAATTAAAATTTCTTCCAGCCTCTATTGTGCCAGATCTGATGTGCTGGTTTTCTGATTTATGCTTGCGGCCATTTGTTCAAAGTAGCAATTTAAACAAGCCGGAGTATCTCAGAGGTTTTGTTGCTAAGAATGCAAAAGCTGTCATTCTGTACATTCTTGAAGCCATTGTAGTTGAGCACATGGAAGCAATGGTTCCAGAAATACCTAGAGTGGTGCAGGTGTTTGTGTCCCTGTGCAGCAGTTCATACTGTGATGTGTCGTTTCTGGAGTCCATATTGCAATTGTTAAAGCCTATTATAGCATATGCCCTCCACAAGGTGTATGTTGATGAAAATGCAATAGTGGATGATCTGTGTGAAAATTTTGAATCTTTATGCTTTGGTGAACTCTTTGAAAACATAAAGAGTCGTGATGAGAATCAGGGTCCTCCCGTGGAAAAAGGTAAATCCCAGGCGCTGACAATATATGTTCTAGCATCCATTTTAAGGGATTTTTCCTTCTACCGGAAATCAGAGCTCTTGCAATCGACCATCTTATGGGCAGATTTTGCTACATTTGCAGTGACAAATTCTTTTCATGATTATATTTGTGCATATCAAGTTCTCATTGAAAACAGTAGAGACCTACTGATTGCTACTGCAAAAGTGTGGGGTGTTATTCCACTTAAAATATCCCCAGATTCTGATACTAACATTAGTAGTACTGTTGACAATTTTTCTGAATCCTGGTTTATCAATGATCTATGCAAACCATCCTTTTCTACGAATCTGTCAGACAAGAATCAAGATGACAATGATGCAGTTACTAACGTCAGTCCAAAGGTTTCTCAATTGAATTCGGAAGAAATTAAAACATTATCCAAAGACCTGGAGGTCATCATTTCAAAACTCTACCCAACTCTGGATCAATGCTGGAAACTACATCATAAACTTTCCAAGAAACTGGCACTCACATGTGCTGAATGTCTATTGTACTCACGGTGCTTGAGATTGATTGCTGAGAAAGACTCTGCCTCTTCTAGAGTGGAGGATCTACCTCCTAGTGTATATTTTGATGAGTTTCAAGATTTTTGGAGGACAAGTCTTGAAGGGCTTTCTGAAATGATCTTGGTGTTGCAGGAAAAATATTTTTGGGAGGTTGCATCTGTATTACTTGATGCACTCCTTAGGCTGCCTCAATATTTTCGTCTGGATAATGTGATTGGTGCCATATGCTTGGCAATTAACAACTTTTCTAACAGTGCACCAAATATAACTTCGAGACTACTAACTGACAAACTTATACAATTGTTGTTGGCAAGAGGCATCCATAACCTCAGCCAAAATGAATCTCCTTTGGTTGATCTCTTCTGTCCCATGCTTGGGCATCCTGAGCCTGAACAACGATACATTGCACTGAAGCACTTGGGCAGACTTGTGGGCCAAGATGTGGATGGTGCAACTGAATCTGTTATAGCTTCATCAGATGTACCTATTTCTGCTTCTGAGAGGATTTTATCTGCTCTAGTTACTGCAACCTGGGATAATGTAGTAGTGATGGCGTCATCTGACTCATCGCTACTCCTAAGAACGAACGCAACAGCACTCCTTGTCAACTTCATACCATTTACTGAGAGGTGTAAATTGCAGTCATTCCTTGCATCAGCCGACACTATTCTTGAATGTTTGAGGTCTCTTGCACAGCCAACATGTTATGTTCCACTGACACAATTCTCTTTAGCTCTCATTGCCAATGTTTGTCTTTATTCTCCATCCGAAGATATTTCATTGATACCAGAAAGTATCTGGAGAAATATTGAAACTCTTGGAATGTCTAAATCTGGTAATTGTAGGTTGCTTCCAGAAATATTATTGTGTCATGCTATTTGTTAGATTTAATTTCTTAGGATGCATTATTTTCCTTTCTATTGGTTTTGTAGATGAGTATTGCACTTTCCTTGAGAAAAAGGCTTGTGAAGCACTTTGCAAACTTAAAAGTGATGGAGAAGAGGCTAAACAGGTATTGCATTAATAGCGACAGTTTCAAATTATTTGAATTGGAATAATAATGTCAGAATATTCATCAATATAATGACTATCGACCTCTACTCTATAAGTTCTGTATTTCTTCCTTTTTAAGTTCATCCTTTTAAAATTATCCTCATTTTACTTATCTCATGTTTCTTTTCCTTTTCGTTTTTTTTTTTTTTCGTTGGATTTAGTTCCTGAAGGAAGTGCTTTCCTCAAGTTCTTCAAAACAGCAACCCCCTGATTTTGTGATGACCAGAGAATTCATTCTTCAGGTATCCATTATTGAGCTCTTGGCCTGGTTTAACTTATTTTTTCATCCATATATATATTTTTTAATTTCCTTGATATTGTCTATATTCATTGTGAACTGCTCTATTGTTTAAGTTGACCTTACTTTTGCTTGTTTCTGCCTGTTCCGGAAAGAGAAAATACTGGTTTGGAAAGCTAATATAAGTTCCTGCTAAAAGATCTAGGGTCTGAGAAATTAGTAGTGCAGCTTGAAACCAAAATTCCTGTTTATTTCAATATTCTAGTACATTATTTTGCATGGTAATTGTTATGCTATTTCCATCTGTTCTGTAGAATGGTTTAATTGCTTAACTGTAAATCTGTGTATGTACTCTTCTTCTTCTTTTATCGTTTGCAAAGTTTTGACAGATTTTATGATAGTCCAGTTGTGACAAATATTTTAATGAAGAGAAATACCAGAATTCAAATAATAGAGATTTTTTTCCCCTTATTTATTATCTCTTGTTTTTTTTGCAGGTTATTGGCAATTTGACGTCTGCCAAATCATATCTGGATTTCTTTACAAAGGAAGCAGAACAAAAAAACATGGTCAGTTTACGCACCATAATGATTGCTTACTTTTGTCAATTTAATTGAGCAATAATTTCTCATATAATTCTTGTAGGAATTGGAAGAAGCTGAAATGGAATTGGAACTTCTTCAAAAAGAGCCATTACAGGATTCATCTTTCGACTTCCAAGATTGGCGTCAATTACCATTTTTGTCCAGTAATGATAACACACTGATATGCCTTTTCCTTATAATTAAACATTAAATGTTAGCTATTTAGGACTTGATATAAGATTTTGTATTTCCATTAATTTATTCGTTTCTAAGTTAAATGATTTATATAATTAATACTTTGTATCTATTATTATCTGTGCAGCCTATGCAAAGGATGAGCACCGACTGCAGCATATCAAAGACAGAATTAAATCCATGTGAGTGCTATTAAACGTTTTGTGACGTCCATATAGTTATGTGGATTGTAAGAAGGCAGCAGAAATACCTAATTCCCTGCAACATTGAAATCTGATTTAGCCAGCCTATGAGATTTGATTTGTTCTACTTTTGATGCTGATAAGTTTGACATTTCTTTTGCCCTTTTTCACCAGAGAAAAGGCTAAGCTTAGGGAAGAAATAATTGCTCGCAGGCAACAGAAGCTTCTTTTGAGGCGAGCCCGTCAACAATTTTTAGAAGAGGCAGCTTTACGAGAAGCTGAACTCATTGAGAAACTCGATAGGTTTTATCTTTTTGTGGATTATATTGTGTACAATTCTATATAGAATAATGTATGTCATGAAAATCCTGATTTTTGGTCTATCAGAGAACGAGCAAGTGAAGCTGAAAAAGAGCTTGAAAGACAGCAGTTGCTGGAGCTTGAGAGAGCAAAAACTAGAGAATTGCAGCACAATCTTGATATTGAGAAAGAAAAGCAAGCACAGGCAAGGATTATTATTGACTTTGGTGTAGAGACAGTAATAGATCGACTAGTTACATTTGATGGTTCATTGATCATAGTTAACTGGTAGCTCAATGTGTATTTCTTTCTTTATTTCAGTATATGAGCTAAAGAATAGCTGTTTGTCCAAATTTTCTTCACATGATAAATATAAAAAAAATTATTTTTAATGTAGAGAGACCTCCTGCGGGAACTTGAGCAAGTTGAATCTGGAGTAAGACCAAGACGAGAATTTTCATCAACCAGTCATAATAGGTGAGTCCTTACTTCTATTTAAATACTATCATTGCATTAAACTACGAATCACTGCTATGCTATAAATTTGTTGTATATAATAAGATTTCGTTGCATGGCAAAATGAGAAGTGAAGTTACATTTTGGCTTCAAGAATAATTTAGTTTGAGTGGCCTCATTTATTTCGCACGTTTTCTATGTTTTACTCTGTATTAGCTCGTATTGTATATGAAGATTCAGTTCTGACCTTATATATGACTAATAGGCACATTTGACATTCAAGACGAGATATAAGATTTTAATGATTTTGGTTAGATAGTTGCATTTCTTGAAAAGAGTATCCATAGGTGGTGGAAAAATAAATGGCATCTATGTAACAATAGTAAGTGAAGCATTTCCCCCATTATTTGGATTTGGCTGTATGGATCCAATAAAAACTCAAGTCAAAATGTTTTCATGTATATTTATAATCAATTGAAGCACGTTTTTACTGTTTCTCCATTCTTATCAGGTCTGCCTTTAATTTGATTTGATGATTCATTTTTTTCTTTCTACTTGTGGTTACTAGTCGAGCAAGAGATAGGTACCGTGAAAGAGATAACAGTAGGGATAGTAATGAAGGTAGCTTGAGAACAAGCAATCGTGGCGTGCAGCCTGATACAACGACCATTGTTCTTCCCGGGAGTTCTTTCTCCGGCCAACTTCCCACCATTCTGCAATCTCGTGAAAGATCGGATGACTGTGGTAGCAGTTATGAAGAATACATTGATGGAAGCAAGGATTCTGGTGACACAGGTAGCGTTGGGGATCCAGACATGGTGTCGGCCCTCGAGGGACAGTCCATGGGCTTTGGATCTGCGCAGAGGCATGGATCCAGGGGTAGCAAATCGAGGCAAATAATCGAAAGGAGAGAACGGGATGGGAGACGTGAAGGAAAATGGGAGAGGAAACACTAGAAATCTTCATGTTTGTATGTGTAAAGTATATAAGTTGGCTGTATTTTTACTGTTAGTTTAAGTTGTAACATTGTGGATCTGCCCCATTTCAATTAATGAGTTAAAGAATGTTCTGCCAATTTTTCCAAGATCAATTCGACTTTCTATTTTTAACTTTCCTTTTTTGGGCATGTAATTTATCGATATCAATTTACGTTCATTTACTAATGTAAGGGTTAGCAACATCACTTGATTCGACAAGATTGGTTAATTTTATTCTACAACAATGTAGTGGAGATGAAAATAACTACTTGAAGGAAGTTGAAAGTGGGTTTTCAGAAGCAATAACTTATAAGCAAACACATTCTTTCTGCATACATAATTTCAATTCTTACAACAATCTCTGGCCACTTTTGTAGCCTGAAGAGGTAACTTCACCAAGAATGTGTATAACGCCGTTTGTAGTCTCCTCCGGAACGGTCTGCATGCTTCGATACTGAGATCAACGGCAGCCGCTAGAGCCATAAAGATGGCCGCGTCCTCCACGCAGGTCATGTGTCAAATGGCTAGTTGCACCAGTGGCTTACTGCATTTTCCTTCCCCCCTGCACTCTACAGCTCATAACAAACCCCCCTTGAATGGGGCTCCATGCCCCCAAGTCTCCGCTGCTCTGTGGACTCGGCAATGGTGTTGCCATAGCTTGGACCTGTCGATCTGTGTCTATGAAGAACTCTCCGCCTTTTTCAGCATTGATCAGTATCTCGGACATGAGAAGTTCCCCAGCTTCCTGTCCATCCGACAAGAGGTGGAAGCGACAGCAAACTGAGTCCCTGACTCCTCCTCTATCCCGCCAGGCTTCGAGTTTTCCCCATGGTTGCCAGCTCTCGGACCTGCATGGATCGGGTCGGACAATTAGCCATGCTCCCGGGTTGGATTTGGCCACCCAGTCGCAACCAGTTGATGGAACCAAAAGTGTTGTCATGAATGCTGCTGCCACAGCCGAGCCGGAGAGATCGTGTATCTTCACCTTCCACCCCTTTCTCTCTCGTCTGTCTGTCTCGTGTAGGGTACCATCGGAAGAACTTAACCAGAATGCACTTAGTTGATCTCCCTGGGAAACCCTAAGATTTTATAATAAATATGAGATTCAGCTCAAAGTAACAGCACAAAAAATATGGTAAAGAGAGCAAGAAGTTGAATATCACCTGTCTCGAGTAAACTTGCAGCTGAAAATAGGCTGCTTTATGGTGCCTCGGAGCTGTACGATTTGGGGACTTAACTTCGTCTCGTCTTGAAACTGAAATACGTATCTTGGATCAGGATCTAGCTTCACCTTCAAATGAAGCTCTGCTCCTGTTTTTCCATTGTCCTGTCTATTTTTGCCGATGCCAATCCATCCGTTGAAAAGAATAACTGGCCTTCCTTCACCCCATTCAGGACCAACCTCCAACTTAAATGTTCCGATTTGCTGTCGTTTGATGCCCCCACCACAGTTATTGCCTTTCCTCCCTGTGATAACAATGACCTCCAAACAAGCACTAGGAGCATAGAAACATCCAGGTGCTAGCAATGCTTGTAAATCCGATTCTTCAAGATAAAAGCTGGAGGCAATGCTGTGAGAACTGGGGGTCGCTTCAGGAGAGGATATCAAAGGGACTGATGCTGTCTGAATGGGAAAACCT
The DNA here is from genome assembly GCA_023678885.1 of Pogostemon cablin. NCBI lineage: Eukaryota > Viridiplantae > Streptophyta > Magnoliopsida > Lamiales > Lamiaceae > Pogostemon > Pogostemon cablin. Next base: position 30,489,274 of record CM042952.1, on the reverse strand, counting down.
CGGAGCCTAATCTCACATAAACATTGAGAGGAAAGCTCATGAATACTGGATTTAGACAGATTAAGAATTGTTCCAGTAACTCTCAGCCCCAAAGACCCAATCGACAACCTAATGAAAGTCTTGAGGATCCATTTTGTCACAAGGGGTATATCATTTGCTAGACGTTGTTTTCAGCTTATGCTAGAATCTGTCACGTTAGCAATTCACAATGAGTATATCAATAAATGAATTTTGGCATAAGGAAACTTAGAATCCATCATAATATGATAAAAAGCCTTCTGCAATAGAATAGAAATGCGTGAAGATTAGGATACTGTCGAAGGTTAAGAACTTAAATTGTGATCATGTTGTTATTAGCTTATTCATGATTATGAGAACTTATCAAATTGATTCAAATCACAAGCACAACAACAAATAAAATTGAGGTAAGACTCTCCAATGGATGTTGATGGATTGACTAACATGAAGGGAAAGACAAGGTGAAATTAATTGTAAAAATCCAAATTATAATAGTTAACGTAAACCGGAGTTCTTCTCAATGCTGTATGACTCGCTTAACTAAGCAAAGTGCTTAAAACTGATAATTACAATGTTACCTGATTGATGTCTTCCAAGTTCCAACGAGCAACACACCCAAAGATTATCTGCATACATTAATTTTTTTGTTATTTACAGGTCATCCAGCCAAAGACAGCTATATTTTCATTGCATTATAAAATAAATTATTTCATTCAACTGTTATGAAGTGAAGACCACCATTTTTCAGGAGAGACAAATTTAAAAAATATATGGGTGAACTAGAAAACAGATTCCTTAACTTCCAGCAACTATTTCAGAGAAATTCATCAGATGCCTCGGCTTTATCTAAGAAAAATTTATGATCAGGCAGAAATCACGTTAAACAGACTATACAGAGAAACAAAAATGACCGGCTCATGAAAAAATGAACTTATGACAGAAACTCTGAAATCACCTCGACCCGGCATGCTTTGTGATTAACCATGAAACATTAAGAATGGAAAACTCCAAACAGAAGACAAAAAGTTAGTTCCCCTTTTTCTTGTTTTTTTCTCTGACGGACTCACTTATGGTCCTAAATGCAACAAATCAATCACATAATACCTCACAGGAGTAGCAGTTGTGATGACTTCCTGAGATGAAATTCAAATTCCAAACGTAAAAGGCTCTAAAATTGCTATCTTCAATACATAACGACCTTTCAGCCTACCTAATAATCTAGCAGTAATTGGTAGCAGACTCTGCGTTTTTTTTGAACACAGCCTTAAAAAAACGAATATTTCCAACAAATGATCACTTGCAGAAACTGAAGCATATCAACTAGTTCAAGTTTTTCAATGAAATAAATCATGTACAAACATGAAAAGAAACTGAAGCAGTCAAAAAGCTTTGCAGCTCAAAAACTGAATAGAAAACATAAAACTCACAGAAACACAAACAGAAACTAAGAAAGTCGCAACAACTGATCACAAGTTAGCATTCAACTAAGCTATAAAACAAGAAATTGCAGCCAAATATGAAAGAACCCACCTTCTGGGGAGAAGTAAATCTCATCGAGCAGCCACTCACATAGTTATAAACATCAAAACGCAACAATTCAGCCCAGTAAGCTGTCGACACTCCATGGCTTCTCTGCAAAATCTTCCAAAAGATACGGTACAAGGTTCGAACTTTTCACTCACTTTTTGGCAAAATACACGCACTCCGAACCCGAATGGATTCTCTCTTTGTATCCAAAAATTCGCAGATCCAATAAAGATAATGCGAGTGTGATAATCTAGGAGCATAATTTTAAAAGTCTATTAGACCAAATCACCACACCACCTCCAAGAACATATTGCACAGAGGACGAGAAATTCTCATGTTCTTGTGTTATGTATGTATGTATCTGTGCATGTTGATGTATACGTGCGTTATACATGTGCGATTTCAACCCTAATTAGAAAATTGAAACGTGATTGTTAACGGAAGAGGCATTCAGGTGTTCATCTTTCCCACCAATTTAATCCAGTTTCCCTCTATTATCAAATTTGTTAACAAGGGATGGATTTTGGGGGAAAAGATTTATGTGCGCTTTGTCTGGGAGCTCACCTTTTTTTTTTTTCTTTTTTTTTTTTAATAGTTAATAAATGAGAGAGAACTGAGGAGTGAATTACCATTCATAAAATAAGTTTAAAAACCATTCTTTTTTGGGAATAAATGCTGGAAACAGGATAAAATTAAGAGTATAGTAAGGGTGCGCTTTGAATATCAATGTATTTGGAACGATTTTAACAGTTAAATTAAATTTTAGTTTATTTTTATTATTAAATTAAATAATTATAAACTAAAAAATTAACTTCCTACTATATCTTAATTAATTTAAACATATGAATGATGCACCATTACAATCAATCTTAAAAATAATAATGTTCTATTTATTTACTCCCCATAAAGTTCACACATTTTCCTTATTAGTTTATTTCATAAAAATTGTTACAATTTCAAATTTTCAATAAAATTTCACAAATGTGTAATAAATTAGGATATTAATTAGCGACAGCTCATGTGCATGTATCGTAGCACGCTTTGGTTCCCAAAACGCAACTTTTTCGCCAGAACAACAACTTCTCTTGCCTTCTTTCACACTACAATATTCATTCCAATACCAAGCTCTATGCTTAGTCTTCTACCTGCTCTTTTACAGTATCCAATTCCTTTTCTTTTTCTTTTATAAATAAATGCAGATTCGAAAGATACTGAAAATGTACAAATTGACAGAGACATTATCATCATCAATCAGCTTGTAGGCACACAATGAGATGCATGTATGTGTGTAAAGTTTTGATGAAGCAAGCATTTGAAAGCAGCACAGCATAAGTGGAGTAGCAGTAGGATCAAAGTTGACTGTGGTGTCCTCCTCCAGGCAATAGGTAGCCAACAATGCAGCATACGAGGTTTCGACTATCGTGCAAATCTCATGCTTCAAATTGCCTGATCTTATATTTCAGGAATAATCCGACAACTGAAGATCGATCATTGCATGTCTGCACGACGCAAAAGCATAACAACTGCAGTTAAACCATAGCCCACCGTCTTGAATTGCAATTGGCGAGTTGATCAACTGAATAAACAAGATAACAATAATCAGACAATAATATCTAAATAGTCATTTGATTAATTCATCTCATGGTGGCTAAGTGAGGGCATTATGTTACCACTGTTTTTGGTACAGTCTTCGGTAAATTCTAGCACCTTCAAATTCTGCATGGACCTCTCTCTCTGTTCTTATTCCCATTGGGTTACTCAACAACCACCCCTCATTGTCACAAAGCATGTTTGGATAAACATTGTCAATATGCACAAGTTTATCTGGCTCGGTGTCGAAATATTGCCTCATGTCAAGTGCTACTTCCAAGACATCCGATTGTATAAAGATCTGCCCCAACAAAAATTCAATTTAGGTACAAGTATACATACACAATAACTAGTTTCTTTGATGACTATCATGGGCATCATTTATGGAGTGCATTGGCATTACAATTCCCTATGGAATTATAAACGATAAGATGCAACATCACTTTATATGATTACTATGTTTTCACATCAACATATTTTATTAGATAGACATCCAAGAGCTCATGACTCCTCATCATCACAAAATCGATCATAGAATTTCTGATGCTAAAAGAGTAAAACTGGCATGCCCTGTATCAATTACCAAAGGACGGATTCATTGCATGTACTATACCTGCCCTCCTGGAACTAAGCATTCTATAATGGACTCTACCAGAGGCTTCTGAGTAACCCTCCTTTTATGATGCTTTTTCTTGAAATGAGGATCCGGGCACTGCATAAATGGCGAAAATAACTCCACTATAAGAGTAGCTAATCTTAAAAAACGAAGAGGTGACAGGTTCCATGAAATTTCTTATCCTGCTAGATATCTTGAATGGATAATACATTGCTTACAGAAGAGAAGAAAAACACTCACCAATATAGATACTAAAATCAAGGGACCGGGATATGACGAAACAAGTTGTTTGAAGGAGACCATTGCATTAGCATAAATAAAGTGTCTGCATTTACAAACATATCAAGCAAAGTACTAGTACTTTGTAGAGCAAGACGAATGGAAATCTTGAAAACTTACATATTCTTCAAAGCCAATTCATTTACCCAATACTCAGCCCGTTTCACCAACTATAGAAGAAAAGAAAATTCAATCACTGAACCGAGTTATCAAGCTGTTCAATGCTCGAGAAAGATTAAAATGCTCAGCGTAAAGAGATATGTTCAGACAAGGAAGTTGCATACCTTTGGCCGTATTTCCAATCCCAGATGATTCCTTGATCCACTGTTTTCTTTGGCAAGCCATAGGAGAAATCTACCACTGCCTGGAAGTAGCAATATTTTCAGATAACAAAGATCATTTCCAAGCTAACATTTTAAGTGCCAACGAGTAAAAAATCAAACTTCACATGATTTCATCAGCACAAGCTTTAACATATATACTCAATCACTGTACTTACCCGTCTTCAAACAAAATACAGCATAATTAATGCAAAAACCCCAAAAAGATCCAATCATCAAGAAAGGGGCTGCATTTGGGGATACTCATAAAACCAGACGAAATAACAGAATCAAAGCAGAAATTCGCAAGTTTTCCACAGTATGGCAGGAGTACTCACCACTACCGATATCCACCATCAGCGGCAGCGTTGCATCCTTGAAAACAGTATTCCAATCGGGAACTTCCGCCGGAATCTACAAATAAAAACAGAAATGCCAACTCTCGTGAGCTAGAATACTTATGTATCCTATCCCCACACGCTAATTGTGCAATCTCACAAGGATAAAAACCAATAAAATTAGTATTTACCATGAGAGTAGAACGGAGGGGATTCACATGCTGCCGGATTCTAACATGACCCACCTCCTGTAATGCACGTCTAATACTCCATTAAACAAGAAAAATCATAGAAACTAATGTGAAATCAACTTCTCCATTCTAATCCCGTTAACGAGACAGTAATCCCAGTAAGCCACCTGACAGAATTTATCTGAGATATTGAGGTCTGCGTATTCCCGGGCGACGAGTTCGGGGCTTCTTATTTCTTCTTTTCCCGACGAGGGTAGGGCAAGATACGCCGCTAGAGAAACTCTACGGCGGCAAGGAGTAAGATATGCTAAACTCAGTGGAGGTGATATGGTGTGGTTCGGGCGGAGAAATCTGGGTATAACATGAAGAACTCCTCCCATCGGATTGCTCACCGCCGTCGCGATTAATCGGAGAAAATTGTCATCGATAATAGTATGGTATGGGTGTAAATTAGAAGGCCCAGAGTCTGATTGAATTCAATTTGGGCCCACATCTCCGACAAAGTTTCTCAACTAAAATTTTAATTTGATCCAAAAATATTAGTCCCTCCATTCCTGTTTATTAGTATTTCAAAAATTATTCATTTTTAGACTAATTTTATTAATTTTATAGAGTATTTTAATATTTTTATGTAATAGAAGTATAAAGTAGCTGTACGTGTGAAAAAATAGTAGTAACAAATTTCAACTTAAAGTAATTTTGCTATTAGAAAAAATATGTTTTTTTCTTTTACAAGTGGAAGGATTTTATAGAATGGATGGATTATATATGTAGTATTGTTTACTTTCTTAATCTTACAAAATTAATACTCATACTTTAGAATTTACAACTTACGATTACCATAGAAATTACTAACTATAGTAATAATGGTGTACCCATCATTAATGGATTAGTAGGCATAGTATTTGACATGATCTATGTCCTTTAATCTTTTTAGAAGGATTTAATTTTATTACCTGAAAAGGACTAAAACTAACCCAAGATCAATTTATTTTGAAAAAAATTATACACGGTTGTAGATTACAAATAAGTTGTAATGTAATAATGATTGTTGTTCGTTTATTACATTTATTTTCTTATTGGTGTAATATCATTATAATCCTAGTATCTTTGTGTAGATATCGTGGAATCAATTTTTTTTTATAACAAGAAACTTTGTCTTGATAAGTTGGTTAAAATTGTTTTGCATCCATTCAAAACTTAATTGACAGTTAAAAACACTGGAATAATGTAAATGCCGCAATTTTTTTGTTAAATTTATGTCAGGAAATTTAATTAGTTAAGTAATTAATTAATTACCAATTAAATAATATTTAAAATGAGTGGACCAAAACTTGAGAATAAGGAGAGTGCGAGACATTGATGTGTTCGTATTGTTGTCTCAGTATATGTTAAGGTGGAGTAGTTTAAAGACTTTGTGTCTACTAATTCATTGGTATACTCGATAGTGTCTCACGAGGATTAGATTGTGTGTTTGCATTGCATGAGCGCCAAATTCAAAGGTTAGTAGTGATTAATTAATAAATTAATCACCAATTAAATAATAATTAAAGTGAGTGTAATTAATCTCACTTGATGAAAGGATTATGATAAATTGGTGATTTTGAGCTTGAGTTTAGCCCCTATATCATTTTAGGCATAAATTTGGCCTTGGGAAGCTCATAAGTACAAATCCTCTCCAACATATACTATATTATATCTAGATAGTTGTGTGAACAGAGTCATTAACAATTTTGTGTATAAACACAAAGTTAGTAATTCTCCATCAAAGTTAGTAATTCACCTTTTTATTTTTTTTCTATCCATTGCTCTATTGATTGATGTATATATAACAAATAATTTGTTCAACAATTTAAACTTCTTTACTGACTTCCATTCATTATTTACTAGATAATAAACATAAGATTTTCAATATAATTTAGATTTTTAAAATAAATTATCGATAAAATATCTCATTTTACCAATGTAAACTCTGGTAATGTACATGAATATGATTAGAATAATGTGATTAAAAAACATAAATAAATAAAGGGCTAAAATTTTCAGAAATTATACGCTAAATTGATCGCTTCTTTAATTAAATTGAGAGGGATTAAGATACAATCAGGGTTAACAATTCTTTAATTAAATTGAGAGAGATTAGGATACAACCAGAGTTAACAATTCGAGTGAGTCTCTTGTGCGTCATTCTGGTAATGTACATGAATATGATTAGAATAATGTGATTAAAAAGCATAAATAAATAAAGGGGTAAAATTTTCGGAAATTGTACGCGAAATTGATCGCTTCTTTAATTAAATTGAGAGGGATTAGGATACAACCAGGGTTAACAATTCTTTAATTAAATTGAGAGGAATTAGGATACAACATGGTTAACAATTCGAGTGAGTCTCTTGTGCCGCTTTACAATTTTCGTGCCCAAAAGGTCAAATACATGTCAAATGCAGAATTCAAACTCCCACCCAAAAGTAACTAAGCTCAATTGGAAAGTCTTTATATCCTTACCTCTACCACTTTAAATATACTTGAGGAAATTGTATTCTAGTCCTTGTCTTCGAAAATTCGGAGAGTTTACTGTTTATGGATATAAGATAATTAAAGTAAAATAAATTGATTTTGAAAAACAAGAGAGGGCTCAAATCTCGAAAATAGCCTTGTGAAATTGAAAAACCTGTCCCTCAGAAACAACCATCGGGGTGGACCCTAGAGAGAGAAAACGCTGGCACAGAGAGGAAAAATGAAAGGAGGGAAAAAGAGAAATTCCAACATTGACACCGTTCAACAATCTTCACCTCCGCCTTCCCACCTCGCCACCGTCACGGGCTCCGCCGACGACGCCACCCAAGCTGTGGACGAGGACCGGGGTAAAAATTCGGAGGACAGCGGCCAATTGAAAGATAAGGATGACTCTCTTGAAGAGGAAGAAGCAGACGAGGAGGATTCCGAAGCTGAGAAAGACTATGACCCGACTGAAGACACGGAAATTTTCGCGGCGGTGGAGGCTGAGGGTGAAAGGACCAAGCTTGCTGATGGATACTATGAGATTGAAGCCGTACGCAGAAAACGCGTTAGGAAGGTCAATTTTTCTGTGTTTTTGGTTTATTCGGAATTAATTGGTCACTGAAGTTCGCTTTCTCTTGTTTTGTGGCTTTTTCGTTTTGGGGATTAACTGTAATGCGGCAAAATATAGGGCCAAGTGCAGTATCTCATAAAATGGTGAGTAAATCAAGGTTTCAAACGACGTCGTATGCGCGGTTTTTGTGTTGATTCATGTTCTGTCTGTTTTTTTATAAGGCGAGGCTGGTCGGAGGCTGAAAATACATGGGAGCCAGTGAAGAATTTGATGCAATGCTCGGACATTATTGATGCATTTGAAGAAAGGTTTTGAATTGTTACTAATATTCTTCTTCTCTTGACTCTTAGTACTAGTTTGTTTTTTAATCAAAGGATATCATGACAAATTATGAAACTTGTGAGATTTAACACATGTTTCTCCTTTTGAAATTCTTCTTCTTATGTTGATACGTAGTATTAAGGCTGGGAAAAGTAGGTCGACCCGCAAGAGGAAGCGCAAGACTGCTGTTACTCAAGTTCAAACTAAGAAAAAGAACCCGCAGCAACAGCAGCGATCTCCTGCAGCTGCCACTTATAACGTGCCCTCGCATACGATCAAGATTGCTGAGGAGCCTATGTCTACGCCTAGGATAACTGACTCAAGCTGTATGAATGAGAGCGAGGAGACTAATGCCAATGGCCTAAAGAGTGTGGAAACGTCCAAGAAAGGGGATGATAATGGTGGTAGAGTGGCTTCAGTTGTGAGGGAAGAAGATTTGGAGCAAAACGAATTGAATTTAAAGCTCTGTGAATTGAAGGGAGTGATGGTAGCTGGCGTGGAAGATGCTGACAGATTTGCGACAACGTCCCAAGAGGACCAACAAATAGGTGGCGATACACCAACAAACAGATTAAGGAAGACAGAGGGAGGGGATCCAGTACTAATTGGTCGTTGTACTGGAGCTAAAAGGAGGAAATCTGGTTCTGTAAAGAGGTTCAAGAAAGATCCTGAATTTGGCCATGTGGATGATGCACCAAATGGAGTTTGTTCTTCGCTTGTCCCAGTTAATGTTCAAAATCAGGATTTGCTTGGGAACAGTACTAGTTGCAAGAGTAAGTATGAGGACACCAAAAGCTTATGCACTATTACCGAACTTGTCAAGCCAATTAGCTACAAGACTTTAATATCAAACAATGTCCAAGAAGTCCTTGTAACCTTTGAGGCTGTGAGGTTTGTGGTTCATTACTAACTCTCTCATTATGTTATTGTCATCAATTATATGTGTGTTGTGTGTTACCATGAAGTTCTAATAGTTAGATCTTGCGTAGGATGCTATAAAATGGACTATTATCTTCCTGCAGAAAATGATATTCATGGTTTAGTTTATCCATCAATTTTGCCTTTCATAGTTCTTGCTGATGTTTTCATGAATGTTGCAGACAACTATTCATCTGTTTCAATATTTATTATGTCTCTGTCTGGTATTGGCTTTCTGAATCTCTGTATCTTTATCAACATATACCAAGTTTCTAGGTCCCTTAACTCATGTTTGGATGAAATATTAAGTTTCTCGGAATGACATCCATACTTGTCGGAATTCTATTTGCAATAGAAAAAAGCTGTAATATCGGATGATTGATGTACTCAGTTCTATGGTCTTCTAGAGTGGACAACTGAAGGAGCGAATTAGTTACCATTTAATAAAGAAGTGACATGTTGGTAAAGAGAATAATGAATTATAAAGTAGATAGGTATGTCATAATATGGAGATCATTTCTCTTGGTATGCCTGGGAAAACATCTTTTCACTGACATCTGGGCTACTTCATTAATTTTATTTTTCATCCAGCTGCTATTAGGTGTATTTTTGTCCTTGTAAACAAACACCAAGGGAAGATAAAGACTGCCATTTTGAACATTGCTTTGAATCAATATGTTTGATTGAAGAGCTAGCACAAGTTACACTGAACTTTTGCATAGCTTCTCATAATCTGATAAACATATTTCAAAATTAGAATGGACTTTCTGTATTGTCTTTCTCTGTGTAAAGCAATGAAACCTTGTTCAATGAAGACCTGTATCCATTTATTTAAAGTTTACTTTTGGTGACTTAAGTGAGCATCTTTTATGCTGAATGAAAATCCAGGTTGATGATAATATATGCTTTTGTGTTTGCTTGACCAGATAGACCTATTTTGTTTTCCCTGAATTCTAAAGGTGCCCTGTACCCATGTGATTAATATACATAATTTAGTCTGAGGTAACCAAAATTTTCAAGATATCATAGTTTGTAATTCATGAATATGCATAATCATGCTAATTCAATTTTTGGAAGACTTCACCTTACCTTTTTTCTGCAAGGAACTGAAGAGTCTTTTGAGGCTTTACATTCAAAGATTACTGGAAGCTTTCAACTACTAAAATTTTGTATGAATAATAAATACTGTATTGTAGAAGGGCGTGAACTCGATTTTAGTGGTGGTTTTAATTTTGCTCTTCTCTGTAATCTTATTAGGTATCCCACTGGAGTAGGGTTCATATTTCTTTGTTTCGCAGGTATGATGGAACCAAAGTTATAGTGGACAACAAATTTTTGAAAGCCAACAATCCTCTTTTGGTGAGCTTTCCCTTCTTCTTGGTTTACTCTCTCTCTTTCTAGCTAGTCTACCATGCATTACCATTGGTTTCGATTGCTTGCAGCTGATAGACTTTTACGAGAAACATTTACGGTACAATCCGACATAACTAAAACTGATGGAAACGGAGTGCAGACTATGAAGAGCGATGCCATCTTCAATTCCTCGTTGTATAGAGTTGTTATTGTAGGCCATGTAGCTTTAAATTATGAATAGGAAAAATAGTGTTGAGCTGGATTGTATTACACCAAAAACTGGCGTCGTGTCTCTGGTTTTATCATTATCTTTCACACTTAATGTTTATACAACAAATATGGTGGGAATGATGAGTTATCATTTCTTGATTTCTTCTTCCTGATTGTCCCTGCTACAATGGTTTCTTACGATTAAATGTACTTGATCAACTCCATTTATTTTTTTCTTTTTGAACAATGAATCAATAGGGTATGACAATTCAAGAAAGTAAAACACATGGATATACTCGATGTAATAATAGTACTCAAATAACACAATCATCAGCATACAAGAATACAAATCGGTCCTCGCAGACACACTTTCTCCATGCAAAGAGAGTTACAATTTTTATTTAAAAGAAGAGAGAGAAAAACACACACACAGTGACACAATACAACTATCAACTCAGTAGAACAGACAGAGATCCGATCCTTGTTGCTTCAACTGTCAAACCATATTAACTGATCCTGCAAGGAGAAACGATCACAATGAAATAAAATATATATATGCAAGATTAATTCACATGATACTTAAGTTAGAGTAAGTACTTGGAGCAATCAACAGTGGGCGAGATTTCAAAGGGCAAAGAGATCCCACAGTTCCCTGGCAGAGATTTAGCAAGCTGTGTCTTCACATTAATGTTCTTGGAAGCATTCTTGAGGCAGGTGCAAGCCGTCTGTTTATCAGCCGTAGAGGTGGCAGCCGAAGCCAAAGTGGAGGCTCCGGCGCAGCAGGGAGACGGAGGCGATCCGCTCCCGTTCTTGAGGTATTCAATGCAGGGCTTGAGGTCCTTGAGCACGTCGCTGCATGTAATGGCAGCAGCTGGTGCAACCAGCAAAACCATTCCCAAAAAGAGTGCCATCAACCGAATTACTGCCATGGTTAGTTAATTAGAGGTGGTGTGTCTACTCCTTGAGCTAATCCTGGCTTTATATAAGCTAGTCTGAGAGCTCTCTGGTGTTTTAAGAATTCATTAAAAGGAAAAGTTGGGTGATTGAGTGCAAGAAAGCTAGTGGATTTGGTAAGTGATCAGTGAATGACACAAAGTCAAGTGATGTGTGTGTATGACCAATGACTGTGTGAGAGAGAGGAAGATCATGAGCTTAAGTAAATGCAGATGTCCAATTTAACTTGTATTACTAAACATAGCTAATCAACATTGCATGAAAGTATGTGTTACCACCATGAAATAGTGTACTATTATAACACTCGACTTAATTGAGGGTTTCTTAGATTGTTAAGTTCAAATTAATTAAGAGTTTCTTGCCGCTTTTGAGTTTTGAAAATGTAGGATTAGGGTGCTGGCAGTATTTAATGTCGCATCACTTGTCCAAATTTCCATTGCCTCTCCTATTCTAAATTCCCATATAATTTCTGCTTTTATTATAAAATAAAAAAAAACCCATGATTGCATTTATTAGTACAGCCAACACCAGATTTAGTAACTTGTTAATTTGCTTGAAACAGAACTGCATATAATTAACTGAAAAGATTATCCATCCACTATTAATTAATCTAGGATTCATGAACAGTGTTACACATTCCTGGGTTCTTGATACACCACAATGGCTGAATCGGTTCAGCTCCAATCCACCTACCCACCATTCAGTATCTCCGTTCATTCAATCGATTCGCCCCAGGGCATAGCTCAAGTGGTAGAGGGGATGGTGGAAAAGTCTTCCAACTGAGCTTGGTTGCTGCAGGGTGGGCGTTCGAATCATGTCTTTGGCATGGATTTGGGTCATTGCAAGCACAAGTTTAACAGTGAGCCCTCTCTATAAGCCACTTGAGGCACATCCTGCTATTTACCTCCTCCACCAATTCCTAGGGCAGAGGCGGTAGGGCCGTACACCATTCATTCAATCGATCCGTAGCCCTGCATACCTCTTCTTCCCCCTCTCGTCTCGATTTCCCGCCGACCACAACGCTTCCGCCATTGCAGTACCTCGAGGCCAGATCCGAGAATCCATCACCGTCGAGTCCGCTTGCTCCGACCACAGCGCCACCTCTCCTCCTAACACCATCGCTGACTCCGCCTCGCTCAATCCGTACGTTATATCGTAGTTATAAATCGTCTGCCATGTTTTAAACGGTGCGCACCATGATCCGCCGTTGCCCGGATCCGAACCCGGTGGTTGATCGTATTGACTGTCGTTACCCAAAAAACCTCCATGACCACAATCCAAGTAATAGTAATCAGCAGATGAAACAATCGCGCGATAACCAGCTTCGACGATCCGTTTAACGTTGGCCGGGCCGTTGTTCCACGATTGCAGGACGACGTTTTCACGAGGAAGTGAAGAGGGAGATGCTCTCACGGTTTCATCCAATAAGACATCCTCCCAGTATACCACAGTCCGATTCAGAGACAGGATGTAAGGTAGCGTAGAATTGACGAAAATCTCAAGAACATGGTTGAGGGTTCCACCATTGGAAAGGAAATTCCGAATGGAATCGTCGATTTTCCAGCAATTAGGCGTGATCTCATCGTGGAAGAAGTGATCGGGGAACATGGAAACGACGTCGTGGATTACGTTTTTGACTACTTGATACGTCTTACGGTTTAAAGGATTGAGCTGACCAGTTCCGGGCTCAGATGCGAATCGGTCGGCTCATTCGCCCCGAGAAGGCCACCTGAAGTTGTTTGCGCAGGTCAGAATCTCCGGGTATGCTTCCCCATGATCCGGTATGCGCTGCCACAAACATACAACCGGGTCAGGAGTAATCCGATTCGAAGTCAAAGTCAAAACAATACAGTGAAAGAGAACTGACCAGGCATGTCAATCTCCGGCACATCTCTAACGCCGTGTTCCATCCCATACTCCACCACCTTCATCACGTCCGCCGCCGTGTACTTCATCTCCTCTCCGTACGATCCTTTGGCCGCTAGATCCGGCTCCGACGGCAACACCAGAGGGAACGATTGCGAATCCGTTGTGTGCCAATGGAAAACGTTCAGTTTATTCATACTCAACGCCCTAATTAGCCGCAGCAAATCTTTCAATTCGTAAAAATTCGAGCAGTACTCCGCGGTGCATAAACAGCGGTGCGTCGGAGATGTACAATCCGCAAGCCACCATCGACGGCTTCGAGTAGACCAATTGCGACAACGTCTCCAGCCCGCGCATTGCACCCCACGGAGTTCCGGCGGCCAACACGGCGGGGGCGCCGGTGCAGGGTATGTTGAGGTTGTAGGACTCATCAACGCCGTGGGCGAGAGGGGTAGCGATGTCGGAGACGGTAATCGTGAGGATTTTGAGGGGCGGAGAAGAGGTGAGGTTGAGGTTTGGGTGGATGAGGGGGCGGTGTTGCTCGGAGAGGATCTGGTGGAGGTAGCGGTGGACGGCGGGGGTTAGGTGACGGTGGACGGACTGGAGATGGTAAATTGGGGGGAGAGAGGTAGACATGCACCAAAAAAAGGAACCGGCGAACCGGAACCTGAACCACCGATTCCAGCACCGGCCAAAAAAATCGGAACCGGCTAAGGAAGGTTCGGTTCCGGTTCCTCATATTTGGGAAAAAAACCAGCGGTTCTGGTTCGAACCACCGATTTTTCTTTTCTTTTTTTTTTTACTTTTTCCGCTTAAAATCCAAAAAAAAAAAAACGGAAACCTGAACCGTCGGTTTCGGAACCGAAACCTTCGTATCCCGGTTCAGTTCTACCTTGGAACCAGAACAGCCGGTTCGGAACCGGAACCAGCGGTTCCAAACCGGGGTGCATGTCTAGAGAGATGGATTGCCTTCGGGTGGGCCCATTGGAGCGTAGTGGGCTTGGGCCAGACGTTGATCGGGTATCCGACGGCTGAGTATTGATTTCACAACGTTAAAGATAAGATAGTCGCGGAGATGAAGAGTGGTGAAATAGTATGGCCCATTTTTGGGGTTTGCAATTTGGATCGTTGAAACTGCATATGTTTTCACATTTTGTCGTTTTTTTCTTTTGTCATGATCCCAAACAAACCTTAAAGCATAATAGGTGATCCTTGTGATAAGGTAGCATAAGAATTTCCAACTAGTAAATGCTGATAGAGTTAACTTAGAAGGTCTCCTAACCCTTTCAAGGCAATTAATGTTAAGATTGCTCATATCTTGACTGATCGTTGAGTAATTTATATTTCCCTCTCTCTTAGAAATAATATCCAAACAAGAGTGGTCTGATCACATATAGAATAAACAATAAACACCAAGTCTATGGACTCGATTCTAACGGTAATAAACTACCTCATTACCAATTTAAACTCAATATCTTTTACGAAGGTATGTTACCGATGATAAGATATCAATTTTGTCATTTTAATCGTTGATTTTAAAAGTATAAATTTTCTGTCTTTAAGTAATATGGTCCTACACATGACTCACCATTCATCATTAATATAAATTTTCACTTTATTATATAAAATAATAAAACTCTGTTAAAAAAAAGGACACAAGAAAGTATTACTTCTTCCTTCCGCTTTCAAGAGTATCATTATTTTATTTTGGGCGTCCGTCCCAAGGGTCATTTCCTTTTTTTTATCCACACACACCCACTAATACAATTAAAAAATGAGACTCACATCTCCACTAATACAACTACCCACTACACATTAATAATAATACTCCTTAATCCACATACAAAAAGCAAATGGCACCCTTAAAGGCGGATGGAGGGAGTATCTTTTTTCCTTTAGTTCAAGGCTTTGAACAAACTTAACGAGTAAGTCAAAAAGGACTTTATATATAAAAGCCCAAGTTATAAAAAATAACTAAATGTAACAAACCCAAGTTCTTAAATTTGGGCATGGCCCAATGATATAGACACTACTCGCGTCTTTGATTGATTAATTAATAACAAAACTTCTTAATGATTCTGTATACTTCTCTTGAGGCCTACTTACAAAATTTCTTTTATTCAAGATATTTTTAATTTATCATCGTATTCCAATATCTTTTTGCTTAGAAAATAGTCTTGATTTAGGCTTTAAAGATTTGAACATGAGTTTCAAACATCTATTTAAAATAGAGCTAATACTTTATCATTTAATCATTTTACAACTTTTATCTAATTATCACTTTTTTATTAAAAATGTTATCATTTATTATGCTACAAATTGTGGGTTATTCTGTTGTGCACCCGGTGTACCGATGCATTTAAGAATTTATAGGGTTAATAATAGAGTGTAGTGGGTAGTTATTGTATTTATATTTAATTATTTTATTTTATTTAGTTGTTAGGATTATATAAAAATCTGATCCAACGGTGTAGATTATCTAGGTGCGCCAGTACATCCGGTGCACTGCAGTCAAACTCACAAATTGTTGATGAAAAGATTTATTGGGCCACTTCAACTATTTATCGATTCAATATTAATTTTTATTAAAATATTATTACTTCTTATTCATTTCATTAAACTCATTTCCTTATTTAAATGTTGTAATTAAAACTTTTTAAGGGTGGAATTGTCCATTTGTATAATACTTAACTCTTTATTGTTTTATGAAACGAGTCAACTTTTAGAGAAACAACCTAAAAAAAAGTGTCAACTTTTGTGGGGAGGGAAGAGAGTATAGATCTATCTATACTGTAGTGATGTTGTTTAGATAGAAATGAATCAATGATATAGTATATGCAATTTTAAACATTCTTATGGAGTATAATAGAGAAATTAATGAAGTTAATTTAATAAATTAAACACCTCATAACATGTTAGCATCTTCCATGGACATGTTTGGTGACCAACATTCAATTTGCAAGCTACTCACTTGAAGAATTTCGACCCAATTTCATTTAGAATTCACTATAATTTGTCCAACTTTGAGCAAACATTCATTTAACTAATGTGACTTTATTGTCAAGTAAAATAGAAAGTTGTTTATACACAGTTGGAACTTAATTGCCCAATTTTATGTAGATGTTGTTTGTTTTCTATTAGAATAAGAAGAAGAGTAGTTTTTTCTTTCTTCTTTTTTTTTTTTTCCGAAGATCATGTCATCAAGAAGGATTTGAGATTAATTTAATAATTAATTGTATCAGTTTTAATCATCAAATGGTCTTATAATAAAATAATAATTTCGTAAGCTTTATGTTAACCCGTTCAAACTAACACACCAATTGAGTTCGACTCAAATGAAG
Organism: Pogostemon cablin; assembly: GCA_023678885.1. Lineage (NCBI taxonomy): Eukaryota > Viridiplantae > Streptophyta > Magnoliopsida > Lamiales > Lamiaceae > Pogostemon > Pogostemon cablin. The sequence continues at coordinate 30,472,359 of CM042952.1, read as the reverse complement.
ATATATAATTTACTTATCAATAAACTGACTAATTTAATCGCCAATGAAAAATATGGTGTATAATTAATAAGATTTCCTGCGTAAGAGATGACACCCATAAATAGTACACGAGAGTACCCGTCCACCAATATATCATTTGTTTCTTTAGTTATAGATAAAAAAGTATTATTATTTTATGTGTAATAAATAATTATATTAGTAAAATTTAATACTCCTTCATAACTCATAAGTATGTGTTTTTTTTTTTTCAAAAACGAAAAATGATGATACCTTTCTAATCGGATGCCGATGTAATATGAAGCTTCTATGGTCACCACTTTTCTTATGACTAATTATAATAATATACTTAAAATTTATATTTTATACCAAACTGTATGACAAAATCTTAATAAGTAAAATGAATCATAAATAAATTATATAGAAAGAAAAAATAAGAAAAAGACAAAAGCAAATTCATACATTATGGTACTAACTACTATATTAATAGTCAACGTACCCTGCACTCAGGATGTACACTAATCATAACCAAACACCAACCTAATTAAACGAAGACACTTGTTTTCAGATGGTTATTTAACAATAATAATTACATAATACTAAATTAATTTAGTGGATTGCCATATCTGCCCTAATAGTGGCTCATCACCTTCTCAAAATTAATTAATTTTTCCTGTAGCTGTTATTATGTTATAATCAGGCATTTTCAGTTTAATTAAATAATGTCTAACCAAGCCAAACATTTGATAAAAACAAAGTTATAGTTAAGGTAGATAGAATGTTCACAACCACACTCGACCCCACCCCTATGTATGTATCATACATGCTAAATCTAACCAAACAATTTAAACATTATAAATAAATAAATTATAAAAAAAATTGTGTTTTATTTATAATAATTAAAATTGAGTTATTGTTTATATATTTCTTAACCACATTCTACAGTTGACACGGCACGCTTGCTGTGGATTTCAACGTAATCTGAATATCAAAGGCAACTCAAAATATGACTTTCTCTTTTATTTTTTTTAATAATTATAAATATTGTATTATTTATCTTAATTATTTATGCATACTTGAGTGCATGAATTATGGTTCTTATCAGAAAGTTCTTGTTTGGGAATTAAGAAGAGGTGAGAGAGAGAATTTTGGCCTTTGGAGGAGAGAGATGTATATATTCTTGGTTTTGAACTGTAATAAAACTTGGAAAACCTTTTCTTGTCTTCATATTTAAATTTATATTAGCCTCATGTAATTAAACTAATTGCAGGTAATTAACGGTGGAGATTCAAGATTAATAATTTCTTGGGAGTCTAAGAAAATGGAAGACAGTGCTTTCGACAACCAACGCATTGTGAAAAGGTCAGACAGCTTTATATTTTCATTTGTCTGAAGAAGAGCTAAATTCATCACATCTTCACTCCATTTTCTAAAATTTTAAATTAAATTTCCAGTTTTCATTTTGCTGAAGAAATAATCGTTACTCCTATTATTTTTCAACAAATTTTGTAAATTGCAGGAGATTAATTGGTGCAGAAGTGAGACGAATTCACATCATATACTTTCTGAGCCGAAAAGGTTGTAATGAACATCCTCATCTCATTCGAATCCATCATCTCTCCAAAAATGGAATTCGATTGAAAGGTTCGTATACTATATATAATATTCTTGTATGTATACATTTATACAACGTACATCTCATTCTGTGTGAGCTTAGACATCAAGAGGTGGATGGGAGAAGTGCGAGGAAAAGACATGCCAGAATCATTTGCTTGGTCATTCAAGAGGTAGTTTTTTCTGTTGTTCATCTGTTGACATCTTGGTGAAAGTACTAAAAAGCCCTTCTGCAGAACATACAAAACAGGCTATGTATGGCAGGATTTGCTTGATGATGATCTTGTCACTCCCATTTCAGACAATGAATATGTCCTCAAAGGTTCTGAGATTTCATCCACCACCAACACCAATGGTAACATCAAATTTTATTACAACAGATTTTCATGTTTTTCAAATGTTAATGATCTGTTGGTTAATTTCTTCAGCAATGGAAAAAGAGCAAGAATCAGCAGAAGACAGCCAAGAGGCCTCATCCAAACTGTTGGAGGACCAAACATGTTCATCGGATGCTGTCTCGCCATCGATTGAAGTCGAAGATTCATCCCCAACTTTTGGATCAGAAACATCCATTTTGACAGATGTATCAGGAAAAGATGAACTGGAAAAGAATTCAGACATCGTCAACCAAGAACCAAACTCGTCGTCAACTTTTCTTACCAGGCCAGTGTTGAATGAGGAGAAGAGCAGGAGCAGTATAAACACAGCAGCAGGATCATCAGATAAACCCCATTTCAGAAAGAGTGGGATGTTTCGGAATTTGATCACCTGTGGTACAGTAGATACGATAGATTCCGCAGTTGTGGTGGCCAACAAGCGGAGCAGACACCTATTGAACATGTGCTCAAGCCATTCAGCAGTTGGGGTGAAAAATTCAGCAAAGAAGAAGGGTCAGTTCGGAGAGCAACGAGTGTATGGTGCTGCCTACAAGCCCCTCTACGGACCAAACTGCGCGTACGTTGCTTATCAAATGATATTTTCCTTTATGAGAACTTCAGATAGGAAAACTAGACAGAGCACATAGAATATGTCTTGACAGTTGATGTTAATGATGTGTTTTCATGGCAGGCAATGTGGGAAGAGATTCAAGCCAGAGAAACTACATTCACATATGAAATCATGCAAGGGGATGAAAGCTTTTAGACCAGCAGCTGAGAATACATCCATAGCACCCAGAAATGAGGGCTCAGTTTCGGGCTATTTACTAGCTCATTGATTTCAGAACCGTTGTTGTCCATACGTTTCGTTCCTCTAGATTTCATTGTACACAGAACAAGAATCTTATAGTGCTTCTTTCAAGCCTTAAATCAAGTGTAAATATATATTAGGAAGGTTTACAGCCTTAAAAATTCCACAGCAGTAAAACATAGAACACACACACACAGGGAACTTCATAAGAAAAGCTTAGAACATCTTTTCATTTCTTGAAGCAAGAAGTTCAATCTACACACTATAACATATGCCTACTTGAAATGAATTCTTTTCCTTGTTAGTTGTTACTCCACTAACATAAGGCTAGTAAGTAATAATTAGCACATTTGAATATCAAGAATGGAGTCTAGAAAGTAAAACCTGGGGAACAGGCAAACCTAACTGAACTTTGTTCGATCAGCAAAAGATTGAGCTACAATCTTGTTAGATCAGCAGTATAGGTTAAACGAATCAACTACCTGTTAGAAACTGCAGAATCAACATTATCAAGAAGAAACAGATATAACTTGTTTCTCAACCTCTCTATGCTCTCATCACCGTGATCTCCTTGAAACACGTTATCCAACCATAGATTAACTCTTTTGAGTTGACCAAGAAGGTTAGCTATCTGAGAAGTATCATCCCTGCTCAATCCAAATCCTTTACTTAACGAATCTTCTAAATAGTTTAAAAACCAAGCACGTGAACAGGACAGCAACTTTTCGGCTAACTTAGCCACATGTTTTAATCCTGACCCTGGAAGCCATGCTTCATGTCCAGAATTTGTTCCTTTTGCATTGGATAAATGCCTTCTTGAAAGGGATGCTTCTTTCTTCGCTTTGGGAGCCAACTTACTAGAGTTTATGGGTTTTTGCTTGGTTTTAGTTGAGTGGTTCTTCTCAATGCCAATTTTCTCTGGATTGTTTTCCATAACAACGTAGTGACATCTTTCACCATTTGTAAAGTTGTTTTCTCCTCCTTTCGTATATAAAGAGAATTTTGAAAGATCAGTTTGGACTGCAGCTTGAACCCATAACAAAGCATTCTTACTTCTAGGACTGAAGCAAATCTTTGACTCGTACTCTTGAGAACTACAACTATTACTGTCTTTTGAATCACAAGATCCAACATTTGTCATGCGACTAACAGCCATACAGGCTCTCTGTATGCTCTCATAGATGTTTAAAAATTGCTCTACTAATGGACCAGAAGTAGCTTTCTGAGATAACTCACATAGTTCTGCATACATGCTACAAAAAATTGGAACAAAAAGTCAGAGAGACTTGAGCAGCTTAAAGGTAAAAGAATGGAAAAACGAATATCCTACCCCGATATACTGTAAGATGTCAGCAAGCAAGCAACTAAGCAGCCCAACTTTTGTACCAGTACAAGTATAAAAAAAAATTTACATGCCTGATCCCATATTCATGAGAGTTGGGTAAGGCAAAGATTATTGTTACTTTAAGCAACATTCAGAGTATAAAAAGCTAAAGGGAGAACCATCAGCATTATCTAAATAGCCATTCATGTTCCAAAATTGAATCAACATATTTGTAATATACAGTTAAGATCAACTCATCATGGCATGCATTCTTCAACAAGCATGCATTTTTTAATTATTCACATAGCACACCAATGTATGCCGGCTGTCAAATGTGGTGGATTAAAACAACTGTCTAGATAGAATTGAAGTAGACTAATAATGTCAATGGCATAACTGGCATGTGGACACGCACAAAGAATCGCAAGTAGCTTGCTAAGCTATCAAGAAATTGACTGACTTGGAAACAAAATGGGATATACACATCCAGCTGCTTATCTAGAAACACAATTTATTTTAAGCTCATCAACCACTAATTCTGAATAATAATTCAAAGAGACGAAAAGAACATACCTCATGCACTGAATAACATCTTCTGATATGGATGCTTCTTCTAATGCACGGACCGCAGATGCAAAAGCAGCTTTCTTGTAGCCTCGCACATCCTAAAAGGCATGGAGAGTTTGAGGTGGATATTGTTATTTAAAAAGGCAAAGAGATTGTATCTCACTGTGTGCACATGTGTGGCTATGTAATGTACCTTTCCAATGTCACAGATGGTAGACGGAAGTGTACCCCACAAGATCTTAAATTCAGACAATTTTTTAGAACTCAGGACCACTTTATTGAACTCATTAGGAAAAGTATTATCATATTTGTCATCATTTGATGATTTCACACTTTTCACAGGCTTGACTGAAAGCTTGGGTGAAGCAATAATGTTCTTGTTCTTAAGGGGTGATGATGAAAAGTTTGAACCATTAGGTGATCCTAAAGGGATAGCCTTCTTCACAGCCAACTACATGAACAAGTTAACAGGTAGAAGATATTAAAACCCAAAAAAACAACCTTGATGTAGGAATTGCCTGAAAATCAGTTTAAAACAAACTATTGGCAATATAAACGTGAATAAGAGCATGATCAAAAGGTAAAACTAACAGAATCTGAGGCTGAAGAATTGTCTTTTGATTTAAGCTTTGATACACCTTTACCACCATTTTTACTCTGAGGAGGAGAATCCCATGCTTTACGCGCCGAATCCAAGCTCATTCTTCTACTCTCCATACCTCCTCCAACCTTTCCATTCCCAAAAGAAAGCCTTCTGAGCTGACATTGCTCATTTCCTACAACTTTCTTAACTTTGCCATTTGATTTGACCTTAGATTCCACTCTCTTAGCATTCAAAAAATCACTGGAGATCAAATCCTTAGGATCCCCCAAGCAAGGTCGCCTCTTGGGAATGGGTTTAATGCCCCGAAGAACAGGAACAGGGGAACCAGAATCCAGCCAAGTGACATGGATGAACTGTCCAAGCTGAACCTTGTCACTCAATATTAAGTCCATATCTTCATCTGATATGGATACATAGGCTGAATGCAGTGAATCTGAAACCCTCACATAGAAACCCCTGCTCTTCCATGGATCATCTTCTAGAGAGGGTACAATACTAATCACCTACACAAGCATCAAAATCAGAAAGAAAAATAAAAAATTGTTGGCAAAATGAGGTCCACATTATACACAAAACATACATGCCATATCCAATCTAAAAAAACAAAACAATGAAGCACTTAATGAGTAATTTAGTCCCAGATAACTAAAGCCCCATAAAGGGGGGGAACAAAACAAGTAGCAAAATAACGTTCTTAATGCCTGAAGTATGCCATTGTCAGCAAAGAAATGAGAGTAATAAGGTTGGAAAAAATGCCTGAAGAAGAGCAGAACGGTGTTCGCCGGCGACCCTGAAATCTCTATTACCAGCATTTTGCAAGAGTTTTTGAAGCGTGCCGGGTGTAATAGATGCCATTTCCCGTCAAACATAAATGCTTTTCACAATAATGGACATGGCGTTTTTTTTGTAGCAAAGGGTCATGCCCTCGATCTTATGTTATAGGATCAATTTAACCCCACACCTTTTTTTTATGTTAATTCAAACCCTTTACATTACTTAATTAGATCAACTAAGCCCTTTATTTTTCTAAATTAAAACATTGATGTACTCCCCTGTTAAAATTAATAAACGGTGTTAAAAACCACCATTGCACTCCTTCAAAGGCTTCGTCATATTCACACCCATGTCCCTGTTCCTTCAACGATCATTAAATCTTTACTTTCTAGCCCTAACCCAACTCATCTTTCCTTTCTCCCACTTTCATTTTATCTCTCAAGAAGAAATAATAATTTTTTTTAATTGAGTTGCTCCTGAATGCGAAGGGACCATTTTATCTCTCAAGAAAAAATAATAATTTTTTTAATTGGATTACTTCAGAGCATCTCCAGCGGATAACGCCACCTCCAATTGGGCGTGGAGAATGGGCTCCAGCGGTACACCAGAATGCCAAGCTATTTTAGAATTTGAAACAGTAACCCACCACATGTGGCGATTACTATTCATCCCTCCAAATTTTTTTTCATTTTATTTTTCATTTATTTTATTATCTAAAAAACTTAATTTACTGTGAGTTTGCCTAAGAAAATTCTATTATTCTTATTTCAATTTTATTATTTACATTAGTATCTCTAATTTATCATTATTTATTATAATTTTCTATTTATATTTAATCCTTATTTGAATTATATTTTAATGTGTCATAATTAATATTTATATTGTTATTTATGTTTGTATCATTAAATATAAATTTTGTTTGTTATATTTTATTTTTTTAATTTAATTAATATTTTAAATTTTTTGCAAAAATTGGAAATTATAGATAATTTATTAATTATTTTAATAATAAATGTATATTTTATTATAATAGTTTATTAAATTAAAACATAATCTAAAATAAATTTAAAATTAAAAGAATAAATAAAGGAATATTCTAAGAATATTCCCAGTAGTGTAAAATTTAGTGTAAGACCATTAGAGTTGTTGTGTATATTTTTGCACTAAAATAGAGTGTATTACGCACTAGAATAGTGCGACGGCTGGCCTCAGAATGTGAAGGGAACGACATTGATCGAGGTTGTTGGGGATGATGGAGAGGGTGGAAGCTTAATTTCTAAACTGTATGGGTAATTTGCCTTATGATGTGGATGGTGAAAGATTGGGTCAGTTTTTGAGTGACAGATGTTGTGGAAATTGCTAATGCAATACATTTACATTATCTCTAAGTCTTTATCTTTGGGTTGGGTTATTGGAGTTAATAAATTTCAGTAGCATGGCAACCAATTTTCCGTTGGTGAAGGATTTGAGCCTTAATAACTGTGGTGGATACGATTACAATTCGTAGTCGGTTCCCTTGAGTCCATAAGCTTCACGCAGAAAAGGATGAAGAAGACTGATTTCAATGTTCCAATTTATTTGGGACTGATGTGGCTAAGAACAGAAACAAGTTGAAGAGGCAGGTTCTACTCTCTTTTAACGCCGTCGATCGATTTTAACGAAGAGTACATCAGTATTGATGTCGATCCGCTATAGCCGCAGCTTCGAATTTGAAGATCTTCTTGCTCCTCTCTTCTCCGATGTCGATCCGATTCACCGCCACCGGAGTGCCGTCCCTCAATATTCTTTTGTAGACGACGCCGGATCCTCCGTGGCCAAAGATAGATCAGAATCCGTCGGTGGCTTCCTTCAGTTTGTAAACTGAATTCAATCCGAACTGATGACGGAAAAAATGGAGGCGATTGCAGCTCCGATGATAAAAACAAAAAATCTGAAAAGAGAAGGAAAGAGAATAGATCTAACGCCGTTTCATATTTTTTTAACAGAATAGTTCATTTGTTTTAATTAGATAGGAAGAAGGGCTTCTTTGATCCAATTTAATAACAAAAAGGGTTTAAATGAAGAAAATAAAAGATTGGGGGTTTACATGATCCTGTTATATAAGTTCGAGGGCTAATCTGACTTTTGCCCTTTTTCTTGCAAGCAGGGATACAACAGGAGAGAGAGAGAGTGTGTGAAGAAGAGGAGAGAGAGAAAGAGTGTGAAGAAACTGAAAAAGGGAGTGGGGGCGGGCCGAACAGAGCAGAGCGAATCTCAAAAAGGGACCAAAGGACACGTGTCGAGATGGGATGTGGTTAATGATGTAGGGGTAGGGTAGGGTGGGCTGCCGAGTAATAAAACAACTACCATCACAGGAAACCAAATATGGACAATTTTTTCATTCCTATATTTATTTGTGCTGACCATATTACCCTTCTGGTTTGTGGGTGGGATTTAGGAATGTAACCAAATCAAACCGTTCGCGAATTATTCGAGTCTCGATTTGATTAAATGTTCGTTCGAGCGAAACCAAACTTGAATTTTGGGTTCGTATAGTTTATCAAACCAAACTCAAGTCTAAGGGTATTCGGCTCCAAAGCTCGCGAACATATTCGTTTATAGGCTCGCTAATGGCTCGCAAACGCGTTCGTAAATTTTATAGTTATTCTTTAGAATTATATATTATTATTTATTTATTTATATTCAATAATTAAATATTTTATATTAAACCACACAAATATGATAATAACTTAAGTGATTATTTAAATATTTAAATACTTTTTACCGTTTATTATTATATTTTGTTAGTTTGTTTATTTAATATTATGAATAACATTAAATGTTTATAAACGAAACATTCTTTTAATATCCAAGTACAAAATTATTTAAATGTTCATGAAAATATATTCATAAGCAAATTACTTTATGTGTTCTTGAACATGTTCGCGAGTCTTAACAAATAGTTTGAATTCGAGCTCGAGTTCGATATTATTTTCTTGACGAGTTCGATCTCGGGCTCGAGTTCGATGATTTCTTAACAAACGATCCTCAAACCTAGTAGTATTCGACTCGCCTCGGTTCGATTACATCCCTAGTGGGATTCATTTCTTACTAACCTATACCACTTCGTCAAATACTTGTGTGAGACAGTCTAACATCAGACGGCCAGAAAGTGATATTCTATCCGTCCCAAGAATACATTCGCCCTTTCATTTTGGTCCGTCCCAAGAATACATTCGCCCCCTAAAAATGGAAACAATACACAATATCAATAATCTTACAATACTACAATATTACAAAAATGTCACATTCTTTTTACACACAATTTAGTCAAAGTCAACTATATCATACAATTTATTCTACTCAATTACCCAAAATACACATTCTCTTTCTTACATCATACCACCAAAAATTTACTTTTCTTAACTCTGTGCCTAAGAATACGCGAATGTATTTTTGGGATAGAGGGAGTAACTTTTATGAAGGAAAGTGATAATAAATTAATGAATAATAATAATACTCTTTCATGAACAATTTATAGTATATAAATAAAAAATGATAACATTTTATAGCGAAAGTGATAACGATCTATAGCGAAAGTTATAATTATTTTAAAAAGTGAAAAATTGTCTTACGTGAGACAGTCTCACGCACCACATACCCTAATATTTCTCATTCCTCAATCTTTTTAACAAAAGTTATTTAATTAATTAATTTTATCGACGTATTCATGATATTATAGTAATTACTTTTCCTCAATAAGACAAAAATATTGATTCTTTCAATAAAGCAGGAATTACTACCCATCCCTATCAATATTTCTTAAGTTGGGCCTTATATTGCATTTTTCCTAAATAAAATAAAGTCAACGTATAACTATTTAAATTAAGAGTTAATTTTGTTCATGATTTTTTTTTTCAAGGAAGGCTAATATCAATCAATTCTTATTTAAGTAATTGTTTTAGGTACAACTAATTAAGTCAGTCCCTTTGTATGCACTTAATAATGATATTATTGCTTACTTATATTTATTAACAACCTAATTAGATAACTTAGAAAATGCTAATGATATAAACATTTTTGGTAAATCGATTAGTCAATTACACAGAATAATTTTGAGGAGTTAAGAATATCCTTTTACACAAACAGGATATAAATTATTAACGGCTACTTAATAGAAAATCAATTTTAAAAAAGTATTTTTTTCATCTAATCGTAATACTTATATCTGACGACTCTTATATGTTTAGGTTATATATTACCCAAGTCATGTAAGAATTGGCTTAAAGAATAGCTATGTTTGTAAAATTTATGATAAAATTGCAGCCTGCAGGCCACTCTTTCTTGATAAATCAATTTAACCTCTTTTTAGAACTTATAAGACGACAACAAACTTTCACAAAATATTGTATAAATAGGGTTCAACGTGGAATATGTACTTAAAAAAATAAAAATAAATCAATAAATCAATAACTCTTGATAAATTCAATCATGTTGATTTTTGCAAGAAATAGTTAAGATAATAATAAAAATAAATGTTAACTCGTGATTTTCCCCCGTTTTCAACTAGTTTACTCATTAAAATCAAATAGCATGAATCAAGTTTTAAGACTCAATAGTATTTTATTTTTACTTTTTTCCCCCTCTTGCACAGAGCTAAGTCCCGTCCAAATTAAATTCACTATTCTTAGTACTTTTTTGAAAAGTTAATTAGTCATGTTTTGAATAATTCACAACCCCCAGCCCACAATCATTTTTCTTAAAGAATTCACAAGTGTTCTTGTCACCAAAATCAGCAAACTGATAAATATAGAAAAATTAGTTTAATTAGGTCTGTATATAATAAATGTACATATGTTTGTGTGTGTGTGTGTTTGTAACTTTTTAGTGTGTGATCATAAATTTTAATTGCCAGCCAGCAAGAGTTAGGGAATTTTTTTTTACACTCCTCATCATATTTATCCATCAATGGTGTATATATGTATACATGTGTGTCAGTGTGTCATCAAGTGTACATTTCCATGCACAGTGAACAAAAATATATTTCCTCACCTTGAAGGCATTAGCTTATCTTATGTCTCTCCTCAGATTGGATTACACCAACCATAATATAATGACATTTCACCACTTAATTAATTACTTCCAAGAGAAAAAAAAAACTTTAAAATGAAATGAATGATCCCAACTCAGTTCATTGTATAGAACTCATCTTTTCAATAAATATAGATTAACTAATCCCTCGTTAACGTACAGAAAATGGGAGGCGAAACGAATGTGGTGAAACCCCATTACAATCTCTCCATGTCAAGAAGAACAAGAAAAGCCCAGCAGAATGTGGATGATGATATTGATGGTTTTGAGGAGAGAGAATCAGAGAGAAAGAGTGGTGAGAATGAGATAAGGTTGAAGCAAGAAAGATGGTCATTGGCACAACACTTCAGAGAGGCAGATGAGGTTGAGCAGAAGCCATTAATATCATGTGATGGAATGGAAGTGGTGAGAGTGAAAAGATTTGGTGTCAAAAACTATGTTAAAGTGCTTAGCAATTTGATGAAGGTGAAGCAAGATTATTTCTATGTCAAGTCATGGAGGAAACCTGCTGTTTCTCTCAAAATCTTTGATCACAAGTGAGTTCATTTCATGTTTGTTACTACACACACTACTGAGTGATCATTCATTCTTTTCTTCCAATCCTAGCTAGCTATGTGAGATTTAAGACATCATCTTATATCATTCTATTAATCTACATTTTGTGTCCACACAAATTAAATGGCATGAGAGAAATCTGGATTGTAGTTTTATTGATCCATCATTTTGATTTACACTTCTTTCATTACTTAATCTCTATCTATTTTAACCAAATTTTCCTGGATTCACAATCTATGCAGTACATCACTTTTTTTTTTCTTTTCTAAGTGGGTTAAATTTGGTAATTACTTCCTCTATTCAGGATCGAATGTGAAACTGTGAATGTTCATTAGAAATAGTCTTAAATCTTTTAGTTTTTTGTAATTACATTCCATTTTCATTTAATTTTTATGATAATTTTTTTTAAAAAAAGACGAAGATCATTAATCTTCATCATAAAATTTAAAATTCACTGCAACGCTGACAGTTATCATTAATCCTATTATAAGGTTTGTATTTTCCTTTCTTTTAAACTTTCACGTGTAATTGATCAACGAAATTTTCATTAAGCAGCATATAATTATTTGACCGGCTTTAATTATTGGACCCAAACCTCCAAACACGATTATCATTTTCTTGTCCGATATTTTGAGGCTTCAATCATGCCTCAAAATTTGGTAAAGGTATATGTGCGATATTATTTAACTTGAAAATATAAAATATCAATTTTGTTAATATCTACTCGCGAATTATAGAACAACACTTGTAATTTTAATATATTCACTTTCTATCTAAAATTAGTGTATTAACAACAATATAATTACGCATCATAAAGTCCATAGCGAAAAAAAAAACACTTTGACCCTCGTAAATCTCTATAAAATTGGCTGATTGATACCTGTAAAATTTACAGCTAGAAAAGCTTATCAAATATTAAAAATATTTTACATTATATTACAATAAGTTTCATATGAATCACTGAAATCATCACTATTCTATAGTGAATAAAAATTTGACACTATTTAAAAAAATAAAACTCTGGAGCAAAAATATCAGAATCACAGTTGAAATTAGCAATGAAGAACACAATCACTTGGTATTGATGGAACAAAAAATAATATTCGAGCAACTTAATAGAATTATACAGAACAGCGTCTACGTATCGTTCAAGTGATGGGGAGGGGGGTGAATATAAAAGAAAAAAACAAACCATGAAAGGAAAATTAAATAAAACATAACATAAAATTTATCATATGCCAACTTCACACAACTAGGGACCCTAAGATAGGTTAGAATGTAGCAAAGACCCCTTATCTATATGTATCTTCACTAGAGCGCATCTTCGAAAGCCACAAACTTGAAGCTCAATAGTATCTCGACAAAATGTACGCACGCACCTCAAGATTTAACGAGAGTCGCAGTCGTCAGGCCTACAAGAAATAATCAGGCGTTCTTCGCGTTACGTCTGGTTCACCTCTCCTTGGAGCTGGCTCAAACTGCACACACACAATCGCCATGGGAAAATAGATAAATAAAAAGATCAGAAAAGGACAAGTGAAAAAGCAGAACCTGGATAAAAGTGTGGCCTCTGCAATCATCGACTTCTAAAATGGATGCCATATTCCCACAGCGGTAACAGTAATTTGGAGCACTAAATATAGTGACAACTTTTTGCTCCTATCATAAAGGTGAAAATTAGTTAAGAACACATTAAAACTGATAGAAAAACACAATTCCCAGTGAAACAGGTTATTGGATATTACGTGGGCCCAGTTGTATCCCTCCATAACCAGCTGATGAGCTCTGGCAATTAGCTTTAAATTGTTTGTGTGGTTGAATTGCTCTGATATGTCCTGCAACAAAAGCTAATTAACCAGCTGAAGAATGAATATGAAACAATAGCCTACAGTCAGAACATGAGAGTACCTGGCCAAACGTATATCCAGCACCACGAGGAGATATGCCCCAACCACAACGATCATCTGGATCGGACCACAAAAGGTCACACATCGGACCCTCATGGGGAACTTCTTGAACACGATCGAAGTTCCTTATGTTATCAAGGGTTTCAACTGACGGGGATAATCCACCATGCAGACAAAAGATCTCTGATTCAACCTACTCCAAGATTGTGACATCATTACAATTTAACTCACAATCTAACTAAGTAACTGCACAGTAACTCTATTTTATTCCTATTTCTTAAATCTAGTTGACAAAAAATTTTGAGAGAAGCACAATCAACTAAAAGTTAATTCGTCCACTGAGGCCGCACTTAATATCATTGATAGATACTATAAAATAACATGGAAGAAAGTTTACTAACCAGAGCAGTGAGTGGGAAATAGTCAAAAAGATCAGTGAATGTTTTCCAAACATTAGCATTCCCATACCTTGAATAAATAGGCTAAAGTATTAGCATTATGAAGACCAAAATATAAATAAATAAAATGACAAACTCAGAGTGAAGAATACAGAAGTAGATACTCACTTCCTCAGACATTCATCATAAAATCCATATACTTGTGTGATCTGCAAACATGAAAATAGTTCAGTCCAACGATTAGAGCAGAAAATTATATGGCAGCAGGAACAGCACTACATTTAGCCAAACAATAGCACGCTAAAAATAAACAATCCAGAAATAAGACGAATTGAACTGGATAAGAACTAAAATGTATTTTTTAAAAGTATTTTCTTTATGCTTATGAGGAACAAAAGCAAAAGGCTAAAAAACAGACACCAAAAGCACAGATACATGGCAAGCTCAACTATCAAAAATTCTGTGAAGTTAAATCAATAGAAGAAAATTTACCTGCCTACTTTCATGATTTCCTCTAAGAATCGTGATACGTTGAGGATACCGCACTTTTAAAGCCACTAAAAGCTGAAATACACAATAAAATAAGCATCTCTCTCACGAAACAAAGTATTTTTATTACACATGCACACATTAAAATATTCCCAACAACCCCTCCTCCCACCCACCCTGAAAAAGAAAAGAAAAGAAGAGGGAGGTAAAAACAGAGTATGAAGCACATGGTCAGTATGAAGAAGAGTAGCCATAGCATTATCATGATCTGAAACACAAAAGCAAAGCACTTAATTAATAACATCAAACTCAAAAAGATTATCTTTCAGTTGAACTTACAGTCACTGTTTCAACTGAATAGTAACCTCGGTCAACATAATCTCCCATGAATAGATAGTTTGTGTCTGGACACTGCCAACAAAATGATAGGACAATAGTAAATATTGATATAGCAGACAAATATCAAAATTTCTTAGTAATAGAAATTCTGTTCATTATGGATCAGACATGTAAGAGTGAAACACTATATACAGGTTAATAAGTAGATAAAATAGTCAAAAGTATGAATGAGGCAACATGTTCATTACAAATGAGCTTTTGCCAAGAATACATAGCGGATTGACTAGCCTATAATTGACTAAAAATTTCTATGCAAATTTGACCTGATTTGGCATAAGACGAAGTTCACCTCAACTCCAAATTCTTTTCACCTCTTACCAAATAGAAAATACAATAACATGAATGCCATAGACAACATTAATACCTTCCCTCCAATGCGGAATAATTCTGCAAGATCATGAAATTGGCCATGAATGTCACCACAAATGGTCACAGGACTTTTTACAGGCTGCATCCAGCAACATAAAGATCAATATGAGAAATTAAAACCAGACAAATTCTGTCTAATATTACCAAAATACAGATGACAAATATGATAATCATTATGCAGGAACTAAGAACTATTAAACTCAACTGAACCACCTTGCCCATGCACAAAATACCAAACAACACTGCTTAGCAATCTAAATTCAAACCAAGGGAAAATTATAGAACATAAGAAGCATCTTGTTCTTCAGAATATGATTTCCAACTTTAAAAGTAATCAATACAATTAAAAAAGAGAGCTAATCAGCCTAACAAAGACAACATCTAAATATAAAAACCAGTAAACTTTCTCAAGACAGAAATCATGAAGTACAGTCTAAAAAATGTAGTGCACCGGAGTCCTAAAACGTATAAAAACAACATTGAAAGTTACCTGCACTGCTTATATCTTCTTACATTGTCCTGAGAGGTTAATTTATATCTTGACCACAAGAACCAAATAGATAAACAACTGAAACAACTGGCCACAGTCATAAAATTTTGAAATGCTAAATCCAATTGCCTTTGTTTAAATCTGGTACTAATCCTCATTCAAGTACTGGGTAGTAAGTACAAAAGTTATTGACTATAACACATTTCAAGAGGATCCACAAATTAATATGCAAACCTTCAAGTACAAAAATAAAATGATATTAAAAAACATACTATAACATGATATTAAATTAGCAAAACGTAAAATAAAATATACTTCATACCTGGACATTGCTTTCCTCCATTAATATCTCCTTAGCCTTCTCACACAAGGTTCTAACCTACATGTGCAAAATAAAGAACAAGCAATTTTCAACCATACTGTTTTAATTTACGTAAAATTTAAATTAAAAAAAAAGGAAAAAAAAACTAGAGATATGTAGGATACTTCGGAAATAAGGAGTAAATATATATGGGTTGTACAGCATAAATAGCTTAATAGTAGATAACAAATACTAAGTGTATTGCTAAAGCAATAAGATCATAAAGGCTAATTGAGGATAAATATTAAATAATTGTTTCAGGATTTATGTGACTTGAAGATCAGAGAAATGACTTGTTCCTCATCTGATAAGTATTAAGTCTTAATAGTTATAGCCAGCAACTATGTTACAGGGACGGCCAGAAAATAGAAAAGGTGATTCATGGACCAGTATTACACGAAAGTGCAAAATGCAATATTTAGTGGAGTAATAAGTCGGATACAATAATCAGAATTAAAAAAAAAAAAATTGATCATAATCCTTGGTCCTCAAAACTACTTGGTAGAGCTTTAGAAGTGCAGTCCTAGATTCATCCAGAGTTGAACAATTGATTTACTTGTTTATTCATGACACTTGATCTAAAGATAAAAACAAGTCATGATTTGCTATTTAAAATATATAAAATTCTCTGATGCATGAAATTAAATTACATAACAGCCATAGTCAATCAACACAATACGTAGACTGTACAAGCATTAGTAGGGAGCAAGAATGAAATATCAACTCATAAGCCTTAAAATGCTCAAAGAGTACCAAGTGCAATATAATCTCCAAACCCAAGCGTTATTCTGAATCCTCTGTCCTGAACGCATCAAATTCTTTATATTAAAAAGAAAATCATTAAGAAACAATTCTTAATTCGCACCCCACTTATAAAGAAAGACATATTTTCCTCTCAAGATTGCATGAGAGTGTACTGCCGAGTACGAAGAAAGGAACAAACCGAATAACGATCCAAGCAGTGAACCATCTAATAACAAAAGGTAACAAAACGAACCACAATAACCCATCACATCTTTCAGATCTACAAATTTAGATGAGTTGAGAAAACCAAAGGAAGAAACAGATAACAAAAAAGGTGCAAACAAAACCTCAGGCTCAGGCAAGGGTTTGCACTGCATAAGCTGGGCAATCTGTTCGTCCAGATTCCCTTGCGTGCTGGAAGCGACCAGATCCGCACTCATTTTTTCTGGTTTGTATCAGATCCGCGGTTGTACAACGTTATGTCAGTCTTCTAACGTTCGGAAATGGTTCAAGAACGGTGAACAGGGATGATATCCATTAACCCTAGGATAAGATTGGGAAAAGTTAATGCTTGGATACAGAGTTCTGTATCTATACGACTGTATCCGAGGAGGAAGAGTGCGAAAAGGAAAGAAGCGATGAAGAGGAGAGAGACAGAGAATCGATCTGCAAATTGTATCCAGATGTTATGAGAGGTTTTCTTGAATCTGTATGTTTTTTTCACTTTCCAAATTGATTAACACATAAACAACTCAATTTATTAAATTCGCATTTTCTTACCTTTGCGGTATTATTAAAGGGACCAAATTTAAATTTTATATATTTGTATTCGTAACCCCTCATAGTTCTAATATTCATTAAATACGCATCGAGTTTCCATGTAATTTAATACTTGTATACGTGGTTTATTTGTATGTTTATTAAATACTCCCCCGTCAAGGAGATATTGACATTTTTAGACACGAAGATTAAGGAATATAATAATTTAATATAAAGTAAAGTGAGAGAAATAATATTTGATGTGTAGTGGGTAGTTGTATTAGTGGTGAGTGTGATGTGTATGTGGACCCATGCAAATAAATAAATTGTTTTTGTAGGTCACATGTTCTTAAAAAGGAAATATGTCAATTTTTGTGGGACAACCCAAAAAGGAAAGTGTGTCAATATCTTTGGGACGGAGGGAGTAATAATGAAGACGTTCATCCAAAAATAAAAAATAAAATTAAACTTCAAAATAAGACTTTAATTTTAATACGATCATTTTTTTAATACACGTAACATATTTGTTTTATGGTGGGTCTACTGTGAATTCGTGAATTTGGTTCGTATCCTATTTTTGTTAAATTATTTTTCAATACAGTGTGTAATATGTAGAAAAAAAATACTCCCTCCGTCCCGGGTATTTTTACCCTTTTGTACGGACACGAAGATTAAGACGTTTTATTTTTTTAATATATAATGTAAGAGAAAGTAGAGATAAATTAGTAATTTAAAAAGAAAAAGTTAATAAAGTTATTAGGAATGATGAATAAAGTGTAAAGAAGTAATTAAAGTTGTTGGGATTGTAAAAAATATGTAATAAAATATTTTGTATTTTTTCCAAAAATGGAATATGTAAAAATACGTGGGATACCCCAAAATGGAAAGTGGGTAAAAATACGTGAGACGGAGGGAGTATATTTATTACTCGTATTACTCTTTTAAATAAAAAACTATTTTAAAAATAATTTTGATGTAGAATTATTAAACATTTTTTAAACCACATTATAATATGTAAGATACTAATTTCATAAAATAGTTAATTGTACTTTTGTCGTCGTTCTTTATTAATTGATATCATTTTTTAATTAATTGTCCTTTTATCGTTGTGAAAACATATAATACAAATAACAAGTAATAATATTTTAATTAAAAAAATGATACTAAAATTGGTAAAAAGTGATAGTGGAGCATTTCATAAAAAATTCTTACCATAAATAAAAAAGTAATATATAAAAAATAATAATTATTTAAGAAAATATAAAACAGTGTCACACAAACATTGTCATTTACTAAAATGTTTACTTTTAATCCTGTTTGAACTAGTGAGTTTTTTCTGTACACAAATATTATAGTGCAAGCGAGTATCGTATTCATATAATAAAAACTGTATTGATTACTCATATTGTATTTACTCTTTTATCGTTGTTGGTATTTAGATTTTAATGTTGGTTCTAAAAAAATTCACATCTTTACATCCAAAATAAGACCCAATTCGTGATTCAAATCAGCCATAAAATAAATAAATAAATACAAGTGGAATCCTGAAATTCAACAAATAATTATTGAGCAACAAGAATTATTCAAAGCTGGGAGAATTAAAGAAGTCTATATCTGTCAACTATTACACGATCAAAGCTGGTAGTAAAACAAGTCCAACCAGCCACTTATTGCTCTTCCGCCACCCACACCCTCCGCTTTTGGCCGGAGAAATAGCGGCGGCGCCACTCGCCGGAACCGGAACCGCTGCAACAAAATGGATCATCATTTTTTGTTCTTTTTACAATTTATAAACTTTAAAACCATATTAATTACTATTAAGTTGCCATATATACCCTTTGCCTGTGGCCCCCCTGCAGCAGGTAAAATATGGCTAGAATTCTGGCCAAGTTGGTAAAATATCTGAGCATCTGGCGAATTAGGAGGCAAGCTCAGCAGAGCTGCATCCCATAAAAACGAATTTAGTCGGAATATAAACTCGACTCGACTCGTTTACACCGGTTAATTAATTACCTGGACACTGGGAGACATTAGCAGATGCATGACAAACATTAGGGAGATTTAAAGCTAGGGTGGCATTAATATTGAGACCCCAATCAGGATCATTTCTGTTCTTAATAACAACACACAAACATTTTTTCTTGGTTTTCAGCACATCTTTGAGACCAGTGCAACAATCTGGAGTGGGGGATTTAGCATTTCCCCCCACATAAGGGAGACATGTGGCTAATCCCACCAATGACTCTGCACATTCTTCTTTATCCTTGGAATCATCACTTCTTGATAACACAATCAACATCAAGATTGATGCTAGCAACATTGAAAACTTCAAGCTCATCTTCCAACAATTCTTTCTTGAGAGAAAGGGGGGGGGGGGTTTAAACTTGGGCTTAAAATATAGTTATGGGTTTACAAGAAAGAGTAGCTAATGCTTAAAAAGAAGCTCCAAAAGTGGTGGTGGGAAATAAGGAATTGGGGATTTGGTTGCAATTAGAATTTGGGTTTTCAAGAGTGACTAATTTATTTTAAAAAATAATAATAAAAGTGAAATTTAAAATGCGTGAAAAGAAGAGATCTGGTGGGAAAGGATTGATCTATTTCAAAAGTTATTTAGTTTAATCATTACATGGCCACTTTATGTAGTGCCATGTAGTAGTTGTAAATGTTCATTTGATTGATTTGGAACTAGAAACTTAATTTGGAGAAAATATACAAACAGTGTGATGACAATTTTACTTTTACGAAAATATAAAGTTAAAATTGCAACGAAAAAATATAAAATGAGAATTTTAAGTTGGTAATTAAATATCTTGATAAACAAAGTGAGTGAAAGAAAGAACTACAGCATGGGGTATTTCGGTGGGATTAATATTAATTTTGTGTCCACTTCACCAACCCACTAGCTGTGGGTCCGCTTTGGTTCTAGTCCTACGTGGATTTCAAGTAAGCATGACTTCAATTGGCAGTTTAGTGACATCACAGTTTTGTTGGAAGGAGGTGTTTGGCAATGGCATGTTACATTACATGGAATGGAATGGTTCGTTTGTTTGGAAATGGACCAAAAGGAAAGGCTTTTGTGTAAATTCTCTAATGGGCCTGAATGAATACATTGGGCCATGTATACTATGGGCTTTGATCACTGTCATTTTCATTTGTAGAAGTTTGTTACCCATCGGTATTTTCCACTCCTTTGAATTGTCGTTACATTTTTTTTGCAACAAAAAGGTGAACCATATATAGTGTTGCATATATTTCGAAGAAGAAAAAGACATCATTAATGAAAGTATGTATATGTTTATTTTGTTTGTAAAAGTATCATTTTGTTAGGTTTAAAGTATTTTGTGAAGAATTATACTATGGTTGAAGTGTAACCCGTTTACGCTATCATAAGTTAGTTATGTGTTGTAGTATATGTTTAACATTATTGTAAAGTATTATTACTACGATTAAAAGAGAAAGGTAGTCTACCACATGAATGAATGCTATAGTATGTTGATTTTGGGTTATAATATATTTTGTAAATTTAAAAGTATCAGAGTATAACTTGCAAACGAAAATATCATCAATTTTATATTATTGGTATATCATTTTTGTCTTATGGTAACTGTAGTCCCATTCCTCTCTATTGAAACTTTCTCTCAACATTTTTTTTTTTTAAATCATCTTTTTCTCTCTTCTATATTTGTTGGGAAATTTTATCAATGATGACATATAGCATGCCTTATATACTGATTCTGGGAAAAAGGCTTTCTCTTATCTTCTTGGGTGAAAAATTATCAACTTATAATAGACCTATTTATATATCACTCTAAATAAGTTAAATTTTATCAATTGCAACTAAAATTCATGCAACACAACCACCAGTTATTCTTAATTTGAGTGGCATGGTGTAAAATTTGTGGGAAGAGTGATGTGTGACCGTCTTATGATGAAAACATTTGACGATTTTGTAATTAGTTATCACTTTTTATTAAAGACGTTATTTTTTTTTAATGTTATCACTTTTTATCTGTCTATTTTTATTTAAAATTTGATGGATTATAAACCAATTAATTAAATTAAATATAGGAATTACTCACTATAATTCTATCCCTTTTTTTCCCCTGAAATAATTAGACAAAGTATTTTGTTGGATATATTAAAATTTTAACTATATAGAAGTGTAAAAGGAATAAATTTTTGTCTGTGTGGCTGTCACTTCCTTCTTGCTAGCTACGAGATGAATATTCACAGAACCTTCGATGTTAACTTTTTAATATTCAATGAAATTCTAGAAATTTAATTGGTCAGAGATTCATCTTTTCATTTGATTTTGATTCTATTCTATTATTTTTGTACTGTATGGAATTAGGACCTCCAATGTCACACCTTAATTTTGAGTGACTTTCGGTTGGCATCTAACTAAATTGAAGATAAAAGAACAAAAATAATAATTATTATTTTACAATTATAATCCTACATATATATGAAATGTCATACCTCTTTAATAAATAATAATAAATTATAAATCAAAATAATAGGCATAGGTCATATGACAAAAATTTATTGTGAGAGGTGGATTTATTATTAAAGTGTTATTATTATAAAAGTAAAATATAATTATTATTAATTAAATTGATTCATTTTTAAAAAATATAATAAATAATAAATCAATATTATTTAGGACTTAAAACCACTAGATATGTATGATTGAATTGAATAATGATGGAATTGAATGAACTCATGAATGGAATAGAGATGAGAAATGAATGATTAAAAATGATGATTACCGTTATTAGTATGTTTATGAATAACTCAAGTAATAGAAAATGTATTACTTAACTGGTTATAATCTCATTAATAATATTTTTATAGTATTACATTTAAATTCTATATATAAAATATTTAATTAATTATAATCTCAATGAAAATTTTATATATTTAAAAATTTTCAATGAAGATTTTATATTTAAAAGTGTTAAATTAAAAATAAAATAAAACCTTAATATTATTAAAATATAAACAAAAAAATTATATATTTAAAAAATAATTATATATATTACATGTGTATATTTAATTTTATCAATAATATTATTTTTTTATTTATAATTTATTTATTTAGAATAAATATTTAATTAATTATATAATTTTTATTAAAAATTTAAAGAACAAATTTAAAATAATATATTTTTACTGGGATATAATATTATGATTTTTTTAATTTATAAATAATTCAATATTTATTTTTTATTAAATAATATAATAACAAAGTTTTTAATTAATATGATCAGTTAAACATAACAATATTAATTTATTTATAATTTTTAATTATATATATATATTAAAAGAATATTTTTATATTTTTTTATGGTTTATATTATGTTACACAAATAAAATAAAATAAAAAAGTTGATTCCTTCATGCATGAAAATGAGGAATAACATGGAGTTGAGATGAATACTATTTCTTTGTTTAAGGGAATGATGATTCCCAAAGGAACGATGATTCTCAATCTAAATATATACTAATCATAAGCTTAATAATCAAATTAGGAATTATGATTCATCCTAATCCATTACAATGTATCAATTGTGCCGCCTGATTATCTACTAATATATGTTCACTAACAAAATAATGAAACAAGATAATTTGAGAATATATATATAAGCAACCGAACAAGGGTTTTTAGTCACTAAAAATCATTGAGCTTTGTAAGGTACGTGACTAACGAAACGACAATTTTGCAATTTGAAATATATATATATATATATATAGAGAGAGAGAGAGGATAAAGGATGAAATGAAATCGTTGATTCTTTTTTAAATTTAAAATTACTGTTTAAAATATAATATAGAGAGTTAGTCTTTTATTATTGTGTATTTAATTAAGGGTATAACATTTTGTTTCAAATAATATACTGATAAACTTTAATTTATAAAATATTATTTAAAAATTAGTTTAAATATGAATAATATTAATGTTTAAATAAAAAATAACAATTTATTTTAAAAAAAAAATTAGAGTGTATAAATTTTTATACTAAATTTTATCAATAGAGTGTGTTTGGTTCACTTTAAATTAATAATACTCATTGGGCCTTGAAATTTTCTAAAAAATAGAAAATTTATATGTTAATTGGACTTATGTGGGCTTAATTTTTATCTAAGTCCATTAATAAAAAACAAGGGGTCCGACGAAATATAATATTGATGTGAAGTGTTTTACAATATCTCATGAAACTAATATGAAATTAAGGGAATTCTAATGCTCATCCATTGCTTATCACATTTACAAGTTTTATTAACTAATCTATTAACATTAGTGAACCAAACACACCCTTAGAGTGTATAAATTGAAGGTCGCTTGTTATAGGCAAATTTATTCATTAATTAATGAGTGATGTTTGCGTGAACTTTTAGAATTTAATATTATGTATAAGGGTACATTAAGTATTATGTATAAGGGTACATTATTTTGTTTTAAATAGTATACACTTTAATTAACAAGAGTACACCATTTTGTTCTAAAGGCTATACACTTTTCATTAATATTTTTTATTTTTCTTTAGAAAATAAAGAGTACACATCTTTATACTAAAGATCATATAATTTAACACAAAATTCTAAAGGCGCACGGAGTGTAGCCAATGCACCAGGGTGCACACAAGTTTTTGCCTTAATAAATACTCCTTCCGTCCCAAACTAAGGGTAGTTTTGCTTTTTGGCACGTGTATTAAAGAGTATCATTATTTAATGTGTAGTGGGTAGTTGTATTAGTGGAAGTGTAGGTCCCATATTTTAATTGTATTAGTGAGTGTGTGTGAGTTTTATTTGTATAAAAAAGAAAAGTGAACTCTTTGAATGAGACAATTAAAATAAAAAAATAGACTCTTTTGAGTAGGACGGAGGTGTATTATGGATATTAATTAATTATGGATGACTTGTGCGAATATATATGTCGTCGTTGTCAACAATCATTATCAAACTTTATTGTTCTTATCTTATGCTTACACGTATGGATGAGTAGGCGTGGATGCAATCAGAAAAAAAAAGAAAGGAAATTCCTTTCACGTTAAAAAGTATTCTTGTTTCTCGTCCAGTAGTATCTCACATTTAATTTGGAATTTATTTTATACATACTATAAATTTATTCTCTTTGTTTACTTCTAACATATTCATTTTACTATTTTTTACATCAGCTTCAAAGATATTTATTTTTCCTATTTAATAAAAAATACATAATATGGCCCACCACTTCTCTCTAATACAACTACCCACTTTACAAGTAATAATAATATTTCTTTCCCTCTAATACAACTACACACTTTACATGTTATAATAATACTTCTTAATCCACGTGCAAAAAGCAAATGGATACCATACAACCGAACACGTGCAAAAAGCAAATGGATACCTTAAAACCAGATCGAGGGAGTAATAGATAACTAGTTTTTTTTTAGTGAACAAGAATATCACATATTATAGTAAAAAATGGCCCAACTAATTTTTTTTGGTTAAAAACCTCGAATAATACTTATTTTGAAAAATGTTTTCCAATATTATAATTTTTTGAAAAATTGTCACATTTTGACTATTTTGCCTATTTTCATCATACAATTAATATATAATCATACAAATAAATCATAGAGAAACCCCGACATTTTATATAAATAAGAAAATTAAAGTGGTGAGGACTTGAGGTAAATAAAAAAATGATTCCTAAAACGGTGAAGACTTGATGTGCCTAAGGATGAAATTCTCAAAGGTTTTAGGTTCTAAACCCGCAGGTGCAATCAACCACTGAGGGGGTCAGTTCATAGAGAGCGTAAAGATCTAACTTAAAATGGGTCCCTACTAGTGGATGGTGGGTTCTGAACCTCCTTCAAATTAATCGGTTTACGAATCCAATACCGTGCATCAAAAATACATATACATATAGTATATTCTAAAGAACCAACCAAAAAAAAGACCAACGTTTCTCTCTCGTCTTTCTTAATTACCAGTTATCAATATCGTAAATTATGCATAAGCTTTTGTAAATATATTAATTGCGAAAAGATTCAATGGAACAAAAACTGGATGAGATTATAAAATAAGAATATCATCAAGATTTTTTCTTTTTCTTTTGAGTTTTCTCCATAATACAACTTAGAAAAGAAATAAAATAAAAAAAGCAACAGAAAAGCTTAGATGAGGTCTTTGTGGTATTAAATTAGAAAAGCTATAAGACTATCCCCATTAACAACCAACAACAATTCAATTTAACAATATAATATTCATTTATCTCTCATCCACATACACAACCTACAACTCAACTCAACTTCAATTTTTCTATACTCCATCAACAACCCAACTCAACCAATCATTTCAATAAAATATTTATTTCTCTCTCATCTATATATATACACACCACATTTATTAATATAAAATTATATTATTAGTTAAAGACTTTTTATTTACATTTAAAATTATATTAATAATTTTATATTTAAAATTCAATTTTAATCCCACAATTAAATAATAAAATTATTTTGAAAATATACTAAAAATAATATATAAATACAATAATTATATAATAATTACAAAATATATAATAATTTATTTTATTTATAAATTTAAAAGGGAAAATAAGAATTTAATTTTTTTAAAGAAACCTGTGTAATTATTTTTCAAATATTTAAATTATATAAAAAGAGTTATTTAAATTAATAATACAGTGATGGAGTATTTGTCATAATTTTGGAGCAAATGTGGTTGTGTCAGAGGTTGTCGTACAAATCGTCGCATACCCTCAAACGCCAACCGGTTGAGGCCTCATTTTTATTTTTCATTTTTTTAATTCCTCAAGTTTGTCGTATATGGACGACCGGTTGCCGATAAATGTAGTCTTAGACTATCCCTATTCACAACCCACAACAACCCAACCAAATAATATAATATACATTTCTCTATCATCCACATACACAACCTACAACCCAACCCAATTTCAATTTTTTTATACTCCATCAACAACCCAACCCAACCTATCTTTTTAATAAAATATATATTTCTCTCTCTTTTATATATATATATATATATATATATATATATATATATAATTATATTTTATTATTTTGAGATTTTTAATAATAATTATATTTAAAATAAATTTAAAGTAAAAATAAAATGAAAAAGAGAAGAATAAGTATATAATTTTAAGATTGAGAAAAGAAATAGATTTTTTATTGTGATCCAAAATATGTCAATATTACATTCTATTTGTAGAGAAAATAAAATTATGAATTTTGATTATTTTTATTTTTAGAAAATAATAATTTAAATATCATTTATTTAAAATCTAAATTATATATAAAATAAATTAATAATAACCAATCACAATGTGACAAATGTCACATTGTGAGGTCAAAGCATGGGTTGGGGGGGTTGAGGTTTGGGTTTGTCAGCGAATTATGTTGCAACCGGTTGCCTTATTTCTTTTCATTTTTCATTTTTTTTATTTAATTTTATTTTGTCGTATGCGGACGACCCATTCCTTGGGTCATCAATGGGGGTGGTCTAACAATTCACAGTTAGTCGTTGAAAGAAACAACTAAAGTGGGTCAAAATTCTAGATAAACAAATATGTTTGCAAAAGCCTTTTATGTAGTTTAAATAATTAAAAAAAAGTACTTTTAAATTTGCCCTTAATTATATATTATTTTAATTACAATAAATTATAAAATACTTATCTTAATAAAACATGCTCCATTTAATATATGAAATGAAATTTTAGTGTAGTATTGACTAAATTATTTAAATAATTCTTATAATTATAAATCTTAAATTTATAGTTTTATATTTTTAGGAGCTAGATAGAAAATTATTTTGAATCATTAATTGATAGTGATAAAACTCATTAAATGTATCTGAAAGATATGGTTAAAGTTAAACATAGCAGATGTTGCAAAGATTTTAAGGGTGTCATATATAATTTAGAAAAGGTGAACATAATTAATAAATAATTAGCGTTATTACTAATGTTTAAGAAGTATGGTTATGTTAATTTATAGACGCGGTTATGAGTGTTTGAAAATGCATGCTGTTTATGATAAGACAGGTCAGACCTGTCGTGCTTCACAATTCAACCATTCTCTCTCATCTCTCTCAATCTTCGTCTATAAATATATATATACACGTATCAACGGAAACTCATTAATCATCTCATTCAAACATTTCCTCTCCCACCAAAACACACACACACACAGAGTATTATACGTATATCTATCTATCTATCGATCAGATATACATATATATGATGGAAATAGATATACCCAGCAGCTTAGGAGGGATGGTTCTGAAGGTGGGCCTCTTCATTCTTGTTCAAGCTCTTGTCTATCTCATCCTCTCCCAGTCTTCCAACGTCTTCACCAGATCGCCCACCTTAAAGACCGTCCGCTCCCTCAGCATCCGCCGCTGGGCCGCCGCTCTCTCTGATATTCCGGCGGGTAGCGACTCCCCCACAGCTGCCAGGGGCTTTTTCCGCTCATTCAGCCGGACCTGGAGCTCCAGGGAAGATATCAAGGACTAGTATGTATATATGTACATACCATTAATCACATTTTCTTTTAAGTGCTTCTTCTGTCCCATCAACGCTTCCTTTGTATTTGACGGAGAGAGAGAGAGAGTAATTAAGTTTGCTTTTGGGTTCCACTGTAGAATATTTATACTAGTAGATACGTACAAGGCTGAAATTATTTCTTACATTTTTTTTCATTTTCTCCAATTCTTTAAAAAATTAAAAATAAGATTGTTGTTTAATTAAACTAAGAATGAGCACAACAAACATAATAAATCAAGGAGAGATGAGATTCTACCAAAGACTCTCTCTATTTTATTATCACTCTCAAGATTAACAACGCTCATGAATCCCAATGAGACAACCAACCACAAGTGTAAAAACCCA
The DNA here is from genome assembly GCA_023678885.1 of Pogostemon cablin. Taxonomy (NCBI): domain Eukaryota; kingdom Viridiplantae; phylum Streptophyta; class Magnoliopsida; order Lamiales; family Lamiaceae; genus Pogostemon; species Pogostemon cablin. Next base: position 30,443,829 of record CM042952.1, on the reverse strand, counting down.
AGTATCAAGAATGAGTAACTACTTCTTTTTTAAGAGAGAAGCTATTTATATCTACATCAAACCTTATATAATTGTGGACCAATTTGATGTTGCCACCTGGTTGAAGACAAATCGTCTTAAATGAAGGGGGGGTACCGCTCCAGTCGTTTGTGGGCATTTGCAGGTGCTGGCAGGCGGTTGCAGATCCCCTTTTGTCCTATGCTAACCTCTCATTGGTGGATGGAGGAGCATGCCCCGTAAATGTTGTCCTCCTACTGAGAGTGATGTTCAAAAAGTCTTATCTTACCGTTATTCTTATCCTTTTATATGTTGCCTCTTCCTGGAGATGGATGGTGTTCTTTGCCGTTCCGACACCTTTTTGTACGCTATCGATGATTCTTCTTGTTGCGAGAGAGATAGCTGGAGATGGATGGTGTTCTTTGCCGTTCCGACACCTTTTTGTACGCTATCGATGATTCTTCTTGTTGCGAGAGAGATAGGGATCCGAAAGAGTTTCTCTCTTCGGACTTCCTGGGTATCTCTCATGGCCTCGGGAGTCTGTTGTCCAGCCGAATGGTGTTTCGACTGCCAATTCCTTTGATGGGTTATTTGTTACTCGGCTCCATTTAGCTTCGTCTTGGTCCCGCCCTGCTATGATTATGGGCTCATCTGCTGGGCCCTTTATTGATTATCTTGCTTTTCATTCTATGGGCTTACCTTTTGGGCCTTTAGTTGATCGAAAAGTTATCTCTCTTTTTAGTCATTGGACTTCTTGATGATTGGGTTCCCACACGGTTGGTGTCAATAGTATTGAGCTTTTGGCCTATCAACATCGAAGATATAATACCCATAAGTTCATAACAATGATTATTATGTGTAATAGTACGAACTACCCTGTCAATTCTTTCCAGAAATTGAGCTGTTATATTATATGTCGCGTGAATTGAGTTGTTTTTTCCCCTCACTTTCTATTAGGATTTATGTTTACTACATCTTATTCGACATGTTATTTATTCAACGGTTTTAAATAAAAAATTGTAATATCAACATGAATTTTAAAGGGAATATAAATGAAAATTTTATCTTGTATTATTTATCATTGAATGGAAATTAATTAGTTGTTTATTAATTGAGAATTCGAAACATTACTATATATACAAGGATGTCTTTTGTAATGATCAAGTGTTGAGCAAATTTCACAACACATACAAGGCTTTTATATTTCCACTATATATTTATCACAATGCAAAAAAAATTTTATATGTGAGATTAATAAAATTGATATTATTCTTTTAGAGAGTGACTACACTACAACCGGTCCTACCAATTATTTTGTAGAACCGGATCCTAATTCACAGTCATATCAAATTTCGCGGGTTGCTGGTATCTGCTGGATCTTATCTAGCAGGATCCCCCTCTTCTAGATAGCCTTTGCTTTTGATTCTCATTCACTCCCCCTTACCTACTACGTTTCCCCCAATACATTATCTCTCAGATCCGATTATAGTTAGCTTCAATCAGCTGCAGAGGTTCAAGTCGTTCGGGACTGGGAAAGTGATTGAAAGCGTTGATGAGATCCAAGGGGGCCAAGCAGTTTCTAGAAATAGACTGAGAGAGCAGTGCAATATCCTAGGTGGCGTCGGAGGTGGGCACTGCAATAAACGATGCAGAAGAGTTAAAATCGTGGTATGTGTTTGTCGGGTTTCAGCACGATGAGTATTTGGTGTCCGCGAGTTTGTGATTTTCATCATCATATTCACATATGCATTTCGGAATTGGAGCAGAAGTTTGTTCGGTGAGAATTGAAACTTCGATTTTAGGCGTGACGTCAGTTTAATCTGCTATAAACTCTGTTGTCGTGCGAGCCTTTAGTATAAAAAGCTTGCTGAACAACTAGAGGTTTGTTTCTTATTATATATGTTTTTGTCTTCTTCTTTAATTATTTTTCTTGATTCTGTGTATTTTAATCTTTGAAGAGAAAATCTTGTTCTTTGTGGTTAATTCAATTAACCTTTTGTTTTGAGTAAAATAATTTGCTTCTCTGTTGTATTTGGAGTAGAACTGTTTGTATGATGTATTGGGAATTGGTGGGTGGTTGGTTGATTGTTTATGTTGTAGAATGGTTATTATTATTTCATCATTTTTATTTTTATTTTTGTGTGGTCCAAAAAAGGTGCTTTTATTTTGTTGGTATGCATCTTCAACCTTTATCAATATTTGGACCAAAAATCTTTTGAAAAATCTAATGAATCTCAGTTCATCTGCGGGGAGAATGAGATGAATTTCTTGTGAATTTTTTGGTTTAAAAAAATATGTGAAGTGTTTTCACTCTCACTTTTCTTTTCTGTCAATGTCAAGACTCAACTGCTGATGGAGAATTATGATTGAAATGATAATGTGCCAAACATTCATCCATTTTTCTTGTTGCAAAAAACAAACATTAAGAAGAATGTGGCATTATAATTAACTTGTTGAATGACCAAACAAGATGAAATCTTGAATATATCCTCTATATATTCATGCATTATTTCCATCTGCGTTAAATATCTATGCAATCATTATCATGGTTGTTTTCTACCTAAATTGTGATTTTCTTTTTTTATTTTCAGATTTAATGGATGCATAGTGAAAGGTAAACAACTGCAAGCTGAGCCTGCACACGTTCTTTCACCTGAAATACTATTAGCTATATGACAACACCTTGAGGAAAGAAAACATTTGAAATTCAAAGTGTAGGTGTTGTTGCATAAATTTATGGAGTGTAGATTAGATGCATTTAAATTGACTTCCCTGCGAAATGATTTCTTTTGTAAGATTTGATCCACCAGCAGTGGAAAGAACGGATGCTATGAATTCGAAATTTTTAATTTCTTTTTTTATTAGAAGTAAACACTCTTTGTCAACAGACTGTAGCTAAGCTCTCGTAGGTGTTTGTTTGTCATCATCATGAGAAATTGCAATGGAATTTATATTTTTTTCCTCCATAGCATAATCCTTATGCAACTTTAGCCTTTGTTTTGATGATGAGACTAGTAAATCAAAGAGTAACCCAATTTATAAAAAAGAGTAACCCAATTCATTAGAAAGAGTAACATATTTAGTTCTAGATAGTAATTTAATTATTTCTATATACTACCTATCAACTTACAAATTGCATATAATTTAATTCTTCACAATACATGACTTCATTTTCAAAAAAATCAGAATCTCAAATCGAAGAGTAAAATCAGAATCTCAAATCGAAGAGTAACCCAGTTTATTAAAAAGAGTAACTCAATTAATTAGAAAGAGTAACACATTTAGTTCCAAATAGTAATCTAATTATTTCCATATAGTGACCTATCAATTTACAAATTGTATATAATTTATTTTTTCAAAATACATGACTTCATTTTCAGAAAATTAGAATCTCAAATCAAAAAGTAACCTAATTTATTAGAAAGAGTAACTCATTTTGTTCCAAATAGTAATCTAATTACTTCCATATAGTGACCTATTAATTTACAAACTGTGTATAATTTAATTTTTCACAATACATTACTTCATTTTCAGAAATTAGAGTCTCAAATAAAAAAGTAACATAATTCATTAGAAATAGTAACTCATTTAATTCCAAATAGTAATCTAATTATTTCTACATAATAACCTATCAATTTAAAAATTGTATACTATAATTTAAATTTTCACAATACATGACTTTATTTTCAAAAAATTAGCAGCACTAATTTTGGTTATTTGGGTAGACGATATACGACAATTATTAGAAAAATGACGAACCGAGATCGATTTTCCTTGAAAAAAATCAACCCTGTTTTTCCAATGAGAGAGAAAGGGATGTGGAAAGGGTTCAAAAAAGGTTGATAACAAAGTTGTAAAAAATTCAAGAGTTATAAGAAGCTACATAACCCCAACATGCAACTAATTGTGAGTCGGATACCTAGAAATTGAGAAATGGAAAAGAAACAGACAATGGATTCCCGTTAAGCTGAACCACTAGATAAACAAGCACCATCTATAACCAATATAAAACACAGATCATTGCGTTAAATTGGTTTTCCAAAAAAAAAGTGCATACAAAATTCATAAAGCCATTTTAGCAGCAAGGTATATATGTCTTTGATTTGTCTGAAATTGCAGTACTAGGCCCTCAGAAGGTTTTTCAAATTTTTTAAGAAACAACTCTCTATAAAATTTTGGATTTTAAGGTCATAGGAATCTCCGCTTCCACAGGCCCAATTCTTCATCTACGCCGGCAGATCCACACTCTTTGTCGTTTCTCTGTGCCGCAGATCTTCACCACCACATCCACGCCACCACCCACTTCCTCTCATCCGCCTTCTACGGCACCGGCGTTGCCTGGGAGAAGCAGGTCCGCCACTCCTCCACCCCTCGCCGCCCCTACTTAATACATTCATTAGGAGTTTTCTTCATTCGTCGTCAAGATCTGTCAGGAGACGAAGGGATGCGTCTGTGTGGACAGAGAAAGAGAGAGAAAGGAAAGCGTGTTGAATAATCCGTTTGACTTTTCAACCCATATATTTATTAAAAGGATCCGGTTGTACCATTTTTTAAGAAAAGACGGGCCTATTGAAGTCTTTGTCAATCTTTTAAGTGAAAAACTACACTCTATCAATAGTCACTACACTGTATTAAAATTAAAAATTTACATATGTTATTTTTCTTTTCAAAATAAAAGAATAAGTTCTGATTTACAAATATTGTCATACTAGTACTATGTAAATGTGAAAGCATCACACAAGTCCGGTATATGGGGCCTCCACCAAGGGCAAGATGGAGCCCATTGGGCCTGACAGCCCAATATTAGTGGATCCTAAAAACAATAAAATCAATACAACAGTATTCACTACGTCGTTGATTAGAGACTGTAATATTCACTCTTCATTTAACACAATCACACAATCAAAGCAATGCCGGACATTTAAAAGTCACGTGACGAACAAAAATAATAGGCCCTCGCAACTCTCACTATATTTTATAACTTAAAAGTTTTCATTATTATTTTTATTAACTCTTTCTTTTTTTCCACGAAAAAGCCAATTTATTTTTAATATCTAAATATAGGGTCTCTTTTCAAATCCAATAAATTATTTGACCAAATTTTATGACAACTCTAATGACGTTATATAAATTATGTATTTTATTAAAATATAATAATGTCAAGTATTATAATATATATATATATATATATATATATATATATATATATATATATATATTGGCCCCTATATATTCTTGGGGCTCAGAGCGGTCGCCCTCTTCGCCCCCCTAACCTCTGGGCCACCACTGAATCAAAGTGAACTTCATTGCCTGTTTTATTAATCTCATATGAGTGTATAATTCAGATAAAATTTAAAAAATTCATATTTTTCAAAAGTATATAATATAACCATTTAATATGGTATTTTTTTTACTTAACAAGAGTGCATTATTGTACAAGTCACGTTGGATATTTGTACAACCTTAACTCGAAATTTATCCTTTTTTTTCATCATTAGAGTTTATAATATTCTCTATTGGTTTTTTTTTTGCAATTTATTTAATTAAACATGTCAACTCGCGGAATTATAATTCATGCAGTGGTGCACATGGTATTAAACTCACAAATAAAATCACATATTTCAATTTCCTATTTTACATGATATATATATATTCAACTTTTTAAGTATATATACGACACCTGTCATAATTATTTCTTAAAGCACTTAAATTAACAAGTTACTTAAGGTTTAGTAATCACTTTATAGATTTTCAGTTATATATGAAGCAACAATGAAAGATGAAATTTATAACAAGAAATCCGAGTTATGCACACTCAAGTCATAATTATGGTTTATTTATTTAAAGAATCCATACTATACTAACAAAATAATAATACACCAAAAGCTCTTCGAGGGGAAAAGAATAATGCTTTGATTTATTTAATTCGTTCATATAAATACGCATAAAATTTTGAAAAATCTTAATTGAGTGGTGGTTAGATAACCTAGATCAATATATAAAAAATGACTCAATGGTTAAGCTGAAATAATTAATAAAGACGCATGGCACTTATTGTGTTTCCTTGATAATTAGTTCGTAAAAATGATTGTCTATGGTTATTTTTTAACCTAGCTAAATTGTTGTTGCTAAAGTAGTTAATTATGATCTGACATCATTTGTCACAAACAAATTAAATCGTCTACCACTCATGTTTGCACGAACAAGAAACGTGCTTACAAGCTCAAGCAACTGTGACTTTTTGGGTCTTTAATTTTGATAATGTTATCTTTAATTTTTAAATAAATTGAACTCCCAATATCCAAATTTCTATAAATGATAAAAACGGTTAAGTATATTGCTCGCAAGTTGACCATTGCCGCCTACTTGTGAAGATTTGACTTTTATTGGTGACATGTTGTTCATTACAGTATGCCAAATGGTGAAATTAATCCATACCTGTTTAATTATAGTTGATCATTTTTAGGAACTACTCTACCCCAAATTAAATGTTTATTAACACTGAAAATTAAAGAAAGAGAGGAAGTAATTAGTTAACAAGAAATTCTAATTAGATTATACTCCATGTTTCAAAAATACAAGTATCAACAAACGTTGTCGGAATTAAACTGAGAATATATATCACTTAGCGTTTACTAATTATTATTTTTCTGTATATTTATTTCCACAAGTAAACTCAAAGCATATATCATCATCATCAATTGCACTATTCTACAAAAAGATGAATAAAAAAATACATTTTCAAATTTTATAAATATGATCAACATGACCTTCAAATCACAAACTTAATACAGCAACATTCTCCCTCTAATTTCTCTCTCAAGAGAGAGAAGATGAAGACACATGAAATGAGTACAAGTATTAATGCAGACAATAGGTTTAAGGCAATGAATCTCATACAATCTCAAAAGAAAAGCTGAAAATACGCATAATTCACATAGTTGCACCGCAGATCATCAAAACCGGCGTCCAACACTTCAGAGAGCTTGTGCAGAAGCTAACCGGTAACCCCTATAAAGAAACGAGCACCACGACGAAGAAGAAGAAGAAGGAGGAGGAGATCAAATTAGTGTTGCAAAAGAAGAAGGAAAACCCTAATAAATTGTTGAGTTTTCTTGGAGAGGTTGAAGGTTTCATGCATGGTATCAATGAATTCCCTCTCATTCCATTCAGATCATCCACTCAGATCAACTCATTTGATGCTCATCACATCTCCCTCTGCTAATTCCTCTTATTATTATTATTATTATTATTATTATATATGTAGTTTTTATGTATGTAGGCATATTAATTAGGAGGGTTCATTCTATATACACACATGCATATACATGTACATGTTTTAATTTCTACTTTTTTATTTTATTTTATTTTAAGAATGATATATAATGGATGATTAATTTTCTCAATTCATATTCACATTATTCAATTTCATTTCACGTATATTGCTAAAGGGAAATCGAACCCAGTAGGCATAAATGGTCTATTATATTTTATTATTATTATTATTATTTGCAATATTTGTTATTTTAATTAATTATTTTGAATATTACGAAAGGACGTAGAAAAACTAATGTGCAACAAAATAAGTAAAATTTACTAGCAATTGAGACAAGAGCAAAAATTCTAACTTTCTTTATTTATTTAATTTAATAATTTTAATGACGCTAACTTTTTATTTTATTATTTTTTTAATATTGGTAAGAAAAATATTATTGAGATGGGCCGGTAACTAGCTTATCTAGAATTAAAAGGAATTTTGAGATGGGCCGCTCCTAGAGATATATTAGAAATAGCATACCACTATCTAATTAATTACATAGGAATCTTGTGAGACATTATATATGTGAGACGGTTTGTGAGACGTGTTAAAGTATGTCTATTATATAGATAAAATATATTAAATAATTGTTAAAATATGTTTTCTAAAGTATGATAGATGATGAATTAAAGTATGATTTTAGAGTGTTATAATATGATTTATTATTGACATACCTTACAAATAAACATATTTTACTTATATAATAATCATATATTAATAATGAATTGATCCGTCTTACAAAAAATCTGTCTCACAAGAGAGTTTCTCTGTTAGAAATAGCATACCACTAACTAATTAATTACATAGGAACTATGTTTTTTTCATACTATCAATTTTTTAAGTCAAACGAGGAAAACTAGGTTGTACTTCGATGTAACTCCTAGTTAATATAAATCATTTGATTAAAAAATTATAATAAAATAATTAAAATTTTAAAAAATGCTGGAGTACCGGTGCACTAGAAATAAATTCAATTTTAATTTTTAACTATTACAAGTAGTAAAATTTTTAACAAATAGATTATTATTATTATTATATTTTTTTGATAAAGTAAAATTTCATTAATAATACTAAACGGGTATAAGGGATACCCAGTTAACTGACAACAGACATAACAAGACCTACGGATAAAAAGCTAATTTACATTCCCATAAATGCAATCAAGAAAATTAGAACTCCATATATTGTACCCCATACATACCTTTCAATCCAAATTTGCTTCTATGCACTATCCAACTCCATGTATAATTTTTTATTTCGTAAACCATCTCGTCCACCTTTCATTCTTTATCGTCAAACACAAGATTGTTTCTATGCCTCCATATCGTCCACATCGTACATACCCATATAGTTCTCATCACATAACATGTCAACTTACCATTCAACAAGTTTCCAAATTCCATCAAATTTTGACCAATTTCAGCACTCAACGGTCCATATACACCCACCCAAATCATTACCTTATCCCATACTCCCTCCGTCCCACCCAAAGGGTTCATTTTTGTCATTTTGGTCGTCCCATCCAAAGGGTTACCTTTCATTTTTTACACACATGAGACCCACACACTCCCTCTAATACAATTAAAATATGGAGCCCACACTCCCACTAATACAACTACCTACTACACATTAAATAATAATACTTCTTAATCCACATGTTAAAAAGTAAAAACAATCATTGCCGTGGGACGGAGTGAGTACTTCGTTTGCTCTTCTATATACAATAAAGCAGTGACGGACAGATTCCGGCTCCTCCAAACATACCGGACACCGTGTATCATCAGATACGTACAAATTGTTTCTCTTTAGAAGCTCCACTTTAGTAGGGATTCTATTCTTAACTGCTCGCCAAACCAGGAATTGTACTTTAGAAGGAATGTGTTTATCCCAGAGAAGAGTTCCAAAACTGCTTCGTAGTCCCCCATTTGAGTTTGTTTGCAATAAATGACGGTTGGCTCATTTAATTACTAATAAAAAATAAAGATTTTATTTAAAGAAAAATCAGCTGGTTTGTATAAGGTATAAACAAGCACAAGTGCATGTGAAACAGGGTTGTAAGAGGGATCAATTTATTATTAAAATATATTTATTATATAAGTTTATTAATAATTGAAATATAATTATAGTGAATCATATCATAATATTTTCTAAAATCATAATTTAAAGTATCATTTACAAAATTATCTTCTTAATTACTTCATAGTATATTAAATTTACAAAATTACTCACGCGTACAAAGTTTAATTTCATATTTCCCAAATTACACGTCTTAGAGCATCCACATCGGCTATGGTTTAAACTCACTTTTTTTGTATCGCATAAATATTTCACGATTCCCCATTAAACCCAATTCCTGCCTTCATTCATTATGTAATATAAATTCATTATTATTTTGTGTGAGTTAAAAAAGATGGGTCCACATCTTTAATACAGCTCCACTCTCTTTTTTTTGTTTGTAATACACTAACCAATGAAAAGAAAGCTGTGTATGACACGCATCAAAAGAAACATCTATATTATTTTATCATTTTACATTTAAATTCAGTTCAAGAGTTTGAACTGGAGGGGACCTTTCAGTTTAAACTACCCATTTGCATTGGCTAGTTTAAAAGATTTTTTTGGTTTAAACTCATTTTTTCAAACCAACGTGGATGCTCTTTACAGAATGTTCACAATCATTTTAAAAGGAATTTTTAAATTATTCATAAATCTTTTCTGAAATTTCTCAACAAATTATCTCGTAATTCTTTTTAAGTGCTCATTCTCTCAAAAGGTGTACACCAGAGTTAAATCAAATATTTACAGGGATTAAATTAGGGTGGTAAAAAAATCAAAATTGGAAGGGTGAACGATTGTCTAACTTAATTGGTTGAGTAGCGAATACAGTAGTGTACACTACATCAAAACGTAATCAATCAAACATTGATGTGTCTCGATTAGGTAGTGAGTTTTAATTTTTGGTTAAAACTAGTGATTTGGGTATTTCAGTTAAAGACTTTGAATATTGGGTGAAAATATGATTGAGTTTTTTTTTTTTTTAATATTGGTGTACATTAAATCATAAATCAATCAATTGTGCATTCGTGTATTTTGAAATGTTTGGCCTGGTTTTAATATGTGAAAATTGGTGAACATTGGTGTATTTTGAACATTAGTGTACATTTTTAATCTTAATAATTAATTAAGTGGCATAATCTCTTGGCGAGCGAGTAAGCATTGCTGTGTCTGAATGATTCTTGAGTTCTAATTTATGGTTAATGCTAATGATTTGGTTTTTCAGTTAATAAAGATTTTCAATATTAGTCATAATGTATGATTTGAGTATTTTTTAACATTGGTGTACCTTAAATCAGAAAGTAATTGATTGTGCATTCGTGGATTAAATACGTATGGAAAATCAATAAGTAATTAAACATAAAAACTATTAAGGATAAATTTAAAAAAATAAAATATCAAAATGTATATCTCAGTAATTCTATTTGACTTTGTATATCCTATTAATTAGACTATTAAAACGGGTATCTATTAGTATAGAAAAAAAGTGTTTAAACTAAAAATATAATACATATTTACCCTATATTTCTCACATCAACACCATTTCATAAAAAGGCTATATTTTATTATAAATATATTAAGTATACCTTATTTGACCGCACAAAATTACACATTAGAAAAAATAAAAAGAAGAGAAGGAAAACTTGAAAACCTACAAATGTTCCAAAAATTAAATTAAGAGAAAAATTTTCTTGGTGTAAAAGCCATCGATCTAATACAGTCGCAAGCATTTTTCTGTTTGTCTTTCAACTTTCCCATCATTCCGTATTTGCTTCGTACTTTCTTGATCAATACACTGCTAGAGGTAGTTTAATTCGCTTAATTTTGGTTTAATCTTCTGTTTAAATTTCGATTTATTATTTGGCTGATCTGTTTCTGTAAATCGTCATAATTTTTATTTGGAAAAATTACCGTGATTTGCTAATAATTTCTTTTTCGTTTTGTTATCGTGCCGCTGTTCGTATTATTGCGTGATTGATTCCGATTAATTGCTTGGTGTAGCCATAATCATTTTGTTTTCCGCGAGCAATGGTGTTCTACAGGAGCGTCTCTCTACTATCCAAGTTGCGGTCGCGCACTGTGAGTTTTCCGGCGATTTTGTGTTTATTGCTGTTTTGTTCTTTCGACTAAATGTGAAAACCACGAAGAATCGATTTCATGCGATTTATTTATTATATTGGTATCACAATAGGTCCAGAAGCCTGATCTCTACAATTCCATCCGCTTGTTTCAAGTCCAGACCACTACTGATGTTGTAAGATTTCTGTTTCTCTTGTGGAATGCTTTTATGATCAGTAGGTTGTTTGCATGTGCACTATCCTGAAGATGAAAAGAAGTTATATCTGGGTCCTTTTCGTCATACAGCATTCTAGTGTTTAAGCAAGATACCAGTTATACAAGTAAAAATGTTTTGAGGTATCACATTCTTTTTCAATTACAGAATTTGTTTGTGAAAATAATCTCAGCTGATATCAGTTAGGAGTGGAGAGCCAAACTGAAATTTCTGGTCCTAAGCTTCTCAATAAGTAGTTAATTTCCTCGAGATAGAAAATTGAAGTACATACACTCTGATTCCAAATGTACTCAAATGAGGTCCATAATTGCAGAATACTAATACATCACTTGATGATCTAGAGTTTTCTATTTTTCTTGTTCTGTTCTTTTCCTTGCTTGGTTTCCTGTGACTAAGTCCATTATTCTGATATTATTGTACCTTTGATTCATTTATAGGACCTTCATTCTCAGCTGAAGGAACTGATTCCGGAACAGCAGGTACTTTTTTACTTGGCTAATACAAATTGATTTAAACATATACGTGTACATAAATATGTATTTATGTATTTCTATTTGATTGTGTACAATACATGGAAGAAATGATTCTTGATATTTCTTCACAATCCATCATTATATGTTTCAGGAGCGACTTAAAAAACTAAAATCGGAGTATGGAAAGGTTCAGCTGGGCAACATCACTGTTGATATGGTAGTTCCTACTTCCTTGTATTTTGCCTCCCTAAATATTTCTCCTGTTGGTCGTTTAGAATTTGAAATTTCAAGTACTGCTTAATCAAACATTTTTAACAGGTTCTTGGCGGGATGAGAGGAATGACAGGATTATTGTGGGAAACCTCATTGCTTGACCCAGAAGAGGTACTCTCCCTTTTACTCATTTCTGAGATTGTAAGAGGTTCAAGCAGTTTCTTGATACATCATGTCATGGAGTGCCTATGATAACACAAAAATAACTTATTTCATTGTTATTGTTCAATATGTATTCTTATCCACTTTTTTTCTTAGGGAATTCGCTTCCGGGGTATGTCTATTCCTGAATGTCAGAAGGTGTTACCTGCAGCGAAGCCTGGTGGAGAACCACTGCCTGAGGGTCTCCTCTGGCTTCTTTTAACCGGAAAGGTTATTTCCTTGCATTTTCAGTGCATTTTCCCTACTTAACTCTTAGCTATACTGCAACGCATGTATCTGTTTTCAAGATATCAGAATATGTTATATGCTCATCTGCACAATTGGTAACTATTAATGAAATTGATTATTATTTGTATTTCTTATTTCGTGTTCTCTGTCCTTTTGATGAAATTTGAAGGTTTATCTTTCTTTGTTCTTTTAATCTAGGTGCCAACAAAGGAGCAAGTGGATGCATTATCAAAGGAATTGAGAAACCGTGCTTCTGTTCCAGGTTCTTCATCTTTGCAAATTATCTTTGAATGCTCAGTCTATGATTGCATTATAAGATAACACATCAGAAAATTCCGCATCCATGAATTGTTCCTACTTCTTTACCTTTGTAATGATATAAAATGCAAAAATATTTCTCCAAACTATTTTCAATTTGTTTGGTTTATGTCAGTTTATGCAGTGTAGAAGCTCTTTGGCTCATTACTTATCATGGCATTAGTTGTTCAACTCTCCTTTTGTGGTTAGGGGCAGGCAGAAGTTCCTTCACCTATCATTTTTATGCTGTCTCATTGCTATATTCGCATTTGTGGTTGCAGATCATGTATATAAAACCATCGATGCGTTACCTGTTACTGCTCATCCAATGACTCAGTTTGCAACTGGTGTAATGGCTCTTCAGGTTACAACCTGGTCTTGCTGCATGTTCATCCTGATTGCTTGAGAATTATCCATATTTATGCACCTTTAAACAACCCATTTATGCATTGCTTGTTGTTCTGGATGTTAGTTAATTGTTTATTCTTCTTATGCATCTTTTAATACTCTTAACAATTTTATACATTTTATTCAAGGAGATATATACTGAAATTCACGTTGTTGTGTCTCCTCCAGGTTCAAAGTGAGTTCCAGAAGGCTTATGAGAAAGGGATTCACAAATCTAAGTGAGTTTTTATCGTAATTCATGATACTATAACTTTTCTTTTGAGTTCAAATGATCATCATTTTGTCCCATTCAGGTATTGGGAACCAACATATGAGGACTCCCTTAGTTTGATTGCTCAAGTTCCGATTGTGGCTGCTTATGTCTACCGCAGGTTGGTTATGGGTTTCCATTTTATTTGCTTGAGCAGAAATAATCATTGTAGTTATATGCACTCCTTTTATCTGAAAAAACTTTTGATTATTCTGTTCTTCATTGGGTTTTAATTCTCAAGTAACGACTCTCTGAACTTGTATAGGATGTACAAAAATGGTCAATTTATACCAATAGATGACTCCCTAGATTATGGTGGAAATTTTGCGCACATGCTGGGGTTCGATAATCCTGCTATGCTGGAACTTATGAGGCTTTATGTTACCATACACAGGTGTGTTTGATATTAATGCAACTGTATGCTATCATGTAAGAAATCTCTGTTTTCTCAGTCAAAATCGTGTTTCACTTTACATATGTAACATCTTTCACTATTTGATGCAGCGACCATGAAGGTGGAAATGTTAGTGCACATACTGGTCATCTTGTAAGTTACCTTACTATTCTATGATCCTCTCATAAGGCTTAGGATTAAAATGATGTGGTACTGCTTGCATATTGTTCTAGTGGCCTATATTTGCTTTTGAAGTCAACTCTAGCACTCTGAATTACATGGATCATCAGTATGAATACATTCAATTAATTCTTATGTACTCTGTCTATTTTTGCACTTGCTCAGGTTGCCAGTGCCTTGTCAGATCCCTATCTCTCATTTGCTGCTGCATTAAATGGTCTAGCTGGTCCACTCCATGGACTGGCCAATCAGGTGCTGATTTATTTTTGGATGGTTATTTCCTTTCATAGACATGCATCTGGCTGTGAGAGTTATTTCTTTCGATCTTTAATTTTTTTGGCAGTATTCTGTATTGGTATGTACCCTGATTTGTTAATTCATTATCAGTATCAGTTGAGAAGGTTGACAATGTTTTGTTATTTTTTACTATTATTGCTGATGCTGATTATCACCCCTGTTATATTAAACTGTAAGATCAACTTTCCTGATCTAATTTTTGGAGTCAAGAAATCAACCTTTGTTTTTCGATCTAGTGCTGCATTCATTAGGTCTGTTTGGTTCTCATTTAGCAATTGTTTTACTTTGTTCCAATTGTACAAACCAGTGTAGCTATCTTCTAATATGATGATGTTCTCAATATGATATTAGGCTTTCTAAATCAAAAGCATCTTGAAGAATTTTTGCTGACCTAAACTGAAAAAAATACTAGTGATTGATATTATAATCAGTCGTGTAATTATTGGCAATTTCCTTGGAAAAGTTCATTTAAAGTGGAGTTGATAACATTTTGACCTAAAATAGGAAGATGCGCTGCATGAGCCTGTGCTTTTAATTTACCAATGCCAGCTAATTTCAGGACAGAGTTAATAATCTCTGGTGACATCAGGAGGGCTTTTCTTTTTTAGCCATGCCTTCAATATCTTAAATACATCATGCCTTTTCTTGCCTGATATCCATCATACTTGTCTTACTAGCATACTTCAATGGTGGCCTTTTATGCATATCTTCATGTTATGCGTGCAATCAATACTCCTTTTGTACAGTGTCAACCATGAAGGGTAGTGAGTTTTCTTTTATTTGAGTATGCTGTCTGTTCTTTCTTGCATTAATACCCTTATTTGTATGGTGTATCATGTTTGACATTCTCCATAACCGCCCATGCTTATTTCTATATAAATTTTCCATTCCACTTTGTTTCATAATTATTAGTTTAAAACCACACCAGCATTAATGTCCAATTGCTAACTGATAACCTTGGTATAACCTTTATGTCGCTACAGGAAGTCTTACTATGGATTAAATCTGTGGTAGAAGAGGTTGGGGAGAATGTCAGCAAAGAACAGTTGAAAGACCATATCTGGAAAACACTGAATAGTGGAAAGGTAGGTTGACGAGGTATTTGGAATTTGCAAATTCTCTGAGTGCGTATCTTGATATCACTTCATGCTTAACTAATAATTTAAATCTTGGCCTCTTATAGAATCTGTTGTCATCTATGTGTTTGTTTTAGTTGATTGGCTGTTGTTGCTGCCTCTCTATAGCTTATCTTTACTCACAATATTAAGAATATGAAACTCTGCTTAGTTTCTGTAGTCATATTCGCTTCTGTTTGCATGTTCTTAAGCATCTAGATATATCTGCCTATAGCCCTAAACTAATTCTGTTTTTACTCTTCCTGTATTCTGTAGTACTATTTATTTACTTATTTTTAAAGTAACGTTCTATCTGGTTTTCTAAAATTTTGAAACTATGAGAAAATACTTGGAGAAATACTGAAGGTGAATTGAATCTCCACCATCACACTAGGGTGATTCTAACTGGTGGAGTGTTTTCTGTTACAATACTTTAAGTACATACTTTTTAGAAAATAAAAAAATACTAACCTAATAGTGAATGCAATTGATAAATTTGCCTAAAAGGATTACTAGCTCAACCAATTATATTGTAAATAAAGATGGACATAGCGGAAAAAATCTTGATGTTGGTATGGTACAACTGGAAACTAATGTGTTAAAAGTAAACTATATTAAAAACTTATCTGTATTTAATTTCTAGCTAATAGGTTAGAAATAATAATAAAGGCATATCCATAATGGATACGTAATAAGCTTGTATGCTAGGAGGGTATTTGGTCTTTTATTTTCTCTACATAGAAATACATCTTGAAAGTGAAGGATTTTCTTTATTAGTTGTGAGGAAGCTTTGAGCTCGTATATTTATTTTGATTAACCTTAAGGGATACTGCAGGTTGTTCCAGGATTTGGGCATGGTGTCCTACGTAAGACGGATCCAAGATATACATGCCAGAGAGAATTTGCATTGAAGCACTTGCCTGATGATCCATTATTTAAACTGGTATCCTCAGCCTTGCAAAAGATGTATTTGGGTGTTCAAACATGACTTTATTCAATCGACATGCATCTAATTGGGCCCCTTCTGGTAATTTCTATGCAGGTTTCTAATCTTTATGAAGTAGTACCACCCATACTGTTGGAATTGGGCAAGGTAAGCAATGATGGTATTGAAATTGTGAAGTTCCTGGACAGTGTTAGAAATATAGAAGGTCTTCAATGATTAAATTCCATATTAATTAGCGACTATGGGTTGTAAAGTTGAATAGCCTATAGTATGTAATTGAATATCTGGGTAAATCACTGTAGGACATATTATAGTTATGAACTGTCTGGCATTTCTCTAATTGTTTGGGAAGTTCATGACAGTCTCCTGCCTCCAAATCATCCTGCAATGCTTCCATTGACCCTATTTGTGTTTCATTTATGGATTCTGCAAATGAGGCTGCAATTGTATCTTTGTTTCACTCTAGCAATAATAGAGGAATCATCGGCTGATCATTGTATTTTTTTCATTTTGCAAGTATCATCCTGATTACATTACATTTTTTTTGTAGGTTAAAAACCCTTGGCCCAATGTAGATGCCCACAGCGGTGTGTTGCTCAATCATTATGGTTTAACTGAAGCAAGGTATAAAGCTTGTACTCTATAATCATCAGCCCCCCTCCTTTCTGTATTGATAGATAGTATATGAAAGAAAGAGAAAGAGATAGTAACTAATGTTTTCCACAGATACTACACTGTACTCTTTGGTGTATCGAGAGCTATTGGAATATGTGCTCAGGTATGTCTTTTAAGTAGGGCTTCTTGATTTATATCACTGCTTATTTTAATGTTTTGCTGAACTTTGTTATGATTCTCCATTTCTGTTGGGTTAGCTCATATGGGACCGAGCTCTTGGGTTGCCACTTGAGAGGCCGAAGAGTGTTACAATGGAATGGCTTGAGAATCACTGCAAGAAATCAGGTTGAGATTTGAAATTCGACATTTATGATATTAGGGTACCAGCAGTTTTCTTAATAATGCTTGCCCGAGAATTCTGGGTTTTTTCTAGGGAGTAAGTGAGCTTGTGCCTTTGAGTTGTATTTCCATTTCTAGTTTTATTTGGATGATTATTTTACATCTCTCTCTATCGAAGTATGTTTTACCTATTTGTGGATAGAAATGTAAATAAACGGACACATTATTGTCCGGTTAACCTTCATCTTTGATCCCTCTTTCAGAAATCTGATTTACTTGCAATTTGAAGGCATGCTTCTAGGTTTTTCAGTTTTTATTTTTTATTTATTTAAATCTATTTACTTTTCAATGATAATGTAATTATTATTTTTAAATACACATGTCACGATTTCTATAGCTTAAATGAGCATCAAGCAACAAACTTTGAGTCGCGTGTTACACGTGGAATAAAATTATTTGATACTCATCATCTCTTGGAAATCTATTGCAAAATTGTATTGGCTCATACAAAATACAAATTCTAAAACAATATCTCTATTGGCAATTTTCTGAGAAAAAAAAAAAGAGGGTTCATTCATACTTTATGGTAATTACATGTTTTATGGAGTACAATTTTCATAATTCTTATGAAAATGTGTAACATACTCCCTCCGACCACTTAGAACGTACCCGTTTGTTTTTTACGCGTAGATTAAGAAATATTATTATTATATGTGTAGTGGGTAGTTGGAGGGTGTATTTTTACTTATTTACCTTTCCTTTAAAAATCTGTTTTTAAGGTGATTAATCACTCAAAATGTGATTTAGTAAACCTGTACACCTTACATCAGAATTCAAAATTAGAGTGGGCCCTGTCAAATACTCAAAATCGTACAGAATTA
Source organism: Pogostemon cablin (assembly GCA_023678885.1). Lineage (NCBI taxonomy): Eukaryota > Viridiplantae > Streptophyta > Magnoliopsida > Lamiales > Lamiaceae > Pogostemon > Pogostemon cablin. The sequence continues at coordinate 30,425,308 of CM042952.1, read as the reverse complement.
AAAAATGGTATGGTATACATTTAAAAAAAAAATTACTGTACAGTACATTTTTAAAGTTCCATTACATGTCCAATAATTCAAAATAAAAGTACATATGTTAGGTTAGATTACATTTTGAATTCCCACCAACATGTTAATCTAAATTTCCCTCCAAATCATTTTCTAATTCCATCCAAAACAAGTTCTAATTTCCTCATAAACTTACACTATAAATACTTTTAACATCTGCAAAAAGAAAATCAGTTTCTTCCAAGTTACAAAATGAGAAAAAAAAAATCTAAGTACCAATGAGCTTAATGCTATTGCTCAATTCATGTTGGCAGGTTCATCAAATGACAAAACTTCATATGGCTGACTCACTCAAGCCACTTCTACATTTGGTGTATCAAGGAAAATTGTTAGAAGGGTATGGGCAAGAGCAAGGCAACAAATGACAGCAGGTATGCCTATTCATTTAGTGAATAAAAAAACAGAGAGAGAGAGAGCATGACCAATACAAGAAGTATGATAAAGACAAGTTGAGCAGCATTGCGTTGAAGAAAATAGTAACTTATAGAAGCATAGCTAAAGAAATGAAGGTGTCTAAGAGCACTGTGAGTCAGTGGGTATAAAAGGATTGATGAGAGCACATACTAATGCAATCAAGCCAGCTATATCTGAGAAAAACAAGATAAGACGGATGAAATTCTGTCTAGATGCATTAGAGGTGATTAGAGAGGACAAAATTATCAAGTTTAAGAGCATGACACAGACTGTACACATAGATGAGAAGTGGTTCTTTCTCACAAGAGCATCAGAGAGATACTACTTAACTACAGAGGAAACAGAACCATATAAAGCATGTCAAAGCAAAAGTTTCATTATAAAGGTTATGTTCCTATGTGCAGTGGGCAGACCTGCTTATGATCCTAATGGTGAGTGCATATTTGATGGGAAAATAGGTATTTTTCCATTCACTAAAAAAGTTCCAGCACAAAGGAGTTCAAAAAACAGAGAGACAGGTACAATTGAAACAAAGGCATTGCTGTCTGTCACAAAGAGTGTGACAAAAAATGTATTGATCAATCAGGTAATTTCATTTAAAGCTGCATATATTTATTTAAGTGTGTGTAACTCTCAGATTGTGTTCATCACTGAGTTGTTAAACCTGAAATCAGTCTCCTGAATAAGAATTATTGTAAAAATCCTTATTGGTGACATTGATTTAAGGTGTTACCAGCTATTAAATCTAGATGGCCAGTTGGAGCTAGTAAGAAAATATTTATTCAACAAGATAATGCAAAGCCTCATATAAAGGACACTGACCCAGAATGGAGAGAGGCTGCAAACTCAGATGGATTCAAATTCCATCTAGTGTTTCAGCCCCCTCAAAGTCCAAACACTAATATTTTGGATTTGGGTTGGTTTAGGGCTTTGCAATTATTACAAGTGCAGCTGAAACTGTGGATGATCTGTTAAAGACAGTGAACACATCATATGAAGAATTGAGTGACACAAAACTCAATGCAGTTTTCCTAACCCTACAAGGTTGTTTCAGGAAAATCCTAGCTTATAAGGGAGCAAATAATTACAAGACACCACACATGGGAAATGAAGCATTATTAAAAGCTGGAATTCTTCCAACTGATCTAGAGGTGGATTATGATTTGATACAGGAAAGTATTGAGTATCTTATCCAGAAGAATGAAATGGCTGCTTTGGAAGAGCTAATTGACAGTTTAGAGGGAATAGAATGATCTGTTTTGATTTTTATAAGGGATAGGTGGTGGGGTTTTTGCATCTAGAGTTGTCAAAGGGATAGGTGGTGGGGTTTTTGTGCACATATTAGTATGCATATGTGTAGAGACTGTAAATTGGATGTTTTGTGGCTGAAAAAACCATTGTTTACAGCTAAAACAACTCTTTTCTGGAGTTGTTTGAGTAGTAAACATTACCATATATGACTAAAATGTTTGTAATGTGTTATTCTATTCACAGATTGCACAAACATCACTCTCAGAACACTATCATCATTGAGTGTAAGTGAATGTGTCTCCTAAATGCATAATTGGTGACATTTAATGTATGCAGCCTCTATTTTTATGCATGGTGACAAATTCATACAGTCACAACATCATATATCATAGATCATACAGATAAACATAATCATACAATCATCATACAATCATCATTCATAGAAAATCCACCAAACCCTTCACTCTCAGAGAAATCTCATCATAGAGTGTTTTTAAAATTGTCTCCTAAATGCATAATTGGTGGCATGTCAATGTATGCAGCCTCTATAATTATACATGGTGACAAATTTAGCATGCTCTTAATTTTTAAACCCACATAAACATAATCACATCAGTTTATGAATGTCTAATCCCACTTATGAGCAAATAATAGATTAGGGTTTATACCTCTGACTATTCGGGCAATTTCAAAGCTGCAGGGCACAAGATTTTTAGCATCTGAATTTGGAACCTGCGTTCCCTCATAAAACTTTTGCTAAAATTGTGGCCAGGCACCAATGACCCCTCAGAGATGGGCACCACCTCATTCACGGGGTCACATACCGACGCCTCTTCAGAGTTGGGAACCTCCATGCTCACGGGGTCACACACTGACTCATCTTCAGAGTCGGGAACCACCATGTTCACGGGGTCACACACTGACTCCTCTTCAGATTCGGACACCACCATGCTCACGGGGTCACACAGTAGTTGGTCCTCTGAATCCGGCACAACAAGCCCAGTGTTTATATCTGTAGATTCATAGACAAAGGAACCACTCAAATTTGAATTGAAAGAGGCCGAAAATGCGGGGATCTCAGTAGATCTACATGAATCTAAGTCGGAGGGGCGTGAGAAAGAGGGGAGCCCAGAAGATCTATAGTATTCAGACTTGGATAAGCTCAAACAAGATGGGAACAGAGTAGATCTACTACCTCCATAGTCAGATAATGAAGAAATCTCAAGGATTTCGTCGGAAATCGCCTCCGATGGTGAATCGACCACCATGGAAACAAACTCCGAAATGGTTCCTGAAGCCATATCCTTTTCAAGATAAGGAAAGTAAAAGCGACACGGAAGAGTAGATGAGGAGAGTTCGATGATGGAAAGTTTACACGGAGGAAGACGATAGAGAGTTCATCGGTTGGAAGAACAGATGATAGCGCTGAAGAACAGCCGCAGAGAGAGAGAGAGAATTCAACGAAGAGAGAGGCCCAAAGTTAAAATTAGGATTTCTAGAACTGAATCGATAGAAGAATAAGTGTGTGATTATTAATTATTGTGCATAATCGGTAGTAAATGTTTAATTTAGATTAGTATTAGTAGTATTGTTAGTTGATGTTAATCTGATGTCAGTCTTGTAAATAGAAGAATTTTAAGGGTTTAAATGATAGTATTGGTGGGACCATACCTTGCCAAAAATGGAAATAGATACCTTTAAAACGGACATCAAATATAATAAAATGATTACCTTGTAAGTGGTTGGAGGGAGTACAATTTTGTACAAGGAGAACTAAAAACTCAAATTCATAGCAAAAATTAAAAAGAAATTCCACGTGGCTTGTTAAATACTGTGAGACCGATGCACTCGCGGTGACGTTAAAACGGCGGCACAAAATTATCATTGTTTGAAACTGTTGAAATTTGATATTCCATATTTTCACGGTTTCACCCCCCCCCCCCCCCCCCACCACCACCATTCGAGTGTGAGACCGGAAACTATGGCCACTCTCCATGCTTCGGCGCTGGTGTCTCACTCAATCGGGATACTCCGTCGTCCTTCCGCCGGAGTTCTCGCGCCTTCCGTCATCTGTATCACTCCTCGCTGCCCTAATTCTAATACCCGTCTTGATTTAAGGTACATTTTCCCACGGCTAGAGCTTCCAATTTTGCTGTGTTTGTCTGTTGGTGAGGAGTAATTGTGCGTTTTTTAATTTTTTTATTTTTTTTATTGGCTATTAGGCTAATGAGAGAGGTAGGGATTTAGTAGTGGAGTTTGAGGTTTCATTCGTATTTCAGGTGTTTGCTATTTGTTCCAGCCGAGTTATATTTGTGTGATGAAGGTATTTCCATTTAAGCATTATGTTTTAGTTGAATGAAAATAATCAGCATTGACTGGATTTCTCCAGAAATGTGCAGTCTACAGTCTTGTGGTTCATTAAATGAATTGTGAGAAGATAATAATACGAGGAAGAACAATATTCTAAGTATTATGCAACTAGGGAAGAAAAAGAATGAGTAATTAGGATGATAAATAGCACCATGATTTTGGAAGGTAGTGAATTGATAATTTCATAGTGTTAGTATTTGGGTATAATTTCCAGCTTAGGTATTGTAAGCTTCCATCAATTAGATCTAAAACAAAAATGATACAGCCAGATTTTTTGTGTAATATTGTTGTTGCATTGACTTTAACAAAAGGTTGGTGAACATTTAAAATGTTTTCCTTTTTGGGAAGTTGTTGGATCACCCTAATTAAAGATTTTAATATGGAACATAGGGATGACGCCAACCTCTTGCAAACTTTGAATTGAAAGAATACGGGTCTTTTGCGCAGTTACTGGTCGTGTAGCTTGGAAAAAAGTTGTTGAAATAATGTCACTCCGTGTATCATGTGGAATGGGTTCTCATAATTGGAATGATTGGAATGCTTCATCTTTACCAAGAGCTGCTGATGTTCCTGTTTTCGTATGGTATCTTTGCACCTGAGGATATTGCTGAATCCTCAATTTATTGCTCTTGTCTTGTGCCTTGTGTAATAGAAAGCACTCATAATACAGAACTTGCACTTGGAGCTACTCCAATTGATCTTGGATTCAGTTGATGACTTTTTTAATTTACACTATCATCATTAAGTGTCCTAGTTTGGTACATTATAAGGAAGAAAATGAAGCTTTCCCAGTGAACCTCCTCCAATGAAGTGCAAGTATGATGCTCGTGATTCACCAGGTTTACTCAAGCTATTCCCTCTGTTTTCTCCTTTCAGGTCCAGGACTAAAGTTATAATGCACGTAAAGAACCGGTGGAGTCCTGTATTTGCATCAAAATCAAATCCTTCGGATGAAAAAAATACCAGTGATGATGCTCCCTCCGGTCCACCATTCCTTACGTATGTTGGATTATTGTATCCATAGCGACGTGGCTTATCAGCTTAATTTTGCATCCACCTCCATTGAATTGAGCCATGTTCTCTAGGATTTATACTCTTAATTTATTTATTAGAAAATGATACAGTAATTTCCATCCCTTATTCTGCAACACTGATGAAGGAGAGGAATACTCAGCTCTGTAATTGCATGTAATGATAATTGCTTTGGTTTTTCATTAAACACTTAATTTCTCTCTTTTTATTTTATTTTGGGCACTAATTGATGATACAAAAATTGTTAAGACAAACTCACAGCTCGTGTGACAAAAAGAAATTCAAGATAAACAGTCTGAACTGAACGAAAACGTTTAAATCAACTTAGGTTAATATAATCCTATTAAACGCAATTATAACGCACCAGCTTCTAGTTAAGAACTTTAAATTCCATACAGAAATATAGATGAAGATATCCCACATAACAACAAATATCAGACCCAAAAGAAAAGGAAGATTCCATCAATAAGGGTAGAGACATATAATGAAATCTCTGAATTTTGACATTCAAGATGCAAGAGTGACACAATCTTCTGTACTAGCAATGAATCACACATAATTTATTCGGATATGAATTGCAGATAGACATATATGTTAATCTGGAGCATTTGCTGAAAAGAATGCATGCTACAAGTATACTTCCAAAACTAGTGTTCCTCAGAGCCCTTTCCTTTCACTTCGAGGCAGTCTTCACCAGCCGTGGAGGTAAAATTTCGTCTTTCATCAGAATTTGCTGTAATAACTGGCATCCAGACATCAGCTGTAGAACTTAACAGAGTCATGACCTGTGGGTCTTCAGCCATTGTTGAGGATATCAACTCATCAACATCATCAAGCTTTGCAGACAATTTGTCCAACTCCTTTGCGATCTCTACCTCGTTCAGATGTTGAGCAGATTTGGAAGGAAGTTTTCTGACCTCCAAACCCAGGGCATCAATCTTGGCTCGTAACTCCACTTCTTCTTGATTACTTAATGATTCCACCTGGTAAAGGAAAATGAAATGTATATGACATGATGGGATTACAAACTGCAAACTCATCTATCTATGAACAATGGATGTTACAAAATTATATTGGTTAGAAAAGATAAATATTAATTTCAGTAACCTGACTATTCAAACAAGGGAAGTCGTCACAAGTTGCCATGTATTCTAACTATATCTTCATAAAGCTCAGTCTACTTCTGCCATATTCAAGCAGAACAATCATGATAACTAGGTTAATACATAAATGTAAAAGACTGCCGGTCTGCTCGTTTATTTGATGCCACTCACATGATTCGAGGGTCAGTTGATCATATGTGATGTGCATATTGAAACTGCCTTCTAACTTATTCAAAGAGAGAATTTTCTTTTGCAGAAAACTATGAAAGGTAAACTTTCAATATCAGCACGAGTCATGGCGAACAGCATTTTCGTGTAACTGTGAATCATTTGTCACACCCACATAAGTGTATGATGCAGCACAATAGTGATTCATATTCAATCAAACATCTGCAACTTCTTCAATCAACCAAATTACACATGCTTAGATAATCGAAACAAGTAAAGAAATAGTCCTGTGTATTATGATTGTTGCTTTGACACAGCTGACAAAATAAGCAAGTCAGATTAAAAGCTTGATGCTACTTCCATTATAGACAACGAATTAAACAATGAGATTACACAAACATAAAATCTGAATCATTTTCCTCTATTTTTTTTTCAGAACTACACGAAAGGAATACTCATCATCACTTGATTAGTGCTGCAAAATTCATACGCAGTACAGAATAAAGCACTATATAATTCAACAATAATAGACAGAATATGCAGGAATTAATAACATGAAAAGAATGGAAATTTTTACAATATCCAAAAGAATATGCATCAAATAAATCAAAATAAAATAGTATTCCGAACATCTCAGAATCCCTCCAACCTAACAGAGCCCGTAATCTTTGTCCTAAGTATGCCAGATCAAAAAAAAATCGCAAATTACTCTCATATAAACAGATCCAACGTCTATTAAAAAAGGGGAATCCAATCAGAATATCGATAGAAAATCGTTAATCATCCACAAATTTAGGAAGTAGAAAAGCGAAAGATATCGGATATATACATAAACACATTTGTTACGCAGAGGTGTACCTGCTGGAGGAGATTAGATAGTAGCCCAAACAGCTGCGCATCTGCCGCTTCCGGCAGTGGTGGCGCTTTTCCTTCTTCCGCCATTATTATTCACTCTGTGATTTTAATTTGCGGGAACCAAACGCGTCTTACGATTTTTATTATTATTTTTTTAATATAGTTTCCACTTCATCGGGCAGGAACACGCTTTTCTTTGAAACACGATTTATAAATCGCTATGCATTGTATCCTTTTCCATGTAAATATACTTCTTTCTCCTCATACCTAATTTCACAATTTTCAATTTTATTTGTTCCGTACCTATGTTTATACTTCAAAAAGGAAAATTGCTTAACATAATAATTCCATGACACATTTTTATTTAAAAAAGATGCATTCTTATTAACACAAATAACATAATTTTTACATTATTTATTAGATAAAAATATTATAATATCCTTAAAACTAAAAACAAATTAGTAAATATTTAACATTTCTCACACACATATCTATGATAATCACAATATCTATACTGCGTCCCATAAACAAATTCAAATTAATTATTTTATTTATTATATAAATAAATTCATACCACATAAATAAAGAAATAACACACATAATTTAACAACTCTACAACACATTTTAATTTAAATTTATTATTTCTTTACAACTTGTATAACTTATCTTATAATTTATTTCTTATTTAAAAATTATTAAACTATTTCTAATAGCACGTTACAAATCAAATGATATAGTCATTGTAAACTTCATTACAGGAAAGAGGGAGCATATATATAATATATTTTTTCAATTAAAGATATTTTTAATTTCATTTATGTTACAAAACTCTATTACATGTGAGTTGTCATTAATTTTGATAAGATCAAATATTCAGAGTAAGAAGTGCCAAGTTGCCAACTGCCCTATGACATGATTTTCGGATCATCTCAAAAGTCAAAGATTAATTTAAACTCTCATCCAATGCTTTATTGTAATTCAAAGCTGTCTTTTAAGAAGTTAGCATTATATTATATTAACCAATAATACAGTATTTAAATCCCTGGAGAATATTGAATACACCATTAAACGAAGAATCAAGAAAACGTTTACTAAACGAAAAAAAAAAAAAAAACCAAACTGCATTTCATGTAATTTAAATCTCTCCAACTGCTGCAAAATGATGTGTGATCATTTCACAACAAAGGATGGTGACATCTTTCATGAGGAGGGTACATAATTGGGGTATGCATTATTTTGAATAGGGGGATAGACATGATTCAAACTAGTGTGTGCATTGGTGGAGGAATTGGGGAGAGGAACACTAGCCGAGTGTGAGAAATGAGGAGGAGCTACGTTGTGAGCACAATGGACATGTACGTCGAACTCACATTCGGAACAACAATAGCAGAAGCCATTCCCTACGAGGTTGCAAGAGTTGCAAAAGAATTGAGTTGAAGGGTAGGTAGGGTAAGGTACCAAAGTAAGCGGATGGATGGAATGAGACGGGTGGTTAAAGGTACGAGTAGCACGAAAGCATTGTTCGTGTAAGAAGTAGTTGCACTTCCAGCACGCGTAGACGTTGCCCCATCCGGGGGACTTGCAACCGGAGCAGTGGACTTCGGACCCTTGAGGAGTTTGGTGGAAAACTAGGCCATGGATGTGGCTAAAATGCTTCAACTCCATTCTTTCTCTCTTTAATTCTTTTTCCTTATGTGGAATGATTATGATATGCTTGATTATAATGCTATGAAATGTACCTATTTATTGATCTTTCTCTAATAGCTTTACCAAGTGGAGTTTAAATAATGTGAATGAACGTGTTTTTTTCTTGGCTTGCCAACTTGTGGAATTTTGGACAGGGTGGGTGTTGAATTTGTCAACTCTTTGCCATCATCATTGACTTGCATGCATTTTTTGGAGTTGACTTATAAATTGAAGTCTTAATTTTTATTTTTTTTCCAAACAAATTGAAGTCTTAATTTAATATTCCTCCTTTCCACAATATATTTCGCATAAAAAAATATTTTTTTTTTTGTATATAAGGTAACGAAGAAAAGAAATATTTTAGGTAATTTAATACAAAAGACGTGTGGAATTTTTGGGATGTGCATAAAAATTGATATTATGAATGTGTAGAAAGTGAGTATTTTGTGGAACCGATAGAAAAGAAAAGTGTGAAATACTTTTTGGATCATAGTGAATTATACTTAAATGTTTATTCCTGATTTTTTTTTTTAATTCAAAATATTTTATAAGATGAGTGTTCTCACACTTCCCACTCTAATCAAGTGATTTGAAATATTATTGGCTTTGGATTGAAGTGTTCAATAATGATCAAGCCGGGGCTAATTCATATTTAGATGGATGGACTTTGAATATGGGCACACTTTTAGAGCATAAGTTATATTTTCTCACTTCTTAATGGGCCATATTGTGGGCCTAATTTGGGCCCGTTCATGCATACTCTTACATCAGCACATCCAAAGTGGGTCAACTTGCACGAGCCCACCTGACTAAAAACTAGGTCCCTAGACCCTAGTATATGGTGAAATGGCAAAAATAAATATTTCAAAAAGAAATAGTAAAAGGTTGAAAAAGAACGACGACGTATAAGGCACCGAAATAGAGCACAGATTCCGAAAGTGCGCCAAGTGTGATATGGTGCAGCACTCTCTTACACCCCCACATACTTCTCTCTCAAGAATTATCCAAAATTCCTCTTTCTCTCTCTTAAACATACGCACACATGGTGCTGGATTAGGGATCCCATGCTTCAAATCGGCTACCTAAAGGATAAACAAGGCAATGGAGAATCTCCAAATCCGAGAAAATTCGTTGCTCTACGCAGGTTCGCAACCTATTTTTCAATTTTTTGTTCGCATTCATTCATGTCGAGATTTAATTTTGATTTCCGAATGGCCGCATAACATTATTAACTTTGGTGTTTTTTGTTTTGGGCTTCTAAACCCCCAATTTTACCGATTTAAGGTTTAATACCCAGCTCTGATTTTTCCCCTCAAGTTCTGGATTTCGTGGGTTATTTGTGCTGCAATCAAAATTGAGTTTCCAGAATCCTGAGATTTGGTAGTTTCGTACGATGGACGATGACAATTCGATGGATGTGGATTTTACGGATCTTGATTTGAACCAAGAACCATCGGACCCACGTTTGCATAGGGTTGCAAGATATGGGTCCTTGTTGAATGAGTTGGAAACCACTCATGACAGGATAGAGGAAAGGATTAGACAACTAGAGGCCGTTACTGCTCGTGCGAGGCAGCGTCAGAGGTGGCGCCAGGCGAGAAATTCTACTGAAATTAGCTATTCTCAATATGATTCGATGGCAGATCATTCGGGTCAGATAGGGATCCATAGTGAAAACAATAACATGGGTGTTGTTGAAAGGAGTAGTGAGAGGGGGAAAGGTTGTAAGAGGGATAGTTCCCATTTGGTAGCAAGGGCCTTGGAGACGAGTTCTGAGATTAAGAAAGCTGATAAAGAGGGTGGGAGCTTGTATGACTGTAATATATGCTTGGATGTAGCAAGAGAGCCTGTCTTGACTTGTTGTGGTCACTTGTTTTGTTGGCCATGCTTTTATCAGGTTTCGGATGTCGATTCAACTACTAAAGAATGTCCTGTTTGTAAGGGAGAGGTCTCGGAGAGCACCGTGATTCCTATATATGGAAATGGAGATGGCGAACGCTTGTGTGAAACGGAATCTGGCTTGAAGATACCTCCAAGGCCCAAAGCTCGTAGGATTGAAAGTGTTAGGCAGCTGCGTGTGACCCAAGGTCACTCCCATGTTCCCGTTGCGGAAGCGCTTAGACGAATCAGAATTAGTATTGGTGCAATGGGGCATCAAACACAGGGGGGTGGGAGTGGTGTTCCCAATTCGGATACAGAGTCTCAAGCAGTGCAAAATGCCGAGCCTGCTGCTGGTCCTCGCATAAGGATCCATCAGGTTTCGAGAGTTTTATCTGAAAGCGCTGCTTCGCTTTCTTCCCTCTCATCCGCTTTGAGTAATGCGGAGAGGCTAGTTGAAGACCTGGAAACAGTCATTAATAACCGGATATTACTACGAAATGATGCCCGGGCTTTGTCACTTGATGTTGATAATATTTTTAACAGGCCTTCTGCTGCTATACAACATAATAATCATCCTGCTGATTCAACTGCAGTTATTAATGATGTCTTGCCTATCATCTCTTCTTCCCAATCAACTGATGTCGCTGGTGCTGTTCGTGTTCTTTCAATGAGGACTTCTAGTGATATAAGTCTGCCTGTAGCTTCTCCTTCTTCGTCTGCTCTCCGGAGAAGAAGCTTAATGTCTAGGAACTTAGATTTAGACAGTCGGGACCCCCGGGAACCAAGAAGAAGGAGACTGAACTAACTGCTTTCAAGAAAAGCGGGTACACTCATTTTATCTTGCTGAAGTAGAATCCTAATGGTCAAGCGACCTCTTGTTGTGTATGTTACAAATGGATACTGTAAACACCATGATACTTATTTCTTTTTTAACAATGCATTGTTATTTCCAGAACAAAAGGTTTATAATTTATGATCCTCCCGGTTGTAATAACACTGCCCTTTAGATATTTTCGGCACATACTTAATTGAACATCATCTCCAATTCAACTGGTTTTTAATGACTCGTATTGATGGAATGGTATATATGGTTTTCCAATTGTTTGGTCACATTTCTGTGTTTAGATTACTCTTCTTTTCACTATCATTTGCCTTTTGTATTCGCGTAATTATTTAGTTTTCTTTGTTCTTGGTCTTGCCTATCATTTTCCTCAGATTTCCACCAGGCGAATTTGCATGCCATTTGTTGTTCCATGACTATAGTGTTTTGTATTCTTTGTGGCCTTATTATGTGGAGTAATTAATGAATATTGAGATAAGTTAGAGAAATGGTGTCTCAATATTTGATGTTAGAAGGTAATGTGTTTGCTCCTTGGCATATAGTATCTTGAATCCTTGAAATAGTTTTGAAATAAAAGGATTTGGTATTAGTGATCCAATTCCATCTTCAGGAGTCTGGAAATCCTTGTAAGAATCATATTCAACTGTATGGTTGAAGAAGGAATGGGAGTTACCTTCACAGGATAATGACAAGTTCAATAAGGGTTTTTATGACACAAAAATGTGAGATAAGCTTGCAATAAAATGAAAGAGGGTGTAAGAAATGAGATAATGAAGATGATCTGCTCTTTGGGGTGATTCATTCCTATCTGTTTTTACAATAAATTTGTTGGATTATATGCTTGAAAACGAAAAACATAACCAATACAATAAAAAGTAAGAACCACTCCATAAACACATTTGAGATATCATATTATGACTGAAAATAGTTCTTGATTACAATACTATATTCAGGAAACCTCCCTTGAGGTAGATGAAAACATATGAAACATGAAATACAAGCCCACTTTGCCTATGTGGGTAAATCGGCCCAAAATTTTTATTTCTTTCTTTTCGTATTTTTTGTTTCGTGGATTCAACATAAGATCTAATATCACTAGAGTGACATTTCGTGCAACCAGATACACACTTTCTTCCAGAAAACTACACTCTTTAATTGTCGGGTATTACTCTTTATGAAAAAAATTATAATGTGAAAAGTAATACTACTATTTATTTTGAAGAGTAACACTAATGTGAAAGGTAATACTATTACTCTTTATTTTGAAAAGTGACACTATTGTACACATAATTTCAAATGAAGATTCATTTGTAATACTCATTAACCGGACCAAACCGGCCAAGAAACCCAACACCCATATGTTCTGACTTAACACAATGTAACTGGCTGCTCCTGTCAAATTCTAAAACAATGAATTCAAGTATGAAAAGTGGAGTAACAAACAAACTGCCAATGAATTTTCTTAAAAATAAAAAAAATAGAAAGGTTTCAAAATCGACTATAGTGGTTGATCTCTCTACAATAGATGGCATTCATCCTACAAAATAATAGGAACTAAGGATAAGCAAACTGGAATAATTGCTCATAAATGCTCTAAACACCACAGCATTTCAATAATGATACTCTAGGAATTGGAACCCCGAGTTGTGTCATGCATGATTGTGCATACCAGATGATGAAAGAAAGATTGTGAGGCTTTGTCAGTTTGCTGGGGCAGATTCATTTTTGAAGTGTTGATCTACCATTGGGGGTAAGAGAAGAGCAAGTCTGGTTTTGTATCTTGTAATGCGTTGATGTCGTTCTTCTCTTAACCTGCAATGATGCATCAATATCATCACAAATGGCTTTAACACAAACCTAATAGGTCTCCCACTATAGACATACGGGGACCAATTTGTCCGTGTATGCATTACCTATAATAACTATCCATTGACAGCATCAACCTTGTTATTCAAATATGCATTCAATAAGAAATACAGGCGTTACACGAATTCCAGAAAATTTGGGCTTGTCAAACCCATTACAAGTGTAATAACCCAAACACATATGATAAAATAAATATATATGCAACAATAAAATCAACAACAGCAGTGACATATAGAAACTAGGAAGCCCATAATGTCCAAACTGAAAATGGACAGGAAAGATCAGCAGGAACAAGTACAATGACAAGTATGCACAAAAAAATCAGAAATCTGAAAAACCAGGAGAAAAATCCTCTAATACACACCATGCCAGATGAAAGAAAGCACTTTACCTTGATCGGACCCTCTTAGCACGTTTGATATGTCTTTGCAAAAGGTCTTTTGTTGACAAATGCTCATAATCACTATCCTGAAATTAAATATAAGTCTTACTCCTTTGATTAACAGGTAACCAGATTACAGTCTGCTGCAAAAGAAACTATGGTTGTGTTTGGATTGAAGAATTTCAGATGCAAGGATCTGAAAGGAATAATCAATTTTCAAGTCCATCAACCTAAATTTGAGAATGATGGATTTAAATTTCACACCAATCAAAATAATGGTCAATTGATTTGGAAGATAACTTCATCCTTGTTAAATTTATAACAATAATATCATACCAGATTTCAAGAAATGTCATTATTCACTGTTATGCCATTGTACATGTTTTTTGGAAAGGTAATTGAAAAGGAACATTCATTCCATTCTAAGATACATCTGCATCAGTTTAAATAACCAACCTCATCTTTGTCTTTCTCCTCTTTATCTGGTGACTCTTCAGCTTGTGCAGCTACAGGCAAAGGTCTAGGAAGAGATTTGACTGTATCTAGGTACTGTGGCTGCTGAAAACATGGAACATCAGATAAAAAAAAATTATCACTCAACAGCTTAAAATTCTTACATGTCCAATTCACTTCTTACAAGTCTTTTGAAATGAAGACATATAAACAAATGGTCTGCATTAGCGAAAGCAAAAAAAATATGATGAATTAACTCAATATAAGGATATGCCGTCTCCAAACTCGGACAAATAACTACAATTAATGGTTTAAAAGTGTATAAATATCTCCATACTCTCTTGAAGCATTACCAAGAAAAGATGAATTTGAGACATGTAAAATACATAGGTAACTCCCAGATAAGCCACCGACATGTTTTAATGTGCTTATAGGACACAAGTTTTGTGGTCTCTGTCTCAAATGGATGTAACAACGGCTATGTATGGCCAAATAGATGACATATTGACCAACTGAATAGTAAACCTTTACTATAATATTTATAGGGGCATCTTACTTGTTAATCCATGCGGGTCCATTTATAATATAACAAATATCCCAAACTCCATAATGCTAGAACAGCATATGCTATTTTTTATTGCAAAATTGAGATGTAAAGAATCTCTTGGCTGATATCCAATCTCTTGAGTGATATCCACATCAAGAATCCACTACTCCTATTTATGTACAAATGCTCCAGGGATTTGATTTTAAAATCAAGTCAATATCTTTCCACTCAAAGTAACTGGAAATGACACTCCTACTCCCAACCATATAATATAAAGATAATAATGTAAAAGGGGACAAATCAGAGATACATAGCAATGCTTATGAACAGATGATTCAAAATTAAAGGAAGAGCTATGGTATAACTGAGAGTGACAGACAGTTGCATTTTCTACCATATATTAGCTAACCAATTGTAGAGCTTGATTCAACTAAAATCTGGGTTTTAACCTCAAGATACTTCATTATGAAACATCGCTTGCTAGAGATGGAGATGGAGATGGTTCAAAATTAAAAGATAAAGTCGGATATGTGCATTTCACCACAAAAATTTGATTAACCATGCTTTATCCAAAACTCTACCAGAGCAGACAGTAAAAAAAATGTTGCATAACTTCATTTACAGAAAAAGGTAAACAGAAGGGAAAAAAAAAAAAAGGTATATGTGCTACTGCAGTCAAAGAATTTCCAAGAAGAACACCTGAGTTTCTTCAGAAAAACCATTCCTCAACCATGACCGGCTTAGGGCATACAAAGAGGAGTTATCTTTTATCCGGACCTGCAACAGCCCAAAAAAAAAAAAAACTCTCACCAGCACAACTAAGATTGAAGGCAAAAGCAAATGCAAAAAAGAAAAAAAAATCAAAAGAACTAAAATTTATCATAATTGTAATATTATTCTGATAGTGCAGATAACATCATTCTCAATAAAGGACTCTTCAAAACCCTAACTTACCTTCCTATCTCTGATTGTTACAAGAGAATCATCTTTATTTCCATCCCTGAAAACAAAAGAAACAATACAGTACTGAGATTTTATGACACAGGAAATTGACATGGCACTGTAAAACAAGAAAAAAGGTGACATTTAATAAGAGAGAGGGAAGAGCAAGTGCAACAAAATTTACCTTAAATCTTTGTGGATCATGTTATCAGAGATTGAAGCTGCAGGTGTACCAACCTGTATAAAGTCCATTAAGTACACTAATAAAAAAAAAGTTAAAAGGACTATCAGAGGATAAAAGATGCATGTTAGTGATGCACAATCCCCAAATGAACTTCATTGTTAATGTTTATCAAACAATCTTAACTGACTAACTTGAAAATTCCATATTTTGGCTCCATGAACTATTTCTATTGCCCCCACATTGTATTCTCAGTGTTTTTTTTTTTACTCCCTACACTTCTGCTTTTGTTAGATTTTGCCATGTTATCTGTTTTCTGCTCTTTTATGCCCTATAACTTTTCCACTGCAAAGTTGATGCCATGGAGGGGATAATATTAAAAGTACATAAACATAGTACAAAAGCCAAAACAAATTACAAGGGCAATTACCAAATTATGCATCTTACCTTGAATTATTGCATTATTGCAATGAAAATTTGGACAAAAGAGCAGCTTTTCTGCCATGTCCACAAGAATATTTTAGGTGAATAACAAGAATGCCAAGTAGTTTAAAGTCTCTTACTTTTCTAAGTTCTAGGTGGCATAAGTACAGTATCATATGCTTACAAAGAAATACTCCATTAGCAAACATCAGTCGGTCACTAAAACCAGAGTTGAATAAAAAGATAAAGAATTGCTCCAATAATTTGCTGCTCCTTTAATCTTTATTTCAAACCATTCCCGGAACCGGCCTAGGTTATAATTATGGACATCATTGAAACAAATGGGGTGGTAAAGTGCATAAAGAAACATACACAGCATAGCAATCACACGGGGTAATAAACCAATGTGTACAATAAAATCAATCTTTCGGCTAAGCTACTCAATCTAGAGACGGATAAGTAAAAGAATAGTGCATCCATCTCAAGACAAGTACTTCAATACAAAAGAGCAAATGAAAGCAGCAGGTCCACAGAAACAGCTGTGATATAAGAAATATTCACCTTGATTAAAACAGTAAAATTCAGTTCTTTGTTTAATGCAGCGATGAATGTCAAAATGCATCTTCCTAAACTAAACCTTAAATCAGCCATAAGTTTTGAAAAATTAGTTAAAGCATCATTCAAATTATAGAGTCCAAGAATCTATTAGACATCCAACAATATAACATGATAACCTTCAACAAAAGACTACAAAATTCCCCATAGCTCTCAAGTATCTCCGAATTCATCTAATAATATAAGAAAGAAATAAAAAATGAGAAAAAAGAAGAAGATTTAGCACCTTTGGGTGTTGCAAAGAGGAAACAGGAATTCCTTTAACCACACCAGGCATTACTCCGGCACCCGGAGTAGGAGCAGCAGAGCCCGTACCAGACCCAATTAGCATGTTGTTGGGCCTGACAAAGCCCTGCTTCATCAAAGGGAGCAAAAGTTGCGGGCGCGTGGAGGGAGAGGCGGCGGGCAAGGGTACAGGTCTGGAGAGGAAGCCACGGCCGGAGGATGCGACAGGGTAGAGAAGCTGCGACGGATCCTGAGGGTGGGGTGGGCGGGGTGCCAGTTGAGGGTAATTAGGGTTAGGATTGGAAGCAAGTCTAGATGGAGGAGGTGAATAAAAGGGATGAGGATTTGGGGGCCGTGGGGGGTTTTGAAAGAGTGGTCTTGTTGCTGCGGTGGTTGAAGGGGCGGCATTAGAAGGGTCAGGCGGTGGAGGGGTGGACGGCGCCATAAGTGGAGGTGGCGGAGCGAGTGGTGGCGCGGGTTCAAGATTTTAAAGTATTGCTTGAAAGTTTTAAGATTTTGAAATTTTCAACCATTTGATACTAACCTTTAAAATATATATATATATTTTGTAAAAATTGAATTTTACTCTCATTACGAATTTAAAAATAAAACAATTAAAAAAATAATTTTGAAATCGATATTTGATATAAGTAAAGCTCTCACTTAATATATAGGAAGAATAAATTTATAATAAAAAATAATATATACTAGTATTTATTAATCAAATAAAATTTTTTAAAATAATAAAAAAACTAATTAATAAAAATTTGAAAAAAAAATTAACGGCCAAAATATAAAATTATAAAAAAATTAATATGTTTTAATCTTAAGAAATACTCAAAAAAGGATAAACTCAATTTACATACTAAGATAATTTTTTTTTTTAAAAAAAAGACAAACTATTTTTCAATAAATATATCAATGTTATTTTATTAAAATTACAAAATATCAATGTTATTTTATTAAAGTTACAGAAAAACTATTTTTTGAAAATACATTTTAATATTTATATTATTTTATTAAAATTTTAATATTTATTATTTCTAACCAACAGGAGTTGTTTATTTATTTTTCATATTTTATTTTTTTAAATATATGAATACTATTATTTTATTAAAATTTCAAAATAAACTATTGTAGAGTTTTATTTATTATTTAATAAAGTTTTATTGAGAAATGTGTTTTGGATTGATTAAAATTATTTATATGTGTTTATTAATTGAGGATGCGTTGCAAATATGTATAGAGTTGACCCAATACTTCGTGTTATCTTGTCTTAAAAGTCATTGAGGGAAGATAGAAGGAAAAAGAGGGTAGGATACTCAAAATTCGAGGGTATAGGAGTTTTAGAAAACGTTCTTGGTGGAAAAAAAATGCGAACGAAATTCACGTTTTTTAGAGAGTATTCAGCGCAATAATATTGTAGAGACAATAATTGAAGTTTCAACAGTCGGATCGAGTTGAATTTTGGTCACGTTAGGAACTTGAGGAAGTGTATTCTGAACTATAGAGATCGTGTTTGCTGGGAATAGTGTATTCTGAATGGTAGAAATCGCGTTGACGGGAATAGACAAAAATAGAAGTCAAGTTTTTGAGCGATTCAGTTATGCTCGAGGGAAAATAGTCGTTTCTCACCAACTAACCATTAAGGGAAAGAGTTGTTTCTAACAAATTAACTGTTACATGTATAATTTGAACAGCACGTTCAGAGGTAGATTTTGGAAGGTGGAGATTGGTTTCCGAGGTTCTTAGAGTTGCGAACATTTAACGGATTGTTTGTTATCAAGTATTGAGTGTCTTGATATGTTAGTGAAGTTTTTGGTGCTTTCCATGTTAAATAAAAAAATTATAAGAAAATAATTTTGATATCTATATCTTATGCTCTTATCAAAATAAACCTTTCATTTTGATAACCTCTCATTTAATACTATATAGGAAGAATAAATTTATAATAAAAATAGTATATTTAGTAATCAAAGAAATTTTAAAAATAATAACAAAACTGATTAAAAAACTTTGAAAAAGAAAAAAAAAATTAACTGCCAAAAATAAAATTATAAAAACATTAATATGTTTTAATCTTAAGAAATACTCCGATAAATTTAATTTACATATTAAAATATTAAAAAAAAAGACAAACTAAATTAAAACAAATAATTTTTTTAAAAATAAATTTAATCACTGAAAAATCCCAAAAAAATATAATAATAAAAATAAATTTAATACATATTAATTCAAAAAAAAATTTAATACATATTAATTCGAAAAAAAAAGAAAAAAAAAGATATCATAACAAAATTAATTAAAAAATTTGTAAATTTGAACCAAAAAATATTATAATAAATTAATATATGTAATGAAAATAAATAAGAAAGGTAAATTTTATTTTGGGTTCTATAAAATTTTTTTAAAAAAATTTAAAACGAAAATACAATCAAAAGAAAATTTTAAAAAATATAAAAAGATACATCATGACATTAATCAATACAAATAAATAAATAAATAAATAAATAAATAACGGATACATTTCTTTAAAACTTTGGAGAAAATTTTTGTTCATTTTGATGAATAATTTATGCGTGTAAAAGTAAAGAATTATACTCATAAACGGATTAAATATATATATATATATATATATATATATATATATATATATATATATATATATATATATATATATATATATATATATATATATGTATCTAAATAAAATTTAATTTTTATTTCATCAGATCATATCAATGTTCAAATGTTAAAGTAAATTTATGTCTTTGTTACTAAATTTTAATTACTAGTAATAAGTAATTATTAAAATTAAGATTAACACTTACTTAAAATTATATTGGTATATTTTAAAAATATAATTATGCATTAGTTAAGAGTTCATTTGTTTCTTTCTTCTTGTTACTTAAAATTAGTGTATGCTTCCATTGTTTTAAATTCATCTAAACACTTTGCCATTTTTGTGATTACTAAAGCTATATCTCATAGATGAAATTTCCAAATACTTGAAAGAAAGGGAGAAAATAAAAATCATCAAAACAACAGTATTACGTTTCAACCAATGAGCAAAGCCATATGGAATATAAATAAAAGATGGGAAAAAAGTAAAATTAAAAAAAATATATAGACAAGGGCAAAACTTTTTACATGTAACATGTTAGTATTAATTGAAACTAATATTTTTACAGAAGAACTATCACAGAAGGACAAAAACCCCATCAAGCTACTGGCTTAGCCTAGATAAATAGCTGAACTAGAACACCAAAATGACAACTGAATTATGGCATAATACAACAATCCTAATCAACCTGTCTCTAACCATATTTCATAAGTTGGATACAGGCCCTTCATCCCGTTGACCCTTCGACCCCTGAATATTTAAGGGTCTCGTTATTCTCTGTCCAGAGCTTGCCCATGCAAGAAACGACCACCCCCGTCTGTTGTAAGGGATCATATAAAAAGAGAAGACAATATGTCAAGCAAAATTTTGATGTAATATAAACCGCACTGCAAAGAGGACTGGGAAATCCTCTACAATAGTATGCAATATGATGGTTCTGCCAATTTTAAAGTTACATTTTTTTTTATTCTCTATAAGTTTGTATAGTTGTCTTCCTTGATGTGTGTATCTATGAATGAGAGGGTGAGAAAATGCAATGCATACCACTTTCACCGTCGGATAACTCTGCAAGCCTAGCGATGGCATCAGTGAGTGCTAGTTCATGCTCCTATTTCACCAGAAACAATCACACATTCAATTAATCTGAAAGTAAAATCACATATGGAATCAAATATGAAAGAGTCCTAACCTTGAGAACTTTCTTTGCCTTCTCCATCTCCACAGGGTCCGGATAAGCAGCACTAAACACCCTCTCCACCTGCCAACATTAGAAATAAGAATTCAGTTAAAAAAAAAAAAAAAAAAAACTAACACGGTTACATGAACGTGCATGAATTGAAGAACCACCGCTTCATACCTCCTTAATCAGAGTATCAGTATGAAGTAACTGAATATCATCCGGTCCCTTCTTTCCAACTCCATTCTGGGATGGTGCAAACTCTTTTCTAGATTGACCTTTGGATAACCCCCTTCCTCTTCCAGCACCTGGAGCATGGTCACGCCCAGGAGGTCGGCTCATTAGATGACCTGGTCCACCATAAGCTCCATGACGAGAAATTCCAGGGTCTTCACCTTCCCATTTAATATCTTCTGGAGAAATCTACAGAGGAAATGCAAAGTTAGCGGACAACTTCACAGTATCGTACTTGTTCTTCACAAAGATCATTACAGTTTTGAATCTATCAGCTTCAAGTTACACCTGCCTTCGAGATTTTTAACTACTAATTATAGTCCCTGGAAGCATGTGCCAGTTTGCAGAAAAATATCCCCCAATAAGGCCAAACATCAAGCAGTTATCAAAGAGCAGAATCATTCTATGTTTTGCAAGCAATTCAATAAGCTAAATAATGCAAAATTTGAATAAAATCTCACTAAATTCCCAAGTAATTAGCAAAAGTGCCCCAATGAAAATGGGAAGAGGGAGGACCAAGAGAGAGCATCAACTTCAAATATAGCCCTACAGCATATAGATTATTGGCGTGGCAGAGGATATCCCATGCTTAAATTTAGAATTTAATGTATAACCAAATATTCTAATCAAGCCAACATGAGAATCAATTACTAATTGCATCATATTACAGTTGAATACAGAAATTGACAGATGGAAACATCCATTCAATATTAAATCACACGACTGTTCAGTGGAGAATAAAGCATATACCTCTGATAAGTTGATCCATTCAACTGATTCAGAAGGAGTACCAATATCATAAACAAGGAGATGCCGACCCTGAAAAACAAAACACAGACAACTTAAGAATAAAATAATTAAAGGAAAGTTCATAAATACCAGACGCTAAATATACCTCAACTGGATTGTAATCAGTTATAACAGCTTCATAAAAGTTATTATCTTCAGGCCACTTGGTCCTGACTTTCCTTCCAATTAATGGATCAAAAGAAACACCTTCTGTAGGTTCATTAAGACGATTACTAAATTGACCTCTTCCAGGCAACCCAGAGGGATACTGCATTTTCATTGAAGATGAACCAGGTGGTATCTGACCAACAAGGCACAATACTAAAAGTCAGTATCAGCAGATGTATGACAGATCTAAAATCAGTCAGGAATTTTATAACCCACAGATTTATGCTTTTTGCCTTTAGGCCCCGTTGCAGGTCCGCGCTTTGCAACTGATGAGGAAGGCTGGTTTGTAGGAACCATTGCTTGTGGGTGGAAAGGAGATGGCCCACCAAAGGATTGGGAAGGTAATGACGAGGATATCTTCTGCTTTTTACGAGAAGCTGAGATGGAAGGACTGGGCAACGCATCATGGACTGCTTGATTGACTCCATGCATGCCGGATTGAACTCCACTTGTTTGTTTCCACTCCCTGAGAGAATTTCCCACATTTTTATGTAGCCAAAATAAGGTTATATATAATTAAATATTCACAGTGACTCTCTGACAGATTTCATTTTATATACAAACCTGATTCTTCTGATCGTCTCATCAGCATTCACTCTGCTAAGAAGATCTCTGTGCTCCTCATTTGATAATCTTAACTCTTTCCTAAGCTCAGTTATCAGTCCTTCCTTCTCCTGAAGAAAAAAGAAAAAAAAAAAACATTTCATTGAACAGACATATAAATCTGAAAAAAGAAAAAAAAAGGTATGCACACTCATTCATATGATCTACAAGTAGTACCCATGTCAAGGTATCGCCTTGAGCTTTAAAGGCCCTTAGAACTGAACTGTATGCTTCTTGCTCAAGCTGGTGAATTTTAGCTTCCATGTCAGTATCATCATACATCCTAGAATATGGGTGAGTGCCCAAAGCAGCAGGCCTTCCATTACCAGAAATGCGGCCACCTCTTGACATTCTATTTTGATGTGGTGGAGGAAAATCATCATCAGTTCCTGCAACATCATCAATTGAAAACAAGGAAAAAAAATTAATATTTGTTGCAAACATAGCCCACAATATAAGACCAATCAAAATCAAATCTTCCAATTAGTAAACATTATCAATTACAGCCTGATGTATGGAATTTATAAAGCTATCAAAATGCAACAAACATTATCATTTAACAACAATGCCGGACTCCGAGGTTGTTCATGTTCACCATAATTTAACATTAAACTGATGCTCCCAAGTGGCTCAATTGATTATAAAAATCAAATTTTCAGACAAAGGATGTAATTATGGTAACAGTGCAACAGACAATAAGATAGCACACAATAAGATAGCACACAAATCATACATCCAACATTCCATATGCACAAACCATAGTAAAATAAAAATTCAGAAACCCAAGTTAATAAGCAGGGAAAACACATTTTAATCAGGTGATACATATCCATTGCAGGGAAATTAAAATCCAGCAATTATGAACATTGATTGATCAGAAAATGGGTTAATAAAAATCTGGGCACCATATCATGTAACCCTACATTAATGCAAAATTAGAGATGTGTGGAGAAAGAAAAACTGAAACAATAAATGCTGCAATAATTTAAGAAACATCGAAGGCATATATCTAGTTCATTTTGGTGACTTTTTTAGTAACAAGCAGATTCCAGTTGTACCCAGAAGCGATGATCTATGCTCATGATCTAAAAAATTTGAGGTTTAACACAAAGCACGACCAGATATTTTTATTCCATGTGTCGTCCTTTGTCTAACCACAGCATTAATCAATCATATCACTTCTGTTTCACCACGATGTGCTATCACACACCACAAGTTCCTATATTAATTTTTTCTTCTATCTGAGCTTTTTATAACTTTCCATCTACGAACCACTAGGAGAACATCAATTTTTTCGAGCCACATTGTAAATGATTTTTACTCACAGCATCGATCCAATATGGAGCAGAAAAACCAATCAAGTCTACTCAAAGCCAGAGAGCTAATATGAACGAAGAACTAAAACAGGTAAAGAAGATTCCAACAAAGAAAGTTCTCCAAATGAACTAGCAACATTTCACTACAATTAAAAAAAAAAAACTTTAAATTACAACTGCGTACAAATTGATATTCTGAACAACAGAAATCAGCGAAAACACCCACAGGGTAAAAAATCAAGAATTAATTATCAGAACCCAGTTAGCGTGGTATGTGTAATTGCAGCTATCATAATGTCTCTAACACAACAATGCATGTAACATACAAACCCTAACCCTCTCCAAACTCTAACCCCAAAAAAGTAAGCAAAATTACTGTAAAACCTAAATTATTCGGCAACAATCAAATCTTTAGGGCTCCGAAAACTCACCACTACTGTCGTAAGCCTCGTAGTCCATAGCAAGCAATTAATCGCAGCTCAAAATAAAGAAATCCCTAAATTAAAATCCTAAATTCGCAGGACAGTTGCAGGAAGGAGTTCCGAGCTACTGGTGCATAAACGGGCAGCTGGTGAGCGATTCGACTTGGTTGATTTGCTCGGCGTGCGCGTAGAGCTATGCGGACGTGAAATGTGTGTCGAATCGGGTTAGGAATGCAAGGGTTTGAGTTCCGCCTTTGAGATTTGTTGTTTTCTTTCTTGTTCCGAAAGTGTTTTTTGCCTCGCTCCAGAAGAGATTCCACACGTGTGGATTCAAACAACAATTTTACTACATCAAAACCACAATTTTTTCGTTCGTTTCAACAGATTAAATTACAAACTCCTAAATTCCTAATACTCCCTCCGTCCCGGGTATTTTTACCCATTTGTACGGACACGGAGATTAAGACGTTTTATTTTTTTAATATATAATGTAAGAGAAAGTAGGGATAAATTAGTAATTTATAAAGAAAAAGTGAATAAAGTTATTGAGAATGATGAATAAAGTGTAAAAAAGTAATTAAAGTTGTTGAGATTGTAAAAAGTAGGTAATAAAATATATATTTTTGCCAAAAATGGAATGGGTAAAAATACGTGGGACATCTCAAAATGAAAAATGGGTAAAAATACGTGAGACGGAGGAAGTAATAAAATAAGGAGGTTTACTTTTATGACCAATCGGTAACCCTCTTACATGGGTATGCCGTGTGCACACTCATGTGAGAGGATTATCGATAATCACCCTAAAATATGAACAAATACTCCTCCGTTTTATGTAATACTAGTTGTATTAGTGATAATTTGGGTCTCATATTTTAATTGTATTAATATGTGTGTGGGTCTCATGTGAGTAAAAAAAAAAGAAAACTCATTGGGTAGGACGTAGGGGTGTGCATGAATATTGAATTTAACCGAAACCGTATCGAATTAATCATGAATCGAAAAAAATTGTTGATTTTTTTTACTTTTTTCGAACCGATCTGAAACGATTTTTCGTTTGGTACGGACTTGGATATTTCAAGTTTTCTCGTACAGAATATTGGATATAATCGAATCGAACCGTACCGAAAAACCGAATTTAAACTATGCATTAAAATTATATGTAATATATTTATCTTAATTTATACTTTATATGTCATTAATTAATTAATTTACTCTGCTAATTATAATGTAATCACAATTAATAAATTAAAATTAGTTATAATATAATTACAAATAATAATTTAAAAATATATCTAATATTCTAAATATTTATTTATTACTATATATTAGAAAATATATATTTCATAAATTAAAATAAAATTCTAACAAAAAAATAAATAAATAAAATAATATGTTCAAAGTTCAAAGTATTATTTTAGAGAACATAATTAATAAAGTAAATGATATCTCTAAAATTTAAATTCAGTCGTAAACTAATAAATTATTATTATATTTTATATATATTTAATGTAGATAAAATGCAAAAATTAAATGATAATTCATATTTGTGTCTAAAATATTAGATAGACTTTAATTGAAATACACCTTAAATTTTATGTTAAAAGTTTAAAAAAATAAAAAATATATAATTTCTTTATCTTAGTAATATTATTTTTTAGAGCAACACATGAGGTCGTCTTATGTAAGTATTTTACATTTTTAAATAATTATCAATTTTTATTAAATATATTATCACTTTTCATTAAAAATTTATCATTCTTTATTTATAATATGAATTGTTTATGAGAAATTTAGTATTTTTTAATTTAATGGATATTTTTCTAAGTATTTATATGTGAAAAACTCCGTTTCTCATGAGAGTTTCGATCAGATCCGCTCCGCACGGTCAAAATCTGTTTTCCCGAAAATCCATTCCGAATCGAATTGAATTTCGGTACGTATTCAATATCGGATTTTTTCTTTACGGATTCAATATCGGATTATTTTTTTTAAAAAATCCGATCCGAATTTCGATATGGATTTTTTAAAAATTCATACCGAATCCCGATCCGTACACCCTTAGTAGAACGCTTAAAATGAAAAAATTGGACTCTTCAAATTAGACGGATGGAGTATTATAAATATAATGTCATTTGTAATTCTTCTTTATCATTTTTTAATTATCGAATTATTAAAAATATTTTAATCAGACGTTATCATTTTTTCCTAATATAACTTTTTACATTTTTTTTAATCTAAAATTGATTTTGCGAAATGATTATAAACAAAAAATTTTATTAATAAATAATTGAGACCGTTTGTGAGACGTGTTAAAGTATTCCTATTATATAGATAAAGTATGCTTAATGGTTATTAAAATATATTTTGTAAAGTATGATGGATGATGAATTAAAGTATGATTTTATGATGTTATAATATGATTCATTACTGACATACTTTAACTTTATACAAATATGTATATTTTAAGCATACTTTAATAATGAGTCAACCCATCTCACAAAAAACATGTCTCATAAGAGAGTTTCTCGATTATAAATTATTTTACCCCCTTTTTTTTAAATAAAAATTGCACGTAATTTTTTTATTTATGTAAATATTTATTGAAAATAATGGAGTATTTTTATTTATTTATGTGATAGGCCCGTCTGGCCATCTATATAGGCCCAATAGTAAAGCCCCAGCATCAGCGATCCAATACAACCAAGAGGGATTATAAAGGCAATCTCCCCATTTGAAACACATGTTTATAGCATGCTCTTTGATAATTAGGCCACTAATAATATTTGTTTAACACAATAATTTTAACCATGGTCCATAGAATTTAATTTGTTCAAATTATTTTAGTTTTTCGTTAGATGATAGATAATTCACGTGATCATAAACAAAAAGTTAGTTGAACATAGATTTGTCATCATTTCAACAGTTAGAATAGAATTTAATTGTACAAAGAATCATAAAAGGAAATTAATTACGACTAAGCTTTATTGATGATGAGCATTAATAACGATTCACATGATCATGTCTAATTGGTTATTTTGTATTCATCTGGCATTGAAGCCTTGTCTGAAGCTGCTTTCCTTGTTCTTCTATCCTCAACTGCAACTTCTTTTGACTCTGAACACAATGGAAACAACATATAATTAAACTGTGAGGTGTTGAGTGTAATCCTTCATCCAATCATTGCTGGACACATCAGATTAGTTAATGTGGTGTTAGATGGATGGTTTTCACGTGCTGCATGAAGGGGAGATAGGAAGTTAGTTTGTTAGGAAAAGTAAGTCAGTTTTTGGCAAAGGCATGAAACTGATCGAGTGGTTACTTTTGGAGCTGGTTCTTGATGATAAAATTAGATATTTTGGGGCGGTTTTTTAGCTGCAACTACTCTTTGCCACGTGGACTATCAGTTGGAGCTGATTTCACTTAAATCCGTTCATTATATAAACGGGAAAGAGACTCACAACATAGCATCTTAGAGTTAGTTTCCAAAGAGTTATATTTGACAGCAGTTTTTCATTAGTGGCTTTGATTGCCTTAGTGAGTTGTAATCAATCTGTTGTGCTCAACATCATCAATAAGAGTTCTTTGCTTGCCTCAGTGGACGTAGATCATTCAAGATCGAACCACTTAAACGATTGTGTCTTTGCATTTCCATTCTTTCTTATTTCTCTATCATTTTATGTGTTCAAACTAATTTGCTTTCTCATTTCTTGTATTTGTTGGCATCGAATTCACAACATAAACAGACAGATTGATGGAAATTAATATATAAACATTAAAGCTGATAGAGCAATAAAAAAAACCTCTTATTGTTGGAATAAATGTCTCTGAACATCCATTTGTAGCCTTAGAGCTTCCACAATCTGCATCCCCCTGGAAACAATCCTGTGTCAGCAAACTTAATATGTTAGAGTCGAGAAACAACGTCGTATGCTTACGTTTTGGCGTCGAGCTGCTCTGCATTGCCTGCATTAGACCACAAACTGTTCTGTTCAGTTCATTTCATTTAAGTAGGCAGATGTGTTTGAATTTGTGGGATGAATAGAAAACGCGTTGGTACCTTCTGATGCGTCCTGAGTGAGACGAGCCACGCGATGCTTCTGATGAGAAAAAGCAGTGAGAGTGTTAAGATGTAGTAATACTTATGGTTATGTTATTACTCATCATTAGTTGATTAACCTGTATGGCTTTTGATGTGAAATATGGTTAGTCCATTGCAGTTCATAAGCTTGAGGATTGCCTTTGGTGTAGCTTTTGCAAGAAAGCACACAATGTGTGTGTGTTTATATATATATATCTACTTCTTTCTATTTTTATCACAACAACTTCCAATACATGCTGTCTTTTTACTTACTTTTCGTGCCGCCTAGGCGATCCACACACTCCATGAATTTCTTGTGAAGATCCTTCGTCCATCTGATCCGCGTCTTGACATGCATTGCCTCTTTCGACACGCCTGAACTAACATGACTTAAGGAGCTGCAGTTGAATGTTTTTCAGCCATCAAATGATACATGTGTAAAAGATGATATTTGGAGCAATAGTTAGTTCTTACATAGAATTAGATGAAGATTTTTTCAAACTCATCAGATAATAGGCCCTCAGATTCCTCACACTGATCAAATATTGGCTCTTTCTGCTCAGGCAGGTGGTGATGGTGCTTGCATTCTTGGACATCGTCGAGGGACGACTGGAATGAGTACTTACGAGCTCCACGACAGCAACAAGATTGAACAAGTGATTGCAAAGTGTCCTTTGATTCAACATTGTCATCATATTTACCTTTCAAAGGCCTAAATGCTGTCATATCTGCAATGCATAATCTAGTGAGTTAAACCATCAAGAACAAAGATGAGTTTCGTGTTGAATTACCAAACCCCACATCTGATAGAGTTAAGATGATCAAGAAAGTAAATTATATTAATCCTCCACAGAGGCCACGAAAATATCCGCCACAACCAAGATTGCAAAATACTAGAATTCTTGATACCCTCTCCTAACAATGAAGAAGTATAAATATGCACTACAATAGCAAGGCTCATGCACAAAGCCTACATCATAATGCAAATCAATTATTAAAACTCCCATAAATTATGTCACTAATTATTATAATGATTGATTATTCCCATAAATCATATCACTAATTATTCTAATGATTAATTGTCTTGATTGATTGCATTTTTCTTGCTCACATGAACCTGGCCTCACCTTCCATTCCTATCAATTACTCCATCCGACGAAGCAGCCTTGTCCTCAAGGCTGAAGTCCGAAAATTCAGTGTTCTCCCCATCCGCAACAACCATCGGCTCAACATCTTCTTCCAGCTAATCCCCGTCCTTCTCAGTTCCGTGCTCATTAGCTTCAATGTAGATGCTGAAAAATTTTCCAGCACACTTATGAAGGGGGCTGTACTGCTGCCCGCAACGGTAACACTTTCCTTTTTCACGATATTCACGGGCTTCATCCGTCGTCAAGTGCTTCGTTTTCCGATTCAATCTATTTGTGGACCCAACACTGGAGGTTGTTGGTTTTGAGTGTGATGTCAAAGAATTACCTGACCCTTGGTGAATGGTCGTAGGATAATTTGAACCTCCCTTGAAAGTGGTTGGTGAATACGAAGGGCTCCCCGTTGTCGATAATCGTGAGAATCCCCCCGATGGGAAAAATCTGTTCCCGTTCATATATGGTTGTGGGGCTTTTGCGATACGTCGCGCTGCACAAATGGCTGCAAACACATCGGACATCTCCACATCGGGTATCCGATCACGGATCGACGACTGCAGCCCTCCAAGGAACATCCCAAGGTACTGCTCCGGTGGTAATGATGGTAGTTGGGCCACTCGCTCCTCAAACAAAGAAATATAATCTTCTATGTTTCCAGTTTGCCGAGTCACATGCATTGCTTCATAAGCATTAATTGCGGAGCTATCTCCAAATCTCTCGATAAGCTCTCGTGAAAATTGATTCCACGAGATGGCAGCCGATCATCGTAGTACCCACTGCGCCCAAAACATCGCCTTCACTGTCATCACGATTAAGGCTAACTGGACCCGATCCACAACAGGGATGCGATTCACCAAAAAGTATTGTTTTGCTTGTGAAAGCCACACAATTGGATCGGTCCCGTCGATTGGTGGAAGTTCCATCCTCGGCACGTTCAGCCTTTCCGAAGGGGGAGTGCCTTTAGTTGGGCGTTCGCCACGCCCTTCTTCGGTGTGATTAGGTGTATCGCCATTGGCGTCACTCTCTTCTGATGATGCCGTGATTGGAGGGTTTGTCTGGATCTGGGTTGATGGACTCATGACATTCAGTTTTGCCATGATTGCAGCAAATTGAGCGTCATATTTGCCTACATTTTTATCCAGACTGACGAGGGCATCCTCCACGATTGATACCCTGTTGGTTGAATCCTCGATCACCTTCTCCATCTTCGTCGTACTTCGCGTATCCGGCATAAATCGATCCGACAGGTCGGACCAATTTGATAGAGTTAAGATGATCAAGAAAGTAAATTATATTAATCCTCCACAGAGGCCATGGAAATATCCGTCACAACCAAGGTTGCAAAATACTAGAATTCTTGAT
Organism: Pogostemon cablin; assembly: GCA_023678885.1. Classification (NCBI taxonomy): domain Eukaryota; kingdom Viridiplantae; phylum Streptophyta; class Magnoliopsida; order Lamiales; family Lamiaceae; genus Pogostemon; species Pogostemon cablin. Next base: position 30,394,090 of record CM042952.1, on the reverse strand, counting down.
ACCCTCTCCTAACAATGAAGAAGTATAAATATGCACTACAATAGCAAGGCCCATGCACAAAGCCTACATCATAATGCAAATCAATTATTAAAAATCCCAAAATTATGTCACTAATTATTATAATGATTGATTATTCCCATAAATTATATCACTAATTATTCTAATGATTGATTGTCTTGATTGATTGCCTTTTTCTTGTTCACATGAACCTGACCCCATCTTCCATTCCTATCAAGAACAGAGATGAGTTTCGTGTTGAATTACCAAACCCCACGTCCCGATTTCTGGCTCCTCCCCCTCCCAACATCGCCAGCACACGAGGCACCGCGTAATATATCTGATATGACAGAATCTTGGAATAAGAAACCTGCAGCTGAGAACTTGAACTGCATGATCCAAAACTAGGATCATCATAACCAATCAGATGATGGTTCATTCTTGTCATAAACTGCAAGGTTGTGCAATTGCAACTACTGTTCTTACAAATAAGCTCAAGTGATGCAACAACATGACAAAATGAGTTGGTGAAAGAAGACAAATAGGACACCAATAAAAAGGAGATTGGACCAATGTGAACTTGAAAACAAAAATTTGCTACACAAGAAACTAGACTATCAATTACACACTCTGGATAATCTTGAGGTAACTACAAATATCAACCCACTAACTAACACACTCAAGCATCCTTAAAATAGTGCAACAATATTCTTAATCAAATTAAACATGTGCAGTAAAATACTCTTAAAAAGAATGTGTTAGAAACAGAGGATCCAATGGTAAATTCTTTATTACCACATTAGAACTCTTGATGCTTTCTTGTAATGTTGTTGCCGCAATTCTGAGGTTCCAAACAGAGGGGATCCAATGAAGGTACAAGGGTACAGCTGTACCCCAAAATAAAAAATAATATCTATATATATAGTAATTAATATTCAATATTTGTTAGTGGTTTAGTGGTTATGACACATTCTGTGGGTATTCAACGTTGAGAGTTCGATTCTTGGTTTCATTTATCTTTTTTACCATTTTATTTATTATTTTTGTTGGTTTCATTTATCTTTTTTACCATTTTATTTATTATTTTTATAATTTAATTTACGTTTTTAATAATTTTCTTTATATGTATTTTATTATTTTTCTGTAATTTTTTTATTATTTTATTTATCAAATATGTTTCTCTTAATATAATACTACATCTTTCTTTATTTTTTTTTCATTTTAATTCGTGATGTTTTTTTATTACTTCACTCGTGTGTGTATTTTTTTTTTCATTCGTTTGTTACCTAAATTTTTAGTTGCAATATTAATTTACATTCAATTCATTATTATTTTCTAAATATATATTATAAATTCATGATAATAATGTCTTAAATTACTTTTTAAAAATAAAAATTGGATGGTATCAATAATAATTGTAATTTTTTCATTTTTTTAAATAAATAGTAATATTTTTATATTTACATGTCTTACCCCAAATTTTTTTTTTTTTGGATTCGCCTCTGGTTCCAAAGCTATACATACATTACATACATATATGTCTGAGGATGTGAGATGAATGCATGGAGAAGAAACAAGGTTATTGGAAAAAAACAAGGGTCTGTTTGGTTGGATTTTGTAGTAACCGACAATTTATGGTTTGAGAGGAATTCTGTTTTCAGGCATATGTACACTCACTTTGAACTAAAGCTAAATTGTTGACCTTGGGAATATTGAAAGGAGTGTTGTGAATAATATATACACTCCACTAATTGAAATTAAATAAAATACTTGTTGCTGCCCTATAATTTTTTGTCATCACCTAAGCACTTTTACAACTATTATTTTATTTTAAATGCATAATTTAACGGGGAAATTCTGCATAAAAAATAATATATTAAAAGTATTGTGTTTTCTTATGTAAAGTGCTACGGTTTGTTAGAAAATTAAAGATTCACTAATTAATATGTCTTTTTATTTTACTAAAGTAACTATTAACTGAATAAATTATTATTATAAATACAATGATAAATGACAAAATAGGGGCAGCACATAACGATTTTAAACATAAGACCCCTTTTATTTATTTATTTTACATTTTTATTTAAAATATGAGTGGCGCTCTTGTGCCCCGGGCCGGGCACACGGATTTAAATCTGTGTTCCTTTGTAATTTTCGTGCCCCTTTACAGTTTAAACCCCTAACAATATATAGATTTAAATAGAATAGTGAAGAGAAATGTTGTGTTCACCTAGGAATAGGGATCGTGTTCCTAGAAGCGTAAGAGCTTTTGCCTTCAAATATTATATTTTTTATTTGAATAATGAAAATTTCCTATAAAACAATTCCATACAAATATTTGTCATAAAATTATTATTGTAGTGTTCTCAGTCCCGCACAAAATGTGTTTTACCCTTCTCACAAGTTACAACTTAAAATAAAGATTTCTCTTTTGACATATAAGATAATAGAGTATAACTCTATCATGTTACTCTTTTGAGACGAATATATCAAAATATGTGTTTTACCCTTTTCACAAATTACAACTTAAAATAAAGATTTCTCTTTTGACATATAAGATCATAGAGTATAACTCTATCATGTTACTCTTTTGAGACGAATATACAAAAGATGAGTGGTAAGTTGTGTCAATTCATTATTAAAGTATATTTATTATATAAATAAAATATATTTATTATTAATATTTAAAATATATTTGTAATAAATAAATCATATTATCACTATAAAATCATATTTTACGTAGTTTAGCACGTCTCTCAGACACCCATCTATTTTCTAGAAACTTTGCCAATATCATATTGTTATTTTTTCTCTAGAAACTTTGCCTTGTATTGTTATTTTTCAACAGGGAATACTGTTTAAATTTTAATTACTTTTGGGAGGAAAAGGAGAGAGAAACTCACACAGCTGAAACGACGCCGTGTTGCCATCGTTGAAAACCCTAGAATCCCTTAAACCCTCGCATTCCTCTCTCTGGAATCTTTCTTCCACCAATTTTCTTGAAACGGAAATGGCGATGGAGGAGATAACAGAACCCTCATCTTCCGACGGTAAACCAAAACCCCCTTTATGTGAAGAGTGCAACATTAATGCATCAAAGTACAAGTGTCCTGGTTGCTCAATTCGATCGTGTAGTCTTCCTTGCGTCAATTCTCACAAGAAACGCACCTCTTGCACCGGGAAAAGACCCCTCACAAACTTCGTTCCGGTTTCTCAGTTCGATGATAAACAGCTTCTTTCAGGTAATATTACGTTAATAAGAGGTGATACTGTCGCAACACTATTTGATCATTAACAGTTCATTTTGCATTCAATGTTTTGTTTTTTCGATTCCCTGTTCGAAGGATTGAATTTTCATTTTTCAGCCGTTTTGCCTCATAGGCTCTTGTGAGGTTCTCACAATTGATTCATCTCGTTTGTGCTGTTTATATATTGTTCACATTTTTTGGTGGTAACAGAAATTTGGCTTTTACATATCATTCATGGTATATGTATTCTTTGGTAGGTGATTGTTCAATTTTGCGTAATTCTTTTTATATTTTGGTTCAAGTTTTTAACTTGCTTTGAGTTGCCTGACAAGATTACATCAGTCGTTTTTATATCTACAAAAGCCAGTGTTTTTGCTTATGCAGGTTTTGTTGCTTCTTGTTTGAATCCATTCACGATATTTGGTAGTAAGTATATATGTTTTGTCTATTTGTTAGATTACAGTATGCTTGAGGATGTGAAACGAATTGCTGATTCTGCTCAGAGAAAGAGACTTAAATTATGTGGGCTTTTTAATTATCGGCTTCCCAACCACCTCAAAAGTCTTCGGGGTGCTGCTTCAAGTCGTAGGACCAGACTTCTGTTTCTTGCCGATGGAATGTCAAAGAGAGCAAAGAATAAGACTTACTACAACAGCAAGTAAGTTCCGACCTTTTTCTATGTTGATGCTTCACGCTTATGTAGGTTGCTTTATTCTCAGAGATAAGACATTATATGTATATTATTTTTGTATTTTGATTTTGTTTCAACTTTACCTCGATTTAGATAAGTACTGAATAATGTTGTCATTTGTTTCCAGGAAGAAATTCATATCTTGGACTATTGAGTGGCAGTTTCATTCAACTGATCTTGTGTTGCTTGATCATGGGTGAGCACTTTGAATTCTATATTGTCATGGACCAACGCTCTCTTTTTTATTTAAGGTGCTTTATCCATAATACATCTGCAGCGTATAATTTGCTAACACTCATATGAGTTCACTGGCTGCAGAATACACGAGAATTCAACTATCTCATCTGTGATTGAAAAACACCTAAAACCTGGTCCGTGGAACCACTCTTTGAGACAATTCTGTGATCTGAGCATAGAGACTCTCAAATTTTTTGTCCGCAAATATGCAAAGGTTTGCCTTTTTATCAAACTTTACCTTATGTTAATTCGATCCGCATCTCGATTTGATGTTTTTGGTGTTATATTTATGTGCGCAACAATTTCTGAGACTGAATGATCTGTTGGCCTTACAGAAGAGAGATTTCACAGACTCACACTGAATCTTATATATCTAAAATTACTTATCTAACTTGAGATATCAGAGATACGGCTTGCCTTTGTTGATTTGAATCCCTTTGCATGATCACAGTTCTAATTTTCTAATCTGTGCAGGGGCCAAAATCACCTTTTTTTCAGCTAGACATAAATGCACCAATTCGCGAACAGCTGGCAAACACTGTTATTCTTGAATATCCGGTGATCCACGTCTTTTTACCCTCTCACAGCTATGATTTCGATGTGATAAGTAATGCCAAGTTAAGTAAAGTGGAGATTAAGGAGTCTGCTGATCATGATCACCCAAGTCCTAAAGGTGTGACATTTAGGGAGGAAGAAATTGAAGACAAGGTTTGTTTAGATCCTCATATCTCTGATCTCTTGAACAATGCCTCTGGCGATAGGAAAACTGATAACAAACCGAACCTATTGGCTACGAGCCCACCAGTTTACGAAGGGGAAAAGTGGGCTAGATCAGTTTCCCACAATGAAGATAGTAGTACCCGCATCAAAACCTGCATTGAGGAGTTAGCTGAAATTGGTGATCTGGATTTTGATTTGGAGCCAGGTTTGATCGACGTGTATCCTGACCTCACTGCTGATGCCAACCCCGAGGACCTTCTTGATTTCGATGGGATATTATATGAACAGAAGAATCTGGAGGGTGGTGGTGAATATCTCATGGATGAAGAGCTAGAGGAAGGAGAGATAGCATAGGTGCCATATTTTATTGCAATGAGGAATGACTAATGAGTAGAAATCATTCCCTTCTCAGTTGAGCCTTGTAGAAAATTTTTCCATCTTGATGTTCATGTTATCCTAGCTTGATGCCATCTTAATGTTCGTCTTTCTTCCTTTTCCATAAAATGTAAAAATTTGCAGAAGAATATCTTGGCAATTATTAGCTCCAGTTCCAATTTAGGCAATGGAACATTGGTGGTAATATCTTCATAAAAAATATAACAACTTGAGTGTGATATTTTACTATCAAATTTGTTAAAAGGATTTTTTTTTTAAAAATTTATTTTATTTTATTTATTTATTTATTTTTTAACTCTAAAGCAGGTTAAAGTCTTAACGAAACAACAAGTTTGCAACTCGAAATAATCTTGCTCACCATCTCACCATGGTTTACTTTTGAATTGCCCTATCTACTCATTTAATTGCATTTAGAAATGTTGGAAGAGTATAAATAATATTATTGGACATTAATGAAAGCCCTATCTACTAATTTAATTGCATTTAGAAATGTTGGAAGAGTATAAATAATATTATTGGACATTAATGTAACTTTAAGATCATATTCTGGCTGATGGCCCATTTATTTCGTTGTGTAATATTATTCGTTAACATAATATACACGCTTTATTATACTCCAATAACTGAATGGAGTCAATGGACACAATTTACAATTATTAAATTTGATTTCTAGGGAAAATAATTTGATGTTAATTTATGATACATATTATTGAAAGACTTTTTAGAGATGTCATACTCATTCATTTAATTTATTTTACAAGCCAAATGCACCTGCAATAATCATTAGGTAATGTAACATGGAGTAAACGATTTCATTTTTCTTGGAAAATCAATGAGAAAAAGACTTAATTAATAGTTAATTGTTTTTTGTTTGTTTTAATTATGTTACTCATATATATAATTAAATCTCGATAATTATCATATTATTTCAAAGCCGTGAATGCAAAGTAATTATGCTACAATTCACTTATAACTTAAATAAAAATAAAAATAATAAAATAAAGGAAGGAATAATTGTAAAATGTATTGTAACAATAATAATAATAACAATAATAATAATAATAATAATAATATTATTATTATTATATACTGTCCTTAAATATTCATATTATAATACGTCAAGACTCATTAATTTCCTACATTATGTAATCATCGACACTGAATAAACTTCTGCTTTCGGAAAGATTTTCCCACATCATCATTGATTGTTAGTATTATTTATGAAAAATTAGAATGTAAATTTGATTATTAATTAATTTTCATACTTTTCGTGCTTAAAAAAGACACTGTAACTTTTAACAAGATCTTACTATAATTCAATAATTTAATTGTAGCATTTTCTGCAATATCAAACATCTACATTAAAGATCTTATAAGCATCGTTCGGTACTGAACTCTTAACACATCATGTTCGATGTATATTAGATCGAATCATATAAATTACTTTTTTTTTTTATAATTATTCTTCACTTGCATGATAAACACCCTGATGGATTATTTAAAAAAAAACATTTCACTTGTATATGTACGTAATAATATATATCTCAAAAGTCACTCATTTTAATTAATGATTATTTCCTTTTCATTTACGTAGCTGGAGATAATAATTGATCATAATATATATATATATATATATATATATATATATATATATATATATATATATATATATATATATATATATATATATATATATATATACATACTACTTAGTATTATATTGGAATACTAATTAATTGTGTAAAGTCAAATCAAATAATTCCGAAGTACGCTCTAGATTTTAATCCAAATATATTGGTGAGTGACTTTGATCTACGAAGTTAATTAAGAAAATATATAGCATTTGAGTCAATATAGAAAAATAATTAGATATATTTAAAGTAATTTTCGTTTATAATAAACCTACATTCCAAAACTTGCAAGAATATAGTTATTCTATCTAGTGTGACTTTTGTATCAATTTAAAATCAAATTACATTGTTAAAATTTTAGATTTTTACATAATTTTAAAATATTATTCATGGATACTAATAATTTGCTGTGGTTGCATCTGCTTGTATATAAGGATGGTGAAGAGAGGAGTGAATTAAGTAGACATACATCAAAATCAGGAGAAATGGGAACTACTACTACCCTTGCCATTCTTTCCTCCACCGTTTCTCTGCTCATCTTCATCTCCGTCGTCCATGCGACGGAGCCGCTCCGTCCCTTACCGTTCTTCAATCGTTCTTCCTTTCCTCCCGACTTTCTATTTGGAGCTGCATCTTCTGCTTATCAAGTACGAATTCATTCATTCATTCATTTCCCCCTTAATAATTCATGAATCCAAAACTTGCATCACCCAATCTCATGGAATTGTTCCATTGAATGAATATGATGTATGGATATTTTACTCGTGTTTAACATCATATCATTTTTTGTTAAAACCTATAATCTGTCACATAAATTCAATTTTGTGAGGTCGTTTCATGCACATAATATTTTTTGTGATTAATCGGCAAAAGTTTTTATAAAATTAGTCTCCCTCGCAGTATCATCTTTATTTATATTTTTGGGATATCATTTTTCTAATAAAAACATGCAAATTTTCACAAGTCTCACAAAGTCATTCGTATGAAAAAAACTTACTACTACCTAGTTAACCGTAGCTTATTTTTAATTAAATGCTACTTATTGATATTCTATATCTAATATATATCAACATGATCATAATGAACTTAATTTTCAGACTATACAAGTTAAACCAATTAATTCGTTACATATGTAAATGTAATCCCACATATGTCGTGGTGGATATGATTAATTTAGTATATATCATACATCTTACTTGTCTAACACCTATAATATAAGATATAATATCAAAACGTAACAATAGATTCTGTACATAGACTGAGGGTGCTGCATTTGAAGATGGAAAAGGACCAAGTGTATGGGACACTTACACCCACCAACATCCAGGTTAATTTCACTAATAACATATAAATTATCATCATATAAATATATCCAATTGCATCATATTATTAATTTCTTCTTAATTTTCTGATGCATATACATGTAACACTTGTCTGAGACAGATAATTTTATATTTTCTTACATTTAGCATTATTTTATTAAAAATGCTAGTATTTTATTTTTCTTTAAAAATATTCATTAATTATTCACTAAACCATTATTATTTTTCATCCATCAATATATTAATTTTATTAAAAAAACATTATTTTTTATTGGTTTTATAAAAACAATTGCATGATTTTTTTTTTTGATGTATGTAATAATTTAAAATGAGGTGATTGAGTGAATTTACCAAATCTATAGAAAGGATACTTGATAGGAGCAACGGGGACATCACTGTCGACTTTTATCATCGATACAAGGTACTTTTTGAATTTTGATCATTATTAATTTGAGAGTCGATGCATATTTAAAATAGTTTATTTGTATACTAATTAATTAAATTACAAATTTTGATATATTTTGAAATAAATGTCATGATTTATTAAGATTAAAAAAAAAACGTTGTGCGGATTATTAATAATTAGCTCCTATATGGAAATAAAAATAATAAAAGTTCTGATCTTTTAATAATGACAAATTAAATTTATGTGAGACCGTGTCTATAACATGCATGAGTTAAATAAAGAGTGATAATATTTTCTAATAATTTATCCAAGTAAACTATTTTAAAAAAATTCATAATATAAATAAAAAATATTATTTTATTGTTAAATGAAAAGTAACGAACATATCTAGTGAAAAATGATGGTTCTCATAACACAATGCCCTCAAAGAGATGACTAGTCAAGATCCATGCTAATTGACAACAAAGTTTGATTTAAAAAAAAAAAACACAATTTCGAATATATTTTATAATTTCTTTAAAAATGTAGCATTTCTTTTTTGCACTCTCTCCTCTCACTTTGAAGAATAAAATGCCGACGTATTTAATTTTGTTAACAAAATTATAGGTATATGTATAATCCCTACGGCTTTGTACGTAATATCATGATTTTAGGTAATTTAATGCATAATATTAATTAAATTTATTTGGTAATTAAGATATAATATTAATGTTACAGGAGGATGTGAAATTAGTTAAATACATTGGATTGGATGTTTACAGACTGTCCATTTCCTGGCCACGAATATTGCCTCGTAAGCCTGCCTTACTACCATCCTTTTTTTTTTCTTGTTTTTTTTTTTAAGGTCATAATTTAATTAATTCTTAATTAAGTAACATTTATTGAGATTTAGAGTAACTAAATGAACTAAGTAAAATTTATAGATGGAAAGCTAAGTGGAGGAGTGAACAAAGCGGGGATCGCCTTTTACAACAACGTCTTGAACGAGATTATTGCAAATGGTACTTTATTAATTAATTCTTAATTTTGATTATTTCATGTTAACATACATAAAAACTTTTTATATTGATTATATTTACATGATGTTTTTTCATTTCTTAATTTAACATTGTAGGTATAACACCTTTTGTAACGCTATTTCACTGGGACACTCCTCAAGCATTATATGTATATGGGTGGTGGCAGGGTTGATTTTAAAGACTTTGCGGAGGTTTGCTTCAAAGAATTTGGCGATCGTGTTAAATTTTGGATCACTCTTAATGAGCCAATCGCTTATGCTAATGGTGGTTATGATGGAGGCATGTTTGACTATTTTGCCCCTGGAAGATGTTCTGATAGAAGTATTTGCTCTCAAGGGAATTCTTCCACTGAACCTTATATTGTTGCTCATAATCTTCTTCGCAGCCATGCAACAACGGTCAATCTTTACAAGCACAAATATCAGGTTTAATACTTCACATACAGTATATAATTTCTTTTATCACCTTATTACTATATACTTCATAATTAATCATGTTATAGGGAGGACAAAAGGGCAAAATAGGGATAACACTCGTGACTTACTGGCTTGTACCGTATTCAAATAGTAGACTTGATGTACAAGCTATACGACGAGCTCTTGATTTCATGTTTGGATGGTTAGTACATTTGATTTATTAACACGTAATTAAGAAAAAAAATCCAATCATTATTCCTAAAATTTGTTGGTAAATTAGGTTCATCCATCCCGTAGTTTATGGAAATTATCCAGCAATCATGCGAGCCCTAGTTGGTAACCGACTGCCAAAATTCACGGAGGCAGAATCAGCATTGTTGAAAAGATCATATGATTTTATGGGATTGAATTATTACACTGGTTTCTACGTAGCCAATGTTTTAAATGTTGTTCTTAATTCTAGTACTGCAGATCTCAGGGCCCGTCTTATAAGTAAGTTCCTTATTTTTACCTAATCTTATTTTTTTATCGTATTTACCCATCACGATATCTCCTTGTCATTTTGTATATATGTCATTACTTATATGATTTATGGAGAATGAAATCCATCCTTCCCCTATATTTACATTTTCTTTTTAAGTATAGCATCATTCTCTCTCTTACTTTTAGTCATCCAACAATTATAAACCAAAATGATACATATAGAATACAGACCGTTTAACATAATAATATCATTACCAACATTAATCACAATGTAAATGTTAAACAGAACATAAGAATAAACAACTTTAATTTTACAAAGGAGATTTTTACGTATACACTTACTCGTAATTTTTTATTTTTAAATTCCCATGCAGGTGACAGAAATGGTGTGTCCATTGGTAATCCAGTAAGTTAACATCAACAAATCCATTATTTTCATTTTTTAATGTTAATGATTTGAAGTTTTAGTTAGTTATAAATATAACATGTTGATAATTATAGTAATTATTTAAAGACAGGAGTGAGTAGTTTTCACGTGTATCCCAAAGGATTATATGATCTTTTAGTCTACACCAAGGAAAATTATAACAATCCCAAAATTTACATTACAGAAACTGATATGAATATATAAATTAATTATTTTCTTCCTAATTTCTATTAATATATTTTTTATTAAAATATTTAAATTGTTTTAATTAGGTATTGGTGACCAAAATAATATGATCACTGAGGAGAGTATTAGGGATCCACATAGGATTGCTTTCTATCAGCTTCATCTTCAAGCTGCACTGAGGGCAATATCGTAAGTGCATGATTTTTTAAATTTTTTATTAAATAATAATTTGCAATTTATTGGATAAAATTGAAATAATAATAATAATTTTGCAGGGATGGTGTGAAGTTAAAGGGTTTTATTGCATGGGCATTTTTAGACAACTTTGAGTGGAGTTCGGGCTTTACCATTCGATTCGGGCTTTTTTATGTGGATTGGAAGAACGGGCTCAAACGAATTCCCAAACAGTCCGTTAAGTGGTTCAAGAATTTCCTCAACTTCAAATAAATTAATGACACGTCTTAAATAAAGGGATGATTATAATCACTATTTTATCTCCCATTTTATTATTTTCAAAATATAATTTAAATGGAATTGTGTCATGTGTGTTTCGTATGAAATATTAAATGAAATTCGTGTTTTTTAGGTAATAAAATTAGATGTTTTCAATTGCCGTATGCGTATACAACTTACAAGGCTTGTTTACTCAATAGTTCATTAATTTCCATATTTGGATAAACAAGAGAAATTATGAAAATGACCAAAGAGGTAGCCGGTTACTTTCTTCGATACCATCAACATTCATAATGCTTTTTATTATTATTATTATTATTATTATTATTATTATTATTATTATTATTATTATTATTATTATTATTATTATTATTATTATTATTATTATTATTATTATTATTATTATTATTATTATTATTATTATCATCATCATGTGATCTTAGACACTTGCACAAGATTATCTACCGAAGCTATTATGATGAGATTTCGATTATTATAGATCAAATTTTTTGCAGTGAAACATCGTAATATATTCAAAAATTGAATCAACTATATAACAACTTGAGTATGCATGATTTTAGTATTAATTAATTTCCAAACTCTATAGCTGGCTAAATTATAAATTACCCTTGTATTAATATTGATTCTGACCTAACGAATTTAATTTCTAAGAGAATATTTTGTCAAGCAAGCTCCAAAAATTAGTTAAGAAAACTTCATTAATTTGCGACTAAATAATATAAAGACTCCACAAGAAAATATAATTTAATATTTTTTATTAATAATTAAAAAATCAGAAGGGGCGTGATAGGTGATATGAAAATTAATATTGAAAATATTGCTCCAATTTCGCGTGTCACTCTTCTAACGAACCTCTTAAAACAAAAAAGACAGTCTCTTGTGAGATGAGTCGACCCATCATTAAAGTATGCTTATTATATGGATAAAATATGTTTAATACTAATTGTTAAAATATTTTTCTAGAGTATGATGGATTATGCATTAACGTATAATTTTAGTGTGTGATAATTAATTTATTATTAACATACTTTAACTATAAATAAACATACTTTATCTATACAATAAGCATACTTTAATGATGGGTCGACCCGTCTCACAAATAATCAGTCCCACAAGAGAGTCTCTTAGAATGGCCATCTTAATCTAATTATTATATCTAATTAATGTTTATTTATTTAACCTAATTAATACTATCGTTTGGCTCTACTCCCCTGTTATGAATTAATTACGGAACTAGAAAAACAAACGTGTTTATGGAAGAAACCCAAAGAAAACAAAAACATTGAACTGGAGATTCTCAATTTAGCAAAATTAAATTCATACGTATCATAAATCAATTTAATTCGATCTGTTTAAAATTTTTGGAACACTAATTATAAATGGATGCCCAACTAAAAAAAGTTGTGAGATTTACCAAAGTAAAAAGGAAGATTAATTGCATATTTAATATGTTTTGAACTTGTACACAACAAAATTTAACTATTCATGTGTGTCTATTTAAAGAGGTCACATGAAATGTAATGAGAACATAATAAACAAATAAAAGAGCCATGCAAATCAAACACACCATATCCATCGTCACAATTCTTTCGGTCTTTCTGGTTTCGTCGTCGTTTTCAGGAGCCACCGCGTTCAATCGGAGCAGCTTCCCGCATCAATTCATCTTTGGAGTTGCCTCTGCAGCTTATCAAGTATACTAAATCTTCCTCCCCCCCCCCCCCCCCCCCCCCCTTTTATTACGGAAAATAATTTTAATTAATAGTTAATTTATCTTCCGAATCCTCCTGATTAGAATTTGAAAATGATGCATAAAGGAAAAGTGGTGACGATGTTTAAATAAATTGTTGGTGTAGCGATGATTTTAAAGATTTCGTAGAAGTATGTTTCAAAGAATTTGGCGATCGTGTTAAATATTGGATTACGCTCAACGAGCCTTATATGTTCGCAAGGCAAGGGTACGACGGAGGGCGTTTCGCCCCGGGGAGGTGCTCAAATAGGTCCATTTGCAGCCAAGGCAATTCTTCAATCGAGCCTTATATTGCATCCCATCATCTACTTCTTGCTCATGCCACTGCTGTTCAATTATACAAACTTAAGTATCAGGTAATTACTATGTTGCAGTAAATTTTTTTATTTGTTTTGAGATTGATTATGTAAGTTTATCGATTCTACCTGCATTTGAGATTACTAGACTTTAGTAAAACTTATGGGACCAATTAAAAATAACTTAACTCCACGTTGCATTTTGGTGTAGCATTTCTTATGCTACTGATAATGAGTGACACGTGAGAGAAATAGGAGAGAAACTATCCTTTAAGTCAATGTAGGGACAAGAGATTAGATTTCTCCATCCCGCCACATGTCATTCTACTAGGATATATTACAAAATATGTCACATTAAAGTGTCACAAGACATCTCGTGCCGATAAATGGTGACCAGATGTAACATCTTATAGCCAATTATTGAACCAAAAGACCGAATGGATAGAGTTAATAAAAAATGTAAAATTGTTTGGCTGTAGGGTGTTCAAAAAGGAGAAATAGGCATTACATTGATAAGCCATTAGTTCGAACCCTATTCAAATAACAGACTTGACGCAAAAGCAGCACAACGAGCTCTTGATTTTATGTATGGTTGGTAAGTTCAATTTTTTACGGATTATTATTATTATTTTTTTAAATTAAAATGAACACATATTCTTTCCCGAAAAAAATGGACCAAGAATCGATTTGTTTTACTTTAGTTAGGTTAAAAAATTTTTACTTAAAACCACATTAATAATTTTTTTATTTTTTATTTCAGGTATATGGATCCTATAGTTTATGGAAATTATCCAAGAATCATGAGGTCGCTTGTGGGCAATCGATTGCCCAAATTTAATAAACGCAGCGTTTAATGCTCAAGGGATCCTATGATTTTGTTGGATTAAATTATTATACTGGAAATTATGCTGCTCATGTTTTATCTCGCAGTAGAGATCAAATTAGCAGCTCAACAGACAGCATGGCTCGTCTTTCAAGCATCAAACCATGTCTTCTTTCCCGTCAAAGTATTTAGCAGAAAAGACCCATTCAATGACTTGTGTTCAAATTTGAATGAGAACTTTACTTCCACCATGGCTTTGATGCAAGCGTACAAACCGTAGAGAATGGAGAGAGAGCGAATTGGATTCACCGTGTATGTGGTGATCCTCAGAACCCGTATATATAATGTGTGACTGTATGTACAACAACTTCCCACAATTAGAGGGAACTAATCAATGCCTAATTACATGGAATAAATTATACTAATCAATGCCTAATTACATGGAAAAAGATATTCTATCTATTTCCCTTATTACCTCCTGTCAAGCTATGCGTGGGATGAATGTTTACGCATAGCTTGGACGTAGAAAGTCAAACGCCGGTCGTGAAAGGCTCTTTGTAAAAATATTCGCCAGCTGAAGATGCAAGGGTATGAAACGTGTGGCAAGTTTACCAGACGAAACCAGTTCTCTGACAAAGTGATAGTCCAAATCAATATGCTTAGCTCGTTTATAAGCTACAGGGTTCTGACTCAAAAAGATAGTACTCTTGTTGTCACAAAGCAACTCTGGGCGAGCGGTGGACACACAACGCAGCTCCCGAAGAAGGTTTGAAAGCCATACAATTTCAGCAGCAGTGTTGGTCATAGCACATTATTCAGACTCACAGCTAGAGCGAGCGACAGTCGGTTGCTTTTTGGCGCTCCATGAGATAAGATTTCCCTCAATAAAAATTGAGTAACCGTACATGGACCTCCGAGTATCAATGCAACGAGCCCAGTCAGCGTCAGAGTAGCCGACTATGGAGAAATCCAAACGCCGAGTAAAGGTTAGGCCAAAATAAACTGTCCCCTTAACGTAACGAAGAATACGTTTTAGGGATTCAAAATGACTTTCAGTGGGAGACTGAAGAAACTGGCTCACAAGATTTACAGCGTAAGAAAGATCTGGTCGAGTAATAGTCAGGTACTGCAGAGCACCAACTAGTGAGCGAAACAGTGTGGGATCATGAAACGGAGAGCCATCGCTCACAAGAACTTCCCCTGTAGATAGAGGTGTGTCGACTGGCTTGGAATCCAATAGCCCAGCACGTTGAAGTATGTCATGAGCATATTTTGACTGACCAACAAAAATTCCAGCAGAAGTGTAAGTAACCTCCAGGCCAAGAAAATAGCTAAGTCGACCAAGATCCGTGATGGCAAATTCCTTGCTAGTTCGAGCAATAAATTCCTCCACCATCAGAGTGTCATCACCTGTAACAATAATATCATCCACGTACAGTAATAAAAGTATAGTAGATTTGCCCTTATGGAAGTAAAACAATTAAGTGTCGGCACGGCTCTGGGAAAAACCCAGATTAAAGAGATAACGGCTGAATCTCTGAAACCAAGCAAGTGGTGCCTGACGAAGACCATATAGAGCTTTCTTGAGGTGGCAGACGTGTGATGGGAAACGAAGATCAATGAAACCGGGAGGCTGGGCCATGAAGACCGGCTTATCAAGAACACCATTAAGAAAAGCATTCTTGACATCAAGTTGATGGAGCGACCACCCACGATGAACGGCAAGAGCCAGAATTACTCTGACAGTAGCAGCTCTCACAACTGGACTGAAGGTATGGTGGAAATCTGCACCAGGAACCTGAGTGAACCCCTGGGCTACCAGACGAGCTTTATGGCGTTCAATAGTCCCATCATCACGAAACTTGGTCCTGAAGACCCATTTTAATCCAACAATGTTAGCATAAGCAGGACGGGGAATAAGATCTCATGTGTCATTGTTTCGAAGAGCATCTATTTCTTCTTACATTGCCGACAACCAAACGAGAGATTTAGAGGCCGATTTGAATCCCCAAGGTTCCGAACATGCGGTCAGAGAGGACAGCAAGGCAGTAGTAGACAAGTCAACCGGATAGCGAGGCTTGAAGATACATGTCTTTGACCGAGTAACCATAGGGTGTGAAGCAGACACAGGAGGTGCGGGCAAAGTAGGTAGGTCCACAATAGGAACATTCTCAGTAGGTACGGGATCTGTCATAGGTGTTTCGACAGGGGAGCACATCCAACAGATTCAGAGGGAAGATCTTCATCATCGTTGAGAAGCGTAGATAAAGAACTCGGTGAAACCGGAGGTGCTGGCGCCGAAGGAGCGGATGGAGAGGTTTGAACAGGAGAACCATCAAGAAAACCAATAATTTCTAGATTTCCAGGAAAGGATGTGGATGACTTGTGATGAAAGGGAAACAGAGATTCATCAAACTGAGCATGTCTGATAATGTAAATGCGAGATGATTCCACATCTAAGCACCTGAAACCCTTATAATAACTGTTGTACCCCAAGAATACACATGGTTTGCTTCGAGGTGAGAGTTTTTTAGTTGCATAGTCACGTAAATACGGAAAAACACGACATCCAAAGGGCCGAAAGATAGCATAATTAGGAGTGGAGCCAAACAAGACCTCGAAAGGCGACTTATTTTGGAGAATGGATTATGAAAGTCTGTTATTGAGATACACGGCTGTACAAAAAGCATCAAACCAAAAGGAACCCAGAGTGTGCGAATGAAACATCATCGATCAGCCCATTTCAGAGATGTGGCGATGCTTACGCTCTGCACGGCCATTCTACTGAGGGGTGTATGAACAAGACAGACGGTGATGAATGCCATGTGTGGACATGAAATTTCGGACTTGATTATTGACAAACTCAGCCCCTCCATCACTCTGAAAGAATTTGACTGTGCTTGAAAATTGATTGTAGACAAACTTGTGAAAGCTCACCAAGGTGACAAAGAAATCAGATTTAGATCGCAGAGGATAGATCCAAGTAAACCTCGAAAAATCATCAACAAAGATCACATAATATTTAAACCCATCCGACTTAGTGATCAGTGCAGGACCCCATAAGTCACAATGAATTAGTTCAAGAACACTAGATGCACGTTTTTCATTCAAAGGAAAAGGCAAACGTTTGCTCTTTGCCAGCTGGCAAAAGGAACAAATAGTAGGATCTGGTAATAAAGACGAAATAGATAAGTGTTCCAATTTATATAAAAGTGAAATAACATCAAACGGGACATGCCCTAGGCGTAAATGCCACAAAGAAAAACTAGCTGACAGAGAATTATGACGAAAAGCTGCCACCAAGGCAGGGACTCCACGATCAAGCAAGTATAAACCATTTTCACATCTACCCTGAGCTAGAACCTTCTTTGTTTAACGGTTATGTATTTCAAAGAATTTATTAGAAAAGACAACATCAACAAGATAATCGGTTGTCAATTTGCTGATGGATAATTGGTTTTTAGTGATATGTGGAACCACAAGTACATCCAATAATTTAATATCACGAGTTAAACTGTTCCAGCCAATATGTGAAATAGGTAATGAAGAGCCATTTCCAACAATAACAGAACCATTACCGAAATATGGAGTGGAGGATTCAAGTGAGGACTGGTGATTCGTCATATGAGCAGATACCCCAGAGTCAAGAAACCAATCGGACAGAGAAGGACTGATACAGCACGAGGCATTGAAAGCATCCGCCAGATGAGCAGCATGAGCATTGTGCCGTGCCTGAAGAAACTGAGGACACTTATCAGCATAGTGTTCTCCACGACAAATTTGGCAACGGGGAGTGTACGGGTGCCTGCCGCGACCACGGCCTGCACTCGACTGATGGCCACCCGAGAAAGAGACACGACTATCTGCTCTGCTGTCGAAGCGACCGTGCTGCCCATTGTCGAAACGGCCCTGCTGCCGGGCGCTAGCTGCTTGAACCTGCCTCCAAGAGAGCGGCCACCCTGCTGCTGTTGCTGTACGCGGCCCTGATCAGCGGCGAAGGCAGCGACCGGAGGAGAAACACCCTCCATCGCACGAATCATGGATTCAAACTGCTTGGCCTGGTGAAGCAGATCACGAAAGCCAGACACCGGGCTGAGGGCAAGACGGGTGTCCGGAAAGAGGCAAACAGCAGCCCTAATCCGCGCATGAACCAGTGGGATTTGTCGGAGGAGTCAACCGGTTTTCCAATGGCAGAGAGTTGGTCGCACAAGACTTTGAACTTGCGCTCATACTCATCGACGGACATGTCTGCTTTACGGAGAGAAAGAAGCTCCTCAAGCAACTGATGCGTGCGAAAGGCTGATGAATTGGAGAAGGTGGCCTGCAGATTTTTCCAGGCGGCGGATGCAGTGTCGCAATCGATCACCTCGGACATGGCCTCCGGAGATAAGGACGTCCAGATCACAGAGAGAAGCTTGCGATCCTTTGCATGCCATGAGTGATAGGCAGGGTTGGGCGAAGCCTCGCCGTCCGCTGCGGTAATGGTGGCGTCTGATGCAGTGACAGATCCATCGAGGAAGCCCTCGAGATCGTAACATTCAGCCATGTGGAGGATTTGACGATGTCAGACAAGGTACGTGGTGGAATCAAGCTTCACCAGAACCATGCTGATCATCGTGTTGACAGGAAGTGAATAAGAGATAGGGTTAGGGTTGGCCATGAGTATGAAAGAGAAGGGAAAAAGTGATCAGAATATCGATGCAGAAGAGAGGAAGCGTATGGATCGATCAGAATACTGATACCATGTAGAGAATGGAGAGAGAGAATTGGATTCACCGTGTATGTGGTGATCCTCGGAACCCGTATATATAATGTGTGACTATATGTACAACAACTTTCCACAATTAGGGGGAACTAATCAATGCCTAATTACATGGAATAAATTATACTAATCAATGCCTAATTACATGGAAAAAGATATTCTATCTATTTCTCTTATTACAAACCCTTCGCTCCTCGTGTAGAGATCTGTTCTTCAATGAATGTAGAAACCAAGACTGGTTCCTTTCTAGAAGACTCCTTAATTTTGTTTGTCGCTGAAATATCAGGTCTTCTTAGCTTGATGAAATGAAAGACCTCATGGTAGCCTTTCCCAACAGGTTCTGGAGCCGCACTTGTGAAGTAGAGCTCTAATACATCGCCTATAGATAGAGTCGAGTTATTTTTCCATGTCTTGAAAACTATTTTTCCCAACCAATCTGGGAGTTTTGCAAGTTCTAGGAAGCCTAGTGCAACAATATAAATTGAGGTTAGTGCCCCAAAATCATACCCCTGCTTTACATCATTTGGATTTGAGCCTTTTCGCATCCAAACTCGGGGATATTCTCTAGATATATCCACCGGGTATTTTTCCGATCGGATTCCTTGTCTGATATTCAATTTTTCCCAATTGGCCTGGTATTCCTGCCAATAAGAGAAATCAGCTAAGTTAATACCAACCTTAGTAGTGTCTGTCATAGGCCTAAGGTTGATCTCTCTCTCTTTAACCCCAGAGGTGCTGGGTTGACTCGTCGACTCTAAATGTGACTCCAGGTCTTCGATTTTTCCTTCGACTAGTTTCTCTTTTGGAGGTTCCAATTTAGGACTCGTACTAAGGGTACTTGAATCTCTTGCTCCGGGTATAGAGCCCCATTCTCGACTACTCTCCTTTTGTCGATGACAATTGCAATCAACAGCCGGAGGAATGGCTCTCGTGTTGCTTTGAACAGACTTGTGTCATTTTGAATGCAGTCTCATATGCGATTAGACACTTTGGTCTGATAACTATATTGTATTCTTCCGGTACGCCTTGCATTGAGTGCCAGATTCTCGAATTCCCTTTGGAGCAACTCAAGGTTGTCCATCAGGTTCCTTGAAACAGTCAGGATGTAGTCTATTTCAGCTCCTTCCATCTCTCGTTAGAAAATTTGCCAAAACATTATCAACATATTTAATAATGACAATATTAAAATCATAATATTGGCATTCTGCTTGTCATCTTAATAGTCTAGCCTTTTCAGGTTTAGATTCAATTTTATTCTTTAAAAAGGCTTTGACGCTTGTGTTATCAATTTTAAGGATGAATTTCTTCGCGAGAAGAAATAGCGGCCATTTTTTGAACGTATTTCGAACCGCAAAGAAATTCTTTTCATTGATGTGCCACCTATTTGCTTCATTCTCCGTAAAGAGTCCGCTACAGTATCTGCATGGCACTTCTCCTTCGGGTGTGGACTTAGTTAGAACCGCTGCCCACCAATGGTCACTGGCATCTGTGTAAAGTACCAATTCATCCTCGTTATTTGGTATTGCCAACTTGGGGAACTTCTTGCAAACCTCATTTAGTTGTTTAACCATTGCTCGGTGTGATTCCTCCCATTTGAATTCAGCATCTTTTTTCAACAGAGGACTGAACACCTTCCTGTATTGCGCCAGATTGTTGATGAACATTCTAGCAAAGTTAACAACTCCTAAGAAACTTTGAAGTTGCTTCTTATCTTTGAAATCTTCAGGAAATCCTTGAACATTTTCCACAATGTGTGGTTGTAGAATAATTTCGAATTCATCAATCTTGACTCCAAGAAACTCGATCTGTCTTGTTGCTATTACTGTTTTCTTTTCGGGAAGCACCAATCCTTCCTTGTGACACACTTCTGAAAATACTTCCAAATGTGCTAAGTGTTCCTTCATGTTTTTTGAGGCTATGAGGATATCATCCACATAAACAAACATGAATGAGAAATAATCTTTGAAAAGATTATCCATCTTCCTTTGGTATATCTGGGGAGCGTTCGCCAAGCCCATAAGCATGACAATCCAGATATAGTTGCCTTGTGGAGTGGAGAAGGCTGTGAACTTCTTGTTTCCTTCTTCCATCATGATCTGGTAGAACCTAGATTTATAATCGAACTTTGAGAATACATTGGCATTCTTGATACAGTTGACCAAGTGTTCTCTACTTGGTATGTAGTATCCATCGAATTCCAAGATGCTGTTGATCCCTTTGTAGTTGATCACAAGTCTTGGCTTTTCCCACTTGACTTCTCCATGATTTCGAACTAGAAATCCTGGACTGCTGTATGGAGATACTCCTGGTGATATCAACTTAAGGTCCAGATGTTCCTTAAGTATTAGTTGCATATCCTTTCGATCCTCTTGGTTCATCAGGATAGGCTTGTATCTTACGAACTCATGCTCCTTTCCTTCTTTCACTTTGAGTGAGGCTTTTAGCTCGTTCTTGTCCCACCAGGCTAGAGGATCTTCATTGAAGTTCCTCTGTATCTTCTTTTTGACGTCCTCCAAAGATGTTTGTTCTTTAATTGTGACGTCTTTCTGTAAGCTTTCTCCTAAGCTTGCCTTGAGAAAGTGGATTGTGTTTTCTTTTAGTCTCTTCATCTTCCATCCTCCTCTAGTCTCGGTTCTCATCTGAAGGACTGCTTCGCCATATCTCCTTTGATCATTCATCTTTGGATGGCTAAGTTTTCCTTCATCACCATGCTTGCTGCGAAATCTGATTGGCATTTTTCTTTGAAATGCGTTACGCAGTCTTGGTGCGATGATCTTATGTTCACAAAGGGTTGTGAAAATAAGCCTTCTTGTTGCGTTTTTTGGGTAAAACGCTTGAATGTCTGTAGAAAATTATTTTCTAACAGAATATCTACCCCAGTGTCATGAAAATATATCGGTGGAGTTTTCACCTTGTACCATGGGGTACGATCTGCTCCTCCGATCATGATTTCCGCTTGCTTGATTCCTCTATTAAGGATTAGCACCCTTTGAGAGAAATCTTTTCCTAGTACTGTTGGCAATTCTTCGCCAGAGCCTTTAGGAAAGACTCCTTCTTTTGCTGTACAGATTCCAGCTTCTGAATTAATGTATGCCGCAAAATACTCCGCACGATGCTCCTTATATATCATCCCGACGGTGATATATATCGAGAATAGACTTGTGGTCATGGGTAGATCAGAGCTTGTAGAAGGCCTCTTCTAGTAAACTTTGTACCTTTTCTCCTTGACCGTAAATTCCATTCATTCTTGTGATCGTTCCCAAGGTTTATGATCATCGAGAAACTCTAATCCCAGTACTAGTTGTTCTGGGAATCTTCCTGCAACTCCCTCGATTATCAGCTCAAGATAACCAAGTTTGAGATGTCCTTGGTATCTGCCGGTTGTTGGTTGCTGAAGATAATATAGGACATCACAAGGAATAAAGTTTTTCTTTTTTGTGATATCAAATATTACTTCGACTCCTCTCCAGCCTTCTGGGCATTTTAGTTCACCTTTTGTTGTGAACTTTTCCGGTTCGTGGATTATCTCCACGATTGGTTTCTTTCCCCATCTTTCACTGATCATTCTATCTTCTTGGAAAGAAATTATCATCTGCTCAAATCTGAGGCTGTTCTGCCTATTCCAGAATGGCTTATCCTTGATCCTTAAATTCATATCGTGGATTGGCAGTAGCTCCATTATTTTCGACCTTGTTGCGCATGCAACTTTCTCGAACACTTTTGGTATCTCAATATACTCATTCATTTGGAATAAATCCGAATGATGTGTATTGGACAAAGCATATGAGATACTGCATGTGATGGAGTATGGCCTATATCCTTCTCGCATGAAGTCCTTATTCTTAAAGTCTTGATGAAGGGTGAGTGCCCTATTGAAATCTCGATCTGCCAGATTGTAGGCGATCCTCGGGTAAATATAGGATGCCACCTTTCCTGCGTACAGATTTTTCGAGAGCCCTCCTAGGCATCCCTCTCTCGTATTCTTGATCCTCTTATCAAAGATCGCGATATCGATTTGTGTATCGATTCCTTCTCTGAACGTTACTTTGATGAGGATCAGAATGACTCCGATATGGACCCAAGACATGGTCTTGGATACCTTTTCTGGTAGCCTACTGAGTTCCCTCTTGATCTCTTCGTAAGGGACTAGTTACATTTCCATTATATTCCCCGTAAGTTCCATAGGGATGGCGATTTCCCCTTCGGTCACTTTGTATATGATGTTGTGCTTTCTTCTCTTGAAACTATGAAGTTTCAAGTGTTTATCTATTTTTTTCACAGTGAATCCATCGTATAGATTAAGTCTCGGATCCTCCTTTATAATTCTCATAAGGGTTTTATGAGATGTCCTCTTGCATTTCTTGTCTGAAGCTTTCCTCTTCACTCCGACTCATCCTCAGAGGACTCCTCTTGGCTAAAGAATTCTTCTTCGTAGATGCTTTCGTCTGAGGGCATATCTTCGAATTGATATACATGTACTAGATCTTGGAAGTAAACATCTTTCTCTATTTCCGGAGTTGTTTCGAACTGTCGTACTCCCCGCTTCTGGTTCTTTGGGCAATCGGGTGAGATATGCCCTCTGGCTCCATAAGTATAGCAGTTACAATCCTTGAATCTTTTGTTGGCTCGTATAGCTGCTATTCGGAACGTCTTTCTTGTGGGAGTTCTCCATGTACTCCTATGGTGAGAATGAGGATTGACTTCTTGAACTCCATTTTGATGGTCCAGACCTTTGCCCTGATTTATAGCTTCGGGTCTTTTGTTTAGACCAAAAGGATCTTGGTCTTCTGGACCTCCATCCTCCGCTCCTTTGTGTGTAAGGATGACTTTTCTTCATCCTTTTCTATTTTTTCGGATTTCTTCCAATGCTGGTTGGAAGATCATTACTTTCGCAACATAAGAGGACTGTCTTGTTGATTCCCCTTAACCTCTTGTAGTTCTTGTGTAGTGATGATTGGTGACATCACTCCGTAATCTTGGCCTTGAGGAAGGACATTCTCCTTGCTATTGAATCCAGCTCGCATGGTTCGTATTCTTTGATTAGCATTTCTCTCCATGGGCTTGGAATTTTGGCAAAGAACAAGTGGCATACTTCCTCTTCCTTGACTATTGACTTCCATCTATACTCTGTGAAGAGTTTGATGTATTCGTCTACATGACAGATGTCAAGTAGTTCTAGGTTGTATAGGGCATTCCTATACTTCTTCATCTTTTCTTCTTCCATTCCTTCGAAGTAACCAACTTCGATGAAGTGGATCTTGAAAATCTTGGTCATGCGATCTACAATATTACTGAGATCTTCTCCTTCCATGACCTCCTTCTTGACTTCGTCTGAGAGCTCTTTCTAGGCACACTTTACAGATCCTTCCAGGCTCATAGTTAGGAATCTTATGAACCCTTCTTTATCCAGCTCAAGTGTTCCTCCTGCAATCTTCATTGCATTTGTCCACTCATCGATCAAGACCTCTCTGTTCTTAAAGTCCATAGTATCGAGGGTCAGGATCAACACGTATGGATTTATCGATTCAAGGTGAGACCTACCATATGGAGTGTTGTGTAGATGGGATCCTCGTACTCGACTTACTCCTGTTGACATTCCCATTGCCCTTATTCTGAAATTTCCTTGGTTCTGGGAGGTCTCTTCTTATCTTACTCCATGTGACCCAGAAGTCCCTTCATTTTGGCTCAGATCGTGTTGTATCTGAGAAGCTTGTGACTGTTGTTGACAGCCTGAAGTCTCTCCAATATTCATTTTCAGATCTATAATTGATAATCTTTGGAAGGACTCGTATAGATCTTGTAGATCTTCAAGATTTGCTCTTTCCATCCGGGGATGTGGATTCTCCTCGAAGGATAACAATCATCTTCTTGCTTTCGGACTTTGGTCTGGTGACCTCCGTTGTTTTCCCCTTTTGGTGTAAAAGGGGTTCTATTCCGAATGTTAGTGGTAACCCTCCTCTAGGCCTTCTTCCTGTCACTTTGGTTTCTAGGGACTTTACTTGTTCTATCAACTTCATGATGAGGTCGAATTGCTTGTTCTGTAATTTCTCCACCTTGTCCATCTTGAGGCTGATCTCGAACATTGTCTTGGACATGCTTTGGCAATATTCTCCAAAGAATCTCACCGTATTCTGCAATTCTCTAAGATCTTGGTTCATCTTAGAGTTATCTGTCTCGATCTTCTTCCACTCTGTCATTCTGTCCAATGTGTAAAGTGGTAGGGCTTGCAAATTTCTCTCGGACCCTGGTTTGGTCGCCTCCTCCATTGTTCTTGTTTGGGGATCCGTCCATGGATCTCGGTGAAACTTTAGATTTCCACTATGTTCCTTGAAATTTCCTTGGAACAATTTATCTCTGTCTGGTGAATTTCTTCCAGACGTTCCTCTTTGGTGAGGTCCTAAAGGTTCGCTAACTTCCATTTTAGATCGAGATTTTCCCAAAATCGATTGACGTCCTCGTCCTCTTTCTCTGCGTATTGTCTATACAACACATTATAGTTTGTTGTATAAAACTGCTTGTATCGTCATATCCAACGGGCCAGAAGTCCCGGTTGCTCCAGCTTTGAACAGGGCTGATAGTTCTGTCACTCTCGAATGTCGAACTTTCGTTCAAATCCATATATCTTGAGACTCTCCCCTCGTTAAGTGATATGAGTTTATAAAAAATTTCCATTCATAAATAAATAAATCTAGGGCTCTGATACCATTTTGAAGCGTGAGGTAATGTTGAATATACTTGTGGATTATATCGGGTGAAAATATGTTGAAATATTTTGAAAGGGCTATATGGGTGACAATATGGGTGAGCATGTAAATTACCTACACAATTTTGCCAAAATATCTCCTGAAATTGCATAGTGGTCCCTTTTTGTCCTATTGGGTAGAAAAGATATGAATTTTAAGAGAGTTTGGTATTGATATTTGACATTGACATTTTTGGTATTTTTGCATATTGGCCTTTTCTTTTTTACCCTAAATATAAATATAACAATATCTTTTTTATGTTCGAATTGACCAAAATATCATTTATTTGAATATATGAGTAATGTATTCGAGTAAAATAATTATTATTTAAAAATTAATTTAAAAAAAATTGCTCGAATACATTACTCACATATATCACTCACAGTACTCACACTACGTACTCACATATATTACTCACACTAGTCACACCACTTACTCACATTACTTACGGATTACTCACACAATTCACATACATTAAAAGTTTAATGTATCACACTAAAAGTTTCACATTAATTGATTAAGTGAAGATACTTTGTTTCTTATAAAGTTTTCACATTTAAAAAAAAAATTAAAAAGTTATAGCATTTACTCTTTCTTATATATTCAATTTACAAAAAAATTCATCGTATCCAACGCTGCTAACATATTATATTATTTATTTACTTATAAAAAATATATTAAAAGTCAACCTTTTCCTAATTTCTATGTATAGTTAAAACTGAAAACAAATATAATACAAGTGAATAGTATATATTATTAGAAATAATTCGATTAATCAATTATTTACAGGTGTATATAAAGTTTTAAATAGCGTAACAAACGGGTCAACAGACATATTACATTAATGCGAAATTAATAAAGTAGATATCAAAGACTGGTAGTTCAATATATCAGAATCAACCCCATACTTCCCTTCGTGCTCTCCCATGCTCTTCAGTTTACTATCATTAATGTGCCATGTGATTATATATACTAGTTTATAATTTGATACGAATAAGATGCGATTTTTATATTAAATTAATTCTATATATTCAAACAACTTGCAAGGGTGTTCTAATATTTAAGTTATGGGGAGAAATTTGTGTAATACTGATTAAAAGTAATACTTGATCTAATATTTAAAAAATATATATATATTCAATTGATAAAAGTACAATGATGCAATGATCTATTTAATGAAAAAATATAGTATGAATAAAAAATGATACTTAATTATGAAAACGTAAAATAATCTCATATAAATGTATTCTAAATTATAATATAGTATGCGATATTTTAAAACACGCAAGAATTAGAACGGAATCGCTTCCATGATAGAAACTGAAATTACTCTTTAGTACTGTACAATGTAAATGATTTTTACTCTTTTGAAGAAAAAATTTCTATTACTATTCCCAAATATAGAATAATACTATGTGTTTAGAAGAGCTATATCCTCAATATTTTAAAAATGGAGTAATACTTCTCGAAACGGTGGATCACATGATAGTTGCAGGCTATTACCTCTCATTAAAAAAAATTCTAATTGATAAGAAAGTGAGGAATATTTATATAGTTAAATTAAATAAAAGAAATTATGAGGAAAAACGGCTGGGAGTATATATTTTGATAAAATAAAATACTAATAGTTTGTCTCCAAGTATAACTCAAGTGATAGAATGGAGGGTGGAAAGACTTTTCAGCTAGTTGACGGCTATAGTGTGGGAATTCAAATCCTATATTTGGTATGGATTTGATCCCTTATAAACACACTCAAACAGTGAACCCTATTTATAAGCTATTTGAAGGTACATTTTGCGATTTACCTTCTTCACCAATTCAAATGACAAAAGTGGTGGGGCCTCTAATAGCGGGGTGAATATTTTTTTTAAAAGCAGGAGAGCCGTTGAATGAGATCTGTTATTGTTTTATTTTTTTTAATCTATTGCTCTTGATACATGGTAAATTTAGGGGTCGTTTGCTTGTAGGTATGAGATATAAAGGAATTGTGTATAGCGAAATTTATTTGACCTGTGATTAATTATATTATTGTTTGGTATTATGGAAAAATGAGATTATGGATAACTAGGTATTAGTTATTCTAGGTTTGTCATTGAGTATTAACAAATGAGATAATAAGTAAAATGATATATTTACTCCTTGTTATTATTATTATTATTATTGTTGTTATTAGTATTATTATTTTTTTAATAATAATATTATTAGTAATTATTATTATTATTTTTAATTATCATTATTTGTTATTATTATTTATTATTAATATTAATTATTATTATTACTATTAATATTAATAATAATAATTATTATTATTAATAATAAGAATATTATGATTAATTATTATTATTAATTAATTATTAATTATTAATATTATTATTGGATAAAGATATAATGATAAAATTACATTTAATACATAGGTATTAAATTGTGATATTGTGTAGCCCACCTCTTGAGGTGTATACACAATAACAAAAAAAAAGTATTATTAATACTGGATCAAAATAATACCGGATCATAGGTATTATGAATACATCAAGACAAACATGGTATTACGCGGTATACTGTATCAGTACTTAACTAATCAACCCAATCAAACGAACCCTTAATGTCTACGTGATGCATCACACGTATCAAATAGGCAAATATATTAAAATAAATTGAAAACCTTAATTAACATGAGAGCCATAAACTTTGATACGTTTGGATCTTGTATATAACCTAAATTATAATAATTCAATTTTTAATTTAAGAAGTCTCTTGTAGATTATAACTAGATTTGTATATTAATTAAGATCCGACAAAAAAAACTAATTATATGAATTAGTAATTCAAATTCATAACAGTATACTCCCTCTGTTCCGCCCAAATGGTTGTTTTTGCTTTTTGTTACGTGGATTAATGAGTATTATTATTTAATGTGTAGTGGGTAGTTATATTAATGGGAGCGTGAGCTCCATATTTTAATTGTATTAGAGGGGGTGTGTGAGTCCCATGTATGTAAAAAATGAAGAAGAGACCCTTTAGGTGGGACGATCAAAATGACAAATAGGAACCCTTTGGGTAGGACGGAAGGAGTATATTTAAAGAACAAGTATATTTATATATTCTATCAATTAGGACTCATAGAAAGTCTAAAATAATGACACTGAATGCATAATTATTTAATAATTATATTAGTGATGAAAGAAATACATTAAATTTTGCGTGAAATGAATTGGTAATAATAATTTAATCCAAATTAGGGTGTATTTAATGGGGGCATGAAGTGGGATTAGAAGCATACTGGGTAGTAAAGAAAGGTGCATGATGAGGAGGACTCTATCGTCATTAAGTGTGATCTTTCTGGTTTTGTCGTCATTTTCAGAAACTGCCAACGCCTCAACCACCTTCAACCGGAGTAGCTTCCCACCCGGTTTTATTTTTGGAGCTGCCTCAGCTTCCTATCAAGTACTTTAATTATGCATTTATTATTATTATTATTATTATTTATTTATTTATTTATTTATTTTCTATCAACGTACCCTTTTTTCCCTTTTATTTATAGGATTCTTAATAAAATTTCTAAATTATTGATGAAAAAAAAAGGAAGAAGAAGCTATAATGCCATCTTTAAAATTCTCAAAAATAATTATAAAGTAATGTTAGAATATTTTCATTATTTTAGAAAATATAATTTAAAAATAGTAAGTGGGTTGGATGACAGATAGAGGGTGCAGCATTTGAAGATGGAAAAGGAGCTAGTATATGGGATACTTTCACCCACAAATTTCCAGGTTTCATTTCTAACTTCATCATCATTTTTAAATGGGTTAATGGTAAAAAAATTCGCGAACTTTATTTCTATTGCAAATTAATTTTCACTTTTGAAAAATTACAAAAAAATTATTACCTTTAAGTACTGTTGTAAAAAAATCCAAAAAAAACCTTACTTTTAATTATAAATTGTATGTGTTTTGCAACAATACTTAAAGTTGTGGTTTTTTTTTAATTTCTCAAAAGTGAGAATTAATTTGCAATAGGAGTAAAGTTCGTGGTTTTTTTTGCAATCAACCTTTTTTTAAATTATTACTATTTACTACAATATTTATTCTGTGAAAATGCTACCGTTTTTGTTTTGTTTTTTGTGATTTATTACTTTTAAAAAAATTTCCTGCTTGGCATGAAATAATTCAGTAAATGAAAATGCACTTACATATATATAATTAAGACATATTTTTATAGGAAATTTAATAAGAAAACATAAATATAAGTTATGATTGCATTTGCACCCAGTAATTTTAATTTTTTTTCTTTGTTCTTTAAAAATAACTGTGAAAACAAACTTGCAGAAAAGATAGCTGACCAGAGCAATGGAGATGTGGCCGACGACTTCTATCATCGATATAAGGTTGATTTTTTTTAATTGATATTTTGAAAATATAGTTTTTAAATTACAATTAACTGTTTACTATGATCTCACACAAATTTAATAGGAATTTTTATCAATTTAAGGCCTGAAAAATGGATAAACTATGTGGGCCTGGATTATTTTTACTACCAATTCGAGACCTGAAATATGTAAAACTATGAATTTAAGGCTTGAATTTATCAAATATTATCTCATATTTTATCAATTTATAGCCTAAATTCAGGCCCGATAGTCATACATATTTCAAACCACGAATTTATAGAAAAAATAATTTAGATCTTAAATTAATAATTTACTTCAAACCTTATATTGTTAAAATTCCAATTTAGTTACATGACGAGTGTTATTTTGATTATTAATTTATTGGAATATCTAAAATTAAATGGTTTGGTGCGAATTTAATTTGGCAGGATGATGTGAAATTGATGAAACATATAGGACTGGATACTTTTAGGATTTCTATTTCTTGGCCACGAATATTGCCACGTAAGTCTTCTCTATTTATGGAAAGTCAAAACAATTTTTCTAAGATCCTAATATAATACTACTAGAATAATTAATGCAACTCAAAAGCCAATAATAACTTTTAAAAATATTAATTTGTGTATATCTTATAACTAATACACAGGTGGAAAGATAAGTGGTGGAGTGAACAAAAAAGGGATTGACTTCTACAAAAATGTGTTCAATGAACTTCTAGCAAACGGTGATTTAATTAAACTTCATACATTTTTAATTTCATTTTTAGATTATAAAAATTCTATTTAAATATTCTTAATCTAGTTTGAGATAAATAATGTACTGCAGGTATAACCCCATTTGTTACCTTATTTCATTGGGACCTTCCCCAAGCATTAGAGGATGAGTATAATGGCTTTCTAAGTCCTCAAATCATGTAAGCCATGCAAACTTATAATATTAAACTTGTGTTTAATTAATGAAATGAATTAGTAATATGTATAAAATGACATGTTAATTGCAGAAATGACTTTAGAGACTTTGCTGACCTTTGCTTTAAAGAATTTGGCAATAGTATTAAATATTGGGCTACGCTCAACGAGCCATTTAGCTACGCCAATGCAGGCTATGACGGGAATTTCATCGGGAATTTCGCGCCGGGGAGATGCTCCGACCGAGCCATCTGCGCCCAAGGAAATTCCTCCACCGAACCGTACATTGTCGCTCATCATCTCCTTCTTAGCCATGCAAAAACCGTTCAACTTTACAAGAAAAAATATCAGGTTTTCTTTTATTTATTTATAATAATTTTATAAATCAATAAATAAAAATTTAAATGATATAAAATCCACATTAATTTGATATATATACACTCCATAAATTTGTAGAAAGTTCAAAAAGGAAAGATAGGAATAGTGCTGGTGACTCATTGGTTCGTACCATATAATCCCAAGAGCAAACTCGACGCTAGTGCAGCACAACGAGCTATTGATTTTATTTTTGGATGGTAAGTATATATAACAAATTAATTATTGAAACACATGATTAATCAATATTAATATTTTAATTTATTTATTGTTAAAATATATATAGGTTTATTGATCCAGTAGTTTATGGAAGATATCCAAGAATCATGCGATCCATAGTGGGGGATCGATTGCCAAAATTTAGCAAACAACAGAGGGGATTATTAAAAGGATCTTATGATTATTTGGGAATTAATTATTACACTGGAAATTATGCTGCTCATATTTTAACTCGCACTGGAAATATTTCCAGTACCACGGATAATATGGCCCGTCTTACACGTAAGTTAATTTTTATAAAGTTTTAATTTAATTACTTAATCAACAATTAAAATAATTACTGATTTTCTTTTATTATGCAGCTATTAGAAATGGCGTACCCATTGGCAAACCAGTAAGTATTTAACACTAAATATTTTTCAATTCTAATTAGGAACCAACATTTTTTTTAAATAATATATATTAGTCAGGTGATGAGATTATAATCCATTGATTTCAGACTGGAGTTGGGAGTTTTTATGTGTATCCCCAAGGGCTGCATGATCTTCTAGTCTACACTAAGGAGAAATACAACAATCCCATAATTTATATTACAGAAAATGGTATGTATATATATACTAATATGTTTTACTAATTAATTCTTGGATTAGGTTACAATTTTTAACTATAGTTTATTTTTACCATCTTATTTTTTTAAGGTATTGGTGACCAAAATAATGGTACGGTGGTTCAAAGTATTAGTGACCCACAAAGAATTGATTTCTATCGTGGTCATCTTCTAGCTGTTAGAAAAGCAATCAGGTAGTAAATAACTTTTGACATTCGTATTGATTCAATAATTATTCCCGTCACGAAATCTGAACTAAGCGGTTCTTTATTATTAATAAATAATGACAGGGAAGGTAAAGTGAGAGTGAAAGGATTCATTGCATGGTCGTTCATGGACGTGTTCGAATGGAATTCAGGATTCACTCTTCGATTCGGACTTACGTATGTGGATTATAAGAATAAACTTAGACGTATTCCCAAACGCTCCGCAATATGGTTCAAGAACTTCCTTAAAAAGTAGATTAATATTGCAACTAATTAAACTAATAGTTGCTTTGATTTACGCCTCTTTTCTTGGGTTTAATTAATGCTTTCTACTACTAGAAATCTTTTCAAATTTATGTACTTTCTTTGATTCAGTGAGAATGAGATCACTTATTCCGTCTTCTTGTTTCGTGTTATGTTTCATTTATTAAGTGAGTGATATGTGTCACTTTTTTTCTTAGATTAGAGCCAAATGCTCCAACATGAGTTGTAAGGTATTATTTATTTTAGGAAACAATTTGCACCCCCAAATCTACTAAACGAACCCATTAATTTATAAATTAAATTATATTTACGTGAGAAGACATAAATACCCTTTTAAAGTAAAATAAAATTAGTTATGACAAATTATTATACATGCACCCCAATTAAATTTCTAAATACACCCCACAAGTATTAATCTTTTTATGAATCCATTATTCAGAATTAATCGAAGTATGAACCCTAAAAGTCAATTACAATTCGTTTGTTGACGGAAAACAATTGAGGGAAATACGAAGATCATAAAGTATACAAATGGGGGGGGGGGGTATATGGGAGGGGAGTTGACGAGGATCATATTGGTGGGATATGGAGAAGCAGTCGTCGGAGTTGGCCGGAATTTGGAAGAGGGTGGTGGTGGTCAGCGGTGGCATTGCAGGACTGCAGCAAAGTCAACAACATCAGCTTGATACTCTACAGACTGCAAAACATAAAAATCCAATCTTTGGATTTTCGCATATATTCTAATGCTTAATCTTGAGTTCCAATACTAAGAAACAAAAATATATTCCTTTTTCTTCCTTCCCCTGTTTAAAGGCTGAAAATATCAGCTTAACATCATCAAATGTGTGCAAAGTGCTCCAAATTTTCCTTCTGCTAGTGGCATTCTCACCTCAAGCCCTCTATTCAATCCTCAGATCAGGGTTTGTTTATTCACGCATTTTTTTTGGCAATCTTGATCTCTTACTTTTTGTGGATTTTTTTAAAATTGCAATCTTTTGAATGATGGCGTTTTGGAAGCGTTGTAGAAAACTTTTTGTCGAGGTTTAGAGAGTTTAGCTAGGCAAAACTGAAAACACCTTATCAATGGTACCATCAGTGTATCAATGCAGGATTATGGTTTAGAGTTCATCATTTGGTGATTATAAAAACGGGGTGCATTTAGAAATTTAATTGAGGTCTGTATAATAATTTGTGAACTAATTTTATTTTCTTATTTACAAGAGAGTATTTATGTCTTTTCACATAAAGATATTTTAAATTTATAAATTAAAGGGGCGCGTTTAGTAGATTCGGGGGTGCAAATAATCGCCCCCTTTATTTTATACTATGAAATACCAATAGAATATGAAAAGTGAAATAGAGAATTTAAGTCCTTGTTTGTGGAATAATTTTGTATTATAATTGTTGATGATTGCTACTGTAATTTACCCGAATCGAAAATGACAAATACTTGTGCGGTTGGATTCACCTTGTACTCTAATTTTATCGGAATCACTCTTTAGATAAATGAACCATCAATCTCCCAAATAACATCACTCTTCAATTATGATAAGTTGTGATTATTTATACTTGAAATGAGTAATTTAGAAAAGTAATAGTTCTTTTCTAAAAAAATAATATTTCACACATTAAAGAATATTTTGTAAAATTATGATGGATTAAACCAGGTTCATGGAAACTCTAATCGAAGTAAGTAGCAATTTAATCGAGCCATTAAAAAAGATTGGTTATTATCTTGGCCTGTAATTTGTTAAAGCCCATGAGCCCTAGGGACTGGTTCTGTAATTTCTTACTTATCTTGGGCCTATAATCAGTTAAAGCCTATGATCCCTAGAGACTGCTTCATTAATTATTTACCTTTTTGGGCTTGTTAAAGCCCATGAGCCTTATGGACCGGTTCTGTTCTATAATTGGTAATAGCACAACAGCGCTGAGGACTGGACATGTCTAATACAGCATTAGACATTAATGTATCTTTCGAATCATATGATGCCCAAAGGCCCAGACCAGAAGGCCCATTTTAATTTTAATTTTTTTATTTTTTATTTATTTTTTTATGTGATATTCGTAGACTGCTAGTTAACGCGTCCACACATTTTATTAATGTAAATTTGACATGTTCAATTCTATAACACAATAATAACAATATGTACTATTTTATTTTATAGAAAAGGTGTTGCATAATTAAGTGTCGTATTACATGATGTCGGGAGAAAAGTTGAAAAGGAGTAAAAAAATATTTTGATATAATAAAAGTTAAAGATAGGGTGGTGTTATTGTCACCCGAAACTTTACTAAAGGCACCCGAATTTTATAAAATATGATAGTATAATTCCTATAATACCCATACCTTTAATTTATACACACACTTACCCTAAAAACTTATTTTGCTAACCCAACCCAAAATTATAACTCCATACAATAAACCTAAAATCCTAAATCCTCTGGAGAAAACTTAAAATAGAAAGAAAGAAGAGCAAAAAGAACAAGATCAAGAAAGAAATCATAATGTAAATTATTGAGTTATTATTATACATAAATATTAATACTCTCCCGCATTATTATAGAGAAAAACTGGAAAATCTATAGAATTTAATTTTGAAATTCTTTTGCAGATTTGATTTATCACTTTTTCGATCTTGATTCCTCCCTTTCTGGCCAAAGCTCCAATCTAAATGTTATCTCTGAGCAACACTCCATCACCGAGAGATCAACCAGGTCATGAACCCGGAGATGTTTAGATACGATTCGGAGCGACGCAGCCGTGGATGGCTGCCGTAGAACTTCAAACTCGTCATCTTCTTCACGGTATAGGATTTAGATTTGCTGAGTTCCAAAAGGCCTTAATGGGTAGATGATTGCGTCAGCCAAAATCGGGTCGGTTTTGAGAGAGAAGTTGATGAACCGATCGTCATCGTGTCAGCGGCGTCATTATAAACATAGTTCAAAACCTTCAAGGGGAATATACAGATTCTGTATTGCATTTTTTCCCTTTGTTTAAAGTCTCTGTTTGCTTTTTGCTTCATCTGGAATCTGAATATAGAACTTTAATTTAGGAATTCGAAGCATAAATTATTTGCAGACAGTATAAAAACAACAATTACAAACACTTTATTTCAATAATTTACATCAATTTTTATTGTTTTTATCTTGTTTTTTTTTTTCTTCTTCTAAATTTTACGCAAGTGTATTTTTAGGGTTTAATTTTGGGTGTACTTGGGAATAATGAGATGAGCTTAGTAAAATATAAGTTGATGGGAGTGGGTGTGAGTGTAAGTTAGAGGGGGGTATAATTGAAAATTCACCGTCATATTTGGGTGCCCTAAGTAAAGTTTCGGGTGGCAATAGCGCTTCCCTAAAGATATCTACACATACATGCATAGAAAGGAACACAAATTAAAATTAAAATATTAGTTGAAACATTTAAGTAAGGGCAAATAATTGTATGCCTTAGGACGGTAAATTACTGTGCCTAATTAAATCACTGTAATGTCATATCTCCACGCTGAACAAATTTCTTCTTTCGGAAAGATTTCTCCAAATCCTCATTAATGATTAGATAATTTTTTTTAATATTAATTAGAATGTAAATTTAATAATTATTAATTAATTTCATACTTAATACCAATAAAGATGCCCTGACTTTTAACAACAGCCCATTTTTATTTGAGAGGGATTAGGGTATAGCCGGTTGTACCAATTGAATTGGTACAATCTTGGTCCCCATCCTTTTTAATTAATTCATGCTCATTTATTAATATTGTTTTTTATTTTATTTTTAAATTTATTTTATTTAAATGACTATTATACCCTAAACTCTAAACCCCATGAATAAATTATACCTTAAACCACAAGGGTAAAATTACAATTATACCCTAAACCCTAAAACCTATAAATAAATTATACTCTAAACCACAAGGGTAAAATTA
This sequence comes from Pogostemon cablin, assembly GCA_023678885.1. Lineage (NCBI taxonomy): Eukaryota > Viridiplantae > Streptophyta > Magnoliopsida > Lamiales > Lamiaceae > Pogostemon > Pogostemon cablin. Next base: position 30,357,171 of record CM042952.1, on the reverse strand, counting down.
CAATTATACCTTGAACCCTAAACCCTAGGAAATAAATTATACCCTAAACCACATAGGTAAAATTATAATTATATCCCTAAAATTAAATAAATAATAAAAAAATAGCAGTTAAAAAAAAAGAAAAGAAAAACACACTGAAGGTGAAGGAATGAGGTTTTACAGCGGATTATACCCATTGAAGGTTGAACACAAGTTTTGTCTTTTTATTTTCATGTATAATTTATTTCTTTTATGGGCGCCAAAATTAACCGCTCCATATTCTCTTTATTACATATTTAAAAACCATGAACATTCCAAATTAATGTTTATATAATAACATATTCTTTAATTACACTTCAAATATAATATTTTACCTCTATATTGCATAATTGCATCAATTCAACGAAATAATAATTAAAAAAAAATCATACAAAGACATGCTATCGATCAAATATAATTATATAAGCATATTGCATATTCACCTTACCTCTATAAATAAATAAATATATACTATATATAGATATATATGGTAGGTAGGTTATGATCGATAATTCAGTGAGATAACGTAAAATATAACAATTTCAATTATTAATACAGAGTGTATGTACTATATATTTTACTATTATATTGGATATACGTAATAATGTACATCTCGCAAGTCACTCATTTTAATTAATTATTTCCTTTTCATTTGTGACCTATTCATTTATATAGCTGGAAGATCTTAATATATACTATATTGGAATAAAGTCAAATCAAATAATTTTGAAGTAGGCTAGAGATTTTATTCCAAATAATTACTCCATTTTACATGTGATATTGGCGAGTGGTGACTGACTTCCACTAATTATAATAATTATTTTAAATGATTTTGATTTAATATGTAATATTCAAATCTAAATAATCATTCTTTTATTCACTCTTCATGATCAGTCCCTCTAAAGCATACACATTTTTAGATAAAAATATAATTCCTAAATCCAACACTTTTTGTCTTTTGGAAGATTAAATGCACTCAATATATAAAAGTAGTTGTTAAAACAAACTTCAGTTTGCACCGGAAAAACGGTTTGAGAGACATAACTTCATTAACATAAATAGAATTGAATTAATGGCTGCATGCACTAACATTAATGAAACTGCATCAATAATTAAATCCCGATTTAATTAAATATTTGTAATTAGCTTCATTAATTAGTAGACATGTGGCCCACTCAATTCCAAGTAATTAATGAATGAGATCTGCAGACGTGTGATTAATTAGTTTGAGAATGAGCTTAGGCATTGATCTTCATCTATATAAGGATGGTGAAATGAGGAGTTAATTAAGTAGACAAGAGAAATGGGCACTACTACTACCTTTGCCATTCTCTCCTTCACCATTTCTCTACTCATCTCTTCCTCCGCCGTCGTCCATGCGGTGGAGCCGCTCCACCCCTTACCGCTCTTCAATCGTACTTCCTTTCCTCGCGGCTTTCTATTTGGAGCTGCATCTTCCGCTTATCAAGTACTCCAACTATTTCTCTCTTAATTGTTTTCTCCTTATTCTAAATATATATTTGCATCACTTAAACGAATACTATTCTGTAAGGGTAGACCGTCTCATGTGAGACCATTTTTTACTTTTTAAAATAGTTATCACTTTCGTTTTAAAACGTTATCACACAAGTCTTTGCCTTTTTTTATTGGTGTATATTAATTTTTTCTATTAAAGCACATCACTTTTTATCTTTTTCATGAATACAATAATCTTGTAAGATCATTACACAATTTATTTTTTTTATTAATTTGTAAAAGTTTTCATAAAATTGCCTACCTAGCAGTATCACTTTCCTTTTTCGTATATGGTTAACGTCATTTTTTTCATTTAAAAGGTATCCATTGTGATTCTTTCTTATATCTCTCACATCAAAATGATCAAGTTAATTTTTATTACATTAGTCAAAGTAATTAAATCGTTGAATGAAATAATGGTAAATTGTGATGATGATCTATTGGAAAAAAGTTTGCATAAAATTGCCTCCCCACAAAATCAATTGTGATTAATTCCATTAACTCGCACAACTTATATTTTTTTAAAGATGGTATCGCCTATCAAAATGATTATAATGAAGTTAATTTTAATTAGATTAGTCATGTGGTGGATGATTAATTTGGTAATTATAAATTAGTTAATATTGGTTATATTATGTTAATTTGTGTATATATAATAGAGTGAGGGTGCTGCATTCGAAGATGGGAAGGGACCAAGCGTATGGGACACTTACACCCACCAACGTCCAGGTTAATTAATTTCATTATTTCACACTTCACTCAATCTATTTATGCCCACATATATTTATCACAAAAATATCATTTTCACTAATAACAAACAAATATATCCAAATTGCACCGTATTAATTTTCATCTTTTCACAATTTTTATACCCAATTATATAGAGTTTAAAACATAAATCGTCCCATATATATATTTTTACTTTATTCGAAAAGTTATCAAAATAATTAGTCATTTCAAAAAAATTTCAATATTCTCCGATTTGGGCCCAAATAATTTACTCTTTATTTTACCAATTTCATTACATATCTATGTAAAAGCATTAATTCATGCCATCCATGGGATTAGAAAAATACAGCTTATTTAAGTAAATATGATCGATTTGGTAAAAAATTAAAAATTATAGGACATTTTCGAAAAAATTAAATTTTTTGAAATTATTTTTAATAAAATAAATTTGTATGAGACGATTTTAATTTTAATCTTGGTTCTATATATGAAATTAAAATGCAAACATATACACGAAATTATATATTGCATGTTTATTTTAATGAACGTTGAAGTAATTAAATGCCAAATCTGTAGAAAGGATACTCGATAGGAGCAACGGAGACATCGCCAACGACTTTTATCATCGTTATAAGGTACTTTTTTAATTTTTTTGTTTTTATTATGAGAGTCAATACATATTTTAAAATTTAAATAGTATTGTATACTAAAATTAAAGATCTTGATTTTATTTGTTACTGAAACATATGTCATGATTTATTAAAACAAAAATTAATCCATATATTTCTTTTTTTATTTTATACGGATAATTAACAATTTGTTCTATCTATATTTAAACCTTTTTATTTCTCTTAATTTATAAATATTATTAAACACTTGTGTTAATGGGGTTCATACATCAATTAAAAAATTACTTATGAAAATAATTCTTTAAAGAGATGAACTGTTATTGATCTAAATGAAAAATATTTCAATTCAAATTCATGCACCCTAATTCACCAATTACTTTTAATATATAAAAAAATAAAATAAAATGTTGCATGTTGAAATTTCTCTCATAAATATAATTAATAATGATAGAAGTATATGTACATTTTTTTTATCATTAGATTTAATATTAATTTTGCAGGAGGATGTGAAATTGTTTAAACACATCGGATTGGATGCTTACAGACTGTCCATTTCTTGGCCACGAATTTTGCCTCGTATGACTGCTGCATTCAAACTCTAACTTCTTTTTTACATTAGTTTCACATGCATATAATTTAATCAACCTTTTTTAAGATTTAATGGTTACTTTCAGGATTTATATATGGTCAGTCTAATCAAGCTTAAAGTGAATAATCTCTATTGATATTTAGAGTAAGTAAGTAATTAGATTAAGTACAATTGACAGGTGGAAAGCTAAGTGGAGGAGTGAACAAAGCAGGGATCGCCTTTTACAAGAACGTCTTGGACGAGATAATTGCACATGGTACTTCATTAATTAATTCTTAATTTCAATTAAAATAATTCCAAACTAGTACAACTTTTATTTATTTTTAATTATTTTAATAAAACATTGTAGGTATAACTCCATTTGTGACGCTATTTCATTGGGACACTCCTCAAGCACTAGAGGATGAGTATGGAGGCTTTCTAAGTCCACATATCGTGTAAGTCAATGTACAAATAAAATTAACATTAACTTATAGGAAGTTTATGCAAATTGAAATTATCGAAATATTGGCAGGGATGATTTTAAAGACTTCGCGGATGTTTGCTTTAAAGAATTTGGTGATCGTGTTAAATTTTGGATCACTCTTAATGAGCCAATTAGTTACGCTAATGCTGGTTACGATGGAGGCCTGGTTGGTAATTTCGCTCCTGGAAGATGTTCCGACCGGACTATTTGCCCTCAGGGGAATTCTTCTACTGAACCTTATATTGTTGGACATAATCTCCTTCGTAGTCATGCAGCAGCCGTCAAACTTTACAGGAAAAAATATCAGGTTTAATATTAATTAATTAATTCTATGTTATATTATAGAATTAATTAATAATTTATTAATTAATATCCTACGTTATACTTTTAGGGAGCTCAAAAGGGTGAAATAGGAATAACGCTCGTGACTCATTGGTTTGTACCATATTCAAATAGTAGGCTTGATGTTCAAGCTGCACGACGAGCACTTAATTTCATGTTTGGATGGTTAGTACATTTATATCTATCTCTAAAGTGCATTTTATATTAAAACTCGTGTGATCAAATTATTGAAGCTAGTTTAATTATTTCAAGATTATTTAGCATGTATAATTTATTGGTAAATTAGGTTCATCCATCCCGTAGTTTATGGAGATTATCCACCAATCATGCGAACCCTAGTTGGCAGCCGACTGCCAAAATTCACAATAGAAGAATCAGTATTGTTGAAAGGATCATATGATTTTATAGGATTGAATTATTATACTGGTTTCTATGTCGCCAATATCTTAAATGGTGTTCTCAATTCCAGTACTGCAGATCTCAAGGCCCGTCTCATAAGTAATTAACTTCCCTTTTTTTAATAATTGTATTTAATTTAGTAGTATCAATACCTACATTATTTACAAATGTAAATATTGAATATAAGAATAAACAACTTTAATTTTTACAAAGTAGATTTATATGCATACACACTAATATATTATACTTTTTGTTTATTTCAATTCCCCTGCAGGTGAAAGAAATGGGGTGTCCATTGGTAATCCTGTAAGTTCATATCAGCAAATCCATTATTATTTTTTTTTATTATTTTAATGAAAGCTCTATAAGTTAGCTTATTAGTTATATATATATATATATATATATATATATATATATATATATATATATATATATATATATATATATAACAACAAAATTTGTATTTATTAAATAATAAACACAAAGGAAATTACAAAGAAAATATAAGATGGATTGAACTTGAGAATTGAGGTGAACAGTCTCTAGGTATCATCTGATTCCTCACTTGAGTTGACTTCTTTGACTTGAATCAACTTTCGGAGCCGAATCTTCGGATAAAGCTTGTTCGCGCTCTGATTTGGGGCTTTAAAACGTTTATCCAGAGTCGTCGAGCCTTTGTTTGGATCAAACGTTGGCTTGAGAATTTGTTGTGAAGAACGCCGTTCAACTTGGTAGAACACCGTTGATCTCACGAATATTGCTGGCTGAACTTGACTTGAAGAAACGTTGAATTCGAGGGGCTCCGCACCTTGATCTCTGATTGAATGTCGTTTCTAGGTTGATCTTCGAAGAATGACTTGATCTTCGTAGAGATTCCAAGTTCTCCAGAGCTCTCCGGGTTTTCAGGAGTTTCCGAATATTTGGAATGAGGACTAAAGGTCTTTATTTATAGGTAGAAAAAATAACCACTTGAGAGATATTTTCTCCTTTAATTAAGTCCGCTGGACTGGATACAGACCTATTTAATTTAATTAAGTCTATAGGATTTTGACTTTGGCCTATTTAATTTAATTAGGTCTGCCGAACTGGATTTGATTTGCTGGGCATGTTGACTTAAGTCGGGCACATTTGACTTGGGTTTATTTGACTGAATCTGGCCAATTATCAATAATTTACTCATTTATTTTAAGAATTAATTTATTTAAATTCCTTAATAAATAAATAATTAATTGATAATTATTGCATTAATTTGCCACATATTTTATTTAATAGGCAATAAAATTCAGGTGCCTACAATATATATATATATATATATTAATAATATACTCCGTAATTATTTACAGACAGGAGTGGGTAGTTTTCATGTGTATCCTCAAGGATTTCGTGAACTTTTAGTCTACACCAAAGAAAATTACAAAAATCCCAAAATTTACATCACAGAAAATGGTATGTTTATATTTTATAGTATTATTTTCTTCACAATTTCTTTTGTCTTAGATCTTACATATTTTTATTATTTAAATATTTAAAATGTTGTTTTAATTAGGTATTGGTGATCAAAATAATGTGACATCCGAAGAGAGTATTAGGGATCCACAGAGAATTGCTTTCTATCAGGGTCATCTTCAAGCTGCAATAAGGGCAATATCGTAAGTGCATGTTTTTTTATTATTATTAATTAATAATTTTCATTCCTTCAAGTTATAATTGGATAAAATTGAGGGTTATTGTGTAGTGCATTGAGTACACTGGTGCATCTATGATTAATAGGTAGTTTTGTAGAGTGTAGTTACTTTTTATTTTTTAAATTCTTAATTATTATTTTTAATCTAAATGTGGTTATAATATAATTTTTTTTAATCTAATGATCTATATTATCGAGATGCACTGGTACTCTAGTACCTAGTTGAACTCTAAAATTGATCATATTTAGATAATTAGTAATGTCTTGTGAAAAAATAGTACTCCTAATAAATACTCCTAATAATTTTGCAGGGAAAATAAAGTGAACTTGAAAGGTTTTATTGCATGGTCATTTTTAGACAACTATGAGTGGAATTCCGGTTTTACCCTTCGATTTGGGCTTTGTTACGTGGATTGGAAAAGCGGATCACTCAAACGAACTCCCAAACAATCCGCAATGTGGTTTAAGAATTTTCTCAGCGTCAAATAAATAAATTAAATAATTCCTCATAAATAAAGGGATGATGATCACCATTTTATCTCCTATTTTATTATTTTAAAATCATTTCAACGTAATCATGTCATGTATGGTACGCCTAAATAAAATTTGTGTTCGAAGTGCACTTTTTTTTAAGTTAATAGAATCAAGTGTTTCTAATTGTTATATAAATGATTTGTTTAATTAGGAGTATTATTTCAAATTTAAATAAATTCATTAATTTTCATCTTTCATAATTAAAAGAAAATTGAGAATGAACGGGTTAATGTTTTATTTATGAAAATGATAGATGACCAACCATCAACATTTATAAATAAAGTAGAATTATTCTTTTTGTTTTTACCGCTCATACAATAATTAAAGATGGAAATAGTTATGAGTGTCTACACAAACATTTATAAATAGTCTTTCGTATGAAAATAAATTTCCTTGATTTTTAAATAGAAAAAGAAAAATTCATAGTCAAGCATTGATACTGTTAGAAGATGTTATTTTTCCAGATTTAAATTTAAAAATTACACATTTCAACCGAATTCCATGACCAAGTCATAAAAGGTTGATATATAGATTTGAACAATTTTAAATATGTTTTGAATTGTGTTGGGACCAAGCATTTCTTTCTTTCCTTATGTGTTAGCTGGGAACATAATTATATATTTAGTTAGAGAGGGGTAGGGGTTAGAGTGCAACCGGTTGTACTAATTGAATTGATGCAACCTTGGTCCACACCCTTCTTAATCAATTCCTACTTCTTCATTAATGTTGTTAGTTATTTTATTTTTAAATTTATTTTATTTAAATGACTATTATACCCTAAACCATAAGAGTAAAATTACAATTATACCCTAAACCCTAGGGGATAATTATACCCTAAACCATAAGGGTAAAATTACAATTATACCCTAAACTCTAGGGATAAATTATACCCTAAACCACAAGGGTAAAATTGTAATTATATCTTTAATATTAAAAAAAAGTTGTACCAGGGTTGTACCAATTGAAGGTTTGTACACAAGTTTTTGTCATTTAGTTATATTTCCTTTTTTATGAAGTAGTTAGAGCATCTTCAAAAGCAATTGTATATTTTAGAGAGTTTTTGTATATAAAATGAAGAGTATTTAAATTTTAGAGAGTAATACTTTTTATTCCCCTCCAACACTCTCTTTATATTTTAATTAATTTTTTTCTTCCCAATATTTATTTATTACTTTTTATTATATTATATTATCTCCTAATTTATTTTATCATACATGTGAATTAATTAATATTTTATGTGGACATTTCAAGAAAAGCAAGTGTTGAAAGTGATGAAATAGTTAATGCAATTAATTTTAAAGAAGTGTTTTAACTCTCTAAATTTGAAGAGTCAAATTTATTATGTAAAAAGTTTTGTTATTTTGAAGAAGTTAATGGACATGAATTTTTATGTTTTACTCTTTAAATTTTAATTATTCTTTATTTTAAAAAATCTTTAGAATATACTCTTAGATCATAAATACTATATTGATTGAAATTAATTATTAATGTTAATAATTACTAATTAGGGCTTGTCTATGATTTTATAAAATTAATTTTTTAGTACATAAATAATAACTTCTTAAAAATGTTGTATCTTTTAGTATACGATTCTTAGTAAAAAATTTATACCCTTAATTTGTTGGGAAAAAAATCTTACTCAAATAGAATCATTCACATTTCAATCGACTCTTTTATTCAAAAAATAATATTCTAATAAATTAAAATAATATTCTTTAAAATAAAATAAAATATTATACTCTTAAACATCTCATACCTCCGAGCACATAAGAGACCAACTCCTAAAAAAAATGATGTTTCTATTTCTCTATTTAGTTTTTATAAAAATAAAAATTAAAAATTAAGTGAGCAATTTGTGATTTCAAAGCACCAATTACTAATTAACTAAAACACAATTATGAAAATTATAAAATTATGGCATATAATGAGCTAGCTATAATAATACAGAAAAAAATATTATTTTCAATAAGTTAAATGAAAAAATAAATAAGTTCCGTGTTTACACGGGCAAATAAAAGTTATTAAGAGTTTTTGATTATATGAAATCAACAAATAGATGAATTGAAAATTTATTTTTATCTAACTATACTAACACAAACTATAAAATTATTTATTAACAACAAAATGAAGAATAAATATTAGTTTATACAGTGTAACAATAGCATATAAATATAATTAAATACACATGACAAAGTTTCTTATGAGATGTTACGGTTTATAATACGTGTTAAAATATATCTATGATTAGTGTTTGTTAAAACATATTTTCTAAAATATAATGATAAATTAAAGTATGATTTTAAGGTGTTACAATACGATTCATTATTAATATACTTTAACTACAAATAAATATATTTTACCTATATAATAAACATACTTTAAATAATTAATTAACTCATCTCATAAAAATTCTTCTGACAAAAAAGTGTCTCAAGGCACATATATAACATTTAGCATGTTTCAAAATAGTGCAAATTACTTTGGGTTGGATTGAGGGAGAATTTTTACGTAGATGAAAATTATTTACTTTCCGTCCCATAAATCAAGCGCTTCATGTTTATTATTTTAGATAGTTACTATTTTTTATTTATTTTATTGAGTTTTTAAGAATATTTTACTATTTTTTTGATGATAAAAAAATAATAAAAATGACAAAAATCAATTAATTTTTTTTTGATATTATTGGAGTGATTTGACCTTTTTGAAAGATAATGTATGCATGTGACAAGTGGGGGATTATTTACATTTCCATGTGACAAGTGGGGATTATTTTGTGGGCATTAATGGCCACAACATTCAGTTTGGTGACTCCCCTCAATTAATATCTTCTGAAATAAAACACATGGAGAATTAAATTTAAAAGAACAAAAAAAAAAGGTTATTTAGAATAAGGAAAGAAGAAAAATTGTTCTAGTTAAAATAAAATTGAAAAAAATGTGATTCTAAAAACTTCATGCACGTGCATGTGACGTGTTTATGTGCAATGAACTTATTTATTTTTAAAAATTATATGTAAAAATCATTAAATAATTTTTTTAAAATGATTACACTACAAAAAAAATATTTTTTAGTAATCGAATTTACCAACGGAATTTAATCTGTTGGTAATTATCAATGGATTAGCAACAAAAATGACATTTTGTTTTAGCAACGGAATGCCAACGGTATTATTCTCTATTTTAGCAACGGAATTCAATCCGTTGGTAATTACCAACTGATTATCAAGGGAATCAATATATAAATTAGCAACTGATCGAATTATTAGCAATGGATTACCAACAGAATTATTTACCTACGAAATTGATTTTTCGTTGTTAAAAATCTATCAACCACCATCTACCAACGAAATTGATTTTTCGTTGCTAATCCGTTGGTAAGCCAATTTAACAATGAAATTGAGGTTTTTACCAATAAAATATTTCGTTATTAAAAAACAATTTTTTTAGTGTTACAATCCTACATCGGTCTTAACTATTTGAATTTTAATATATATATGCGTGGGTTTGGGTTTTAGGCTATATATATTTTTAAACTTATTCTCTGTTCTACCTTAAATTTGACTTAATTTTTATATCCTAATAACTTATCCATCTCATCTCTCTTTGTCTATATACCTTATAATAGAAAATAATCTTTGAGACAGTACAATAAATAAGCTTTTAAATATATTGCATACTTAATCGAATTTTTTAGGATTACATGGATTGAATAGGGTAATTGCCACGTCGGAGTGTCATTATTTTTAACTATTTAGAATAAAAAATCTTTAATTAATATTTTTAACATTTGTGGTACACAAATTAGAATCAAGAACAATTAAATTAATTATTTTTCTGTTGACGAGAAACTAATAAAAAAAATACTATTTTGCTATACGGATTTATTAAAGTATACTTATTATATAACTAAAATATAATAATTAATGGTTAAAATATGTTTATAATGATACATGTTATAAAAACTTAGAATCACACTTAATAGATCATTTATTATACTTTAAAAAAATATTTAATTAACATACTTTATTCATATATAATAATTATACTTTAATACGTTTCACCCAATTACGTCTTACAGGATACTTTGTTATAAAAAAAATTGAAATCACATTATTTATCCTTGTCATACGCGAATTTTGATGCGGTTAATTTAGCATCTTAATATATCTAATTTTAAAGTACTTTCCTTAAATAAAATTTTTAAAAACATATGTGGCAAATTCTAATGAAATGTTAAATTTTAAAACACAAATGTTTACGTGTTATTGGTTGAAACTAATTTAATACCATTAAATACTTTAAATAATTAATTAAGGTATGCATAAAAAAAACTTCTTTTAATTTTATCTTAATTTCAAAGTATTTACAGTATTTTATATTTCAATCATTTATAAAGATACCCTGTATAGTTAATTTTGTGTTTAAAAAAAATATGAATAATGAATAAATAATTAATACAATGTGTATAAATTTTTTGAAAATTTAATTGGTTATAATGAATAATTTAATATCTACTTAATATTAATTTTATTCCATCAAAATTTATAAAATTATTTATATATAATTAAAACAAAAATTAGAATTAATTTAAATTAACAAAATATCGTTTGCACTTGAGTGTACAAAGTAATATTTATGTATTTAAATTTAATTCAAATATGTTGATTAATAAATAATTATATATTAGTGAATTAAAAAAATTATACAATTTTTATATGCAAAATTATTGTTATTGTTAAATATAAAAGGTAATATATTTATTATGAAATATATATATACATACGTCAATTGTTGAATTAAAATTAATGTAGTATGTTATGAAGAAAAAAATTAAGTGTATAGATTCTAATTCATATATCCTGGATAAATTGAATATCTATTCGTTTAAATTATAAGATTATTAAATAAAAGTATATACTATTATTTTTTTATATAGAAAATAAACAATATTAATTATAAAACTTAAAAATATAATATATTGGTGCATTTAACTATTAATATATTAATACATTTGTATTTCATTAAAAAAATAATTCTAAATCCCGCGTTACGCGGTTACTATACTACTTTATGATAAATCTAAAAGTATGAAGAGGCATATATTTATGTGATTGGTTTAATAATGCATTATTTTATTTTTCAAATTCATATTTAATCTTATTGAACTTATTTAAATTTTTATTTAATATTATTGAACTTATTTAAATTTTTATTGTGCTTATTTAATTATTTATATTAATGTTATGAAACAGCACCATATTTTTTTTGGGTGGGTTATGAATTAAATGTACAATTTTCCATTAGAATGTTAAAGTTCTAAATTATGAAAAGTTATATAAAATTATATATTCCATAAAATATATTGTGATAAAGTTTGTAGATACTGTATAATATGATCACATTCTTAATTATATGAGGTAAATTCAGATTTAAAACGTGTTAAACGAATATCTTGAATATCTATATTATTTCATTACGCCTTCGGTGACTTACGAACTTATTATATCAAACAATATACACTTTTCGTCCATGTCCTCATTTTAATATATTGGACGTCTCAATCAAATGTCCTCATCTCCCCATTTAAATATAACAAAAGTTCCTGCGCCCCCGGTGTTCCATGTGAACACAATTCTCTCTCCTTCATATTCTATTTAAATCTATGTATTGCTAGGGAGTTTAAATTACAAAGAGGCACGGAAATTGTGAAGGGACACGGTATCTCCGGGGCACAAGAGCCTGTAAAAAGGCTCCACATGTGACCCTACACTCACTACTAATACAATTACTCACTACACATAAAATAATAATACTCCTTAATTTACGCACAAAAAACGTTCACATTTTACTATATTGCGCGTCTCATCCAAATGTTCTCATTTCTCATTTTTAGTAAAAATGTACCACATGTGGCCCACCACTCACTACTAATACAACTACCCACTACACATTAAAAAATAATACTCCTTAATCTAGTGCAAAAAAGCAAAAGACCATTTTTTGACGGGATGGGGAGTATATATTTTAATTGTATTAGAGGGGATGTGTGGGTCTCATATGTATATAAAAAGGGATCTTTTGGGTGGGACGACCAAAATAGAAAAAATACCCTCTTTGAATGGGACGAAAAGAGTATTTTTTATGTTTTATGATTAAAAATAATTATATTTTTATTGGTTGTTAATTTTTTTATTTAAATATGATGAATGATACATCAAAATATGTTTTCAGGGTAATATAATATGATTCACAATAAATATATTTTAATTAAAAATAAACATATTTTACCAATATAATAAAAATACTTTAATAATGAGTTAACTCATCTCACAAGTGTTCCACTACAAAATATATTTTTGTTATTTCAATTACCATTTATAAATATAATTAAAATACTCCCCCATCTTAAAAAAATCATTCACACTTCTTACATTCTAAAATTAATAAAAACATCAACAATTAAATCCTAATTTGATAAAATATCTGTAATTATCGAAACCCCACTTAATTAATTCCAAGTGATGAATACATCTTCAGCGCGTGAGTAATTAGTTTGAAAGTGAGTTTCTATATAAGGATAACGAAATGAGGAGTGACTTGAGTAGAAATCATTTCAAGAGAAATGGGCACTACTACTACTACCCTTGCCCTTCTCTCCTTCATCGTTTCTCTGCTCATCTTTTCCTCCGCCGTCGTCCATGCCGTCGAGCCGCTCCATCCCATACCGCTCTTCAATCGTTCTTCCTTTCCTCCCGGCTTTCTATTTGGAGCTGCATCTTCTGCTTATCAAGTACTCTAACTTCATTCATTCATTTCTCCTTTAAATGTCTTCTCCTTACCCTAAATATATACTTGCATCACTCAGCTCTAATGAAATATAATAACATATTCTTTAATTACACTTCAAATCTATTTACCATTATTAAATTAATGTTTATATAATAACATATTCTTTAATTACACTTCAAATATAATATTTTACCTCTATATTGCATAATTGCATCAATTTAAAAAAAATCATACAAAGACATGCTATCGATCAAATATAATTATATAAGCATATTGCATATTCACCTTACCTCTATAAATAAATAAATATATAGATATATATAGGTTATGATCGATAATTCAGTGAGATAACGTAAAATATAACAATTTCAATTACTAATACAGAGTGTATGTACTATATATTTTACTATTATATTGGATATACGTAATAATGTACATCTCGCAAGTCACTCATTTTAATTAATTATTTCCTTTTCATTTGTGACCTATTCATTTATATAGCTGGAACACTATGTTGGAATAAAGTCAAATCAAATAATTTTGAAGTAGGCTAGAGATTTTATTCCAAATAATTACTCCATTTTACATGTGATATTGGCGAGTGGTGACTGAATTCCACTAATTATAATAATTATTTTAAATGATTTTGATTTAATATGTAATATTCAAATCTAAATAATCATTCTTTTATTCACTCTTCATGATCAGTCCCTCTAAAGCATACACATTATTATATCCCTTAAAGAATATGTTATTTACTAAACATATCATATCACTTTTTATCCTTCCATGAATACATTATTAAATTGTTACATGAAATAATGGTAAATAGATGTGAAGGTGGATGATTAATTTGGTAATTATAAATTAATTAATATTGGGTTTTTTTTTTAATTTGTATATATATAATAGAGTGAGGGTGCTGCATTTGAAGATGGGAAGGGACCAAGTGTATGGGATACTTACGTCCACCAACGTCCAGGTTAATTAACTTTATTATTCCACTGGACCACTCTTATCTATTTATGCCCACATGTTTATCACAATATCATATTATTCACTAATAACAAATAAATATATTCAAATATCACCATATTATTAATTTTCACAAATTTTATTATATTGCATGTTTATTTTAATTTACGCTTGAAGTAAAATGAGTGGTTATGACAAATCTGTAGAAAGGATACTGGATGGGACCAATGGGGATATCGCCAACGACTTTTATCATCGTTATAAGGTACTTTTTTAATTTTTTTTCTTTTTATTTTCAGACTCAATATATATTTAAAATAATATTGTATACTAAATATATACGAACAATCTTGTGACTTGGCTTCATACATGCATTTTCTAGTATATGAAATGAATTATTGCTAAATAATATTTAATATATAAAAAATTATTCTTTAGATTAATGAATTATTTCTCTTTTGAATGAAAATATTAATCTTCAAATTCTAATACGTTGTACCTAGTACAATTATTCTTGCCCCCAACTTTTTATATTTTTTAAGTAAAATTTAAGTATTTTTTATTTAAAAAAATATATAGTTCATCTTTTAAAAAAATAATTTTGATTAAATAATATAAAATTTGATGCATAGTAAATCGAGCACATTAAACTCCCTCATAAATAATTTAAATATAAATTTACCTTACACTCTGATTTTGTTGAAATTACTCTTTAAAATGATAAACTATTATACTAATGAACAATAAAAATATCACCTCTCAAATTCTGATACGTTAATTGTGATTTTTTATATTTTTATATAAATGAGTAAAAATTTTCTTTTAGAAAAAAAGTAATAAATCATTTCTACGAAGTGTGATTTTTTATGTAATAACTAAGAAGTAATTTTGTAAAATCAAGTTTTATTATAAATCAAGTTTATAATTGTATTAAAATATTTGAGCTATATATACATTTGTATGAGAGTGAAATTATTTTCCTTTTTCTTATATTAATTATTCATTTTTATTAAAAATATTAATATTTTATTTATATTAAAAATCATTCATAAAATTATTAATTTCCATTATGTATAATTTTCTATTAAAGTATTATTATCTATTTTATTAGTGTCACAAAACTTTCCATTTTACAATGCCACACCCAAACATTATCTACACGTCATATCATTTATGAGACTTAATATTAATTTTGCAGGAGGACGTGAAATTGTTTAAAGACATTGGATTGGATGCTTACAGACTGTCCATTTCTTGGCCACGAATTTTGCCTCGTATGGCTGCTTTCAAACTTTAACTTCTTTTTTGCATTAGTTTCACGTGTTTGGAAAAGTTTTTTAGTCAGTAGTTTCATTTATTATTTTTACACTTAGAATTAATTTAATTAAAAACTCTTAAAGTGATTAATATGTGTAATTATATTAATTACAATTGACAGGTGGAAAGCTAAGTGGAGGAGTGAACAAAGCGGGGATTGCCTTTTACAACAATGTCTTGAACGAGATTATTGCAAATGGTATTTAATTAAAATTCTTAATTTCAATTATTTCATGTCAACATAATTTCAATTTACTTTGGTTATATACACATGATATTAATTTCCTTATATAATTATTTTAATTAAACATTGTAGGTATGACTCCATTTGTGACGCTATTTCATTGGGACACTCCTCAAGCATTAGAGGATGAGTATGGAAGCTTTCTTAGCCCACATATTGTGTAAGCCATTCATCTTAACGTACAAAATAATTTAATTTATAGAAAATATATGTAAATTGAACTTATAAAAATTAATACTGTATGTAAATATGGCAGAGATGATTTTAAAGACTTTGCAGATGTTTGCTTCAAAGAATTTGGTGATCGTGTTAAATTTTGGATCACTCTTAATGAGCCAGTTAGTTATGCTAATGCTGGCTACGACGGAGGATTAGTTGGCAATTTTGCCCCTGGAAGATGTTCCGACCGGACTATTTGCCCTCAGGGGAATTCCTCTACTGAACCTTATATTGTTGGACATAATCTCCTTCGCAGCCATGCAGCAGCTGTCAAACTTTACAGGCAAAAATACCAGGTTTAATATCAATTAATTCATTCTATACTATTCATAGAATTAATAATTTATTAATTAAATATCTTATGTTATAGGAAGTTCAAAAGGGCGAAATAGGAATAACAATCGTGACTCATTGGTTTGTACCGTATTCAAATAGCAGACTTGATGTTCAAGCTGCTCGACGAGCTCTTAATTTCATTTTTGGATGGTTAGTATATTTATATATCTAAAATTAATGTGATCAAAATAATTATTAATAATCTAATTATTTCAAAATTAATTAACATATATAGTTTGTTGGTTAATTAGGTTCATTCATCCCGTGGTTTATGGAGATTATCCAACAATCATGCGAGCCTTAGTTGGCAATCGATTACCAAAATTTACAGAGACAGAATCAGCGTTGTTGAAAGGGTCATATGATTTTATAGGATTGAATTATTACACTGGTTTCTACACGGCCAATATCTTAAATCCTGTTCTGAATTCCAGTTTTGCAGATATGAGAGCCCAACTCCTAAGTGAGTTCCTTCTTTTTTTATCTAATTTATTATTATTATTATAAAAAGGAGATTTATATGTATACACAATAATATTTTTGTTTATTTCAATTCCCGTGCAGGTGAAAGAAATGGTGTGTCCATTGGTAGTCCTGTAAGTTCACATCAACAAATCCATTATCTTCTTAATTTAACTTTAATGAAGATTTAGTTATATATATTAATATGCTAATATTATACTCGATAATTATTTACAGACAGGAGTGGGTAGTTTTCATGATTATCCCCAAGGATTTCATGATCTTTTGGTCTACACCAAAGAAAATTACAAAAATCCCAAAATTTACATCACAGAAAATGGTATGTATATATTTATAGTATTATTCTTCCTAATTTCTATATAGTTTTTATTAAAATATTTAAATTCTTTTAATTAGGTTATGCTGACCAAAATAATGCAACCATGGAAGAGAGTATTAAGGATCCACGGAGGATTGCTTTCTATCAGGGTCATCTTCAAGCTGCACTAAGGGCAATATTGTAAGTGCATTGTTTTTTTATATGAATAATTCTCATTCCTTCAAGTTATAATTGGATAAAATTGATTATATTTAGATAATTAATAATGTGTTGTGAAAAAATAGTACTAATAAATACTGTACTAATTTTGCAGGGATAATAAAGTGAACTTGAAAGGATTTATTGCTTGGTCATTTTTAGACAACTATGAGTGGAATTCCGGTTTTACCCTTCGATTTGGGCTTTGTTACGTGGATTGGAAAAGTGGATCACTCAAACGAATTCCCAAACAATCCGCTATGTGGTTCAAAAATTTTCTTGGCGTCAAATAAATGAAATAAAACTGTAATTCATAATATATAAATAAATGGATGATAATTCATAATCACCATTTTATCTCCTTTTTTTAAAAGCTTTTTAATGTAATCGTGTTATGTATGCTACGTATGAATATTAAATAAAATTCGTTTTCGAAATGCACTTCTTTTAAGTTAATAGAATCAGGTATTTTTAATTGTTATATAAATGATTTGTTTAATTAGGAGTATTATTTCAAATTTAAATAATTTCATTAATTTTCATCTTTGGATAATAAAAAGAAATTTGTGAATATGCAGCTCATTCAATAATTAAAGATGGAAAAAGTTTATGAGCATCTAAGCTAGAAACACACATTGACATCGTACACTCAAATTTGATCCGATTCAATTATATATTTTATTTAATAGAATGTAATAGTCTTTTGTATAAAAATAAATAACCTTGATTTTTTTTATCGAAAACCATTGTCAAACATTATACTGTTAGTTGACATTCATTTTAAATTTATTTTAAAATTAAATTTAATAAATCAGCCTTAAATCTTGCCAATATACATTTATAAATCCTACGAATCATGTCCTCACCCACTTTTTATTATACAATATTTCTCGTGAATTAATATTTTTTCTTTCTTTTTTATTCACTTACATCTCTTCTTTCATCTCAAATACATACTAATAATTATTTGATATTAAGTTTAAATCTGTGCTATCATAATACAAAATAAACATAAAATAACATTACTAATAGGTTTGAATCAATTTAAATCAAATCAAGCATCTCCTTAATATTTTAACCAGTATTAATTGACTTGAATCAATTTAAATCAAACATTATCTTAATATTTCAACCGATTCAATTCCATTCACAAGAGACCAATTCATTAAAGATTGATAATGAGATTTGGACTGTTTTCAATATGTTTTGAATTATATATATTAGGACCAAGCATTTATTTCTTTCCTTCATGGGTTAGATGGCAGATGAATATGTATAGTATTAAATTTATTTTTTATGAAGTAGTTAGATCATAAATATATTGATATTAGATATTTTCGAACCCACCTCAGAATTTATTCAGATTTTATAAAATTATTTTTTAGCATAAGTAAAATAATTCTTTAAATAAATTTTTTTTTATAAAATTATATTTTAGTACATGGAAAGATACTTCTTAAAAAAATTATTTAGAAATGAGTAATATTTATTTCTGTTTTGAATGAAATATTACTCATCTAAATAAAAATAAAAATCACAATATATAGAATTTAAAAATAAATATATTTATTTTTAAATCTAATAGTCAATCACTATAAAACGTAATTAATAAAATTAGAGTGAAAGATAAACCTGATTCACATAGTTCTAATCGTAAATTAAGTTAATGAAGGCTTGTCAAAATAATATAAAGATTCGAAGCTTCGTTTAATACATATTACACCTACATTGATCTAATATTCCAAATAACTATAGTCATTCCGCATTTGTTCAATTTTGCTTATCTTATTTTAATTTTATTTTATGCACTTTAAAATAATAATAATAACAATAATAATAATTTATTTAACATTTCAATTTTTAAAATTTTGAATTGTAAGCAGATTTTTATTTATGCACTTAAAATGTTAAAATTTTGAATCCTAACAGGGTAATAACAAAAATTAATATCTAGGGCCGATATAGAAAATGTGGTGGTAGTTCATGATATTAAACAAATAAATTAAAAAAGTTTAATTAACATATTAAGTAAATCATGTATATTTAAATATAAATTTAAATAGTGAATAAAATAATGCGTCTTTAGAAATTTTTACTCACGACCGCCCTATAAAAATCCAATCAATCACATAGCGTTACCCATAATTTAAATTCCTAATAAATGCTAAATTCATGCATATATCAAGTAGACAGAAAATGTATTTCCCATGCATATCACTCATCCATAGCTCAAAGCTCAGGTGGCAGAGGGAAATGTGGAAAAGTCTTCCAGCTGAGCTTGGTTGCTGCAGGGTGGGGGTTCGAATCCTACTTTTGGCATGGATTTGGCATCTTGCAAACACAAGTTAAACAGTGAGCCCTCCCTATAAGCCACTTGAAGCACATTCTGCGATTTACCTCCTCCACCAATCCTCAGAGCAGGGGCGGTGGGGCCCTAATGGTGGGCTAGGAAAAATTGGACCAAATAGTCCTTGAAGAATGGTGATTTACTATTTTGGTCACCCCTACACTACACTACCAAAAAAGACATGTGTTACATATAATTAGAATGGGAAAAAAATCTATACTGAATTATAAAATGGGTGGAGTGATGGGAAGTAAGAGTGTAATGTTGTTGTTTCTAGGGATAGGGATGGGTATTTTCGGATATCCGATCTAACCGAACCCTAATGGGTAGGGTACGGGTAGTTGTAAACGGGTTTGAGACGGGTATGGGTAGTTGTGAAAAATATCATTAGGGTTTGGGACGGGTACGGGTAATGACTCAAATACCCGCGGTACCCCGATTATATATACTCCCTCCGTTCGCTCGAAAGATGATCTTTTTTCCATTTTGTTGTCCGCTCAAAAGAGGGTAATTTCATTTTTACACATGAGACCCACACACACTCACTAATACAACTAAAATATGGCTCCACACTCACACTAATACAACTACCCACTACACATTAAATAATAATACTCCTTAATCCGCGTGCCCAAAAGTAAAATGTCCTCTTTGGGGCGGACGGAGGGAGTATATTTTTTTATAAAATTTAATATATATTATATAATTTATATATGATAGGATATTTTATATATTTAACTAATAGTTATAAGTTTTATTTAATCATATTTATTAAATATTTATTTAAAATAATACAATTTATATTATATTTAGTTTATACTTAATTAATAATAATGTAATTTTTATTATTATACTTATTTAGACAATATAAAAATATAAATATATATATAATAAATGAATATTAAACGGGTATGGGTACCCGCAGGTATTGATAAACGGTAATGGGACAGGTACGGGTACCATAATGCATTTTTTAAACGGGACGAATACGGATACAAGTAGTTGTTTTTTTAATCGGATACGGATACTAATATCTTAAAATAAGCGGGTACCCTACCCGTTGTCATCCCTAGTTGTTTCTCGTAATTTCTTCTGCTTTTGCAGAGAATTGTACACATGGACCCCAATTTTTTTTTATTTTTTAGAAATTTAATTAATTATTATTTTTTTTTATAATTTTTGTTACAACAGGTCTTGGTAACAGAAGCGACGATAATCCCGTGATAGACCCAGAAAGAATTGATTTCTATAACCATCATCCCTATTCTGTGGCATTAGCAATTTCGTAGCTACCATTTTTTTATTTGTTGATTAAAATAATAATTTAAATATAAGTTTGCTAATATTGAATGACATGACAGGGAAGGTGCGAACGTGAAATGTTTTATTGCATGGGCGTTTTTGGACAATTTCGAATGGGGCTCCGGTTGGCGGTTACACCCAACGGTTCGGGCTCTGTTTCGTGGATCGTAAGAATAAACTTTAGAAGAATCCACAAAAAATCGGCCCTTTGGTTCAGGAATTGTCTCACTAGTTGGCCTAAAACGGCCCAACTCTGAATAAGCTTGCTTTCTTGGACGCTTTGTGAATGTAAGCCCAAGAAGATTGTACCTTTAATAAAGCCCAATATAGTGGGCCAAGTATTTCGTTATTCCTTGATTCGTTTCCTCCTGGCCCATTCCTTATTTTGGATTGTGCACTGTTCTATTGTTGTAGATTAATGCAAAATTTGTCTATATATTGAGTAATCTAGCTAATGCTGAATTTCTATAGTAATATTAAATTATTTTTTTAGATAAAAGTTGAAATTACGATGCACTAACCAGAGAAATAAAAGATTTAAAACACACCCAATTTTAATTTCCTTTTAATTAGTTTATTTATCAAGAAGAGGTTAATCAATAATTACGGTTCACCTAAATTATTCAAAAGAAATGAAGAATATAAATTAAAGTAATGGGAATTGATCATATGTAAACATGGGCCATCCCTATATTCAGAACTTTTTAAGTATAATCATTTGGTTAGGGTTGGCTAATGGGCTGTGGCCCAAGTGTCAATTTAAAATATGCATTCATAATCATTGATTGCTTTATAGTTAAAAGAGAGCAGAAATATAGTGGATTAGTACTCCATTCTTCCATCCTCAATATATTCATTTGTTTTTTACTCGTGGATTAAGGAATATCATTATTTTATATATAGTAGGTAGTTGTATTAATGGAGGGTGTGGATCCCATATTTTATTTGTATTAGTGGAGGGTGTGGGACTCATAGTCCAAAAAAGAAAATTGATAGATTAAGGATGGACGGCCCAAAATGGTAAAATGGATAGATTGATAGTTGACGGAGTGAGTACTTCAGTTCACGCAAAGGATGTAAAATTAAAAGGCAATTTTAAAAAAAAAATACTCCCTCCGTCCCACAACAAGAGGTGTGTTTTACCATTTTCGTCTGTTCCACCACAAGAGGTGCGTTTCCTTTTTTGGTAAATGAGGACCCCACCCCACACAAATTTTACTCCTAAAAATACCACAAATTACAACTTATGCCATTGTATTATTAATACACTAAAACCTTATTTATATCCTAAATTATGTGATTAACATTAAAAAAACTACACTACACCCCATTTGTGTCATTTCATTAACCAAGTCACTCCATATTATCACACACCCCACACATATGCCCAGCAAAATCATCTTTCTAGATCTTTCTTCTTCTCTCTCTCATGAACCCTAGGGTTTCTTCTGACTGTACATCGGCCGCCATTTCCTTCTCCCTCTCATGAACTCTAAATCCTCATTCTCACTTAGCACCGATGCAAATTCTTTGTCGGATTCCATTTCCGATGAGATGGGTCTAATAAAATCGACTCCACCCTACCATTATTCCCCACTCCCACCTATCTTTCTTCCGGTCGACTCCCCGTTGACGGATCTTGATGAATCTACCATAGATCTTGATGGATCTATGGTGCCTGAGACCATCGATGAAATCGATGCTATGGAGATACCCGACACTGATGATGAACACATTCCTGTTCATCAGCCCTGTATTCGGCCTACAAAATTGATTTTCAGGGTCCAAGTGGTGGATAAAGCGGTCTGCCGGTTAGATTCAGATCGTTCGCCCATGAGTGAGGTAGTGAAATAATTTCTCCGGATTCTTTATCCCTCTATCGTGAAACTACCCAATTTCGTAGAGGTATAACCCTATTTAATCTTTAATTTTTTTGTGCATGTACAATTGGGATCTAGGGTTCATGTAGACTGAAATGATGACATGATTTGGGCTTATATGTGAATGTGTATTGATATTGTGATGACCCTGTGATGAAAGTGAATATATGAATCTATCATGACACTATCAATTTTTACAGTGTCGAATTTGGGCTTTGATAATGGACTCTGTTTGTAGTATGAGTCCAATTGGTGATTGAATTGGCTGGTTATACTGCAATATCTATGTACTGTGAGTTGGTGAATGCTGATGTATGCTAAATGTTGCTTAATGCTGATAAAATGTTGTTAAAATTACAAGTGGATGCTAATTGCCATGTGTTAGTGATTGTTTTTTGATAAAACTGTTGCCATGGCTATTTAGATACCACTAAAATAGTGTAAGGCTAAATGGTCATGTTTGGTGGCAGTTTTCTTAAAATTTGTTGCCACATGATTGTTTAGATACCTCACATACATTCTATGATGATATTACAATCTGAGAATTGGTACAATTGCTTAAAATAATCATGTTTGGTGGTAGTTTTCTTAAAATTTGTTGCCACATGATGTTTAGATACCTCACATACATTCTATGATGATATTACAATATGAGAATGAGTTCAATTGCTTAAAATAATCATGTTTGGTGGCAGTTTCTTTTAAATTTGTTTCCACATGATTGTTTAGATACCTCACATACATTCTATGATGATATTACAATCTGAGAATGAGTCGAATGCCTAAAGTATTAAAAAAAATGACAAGTTTAGAGGCTAAATGGTCATGTTTGGTTGTTGTTTTCTCAAAAATTTATTGCCACATGATTGTTTAGATACCTCACATACATTCTATATGAATATATTACAATCTGTGAATGAGTTCAATTGCTAAAGTATTGAAGGAAGTGACAAGTTCAGAAGCTAAATGGTCATATTTGGTGGCTGTTTTCTAAAAAATTTGTTGCCACATAATTGTTTAGATATCTCACATACATTCTATGATGATATTACAATCTGAGAATGAGTCAATTGCTTAACATAATCATGTTTAGTGGTTGTTTTCTTAAAATTTGTTGTCACATGATTGTGTAGATACCTCACATACATTATATGATGATATTACAATCTGAGAATGTAATCCAATGCTAAAAATTTCACTACAGTGAAAAGTTATGAGCCTAAATAGTCATGTTTGGTGGCTATTTTCTTCTGAGTTGTTTCTACATGCCCATTTACATTACACACAACAGTAAATAATGATTAGATGACAATGATAAAACTAGATTTACTGACATGCTATATAAATTTACATATAGTTTACTGCTTAAACATAATTTGTAATCAGATTTGTTTTTTAGCTGTAAACTGATATTTTTTCCTTTTCAAAACACAAAAATCTTGTCAAAAAGAAAGTAAAACTAAACTATTGGTAGAGTTAACACCTTCACAAAAAAGATTGCAATTTAATGCAATCCTCAAAATAGTTCTTCAACCTGAAAAATGCTACTTACCTGCAGTATGTTGCCTTCACAGCCTGTTTCATTCTAATTCCTCAATGGCTGTTATAAAATTTTCCAATCCATCTTCTTTATTTCTTGCAATCAAAGATTCAAGACCTGTAATGACCAAATCTTTCTCAATCTCCAAGTCAGTAGGTAGATTCCCTGCTTTCAGTAATGCATCTTTCCCCATATGAGGGATCTTGTAGTTGTTGGATCCACCACATAGTATAATTTCTCTATAGCATAATTGTAGTGTTAAAAACACTACATTGAGCTTGGTGTGTGTCAGCTCATCAAAAGATTTATGAACTGCCCATAGCAAATCATCAATTGTTCTAGCTGCTAGGGCTGAATGCAAAGATTGCAATGCCCTAAACCATCCCAAGTCATTTATATTTGTTTCTGGACTCTTTGGGGGTTGATTTTCAATGTGAATGTTGAAACCATTAGAACTAGCAGCATGTCTGAACTCCGGGTCATTGTCATCTATATGTGGCTTAGCATTATCTTATTGAATGACAATATTTCTACTTGCATCAATTGGCCACTTGAACTTTATAGCTGGTATAACCTTAAATAAAGTCACCAATAAGAATTATTCAATATAATTCTTATTCAGGAAACTTATTGAGGTTAATAACTCAATGATGAAATTATTCTGAGAGTTAGAATGAATCATACACAATTATGATAGTTTGACAATATTTAGGAATACCTGATTGATGAACATATCCTTTATGACATCTTTGTTGACTATATCGATTGCCTTGGTTTCAATTGTGTCTGCTGTCCTATTTTTGGATATTCTTTGAGCTGGTACTCATTCTGTAAAAGGATAAATACTTATTTTTCCATCGAATATGCACTTCCCATTTAAATTATAAACTGGTCTACAAACTGCATAAAAAAAAACATAACCTTTGTGATGGAATTTTTACTCTGGCATGTTCTGTATGACTCTCCTCATCTGGTGCCAGATAATATTTCTCGGTTGTCTTTGTAAGAAAGAACCACTTTTCATCAACATGAACTATGTGGGACATGTTTTTAAATCTGATCACCTTTTCATAATGAATAACTTCCAATGCCTTGAGACTGAACTTTAATCTTGCTAGCTTGTGCTAATCTGTGAGTGTTGGCTTGATTGAATTTGTGTGAGGTCTGATCAGTCATTCCTTTACCCATCTCCCAACTGTACTTTTGCTTGCCTCCATTTTGGTTGCTATACTTCTATATGTTCCTCTTTCTTGAACACTTATACTAAGAAGCTTTTCCTTATCAAAAACAATAAATTTCTTATGAGGCACCTCTGATTTTTTGTTGGATAGATGAACTGACATACTTGATAATTTTTGTTGTTTCACTCTTGACCATATTTTGCTAACTGCATTTCTCCCCACACCAAACTTGGTTGTTGCTTCTTTTATTCTACCAAGTGTAGGGGTGCCACTCGAACAACATTCAAGAAGAAATTGAGCAATGATGTTTAATTCATTGCTACTTAAATTTTTTGTTCTCATTGTTTTAGGTTTGTCCACCAACTTTTGGAGAAGGTGTAAATGTATTTATAATAGATATTAGGAGGAAAATGAGATTTAGATTTGGAGGGAATTAATGTATTGGTGGAAAAATTCAACTTTTGAACTAAATTTGTTGTAATTTTAATTGTACAGTGTTGTAATGATGATTTAATTTGGAGGGAATTCCCAATTTGGAGTACAGTAATATACTGGTTTTAGAGGGAATTAGGGATTTTTGATGTATTTTGTGAGATTTCATTGTGATATGACATGTTACTTTAATATTAGTATTTTTATTTATTTTATTTTGATTGATTAATATGAATTAGGTAGGGATTAAGTGTTAGGGGTAAATGAGTCAAATAGTATTTAAAAAGTACACAATACACATTAAATATTACATTCCTTAATATACGTACAAAAAAGAAACACCACCCTTGATCCGGGAACGGACAAGTTGATTTCCCTGTTTCATTGGTGTTTCACATCATAAAAAAATTATACCCTACAAATGACTAATAAACCCTTGGGGCAAGCATTGAATTTTGGGCATTGATTATGCCACATGACAATCATTTAATTAATGAAATAGGAGATAAAACATTTATATGTAACAGGTGATCCCATTACGGGAACGGAGGGAGTAATAATCTATGAAAAATGCGAGTGATTAATGATTGCAAAGGAGTGACGTGTATTAGTTGAATAAAAAGGTCATTGGACAAGGCGCGCAGAAAATGACGTGGCACAGTAAAGCTTATGATTCATGACTTGTCCAAACAATTTTTACCGCTGGGCAACAGCACGCTCAACTACTTTTTTTTATTATTATTAAAAAAAATTTGCTGGATTTTTATCTCTTAGATTAAATGTTTAATTAATTTCAATAGCGTTTTTTATTGGAAAAATAACTCATAATACATGAAAATGATAAACACAAAGTATTTCTGAAACAACTCTTAACACCTTAAAATTAAAATCAATCAGATGAAACACAATAATTATAAAATAAATCTGACGAATCTTTTAAAATCCAAAATCGATTTTAAAACCACAAACAAACAAACATAACTTAATAAGTACTTAGGACGTAATAAGTTGAATGTTGTTACGTAAATGAAATGGCATATGGGATTAGCAATAATTGATACGTGCATCAATGCTAAGCTTTTCAAAACGAAGATTTATGTGAAATTGATTCACCAAATAATTTTTGTTATATAGATAACAAGTGATAATTCTTATAATGAAAAAGATATTTAAATGATGTGAAGTAATAACAGTATTATGAACTATTTCATGCACAATTTATTGTAATATAAATAAAAAGTAATAAGATTATGAAAGAAAATGATAACATCTTAATACGAAATGATAACCAATTACGAAAAATCTTCGTGATGGCCTCCCACGATTCTGTTCCTCTGAATATTTGTTTGGAAAATGTGTTGCGTAAGTTAATGAATCACCAACTACAAGTGAAAACGACACCACCATACCTATTTCATTCAACTCACGTATTTCCAACCCCAACCTTCACGTTATTTTGGGTTTCAAGTGTTTCATTTTTCAAATTCTCCCAATTTGAACCCATAATAAATTTATCTATACTATCAAAGTAATACTCCTCACATCTTTGTTGATGAAAATTTCTAAAATTCGAATTTAAAATCTTTACACAACACTTTCAAAAATTAATTTTCGTTTATCAAATGTAATTTTTATAAAAAGAAATACACTTCATTCCATCCCATCGTCACCATTAAAAGGATTTTTTTTCACGTAGTATAATATTTTAATGAGTAGTATGTATATTTTTATTGTATTTTTATCTTTTCATCCCTAATTTTAATTTGAAATAATGACAAATGTTGTAGAATTTTAAGGACAAATACGTAGAACTTAATTTTAAGGTATTAATTTTATTTTTTTTGCACCACTTAACAAAAAGTACTCGTAATTGTATACTCTTTCCGTTTCATTTTAATTTTTACATTTGTTTTTGTAATCATTGATTAAGGCAAATATTATTTTTATGTACAGACATGCAAAAAAGAAAAAAAAATGAAATTGGTGCTTTGAATTGAGGAACCAGCTGTCTGAACATGAATCATAACCAGCTGAATCGGAACTAGCCAAAATAGAATGGAAATCCGTAATATTCTGATTGAATTCTAGTATCTCATTTCATGGAACTGAAACCTGCTTTTCTTCTATTTTTTAAAAATTACTTTTAAATTAGTTGAGGATTTAAGATATCGAGAGCCAACAATTTCAAATTGTGCGTAACAGAAACTGTTTTATGATCGGTTGAACTTCAATTCCGAATCCCTGTGCATGTAAAAATTGCGGTAGAATTAATAGATTGGAGGGAGTGTCACATGCTCACATTTGATTCCACTCGTAAATCCGTTGTTGAAGTATTTACATGAAAGATTGTCCATTTAAAGGCAGAAGTATTAATGAGAGTTGGAAAATTAAGAGGCCCAATAAGTAGACTTGCACAAATGAACCGGAACCGGCGGTTTGAACCGGGGAACCGCCGGTTCCGGAACCGGCAAAAAAAAACCGGAACCGGCTAAGGAAGGTTCGGTTCCGGTTCATCATATTTGGGAAAAAACCCGGCGGTTTCGGTTCCGAACCGGCGGTTTTTTAATTCTTTTTATTTTTTATGCTTAAAATCCAAAAAAAATAATAATAATACCGGAACTGGAACCGTCGGTTCCGGAACCCAAAGCTTCGTACCCCGGTTCGGTTCCAGTTCCCCATATCTTGGAACCGGAACCGAAATCGACGGTTCCGAACGGGGGTGCATGTCTACCAATAAGTAGGGTAGGATGCCCTAATTTTGAATCCATAGTTCAAATTTGAAATGAGAATAATGATAAGGTGTAAAGGGAAAAAGTATATTCTGTAGGGAAGCCCACATGGGATGGATCATACGTCCCACAGTTTTAGGGTTCCGAGGTGGAGGTAGTCAGTAGTGGAGTCTGAAACTGAAATTGACAACTCATTCTCTGCCACGTCGGAACAACACCCCTACTAATTACTGCCAGCTGGAATTCACATTCACAAACTAGAGCTAATGGGCTACAGTAAAAAAAACTACATGAGGTATTTGTTTAAAATTTATATGTTGAATGTGACATAAAGAGCCTCGACTAGATTAGTAATCTAATTAAAAACTTAAAATAAATAATTTGATCAGTATATATTTATAATTCTTGACATATTTATTGTTGGTTAATTTATGTGCAACGATCAATCACTTTGCAATATGAAAATGGATAGAAAAGAATGGTCTAAATAAAAATTATAAAAAATTAAAGAGTAGTAGTAGGAGATCATTTAACTCTTCATAACCTTTGATCTTCACGAAGGGCGAAGCCAAGTTGTGCATGACTTTTTCTCAAAGGAAAATCATTACTATAATGTAAATGCTCTTTCGTTTTTTGCGTTAGAATGCATACTAAATTGTCCTATTTATATAGACGAATGATTAGTCATTTTGTAGTTGGGATGATCAATTCAACAATTTATCGAATCACTGGGAGGTAGGTATTAGTACTTAAGCGATCTCACGTTTCTTGTAATTTTATAGAGACGAATTATCAAAGGTTGGGTGATCAAACAAGTAATTAAAATCAATCAATGCAAGCAAACAAGCAATGATCAAGCAAATAGAATAGATAAATGAAAGTGCTTTTCCAACTTAAGTAAAAATGAGATTAACAACAATCAAGAAGTAGTAATTCTAGGATAAATGCATCAAATTCATATGAATCATGTGTATAAGACTAAGGGTCAACACTAAGTTCACTTAAACTCCCTCTCAAGATGGATAGGATATGGAATAAAGCTCAATGGATTGATCCTCACTCAAACAATTCCAACTATGTACTAAGCTTGAAATGAGAGTCCCTTCACACGAATAATCAACCTCTCGATCAAATAATCGAATGTCTAATTAAAGGGTTCTAAATTCCAAAGGATTTCTCAATTTCTTTACAATTTATAATTCTCATGAAGTGTATGACAAAATGATTCAATTAATTATCCTAAATATGCAATTGACTTCTAAATCTAATCACATGTTTAAAATAACAAACCACACAAATCATCATAAACATCAAGATCTTAAGCATCAATGATAGAAAATCAATTAACTCAATCAACATATGAATTTAAATACACAAATCTCAAAATTATTCAACAACTCTCATTTTGCTAATCTCACAATGGAGATTAGTCTACCATATTCAAAAGGAAATCAACATAGACATTAAAATCCTTACAAAACATGATAAACAATAAGGTTTCAATACAAAATGTAGATGAAGACTCATTTGAATGCTTCCAATAGTGATCTCCTTCTTCCCTTTGCAATTTCCCTCTCTTCCTTGCTTCTTTTGCTTAATTGGATGAAAGTTTTGATGGTGGGATGAAAGTAGATGATATGGATGAAGAATAGATGAAGATGATAATGTAAATTGGAGAAAATGGTGTCCAAGTGAAACCCTTGTGATCCTCTCTTCAATCTCCTTTCAAATATTGAACTTGAGGTTATTTATACCCTCTCCAAGTTGGGCCACGAATTTAACATTAGCTGGACTTTTTACACACACTGGAAGGTAAAAATCCAAATTTTTGGCCCAAAAACATGCAACTCGAGTTGGCCTTACCCAACTAGAGTTGCAACACGAGTCTAGTTGCATGTGTGTAACTCAAGCTGACCTAACTCAACTCGTGTTGGCAACTCGTGCATCCGCCTGTTCGGTCGTGTTGCGAGGCTCTGAAACTGAAAAACCTTCGGAACGCATCTCGACTCGAGTTGCAAGTCGAGTAGGGACTTGACAACTCGAGTTGGCTCACTGTATGATTTTTGAACTGCTCTGCCCTCAACTCGACTCGAGTTGAAAGTCAAGTTGGACCTTGCAACTCGAGTAAGCTCTCTGGACAATTTCAGGACCCCAACTAGACTCGAGTTGCAACTCGAGTTAGGTCTTGCAACTCGAGTTGGGTATTTTCATCCCGTTTCTAGCTCGTTTCAGCTCTCGTCTCCGTTTTTACTCCGTTTTCACCTGTTTTACATACATTTAAGCTCATTACACACATTTTCATAAAAACACATAAAACAACCAAATTATGCATAAAATACGGATAAAATAATATGAAAACACATACAAAAAGATACTAAAATTTAGGTGAAATTATCACTCATCAATGCACAATTCACTTTGTAATAATGGATACAGGCGAATTGATTTTTGTCATTATGGGGAGGGGCTATATTTGCGTTTAGGTTCAACAAATCTATATGAAGAAAGGGAGGATTAAGTTTCACATTCTGACCCGACTTGTGAGGATTCCCCTCTCAATTAGGGATATTAATTGATATGTCAATAGACAAATATACTCAATTCTCCATATGCAAATATCATTACCAACAACTTAAAAATTTTCTTTCTTTTTTTAATCAAAACCCACATAAAAAGATCATTATATCCCTCCCTCAAAATTAAAAAAATTTCAAGTCTAAACCCACTCACCCACACATCCCACCACCATCGACAACCACCACCGCCGGCTAGCTGTGTGGGTGAACCATACCGTCACTCACACCCACCGCCGACCGCTGTCTGCCGTGTGGGTGACCCACACCGTCATCCACACCCACCAACGGTCGTGTGGGTGACCCACACCGTGTGGAAGAAGGATAATAGTGTCATAAAATTTGCAAATATGTAGAAATGATAACAAACATATTGAAGTGTTGGTAAAGATTTTGTATATTGAATTTAGTGTATTATTTCAATTTTATTTTGAAATAATTATCATTTTATGAGTATATTTTAGAGTCTTAATCGAACAATAAATATAGTATAGCCGAACGTATTCAATTTGTTAGGTCCAATTACTT
The DNA here is from genome assembly GCA_023678885.1 of Pogostemon cablin. NCBI lineage: Eukaryota > Viridiplantae > Streptophyta > Magnoliopsida > Lamiales > Lamiaceae > Pogostemon > Pogostemon cablin. Next base: position 30,324,875 of record CM042952.1, on the reverse strand, counting down.
TTTATCATTAATAATAGTATAACTATATCAAAATATAGCAATTTGAACTCAATTAACATGCATGATCCGAAGAATTAAAATTAACTCAATTAATAAAATTAATTATAAGCATGTCATGCCTTAGTCTCCAATTAGCTAAAGTGATGAGCTGATATATACGTACGTACTGCTTCTTTAATTTCTAGTCACATTCATAACCTAATAATCTTCGCCAATTATTAACTAATATTTGGTACACCAAACTTTGATGAATTTAAATTCATAAAATTTCGTGGTGATCTAAATTTTATACACACGCATACGATAACTATATATCTCACGTTAGCTACTAATCAAGGATGATAAAGATTCATATATGTGAAACCTTTTCACGACGAATATGAAGTGATTATAACATTTTTAATGAAAAATGATAATAGTGCAGTAAATTATTTTATGTACAATTTATAGTATAAATGAAAAGTAATACTAATATTTAAAAGAAAAGGATGGTATTTTTTTAATAAAAAATAATAATTAATTACAAAACTGCCGATTAATGCAATGTGATTATATAATGTACAAATATATTCCATCTTTGTTTAAGAAAGAGAATAAAATATTAGTCGAGCATATTACATTAATCATGAATAAATAATATAATAGACTTCTAATTTTGTGTTAGAATTTTGATCCTTCGACAGTATTTTGATATCAATTTAGTTTTCTCATTAATATTTTGCTCTTAGCATGACAACATAATTAATGTTCAATTTTAAGAGTGTACTTGGTGCACAGCTTAAAATTTAATTCATAAAATGTAGTGAATAATTATCAGTATTATTTTTAAAGTATTTAATTTAATTTAAAGACATGCATCTTATTAATTTAATAAATATAAATTATTCAAATACTGCATCGATGTCCTATATACACACATTATTACTAAGATCATTCATTTTGTTATAGATATATGGCTAATGAGAGTTTGGTTAGAGTATTATTAAATATTGAACACAAAAATATTATGAGAGCACCTAAAATACACTATTATATATTTACATAATTACACTCTTAGTATTTATCCATAAAAATTAAATCATTTAATTCAAATTAATTTTCTCATTTTTACCAAGTAAAATATTTCCAGGAAGCACAAATTGCAAATTCTTTTCTACATAAGAGGATAGTTAATAAAATTAAAGAAGTCTACCACGTTAAAATAGTAATCTTAATGTAATGGTAATGTGCAATAAATGAAAGCTTTAATATTGATGACAATACGTAATAAACTATAACAAGAAAATGAAGACGCGTAAATGGAATATTTAAATAATTGGAGATAAATAAATAGAGTATTAATGATTAGTATTAGAAAAGCAAAACAGCAAATACTAACAAAAGAGCATGAGCTGGCGTATAAAAGTATACACTTATTAAATTATTCAATGATCAAAAGATTAATACAGTTGGCTTCTTCACTATTTGACACGCTTATTTTCCATTAATATATGTGTAAATGTGAAGGTATCATTCATTCACATAATAATTGAAATTCTATAGGTTATTATTTTTTCAAAAATAATTTTATATTTATTTTATCTCTATATAATTATCATATATAAAATTGATCCATACACTAATTATTCTATGGCGCAATGCTGTAAAATAATTATATGTGTTTTGCACAGAAATAATTATATTTTGCGAATAAATTTTAAGCATTTTATTATACGATTATTGTTATTTATATTTTATTTTTAGTAGTTTCATCTCTATGAATATGTATGAGCTTGTCTCATCCAGTTTTTGTAAGGTTAGAATTTTATTGTAGTATTATTTTTTATTTATATTTTTAATTATCTCATATGTGTTTTGCATAAAAATAATTATAAATATTGTTATCTATTATTGGTTTTCTTTCTTATATTTCGTATGTCCTCTCAGCATTCTGATTATATATTTCCAATATGAGATCCGTTTCTAATCGTTTCATTATTCTTTTTTGTGTATGAGATCCACACAAAATTATTAAACTATCTCCATTTGACCCTTCTAACATTCTAATATATCCACTATACATTGAAATACTATTCCTTAATTACCGTGCTAGAAGCAAATGTAATCATTAGGACATAACAGATGGAGTATTATTAATTTTTTTTTGTGTATTGTGTAGTTGTAGTAATATAATTTAATAGGGGCATGAACCAATTTTTTTAGATTTGCCAAAAAATTTCGACTGTCCAATATTCTACCAGGTGGAGGTTTGATTGTTATTCAACATTAGAACCAAAATAATATCTTCAGTAGAAGTTCACCACTTTGGTTAGTTTTCATTGGTCATTCTATGAATATAGTAGTTAATAATTGTTATAAATTCCATATAGGTGGCAGTATTTAGGTTTTTTTTTTAATCTCTAAATGATGAAACTATCTTCATAACCATTTAGTAATTGCTTTTATTTGCCTGCAGATGACTTATACAATTGAAACCGTCTTTTAATTTTGTGTCTATCCTGAATATGAATCCTTCAATTAACTTCAATTGTTAAATTATTGTTGTTAAAAACTGCAGTAAAATTCGATAAAGCAGTAAAAAGTAACCAAACCTAATAACCACAAATCACACAATTTTGAAATCAGTACATTAGAACTTGAACCATTAAATTTATTTAACAAAAAAAATTCTGAATACATAGGAAAAATTTAGCTCCATACAAACTTAGGTGAAAGACATACCTGATCCTGCATCTAGAAGATGATTAATATATAAATGCAATTCCACTTGATGCAACGTTCAACACTATGTCCCCCTTTGATATAATAAAAGCCGATATCGTCTTCCATAAATGTCTTTCTGGTGTCTCCGTATCCATATACGAAGAAAACTCTGCTACTTCTAGAGACAACGCTCTCCATTACCCAGTCATACACTTTCTTCTGATCCTCATTTAATTTCTTCAACAAATTCTGATATTCTTTTTGTAGTGTGATGATCTGTTATACTTCATTTCACTTTATATTAGTCTGTTATTATTCTGATGATTCATTTCAGGATCTGGAATGACATCCTTTCAAAATCTCTTAGATTTTTATTCATAGATATCAATGCATGATTTATCTCACACAAATACGCATTCATTATATCCGCCTCAGACATCACCAAACCTGCAATTTGAAATAATCTTAGAATCTTAATAAAAATATGTACTTCCTCCGTCCCGCCCAAAGGGTTGCTTTTACTTTTTCGCACGTGAATTAAGGAGTATTATTATTTAATGTGTAGTGAGAGTGTGGGCTCCATATTTTAATTGTATTAGAGGGTGTGTGTGGGTCCCATGTGTATAAAAAAGGGGACCCTTTAGGTAGGACGACCAAAATGGCAAAAAGGAATCCTTTGGGTGGGATGAATGGAGCATTTCAATAATAAATACAAAAATATATTTATAATTTTAGCTTAAAACTTGTGTGATTTACCTTTTATGTTACGATAGGATAGTTGATTCTCCCGAAGAGGCAGGGCATCGATCAGAACAATTTATTTCTATACTGAAAGGCATAGAAGAGACAATAGTAAATAACATAAAAATGAGATAAATCATTAATCCTACATATCAAAAAAATGAGGCAACCAAAGTTCTTATTTTACCATAATCCACAATAAGCATTAGATTATGATAACACATCAAGTGTCCTCTGACTAAACAATTCGACATTTGATAAGTTTCTCCTTCTTTTTCTCTGCCTCTAAGCCACCGAACTGCCGCCCACTTCAAGTTGGATCACATATACTGCAGCTCAACTGGTTATACGCTCCTCCATCGGATGCCGCCGTCACGGATCATCTTCCTCGCCGCTGGACTCCAACCATCTCAGCGGGCCAACATCCAGGGGAGAATAAGATTAGGGCTATTATAAGAACTCTTTATGGCTGCGGAATAAATAAAAGGGAATGAGGGGGTGAATAATATTGGGACTACAATAATTTTGGTCAAAAATAAATTATTGCAAAATAATCACTAAAGAGAATGTGGGGTGAATAAAATTAGAGCTACAATAATTTTGGCCAATAATAAATTATTACAAAATAATTCTTCAATTTTTTAATTAATTAATTAATGACAGCGAATTTTCACAGAATTTTAATCACACGTCTTATGTATAGTATTAAATTAAATTATAATAATATATTAAATGAATATTGATTGATATATTAATATTAAAGAAAATCATATGTCTTATATATATTAAATTAAATTATAATAATATATTAAATAATATGTTAATTGAAATTAAGCATATTGATTAAAATTAATCAAATATGTCAAAAATACTTATCATATTTACCAAATTTATAGTATAAAATAAAAAAAATTTAAATAATAAAATCTATTATTAGTATAATTAAATTTTATGATTGAAATCAAAAGTATTAATTGGAAGGTCAAAAGTAAAATTGAATTATTTTTAAATAAATTAAATTTAAAAAAAATAGAAATTTAAGTTTGATATATATATAAAGTTGGTGTTACGCTTCTAGGCCGTTCAATATCTAGATTGGTCAATTGAATGCGAGTTATAAGAAAATAAATAAATAAATCAAATACTGATAGTTATGTATGCATGTGAACGAGTGAGAGAGCGATAAATACTAAAGAGAAGTAGAAAGACACCAACCACTACCAGTGGCAAATCCGTAATAACCATCAAAACGATGCCACCAATTGCCAAACCTTAAACCGAGGAGAGAGAGAAGTTTCTGAGAGAGACACTCATCTCATCGCACATCTGATCGTGCATATTCCAATCAGTCAATAAAACCCCAACATTGCTAAACGCGTATTAATCTCTGTTCCCCCCCAACACCTCTCACCTAAATAATCCCAACAAGACCCAGGTAATAAGAACATAAACCCCCCCAACAAACGCTCCGCCATTATCACTCCCTCGAGCTCATTCTTTGAATTAATGTGTGAAATGGCGTTGTCCAGCTGCAACAAGAAGAAGCACAGGAGCTACATCTCCGTTCCATCGCAGATTATCAACTCCGTCTCACAATCATCGCTCGATTTCCTCCTGCAAACTCCCAAGAAAAAGCACTCTTCCTTCTCCAATCTCCGCCTTTTCCTTACAACTTCAAGATTCTTCATTTCCTTGATTTCTGTGCTTGGGTTTCTGTGGGTTTTGAAGATGTGGTTCAAATTGGATGTATCAATGCCTTTCTCTCACTACCCTTGTTCTGTAACCGAAGAAAAGGCAAGTGGGCTCTTGATTTCTGAGGTAACCACAGATGCAGAGAATGATGAGTTTTGGAAGCAACCTGATGGGATGGGGTATATCCCCTGTTTGGATTTCAGTGAAAATTACAGGAGAGAAAGTGGTGAAATCTTGAAGGATAGGACTAAATATCTGATGGTTGTAGTTTCTGGTGGAATGAATCAACAGAGAAACCAGATTGTTGATGCTGTGGTCATTGCAAGAATTCTTGGTGCATCCTTAGTAGTCCCCATTTTACAAGTCAATGCCATTTGGGGTGATGAAAGGTTTGTTCTCTCAATACCCTCTTCTTAATTCTAATGATTATGATTTCTCCTATGTTCGAGTATTTTAGTTGTTGTATGTTTCTCTTGCAGTGAATTTGCTGATATATTTGATTTGGACCATTTCAAGAATGCTCTGGCAAATGATGTAAGAATAGTTTCATCTCTTCCGTCCACACATTTGATGACAAGGCCAGTGGAGGAGAAGAGAACTCCCCTCCATGCCTCGCCGGAGTGGATTCGATCTCGATATCTTAAGAGGGTTAGTTTAATTTATTTTCCTTTTGATGATATGCTTTAACTTTGATTACACTTGTTATTTCTGAGTTTAAGACAAGAGTAGGAATATACATATATATACTTTTCTTGTTTGAAGTAGTCAGCTGCTTTGAACTTTGCTTTTGAGCTGCAAAGGCACTGAGATGACCCCAAAGTTTGAATATTTCAAAGGAATATAACTCAAGACACTTGAATGATTCTATGTTAATTGGATGGGTGGAGTTTCCTATACTTTTGTGAATTTTATATGTAGAAAAGTTTGAAAGATTCTAGTGATAAACGTGTTCAATATTAATGTATACCTTCAACATGATACATTTAGTTCCTCTTATTTGTAACAAGGGAGGATTTTGTCTGATCTGTTTTAGTTTCTGTTTCCTGCAGCTTAGAAGGGATGGTGTATTGCTTTTACGTGGCTTGGATGCTAGGCTTTCGAAGGATCTTCCTTCTGATCTACAAAAGCTTCGTTGCAAGGTATCTTGATCGCCTCTTCTCCATGTTTAGTTGGAAAAAATTATGCATCTTCTAATCCATTTTAATATGCAGGTGGCTTTTGATGCTTTACGGTTTGCCCCGCGTATCCAAGAACTTGGTAACATGCTTACTGAGAGAATGAGGAGCAAGGGTCATTACATTGCTCTTCATTTGAGGATGGAAAAGGATGTATGGGTGAGGACAGGATGCCATCCTGGTCTGAGTCATGATTATGATGAGATGATCACCAATGAACGAAAGGCACGGCCCAAGCTCTTGACTTCAAGATCTAATATGTCATACCATGATAGGAAACTCGCCGGCCTATGCCCCTTGAACGCCTTGGAAGTCACTAGGTACTTCTTCTAGAAAAAACACTCAAGTTAAACTTCATTGTTGTGGAGTTATAGTGATGATCAGAGTCTAAAGTCATCGTCTTCAATGTGCGTTTAGGTTGCTTAAAGCTTTGGGGGCTCCAATGGGCGCGAGAATCTACTGGGCCGGAGGTGTGCCGTTGGGTGGAAAAGAAGCCCTGCTGCCATTGATGAGAGAATTCCCTCATTTCTATAACAAGGAGGACCTTGCATTGCCTGGAGAACTTGAACCATTTGGAAAGAAGGCTTCTCTGTTGGCTGCTATCGACTACATAGTTTCCGAGCAGAGCGATGTGTTCATGGCGTCTCATGGGGGGAATATGGGCCATGCCATCCAGGTACCAAGAGATATATCAATAAGCATGCTATAAGCTACATGAGAAAGTGTGATAAAATAAGTAGATTCAAGCGTAATTGTTTTATGAAACAGGGGCATAGGGCATATGGAGGGCACAAAAAGACCATCATACCAAACAAGAGGGAGATGCTCCCATACTTCATGAACTCTTCTCTGGCAGAGGCGGAGTTTAACAAGATCATATTTGAGTTGCACGCCGACTCCTTGGGACAGCCCAAGCTTAGGACTGGCAAAGCCGGGAGGGACGTCACCAAGTACCCTATCCCGGAATGCATGTGCAATGCTACAACTAAGCATTCTTCCATCTAAGCTTACAATCCAAAGTCGGCCTGCAAACGGAGAAGTTATGGAAGCGCAAGCGACGAAGTAGCTTCAGTGATGTGTGCCCTTTCTGCACCTCATCTTGATGATGTACAAAAATGTATCTTATACATTCTTTCATTCATTTATTTATTCATTATTGTAACATCTAGGCTACGTCTTAGAATCGACTCATGTACATGATATAAAGAGATTAAATTTTGTTACATTTTGTCTGAAGCACTAATTTTTATTTAATGATTTGTGGAGCTTGTGATTGTGAAGCATGCAGGATTTACTATGCATGCGTAAAATAATAATGGAAGTCTAATTCGATTGTACTACCCATGTCATCATCTTGTGCTAGATGATTACCTAAAGTTGAGAATTGTATAAATAAATTTAACACAAACGAATTGATAGCAGAAGTGGGGCCTTAGCATTGGCATGCGTATTCAGATTAGTTTTCCATAAATTTGAAACAAATGAAGAATAAATTATATAAAATGACAACATTTGAATACATTCTCCTACATTTAGCTAAGATACAATCACCTGTAATGCTGAAATCTTCTTGAAAATCATGATTTTAGAAAAAAATATTTAATCAGAAAAACTTGAACAAAATTTTTCATCTACTCGTAGAAAAAGAAGCCGCGAGTACAAGATGGTTGAGACTCAATTGTTTGACATCTGCAGTTCAATAACAAACAGCATCGGTGACAGCTGTGAACGAAGGCTCATGATCGAAGTAATTCTTTCTCACTTCAAAGTCTTGATACAGGGACGCGGAGTAGGCATCCACAACCAGCAAAAGCAAGCTTTCAACGAACATGGCTTGCCTCATCTCATCTCTTCCCTTCCATTCAACTGCTATCTGGATTCAACCAATGTGGAAGTTCCTTTCATGGTATGAGGCCATAATGGTGAAAGAGAGACTACTTTCCCAATGATGATTAAAGTTGGTGATTCGAGCTTGTTTGATGCGATTTCATCAGCAAGATCCTTCAATTCGGCAAACACCTAGTTGTACCAGATAGGAAAAGAGGATAAGCAAACAATGACGCAAGGGGCATTTCAATGTAGAGCCATGTTGTACAGATAAAATCCACTATCACTACTACTTCACGATTATTATGAAGCGTCTAAAACTCAGGTTACAGAAATTTAGTAGTGATATCTAATAAGTACAACTCGGAAGTAAACAACATCTCCCTCTCCCAGGTTAAAGTTGAGGATTCATGTTCGTCAGGTCAACTCAAGTCCAGACATTACCTTTTGAAGAGGCCACTGATTTAAGGTGGGTATTAAATTCAGGCACCCATATTAGACCATCATGTTGAACCAAGTAATGATGCTCTATATGAATAGGGTCTATGACAGAGTGATGAAAATGCTTACTATGCGCTGTTGAGGAGTAGTTCCCCGCTCAATGGCTGCAGCTGGTGTGTCATCTGGCAAACCATGATACATTAGTTTCGAGGCTAGAGAAGGGACAGTTGACAAACCCATATAGACGACGAGTGTAGAATCAGGATCGGCTGCATTCTCCGCCACAAAAAGAGGGTCCGTCCCTCCCTTTCTTGAGTGGCCTGTTAGAAATCTAACACTATTTGCAATGCCACGGTGTGTCAATGGGATTCCTAGTTCAGCAGCTATTCCTGAAGCAGCAGTTATACCTGTAATGAAGTCATTACTTAATGAGTTGAATTATAAGCTTTGCAGACAGAAAGACTTGGGAGCTATGTAACAATACAGAAAACAAATGGACAAGAGTGAGGGAAGTTTCGAAATCATCGTACCTGGAATAACTTTCACCTCAATTCCTTGTTGTTGCAGAAAGTCCATCTCCTCTCCACCCCTTCCAAACACCTGAAACCAAAAGTTACAGTATTTATAATCTAATCCTAAGTTTTCCAAAATAAGATACTCCATATTTAAGAGAACTCACCAATGGATCACCACCTTTAAGCCTTACAACACTTGCCCCAGATTCAGCAAAACTCAAAAGCAGTTCATGAATTTCCTCCTGCTAAACCCTCAACAATAAGTATCTTTCTTCAACTAAATAAAGCATTTTATACAGAACAAAAATAAGATTTTCATGTATATACTATATATTTTCACATGAGAAGGTATGCCAACAATGTGGAAACATAACTAAACCAAATTGCAGGGATTTTTAAGCACAGTATATATCATCTTTATTCATTACTACAATAACAATTCGTACAAGATATATATATATATATATATATATATATATATATATATATATATATATATATATATTTTTTTTTTTTTTTTTTTTTTTTATTTATTTATTTATTTATTTATTTATTTATTTTTTTTTTTTGACGAATTCAGACAAGATTCTTGGCAACTTTAATTTGTTCATCACAATTATAAAATGAAATTCAATATTTTAAATTCAGCTAGAATCCTGTCTTTCTTGGATACAAAATTTAAGGTAATTTCCACTTATTTCTGGAGCAAGCAAGGTACAACCGGGCAAAAGCGTCAGCATTTAACAAACAAATAATATGCCATAATTTCTAATTATAAAATAGCTAGATAAACATTTGCACAAGATTACACTGAAAATTAAATGAATTTATCTTCGATTGATCATTTACAATTAATTATACTCCTTAAGTCACCTGTATATCTATGCAAGAAAATTTCTAGCAAAATTATTGCCATTTTAAATGAAAAGAAACTAATTAATCTGATACACTAATTAATTGTTGGTTATAACTAATGAATACAGAAAGATAAAGTTATAAGAGATAAACTTGCGCTTCAATAAAGTAAATATTTGAGTAAAAATATTTTTCCAAAGAAGGCCAAAATGTGTGATAAAAAAATAGTACTAATTTTCACTACTAAAAAGAAAATGAATCTGAGTAAACAGATTACAGACTCACTCTGTTTCTAAATCAATTGCACAATCCACAGTAAAAGTTCTATTCTCAATAAACTATGGGAAACAAGCATTAAATAACCTCATACAGAAACCATAGAATAAAATCCATAAGAACAATCTTGCAAGCCCAAAAAAAATTCTAATAAAAACAGGCATAAATTGAAATCAAAATTGAGCCAAATAACCAACAAACCAACCTGAGTTCTGCTATGGTATCCAGCAGTTTTGCCAACATACAGAAGCTTAGCATCAGGGCCCACCAAATTCAACACATCATTAGAAACCAATCTATCATACAGCAATAAATCAGCACTCTCTATCACTCTCAATGCCTTAAGAGTCAGCAATTCAGGATCCCCAGGCCCTGTACCCACCAAGTACACATTCCCAGGCCCCTTTCTCTCACACCCATTTTCATTTTCCCTCTTCTCTCTCAAAACTTGAAGCAATTTCCTCAATTCCGGAAGCTGCAGAGCTATATCATAGTCTCTAATTGATTCATCATCAGATGGAAGTGGACACGAGCACGAGGGCTGCTTGTACACCCAGCTGTCCCTTTGGTACCTCTCAATTGAATGCTTTTCGGTAAAAGGTGAAGTCTTTTGTGAATTGGACAAGCAGTGGATGGTGAAAACTGACTTTTTGATGGAAAAGGAGCTAGGTTTTGTGAATTGAATCGGCTTAGATGCAGCAGAAGGGAGTTTGCTCACAAGGGCCATTGAAATTCGGCTAAGTTTGAACTCCAAGCTCAAGTTTTAATTCTGTGGGTAGATTTGAAAAGCAAGAAAATGAATTTGGGACACACAAGAACAAGATTGTGGGTTTATATACATTTTTGAATGGAGATGGGATGAGGGGATAATACAGAGGAGAATTTTTAGCTTTAGGGGAGTGTGAGAAGCCAAATTTAGTCACCTTTTTGGAATTTGACAAGGACACTATCTTTCCGTGGTGGTGACCCCTTGTTAAGGCTGATAGCCGGTAACTCGCCGGTAGCCCATCCATCTGATGCAAACGCTCCCCAATTTGAGGAAAAATAAACCCTAGGCTGCCATTTCTGTATGACGCCATGGCCCTCTATCCATCGGGAACGCTTGGAAGTGATATTAAAAAATGTAAGTAATAATTATGGGGATAAATGAGTTGGAAGTTAAAACGATTCAAACTTTAGATTTTGATTGTCTTGAATTTTAAAGATTTACATTTTGTCAAGATTTATAATAAGCTAAATACTTTGTCCACTGGGTGGATCCAATTTTAACCATTTTAACATTGTGGTTTAGGCTTTGCTTTTATACTCCATTTTTTATTATCAATACAATCAAAGTTTAATACAGTATAAGTATATCATTCTAATTATTTTGGTGCTGCTGAATTAATGAAATCTAAAAAATAGATAAGACGTTGTAATGTATTCTAATACTACAACTCCAAATATACAGCTCACTTAAATAACCTCTTTTCCTTTGGAAACGAAGAATTGCAGATTGCTGCCATTACAACATGTCAACACCATCCTGCAAGATTATCTTTCAACTATCTAACTTCGAATTCATGCTCAAAGTGTCCCCAACATGAATGGCACTATAGTCTCGATCTCGATTCGATTGGGAAGTTGCCAACTGCTTCTGTGGACGATCTAATTTTGACATCAAACATTTGATGACTAGATTTCTGAACAAGATTAGAAGAAGAACAACAAGGACCAAGAACCCACCACATACTAAATCTAAAGCCATTTGAAGCTGCTAGATTTTCTACAAAGATGCAAGTTTTAAAGAAATTTGTGGTTTATAAGCATGAAAAAATATGCCCTTTTCGATATCTATACTGTATATTGAATTATTCAAAGATTTGTAAAACCAAATTAATTGCTACAGCTTCATCCTTTGACTGAAATTGTGAACGACAAAAGAAGATGAATTTAACAAAAGACTTTGAAGGTATGCCCTACGTTAATAGAAATATAAACATATTATCCATCCCCACGCTATGAAGTCGTTGTAGTATAGTGGTAAGTATTCCCGCCTGTCACGCGGGTGACCCGGGTTCGATCCCCGGCAACGGCGATTTTATTTTTTTTATTTTATGGACGAGCGGGTGACCCTGGTTCAATACACAGCAACGGCGATTATTTTACGATTAAATTTTTTTTAAAAAAAATAAACCTAATTTTTCTAAATCGAATTATTTAGAAATGGCTGATTTTATTATTGCGTTTAAAATAAGCGGCGGAATTTATTATGCGCACCGACTCTGGAACGTCTATATGAATTAGCCCTTTTGCAGTGTTAGCGTGAAATCAACGACGGAGTGGATTCTCTAGCCCTAACAGCCCATCGGAAAACCAAAATCGGGGGGGAGAAAAATGCCGATGAAGGCGTCGGAAGCAACGCTGTCAACATTCGGAGGTGTTTTTGAGAAATTCACGACCGAAGCACCCAACTACAAGGCTAAATTCATCCTGTTCTTGGCCGACATTGATCCTTCCACCAATCTCAGTTGGTGCCCTGGTATTCATTGCACTACACGCTTTGCTATTCTTGTTTTCAATGAGATTAAGAGTTTTTTTTTTACACGAATTGTGCACATCATCTGGTGAATAATCCTCTCACAAGACAAAATTAATAAGAATTTTGCCTAATTGGTGACAAGTTTTGAGAAAATGTTTGCTCTGTTTAGGAAATTATCGATTTACGATGTGGAATAGGAACATAAAACCTTGTTTGCGATACTGGAGTGAAGCATGATGCAAGATGGGTGTTTTAATTGAAGATAGTGTTGGCCATTTTCGTATCTACTCTTGACATTATTGTGTGAGAAATTGGGAAGTGATTGATTAATCATTTCCACACACACTCTAAATAAGTTGAGAGAATGTTATTAAACTCTATTATTCATTTATCATCAGTCTTTGTTTGTATGAACGTCCTTCTGCCTATTCTTGTTGAAGAAGGGTTTGAATGATTGATTTATAAACTTGGTCTCCTGTGATCAGCCTACCACAACATGAGTGATTTTATGGAATTTTGCTTTTATAGATTGCAATCAAGGTGGAAAATTTCAACTGTGGGTGTTATTTTACTTCTGTGTTTGATTATTTACATTCTACAGACTGTTAGAGCTGAACCAGTAATATACAAGAAGCTTGAGAGTTCAGCAAATAATGTGGCTCTGTTGAAGGCATATGTTGGAGACAGGCCTACTTGGAGGAATGCGCAGCACCCATGGAGGGTCGACCCGAGGTTCAAGCTTACTGGCGTTCCCACGTTGATCCGTTGGGAAGACGGTGCCATCAAAGGGCGTCTTGAAGACAATGAAGCTCATGTTGAAGCCAAGGTTGACAGCCTTCTCTCTGGGAATTAATCATGTTGCTTTGTTTGTTGTTAGTTGAATGACTGCGCTAATAATTAACCTGTACTCCCATGAGCCATACTCATATATCACTTGACAAATAAGGAACACCTGATGAACTCCAAATGCCCATCTCTTTTAACTTTTTAACTGTAGACTTTAGCTTTTATGCTCCTAGTTTTTATACATTTGCCACGCATTTCAAATGAAGTACTCTCTCCACACCAACAGGTATTTCTCAGGTTGGAAAAATGGAGCTTGAGAAATGTTGAATGAATGATAAAGATAAACTTACTCCACGTGTTAAAGTGCACAAATACTTTTATAAATCTGATTTATATAGTTTGTACGTGAATTTTGATTTTTTCATACTCTAAATTTTATGGTCCTCTTTCAATCCTGTATTATCTATCATTAAAGGATTTTACACAGAGAGTATTTCTAGGGATTTAAAAAAAGGGCCCATAGAGTTTATATTGTAAATTGAGTTTACTAACTCGTTAAAGTGTATGGTGGGGGTGTATTTATATAAATTTGAGTATTATTTTTTAGATATGGAAGCGTAATGAATTAAATAAATAAGGAAATGGGAAATGAGATGAAAATAAGGTATTTCTGTCCAAGTTTTGATGGATCCCCAAGCTCATTGAGATGCAAGTTCCGACATGAGATAATTTTATTACAATTTTATTAAAGAAAAATGCAACTTGGAGTTTTTTCAGTCCAAAACTTGAAAAATGTGTTAAATTTGGGGTTGGATTACTTTTTCTATCAATTAAGAGCTTGAAACATTACAAATTTATCAATTTAGGTCATGATTTGATAAATATAATAGACACTATGTGACAAATTTAGGTTTTAAATTGATAATTTTATGTTTTTCTTGTCCCTAATAAATAGATAAAATAATTTAGGTTATAATTTATCTATTTTTCAAGTCTTATTAAAAATATTTTTTAAAACTAATGCAAAGAATATATATAATAAAAAGATAAAGATTTGTGTGAGATCATCTCACATAAGGGTACCAGAAAGTGATAACTCTTATAATAAGATGTGATACTAAATTAATAAAAAGTGATAATATAGTTTCATGAACAATTTATAGTATAAATAAAAAATAATATTTTATAGCGAAAGTGATAACTATTTAAAAAAGTGTAAAATTGTCTCACGTGAGACAGTCTCACACAAGAATTACCCTAATAAAAATTAACATAGTTTTTATACACATAGTTAATGATAAAATTAAGGGTAGGTCTTGCGTGAGACTGTCTCACGTGAGACCATTTTTTATTTTTTAAAATAGTTATCACTTTCGCTATAAAATGTTATCACTTTTTATTTATACTATAAATTGTTCATGAAATAACATTATCACTTTTCATTAATTTATTATCAATTTATTATCACTTTCCTTACGGATGTCAATGGACCGGGTCTGGGGCGGGTACCCCACTACCCGAACCTGACCCGTTTTATATGTGTCCGCCCCGAACCCGTACGAGTCTTATTTTATAGACCCAGACCCAAATGGGACGGATCCGCACCACCCGTTCTCCTATTTTTTTTTTTTTAAATTTTTTTATTTTTTTTATTTTTTAATTTTATGTGAATCCATAAATCACTAACTCTCTCACTTCATAATTCTTCATAACTTCAAATAATAATTATGTTAAAAAAATAAAAATATAATATAAATAATAATAATCATAAAACTAGTAGTAAATTATAAGAATTTTAAATAATTATTAAAACAATAAATATAATATTTATATTTTGTACGGGCCGAGTCGGGTGCCCCCGGGTCTAGTGTATTACCTGGACCAGGCCCATTTCAAAACGGGTTCGGGGCGGGTCCGTCCCGTTACCAGTTCGGGGCTGGTCTGTGCCGGCCCATACCGTGTGGGTCGGGCCCAAATTGACACCCCTAACTTTCATATATAAAAGTTATTACACAGTCATGTAGTATATGATATCTACTCAATTGGGACATATCATTATTATTATTATAGCTCATGAACTTTACACTTTAGTTGGATCACTTAATTAAGTTCATAAAATAATTTTAATTTTTAATACAGTATATCACGCAAGTCTTTGCCTAAAAATAAAATTAAATGTAAAAAATTATATATAAATAAAAAATAAAATAAAAAACGCTCAAACTCAAACGGATAGAACCAGTAGATAAACAACAGGGATACCCTCAACCCCTAAAACCTCCATATCAAGAAAAATGACCGCATTATCTTCTTCATCTTCATTTCTAATTTCTCCAAAATTCCTGCAAGAATCCACAAAACCCTTCAACACCAATCTCCCAAAGCTAACTTTTCAGCTCCTCAAGCCACAAATTATCCCTCTTAAATTTACCCACAGGCGATTCAATGCTGTTGCGGAGGACACATCTGTGGCTACGGCGGACCCGTCGTCCCTCACTGCCAGAAGGCTCTACGTCGGAAACATTCCGCGAACTGTCACCAATGAAGAGCTTCAAAAAATCGTTGAAGAACACGGCGCTGTCGAGAAGGCCGAGGTTTCTATTTCCATTTTACCCTTGATCTCTAGTTTTTTTTTTTTTTTTTTATATCGCATGGTAGTTTCGAAAAATGGAACTGTTAACGTTTTTGCTTAAATTTTACTAGTAATTTTGCCCTAATGTGAATTGAATTGTGTTTCTGTTTCGGAAGATTTTGGAAAAACTAAATGCATTGTTCTTTCGAGGAATCAACGAATTGATTATGAGAGAGTTGAAAGGATAAAAATCGATTTTGCATACGAGTGAATTCGTTTAAATCATAAATTAGGAAGAACATGTATGAGAGCTTAGATAACAGATCCACATTCCTCTAGAGATAATGCTGTCGGAGGAGTATATTGCTTGAAGCAAAAACAGTTCAATAATTTTCTTATTCATTCATAAATCTAAGACCACTTATGTTTATGGCATGGTGAGCACGCAGATTTAGATGCTTCTTAATGAGATGAGATCATTTTCATTTAGATATTATCACTGTTATCGTGTTCAATTATTTGATCTTGTATGATTTCTAGTGTGTTGGACAGAGGATAGATATACTTTTTCTCAAACACTATCCATAAGCTGCTTATATAACACGGAGCTTTATATGGATATGACCAAACGAATCGAGGTCCATTGTTTTGTGACTTCATGAAGTTGTCGTGCATGATCTTTAAATGTTTTAGGATGGCGTAAAGATTCGAGTGCTTTGTTGATAGGTAATGTATGACAAATATTCTGGGAGGAGCAGGAGGTTTGCCTTTGTAACAATGAAGTCTATTGAGGACGCAAATGCTGCAGCTGAAAAGCTTAATGGCACTGTAAGTTATATTTTTCTTAGATTTTTAGTTTGATTGTTGGTGCTATGGATTTTGGTCTGCTGATTATTGATGTCGTCTAATATTGTATTTCTAATAGCAAGTTGGAGGGCGTGAAATCAAAGTTAATATAACGGAGAAACCACTGTTGTCATTGGATACATCACTTGTGCAAGCCGAAGAATCTCAATTCACGGATAGTCCCTTCAAGGTTTATGTGGGCAATCTTGCGAAGACCGTTACTTCAGACACACTGAAATCCTTCTTTGCGGAGAAGGGGAAGGTTGTCAGTGCAAAAGTATCTAGAGTTCCAGGGACATCAAAATCAAGTGGTTATGGCTTCGTCACATTTTCTTCCGAAGAGGATGTGGAAGGTGCCATATCTTCTCTAAATAATGCGGTATGTTTGCCTTTAATCTTGTCCAATTGAAGCTTTTGTATTCCACATATCAATTCGCTCAAGTTCACATCATCCTGCCAGTGCATCCCATGAATGATGGAGACAAAAACAGGATTATTAGCATTAAAATCTTACAAATTCATCGGAGTAAACATGATCTAGGGTGAATGGTTTCACTTAACTAATGAACTTTTGCTCGACATATCATTCATGTGTATAAAATGTGCTTTAGCTGTGTTGTGAATATTAAATGCAGCGTTTTGTTGATGATTGCAGGTCCTCGAAGGACAAAAGGTCCGCGTGAACAAGGCGTAGAATAGTGAGCATGGTTAGAGCATTGTTCATCAGATGAGCTGCATTTTGGTACAATATGTTGTTGAAGAAGGGCTAGCAATGAAGTTCAAATCATCATCAAACGAGATCATAACTTGACAAGTAAAATGGCAGTGTGATGATGCAAGTTAAGTTTGCGGATTGCATTGTAATTTGTAACTATGAATGCTTGATACAAGTTTAGGTTTCTTATCTTCATTTCTGACTTATTGCAATATGGAGTATTGTTTATTTCCTAAAAAAATTTTCTTCACACTAGGACAATGGGTTATTAGCTCAATATCCAAGGTGTATTTGTTTTATTATTTTAATTTTGTTTGCTATCTAGCAAATGTCATGATTTATTTATCAATCAAGATAAATTATTTTCAAAGTATGCGTTAACATTATACTTGTAGTTCCAAAAACACATTGATAAGAAATTCAAAAATGGAAATGTAAGAAAATAAGCAGAAAATGATTATATATAGCAAATAAGATCGGCTTTCCATTTACTTGTTTCATTATTTTATTTTGTTATATGTATATGATAAATAAATTATATAATTTCCTAATTTATCGGCAAGAGTTTAGTGACATTTTTAGGGTCTAAGTATGTATTTTACCATATAAAACACACTGAAACGAGATAGTGAAACTAGATCCGAATTTTCCACGCGGATCAAATAGTAGTAACATCAATACTCCCTCCACTTCATCCAACTCTTCATTATAAATAGTTTTTAGAACTCACTGGCTAGGAGCCTGGGGCCAGAAAGCGACTCTGGAACACCATCCCTTCCGAAAGAGCGGGATTTCAGGATCGAATTGACATCTCCTAAGGAAAATAATACTCCAATAATAAATTTTTTAGCAACTTTATTAATTTTTAAAATAAATACTATTTTTAAATGATAAATAAATAAAAAAGCAAGTTATGCTTATTAGATGTAAGTAACATTTTAAAAAACATGGTGTATTAAATGTTTAATTATTTTGAAATTTTAATTATTATTATTTTTTAAAAGTGAAAAGTGCAGTGAGACGGGTAAAAGATAATAAACAATAAACAAGACCAAGAGTAATTTTCAATTTATATATTATAAATTATATTATTATAAAAAGTCTAATATAATATAAATTCATAATAATATATTCCGTTCAAGTGAAATGCGAATAATACCTTATTATAAATATTAGGTAATTATTCGAATCACAAGGACAGAGGAAGTAATAATAAACGATAAATCTAACAAGTAGCCATCGAACCGGTCTTGATTAGTCCTTCAGTTTATCGTTTCAAGTTTATAAGCTCTATTTAATAGTATAATTTAATATGGAGAGTATATTTTATGATGAGATATTCTCTTGTGAGATGAATTTTTAGTGAGATGGGTCGATTCATTATTAAAGTATATTTATTATATAAGTAAAATATATTTATTTGTAGTTAAAATATACTTTAACAATTATTAAGTATATTTTATTTATATAATAGACATACTTTAATAAGAAATATCCAATTTAATATTTTGATATACATGCCAAATTACTTTTTATTTTTAACAGTGATATACTCCATCGACCGCATTATATAAAATAGCCACGTGGGCATTTATTTCAAGATGCGTTAGCGTACGTGGGAAGCCGATAAATTTTGGGGGGCATGCTCGTAATTTTCTGAATCCACAAACCCTATTAATTAAAAGAAATAATTTAGCGAATTAATTTCTATTTTGGCGCTTCTTTCCCTTCCCGCTTCCTCCATTAAAACCCCTTCCTTTCCACACACACTCACCTCTACCTCCCCTCTCTAATCCCTCCGTTCTGCCACCTATAGATACATACACAGTATAATCGAAGTTGTAGGAAGTTGTAGGAGGAGATGTTCTACTCCCACACATTCTTGGCGAGGAAGGGCCCGTTGGGCACTGTTTGGTGCGCCGCCCACTTGCAGCACAAACTCAAGAAGTCTCACTACATTGCTACCAATGTCTACGAAACCGTCGGTGAGATCTTTTATATTCATCTCTTGTTGTGTGCGATTTTTATTTGTTTGTTATAGAGGTTTATTGGAGTGACGATTTTCGCGGGGATGAAGATTTGTTTTTTGTCTGTGTTCTTGATTTTCGGATTCATGGATGTGGATGAAAAACTAATGGTTGATTATGCTTCGTTCTTGAAATTGTTGACTTTCTTGATTGGTTTCTTGATTGAAAACAAATCATGATGAGTTTTGGCTTCGTTCTTGTGAATCTTTTCAGTCTTATTTATTTGAGTTGGAAGCATCTGTTTTTGACTTACCGATGTCTGTACGCTTAATTTCAAGAAAAATGGTTACTTTCTGTCTTTCCCTATTTCTTTACTTGCGGAAATTTTTTCATAAGGGTTATGTCTTGTTTATAAACATATTCTTGATTTGCAGATTGCCTTTAATTGTTTAACAAAGCAAGCACTTTTCTAAACTGCAATTATGGAAAACGCCACTTGCTACGTGTGTTGTCATGTGTACTTCATAATTCTATATGCTGATTTCATGTTTTTCATCGTATTTATACTGAAACAAATTCAACCTTTAGTGGTATCTATTTGGCATTTTAAAACTCCCAACTGAATTCTTTAATCTTTCTGTACTTGTTCCTAAATTCCATAACCTTCTCATAGTGTTTTAGTATGCTTCTCAGAGTTGATAAATTTTGTGGAACTCTTGTTTACAGATAGGATCATGTATCCTGAGATACCCATTGCTCTGAGAACATCTGGACATCTCTTGCTTGGTGTTGTGAGGATATACTCAAAACAAGTCGACTATCTTTTTGAAGATTGCACTGAAATACGGAATACAATAAACAGGGTCTTCACAAGGGAGAGTGTCAATCTCCCAAATGATGCCACACATGCGCCATATCATTCCATCACATTGCCTGCAAAATTTGATCTTGGTGCCATGGAGTTGGATGATGATGGCTGGTATTTGTTTTGTTAAACTAGTCTTTTTATAAGTGCAAGCCTATATGTGCAGATGAAGTCAGGGTTTTTTATTTTCAGGGGTGAGGATTACCATCTAAAGAGCAAGGATGATATAACATTATCAGGTCCTCATCTCGCATATTATAAGCATAACTTTCATCATTCAAGTTGTACTTTCACCCCTATTCTTAATGCTGGTTGTGCGTGCTTTATGCTCCAGATCAAATTCCAACTGGCAAAAATCCATACATTGTTATCAGTTTTTATGAGGTGACTCCATTTTTTACATCTTTCTCGCATGCATGTATAATTTTCCACATATAATGATGACATTTTCTCCATCTGCAGCATGAGTCAAGTGCAGAAGATGATTTGGGATCAGATCAAATGCCAATGGAGGAAGAGTATGCCATGCATATCATTCGTATATTGACATTTTTTCATCTTTCTTTAGTAAATTATGAATTCTAATCCGTTTTCATTTCAGTGATCCCCCAATTGGGATGGTTCCCTCACCAAATAGTCAAGCAGGACCTGGTGATAGAAGCGGTGGAAATGGCAGTCCTCAAGATCATCGTAGTGTAGAATTTCAGCGTGAGGCTAAACCTGGTTATGATTTCGACGGTTCTATAATATTGCCTGATCGTGCTGAGCCTGATCCAGACCTGGCAACGAAAATCAATGAAGAAAAGGAAATAGGTGCTTCAGCTTCAAATGAAGATGTGTCCTCTGTCGGATGTCATGATCATGTAGAATCCGACACATCTCCAATTCCTTTTGGTGAGGATGCAATTATCAGCACTAAAAATTCAGACCCAAGTCCTTTTGTTATGCAACCAAGTCCCCATGATGTGGCCAATCCACCTGAGGTGACAATCCAACCCGCTCCTCCTGCACAACCAAGAGTTAGAAAGAACAGAAAACGGCTTTTTGATGAGACAACTATTCTGAGCAACCGGTAAGGTTTTCCAAATGATTCATGCAGTCTTTTTAAAAATAATATTTCACTAATAATCTCAAGAGGTAATGATTCAGGCACATGAGAGATGCATTGAATGATGCCAGCAATATTTGCCGTGTGAGGAGGAACTGCCCTGCCATCTGGAGACAAAACAATAGGGTGCGATTAAGAAAAGAAACCCTCTTTGTTGAACCCTTTATAACTGGTAAGTTATTGGTGCTTTACTGCTGTTGCTTTGTTTCACTTTAATACTTCTCCGCTAAACCAGGCTCTATTTTTTTTGCAGGAATGTCTGCTGATCTGCAAGGCATATATAATGAAGACTGTGTTAAACATCATCTAGCTTCTACAGACCAACCAGTCCAGGAGACTGGGCCTACTCAACCTACGATATCTAGTCTTGATGGTGTCGAGACTGAAATTCTTCGGAATTATGAGGGCATTTCAACAGATCCGTTTATGCCTGATTTCTCTGCATTTGTGACTCCTGTAAAGTCCCACGCGGAAAAGCAATCTGAACATCTAGAAGTTATGGAACACAATGACGTATCGCCGCCTGCGGCAGATATGAAATCATCTGCAAATGCTGATTCAGATATAAAAACCCCGGATACCTTGCATACTGTGGATGGAGCCCATTTTGATACTCCCGATCTGGTGTCTTCTCCAGGGGTATGCTCGTTAATCTTGCATATGATATATCATTGAAAATCCTTTCTTGATATTGGATTATTTCCCCTTTCTTTTTTATCTTAGCTGTTTATTTATGTGGGGCGTGTACCATTTGTTTTGATCCTTTGCTTGTAAATTTATCGAGTATACGGTGGATGACATATAATCTTGGCTACTACATCTGACATGCTGCTTCCTCTTCTCTGACAGGAGCTTGGATTTCTAGAACAAGATGACAATTCTCCAGCTAGTAAGCAAGCTTGCACATATATGACAACTTTTGTTATTTTGTTTAAATTAGGTCTATGAAAGCATTTTGTTGAGTAAGCTTGATGATAAGGCAGGATTGTTGAGATTGCTTGCTTGTGTTTGAATAGGGTCCCAAGGAACACCGGCAACTGTTATCTTCTCAAAAAATCAAAAAACTGTAGAGATGTCTTCTCGAACTAGGTACACACCCCGTAAGGATAAATTTGCTGTTAATGGATCTTTCGTATGTTGAAATCTATTTGATTGGGTTGCAGGGCTGTGGCACAGTACTTGGAAAGGCAGTCAGTCACCCCGGTTGCTGGCAACTCGGACGAGCTCAGTTTGGACAAGATTCTACAAGGCAAAACCAGAAAAGTATGCGCAAGAATGTTTTACAAGACTTTGGTAAGACTTGAATGCCCTTTGTAATAAAAAATGATTCGTATCATTTGTTCAATCACCAATGGGTTTGTGGTCTACAATGCTCTGCAGGTCTTAAAGAGTCTGGGACTTGTAGAAGTTCATCAAGAACGTCCGTATGGCGATATCTCTTTGAAGGTGACTCCAAAGCTTTCAAAGGGAAAATACCCAATCTGAAAATGGATGGCATTATCTTGTCTGTCGTAAATAGGTAAGATATTTACTTGGTTGGATTGATGAAAGAATGCTATGTTGTTTCTTGATGTTGTGTATCTGAATTGTGTTCACCTTTGTAATGATGCAGGTGTGCATGTACAGTAGAGGATTTGGAATAATTTTGATGGTTAGAAATTAGTACCAGGTATCGCTAGACCAAATTAGCTTCTTTTTTTTTTTAGGTAATAGATTCTGTTTAATTTTGTATAAATTATCTATTATCTAAATAATTTTGTATGTTATCTATCTTTTTAACGGAGTATATATTGGAGTTGTACAATTTGTGTTGATGGTGGAGGACAGCATTACGTTGATACTATATTCTGTTGAAAAGGTGTGTTTTTGGCAAACTCTGATATCTGATTTGTTTTTAACTGAAATTTGCAACTTAATTGTAAATTGAACATGAAATTTATAATGAAAATATACAATAAGATAATAGTGCCATAAATCATTGCTATTATAAAAAGATGAACTTGAATCAAGAAAATGTGATCAGACCAGGGATAAGGTGTAATATATCACATTGAAAAACATCTTTGTAAAAAAGAAACTAAGAATCAAGAACACTCGATCCTGTTTATTATCATTACATTAATACGTATACATCGAGAATCATAACAAGATTAAAGATCACGAAAGAAAAACTTTATAAAACCTTGAAAATGAAAAAAAGATCAAAGCATGCTATCAGTTCGAGCAGTCAATCTCCTGAAGAAGTTGCTTGGAACACATGGCAACTTGCTCCTGAACTTAGGATGTCTGAGCACATACAAACCCGCAGCCAGAACCACCACCCGAATCGGGGTGGCGTACAGAGCCACCGCAGCACAGAGGCAGAACACAATGAACAAGCTTGTAGCTCTGGGGTCCCTCCAGCTCAGCAATGATTGAAACCTCTCTCCCTGAGTTGCTATATCTCCGACCACTGTCTGAATCCTTCCCGACACGCTTCTCAGCCTGTCGTACCTCATCCGGACCACATCCTGCTGTTTTGAACTAGGGAACGTGTCGAACTCCTCATCCAGCTCGTCTGGATGCACTGCTTCTGCCCATGACAGCTTGATGTCCATGTGTGGAGGGTGCCTTGGCCTGAGCCTGTAGTTCCATAGCCCGATGAAGAAGGCGTAGAGGAAGAGCGTCGGGAGGATCAGTTCCGGATACCAGATGAGTATCAGAAACAGAATGTGGACCAGCACTGAGGTGATGGGATTCTTCCAGTTGCAGATATCTTGGAACCATCTGTTCATGGATATTAAACCAGAGAGGAGTGACATGATTCTGTAGAAATTAGCTTTGCTTCTTCTCATGCTCCACATGTGTGAATCTACATCCAACATGTACTCAACCACCTCCTTTCTCAGTGGGGGTTCTGCTCTGCCAAGCCTTGTGGCTACAATGTTCATAGCTTGGTATCTTAGGTTCTCAACTTGGTTGACAGTCAAAGGATGTAAGTAATGCATCTTTGGAAGCAAAGGGTGGCCATAGATGTAGATCATGTGAGCTAAGGAGATGGTGGTGAATCTAACTGCTACTTGTAGTTCTCCCATCTTCTTTACACCTGATGGATGTAAAGCGAGAAGGGGATACGAGTGTGTGTAGATTCTGTGAGCTTCTAGAGTCGATAATCTTATGCGTACCTTCCCGATTCTCGAATCTCTAGCTCCGCTCGAACTGCTTCCTCCTAAGTGGCAGTTGTCAAACACTCCTAGTGTTACCACTGTGCATGGATCGTATACTTCCCAAGTGTACTGCTCGTTCCATTTTGGGCCGAAGCTGTCGAGGATTGTCCTCGTTCGGACCCATTTCTGCCCGTATTTCGCCACACAGTAAGCATCTGTGCTTCCTCTACCATCTTTCATCTTCATTGGGAGAAGCCCTTGTGCTCCTAGTATTCCAACTTCAAGTACCCCCACAGGTGGCTTCCATAGCTGCTTTGCTGTGGGGCGTTGATCACTTATGTACATTGTGGATTCATCAAGGACATGATAACCACCTTCAAGGCATACCCTCAGGTGTACTCTACTTGAGAACTTCAGATCCTTCCTCCTATCACCTTCCACGGCGCCAAAACCGAACTTTTCTAGATCAAACCACCGCGAGTGGACAGGCCTATGGTCGAGCCTCTTCTCGAAAGCAGTTAGAGGTAAGCTTATTCTTCCCAGAACATCGTCTTTCGACTGGTGGATTTGGTCCTCAACAGTGAGGATAAGGTGCTCTTCAAATGGCTCTGCAGCTACAAAGATCAAATCTTCATTCCATACTGGATTTGCTGTCTTATTTGGACAGATCCCAGTTCTGAGGACTTGATTTCCCACCTGAACTTTCACGAGAACTTCTGGTAATCGACTACGATCATTTGAAATGATGTCTTGTGCTTCAATCACATTCACTCTCAAGTACCATAGTTTTGGCGAGACGTAAACTTTTGATCTTATGTTGAGGACTCCCTCTCCATAAACAGATGCAGCATCTGAATGCCATGCTTCTGTGAATGCTTCATCTGCTTGTGTTCCCATCCAAACAGCAACCATTATCTCGCCTCTCACCTTCCCTTCGCCTCGTCTATCCTCTAGCCTGTACCACTGAGGTGCGAGAGGACTGTCCGGTGGGACTCTTGTAGGAACCTCATTCAAATCAAACACTACTTTTCCAAGATACTCATCCCTCCCCACCATCTCTTTATCCTTGACAAAGACTTCAAGAATGGATGACTGGATTCGTTCTTTGGAGAAGGCGAACACTTGGTTCCATTCAGGATTCGTTCGCCTTTCAAAATGTCTTGTTCTTCCTTTGTAGTTCCCGAGCTTCACTTCCGCATAAAAATCACAGCTAGCTGTGATGGCGCCAGGAGAAAGATCCTTCGCCTTGACTACTCGAACGTAGAGGTAGAACATCTGCTCAACAAGGTCTAATGTGCTTGCCATTCTTTCGCCGCTCATCCATACTCTTCCACCGTATGATCCTCCATTGGGCCACTGCTCACCGAGCTGGAGATTCGCTTCTTTGACCTCAAAATCATCCTCCTCGTGGATAGGATGAGCTTGGGAGTCGGGTTGATGCCTCGTTGTTAACGGGACACCCTCTGTTCTCTTCCTTAATATTGGGCCTGAGCTCTGCATTACTTGATGCTTGTGGATGTGATGAGTAGTTTCTGATATTACTTCACCACTCTCTTCAATCAAATCCTTGGTTCCTTGAATTTGAACTTCACTCACAGAGTGATCAGGTTCACTTTGAGTATTGCTGCAAGATTCAGTGGAGGGGTGTTCAGGATTGGGTTTATCTTCCACCACTGTGATGGGCTCATCAACAATGGGGGCAGCTTTAGAATAAAGAGGGGGGATTTTATTCGTACAATTTTTCGGATTAGAAACGACGAGTTCAGGACTAGAACAAGGTTGAGGCTCGAATTCTGGTGAAAGATAGATTTTAAGGCCAATTTCACCTTTGACAGATGAAAGAAGTGACTTGTTTTCCAGCTGGAAACACTGGTAAACTTCGTCGCCTTTCTGGACAATATTCGAGGTGGAAATCCTTACTCTCCCAAGAAAATTTCTCCCTGGAAGTGGCGATCGCCTCTCATGGTACACAGACACTTCAATACAATGGTGATGATGGTTTATGGGCTTATCGAAATCAAAGAAGAGTTTCTGATCCCAAATGGGATTGAGATTTCTGGGGATTGTTTTTGTTCGACTGAGCTGGTTGTGGAAATCAACCTCTACATATGGACTTGCTGATCCTGCTCCATCTTTAGGCATAAGATCATGAGCATCAATGACTTGTACCACCAGCTTCATGCTGCTTTTCTGCTACTTTATCTCCTTTGTGAAGTTAACACCAAGTGGAGCTCACCAAGTAATCTCTAATCCCATTGACAAGTAAAGATGTTTGTACTATAAAAGGCTGCGTCTTGAATATATAAAACGCGACGTCTCACTTTCTTGGGCGACGGGTCGCAGCTTGATCTCCCAAGGAAAGAATCTTCTGTTAAATAAGCTGCAGCAAGTGAGTTGCTGTTGTATGGATTTTGGGACAAAAATGGAGGGAAGGTATAAAACTTTGTGCTGATGTTTGAAAAAGTGGTCAGTTTGTGTGATGTGTGAAATTGAAGATTTTCCAAATTTTCTTTTCTCCATTTGAAACAGTTTGGAATCCATTTTCAGATGATACATTTGTGTGTATGTATGGCATTTCATGTGTTGAGCAATGAATAAACTACTGCGTAGTACTATCTGGCTTGCTTTGTTTTAAAATAGTAGTAATTTTTTATTAATTAATTAAAGAAACATTCTATTCTTCTAAGTGGAGCAATTCTAATCTATGTAAAAGTAATGTAAATGATAGGGTGATTAAATTGGGAGTTATACATGAAATTGAAAGAAAAGGCTAAAGTGTTTTTGAGCTTTATAAGCTTATGAAGTTGCCAAAGATGCCTTTCTTCTGCTGTTGTCATTTACTATTACTTTCTTGATGATAAATTTCCACAAATTTAGCTGAATCTAATTCGCCAAATATTGATTATCTGTGTGTCAGCTTAAATAGAAAAGAAAGAAAAAATATATAATCAATTAATAGGAAAATTTAAAATAAATGAAAAGTTGGCAGGTTCTAATTGGCTTAGATTAAATATTATTTGGGAATTTATTCAATTTAAACGTTTTTTTATTAAAGTAATTTTAATTAATATTATTAAAAAAAGTCCGGCTAAATATCCATTTTTTAACTCTAATTCTTAAAATTATAAATTCTAAATCCTTACCATAAAGTCCAAGGTCAATTATATCTTAATTTTATTAATAATTATAAAGGCTTAGAATACAATACTAATCTTTATTTTATTTTTTTTAAAGAAAAAGGCAACTTCAAGTTTTTAAAATGCTAAATGAGAGCTCCCTCTTGTGGGTCGGGTCGATCCATTACTAAAGTATATTTATTATATAGATAAAATATGTTTATTTGTAACTAAAGTACTATATCAATAATAAATCATATTATAACACACTAAAATTATACTTTAATGTATAATCCAGCATACTTTAGTAAATATACTTTAAAAGCCATTAAACATACTACATACTTTATCTAAATAATGAACATATTTTAGTGATGGGTCAACATATCTCACAAATAACTTGTTTCACAACATACTTTAGAATATATACTTTAACAGTCATTAAACATACTTCATACTTTATCTAAATACTGAACATATTTTAGTGATGAGTCAACTATCTCACGAATAACTTGTTTCACAAGAAACTTTGTTCATACTCAGGAAAATAATTACTAGTTTATAACTTATTAACTAGTCTATATAAACTCGGCCCAAAAAGCAAAAATAAAAAATAAATAACCCTAAATCAAGAAAATGTTGGCCAAACCCCTAAATATCAAGAAATAAACCCCATTCAGACCAGCACACCCTACTAGAACTTTCCAAGAACTCCGGGCTTCCTGCTTCTAAAAATTAATTTCTTTTTCTGGTATAATTCAGTGTTTCTCTAGGGTTTATCGGCGTTTAATTCCATCATCACTTCTCTTTCCACTTAGTACAGTTGCTAAATCAACCATGGTGCGGTCTAATGGCCTCCGCCTTGCCCGCCGCTCCATCTCATTATTTCATATTCACAACCCCAATTCATTTGTACGTACGCGGTTTCTCTCTCTCTCTCTCTCTCTCTCTCTCTCTCTCTCTCTCTCTCTCTCTCTCTCTCTCTCTCTCTCTCTCTCTCTTCTTGTCTTTGCGCTGGCGCGCGTTTTAGATGTAGTAACTTTGTTTCAGTATTGAATTATTGTCGTTAATGTGTAAATTGTTTCAGTTATGTGATTCGTTATTGACTAAGGGCTGTAGGAGCTTGAGCACTACATTGTGCAATCAATCTAGAGTTCTTTTTAATTCCAATATAGGTAATAAATAGTAGTTGTGTATAAAGATTGAATTTTCCCTTCTATTTTTCGTGAATTTGTAAATCCGATACTCCTTTTTTTTGTTTTTTAAACTTAAATACAGGGGGAAATGAGAAATATTGGTTTAAGCTAGGATTAATCAATGAAAACTTGGGCACAGCGAGGTCGATTCATAGCACTGGTACCGTTCTTTTATGGGCTTCTTTGCAACTGTCTGAGTACATAAAATTGCAATTAATTGCTGAAAACATGGAATGCATTTTCAAAATTTGTACAAATACGTCTTTATTTCAATTTTCAATTCATAGCTGTTAGTTGGAAAGAGGGAGCTGTTTATGGTAGTAATATCTGCGCTTGTACAGATACATGAATCAAAATCAAAGTGTTACATTATCCTTCTCTCTCTCCTTTTATGACTCAGCACAATTGTCTAGAGATTATTACGATATTCTGGGTGTTAGTAACAACGCAACTGCATCAGAAATCAAGAAAGCTTATTATGGGGTACAGCCATATTACTTTTATCCAAAGCTCGTTTAGTATATCCAAGTGGATCATATCATCCCAAATCATTTACACTTGTTTTATGATTCCCTTGATTCCACAGCTTGCAAAGAAATTACATCCAGATATGAATAAGGAAGACCCAGAAGCAGAAAAAAATTTCAAGAAGTTCAAAAGGCATATGAGGTATTTTTGTATGTTTGGATTTTTCAGAATTGAGCTTCCATCAAGGTACTGAAGAAAAGAGACAGCAATATGACCAGGTGTCTAGCACCTTTATTCTTATTATATGTGGCTTACCTCAAATAATGTTGACATTTTTGTTCCAAGAACTGGCTATATGCACGGGGTGCATTAGTGCATTAGGGGTCATGTGTATGCATGCAAATATGGTCGACTGGAGGGCAGTTTTAGTTCAAATTCATGATATGGTAGTCGAGTGGTACAAATACATAAGATGGTGCTGTGGTTAATGTATGCATAAACTTCCTTAATTTTCAAAATGCAAGCGAAGTGCTTCCTAATAAGTTATTAACAAGTTCTGTTTATTTAATAAATGACAATCATATTTAAGCTTTTTTATAATTTAGATGAGTTTCTCTACAACTTCAAAGTTTTATTCTGCTAATTTGGTTGAACTAATATGAACTTCAATATAATTTGAATGTGAAGAAAATTTTGGAGGGAAATTATTGATATGCTTGTGCAGACTATGGACTACTTATGGGCCACATTGGAGCAATTAATTTTAGTTTACTCTTTTCCTCTTTGTTTTGTTTAGGCATCATAATTATTTCTTCTCTAGTTCCTAACTGTTGAAATTTCATCTTTAACAGATTGGACATAATCCTTTTGAAAGTGCTGCTAATGGTGGAGGTCCTGGGTTTGGTCCATTTGGTGGAGCTGGGTTTAGCCCTTTCGAGGACATGTTTAAGAACGCTGATGTAAGTCTGATGAGGCAGTCTCCTCTATATTTTCTCCATTTTTGGATACAATTTACCTCAATAAACATAGGATCCCTCTTTGGTAGTGCTGATGGTAAGATTCAATTGATTGGTTGTATATTGATGGTATGGTTGAAGAGAACCTCTCTGGATTCTAATGATCAATATTTAGGTCTTTGTGCTGTGAAATTGACTGTGCCTTTTATATGTGTACTTGGAGCTACTTTTCCTTTCGTTGGTCTTTTTAATCTTGTATGATGATACCATTCAATAATCTTAAAATATATATTACACTGTTGTGGTAATGATATGAAGGCGTGCAGATTTGATTTAATGGAGATAAATTCTTCGTTTTGTTAAGATCCTTAATTTGCAAATGTTTGAAACACAATTTTTGTAATTGAATGGTACTTGTTCAACATGGATGTGCAGCAGCTGGTGGCATTATTGAAAGTGTACAATTTTTATATCTATTATTAAGATTTTGGAGTTGCTGTTATTTTTCATAAACTTGGTGATGTCCTAGATTAATGTGATTAGTTCATGACTTTTGTTTTTGTACTTGAACTTAATTGGTAAAATGTTAATTTAGTCATCTTCACATTTGATTGACTACATATTACTATCATCTATGCACCTTAGGGGTGGCAATTCGTGCTAACGGGTTGGGTTTCGTGTCGACACGATAGTGACACGACGCGATAAGGGCAAACCCGAACACGACACGATAAGAATTCGTTCCGGCACGACACGAATACGAAAAATAACGGGTTGACACGACACGACACGATAACAACACGATAAGAAAAAAAATACTAATTAAAAGTATTAATTTTCTTAAAGTAAATATATTTTATAATTATTAATAAGTATTTTTATTATATATTTATCTAATTTTTTATTTATATCGGGTTGTTAACAGGTTAATGGGTTGTTAATCGGTTAATGGGTCATCTGTTAATATTAATCGTGTTTAACGGGTTGACACGGACACGACACGAAATTTTCATGTCCTTATTGGGTTGACACGATAACGACACGAACCCAATAAGGCCAAACACTAACCCACAATTATCGTGTCGTGTCGAGAATTGCCACCCCTAATGCACCTGTGTATTCTTGTCATTCTCTCAATAATGCCTATACTTCTGGATATGTACACATAATTTACCCTTTTGCGTACCTTTCTTTGGATATCAGATTTTCAACATTTTCAACAGGGACATGGGAGGTGAAGATGTCAAGGTGAAGATCCACATTTATGATTATGTTGCAAAATTTATTGATTTGAATGAGTTCTGACAAGACATCGACTTCAGGTTTTAGTTGAACTTTCGTTTATGGAAGCTGTCCAGGGTTGTCTAAAGACACTGTCAGTCCTGACTTATTTGGCTTGTGATACTTGTGGTATTGCTATTTCTTCTTTATTGACAATAACATCAACCGAATTTTATTAACTACCTGTGAAGCCATTTACTAATTATGTTTGGATTGTAATTTGATTGTTGGTTTAGTATTTTTACATGGCTGGAATGTGCAATTCAATTGCTCATGTCATTCTGCCACATTATTCTCATGCTTCAGTTTTTTAGGTGGATCTGGTGTCCCTCCTGGTACGAGGCCTGAAACCTGTAAGCGCTGTAAAGGTTCTGGAATGGTGAGTACCTTTATGTATTTTAAGCTATCTTTGGCTATTAAGTAATGTGGTTCCTTATATCGACATTTAAATATTGATATCTGGTTTTTCTTGGCAGACTGTTACCCAAAATGGACCATTCACCCTTCAATCTACTTGTCCAAATTGTGGAGGAGCTGGAAAAATTGTGAAGGTATGTCAATTAGCATATTCCAATATATGCTATTATCTACCAGAATATGTTACATGTTTTCTGTGAATATACTAAATTAGTGTATGATTTTCAGTATATTTGCCAGAAATATGATTGTAACTGAATGGAAACCGTGTTTTATGCTTTCAATGAACTGCTAGTATGCTATGTCATGGTTTTACTTCTCAATGTGAAACCTCTCCTAGTTATCTTTTACTTCTTGTTTTGAAATTATATGTGCATTTATTAATTATTATTACCCATTGCATGTGTGATGGTCTGTAGAGGGAATAAAAGATGTTGGATGCCTATTTATCAAGCTTCACAACCAACTCCTGTGGTTCATCTCCCATTTCTCCCTTGTTATGTCTGCATATTTCATGTGAAAGTATTAATATGCATTGTAGTGATATCAAATGATTGAAAAGTTGACTATATTTTCATAGCTGAGAAGCCTTAATTATTTTATGGTTAAATATAAACTCTTAATTAAGTTTTTTTCTTCTAGTGGAAGAGTTATATCAGAAAAATGGTCATTAAATATTTTTTTTTGGGTGGCTGTTGATACTAATGGTTATTTATTGTGTATGGTCCAATCATCTGTTGTGGAGTTAAGGCTAGTTTGCTACTGCATTTGGTAATGAAATAATTCTTCTTGTGGCCACAGAGTTTCTGCAAGTCTTGCAAGGGTAAACGGGTTATTAAAGGCTTTAAGACTGTGAAGTTGAATGTCATGGCAGGTAATTTAATAGATTGATATATCCCTTCTTTATTTTTATTTTTTTTGGTGGGCGGGTGGAAAATCACTTCATCACTTTCTTACTTGTCCTGAATCATTTGGCTGTCCTAATGTTAGAAGACTTTTTGATGAATTGACAGTATCTTGAGCTTCTTGTGATTATTGGGGGTGGTATATGTTTTAGTGTCCTGATTCATTTTACTTTATCCTTTTTTTCTGCACTATTCGGCGATGCATGGATGAATATATTATCCCTTGCCAAATTCACTTTTATGCTTGCAACTTTATTCATCAAGCAATAATATCTGATTGCTCCTGAAGTGATTGAGTCTGGGAGGTCTTTCAGGTTTCAATACTGGGTTTAAGGGATAAAGGACTGGAAGTAATAAATGAAATGACATAGTTCTGCATATTTGTATTATTTAACTTTTGATGCAAGGCTCATTGTAAGTTTGTATCTTGATTTTGCATTTAAAGGGGTGGACAATAATGAAACCATTAAGATTCCCAGAAGTGGTGGAGCGGACCCGGATGGAAACCACCCTGGTGATCTCTATGTTATGATCAAGGTTGCCTGATTAAATTCATCATCTCTCTTTCTATGTTTATCAATTGTAATTTGAATGTGATTGATGGTTATATGCTTGAGGTTTTGCCAAATATGTTGCAGGTCAGAGAAGATCCAGTGTTTCGTAGAGAAGGGGCTGATATCCATGTTGATGCAGTATTAAGCATCTCTCAGATAATATATTTGAAGCGATAGTCCCTTTGACATTTTTACTGATAAGAGACCAAAAATCGTGTGATTTGGGAGGTCAAGTTTTGTGAACTGGCACAGAAATAAATCTGGGTTGGTGGAGTGATTGTTGCAATTAGTACTATTAAAAAACCTTTTTTTTTTTTGTAAGAATTAGAATGATGCTTACCTGGATGTCAGTATCTGAATCTCACATCTTCTATATTCTTTTTGCAGGCAATTTTGTGAGGAACAATCCAAGTGCCTACTCTGTCTGGGGATGTTGTAGTTAAGGTTTGTCTGAATTAAATAATTAGTTCGAAAAACATGAACATGGTTGGAGAAACTTTCTAATATTTTCTTATGGCATGCAAGAAAATTCTGTCTCTTGCTGAAATCTGCGTCGTATTTTGTTAATTGACTTTAGGTACGCCCTGGCACTCAACCTGGCCAAAAGGTTGTTTTGAAGAAGAAAAATAAATATAATCTCGAAGTGTTTCTTGTTTCACATTACAAGTTTTCAGCAATTTCCTTTTGGACTATCATTGAACCCCTACTTATCACTAGTAGTTTTCTCACTCTTTTTACTGTCGCGCTTCCACTGGTAAATATTTAGATCTGTTCTGATAATTCTCACTCTTGTAATGAAGGTATCAAAGTTAGAAACTCTTTCTCATTCGGAGATGAATATGTTCACTTCAATGTCAGCACCCCAACGTAAGTTACCTCTCATCCTTCTCTTGCTAAGCCTACTTGATTATTCTCTGGGTGATTACATAGTGAAATTGCAGTCTTGACATACGTGAATTAGGACTAAGTTTTCATATTTCATCGTATCAGGAATTTGACGCAAAGACAGCGCCAATTGATCGAGGAGTTCTCCAAAGAAGAGCAAGGGGAAGACGACGAGGTCGCTGCATCAGGTTGAACTGGGTAGCACCCTTTGGTTTCTCCACAGTTTTGGCAATTCAATCGAGTTAAATATGTTTTAGTTCTCAGCGTTTTGGCAATTCAATCGAGTTAAATATGTTTTAGTTCTCAGCACTCTTAGAGTGATTAGTATGATGACATTTTTGCCGGGATATCAATTTTTCTGGCATTGGAATTTATGTTGTACATATACTTGGATTTCAACTAGATGCATCCATATAATTTAGTTGAAAATGTTCCTATAAAAGGTCAATGTAATCTCCTAAGACTGATTAAATAATACAAATATAATAATGGCACAATATTCTGTGCATACAGGAGCAATTAGTTTTATTTTTCATTTTATCTTTGTGAGTTGGAGATTATATTTACCCTTTTTCTTGCATTATTTTTTTAAGGATACACAAACCCCTCTTTCATGCAAATTTACACTGCTCATGATTTTCAAACATAACAAACATAATAAGTTGATTGTATTTTACTTAGAAATTTTCTGGTTAATTCATTCAAATTTAAATGGTGCTGCTCGGACCAATATTGTTGTAGTGCACAAATATGTTTATTCAAATTTGCTAATGAATTTTCATAATGTGTCAATATCTTTAATACTATATGTTTGCTAGACAACGCATTTGTTCTAGCTGCATCTTTAGCTGAAGGGTACTCAACGGTTAACTATTGTAAATTTTTACCTTTAATTATGTATCAAAGTTATTAAAATTTTGGATTTGACATGAAAATTTTATACCTTTAGTTATGATGAATACCTTTATTATTAAACTTAAAAATCAAAATTCAAATTGAGGGAACAACCAAGATATAGAGCATCTCCTATGACTCACTTACGTTATTCTGTTAAAGATTGAAAAGACAATTTTACTCTTTGATATGTTAGGAACAACCAAGATATATAATGAACCACAAGAGCAAGCTATTTTATGAACCATAATGTTAGAATAGATATATGTAGATGCAACTGCAAAGAATACTTTGCCTGATGTATAAAATATACAAACATTCCAACTTAAAAATATGCAGAAAAAAGAAAAAATGTCATCATAAAGATCTTTCATCAATTCTACTAAAAATTCATTGAACTATTCATACACTGCAAATTATTGAGCACCTATCCACAGTCATCTCTATGACAATTTCATGTTTAAGTTAATTATTTATTCTTAAAAGAATGCACACCTCAACTGTTATTGAAAAAACTTCTTTCAAGTAGATAACCTGCACCTAAAAAAGGGTCTTGGAAGATTCTGCAATTTGAATCTCACAACACTCCTTTAGATTTTGTTTTAAGCTTCTTTGCATCCAAAGAAGCCAAGCCCGATCCTAATCCAACAGGAGCGCCATTTGAAGTTTGACTGTCAAGTTCCTTCTTCCCTCCATTTAACTCGTTAGTAGCATCTGTTGCAATTCCCGAGTTTATGATGTTAAGAAGTTGAGTAAGTGGAGGTGAATCCGATGTAGAACTACCATGTTGGCGTAATGAGATACCCCTTGCTGCTGCTTTCTTCCTAATCTCAGCAGCAGCTTTAGCAGCTCTCTCATCCACACCCCTCCCAGTGAGGGCACCGTTGAATGATTTGTTCAGCAATGCACTAGAGTTACCGGAGCCATTATTTACAGTACCCGCTTGAATAGCTTGTATAAGGTCTGGACGAGTCTGACATCGCACATAAAATACAGTATAATCATGAAGATCTTATTCTTATTCATAGGTATGATGCAACCGAGAGTCCGACCAAAAAATAAAAAATTCTATAATATCATTGGTAATCCATAGCGAATATTTAAATTAAAAAATAAAAATTCTCTCCCACTTAGTTGACTGACCTAACATCTCCAAGTATTTTTACATAACATTTTATCAACTTCCATAAATTTCAAAATTTTAACCCTTTATTTTTTTTAATTTACACAAGCAAATGGCCAATCGAAGACATAGGGAAGGTTTTAGGGTTTAGCTCATTAAATCGGAATCAGATATATGGGTTGGTCATTCTATTATTTTCTTTGGTACCAAACACCACAAAAATATGACAATAAGCAGTAGGAGAGTGCATGTTAGGATACCTTTAACATATTGATAGCCTGTTGAGCAGAAGCAGAATTTAAAGCTTGTCCTTTCTGCTTTTGTGCATTCACCTGTCGACGTGAACTACATAGTTATATCCACCCCAGAAAAACCGATGCCATGAAAATTATGGTATCAGTTGACGATAAAAACAGATACAAAAAATGGCTAGAAAATTACTTGCATCTCCCGCATCTTAAAAGTGTTTATCCAGTTCTGAGAATCCTTTGTCCTGGAGTCATCCTCACCAAGTTGTTTTACAAGAATATCATATGTTTTCTTTTCATGCTGCCATATCAAAAGCTCAAATTTCAAAAAAGAGATGTTTGTATCACACACCATTAGCTCGTATAGATATCAAGCTTCGCAGTTGGTACGCACCTGGTGGGAAAGCTTAAAGGCTCCCATGCAGTTAAATGCGATTGCCAGAGCATGATAGCACACAGCAGTTTGAATATGTTCCTTTCCTAGGAGTTTTTCATTTTTCTTCAATGCTTCTTGTAGATATCTAAGGGCAGTATCCATCTTCCCAATATCTTGATACATCATCGCAACATTTATAAACGTTGCAGCAACATCAGGGTGATCTGGGCCAGACGAAAAACTTAACAACAACAATGCCCTCGACATATGACGCAAAGCAAGCTCCGTCTGGCTAAGCCCATGGTAGAAAAGTGCCATATTCCCATAACTGCAGAAACTTATATACATTAACATCACTAGAAGAAACTAGGAGATTTGACCGGAGAGGGAGAGAGACAGAGATTAAAGCTGACATTGCAGCACCATAGCATGGCTAGTGCCCACAAAGATAAGAAACAGGGGGAAGAATTTATGCCTGTGTGCAGTGTCGGGGTGGTCTAGTCCAAGGCAGCGCTCATTTATTATAAGTTCTTTGTGTTGTTGCATTATTGCTCCAGCTATATCTCCAACATGATACAAGACCATCGCCAAGTAGCTGTTAACAAAGTTAAAAACCAAATAAGTACCAAATTTGAAGAGGACGCTAGCCATATTCCCAAGCATCACGCAAAATAATCAGAAAAGATAAAGCATAATAATGAAATCAACATATGCAGATTCAACAAGGAGTACCGGCAACAATTTGCAACCTCTCGATGCATTGGACCAGTGACCTGCATTTTTATTTGATACAGGTTATCTGTTTTAAGACATAGAATACCAAGAGATCACAGACTAAACAACAATAATCACAGACCTGCTGGAGGATTGTGAAAGCTTCTGAAAATAGCATGTATGCCTCATTGAGCATCCCCTGTAGAAGCAATGAACAATTACCTTGATCACAAAGCTGTACTATAATATTTAGAGACAAATGGTCGGAACTATATAAAGAATGTGCACATAATAGTATTATAGGATGTTGACAAAAGTGAGGAACCTTTTACTAGCATTATTTTCCTAACCTTTAGTAAAATAACCATTAGTTTTCTACTCAGTCCTTTATGAGATCAACCCTCATTGTCCTCAATAACTAAAATTAATTCCAATCTAAGAGCATGCATGTAACTATGATAATTAAAAATATGATATGCAAAAATTCAGATTTCTTGTAACTACAAACCCAGATACTATACCTCTGCTAGTTGAACTTTTCCAGTTTCGATCAGATCCTTGGCTTCTGAACAGATTGGAATGGAATGTTTTACTACAGGTTGAAGATTCATTATATCTGAAACTTGGAAAGGTGCCACAGAATCAAAATCATACTTGCGAGCAGCAATGCTGATTCCAACCTGATCAGGGATCAAATATCCAAAGTTCAAACATGTAAACATATTGTTAGAACAAACTCCACCTAATAAACATACAAAGGCATAATTCTTCCGTCTCCAAGTTTGAAAAATGAAAATTCAACAACAAACTCAGATCATAAAAAGGGATACCCAAACATTTTAAAATTATCTAAAAACAAACAGGTTACTAAAAATTATACACCTACCACGACAACCTAAACATGGGCAAGGTCTGATGGTGGGTTCAACCCCCATCTGGACCTCAGCACAGTCGAGGGCCATAATATTCAGTATAAATGGTTAGGAAAACCACCTCATATGACATAAGGAAAAAAAAACTCAAAAGCCCACTCATTTTGGTTACTGAAAGCAACAACAGCAATTGCATAGCACCAACCAAATTGAGTGTCTAACAATACAACCACATTTTACTACAGTAGACTAAAATTCCACAAAGTCACCTTTTGGCACAGATTTCGTATAACAGAAATTTTCTTAACCCGAAGCCTTGCATCTTCTGGCAACTCAAACTATAGAAAAGATAGTCAAAGGTCAAAAGGTAATCATGCAATTATACAATGTAAGATGGACAAAAAAGTAAAGTCAAAATTCAATCATAAGTAACCTGGTACTTAAGTTTTGCAAACTCCTGAATGTCAGCCCACATACTTTCAGAAGTAGTGCTCAAATATGAGGACTGTTTCTTGCTCACATATCCTCCGTTGCCTAGTTTAGCTTGTCCATTAGAAGACTTCCCTGAAGCATGATGTCCTGAATGAACCTGAATAATTTACAAAATTAGTGTTCAAAATTTTAATGATTATTTTATCACATTAGAAAAAAATGTATATGGCAACTCTTAGAAGCAAAGTCAAGATTCAGTTCAACCTTTTCAGGTTCAACTTCATATTTTTACATGGTGAGTACTATATTCTCCATATCTTACTTATCTATTTACAAAGAACTTCCACAATAAACAGCAAAAAAGCAAGTAAACATTGACCCAAATTTCAGTTCCATTCAAAGTCAAACAATTATTTGCAAGATACATGAACTAAATTTATGAACCTTTTTTTTATTTTTGGACTGCGCGCCATTTGCAACACCTTTAGCAGAAGCAACCTGAATTTTACCCACAAAACAGTTGATGAAATGCGAAATCGCATTCCCAAGATCATGATCATCTGTATCTCTCAAGCCATCCTGCATGACAAAGAGGCAAAAATTTTATCAATTAAGCTAGATATTTTTAGTCTCATTATAACTAAGATGAAACCATATGCAGGCATCATTATAATAATATAGTCTAACTATAACTAAGATGAAATCATATGCAGGCATTAAACTTAAAGACAACTATACAAATAAACAAGTATCATTTTAATAAGTACAATGCAAATTTTTTGTATGTTTTCAAAGTGTAGCCAACATATTTATACATCACACGGAACATGCTGAAGTGCCTGATAATTTGTTAGTCACCTTGATAATATGCTTGGCAGATCTGACAACAATTTCATTCGTGCAAAGATCCCATAAATGTGGCATATTTCTAGTCCCTTCAGCAACCTGAACCCAATGACAGATGAGCACATTGTATGGATAAACGCAGACATAAGTAAAATCAGCCTCTCAATCGCTCATTCAGAAGATACGAGTTTCCAATATAAGATGCAGAATATATAAAGAGGATATAATATAAGAAAAGGGATAATAAATCATCAAGAGCTGCAGTTACCTTCCCAATATAACGAACATTGATACCATGTGCATGAAGTGCTTCAGTTAAAGTTTGTCCATCCATTGGTGACACTTCAAGGCTGCAAAGATCATTTATGAATTTCGGCAGCGCAACATCTATGAGATATAGACTTACTTTCCGCACATTTTCCTCATCTGCAGTTATCTCCTGAGAAAGTGAAATTTCAACAAAACTTCCTAGAACATGCCAACAACAGATTTTGGAAGATCATCTATGCTACCTCCGGATTCCCAGCTAGCTTAAATTCAGTAAAAACATTTGGATTGAAGAGAATATCTTTGCAGCCACCTTTACTCTTGGTGCAAGAGCCACAATCTTGATTCTTCTGAAGTTCACCTTTTACAGTATCCTGTAAAAACCAATTTATTATTATACCAAAACCTAGATGAATCAACTATATACTACAGGAAACAAAATCCACAAAAAAACCCAGTGCATTCATTAAATCTCGCAATTTTAAAGTAGCACGAATTTATAGTTTATTCTTTCTATTTGAGGCAGAATAAATTATCATCCTATGATGGCTGGATGTGCAAGGTATTGGATAACAAGTAATATAAGAACTTTTTACTTCTTTTTGTCCTCTAAAATACTCAATGCAAAGATGGGATTTTCAGCCAGCAAACGCTGAATGCACATGTAAGTTTGTGAGTTGGTAATGACATGGTCAAGTGTTTTTCACTCTCGAACTTAACTGTTACTGGTAATCACCATCAGGAGTTGTGCTGAAATTTTAAAGCACTAATTGCGTAAAGAAAATAATAAATTTTATTATCAAGTAAAAGATAATATAAAATTTTTAAAAAAAAAAAGTATTGTAAGATCGATTTTATGAAGCCTGTACAAACTGCAAATAAATAAATCAAAGTAGGAAAATAAATTCTTCTAAGTACACAAGTGGCAGGCTCCTATATCAGATTAATTTCTATAGAAGAATAACTGATCAATTAATTGAGCTGAGAAAATTTACCTCTCAACATATAATTTTGCTATGTTAAGTATTAATAGCAGAAACTCTTCTTTCTAAGGTGAAGCAACAATAGCACGAAACAAAGGATCACCCACCCGATTTACACATTTTTAGTATTAGCAGCGGGTACAAAAGAAGCCACAGAGAGTGGAGGCTGCAGCT
Source organism: Pogostemon cablin (assembly GCA_023678885.1). Lineage (NCBI taxonomy): Eukaryota > Viridiplantae > Streptophyta > Magnoliopsida > Lamiales > Lamiaceae > Pogostemon > Pogostemon cablin. The sequence goes on along the minus strand of CM042952.1, from coordinate 30,283,417 downwards.
AATCTGGTTAAACTATGACAGCATCGGCACACAACACCAACTTGGACAAGATTGACATCCTCAACAAATAACATAATTTAGTACCAATAGTTGAGATCCAATTGCACTGGGGCATACAGAGTGAATGTATAGATGGTCAACTGGGTCAGTGTTCATTCCACAACAGCATGCAATCTTGTAAAGCAATGTTTCATGTCAAAAAGTGATTCAAAAAAAGATTACCAGTAACTGTACATCGTTTGTTGCTGATGCTGCATTTTCCTCAGATCCAACAAGTTCATTAGCATTATTGGCATCCAAAGAATCCGATGCAACAGGATTCTCCTCTTCTGATTCACACCCAGAGCTCGATTTCTCACCCGAATCAGACTTTTTCATGCATAAACGTCATATATTATAAAGCAGCGAATTCAAACGATTTAGAACTGGGAGATCATACTTAAGGTAGAACAAAATCTTACATGGCAAAAGGCAGTTATAAGTTCAGGCCTCAGTATACAAAATCTGGAACCTTGTCCAGTATAGTTTGCATCACGAGGAGTGACCCTCATAAGATCCAAAAGATAATGCCTGAAAGCAGTCAATGTAAACAGCATGAAACAGAAGACATAATTAAAAGTTTGAGCAGGAAAAGAAGGATTTATATGTACTTACTCACCATAATGCACGAGGCAAGAATGTGTAAAAAATATTATTTTTCCAGGACACTTAACAAGGAAACAAAATTGAGCTATAAAGCAGTTACATTTTATTTTTATTACTCTTACTCAAACCAAAAAGAAGCAAGATGATGTATTGCCAAATCTGCCTTTATTAAGCAGTAAAAGTTTTCTAGCAGACTGCATAGCCAACAATAAACCAAAGAAAAGAAGATAATTGATTCAACTAATGAGAAAAAATGATAATTATACCTGTCATCACTACCAACAATGCCCTTGCACTCAACTGGTGCAGCCAGTCTGACAGTGTTACCAGATCCATCGAGCACAGAGTGCTCCTTCAGATGAAGACGTTTGGCAGCTTCCAATACCTGGGGGATCAGCAATAAAAATTCTAAGTTGAATCTGAAACCTAGTTTAATGTAATAGAGGAAGGACTCCAGCAGATAAAACAAAAATGTAGCAGCAGCCATTTTATAAGTCGAAAAATTAGTATAGTGAGGTTGCCTCAATAAATTTCCATTTCATCAATACATTTTTAAGGCAACAAATAAGTCAAAAAAGTATAACACTTATGCATGTAACTCCAGGTAGTTTAAAATAAAAATAGTGAACTATATTACCCTGGAAGTAATTAACTACGCTGACAAATACTGCAGCACACATATCACAGGGCTAGAAGAAAGTGTTTCAACTTTCCAAAAGTTAAATAACTTATTCAAATGTTCAGAAATAAATTTCTTGCTGTAATGATTTACATGAGAATCGTGAAGAGGAAATTATAAATAGAAGTTTGAGGAATGATACAAAAGAAATATTCGGAAACGTCTACAAGAAACATGTGATCCATTAGAAGAATATTTTATATATAATATAGCACGAATTTACCTTTGAATGAAAATCATCACTCCAGCAAATCTTCTTCCCATTGTCAACAGAACCATATAGAAGGGAATCTGATTTATCACCTTGAAGAATTCCAGGCAAGACACTCTAGCAATAACAGTAAAATTATATTGAATAAGTCAAAATTATGCGACTTCATCTTCTTGACTCAATCGTGTTAACAGTCATTCTTAACTTAAATGTAGCATAAAGTAATTGTTCACTCAGGTCAGTAACTGGGCAAAAATTGATGAGATCAAGAACAGAAGATGCATATCAAAGCAAAAAATAATAATAATAATAATAATAATAAAATTAAAAATAAAAAACTTAAGGTGAAAATGAACCTGAAAGCTTTTAGTTTTATACACTCAATTCACATTGAAGCATTTTTTTTTTATGCATCTAGCTGGAACTTGACACGGGTCAGTGTAATATCCATTATTATAAAGAGATGAAGCATTTCAGTAAAATTAGGTTCAAATGAATATGAACCTGCGCTACCACCCTATGACCTCTGTAATCAATTATGGCCATAGCAAGATTGAACAATCCAGGAACATCAGCTTCCTGGTATGCCTTAGTGCCTTTCAAGTCATTGTTAGCACTTGCATATGTGGCTTGCTCACTTTCAGCCAACTGAGCCTCTGCAGGTAAATTAGGGGACAATGCCTCAACGCCATTAACATTTACTGAATCTAGAACATATGAACCATCTCCATTACAGACTCTAAAAGCTTCTTGTGACAAAGTTTCCTCTTTCCCCTGGGAAGAATTCGGCAGTGAGACAGTTGCCTCAACTTTGGAGAGCTCTTCTGCTGCCTGCTTTTGGGGCAATTTCTCAATATCCGTGTCAACAGCAAAACTGAAGAATATGTTGTTATGGACATACCTGGAAATCAATAAGAAACATTTATCTTATTGATGAGTTATCCTAGATGGAGACATGGAAAAAGTGCAAGGGCTAGAGAGAATTGTGACATCGATTCATGAAAGCTAGTGTTACAATTAATAAAGAGTCGCATGAAAACACTTCACAGATTTGCGATTAAAAAAGCTGCAGCTTTTCTTACAAACAAGTACCGTATACAAAACGCAATTCAAGATTAAAGAAATATTAGTGTACAAGTTGACAGAGTTATCACCACAATTAAAATCTATTTTCTTAGTTTACTCACATGTGGAAGCACTCTGGATCAGTTGGATTAATAGGTGGAATGCATCTGCTAATCACCCCAATAGCACCACTTGTTGCAGCTTCAACAAAATCAGTAGTGACTTTGTAAAGAGCTCTATCTCTCAAGATCCTGCAAATCAGTACGGGCGGCAGCAAGTTATAAGATATGATAAACAAAATAAGGCATCCAGCAGGCAAATGATATATAAAGATATTAAAAACACCTTTCCTGATGTGTAGCATGTGGGAACTCCCTACAAGCCTGCAATTCTTCGTTCCAATCTCTCTGCATACCAATCAGTTCACTTCCAAAAGAAAGAGTCAAGGAATTCTCCGCTCTAGCTGCATCACGTTTGTGGTCTGAAATCACATTTATCAATAAGACAGCAATCAGATGAGCAGGTAATGATAAGAGGCACTCCGAAAAGGTAGTAGCATATTTCATTTCTTGGGACAACCACTCAAAATATGTTGCATCCACACATAAGGAAAACAGGATAACATGAAAGAAGCATAACGTAAAGATTTTGCTTAATAAGTTCACATATAACAGCAAACATGATGACTTCAGTGGTACAAAACATATAATAATTGTACCTGGAAGTTAACAAAAATCTCAATAAAACTATCCTCCGTCACTTACTATTTAACTCTTGCTCATATGATAAAAGCCTTCTACAGCTTCTACTAAATTACTAAGTGGGGTTTGCCACTAGTGTAAAACAAACAGTCTTTACATCAGTCAGCTTCTTTTCTATTACATTAATTAGATAAATATCCAAATATGAAGAATATATTAACAAAACCATACTAGAGAAGAAGTACAAATTATTAGTTGATGAATGTTTAGCAAAACGAAAACAAAAATTTAGATGCCTTTTCCAAATAAGAATAAAAGTAAAATAATAAAATTTTTCAAAATAATTTTGCTCCTAAATCTGTAAGAATTTTTAGTCAAAGATAATAAATTTGATTCAATATTAATACTTCGTGAACTCTTTGATCAAAAAAAAAAACATTATATCTCATACAAGAAAAAAAAAATTTCAAGTAAGGCTAAATAGAAAATAAAGCTGCTCAATAGCTTAAGACAAAAAAAAAAAAACACACACACACACCTGGTATCTCATACTCTACTCACAAGCTATAAATTTAATATGTGACAGTTAAATGTGGACTTACCAGAAGGATATGAGCTAAGCCATGTATTAAGTGACAATAGAGATTGGATATTTTCAAAGGGATGAGTAGAAGCCTTGCGCTCCAAAATCTCACGGAAAGCTTTGAACACAAACAACAAAAGTTAGTGATATTATATTAAGTACCATAGTAATGACATTTGAAAAGCAAAAATATTAAGTTGGTAGGAAATAGCCAAATGTTTGTTACCTTTCTTGAACTTAGAACTTATCTTTTGCAAAAGTCCAACAAGGGTTGTTGCTTCTGAAGCATTTTTGTTGGGCCTTGGATCAAGAATATTACCCGAGCTGGAGTTAACATAGAAAGATTTCGTTGTTCCAGTTACACAAAGTGTATTTCCTTCAAGAGTTACCACATCCAAATAAATTATATCTCCAGAAAGCCTGTTGTAATCAGAAATATACTCAGTAAGTTAGAAGCAACCAATAATATAATTATTACTTGAGAGGAAAATAGAGCAGGAAAGCCCTTTAAAATTAACAGAATCCAGGTCAAAAGTATGAAAAGTATTTGGTGTTAATACAACCTTCTGTAGCTTGGGGGTGGATTGAATGAAGAGAAAACAATACTTTCAACACATTTAATCTCTTTGGAAGGTGATGACAACAAACTACCGAGTGAACTAATAACATTCTCCATAAAACCCAAATTATCGAGTTCTGGCACTTCAACTTTCACAATATCTACAAGTGGACATATGCAGTAAAAGTCATGAATCTACCAAAAAGGAGCATGAAAGAGATAAGTGATATAGTTATTAGATATCCATGAAATATCAATATAAGACAAATCACAAACCACCTTTTTTATTAGCTGCACTCTGATTAGAATCATGCTGAAGGGCAAGCATTGTGGACATAGAAGAATGCAATGTAGATAGGGAAAATAACTCTCTTGCTCGATGAACATGAGCTCTGATGGATCGATCGTCATATAATGCTGAAATAGGAAAGCTTTAGTTAGAATAGATGAGTGATAACAGCAAAGATGTGAGGTGAACACACATATATATATTTATTTATTTGTAGACCCTTTCGCAGAATAATCTTCTGTTAACCACTTGATCATGTAAAATGCAAAACAAAAATAAGAAAAATTGGAAGTGATAAATAATCAATGACATATACCAAAGGGTAACTATGATTAAAATGAAATGGAAGCGCAGTTGAGTCAATTTTCACTAATTGAGAATCTCTGCTAGCATTAAGTCATTGGAGTATATTGAGCATACCAGCAACCATTTCCAAGGAGCAGCACCCAGAAGTAATATCAGCAACTTCAGAAATCTCATTGTAATCTTCCAGATGATGAACTGAACCATCCTTTGTGTGCAGTAACAGCTCATAGCATGTAACAAAACATGTTTCTGGGGCATCAAGAAGAAACTGTCTGACATCCATAACAGAATCTCCAGGACTCAACTGCAAAATCAATTTAATATAAAGCAATGAAACTGGCATTCAAAGAGAATCACATGATAAAAGCATCAGTCCAAAACTTAAAAGAAACATTAATCATAGAATTACAGATAAGGAGATTGGTAAGCAAGTAACAAAAGAAAACAGTAGATTTCACTTCTGCTGCAAGCAAGGATAATGCATTTATAAATGATGTTCGCGTGTTTTGATTTTGAATGATCAATTAATTAAGCTTACTTGTAGCTCAAGCTTCTCTCCTCCTTGTGTCTTCACAGAAACAGGATACAGACGTACTTCAACTGCCATTAAGATGAGACATTGATAAAATTTTGCATATGAGTGTAAACAATACTAGTGCATACACATTCTTCATGTCTGTGCAAATGTAATGCAGAATAAGATATTTAATTGCTCGGGAACATTTTTCATTCAGATGCATCAGGTTGTTTAATCCTAGTGAGGAAAGGGGAATTTTTTGTGAAGAAAAAATATAAAAAAACAATTCCAGCAGATATTTTTGATGAGGTAAATACAGACATAAGAATAAGAAGGTACGAGAACATAACAACATATTGTGCATGGTTACAATAATTGACACATTTGAACAAAAGAAATGAAACAGTAATATAGTCTCCTGTCTCAAATAGAAAGATACCCTCAAGACAAAAAGAGAAGGACCAACCAATTCAGGAGACTTTAATCTTGACAATGAGATAACTTAACAACACATTACAAAAGAATTGAGAATCTACATCAGGAAGCATGAATATGACCATCAGTCCATCAAGAAGGAGCCAAGTAGTATAAAAATGCACTTGTCCAATATTACTGCCACTATAGAAGACTAAGAGAACGATTAGGAGCAATGTAGCACTTGAACATAGATAATGAATTTGGTGGAGAACTAAGCATTAATTTATCCGGATCCAATAATGGTTATATTGCAAATATATTTAAGCACCATGATAAATGCTTGGGTTATTTCAGGTTCCAATCACTGATAATATCTAAAAATCACCAGAGCTTCATAACAAGGGTAGAATAACTCAAGGCATTATCCATGAAAGGCTTGGATTTTTTTTTTTTTTTTTTTGCAAACGTATCCATGCAACCGATCATCCTTTCTAAATAATTTCTCCAATATATTTATCAGTTCTGATGTAGCCACTGATAAAAGAGAAAGTGAAACTACTCAGTCCAACTAATAGACTGAGGACAAAAAAATATAACCACTTATCACCTTGCTTCTCAGAATGATTCTCTGAAGCATTATCCTGCTCCTTCACCTCTGACTTTGTGTCACTCAATTTACTCAAGCTTTCATCTCCATTAGCTTGTGAAGCACTGGAACTATCGTGTAAGGGAGGATCAGAAGAAACGGACGACTCTGAAGAATTCACAGCCCTTTCGTGCAACCCCTTACGGTTCTTTCCTCTGTTCGACTTTCCAGCCATCTTTCACCCTCATATCAAGAACAGACGAATGAAAGAAATTAGTAAGAAAACAAACACTGAGGTCAGAAAAAAGAAAATTTTACAAGTAACCGTATATTCAACAAGTAAATAGAAGACAGATACACCCCTTAAATATATAAACACAGAGTTTACCCATTATAATCAATTTTTCTTATGGGCTGAATTTCCCATTCAAATAAACCCATAACAATTTAACAGAGTTTGACATTTTTTTAAATTCCATGTAAAGAGCAGAGAGTTTATGGAGTACTTTATAGTCAAAGCATTAATTAGTCTCTTCAATAAATTCTTCATATGATTAGAACCATTTCAAACCCAAATAAAGTTACTGACTAAGAAACTCGCAAGCGGTATTACAACGCCAAGAAACTAAACCCTTAAACGATAGCCAACCAAAAATCGAAATGGCCTTCGGAATGATCTAGTGCTTCAAAAAGCACGTGAATAATCCGAAGTTGATAACCAAGAAACTCACTAGCGGTATCACAACGCCAAGAAAATATAAATCCAAATGGCCTTGGGATTGATTATGTGCTTCGTAAAACACGTGAATATGCACAAATGCAGAAGTATACAGTAATCAATATAACAAGATTGAATTCTTAAGAAATGAGTATAGACCACTGTATTGACGTGTTACCAATCGAGGAGAGGAGAGGATCGAATCGCAGGTCAACTATTTGATCAAATTACAGTGGAAACTGTGAGTTATTGACACAGGGTTTTGAGGGGTTTTGGTGGCTGAGGTCTTATGAATATAGGGGAGAGAGAAGATGCAAGGTGCGCGTGAGAGCGCGCGTGACATTGAGCGACGGCGGATGCTTTCCCCTTTTGCCCACCTTCTCTATCTCTTCTTGTTTTGGGGGTTAAAATAAATGGCACGTGAATATGGTAAGGAGCCATTATTCATTTATTTATTTTTTTTTTCTTTTAAGGAAAGTTTTAGGGTAAAAAAATATGTACTTTAATTTAAATTACAATTTTCTATTCTATCCTAAATATAATACAAATTCATTTTATATTTGAATTGTCCAAAATGTCATTTATTCAAATATTCAAGTTGTATATTCGAATAAAGTATTCGAGTAAAACAATAAAAATATGAAAAATCATAAAAAATATTTCCTCCGTCCCGGAAAACTTTTCACGTTTACTGTTCAACGTTGTTTAAGAAAAGTTGCACTTTTTGACCAACTTTATTGACTTTTGAGAGTATTGTAATATTTTTAGGTAATTAAAATTTATAAAGTAATGATATGTGTGTGAAAATGAGTGACAAATTTGAAATTAAAGTAACTTTTGAGGTTGTTGGATAAAGTGTTGTTTCCTTTTTTGGGGTAAAAGGTTTTGTGAGACAAACAAATGAGGAAAGTGGAAAAAGTATTATGAGACGGAGGGAGTATTACTCGAATATAACACTTTTACTCGAATACATTACTCGAGAAACACATTTTACTCGAATTTTTTATTACATTACTCAAATACATTACTCGAATTCATTATTTTATTCGGAATTGCATTACTCACTCACTCATATTACTCGAAATTGCATTATCCGCTCACTCATGTTACTCGAAATTACATTACTCACTCACATTATTCACATTACTCGAAACTCGTATTACTCGAAAGTTACATTACTCACTCACATTACTCGAATATTTTTTATTACTCGAATTTTTTATATTTTTTTCTTTATCGTTATTTTACTCGAATACATTACCCGAATATATTCAAGTAAATGGTATTTTCGTCAAATCGGATATAAAAATATATACCCTTAAATTTTGGATAAAAAAATAATTTGCAAAATCTGGTTGGGCACTACACCCAATTTCGTAAAGTTTTTATTATATTATTTCATTTTAATTATTGTAGTAATAACTTTTTTAGAATGTCCTGAGACATTTTTATGAGAAATATCAAATCTGAATATTATCCATAAATGAATTAAATAATAATTCATAATTAATTTTTAGTCAATTCCTTAATTCTTGTGAGACATATTTACATGACGAATCAAATCTGAATATTGTCCATAAATAAATTAAATAATAATTTATAATCATTTTTTAGTAAATTCCTTAATTATATGAACTTCTTGATTTAATTAAGTATTTTCTACATTTTTTTTACCTGTAAATTAAATTAACCATGCAAATTCAATTTCTTTTGATCATATTGTTGTCTACGCCGTCGTTCGATCACCTTCATCTACTCAGTCGTTCGACCTTTATCGTGAATATAGTTTCTATATTTCATCGTGATCATAAATTCACCGTAAATCATAGATATTGCTTGTATTGTGACGATAAAGGTGTTTTATGTTTATTATTATATGTAAAAGCATGTTCATGATTTGCGATAGCATGTCAATTTAGTGTTACAATATGTCATTGAATATTGTAAAATTAATATTTACATTGTAATATTTTAATGATATATAAAAAGTTTATCCATATGCATGTTTTATGTTGAAGTATTGTTATGTAAAGTAATTTAGTGTATGCAAAAGTATGTCGACTTTGTGTTAAAGTATGTTGTGTAATGTATGCTTAGTATATTAAAGTATATTGGTTTTATATTAAAGTATTATTTTGTAAAATATGCTTGGTATATGTTAAAGTATGTCGGTTTTAATACTCTAGAGTATGATATCCAATGTTGAAAAGTATGAATTTTTTTTGTATTATATAATATATTGTGGAAAAGATTATCTAGATTATTTATATTAATGTATATATAGGGTTTTGTTTTTAAATATTGTGTTTACAATATAGTGCATGTTAAATTAATTTATATGGTAAACTCCACTCAGATCTTTAATAATTCACATTTCACATCCATATGCATCATTTACTATAATTTTGTTGTTAGAGAGTTGATTAATATAAATTAATTATATATTACTTTGATAATGTAAAGATTTGATCCGTGTCACAATCTGTTTTAATTAAGAAATTGACTAATATAAATTAATTATAGATTATTACTCTGTTTTTCTATAACTCATTTAACAAGAGAGCAGTAATTTATGAAAACATTATAGTAAATGTTATAAATAGATAATAAGTATAATAAACTATAAAAATAATATAATGACGGATAATTAAATCTCTAAAATGAATGTAGTAAATATTAAAGATGTGTCCTGATTAAATCGAATTACGATGGATATTAAAAAACTTGTGAATTGAAAAAAAAAAAAGGAAACGAATGAATTAAGTAATAATTTTTTAAAAAGAATCATCATTTGTAATTTGTATTGTCTGAGAATAAATTAAATAATAAAATTTGTATTTATTAATCAATTTAAATTTGACTACTAGTATTTTACAATAAACATTATTTCTCATGAGACTGTATCTACATGAAACAGTATAAATAGTTAGTTTTTATTATTATTGTTTTAAATATTATAAATGATGTATTAAAGTTAATTTCAGGTATAGTTCATTACAAATATACCTTAATAATAAATTGGTTCAAATAACTTTAATAATAGTTAATTATTATTATTTACATTTTAGATATTATAAATGATCTATTAAAGTTGATTTCAGGTATAATTCATTACAAACATACTTTAATAATAAATTGACACCTCTTATATATCAATCTTACAAAAGAGTGTTCATTTACCGAGGGAGATTCTCTTTTTAGATGGATCATAGAGAGACATATCAATCAAGCATATTATCTACAATTTAATAATATAATGCAGTATAATTAAATTAGTCAACTCCGTTATATTTAGTAGTTCATAAATTTATAGGTTGAATTTAAATCATTCAATTATTTAGCATTTATTGCTATGAAGGGAAATATCCTCCTGATATAATGATTCATTGTTTTCCATTGCCATGTTTTTCACTCTGATTGAATTGCCATATATGGTGGAAGTATAGTATGATTATGTTACTGTAAGCAATGCATTAGTTGTAGTAATGTTAGTTAAAAGTGTTGCACATTCATCTTACAGTATGTCATTTCATTAACATCTTATGTTAAATATTATTTTAAAGCGTCATGAGACGAAATGAGAAAGGTAGCCTATCGCACGAGTGTTATAGTATATATTGGGATTCTATTACAATATTATTTATATGTTATTGTCTGCTAATTGATTGTATATTTCGTTGATATTACAAACATCATGTCCATGTTATATTATGCTATGTATGTGTCGTAGTATGTTGGCTAAAAGTGTATTCCGATCTGTTTATCTTATGCTATATAGTTTTCATGATATGGTATATAAAATAGTATTGTAAAGTATAGTGATTACGCTGAAATGGGGAATATAGTGTACATTACATTACAAGTTTTATGATATGTCGTGGATGAATTATAGTATGTAGTTTACGTGTTACTGTGTCTTAATTGCAAGAATATTTAGTCGATGTTATGTTGTTTCCATATTAATGTTTGCGCTATTGTATATTGAGATTTTGTAAACCCTCCAACTATATCTGTGCAGACAAATCTAAAATAATCTTAGGCAAATTTTTTGAATTATTATTTTATCTCAAGTTTGGTATGTTATTTTCAAATATTATATTTTTTAAGGATAAATAAGAAAGAAGATGAGCATGAATTGAAAATCCATCCACAATAGCCGCAAGGATTTAGTCCTTCACGAAGTTATAAAATCAGAATAAAAAATTCGGATCGAGTGAAAAGCCGGAATGCTTATCTCCTCATTAAATGAATAGATCTAAACCAAACTCAAATACAAGTTCATCCGCCTTCTTATGAATTTTTGAAATTTGAGAGTTTTTTCAATCCCTCCTCCGATGATTTTATTATTTATTATTTTGTTTGAGATGACAAAGTCAGTGAGTTATTGGTTAGAAATTTATTATAGAAACAAAAACAAATAAATTCATATAGTGGCTTTCGCTCTTTTAAAGTCAAAATAGAAGAGCTCAAACAATTTATCAAAAAATTAAATGAGACAGTCTTGTGTGCCATCTCACAACGAGACTATTTACGCATTTGTAATTAGTTATTAATTTTTTTTTAAAATGTTATCATTTTTTTATTATTATAAATTATTTACAAAACAATTATTTGTACCATTATCATTTTTCATTATAAAAGGTAATATAAATTTTTGTTCATCTCACATAATGACTTTCGTGTGACGGTCTCATACAAATTTTGCAAAATTTTATGTATTTAACGTTTAAATACCTCCATACCAACACTATTTAATTTTTAAAAAATTTCACTTAATTATTTATTGGAGTACTTCAAACTCTAAAACATAAAATAGAAAAAATACAAATATAATAAATTAACATTAAGAAAATAATTTATCTAAAATTTAAATGGTATATACTATTTCAAACTAAAAACTCTCCACTTATGCTCTAATTTTCTTTTTTAGACAAGTCGTAGCGGGAATTACAGGCCCAATAAGCTGAAACAAAGAACTATAACAATCCGATGAATCCACCGTGGCAGATGTTCATTGGTTAATAATCCCACGCGCGGATCCCAGTATCAACTTCCAATCTACACCGTATATTCTATAAGCTAATCAACGGCCTTAAACTCTCCCCAACCCCAAAAATTTCAAATATCCCAAAATCTCAACCCTCCCGCTCCCCCCACCTCCTTATTTATAACCCACCGCCACTGTTACTTTCATCACTCGCAACCCGCAGTAATCGATACATACATCACTTGTATCTCTAAATCTTCACCACTCTCGATTCCCTAATCTGCTCCGATGGCTCGTACCAAGCAAACCGCTCGCAAGTCTACCGGAGGAAAGGCGCCTAGGAAGCAACTCGCCACCAAGGCCGCGAGGAAGTCCGCCCCGGCCACCGGCGGAGTGAAGAAGCCCCACCGTTTCCGTCCTGGAACGGTTGCTCTTCGTGAGATTAGGAAGTACCAGAAATCAACTGAGCTTTTGATCCGTAAGCTTCCTTTCCAAAGGCTGGTCCGTGAAATCGCTCAGGATTTCAAGACAGATCTGAGATTTCAGAGCTCCGCCGTGGCTGCGCTGCAGGAGGCGGCGGAAGCTTACTTGGTTGGATTGTTTGAGGACACAAACCTCTGCGCCATTCACGCGAAGAGGGTGACTATCATGCCGAAAGATATTCAGCTTGCCAGGAGGATCAGGGGAGAGCGTGCTTAGGCTGTGTTAACTTGGATTCAATATCATATGTGTTTAATTCTGTTTTGGGTTTCATTTGCTGTAAATTGTTTCAGCGTAGGGTCATCAGTCATACACCTCTGGTGTAGTTCCTTTACCGTTTAGAAGTTTCAATGAAATTAGAATCTAAATTCCAAAATTAATTTTTTTTTTCTGTTTGTTGATCATTATAATTTAACTGCTGATTTTTGATTAGTTCCTAATGAACGCTTGCTATTGTGTTGTGGCCTTCTCATCTGGGGTGGGCATTAACGCTATTGAGCTAGATAGGATTGAGATCCTGAAATAAAAACTGTAATGTAAGTTAGTATAAACATTTAAGGATTACTGTGAAGTCCATTATTTGCTATCTCATAAAATATTCATAGTTATAATAATCTGTATATAGGAATTGATCTATTTTATAGAATGTAGACAAAATTTGTCATAATTGACGGAGTTGTATTAAATGAGTTACTTATATAAGATTGGATAATAATATCTCAATAGTTAGGCGTTCTTTGTTATTTTTAACAGGGAAAAACTTGTGGAACAGAATCTATCCAGATAGAATATGATATTTTAGTAGTTTTTGAGTGATACAAAATGTAAGAAGAGGAATAACTGATTCGAAGTGAAATGGTCGTCTTTCTGATTATAGTATCATTGATTCAAGAAAATAAAAATCACAAAATTTGATTTTTGAAAAACATATTCCACATTTTAATTCCTATTATTTGGATGATTTTGGGTTGCTTGCAAACTTACACATTGCAAGAAACTCTCTTCTGTGGATTATTGCCTCTAAATCATCAAAGAAAGAGAAGTAATGATAATGGTAGTCTCACAAGTCACATGAATGAAGTGTGATATTGAGTTAGGAAAGAAGCACGAAAAAGCACCCCCACTCTCCAGCCCTTATATATCCAAGTGATGACATTCAAGTGAGACGTTAAATCAAGATATTCATCTCAAATCTCAGTAAAATAATCAAAGGAAGAAAGATATGAAGCTGCCCAAATCAAAGAGCTTGTCTCTGCTGATGCTTGTGCTGGCGATGGCAGCTGGTCTACCTCATCCGAGCAAGGGCCATCCTTGTGCAAGCACCTTCTTCTCCGCCCTTGTTCAGCTCATACCTTGCAGGTCTGCAGTGGCTCCGTTCAGCACCCTCCCTCCATCCGAGGCCTGCTGTGCTTCCATTAAAGCCCTGGGCCAGCCTTGTCTCTGCGTGCTCGTGAACGGGCCCCCAATCTCTGGTGTTGATCGTAGCATGGCCATGCAGCTTCCCGAGAAGTGCACCAGCAACTTTGAACCATGTAAATTACTTGTTAAATTCAGCTAATCACATATTTTCGAAACTAAGAATGAGGGCTTCTTATCTCTTGTGCAGGTGAAATTCCAAAGTGAGAAGCTTGGAGGAGTGCATAGATAAATAAGTGTGTGGAGGCTGCCTGGATGCAGCATCTGCAACTAACAGTTATAGTATGGTGAAATAAGTATGTGTGTACAACCAAAGTAGTTTGATCTTCGGAATTCCCTAATGATCCCTGTTATATTTTCTCATTCTTGCTGCCAACTAGTTCTTCTTCATTAGTTAAGTTGAAAGCAGCAAACATATTATGCAAGCTACTATAATACACCAGGCTATGATCTTTGTCCAACATTTTCACATTTTCCATATTCGTACGAGCAATCTTTAATAACAAACTAATGATACGATTTGCAATATCATGTAAGAACAACACAACTACACCATAAAATCAATGGATTCATGGGAACTCAAATACAAAGATCATGGAAGCTTCCAAAGCCACTAAATGATCATAATCATTCGTGTGGGCTCCATGTAGATTTCGCCACATTCGTGTTATTAATAATCTCTCCAACTCACCAGTCACAATTGATCATGGTGGCATCTACAAGGAATTTCCCATGTACAAGTATCTAAGATGATCTTGTGACTAAATCGAATTCAATTTACTAGCCATGCTGAGCTAGGTTAATCTTGCATCCATCCTCCATTATTTTGAAGATAAGAGTATCATATGCTTGCTACTGATGAAAGCATTTAACAAAATACTGAGGATGCAAAAATAAGGCATAAAATTTATGAAATTTCTATACAAGAACTTTCACAAAACACCATCAATCTAGATAATACATGGATTCCTGGACTTAACACAGTACTTCTTCAATCTTCTCTGCAACAAAATTTCAAGACTTATCTTATGGGCTTTTATTGGATTTCCGGCACGGGCAGAGGAAGAAGAACTTGTCAAAAGAATCAAGACTGCTGAACAAACTTTTACACTACTGCATTAGTTTATCTCTTTCCTATAAGCAACTATGAGGTAGGGCTTGTATGCTGAGTTTTACTTGAACATGCACACTTAGCTTTCATGTCTGTGAGCGCCTATAAACAAAACGAGAAAATAAATCAAGGTGATGAGTTTGGTGAGGGGTTTTATGTGAATCCCAATTACTTTGCAATCGTAAGAAATTATCATTTCAACATTACCTGAACTTGTTTCTGCAGGTCTTTGATGTAATCAACTGCCAAATCCAACATATCAGCCGTATTTGTTTGCTGCCAATAAATGAAATCAGGAATTAAGACCTTTTAAAGAGAGGTTCTACTGGAGGATTACAATTAACAATAAATACTATTTGGTGGACAAATGGGACTACAAATCTACCTTATCCATATTTGGGAAAAGAACTTGTAGCTTCTTAATGTTCTTACTAATCCTGGTCCTTCTCATCTGCAAATCAGTTATTCTCAAATTTGAGCTCCAAGTGATCGAAAAACGACAAGAAAAAGTTGATCTATTGGTAAGAAAGAAATTTTACCCTTTCTGCAATACTGCGAGGATGTGTAGCAAAACCTCTCTTAGCTCGAACTTGACAAGGAACCGTGGTTTCTTGTTGGAATTGAAGATAGTTTTCCACCACAGCCATTTCAGCAGAAGTTTTGGGCAAGCTCATATGTGAAACCAATCCAGAAGGCTTTTTTCTACTTTCTCCATTCTGTACACAAATGAAGATCAGCAATGATGTTAGTTCTGATCATACATACAGCAAGTAAACACATGAAGAGAACAGAATGATCACCTGATTACTCTCCAATCCATTGAAATTGGAAAACATCTTTGGATCACCATTGCGGTTTCTTTTCAAGGTGTTGTTGAAGGGAGATTCATTCCAAGAGTCGTGAGGGAAGGTGTTGGCCTCGTATTCCTGGCCATTAGGACCATCTCCATTTCTCAGTCGACTATTTCCTGTGGTGATGCTTCCGTTTCCATTTTCGGGTATGCTAGGCATGAATCTTGAGCTAGAAGAACTGGCTTCTGCATGATTCTGCACCCTGTAGTTTCCTACCTCTCCTATTACACCATACCCTGAGTTTTAAATATCCAACCAATTTATTCTCAACACAAGAAAAAAAAAGTTGAACTGAAAGCTGAATAAATAACTATCAAGTGTTGCAGTATTAAGAGTGCTACTGCTGAGATATCTTGATGGAAAGAGAGAACTTGAACGAATCCAATCAAGGCCACAAGAAGATACAATATTTCGTCTAATCTTTATTCTGCATACATTAACCACCACCATTTCCACCATAGCAACCCTAAACTAAAAGATATCAAGAAAACATTTTCCCTAGCTTTCAGGTAAAATCTCTGCATCTTGTTTCACCTTCCCCTTTTTCAAGATCCAAACAAGCTCAAAAGTCAACCCAAAATAACAGGGTTTTTCAGCTAAATAAATCATCCAACAAAGAATCATAGAACAAACAAAAAATCCCGAATTATATTATGAAATCAGGTAAAATACCATTGAAAAAAGGAGAGCTGCTCTGTCTAACAAGGTTGGAGCTATTCCCGTTTCCATTACTCGATCTCAAGTGATTATTCTCCACACCCACAGAATAGGATCCGACGACACTTCCATACCCCTCCATTGGCCCGCTTTGGAACCCGGGTCGGGGCTCCACTTCAACCACAGATTCTTGCTTCATGGAATACTGCATCTGATGATTATCGCTGTTCTTCGGGCCATCTATCAAGGACGAGAAGAAAGCTTCAGATTCATCACCGCTGCTGCTATTCTCGGTGTTGGAATCCAAAAGGGCTGCAAGGAATGAGCTCGGAGCAGATCGATATCTAGTCAATCCAGAGCTCTGCTGATTCTGATTGTGAAAAATATCAGAGCCCATAAAATCTTTACTCTTGGCGAATTCCCCATCACCTGAAATCTGTCTGAAATGATTCTGATTACTGGGATTGGAGAGAAGAAAGCTGCTGCTTCTGCTCATTTTATTCAGATCTTCTCTGAGCTAAAAGTAGCGTTTTTGAAAAAGAAAAAGATGAATGGGTAAGAAACCTACAGAACTCCAAAGAATTGGTAGATTTCGCAAGAAAAAACTTCGATTTTCAAAAGGCGAAATTCAATGGTGGTTCAACTTTTTGGTGCAAAATCTAGAGAGAGAAAGAGAGAAAATGCAGGGAGTGAGTTGAGGGTTTCCCAGAAGTGGAAGCAAAGCGGAAAGTGGCAATTATGAAGGGGGAAGGGAAGAGTGGTTATATTTATTGAGAAAAGTAATATGAACACGTGAAGTTCTTAAATGGTGGGTGCGCTGAATGTGGACTCTCTCCACATATGCATATTCATATCCACTCCGCCACGTCACCCACTCCACGTCATCCCAATTACTTAACCCACTGATGATGTGGATATTACCTGCTAAATGAGTGGTGAATTCTGAGCAAGAGCATACACTGTTTTGTCGTCTTCTGTTTCCTAGCTTCAACCCACACCAACAAAATTTGATATTTAAGATTCAAAAAATTACTCCACATTCCTTAAAAATTCATGATTTAGTACTATTTGGTTTAGGAGTATAGTGTAATTTACATTACCAAGTGTAGTTTTGTAGTGCACAAGTATTGCACTATTAAGTATCTAAGATGAAATCATTTTTATTTCCCCTTTTATGTTTCACCACATACTATATCAATTCTCTTATTTAAAACTAATTTTGAATTAAAATAAATCACTCATTTCACTCTATTAAATTAAAGATGTGCAATATGCCCTTAACACATGAATGGTGTACTCACCATTAAAGGCCCTATGCCTTTAACACATAACTTTAAGCTAATTTTTGCATTAATTTGTATCCCTTTCATTAAGTGGAGAAGAGGGTGAATACTGATTCTAACAAAGTTGATTTTTGTATGAATTTGTATTTTTTGCAGGTATAGTCAAATATTAAGTTCTTTACCCTGATCAACTAACTTAAAGTATATGATGCTATTAAATTTCTCTACCAATTCCAAATCAGGAGCAATGGGAACCGTAAAGATGGGTACACATTATTAAATACTCCAATGTTCTTATAAAAGATTTTTCATTGTCTAAAGAAATTAATTTTTAATTTAAAAATTAAAAAGTTGGTTTTAAATATACGGATCCAGGCACATACATTTAAGTATCATGGAATTTTGTTTTATTTGATATTTATAATTCATTTGGAAAAAGCAATTATGTGGTAGGACACATTTGTGTAATACCGTTTCATGACATATATGATCGTCTCATAAGATTATTTTACACTTATATAATTAGTTATTACTTTTCATCTATACTATAAAATTTTCATGAAATTATCAATTTTTATCTGTTTTACAGAAATGCTGTAAGACATCATTTCATAAGACGGTTTAACATACTCCCTACATCTTATGGATATAGTTACATTTATTTATTGTTTGCAAAAGATTAAGAAATATTGTAATTATGTATAGTGTGTTAAGAGATATAATATTTTAATATATAATTGATAGTTATATTTATGTGGACGTGGCCTCATAAAAATATATACTAATTATTTTGTGTAGATTTATCTAGAAAATGTAATAATATCCATGGAAAACCATTTTAATAAGATGTAACAACATCCGTGGACACTAAGGTAAAGATGATTAAACATGCTATGTCCTACAAATAATTAATTTGTTTCATGATTTAGAAAATCGCTTTCTATGTCGGCACATTTCAATAGGATTCTATTTCAAAACACTTCAAATGATAACGTAATTCTTTTTCTTTTTTTTATTATTTTTTTTAATATTAAATGCTCAATTTAAATTTAGTAATTAATTTGTGGTACACCGCGTACTATAGAATTTACAAATAAGTCAGTCACCCGATACGTACGTCAAGTTCATAATTGTTTCATGTAAATGAGTATATACATACATATATTTTAAAATCATTTTATTCAATTTAAAATTATAGTTTAATAACAACCTAATATAATACTCCAATTTAGATTATTTGGATGCATCTTTGTTTCCGTCATTCCCCCGAGCCAGACCGACGATTCTTCTTCAAAGGTTAAGAAGAAGAAGAGGAAACCATGGGATGGCGGCTCAGCTGCCATTGTTGTGTTAGAAATTATTTTTAATTTATTTATTTAATTAATTAATGGTGATGTGGCAATCTGATTTTAATTTGGAATGCCACCTATGATATGTATGCGGAATCCCCTAATTTGATGACCTTTTCCGGTTAAAATTGAATTTTTAGTCAAAATTGGTTGGAATTGATGAAATCAACCAGTTATGAGACTAAATTGAAAATATTAATTTATTTGGGACTGAAAGCAAAATTTAATATAATTGTAGGAAGGAAAATGAATTTAACTCTAATGTTATTGATCTAATATTTTTAGAAATAGTAAAAAAATCATAAAGATTTGCTTTCAGTGTTCACATTAACAATGTTGCAACGTGGAATAACTTTTTTCAGTTAAAAATGGAAAAGAAAAGAAAAAATTGGAAAGCTTCAAATTCAATAGAATCTCAATCAACATCATTTGGTGGACCCAATTTTAGGAAAATCCAATAAAATTTTAGAGGACCAATTATAATTGGCCCGACACTAAGGTCTGAATATAATTTGGGAAAAAGAAAATATATATTGGTATATATTGTTTCGGATATAGACAGCCACGATGTACCATAATTAATATATTCCTACACAAATATATAAATATTATAGATTATAGATTAAAATTAAATTCACTAACAACAATCATGGATGGACCTGTTTAGGTAGGGAGCCAAGGGCTATGGACCTTTGAAACTTTTAAGGGTGAATTAAGTTTGAGATCAACACTATCTTTTATTGCTGTTTTTATAATTAAAAAAATGTGATTAATTCTGCAGTTTGTAATCTAACAAAATGAAAATTTTAATACGAATAAGCGTGATAATATTCTTTTAAAAAGATATTTAATTAACAAAATATGACAATAAATATAATATTTTTAATAAAAAATAATAATTAATTTCTAAAAAATAAAATGATCTTATAAACATGAGAGAGTCTTACACATGTTTTCCATGCTTCAAGTTAAAATGGAATATGAATTTTATTGAAAGAGGAAAAAGAAATAGGCCGTAGTTTATTTATCTATTTATTTTTTATTTTTTATTTTTTTAAGTATTAAAACTAATCAGGTTTGCATGTTAATTTTTTTGTTTCTACGGCAAATAGTGATAAAGATATTCGATGTACTGTGCATAAAAATTGAAAAGTTATTCCTTTTATACTTTTGAGAATATAAGAATGTAAATTCATCAATTTCCATTTTTTTAGTATTGTTATTGTTGTGATTATGAATGGAAACGCACTTGGACCCTACTTCTAATCGGTCTAACAAAGATAACACACTTAATCTCACGTTTTCAGATTTGAAAGCAATGAACAATTGAATCAAATAAACTGTAAATGAATAGAACAACACTTAAAGAATTATAATGGTTCGATCATGATGATCTACGTCCACTTTCAAAAGAAATCGAGCACTCTTTCATTGATAGACGATTACACTTGAAGATGAAGATTGAATAACTACTTTGATCACTCATGGATCAACCTATCAAACTTGCAGAAGCTTAAAACTCAGAGAAAAAACACTCACTGTCCATAGCAGCAAGCTTGCTGCTTATATATCAGGTGGACGGTTAGCTTGTTTCAGCTGCACAACTGATGCATTTCATCATCCAATGAGACCTTGACACATCAGCACCTCCCTAACAACATACTTAACAAACTAACTCCCTCAAAGCTTCTTGGATCAGCTCCCTAACCAACACAACTGACCAATAACCACCTAACAAACCCTAACAATCAACATGCACTCATGCAGCTAGTGTGTGATCTCATTCCAACATACAAACATCAAGAAATACGTATGCATTGCTCACATACTATCAGCCAACATAATGCACCGTTTGCAGGGGATCATGATCATGTTTTATACTCCATCTTCTAACCGTTATTATTTATTATTATAATAATAATAATTATTTTACTTATTATATAGAGTAAACTCTCGATCTGAATCACAATTGACTAATTATTCCCTATTGTGCATCATCAATCAAAATCTGGGTCCTAATTTTTTTTAAAAATTTTAATTTCTGAAAAATAAGAACAAAACAAGACGAGAACAATCGAGTTCGATGATAATGAATGATATTATATTAAAATTATATGAGTGTATATTGGGTGCACCCATATGTATATGACTTTTTATTCTATTTTGTGTACGTGTTTTATAATAATTTTATACTTTTTTTATCTAATTTTTTCATTAAAAAAATTAATATCCATATGTGTATAACTTTTTATTCAATAGTGTATACATGATTTTAAATAATTATATATTTTTTTACACTCAATTTTTCATTAAAAAAATTAACAATTATATTGTATACGTTTTTATTTATAATTGTATATGTTTTTGTTTATATTAATATATAGGTTCACCTTAATCTTATGTGCACCCGGGTTCACACTATATTTAACATACTTTCTATCAAGTTCATACATACAACTTATTAAAAAAAAAAAACTAAACTAAACCTTAAACCATTTAAAATGATATTTTTGCAATAAAAAAAAAAGATAGCATCATAATAGTATGATTTGATTGGAGAGTAGGATATTTTGTGTTTGTCGAAAAAGATTATTAATTTATTTTCAAGTCCCTGGGTTCGAATTTGGTGGGCTGGTTTTGTTAACTGGTTTAACGTTATCAATACAATTGAATATTGATGGCTTTATAGTTATGGGACAAATTCCCCTTTGTTCTTTCTAAATTCGAGGGGGTAGGGTGGGGTGGGGTTGGGTGGTGGGTAGGTGGGGTGATCTGATCTCTGTCTAGTGGGAACATAGAACAGGCAAGTGGGAACTCTTGCGAGGACCTGTTTTTAATTAGTCACTGATCTCTCACTAATTATTAATTAATTTGGGATATAATATGATATTATTTCATTTTTTGTTTTTGTTAGGATGAGAGAGAAAGGTTGTGGGGACTACATACCTTTTCATTTTAAAAGCAGCTACTACTACTATTTATGCACACTCCTAACAAGGTTGCTCATTTTCTTGCTAGATGCATGTATACAAAGAAAATCAGATTTTTGTTCTAGAAAATGATGTTCAATCAATTAATCTTGGTTATGGTATGATTGGAAAAGAA
The DNA here is from genome assembly GCA_023678885.1 of Pogostemon cablin. NCBI lineage: Eukaryota > Viridiplantae > Streptophyta > Magnoliopsida > Lamiales > Lamiaceae > Pogostemon > Pogostemon cablin. The sequence continues at coordinate 30,260,902 of CM042952.1, read as the reverse complement.
TTGAGTTAAGTACTATAATTTATATTTAAATCTAAACCAATTTTTTTTTATTAATTTCATGTAAAATCAAATTAAAAGTAAAAAAGGGTTAAAGATAATTATGCCTTTTGATGAATATATTAGACCCTCAAGGCTTAGAGGGTAAAAAATAACTTAAAGAGGTAAAATAGTCCTAACTCCCTCCCATCCGAAGGTTGATGATCCCTACAAAGAAAGCATCAACGTTATGGTGGGATGTAGAGTGTATTGAATTATTGGTGGATCAAGAGATAATATTTTATTCTCTCCATTTCACGAAGAAATTCACAGTTACTGCAGATACGAAGTTCTAAAAAATTTTCTTTTAGGGGTTGTTTGGTATTTATAGAATATATTAGGTGAGTTGTGGAGGGGTGAGGTTGTTGGTTTGTTGTTATTTACTTATTTGGGGTGAAATTTGTTTATGAGACGGACAAAAATAGTAAATGTGAATTTGTTTATGAGACGGAAGGAGTAATGTGTAGTTGGTATGTATATTAGTATTGTGTTTGAGTCCATGAAAATAAATTAATTATTTTGTGTAGGTCTCATCTACCAAAAAAGGAAAATGTAATTCTTTTGACGTCCTAATTAGTGAAACATAACTATTGTGATGGAATATAGAGAGTAATGTAAGTAAGTTATGTTAAAAAATTATAACAATTTTGAAATTAAAATAAAAATTTAAAGTTTTGAATTGAGATTTTTTTAGAGGATTAACTTTATTATGGATGGAGGTGAGTTATATGATAATAGATTCCACAGAATCATTTGTTTTTAATGCATTACTAAAATAATAATAATAATAATAAATCAAGTAAAAACAAGATTTGTGATAAGTTACAGTGGGGTTAAAATCAAGAAATAAATCACAACAATAAATTTGGAGTCCACTCGACATCTTAATTGACCATTGAATCAACCTTTTTAGTAAAAGAAAAATGATTAAAAGAAAAAAAATATATTTTATGCAACTTGTGACTAATTTCATAAAATTTTATGATGCCTGGCAACAAGAGACAGCAGGGATCAGTCGTATAAGCTTAACATTAGTTAGGAAATAGTATTAAAATAGTAATTATATAAATTAAAATTTGGGTAAGTAAAAAGGTTCCAAAAGATTGGGGGGTTTTCCTTTCTCGTATGTTAATGGGTCATGGTCTTTCAAGATTTGTATAAGAAAGTCAAACCTCACAATGTCAACCATCTCTTCTCTTCTCATCCATCCATAATTATTTTTCCAACTTGGCTAGCTAGTCTTTCTCATATTATTTTGCCACTTGTAACATGGATGGTGGTAATATTATTTCATTTAAAATGTTTACATTATTCATTATGGCATTGTACTATCTGTACTATGTGGTGTGTGTGTGTGTTTATATAAAAAAGGATGAAAATGGAGAGTTGATGTGAAGCTTGGTTAAGTTGAGAACACGTTTATCATCATAAAAGTAGATATGTGTGACAATTAAATTCACAAATTTAAAGATATTAGTACATTCTTGTTAAATAAAATAGAGGTGAAATGTATGGCTAGTTATAGAGTTGTAGCCCCAAGGGATTGGATGCTTTGTTCATATCATTAAGTGGGTCCCTAATGATAGTCAACTGTATTAATTAGGCTAAAAGTTAGTTAGTTATTGATTCATAAATCAAAGTGTGAAACCTGCATAAATAATTCACGTGGACAACTAAACCAAGTACGACGGCTTTGCATTTGACTTTCAATTAGTCAACCCTTTCTAATTTGATTACGTAAAGATAATATGACTCTTGAAATCAAAACATTGATTTGATTCGAGAGATAAAATTTGGAATTTTGACTTCACACATAGTTTTGTGTGATGAGTTCATTGGTATAGAAAAACTATAATCACCCCTTCAATGCAAGCTATCACAAATGTTTCTTTAATTTTATTGTCAGGATACTTCATGTAAGATTGCATTCTATCATTCATGCAAAAAGCTATCACAATCACAAAAACTAGCATTAAACCGGTTTCACAGTGATGTAGATTAGCTTTTAGCATCCTAAAAGGTTACTCTATAATCTAGAATACTATAAGAGAGAATTATTGTTCTTTACAAAAAAATAATAATTTTGTTATTATTTAACTACTTCAAATAGAGTAGCCTGTGTATTCTACAGGATGTATCATACATTCGATTACATGCTAGCATCTCTCTTTGTTTATTTACCCGTTTGGAGTCTGTCGTATACCAGGTTAATGAACATAATATACCTGAGTTTAAGAACACAGTACGGGATGAACTTTATATATAGTTATTAAAGAAAAAGTCATGAATTAAACTACAAAATATCCAATATCTTAGAAGGGAATTGTTATAAAACTGTAAGAAACATTATCCAAAAAAATTACTACTAGAAAAGATGATAAATCAGACAATAGCAAAATTACCAGAGACCAAAGATGTAGTGAGGAAAATTGATTTTTTTTTTGTAAGTCTGATGAAAATCGAATTGATTCAGACATCTTGCACTCAGATTGAATATGATAATTTTCCATTGATTTAAAAAAAAAAAAGGGAGCAATTCTTCAGGTTATACAAAACCAGTAAGCTTCGATCTACTTAACAGTTTAAACACAAAAAACAAGCACCTTCAACTACAAGGAATTCTGATTACTCCGCAGGGAATCCTTCTCAGTAATAAGCTTTCCGTGGGTTGTTCTGCAGAAGTGCAGAAAACAGAAGTATAAGATATGATTCTTGAGAATATTTGCAAGTCCCAATGAAAGCATATGTCGGTGATGGGAACCAGTATGAAAGCCATACCATAGGATTTGGTCTGTGGCGATACCCAAGCATCATTCGTTTCTTATACTGCTCATAAATGTCGTCATCAGGAGTAACCTCGCCTGGTGCTTGTGCACCAACACCCAAGTTATCCTTTTTTACACCTCCTGCCATAATTGGAGCTGCAATTCCACTTCTTGAGCTCCCCAGACCCTCACCTGTAATTTCACAGTAGGGTTACAATAATACACAAATGTTGTGTATTTCTGTTTGCTAGGTAAATAGCCATCCCAGTCTACAGGGCACCTTAAAGAAAGCGGTTACAAAAAAGGACTAGAGGGAACCAAATTAAAGTAAGTTTCTATTTGTCTGGTATAAAACAATAAAATGCAAGTCCACGCAGGACACACCTTAAAAAGCAGCTAGCAAATAAGACAATATAAAAAAAATCCAAGAATTTTCTGAAACCGAAAACAGAAAACTTTAGTTTAAGATATGCCCTTTTTTTTTTTTTCTTTCTTTTTCCCCTTTGTAACATTTAATTCTCCTACCTTCCTTCCATCCCATTTTAGATAGAAGCCTATGACCAACATTATCAGCCTGAATTTTCGTCTTGTCTGCAACCTCCTGTGCAACTTTCTGGGCAGATACATCATTGCAGGTGGATAAGAATTTCTCAAGCTCCTCAAGAGGAATATAGTCGCCCATATGATGCCCCTTTTTATTAGGACCTGTGTACAGAATTATGTAAGAAAAGAGATTCATAATTTCACAAGGAATTTCCTAACTAGTAGCAGACACAAGTTTATTTAAAAACAGATTGGTTTGAAACTTAACCTTGGAGGGATGCAGGAGGGGGCATCTCATCTTTTGAAGCTTTAGGAGGCCTCCGCTTCTCTTCTTCTGCAGCCTTCTTCATGTAATATTCCATCATAGCGATGGGATCTGAATCAGGTGGAGCGCTTGATTCACCTACCAAATATACGAACTTTATATAATATAAACTGGATGACAAACATGGTCTAATGCTATCCGTGAACTACGAATGCAAAACACCATTATAACAAAACACATATCCTAGCATGCACATTTGCACATTAAGCACAACCACATTAGTTGGCAAATATCATAAATCATGTCAATATCACTCATACATTCTTATCCCAGAGATACAACAACATTTTGTGAGCCTGGAGAATTTCTGCCCATAGTTATCAATATGAACAACTGTACAGCCCAGATGAGACAGAACTCCAAACCCTGAAGGCTCATTAAATAAGACTATTGTATAAGTAACTTTGTTTCTAATATATTTTCGTAGCGGAAAGGGGTAAAATATTCTTAAGTAAGCCAAATCAGAAAATTTTCACTCATACATTCTTATCCCAGAGATACAACAACATTTTGTGAGCCTGGAGAAAGTCTGCCCATAGTTATCAATATGAACAACTGTACAGCCTAGATGAGACAGAACTCCAAACCCTGAAGGCTCATTAAATAAGACTATTGTGTAAGTAACTTTGTTTCTAATATATTTTCGTAGTGGAAAGGGGTAAAATATTCTTAAGTAAGCCAAATCACGTTAATATTTTACAGTTAAGCCCGTATGTTGAGGCTCATACGAGTATAAAAGAACCGAAGGCCATAAATTGATCATAGAGACTACAAGCTAAGGGGTGTGGAGACAAAAAGTACCATATTTTCTACTTGTTGTTTCTGATGATACATGGGAAGATCCTGAATCCTCTGAGGCTCCATATAATGCTGAGGCAGGAATTTGATACTTTGAGCACTCATGCAGTGCTCTCTGAGAACCAGCCACTGACGAAGCATCATTGCCTGTACACCCAAAACATACAACAGGTCCATCTCAAGATGTCAACCAATTAGAAAACAAGATGCAGAATATATCCCATGAAAACTTAGTTAAGCAACAGAAAAAAAAAAACTGTGCTTTTGTGAACATGAAAAACCATAGAGGATAAAGTCAAAATGTAAAAATCTCACAAGTAGTTTGCTCATACTGAAACCAAGACAGAGAAATTTTGATTTTAAAAAATTGATCACAGGCTACACCCAATCAAACAAACAGCTATAGGAAGAGACTTTAAAAGGCGAAGAACAAGAGCAAGAGATGCAATTCATCTTCACTTTTTTCATGTAGTTGACTCTCCTCAGTTACTTTTTAAATACTGAACAGGGTAAAAGATAATTTATCTATATAACTGTAGTAAAGGTAAGTGGCAATAACTAGCTTGTTTTAGCATTCACTAAAACAGGAAAAATTTGGGTTATGATATTCATATCAGCTTCACACACAACAGGTAATACAATGGGTCATAGGGCTAAAGCAGGAAATATACTGTGTGCATCAGAAACTCATTATCATATGCCCATATAATACTGGGTAGGCCACTTAAAGAACTTCCAATTTAGTATGATTTGAAAAAGAATGAAATTAGAACACAAACCGCTATGTGACGGCTGTGAATCTCCAGTTTGGAGCAAAAACTTCTGCTCTTCACTAAGTCGATATTCATAATACTTATAATCTGAACAACTTTCATCAAATAAAAATCTGCAAATGAAATCAATAAAAATCATGGGCAATGAAGACGCAAAAATACTGACAGTTCATTTAAAATTGATGCCTTAAGCACATGCGGCAACTGCCAAGTTATTTATTATTCACATATAAGTGTGGTGAACAAAAATAGAGCAGTACAGACTGCTCATAAAATTGTTAAAGTTGCTTCTTAGTTAAATCACTTTATCAACACATCATACAACGGTCCAAAGCATCAAAGTATTGAACTCAGCCATAGAAGTTTTAAATGCATTCCTGTACGACTGCAACAAAGGAATGTAAACCTCTTTAGAAATAACACATATCTAACAACATAAAGAACTTGTCAACATTATGGTTCATATTTTATAGCAGAAAAAACGACTATGCTCTCCATTCCAATAGAGATCAACTGCTTCCCAGAAAATTAACCCCCCCCCCCCCCCCAAAAAAAAAAAAAAAAAAGAAAAGAAAAAAAAGATGCTCTGTAACACAGAAAATCAGGGTGCGAGTAAAAGGTGCAACTGTATGCAACAGATAATGATGATCACAATATAGAGTATGAAGAAAAAGTAAGTAAATTGCCTCTAAATAAAAAGAACCGCAATGAAAATTACATACTTGAAGGGAGTATCTCCAGGGTTCTTTTGTCTTGTAACATGCTCAAATTGTCTAACATTCTTAGCCACAAAACTTGCTAACTTGTCTGCAACCTTCTTCACTGTAGGATCACTTGGAGAAGGTGCTGCTGCATGTTACTTAAAGAACTGATTAATAGAAGTGAATTTAAATTACTCTTCTAGCAGGCGTGCCATATATTCTGAATCATTCACTGAATGTCTCTTTCCACCAATGTTGTTATGGACATTTATACAAGCTGCATTCACCAGATAAAAGTAATTCAAGAAGATTTTTCCCTACTTATATATAATTCAGGCAAGAAAATTCCAAGACGGTGCCTAAACCAAAATGGATGTACAAACATGTTCAGTTTGAAAGACGCTTAAGAAAAATAATTTGGCTGATAACCATATGACTAATGAGAATGACAAATCATGGCTTCCTTGGAGCTCTAATCAAATTGTCAAAGTACAAAAGAGGAGAAAGAAAATGCAACAACCACTGGAATCAACGTGAAGACGGGCAACACAACATGAAAATTATATAATAAACAGAACTAAATAAGATTACACAGCAAGATTGACAGACCAAGATCCATGCATGAGAAATTAGGATATCACATGTAATGGAATAAAGTTCAGCAGATAAAATATGCGGGTCATCAACAGGCTATGAATTGGTTGTCGATCTACAAATAGTTAGTAGACTACTCAAAGCCTGAAAGAAGAGTATGATAGAAAGAAAAACACTTTTTATGTAAAAAGAAAAAGGATGACACAATAAACTGTGCATTCACATCATATAAATTCGATACGGCTGCATTATAATTGAGGAATCTCACCAGAATTGAATAGTTGAATTATATATTAAGCATAACCTTACAAACAAATCAAATGGACTGCTTATATTAACTGGTAATGGGAATAGAGTTGCAGAAGAAGTATTTACCCATATCAACTACTTTCAGTGAGCGATCAGAGGCATCAGGTGAGGACAACTTGGTCCTCTTGACTGGCCCACTGTCGAGTTTTCAGCATCCACTTCATCTTGGTCATCATCTTCAGCAAAAGTAACAGGGGATGCAATGAGTTTTGGCTTTTGTTTCAAGCTAAATGCAAGTTTTCCACTTGCAGGGGCTTGTGTTGTTTTCTGAGGGCCATTAGCCTTAGAATCGACGGTATTCCTATGGATGACAGTCTTTGGTGTCAAAGTCACAGGAGTGCTTGAGCCAGACTTAATTTTCTCTGACAGTTTGCCATTCTTCTCCTTTTCCTGCTGAAGTTGTTTAAACCTCTCCATGAAGGATCCATCATTGGCAAATAACCCAGGATCGGTTACTTTGCGTTTATCCATAACCATTGCTATCACTAATTATGGACACTGCTTGATAGACAATCTCACAAAAAAATTACACACAGAACTGACTCTTAAATAAACATAAATATAAAACGCTAAGCACACAGATATTTAAGATAGATTTTATCATTTTAAAATTTTTTTAAAAAGAATATAACTATGTGAGGGAGTCCAGTCCAATGTGGTTAAATGCACAAAAATCATGAAACTTAAAGAACAGCATCAAGACCAAAAATAAGCCTCTAATCATCATAAATCTATCGGACAAAATGGGTATTCGTGCTATTGTGGGATTAAGGAGCCTCAACTCTACATGTGGTGCAGATCAAATCAATAAAATCTAGTATTAAACAACCTCTTTATGACCTGTAACTGTGGATGTTTGACTATATGAGGTCATTAATAGGACACGATCCTCTAAAAGTCACAAGGGTTTTTTCACCATTCTAGAAAAGCAAATAATACGATGGCCACTAACTACTGTAAAGATGCCATTACCTTCCCCACCCCTATTTACGAACAGCAACAACGAAATACAATATCTTGATCAAGATGCACTGTTCTTTTTTTTTTTAAACGCGCGAAAACCATCTGAGGGATCACACACAATCTTCGCATGCATGCTTCTGATTATTGTCTTATGAACATGCTTAATCGAATTACGAGAAGCCCTTAAACATACACATTAAAACATAAGCTTCATCAAACCCTTCTTAATAACCATTAAAATTCGATCCAACAAAAGAAGGAAAAAAAAAACATAGTATCAAGAAAAGAAACGACGATTATTTTAAAATCCCAGAATAATAAAAGGATAATTAAATCGAAGCACAAATCGCCACCCCAGAATAACACACTTGGAACCAATTTTTTAAAGCAACCTAATCGAATTAATTATTACCCGCTAGCAATTGCTTACCTGACTAGAAACGAGACGAACAAATCAAAACCCTAATCGGTATCGGGAGATGACAATTCTGTAATAGTGAAAGTTCTGCACATTCGATGAACTCAACAAGCGATTCTGTGAATAGTGAGATATGAGACTTTCCGCGCACATGATTATGGCACAAACGAGAATGTAAGCAAAAGGTTTGAATAGGTAGGTTATTTATGTATACGAAGTGGCCGCCATTGAATCCTTAGTTTTTTACCGTTTCACCCCTCTATCAATTAGCTGTACCAACACAATTTTTGTTAACCGGTTGAAAATTTTACCCGTCTTTGTTTCTTACAGTTTTCCCCCTGCCAAATATCTGTTCCAACTTCCAACTCAACTTTTATAACCGTAAAATAACATAATTCTATGGGCAAAAGGTAACCCACGCCCCTCATTTTATTCATGAGGGTCAATGACCCTCAACCTATTTTTTTTTAACATCCAATCCCCTGAACTTTTATAATTGAATTAAATTTATCTTTCAACTTTCATTGACATCGCAAAAAGGTATTTTGTTAATTAAAAAAATTAACACAACAGTGGGGCCCAGTGTTATAAAAAAGAATAAAAAATCACATGCGCTTACTACCCCACGTATCATCTTCAACAATTATTTTCTGTTCAAGCACATCTCCAATGGAGGTGGCCGATGAAACCCACCTCACCTCCAGAAGCACCTTCCTCTCTCCTCTCATATGATTCCGAGTTTCTGAATTTAGTCTTCTCAAACGTGTTTCCCGATCTCTGCAAGCGCCCATGTTCGATAGTGGTGGTTTCCTCGAACTTCTCGTGGATCAGAGCTTCCAGGTGGCGGCGGTCGGCGACGATGTCGACGAAACTCCTCCACCAGCTTGGCCTTTAGGTTTGATACTCCTCGAATGACAATGTTATTCCATTCGTATTGTCCTTGTACGATGACGATGAAGGGTGCATGTTAATCGATCGGGTGGTGACGGCGATGACTTCGACGGCCTTGGTCGCCTCCTCCATCTTCTTGCGGCGTTCAGCCTCATCTCTGCCATCCTGATACAGGTGTACCTCGAAGATGGCAACGAAATGAAATGATTTTATATCTCGAAGCTTCTGTCATTTTCTTGAATTGCTCATCCTCGAAACCATGACCATGGCGGTGATGATTGGGCGTTGTAAACTTGCAATGTATATATCATATATCTTCTAATGGGCCCCACTGGTGTTAATTTATCCTGCCCCTCTCTCTCACTGAAGGATAATTTATTTTTTATTTTTAACTGTGGACCCCACGTGGTGTTAATTTTTTTAATCAATAAATACAGTATTGCTATACTAATAGAAGGTTAAGGGTAAATTTGATTATTTAAAATAGTTAATGGGTTTATATGTTAAAAAAAATAGGTTGAGGGTGCATTTGATCTTCATGAATAAAATGAAGGGTGTGGATGACCTTTTACCCTAATTCTAATCTTGAATTTTTGTGTTGATGTTGAAAGATTATTAATTGGAACACATAAATTACTACTTAAAAAATATAATTATATTCTAAATTCAGAGGTTTATTTGGTTGACATCGAATTGTCTCGTGTAAAAGTTATTTGAAGTTTGAAAAAAAGGTTAACAATTTCCCATAAACATCATCGAGAAAGAAATACATAGCTTCTCGTAAAATTATCTTTCTTTTAGCTCGAACTCGAAATGTTTGTCATTTAAAATTATTGAATCCATACACAAATTGAATTAAAAAGGTTTTGAAATGAAAAAAATCCATTAACTCTGACTTTTCCGAATCGAATTAAAATGATGATTTATCCATTAATGATGATTTATCAAAGGACAAAGGGTTTAGGGCTAAAAAGATAAATTGAGGGTGCATTTGATCATTCACAAATAAATTTGGGGTTATAGTCTTGTACATGATCTTTTGCCATTTATCAAAAACTCAGGGGCTCAACTGCAATAACGCAAAACTGAATTCGTTCAGATGAACAATATCGGGCCGTGCTTCTTGATTTTCTCAGACAATGGACGCAACGGGCCTGCGAGCCCTAAACGCCATAACTTCATCGTCTTTGCTCTCGCGATACAGAGCTTTTATTCTCTGCCGCCCTTTTCTCTCATTTCATTGCACAGCCAGTTCGTTCTACTTCCCCTTTACTCTTACCTCTCCTCGCTCCTCGCCGATTCGCTCATTATGTAATTTCGTTTTCCATTTCGCTTCGAATCACTTTTTGTCGATTGGAATCTCGTATTTTCTCCTCCTGAATGGATATTTTATTTGGAAATTGCAGCTACAAGGTGTCGAGCGCATGCATTGCCAAATGGATTTGGTGGAGCGGCAAGAGAAGTTCCTCTGAGCAAAGAGTTTCTTCAAGTGGTGCTAGTGTCACCCCAGGTATTTCAATCGATTGAATTTCAGGCTATTGAGAAACTATAATGTTGAATGGGAATTTTTTTAGTGCACGTCTGAGTTGAATTAGATAATTGATTGACATGAATGTTTCGGAAGAAAGGGTAGTGAATGGTCATTGAGCGCTTTATCCTCTTCAAATTCTGTTCATGGTTGGGGTTGGGTTTAGATTACAGAGGGAAGGGATAGGATTACTAGAATAGCTTCTAACAAAAACAGAGGTGTTAAGTGTAGGGTGTAATCCTTTATCCAATTGATATGATCTTCGATAAGATGGATGGTAGGGAGGATTAGGGAGTTAGCTACACTGTGAAGATATTTTCATGCAAGTTAAACGGTTGCAACCGGAAATCAGTTTGGAAGCAGCTTAGTTGAAGCATGTTGATCAGGTCTAATATGGCAAGTTTTTAGTGGTGCTGTTGAATTGGTTTTCATCTGTTATCAGCTGAGATCATTAGTTTGGATATCAGACATTTTATTGGATGGCTTAGCAGATTAATTGGTGATATGGGCAGTGATAATTAAGAAAGAGTATTTGTAAGGTGTTTGAATGTTTGCATGCTGGTCTTTTTCTCTTTTAGCCAATATAGTATTTATTATTTTTCATACTAGTTCCTTGAAGAAATAAGGCTCTCTCGTCGTGTCACCCTTCACAGATTCCTGGAAATACAGGATGCATTGCTCGATCTTGCGCTGCATCAGCTGTCAAATTGCACCTAATTGAGGTAATTGCTTCTTGTCTACTCAATATATGGTCTTAAATCTTTGAAGTCGCATATTTAGGTGATAATTTGGTATTCCTTCATGTTAACCTCTCACTCTCTGCTTGCGTTTTCCTTCTGAGCTTGCTTATTTCACCACTTTCTTGCATCAGCCGCTGGGGTTTCAGATTGATGATGCAAAGTTAAAGCGTGCAGGGCTTGATTACTGGCCGTATCCTTTACTAACTTCTTCTGATGTTTAACATATATTGAGCTCTTTAATTAATTTGAAAGATTATGGAATTAACATTTAGAGATACAGGTGCTGAAGATCAACAATTCGGAGTATCTTTTAAGCATTACTGTGAAGCATGTGACTTTATAGTTTTGGCCTATGCTGAAGTTTCACATCAATTTGGTTACTTAACTATTGCATTAGGTATGTGGTTGTAAAGGTGCACAGTTCATGGTCAGAGTTTCTGGAGTACTTCAGGAATCAGGTTCCACTCTTCTACTTCTGTTTTATCTGTTTTCATAATATAAATAATCTATGTTTACTGAAATCATAAAATGCCTTTTGGATCATATAGGATGGTGAAAAGAGGTTACTAGCATTTACAAAGCGAGGGACGAACATCCACTCAGTAAGTTTTTGAATGAATCATACGCCTATTCTGTTTCAGGCATTTTCAATTAAGAATTCTTGGAGCCAATAGGAAACTAATAGAGGGCGTAATGGATTAAAGTTTAAACGACCTAGATTGAGAATGAAACAACACCGATGCATGTGGTTCTGGAGAATTATCTCTTGTTATCAGTTATTAGGAAATAGGAATGAAGTTATGGGAGTTCTGAAACATTACGAATTTGTGTACATTTGACAAATAGGAAGGTTTTGTTTCCTCACAACCCCAGCACTTTTCCTTTGTGGTACACACGACCAGTATCATTAAGCATGAGTTGTTGTCGTGAAGGAATTCAACTACAGGAAGGGTGATTGGCTTGTGTTTGGATCTGAGACTAGTGGTTTACCTCCTGAAGCGCTACTGGATTGTAATAGTGAACAACTGGGTGGTGGTACGATTCGTATTCCTATGGTTGAAACATATGTTAGATGTCTAAACTTATCGGTGAGTGTTGGTATTGCTTTGTACGAAGCTTCTAGACAGCTCAACTATGAGCAGATCCGAAGTTCATTGGAACCATGTACGAGCAGTGATACTGATACCCCATATTTAAGTGAAGACATATTTGCTTAAGCTTTAGTACATCAAGTTAGGTGTATTTTATTTTATTTTTAAGCTTTGGTACACCAAGGTAGGTTTATTTTATTTTTCTTTTTTGTATCAACCGGGAGTAAAACTAAGGATATCTTCGATTATAGAATCCTTGTAAGCCAAAAGTTTGTTAGTTTTGATTAGATTACAAAATTGAATTTTAAATTCACAAATCCTACTTTATAATATGTAAAATATCCATTCATTTTAAATATATTTTTTTTATATTAAATATACACTATTTTTTTTATGTTTTTTCTTTTTTATTTTTTATCGATTATCTTTGCATCGCAGTATCATTCAAAATCATACCACTTAACATATTTACAAACCAAGCATACTTTGTATTCACATATAAAAAAATCTAGTAAAAGTTAGAACGAACATTGTTGCAAAATGCTAATGCAAGTAATTTTGTTAGTTTGTTATGTTTTGTTATATTTGGTGTTACATCTCTTATTACACACGTTAGATGAGTGACACGTGTACGGGAAAAAAATCTCAATCATTGCCCTTAAGGTTTAAGCTTTCCGCGTTAGATGAGTGACACGTGTATAGTTAAAAAAATCTCAATCATTGCCCTTAGAGTTTTAAGCTTTAAAGTATATATTTTACTATATCATACTTTTAAATGATCCAACGATGCGCAACAAGAAATGTAACACCAAAATATAACCAACGGTGCACATCAGACACTGCTGTTAGAGTGTAATGGCAGTTGGTTTACCCAAAATAATTCAAAACCTTTTGATAATAATCTTACTGTAAATAAGAATCAAACCATTATACTGTACCAAACATTAAACTTCCATTTAATTACCAATCTCTCTTATTAATAATATTTTACCTTATAAAAAAAAAAAAAAAAATATATATATATATATATATATATATATATATATATATATATATATATTTGGTTATCTCTCCCATTTGTGATAGAAGTTATTTTATAGACGTCCAGAGAATATATCAAACACACCCGTTGGAGTGGAATATTGTTGAACTTGTGAAGACATGTTAACAACATAAAAACTGCAGAAATTATGGGCCAACGATGACACAAGTTGCTTTAACAAGAAGCCCGTAGAAACTGCTCCTTTTATCCGGCCTCTTTGTTTTACTTCTTCCTTACGTACACATTAATTCAAAATAAGATTTCTTAATTATATTTAATACTCTCTCCGTCCGCTTCTAAAGTATCCATTTTATTATTTTTGACGTCCATTTCAAAGATATCAATTTCCCAGTAAAAAAGTACACAATATGGCCCATCAATTCCCTCTAAGATAACTACCCACTTTACATATAATAATAATACTCTTTAATCCACATGCAAAAAGCAAATGGGTACCTCAAAACCGACGGAGGGAGTATTAATAAATAGTGAAAAATAAATTCAAATTATGTACACAGACCTTCATGCAATTTACATACCTCTGGATGTGATAATTTACGCAAGAATTTTGTGATATCATATACTCCTTCCATCCCATCTAGAGAGTCTTTTTTTTTTTTTCATTTTGGATGTCCCACCCAAAGGGTTCTCTTTTATTTTTTACATACATGAACCTACACACTTCCTTTAATACAATTAAAATTTGGGGCTCTCACCCCACTAATACAGCTACCCACTACCATTAAATAATAATATTTCCTAATCTAAGTGCAAAAAGACAAAAGACCCCCTTTTAGAGCTGCGGAGGGAATATATTCTTGCATTGCATGCATTACCGCTTATATAAGGTTGTACACTTTCACTTCACCAGCAACAAAAATATGAGGCTCACCGGAAATATCTTCGTCGCAACATTAACGTTGCTGCTGGCCGTTACTTCAAGCTGCCCGGGCAGCACTGCTGCTGCCCTGACAGACCCGTACTTGGGCATCTTCAACACGTGGGCAGGCGCCGACTGCTGCACCAACTGGTACGGTGTTACATGTAACCCGGAAAATAATCGCTCGCTGATATCATCCTCCGGGCGGATTCAGAAGATACTCATCACTCCGGTTACATGACTGGCTCCATCGCCCCCTGATAAAGAATATTTTCCATAGATAGTTTTACGTTCATATATTTTGTATATATTCTTGATTTGGTTGTAATCTCTTCCCTGATTATTAGGGATTGTTGTTGTACACCTATTTATATGTAAGTTTACTCAATCACCAATTATGGTGTGATAAATATACGAAATCTCACATTATCTCATGGTATCAGCCTGAGCACCCTAACCCTAATTCTTTCTTTCTACCGCCACCTTCAGCTACTTTCTTCTCCACCATGACTGCTCCTTCCGATCCCGTTCCGATCGCCACGATGATCCATATGATCACCATCAAGTTGTCTTCCTCAAATTACCTTCTGTGGAAACGCCAAATCATCCCTACCCTCACCTGTTTTGATCTTCTTGCTCACATTGATGGCTCCTCTCAGCCTCCAGAAACCCATCTCCAAGCAGACGGGATCTCCTCCCCAAATCCGGCTTTCACGACATGGCGCACTACAGATAAGAAGTTGTTAGGGGTTCTTTTATCAACCCTAACCGAAGAAGCTCTTGCCGAGGTCGTGGACTGCACGACGTCTCGTGATACTTGGCTTGCATTAGAAGCCGCCTTCTCTCATTCTTCCACGTCCCGTGTACATCATCTGCGAGAGGAATTGCTCTCTCTCCGGCGCGGTAATCTTTCCGTTCAAGATTATGGCAAGAGATTCAAATCTCTTTGTGATCAACTCTCCGCCATCGGCAAGCATGTAGATGAGTCTGACAAGAGCCACTGGTTCTTGCGTGGTCTGGGCATTCAATTTGCCAACTTCGCGGACACTCGTATGGCAATGACTCCGGTTCCTCCGTACTCTACTCTCTTGCATCAGCAATCCAGTTCGACTTTATGAATCGATCGATGGAGGCTTCTACCGCTCCATCCCCTGCTGTGTTCACTGCCACAGCTTCCTCCTCTTGTCGTGGAGGCGTTACCTCTCGTTCAGCCCAACGTCATCCTGCTACGACTAGGCCTACTGCTCGCAGTGGATTCTCCAGTGGACGTGGCTTCTCTGGTTCTTCATCTGGCCCTCGCCGACCACGCTGCCAGATTTGTAAAGGCGAGCATTATGCCGACAAATGCCCGCTATACATAAACCGTGCACATAGCCACTCTGCAGATCTCGCACAGGCCTTCCAGACATCTTGCAATGTTGTTAACTCCAGTCCTTCCCCAGTTTCGGATTGGTTTGTCGACTCAGGGGCTTCTGCCCATATTGCCACCGAACCATGCTCCTTGGATTCGGTTGAGCCTTACACCGGTGCTAATTCAGTCGTCGTTGGAAATGGCAAGTCCCTTTCTATTTCACATACTGGATTTCGAAATTTATCTCCTCATATTGGTTTAAATGACGTCCTAGTTGTTCCTCAGATGACAAAGAATCTTTTGTCCATCAGTAAGCTGACTAAAGATTATCCTGTCATCGTCTTATTTTCTGATAAATCTTTCGTTGTTCAGCATCGTCAAACCAAGGATATTCTGGCCAGAGGAAGATGTGATCGAGGCTTGTACTTGCTCGATGGAAATGTTGCTGCTTTACAGGCAGTTCTCTCCTCCACACCAATAAAAGCAAGTTTTAGTTTGTGGCATTCTCGATTGGGGCATGTCTCATCTTCTACTATTTCCTTGTTAAATAATTTGGGACATCTTTCTGTTACTTCCCTGTTACCCAATCCGGATATTTGTTCTTCTTGCCAGTTGGCCAAGAGCAAACGATTATCGTTTCAATTAAATAATAAACGTGCTTCTGCAGTTCTTGATCTTGTGTACTGCGATTTATGGGGCCCTGCCCCCGTTATGACTTTTGATGGGTATCGGTATTATGTTGCCTTTATTGATGATTATTCCAGGTTTACGTGGATTTTTCCAATGCATGCCAAATCTGATTTCTATGATGTTCTGCTTCGCTTTCATTCATTTGTGTGCAATCAGTTCTCTTCCACCTTGAAAGTCTTTCAGAGTGATGGTGGTACGGAGTTTGTTAATCATAGAGTGCGTAGTTTCATGGATACGAATGGTATTCATCATCGTCTTTCTTGCCCTTATACACCTCAGCAAAATGGCAGGGCGGAAAGAAAACATCGTCATATTGTGGAAACTGGATTATCAATGATGTTTCATGCTCATGTTCCTTCTCATTTTTGGTTTGATGCATTCGCTGCGGCTGTTTATGTCATCAATCGTTTACCCTCTTCGGTGCTGGATAAGAAGTCTCCATTTGAGGTATTGTTTGGAGTAATTCCGAATTACTCAAATTTTAAGACTTTTGGTTGCAGAGTTTATCCATATTTACGGGACTACGCTGCAAATAAACTTGCTCCTCGGAGTCAGCCATGTATTTTCTTGGGGTATAGCACCACTTATAAAGGGTTTCGGTGTTACGATCCTATTACTGCACGCATCTTTGTGACACGCCATGCTATTTTCGATGAAAGTCACTTTCCTTTCTCTCCAGCTAGTCCATCTTCGGCATCTCATGATCATATTTCGCCGTCTACTTTTGAGGAACCGATGGGATCCTCTTCACAATTGCACCGTGAGGGAACAGATTCTTTACCTTGTCGGCCTTGCACTCTTCCCGCTGATAATTCTTCCTGTTTTGCTCCATCGTCGTCAATACCACCATCGGAAGCCGACCCAGAATCTGCTCGTCATGAAGACACGGCCCCTAATCTTGATCCGCCCGACCATACTCCTATTCTGCCGTCTAACCAACCTCGTCATCATATGGTCACACGGGCAAAAGCAGGTATTTTAAAACCTAAATATCCTGTACATCTTGCATCCACGGCTCTTTTGATTGCGCTCTCTACGTCTTCTGAGCCTCGAGGTTTCAAATCAGCTTCCAAATCTCCACATTGGCTCGCTGCAATGAGAGAGGAAATGGATGCTTTGCATACTAATCGTACTTGGGATTTGATACATCCACCTCCGGACGTAAATATTGTTAGCTCGAAATGGGTTTTCCGCACTAAATATAAACCCGATGGATCAATTGAACGTTATAAGGCACGTCTCGTGGCACAGGGTTTTACTCAGATACCTGGTGTTGACTTCGGCCACACGTTCAGCCCTGTTGTTAAGGCTGCAACGGTACGCTTAATTCTTGCTCTCTCCGTGCACAATCGCTGGCCATTGCATCAACTTGATGTAAAAAATGCTTTCTTAAATGGTGTGCTTTCTAAGCCAGTTTATATGGAGCAACCACCTGAATTCACTGATCCACATTTTCCAACTCATGTGTGTCGGCTTAGAAAGACGCTGTATGGCCTTCGGCAAGCGCCACTCGCTTGGTTCCAACGTTTTAGCTCTTTTTTGCTCAACCTCGGATTTCAGCAGAGTCGCTCTGACTCTTCTTTATTCATTTTTCGTCAACGTTCTGATATGATCTATCTGTTGCTATATGTTGATGACATTATCATCACTGGAAGCAATCAAGCTATGCTTCAAGCATTTCTGCAACGAACTGCTGCTGAGTTTGCAATCAAAGATCTAGGAAGGCTAAACTACTTCCTTGGCCTTGAAGTTTCTTATACCTCTACCGACATTTTTGTTGGCCAAGCGAAGTATGCGCATGACATTTTGAAACGCGCAGAACTACTAGATGCCAAGCCAGTGGCGACACCTCTAGCGGCTGGTGCTTCATTATCCAGCTCGGGTGAATTATATTCAGATCCCACTAGCTATCGTTCACTGGTTGGGGCCTTACAGTATCTCACCATCACTCGTCCTGACTTGTCTTATGCGGTCAATCAAGTGAGCCAGTTCTTGCAGTCTCCCACTGTAGATCATTTTCTTGCCGTGAAGCGCATTCTGAGATACGTTAAGGGTACTCTTCATTATGGCTTGTCTTTCACATCTCGCTCTGATCTCTCTCTTATTGGTTATTCGGATGCTGACTGGGCCCGTTGCACTGACACACGGCGATCTACTTATGGCTATTCGATCTTTCTGGGAGGAAATCTTGTGTCATGGAGTGCAAAGAAGCAACCCACAGTTTCTCGTTCTAGCTGTGAATCGGAATATAGAGCCTTGGCTAACGCTGCTTCGGAAGTTATTTGGGTTTCTAATCTTCTTCATGAGCTTGGCGTTCTATGTCCACAGCCGCCTATTCTTCTATGTGATAATAGAAGTGCTATTTTTCTGAGTCAAAATCCGATTGCGCATAAACGGGCTAAACATATTGAGATTGATTGTCATTTTATTCGTGAACTCGTTTCCAGTGGCAAGTTGCTTACTCAATTCGTTCCGTCTTTTATGCAACTAGCGGATGTGTTTACTAAAAGCCTTCCTCGTCCTACTTTTGAATTACTTCGTTCCAAGCTCTGCGTTTGTCTCAACCCCACGCATCGCTTGACGGGGGGTGATAAAGAATATTTTTCATAGATAGTTTTACGTTCATATATTTTGTATATATTCTTGATTTGGTTGTAATCTCTTCCCTGATTATTAGAGATTGTTGTTGTACACCTATTTATATGTAAGTTTACTCAATCACCAATTATGGTGTGATCAATATACGAAATCTCACATTATCTCACCCCCTCTCTCTGCCACATGGGCAGGGGCGGATTCAGGAAAAAAATTTGGGGGTACGACGTGTAATTATAAAAATATTATTTATTTAATATTTAAAATTGTACAATAAATGAATCAAAACGCAAAAAAATGTAAATAAATAATGTTGATATCCCAAGGTTTAAAATGACAAAAATAAAAGGAAAAAGATAAAGTGCAATATTAAAATTTAGTGAAAAAAATGTGTGATACATAAATAGAATAACTAAAAAAATTACAGATAAATAATATACATATAAATAAAAAAGGATTAAAATATAAATTAAATTATATGAATACAAAAAGGAAAAGAATAAAAAGATAAAAACAAATTTTTAGTATTTGAACCCCAAAACAATGAGACTTTAATTAAAAAAATAAGGATGATGGAGCCTAAATGGGCCTTTAATAAAAAAATGAGAAAAAAATATTATTTATTTAATATTTACAATTGTACAATAAATGAATCAAAACGCAAAAAAATGTAAATAAATAATGTTGATATCCCAAGGTTTAAAATGACAAAAATAAAAGAAAAAAGAAAAAGTGCAGTATTAACATTTAGTGAAAAAAATGTGTGATACATAAATAGAATAACTAAAAAAATTATAGATAAATAATATACATATAAATAAAAAAAAAGGATTAAAATATAAATTAAATTATATGAATACAAAAAGGAAAAGAATAAAAAGATAAAAACCAATTTTTAGGATTTGAACCCCAAAACAATAATGAGACTTTAATTAAAAAAATAAGGATGATGGAGCCTAAATGGGCCTTTAATAAAAAAAAATGAGAATGGATGGAGCCCTAAATGGGTCTTTTAATAAAAGGAGAAGGCAGGACACTGATATCAGGATTCGAGCCCTTGACCTAAAGGGCTTGATTACATGATCTAACCACCAAGCTACAAGCACATGATTGTTACTAAATCCTATATCTATAAGTATAAATTTTAATTTGGGGGTACAGCTGTACCCCCTCTACTAGATCCGCCTCTGCTCTGCCACCTCGACGGCCTTACCACCCTCGTCGTCGCCGACTGGAAAGCCATCTCCGGCGAAATACCGCCGTGCGTCACCTCACTCCGGCATTTAAGAGTGCTCGACCTCGTCGGGAACAACATATCCGGTCCGATTCCATCGGATATCGGCAAGTTGAGACGACTGGACGTGTTGAACCTGGCGGATAACGAAATCTCTGGTTCGATTCCGACCTCCATTGTTAAACTCAAGAGCTTAATGCATTTAGACCTCAGCAACAACAATCTCGTCGGAGAAATTCCGCCGAGCATCGGGAAGTTGTCCCTGATGAGCCGAGCTTTACTGAGCCGGAACCGGCTCACCGGTTCTATCTCGAGTTCGATGGCCAAGATAAACAAGCTGGCAGACTTGGATTTATCAATGAACCGGTTGACCGGTTTAATCCCGGCTCAGCTCGGGTTGATGCCGGTTCTGTCAACCCTAAATCTGGATGGCAATCGGCTTACATGTGGGATACCTAGTATTTTAGTTCGCAATAGAAGTTCGATAAGCATTCTTAATTTGAGCAGAAATTTATTAGAGGGCTAGATACCCGAAGTTTTTGGGCCAAAAAATTATTTTACGACACTTGATGTGTTGTACAATAATTTAAGTGGTTCGATCCCAAGATCATTGAAGAGAGCAGTGTGGGCCCATTCCGGAAGGAGCACTGTTCGATCATTTGGGAGAGTCGTCATTTGCCAACAATGACTGCTTGTGTGGGAACCCCATTGAAACGTTGTTGATTTACTCGGAAGGTATTTGAATTTTAGTCATGTCAAAATGATATTGCAACATTGTCAGTTGTGTGTGTGTGTGTGGAATTTTATCCATTAATTGGAGAGAATCTGATTCCTAAAATTTATGAGTCTCGTTTCACGTTGTATTTCTCATATATCAAGCTCCAATTGTTATTATTATTAAAGGACAAACCCTTGATTTGGTTCTTTTACGATGTCATTAAATCATTCATCAACTAAACTTCTATAAGAGTTTGTTTTCTGTTAGGCCTATGTATGTTACATTACCATTTGACACTTTTCTTTTTAGTAAGCTAAGCTTATACCATCGATTTATCTTCTAAAAATGAAAAATAGGAAGGCCTATTTACTTGAGCCAAATTAATTTGTAGATGACAAAGGCTATTGTCATCTCTCAAGTTATGTTTATTTTTTAAAATCTGATAAACAAGTAGACATAGTATTTTATTTGGAAAAAGGTTTATGTACTCATATAAAGCTGTGGTAATATGAAACATTTATTCTGATTATTATGAACGTAAATGAGATAGATAACAAAAAAAATTAAGAATTTCTCTTTAATAATTTTCATAATGGGCATATTGCCTTTATTACAACTACTTAACGGCTTGATTTAGCCTTCCAACACTTTAAAACATATTTTACTGTTGCCTTAGTATCACATAAATGAAAAGTAATAGCATTGGCTTTGATAGTTTAGTACAATCATTAAAACATAATTCGAATTCATCGAAGAAAATAACAAACCTCTAACAAGCACATATATGTAAGAACTACGAAGACCACAAAAGGACATGTTCTGAGAAATCCAATGTATTCAAGATACAATAATCCAGGATGTTTGATTTCACTAAACGAAAAAAAGGGCTCGAAAGGAAAAGCAAAACTGAAGTTAAAAAGTACCTAAAACAGATGAGTTTACTCTTCCTCATCAATGATTTGGGTTCCCAATCCCTTCAACCCTCCCTCAGGGATCTCAGCCACAGTTACCAAAGAGTAGAGTTCCTCCTTGGCATCTTCGTCGTCGTTTCTCTTGCGCGCTATGCGAACACGGATTCTTCTCGGTACACTTCGGATACCACGGCTCCAAATGTGCTTATTCAGCTTCACATCGACTCTGACATCATTGGTTCCCATGGCCTTCTTGGCAAATTTTCTTATTTCCTTGATAGCGTTTGGTGCCTTCTTCTTGAAGGTACTGCAAACAGATCCATATATATCATGATAAGCCTTATTAATTCTATAAGATATTTTTCACTCATTCAATAATATCTTCAATCAATGTTATTGGAAAACTATAAAAATTAGGAACCTCATATCTCTGACTGCATCCTAGTAAAGAAATCAAATTACAATTTTTTGTGCAAATAATCTTTAAAGCAAATGCAGCCACAAGAAACATAATATCATACAATGCAGCCATGGAAAGTTAAACAAAGGAAGATTGCTCTATGATCTTAGGCTTCTGCTGGGTATTGTTTTTAATTTGGGATGACAGAAATAAGGCCACCAATGAGATACATACAAGATATATTTAAATATTCCTATTGTCATAATCATAAACTTATTTTCTAGCAAGGCTTTTCAATTTGGCAAGTTAGTAAGTACTAAAGGAGTACATAAGGTAAAAAAAATGAGGCATCGGATTTACATTTCAATAAATTGGATAAAGAGACTGAACTGTGCGAAATTATTTTTAAATTTTTTTTACATAGTTTCACAGGAGAACTACTCAGATTTCATTTGATATCTCAAACATGGATGTTGATTAATAGGGTGATTAAATTAGAAGGGAAAGTCAAATAATTAAAACTCTGAAAACCCACTATATGCTGTGTACTTTCAGCAACTTGCCCAGAAATGTGTTCAATTCTATCAAGTGAATTCGAATCCGCTAATAGAATGAACAGGACAAAATTAAGTGTAAGGTAACCACAAACTGTAACGTTAATTATAGAAAGAAACAAACCTACAAAGTAAATGTTGGAAATCCTATAGAATAATACAACAGAACGCCATGGTAAAGATATTAACACATAAAACTCAGACTAATTAGAGTGCTAATTGATTCTTAGCTTTATGTTAGTTTCATGTACAATTGGGAAAGTTTAGTTTTAATCCCTGTCACAGCATTCTGCAAAATCGTTTATGCTCTAATAGCAAACTATTTCAAGGTAAAAACGAATAACAATTATCTAGCAAGCAAATCATCCATCTACAAAGTACAGTTTCGAAAACTAGATCAGTAAATCAACATAAGCCATGCATATTCCAAATAAAAGGAGATCGAGTAATGACAAAATGAAGCAGTCAAAGGGCTATTAGATTTTTTTTAAAAAAATGAAGAGGAGAACCTCAAAACTGTTCTAGAAAACTAGCATTTAAGAGACAAAATCATGAGAGACTGTTACCATCCATGGAGGCGTTTGTGAAGATTGATGGTGTACTCTCTGGTAACAACCTCCTCCTTCCTGGCCGCACCCTTTTCCACCATTTTCGCTGTAAAGGATGCAAAGCTTCTCGGTGGACTTGTGACAGAGAGACGTGTTAGGGTTCGCGGCGAGGTTTATATAATCTTCTCAGCAAACCCTCGATTTATGGGCCTTGGCCCAACTTTACTTTAGTGGGCGAAAGAAATTATGAAACAATTATACCATCATCATCATGTAATAAATTGAAATTGTGCTTCCATAAATTTCAATTGGGTAATGGACTACATTTTTCCTAAAAAAATTCAATTGACTAAAATAAGGAGTAGACTAACAAATAAATATTTCAGGAAACTTTATATTAAAATTTTCTTTATTAATATTATTTAATAAGTTTTTTTATATATAATTAATAATAATAATTTTAAAATCTAGGCCATCTGTGGTGTTAGGATACCCTCTGTTTTATGGGCTTTGGCCCAATTTTACTCTTTATGGGCCGAGATAATTTTCTACCTTCAATTTTTTAAAATTAATTCTGATAATAATTACTCCTTTTTAATATTTTTGGCCCCCTAAAATTTATCAGCGAAAAAGGAAGTAAACTAAAAGGCGGGAAGACGCAGCGGAACATAAGAACTAGGGCACAATTCGCTTCTTCCCCAATTTGACAACTGTAAGATCACCTACCTGTCTTCGATTTCTTGTAACTATGCATAAATCATTTCGATTTATTTTACCTTTTTGTTCTGATCTTTCGTAGGCGTAAAATCTTTTCGCAGAACGCAGTTACCAATCTTTTAGTTTCTCTGCTGTTAGTTGAAGTAAAATGGTTCGTTCTTGTACGCTATTTCGATAATTTATGGGTTTTAGATGTATCAAATTCTTTGTATGTAATTATTTTGTTCTTGTTTCAGTCGGGTAGAAAGGAAACAGTGTTGGATTTAGCGAAATTCGTCGACAAGGGTGTCCAAGTCAAACTGACTGGTGGAAGACAAGGTCTGCGTTTCTAAGTTCTATTTATTGTTTGGGTGCCTTTATCTTTCAGTTGTTAGCTGGGGTGTGAGAATTATTAATCTAAAAGTGTTTTTCTGCTTACCAGTTCGATCGAAGCTGCACAATGAAAATACATTTATTAACCTAATTTATGGCCTGTTGATTTACCTTCAATTATCTATTAATATGGAGAGAGTACAATCCTATGATAAATACAGATTTTCATTATTTTTGAGGACTGAGTTCAATTATTTCCATACACTTGTAATGACGTTGCTCTTTTTTTCCTGAAGATCTTGGGACCAAGGAGATCAACATATGTATAATATTATGGTTTCTAAGATTATATTCTTGATTTAAATTGACAGTGTAATATTTCTTGAAGATTATTAGGACTATGAAATATTGTTTAGATCTTTGGGTTGCTATGTTGTCAGGCATACAATGAATGGTTGCTATCACTTGTATTGATGTACCATTTTCATATTTATTTTTATGATATTTACTGCTGAGATGAGGGCATATCACCACATCTCGTATTCACTGGTCGATTTCTATGCATTATTCAGTGGCTTTTATCTTCCCTCGAATCCCTCCTATTGTTTTGAATGATGATAAACCATTCTTGCAACCAAAAAAGTTTTTAGAGTTATGGGAAATCGGGTTTGTGCTTGTTGAGTAATATATTTGTAATTTCTGAAGATATCTATAAGTTTTTTTTTTCCTGAAATCAGTTAGATGTGTGGCTCTGTGTCTATTTGTTGATGTTATCTTTGTCTCAATTCTCATTTGGCTTTAGTCTGTTTCTTCATGAATTTGTAATGCTGATAGGCTAAGTTGATATCCTGAATTTTGTTTGATTGTTAAATTTTCTGGTTGGTCGTCCTTTGGTTCACTATTTAAGTGCATCAATCTAATAAACTTAAGCCCTGGACAACATTTCTGTGTGTACCAACTCAATATCTTCCCCCTAATGCCCTTAAGCCCTACAGTATGACCTTATGGCTAAAGCAACATAATATATGGTTTCATCCTCTTGATAACTGATCTTTCTTTCAGTGACTGGAACATTAAAAGGGTATGACCAACTCCTGAATCTTGTTCTGGATGAAGCAATTGAATTTCTTAGAGGTAAGCCATCTATTATTTGCAGAGATACTCAGAGATTAATGGTGTTTCATCTGATCTGTATGTGCTACTGAGTTGACGTTCGTCTTAATAATTTTAATATCATTGTTTAAAATCACTATTCAATGCCATTAACTTGTGAGTATCAACCTGCATTTTCCCCAGTTCCTTTTCAGACCTAGCAGTATCTTGTGACTCCATTCTCCATAGACCATATATTTTTGGTTTGTCATGTTGATAGCTGTCTGGTTTACCTTTCACATTCATTGATTGATTACCAACAAATGATCTTCCCTTGTTTTTTTTTTTGGTAATATATTACTCTTAAGCACATGTGTCTTTACAAATGTGCAGCTTGCTATATATGTGCGCGCAAGTGTATTCTCCCTTTTGTATTTGTATTGGCCTTGCCCTGATATTTTCAAACTGCATTGCTCAGAGCAAATGGTCAAATTAAAGAATTGTATTTTCCATTAATTAATACATAAATGTGTTCCTTCATACTCAATTGCTCATGCTACCTATTGTTATTCCATGAAGGATATCTTAAGTTCATTACTTCTTTTCTCCTTTCTTGTCTTTCTGAAGTTGCTGTGGATAAGAAACCAGTTAATAATTATATACTCATTTCACTGCCTGCAGATCCAGAAGATCCACTGAAGACAACTGATCAAACCCGTCGCCTTGGTCTAATAGTAAGTTATATGAAATTATGAATATACATATATAATTATAGTCATTTTATTTGCAATTTCATTTGAGAAGTGGTAGGCCTTGCATACCTTTTAATCAGTCGTAATTTTTTACATCAGTTGAAAATTATCAGAATGTATTGGAAGATGGAAGAATCATCAATGAAGTTGATCTTTGGTTTCAGTATGTAAATAGATTTTAAACATTTATAGGTTTTTTTGTGATTCAGAGGTTTCAAGATTTATATTGAGGCACAAAAGGAGAAACATGTACTGATTACTGAAACACAATGGAAGTGCTGGCTTAAAGGCACAGCTGTTGATAATAGGGGCACTAATTTTTTCTTAAGAGAATTAAATAAAAAAAAAATTGACAAGTTCATGAATTAAAAGGTTTGAAATACACTTGTTAAAGCCGAGATAGGCACACTCCTCACTCCAAATATAGAAGAAGAATGGGGAATAGTAGGAAATATAGCTGCTTTGACTGGGTAGGGGTGGCGATCATATGGGGTTTGATTGTGGAAATCAATATAGTTTCTTGCCCTATTTAAAATATTATTTTTTATTTTTGTATATGTAGAAGTCCTTAATGGGTTATCCCAATAAGGATTTTCAAGTTTATACTTGTATGAAATCATGCATACTCATTTTTCCCAACATACACTTTATGTATTGGCCATTGAGACCATTTCCATGTAAATATAGTCGCTTTCTTCTAATTCTTTTTTTTTTTTTTTTTAAATCGTGGTCTTGCTATCATAATGTATCATTAACTGCCAATGCCACAATCCTTTTGGGAGTGTTTAGGAACTGTGTTTTTCTAGTATTCCTTTCTGACTATTCAGTGACTTGCGTCAGGTTTGTCGAGGAACTGCTGTAATGCTTGTGTCGCCTACAGATGGAACAGATGAAATCTCCAATCCATTCGTTCAACCTGATGGGGCATAGGCATTTCCACTCCATTATTAGTTCCTCCTTTAGTGGGTAACTTCTAAAACAAGGGCATGGTTTCACAGCTTTAACATAAGTTCTCCATCTATTTGTGTGCAATAGTTTCATGTGCGCTGTCTTGTATGGCTCTTACATATGAAACAGCTGCATCATCCTCATTTTGGAATGTTTATATATGCAGTAGGTTTCGAGCAAAGAGTGATTGCAATTACCTTATCTTGATTCTATGATCTACTATACTCTCACTAGACTCTTCTGTAGCCTTGAAACAGTCAATTTGGTTTTTAATATGATCCAATGCCTTGAAATCAGACTATACTGTGATCGATTCTTTCTCCCTTAATTCCTTTTTCTTTCTTCTGTGTGTGTCTCTCTCAACTCTTTGTTTTTCTCTTTCCATTCACATACTTTCTACTAAAGTTGTTTCCAATTATGGTTAATAGTGGATTAAGGTAAGAAATGGTATAGTGGATTCTATCAGCATGATAGGAAATCGATACTTGCTGTCTGATTGCGATCAAAAGTCTAAAAACTTGAATTGCAAAAAATCGTTAAGTTACACGTGTAATAATATGATAATAGATGGATTATAGTGGTATTATCTTTGGGTTTCTATCTTTTTCAGTGATGTAAAGATTATTACACGTGTATGATATTCGATAAATGCTACTCCCATTAACTTTGCTTTTACATGGAAGTGCTCTTGAGTCATGTGTCGTTTGAACAAGGTGTGTTAGATTTGTGTTCGAAACGGATCCACATGTTGTTTATTTATTATATCCAGTCATTTTAGCAATCAAATACTATAATTTTCACCTTTGATCTCTAGTTCTGTTACTTTTGTACAATATAAAATTGTCAAGTCTTTTTTTTATTTATTTATGTACTTGAGTTTCAAGGTATCATCTAGGTAAATGTAAGGAGAATTTATCTGAAAATTACTAAATGCAGAGGTCAAGTAACAAAATGTGTATAGTATATAAAATTATAGTAATAAACGGGGATAAAAAATAGAACTTCATACTTTGTAACATTGTTTTTAAAATTATTTAAAAAAAAAAGAAGTTATTTTTATGCTCTCATTCCTAAAAGGGTTAATTGAATTAAAATACACCACTTTTTTTTTTCAATTTAATCACGAACTTTTTTTATTGTCAAAAAAATAAATGACCTTCTATTTTTTTCTCAATTTAATCACAAACTTTCTCTTTATCAATTAAATATACGATCTTTTTGTATTTTTTCAATTAAATCACAAATTTATCTTTTTTTTAGTTAATTAAATATACATGATTTTAATATTTTGTATTTTAATCAAAATTCTTTCATAAATAAAAGGTCTATTAAACAGTTTTGACAAATTCTTACTAATAATATTTTTTTAAGAATTAATAGAAAAATAAACTTCTAAGACAACCCAATTATACAACGACTAGATATATTTTTAGTCCGGTTAATATTAATTAAGAATTATATTTTATACATATATTAAATATAAATGATATAATATAATTCTATTAATAATAATTAGGAAGTGAATTTTATATTGACTTTTTAAAAAATAAAGGTGACATCAATTAATATTTCTTGCAAACATTTTTTATGTGGAGTTTTTTTATATTTTTTTATTTTTATTTTATTTTATAATATTTAGATAATAAATATTTTATTTTTTTCTTATTTAATTATCTATTCAAGTATTAATTTTTTTAAAAAAAATTATCGAACCTCAAATTATTTAAAAAGACAATCAATTAAATTTGAAACAAATTACATGATTTTTTATGATTTTTTTTACAATTTATTTATTATTTAAAATGTAATCCATGCATTATGTTTAAATTATTTAATGTGCATTGATTTTTCATTAACAAAAGAATTTTGAACAAATGGCAAAATATAAAAGATTATAAGGAAAATTTTGTGAATAAATTGAAAAAATATAGAAAAATCATGTATTTAATTGATAAAGAGAAAGTTCGTGGTTAAATTGATAAAAAATAAGGAAGTCATGTATTTTTTTGACAATAAAAAAAAATTCGTGATTAAATTGAGAAAAAAAGAAAAAGATATGTATTTAAATGCAATTAACCCATCCTAAAATACCTTTCTTAACTATCTTGATTTTAGCAAAAATAAAATAGCGAAAATGGGACAAAGCGAAAAAATTTAATATACTGTTAATAATAATTTTTGTCCCAAATTTATATATTTGTTCTAAATTTATTAATACTCTATTCATTCCAAATTTATCTATTTTTTTTTTTTGTTTTATACGACAATTGAGTGGACATTGATTCATCCTAAACAACTACACTCGTTATAAGTAGTACTCCGTAATATATTTATGCGATTGTATTATAGGAACTCCCTTATAAAATAGAGTATCTTTTATGTTTTAGGGTTCGATTACTTTACAGATTAACAAGGGATATCACGTCGTGAACCCTAGTTAAGGATTGTTCACTTTGAAGGTTGCAATCGAGGGATAATCCACCAGCTTTTGTCGGCCCGATGTCAGATGCTGAGGTGGAAGGGCTCGTGAGGGTTACGCTGTCCGTTGAAATTTGGGCGGATAAAATGTGTCCCGAGGGTTTATACGCAGAAATTATCATTTTGCCCTTCACTTTCTTCCTCCTCTCTTCACCATTTTCATCGCTAGCGACTTCTTCCTCCTCTCTTCACCTTCTTCACTGGGCCGGCGATTTACAACTTACGACAAATTTTTAATTTCTCTATCTTCTTGCCTACGACACTTTCTCCACCACTTTCATCGTCTTCTTCCTCTATTCACCCATTACACCTTCATTCTCCTCTTCCCTCCATCAGAACTGAAGACTCTTTTCTTGCGGCAAACGACATCTTCGACAAGAGAAATGACGAGATCGGTCTTGTTACGGTGGAGGACTTGCAGACGATGGCAGAATTTTGGCTAATTGCGGCAATGCCGCTACCAATTTTGAGAGGAATGATAGAAGTTTGTTTGAATTCATGCAAAAAAAACTTCAAAGAAAAAGCTGTACCTCTCATCTCATTTAGAGAGAGAATGCAAGTCTCTCACGTCTTCATTTTTAATATTTTAATCTTTAACTTAAAAAAGAGTAATATTGTAAAAATATTTAAAATTAAATTGTAAAGTAAACATTATATCTTAAATCCTTATCCATATTTAATTCTACTCAACCCTCGATTAAGGATCAGATTATCCCTGGGTGCCCTTAAAATTTTGTAGAGAAAAGATGATAATAGTTCCAAAGTCGGCATATTAATAGTAGCAAAATTGATAAGAAATTAAATATTAATAGGTTGTTTGAAATTTGAAGACAGAGGAAGGAAGAAGGGGTTTGTGAGTTGGAGAAATAGAAAAATGTTAAATGTTGGGCATGACATGATAGCTACGTTGATTCTATCCACACGCGTCGCGTATCAATTCTCTTTTCAATATATCGTCGCCTAAAATCTCGCCGATAAACATCGCTTTCAATCGTGGTGGGGCTTTCATGCTCTCTCTTTCTCTCCCCTTTGATTTTTAAATACTACCCTTTTTTACTTTCTCAATTTCTTCAAAAGTTATAAACTATGGGGAACACCATCTATTGTTTTCTCATTTTAGAGCTGCCACCTCCACATTATATTAAAAAATATTTACTTTTTACAAAAATATATATATCTTAACATAAAAACTCCACATTTTGGTAAACGCTTCTATGCTGCCAACGACGCCAAAGTGTTGCATACACTTCTATAATCTATTTTTATAATTTGTGATGCCCTTTATCAATAAACATGCTCATGTTTTGTTTATATTGAGTGAGGCTCTTGTGCCTTCGGGGACATCGTGCCCTTTTGCAATTTTTCCTGTCCTTTTATAACCCCTAGCGTTACATAGATTTAAATAGAATAAAGAGGGGGTTGGGGACACGGCGTGTCCCCGGGAGCGCATGAGCTTTTGCCTCTTATATTATACGCCCTCCGTCCCATAATACTTTTCTCACTTTCCTCATTTGTTTGTTCCACAAAACCTTTCACACCCAAAAAAGAAAACATCATTTTATCCAACAACCTCAAAAGTTACTTTAATTTCAAATTTGCCACTCATTTTTCACACACATATTATTACTTTATACTTTTTTATTACCTAAAAATACTACAATACCCTCCAAAGTCAATAAAGTTGGTCAAAAAGTGCAACTTTTCTTAAACGTAGAACAGTAAACGTAAAAAGTTTTCCAGGACGGAGGGAATAATATCTATTTATAAAATAGTATTGATTTTTATGGTATACATATAAATTCACCCTCCAAAATTTTATTTTGGAGAGTGAAAAGTGTAACGTGGTAAAATAATAAGAAAATGTTAAATGTTGAAGAATGTAATGAGATAAAGGTACTCTGTATGTAGTTACGAATATTATCTACACAAAAAATGAATGAAAATTTGAAATTAAATGGATTGAGGGATCGTAGTTAAGTACTTCTTCTGT
The DNA here is from genome assembly GCA_023678885.1 of Pogostemon cablin. Taxonomy (NCBI): domain Eukaryota; kingdom Viridiplantae; phylum Streptophyta; class Magnoliopsida; order Lamiales; family Lamiaceae; genus Pogostemon; species Pogostemon cablin. Next base: position 30,229,215 of record CM042952.1, on the reverse strand, counting down.
CTAATTAGGAAAAAAAAACAAACGTAAACGTTTGTCCGAAAATGGAGAGGTGACATTATTTTTAAAAGAAAATGAAGCTAAAGAAAAGTCAGGGCTAATACAAATCCTTGATGGGATTGTGATTCTAAATGAAGCTTTGGAAGAGGCGAACAAGAGAAAACTGAAAAGAATATTTTTTAAGATTGATTTTGCGAAGGCATATGATTCAGTTAATTGGGACTTCCTTGATCTTATGTTGGAGAGAATGAATTTTTGTGCCAAGTGGAGAAAGTGGATACGAGAATGCGTTTCTACAGCAACTGCTACAGTTCTTGTTAATGGGAGTGGATCAGGAGAGTTCAAGTTGGAACCCATTGTCACCATTCTTCTTCCTTATTGTGGCAGAAACTCTGAACTCAATGGTATCCAAGGAAACTGAGAATGGAATTTTTGAGGCTGTAGAACTGGGCAGAGATAAATTAAAAGTACCTTTATTACAATACGCTGATGATACCATTTTTATGGGAATTGCAAGTTCAGAAAACATATTGGTGATACGTATTCTAAAAAATTTTTGAACTTCTATCTGGGCTTAGAGTGAACTATAACAAGTGCAGTCTTAAGGGAATTAATGTGGAGAGACAGACATTAGTGGAAATGGCTTCTATTCTTGGATGCGTTGTTGGATCAGTACCTTTCTCATACCTCGGAATGAAGGTTAGCAGCAATCATAAAAAAGTTGATAATTTGATGCATTTGATACAAAAAATGAAGAAGAAATTGAGCATGTGGAAAGGAAAGAAGTTGTCGATGGGTGGAAGAATAACTCTCTTGAAATCGGTAATTTCTTCTCTACCTATTTATCACTTCTCCTTTTATATTATTCCATGCACTGTCCTCCAACATTTAAAGTTATTACAGTGTAAGTTTCTGTGGGGAGGGGGGAGAACAATTACAAAATTGCATGGTTAAATTGAAATACAATCTGAAAACCAAAATCTGAGGGAGATTTGGGTATAAAAGATTTAAAACTCTTCAACAAAGCGCTAATAGGAAAGTGGATTTGGAGATTTTTTATGCAAAGAAACAGTCTTTGGGCTAGAGTGATTATTTCTATTCATGGAGTATTAGAAATCAGAGAAGCGGGTGTCATTAAGGGGTTGAGAGAAAATTCATGGTCTAGTTGGTAGAAAAGTGTGATTGCTAATGGTGTTGGAGAGAAAGGGGTTTTGGGAAAATTTAGAGCTCAAAATTGGTAATGGTTTAAACACAAATTTTTGTAGTGATTTGTGGGCTGGAGAGTTTTCTCTTAAAACTCAATTTCCAAAACTTTTTAATCTTAGTTGTGATAAAGATTGTTCTGTTGGGTCTTTAGGAGATTGAGTTGATGGAGCTTGTGTATGGTCATGGAAGTGGAGGAGAGAGCTATTTGATAGAGAGAATGCTATGTTTGATCTGTTTCTATCTTATTTGTATATGTTCCCTTTAAATGAGGATAAAACTGATAGGTGGTGGTGGAAGATGGACAAGAGGGGATGTTATGATGCTTTGTTATCTCTAAATTTCAATTCAGGAAATGAGATGATTTTAGAAAATGAGTTATGTGATATATGGAATAATTGTGCCCCTCATAAGGCATCAACAATGGCATGGAGACTTCTTTGGGACCGATTACCTACCAAGTCTAACTTACTTCATAGGAAAATATTAGCCTCCAGAGATGAAGCAAGATGCTTTTTGTGTGGAAACGTCGAGAAAACTTCTAATTATCTTTTCATCAATTGTGATAAGGTGCGTGAAGTTTGGATTGCATTCTATTCATGGATAAAAATATGTTGGGTTTCACACAATGAAATCAAGAAACATTTTATTCATCACTCTACTATCTTGATGGTAAGAAATGTATTAACTTTGAAAATACCTCTTGGATAAGTGTTATGTGGACCGTGTGGAAATAAAGTGATTTTTGAGAATTTGTGCTGGGATAAATATAAAGTTATTGATGAGATCAAGAGAAACCTATAGAGTTGGCTAGAGACATTTCATCTCTAGATTAGTTTTGCAGACAACCGTCTAATTTTATTTATTTGTTGATAATTTTGTAATTTTAATACTCTTTGTACCATTCAATTTTAATAAATTTTTTATTTGCCCGATAAAAAAAATACAAATCACTTGTTCATAGAATACCGACCCAACTCGGATACCTCACATGCAACAACAGTTGGAAATTAAAATAAGTTATCTCATTATATCCAATTGATCGTTATTACCAACACGAGATACGATACAAAGCTGCACCCACACAGAATGTCACCATCACACGGAAATGACAAATCCACCCCCCTCCTAACCCATTCCCAATAGCTTACGTATCCCTACTTTAGGAATACTGCGGAAATACTAAACCCAGAAACATGCAACAATTTTCCATTAACAAGATGAACCAGATAAACAAATTTTACTCATAATTTTTGCAATTGATTTTGATCTTAAAACTGGAAATCACAGACTATAAGAATCTTCATTAATTTCGTCACAATAACTATAATTTCTAGTTTATAATAATTTAAGAGAAATCTAAATAAATTAAAAAAAAAGTAGAAAAAGATTTAAAGCAAAAACATCGCTAAGCCTCAACACTCAATTTCACGGTTCACGTCGACATCATTTCTGCATTAAACAAAGATCGCGGCATCGAGAAACGATCATCCAATCTTCATTTCTTAATCTTCAATTTCTTCAGGATTCGTAAAATTTCCTTTGTTGATCGAGTACATAAGTCGGCCTGAGTGTTCTTTCGTCCTCTGTTCCCTTCTTTTAAATTTTTTTTTTTTTCAAATTTTGACAATTTTGGCAGCTTTGACCACGGGATTCTCCCTCGCAATCGCCTCACGGCCGGCGGTTTTGTAATCGTAGCTGCAATCGTGACGATCGGAATACCGATGATCGGCGCAGAACAGCTCACCGCACCGGCATCTGAATCCGGTCAACCCAACCTTCCTCCGGCAACCGTTGCACCGGTTAACTTCTCTCTTCGCCGGAGGCGCAGCCTCCACCACCTCGGGGTCCTTCTTCAGATCTCCACTGCCGGCAGGAAGATAAATGCTCCTTTGCGGAGATAACCTCGTGGACGATGTAGATCTAAAGGATTTGTCCCCGAAGACATGGATTTTAGGCTTTCCTCCGGCAGCTGAGGTGGCGGCGGAGGTCGAAGCCTCGGCGGAGGCGTTGAAACAATTCTGACAGAGATTATTGGTGACGGAATTGGCTGCAACGCCGCATTTGACGCAAAGCGTGATGTTCTCAGGTCCGACTTTTAACTCCGTTTCTTCCTTCTCTGTTTTCTGCGCCATGAATCTGTGCGATAAATTATTCGTCTGCGATCTCACCTAATTATTGAGAGAGAGGGATGAGAGAGAGAATTGGGAGGGGGGAAATGGTCAAGAGGGCGATGTGATTGGGGGCTAGAATTTGAAGGGAGCAAGGTCGGTCATGGTGAAGAATAATGGCCTCATAGGGACGCGTATAATGCAAATTGCGGGATTCAATGGACGGTTATACCCTCCTCATTTTTAACTTATTGCAATACTGCCGTGTTTCTAGATAAATGATGCTAACGTGGTATTACATGCTTAATCGTCATTATCACACTGATTTTTCTTACAATAATAATTTTATTTTAGATTAATCTACTTTGTCTTTAGGTGCACGAGCTCATGCAGCATTTGATAAAAATAATTAAGATTTTCTCTCAAAAAATTAAGAATATAAATTCTTATATTATAATCTCTAAGTCCCACAAAAGTTTATATGTCTCTTTTGGTACAGAAATTAAGAAAAGTGATAACTTTTAGGAATATTATGATTTTTTAATAAATACTCCCTCCGTCCCGAGCAAAGAGGTCTATTTATTTTTTCACGTAGATTAAAGAGTATTATTATTTTATATAAAGTGGATATGTGTATTGGAGATATATGATGGGTAGTGGTGGCCATTAGTGTGCCATTTTTACTAAAAGAGAAAAATGATGCAATTTGAATGAGACGACCAATATAGTAAAATGATGTTATTTGGGCGGGACAGAGGGAGTAAATGATAAAGTATATTAAGTGTGTTAGGTAAGTGTGATTTTTTTTTGTAAATAAAGTGTATAGGGAAGGGTGATTGTGTTTGACTTTTTACTTTTTTAGTAATGTGCAAACTTTTGTGGGACAACCCAAAATTGAAAGTTTACCATCTGAAATGGGATGGAGTGAGTACTTCCTCCGTCCCGTTTTAAATTTTACATTTGCTTTTTCCACGTAAATTAAAAAATATAGTATTTTAATGTATATTGATGTGAGATAAATAATATTTTAATGTAAAGTGAGTTTGTGTATTAGTGTGATGTGTGGGACCATGGAAAGAGAAATAATTAATTTGTGTGGGTCCATTGATGAGTGATATTTTTCACCTAAATTTTAGTATATTTTTATGTGTATTTTCGTATTATTTTATTCGTATTTGTGTTCTATTTGGTTGTGTTTTGTATTTTTATGAGAATGTGTGAGAATGAGCTTAAAAGTATGATTTTCAGGTAAAAAATAATCTAGACGAAAAAAGAAAGACTTAGAAAAAAACGGATCTCAATTTAGAGTTGAAACGAGAGATAACGGGCCAAAACGAAAGAAGGAAAAACAGGGACAACACCAACACGGCCAGTATTCTGTATACGGCCAACACCTACACGAGCCGTGTACCGAACAAGGCCCTGTAAGCTTTGGCCTTGTTCCGTCATCCGAAACACCTACACGGCCACCCCTATGGCCGTGTTCCGCACACGGCCGGCCATGTGCGGTACACGACCAGTGTACCGTACACGGGCCGTGTAGGTCAAAAAATCAGAAAAAATCAGAATCTTTCTAAAAGTTTCCCTAGGGGTATAAACCCAATACTTCAATATTTCATCAGATTTTCGTGGTTTTGCCCTGTACACACACCTCACACACCATTTTCTCCATTTTACACCATCATCTTCATCCATTATTTATCAATCCGTACTTGATCCCCTCCATCAAATCCACATCCAAGTGATCAAGGAAGCAAGAGAGAGTGAGATCACAAGAAGAAGAAGAAGATCTCCATTAAAGACCTTCAAAGGGGTAATCTAATTCTAATTTTGTGACTTTATAGTTGATCATGCTTTGTAAGAATTTTAGTGTCTATGTTGAATTTCTTGTAACTATGAGAGACTAATCTCCTTTGTGAGATTAGCTCCATGATTGGTGTTGGATAATTTAGGTTTTATGCAAATTGATTTTAATCTTAATTAGGCATTTGTGTGATTTCTATCATTGATGTGAATTGCTTGATGTATATGTATGATTTGTGTAATTAATTATCATGTGCATATGATTAGATTGAGAAATCAATTATGTATTTATATAGTTCATTGAATCATTTCATCATACACTTCATGTGCATTAATTTAGAATGAGATATAGATATCCTTCTAGATTTAGAACCCTTTGATAAAACATTGATTAACTTAATCGAGAGATTGGTTGATTAGGTGAGGAGAACCAAGCCATTAGTGAATTCATAGTACCTTAAAAAGGAATATTGCCTATGATTTAGTATCTCGTTGGGGAACTCGTAGAGTAATTGGTACCTAGTGGGAGATGTTCGCTATGGTCTAGATCCTAAGTGCTTTTAGGAGTCTTATTGAGAGCCTACATCCTATCCATCTCGAGAGAAAGTTTAGGTGGAATTAGTGATTGCTTCTATACCTTGTCCATGAGAGATTATAATTAATTACATAATTACTTAATTATCTATGTCATGATTGTTGCTAATCTCATCATTTTATCATTTGGAACACATCATTATCTTTGCTTTTATCTTATTTCTTGCATTAGTTTAAGTGCGTTCATTTGCACGCTTATCCTCCATCCCATTCCGTCGTCCTTATAAAATCACGATAAACTTGAGATCGCTTAAACTCTAGTACATTCCTCCCTGTGGTTCGATAGATTTTTTAATCGGTCATCCCAACTATATACGACCAATCATCCATCTACCAAAACGTGAAATGTAAAGATTGAAATGAGACGTCAAATTTGAAAATATGTAAATATTGAAATGAGATAAATGAAGTATACATTTAATATTATTAGAGGCCAGAGTACAACTTTTGAAAAGCACGAGATTAATACTAAAGTTACAACTCTCGGAAAAGTAGGATTTTGGGACACGGTGTTCTTAAGAACACAAACATGGTCACTCACACGGTGTGCTATTAAATCTATTAACAATTTATATAGTGTTGGTAATTCGTTAATAATTAATAATTGATATTATTTTGATGATATAAAATATTATAAATTCATTGATATTTAAGCTACTTTTTGCTTAAATACAAATGTGGCTTTTGTTGGTATTTAGCAAGTAAATCAAGGTAAATAATGCTTTTTTATTTTTATAGTGATTATATTATAATATCTAAAATTTTATACTTGATGTACTGTATTATTTATTATCATATATTTTACATACAAAATCATATAACTCGTTTCATGTATATTTCGCTCATAACAAACTTTATTTTTATTGTTTTCCAAATTAACTTCAATTTGATATGGAATGTACATAAACATAATCATACTTTCTATTTTCACTAAAGAGACTCATCCTTTTCATTTTTTGAGCATACATAATTTTTTTTTAATTCACGTATAATACAAATATATCTACTAATAAAATAAAAATATGAACTTTTATTAATATAATTACTTACTACACATTAAATAATAATATTTTTTAATTAATGTGTAAAAAGAAAATGAGAATTATTAAAACATAGTACGAACTAAAGAAGATATCAATTTTGGTCCTATATCTTTTACCAAATCTAATTTTAGTCCTGTAACTTTTTGTATATTCAATTTTAGTCCTTTTAGTTTCAATTTTGGTCCTGTAACTTTTAAAATTTCAATTTTAGTCATATAAATTTCAAATTTAGTCCTATAAGTTTCAAATTTAGTCATATATCTTTTTGAATTATCAAAATCAGTCCTTTATAAATTATACCATATTACGAAACATACAGGACTAGTTTTGATAATTTAAAAAGATATAGGACTAAATTTGAAATTTATAGAACTAAAATTGAAATATTAAAAGTTATAAGATCAAAATTGAAACTAAAAAAATTAAAATTGAAAATTCTAAAAATTAGATAACTAAAATTGAATTTTATAAAATATATAGGATCAAAATTGATATTTTCTCGTAAGGGAGGATTTAAAAAGATGTTAGTTATCACACACACAGAGGCGTATAATTCACACCGTTTAAAATTAGTAAATCATTATCCATTCAATGAATTTGATAAAAATTAGGTGTGAGAATTAAGTTAGAGAGAAACTTTTAAAAATAGAAAAGAGAAATCCTGGGTGGTGTCAGGATGAACGTGGTGGGGGCAAAACCGACAATTCAAAATGGCCGAGTTAAAGTGTGACGGCCGGACCGGGCGGCTCATTGATTGTTATTTTAAGCCGTCAAGGCGTCAACTCTGACAGCGTATCACGAGTTAGCATTAAATATTGAACTCTCATCCCATACGCTATCTTATCTATTCTCACTTCTACGTTCCTCTATGCCTAATCTTCCTACTAATATCTTTTTTTTTTTTTTTTATGTAATTGCAGACATACTCACCCTACTTATTAGGTTTCACTACATTCATTTTTATAAGTTGATGTCAACGACTCAACTCATTATAAAAGTGACATCTTATATTTATGATTAATGTTCGAATCTTTTAATCACCGTGTAGAAGCAACATCTCAAAATGAGAGGACTCTTTGTATGCAGGGCTAGTGATCTAACCCTTATAGATCAATTGAATTATCATTATTAACATCTTCACTATTTTATTGGACTAGAGTAGGCGATTCCACTTTGTATCTACATTCATTTTTATAACCCCTTTGTCCCATTCGTTTTTTTTTTCTTTCTTGTTTTTTTTTTAAATAAAAAATATGAAATTTTAAAGTGTAATAAAATTGATAGATACAACATTTAATGTATAATTGTATATATATTGTGTGTGAATGAGTGTGACTCTATAAAGATATCCATTATTGTTTTGGGTAGAATAGGAGATGGATGTAATGAATAAGAATGACCATTTCCAAAGAGACGAAGAGAGTATAAATTAATAATTTCGTACCAAATATTTACATATTTCCTTCCTCCCGTTCTAATAGTTATGCTTCTTTTGTAATTTACAAAAAAGTGTATCTATTAAAATGGAACGGATGGAGTATTTTTTTTATTTATTCTTAAATAATTTGTTAATTCCCGAAATAGAAACAACATATAAAATCACCATTCTTACAAGTTACTCATTTTGTCCTATAATGAAGTTTATAGTTATTGTATATTCAAAATTGTAGAAAAGTGAATTTTTAACTTGCTTTTGAAGGCATCTCAATTCCTATATCCCAATTCAAATACTCTCTCCATCCATTTGATAAGTGTTCATTTTGTCATTTTAGTCCGTCACAATACAAAGTATAAATTTTCTTTTAAAGGCATCCCCATTCATATTTCTCAATTCAATTACTCCCTCCGTCCCCTTAATAAGTGTTCATTTTGTCATTTTGGTCTGTCCCGATACAAAGTATTCATTTTCTTTTTGGGTTGATGTAACACACACAATAATATTATTATACTCAACCTACTACACATGGGGCCTACACTCAACGTTAATATAACTAACTACTCACTCCACATTAAAATATCATTTATCTCACCTCATTATACTTTAAAATATCATACTCCTTAATTCAAGTGCAAAAAACAAACAGACACTTATCAAGGAGACGGAGATAGCACAAATTTTTGCCACAATATTGTTAGGTCACTACACATCTAAGTGTTTAAAATTATCTATTTTAAGTATTAACACAAAATTTTAAAAATAAAGAATTTTTTTTTAAGAATAACATAGTATGAACCATTAAAATGCAAATGATTCGAGGAATGAAAATAACAATTTACCAAATTAAAATCGATAAATCAAATATGCACATGTATGTATATACGGTATTGTGTATCTACAAAACTTGGCATATGCGCTGCGCCGCCTTCATAGTTCCCCTGATTTGCATGTCATTACCATGTGCTGCTGCCTACAAACCATATCTCTAAAAATAATGCCCACTAGTTCTAATTATGGCCTTTTTTATTTTTATTTTTATTTTTATTATTATTATTAATTTTTTTAAGAGATGCATATGAAAAAAAGTTTTAAAAAAACTAGATAAATTAGTTTGGATGATTTCTTAAACTGATAATATAGTTTTTGTTGAAAATTTCAGTAATTTAATTTTATAACAATCACTAGTATATATGAGGAGTATGTAAAATGGGTTATTAATATAGGAAAAAATATACTGAAAAAGGTATATAAAAAGTTGGTAAATTATGAATTAATATGATTGGTAAAAATTGGTAAAGTCTCCATTAAACTCAGACATTCAAAGGTGAATACTTTCGTTAACTAAATTAGATCATATCATCTAGCATAAAATTTAAAACTGTGCATTGGGTACTACACACATGCACTTATATCTCTTATGGATTTTATTTAATAATGTACTCATATATATTTTCTAATAGATGTATCGTTTTTTTATTTAACTTTTTATTAAAAAAATTTACAGAAAATTAGTTTATAAATTCTTTTTAAAAATTAATGTATATGTAGATGTACAAGAGAATTTTCCTAATAACCTTTATTTTTTAATTAAATTTTATTTTTTTAAGTAGATTAGAAATTATTAAATTAAAACTAAATATATTTCAATAAAAAAACTCGTGTTTGTTAAAATAAATATTTTTTAAAAATAAAATATAAATATGTTTGAACTTTGAACCTTTGTGAATCTGAGATGATAAGATAACAATTCGTAGAAATATAGCGTATAAATTATTTTAAAATTTTCATCTAAAATAGGGTTAACAAAACAAATATAGCACATCAAATAAAATTGACAAAATTAATCAGATTCAGTACTTAAAAGAAGAAATAAAGACAACAACAGAAAATGGAGCAATAATAATAAAAATGATATCATATTTCATGCCTTATCATTATAAAGAAGAAAAATTAAACATGCTCAGCAATATAAAAATATAGAAGATGGCAATCAAATTAAAGTGACTGAAAAAGCAAAAGTTGGGGAAAATTTTAATTAATTAATTAAATGCAGAAAGAGAGACAAGTTGCGGAACGGTGGCCGCCCATTTCAGTTAGAACAAAAATATTCAGATTAGAATAAAAAGCAATGATTATTTTACATTTTATATACTAATATTACTACCTTCGTCCATCACTAACGTATCAATTTTGTCAGTTCATCTACTCTTAAAGTATCTATATTACATTTTTAGTAAAGGGACTTACACATGACCTATCACTTCCAACCATTCCTTATTAATAGTCTAATACAATCACCAACTTTATATAAAAAATAATAATACTCATTAATTCACGTACATAAAGCAAAAGACGAAGAGAGTATTATTTTTTATCTATTCCACATATTCTCTTTTGTGATACGATTTCAAATGAGTCTTTGCCTGTATTTTATTTATAAAGGTCACTCTAACTCCTAATGATTAATATTATTAATTTTTATTCATGGTTATAGTTTTTTTTTCTTTTAATTATGTATTACTAGTATTTTATTTTTGAATTTTTTTAATTGGATAAAAACTAAATAAAAGAGTAGGGTAATAGTATTATTAGAACAAAATTAATGTCTCATCATTTAATATTATTCTTATATTTCAATATAAGTTCTTATAATAAAATTAAAAAACAATAAAAAGAATACTTTGTAGGTATGGGGAATATGGGCACTTTAGCGGTTAGCCCTTTTGCTGGTGGAAGTGGGTGCATGTGGATTGTTGGCTACATTCCTTTGAACTTAAGAACCTTACTATAAATAAATAAATAAATTAAATAATACTCTTTCACTTCTATAATAATGATAATAATAATAATAATAATAATAATAATAATAATAATAATATTTGTAGATAATAGTAATTTGTAACATTCAACATAAAATATCAAATTCAATTAATTTAAAAATTTGATTCTCACATTAATTACTTTATGCATTATTTACTATTTAAAACACTATATAACTTTAAAATTAGTAAATAAAGTAATTTTTTTAATATTCGTAATATAGTAACATTGCAAACATATATTAAAGTCACGAAAGTAGTACATTAATTAAGGGTGTAATAATAATATATGAACAATGAGGATAAAACAACATATATTATTCTTGAGTGAAAAATAAAATTACAGGGTTATTAAACGATAAATTATGATGTAAGGATGGAAAAGAATTTTTAGAACAGTCTCACGAAATGATTTTCATAAAACAAATAAAAAGTAAAAACTTTTATAATTATAATAAAAATAATACTTCGTTAATGAAAAGTGCTAACGATTTTATAGTATAGATAAAAAGTTATAATTTTTTTTTATGATTTTTTATATGTATATTCCATCCGATCATTTGTATTAATGTAGATGTAGAAATTCGATAAAATGTTTGGAAAATATTGGATTTTAACACAATAAGCAATAAAAAATTAATTCTAATTAATAAAGACAGCTCGATAAAATAGAACCCAAGTTCACATGTTGGGTCAAGCCCTAATAATTAACAAGTATTTAAAATAAAATGCACAATATATTGACGTGGGACAACTGATTTATAAGTACATGTTATGAAACCATTAATTACTACAATAATATGAAATAAAAATGTATAAATAATACATCTAAGTTTGGTAGTTGGCAGTGTAAAGTGTGACAGATTTTGATTTTGTGGGTATGCCTAACATGCAACTTCTTTGGATGGTACCATAATAAATATTGCTTCATATGATATAGATCTTTCATGGTGTGCAATTTGAATTCCACATTTTGGGCTTTGATTTAGGTTATTAGTTGACTTATTATTAGTATTTTATAAGAAATGTAATGATATAAATTTGTTATAACTAATATACATGTAATTTATTTTATAAATAGCACACACTAGGTGTGTTTGCTTTGTGTTTATGGATTCAGAATATTCATTATAAGTTAAAAGTCTGTTTACTTTGATGGGTTTATTGTCTGCATACAAATCAATAAATCTCTACCCTATAAATATTATTTCAATTGTAATTTGTAATACTTTTTATATTTTTACTCATATTTTTAGAAAAATAAATACAGGGGTTGACATGTATATATCTATGGTGAAACCAATCACCTCACAAAAGATAAAAATCAAGACAAAATATTGCGCGATGTCCAACGAAATATAAATTAAGTTTAAGTTGGATATAATTTAACCATTTATTTGTTAAAACACACACACACACACACAAATTAATAATTTTGATCCATTTTTTATTTTACAAGAAATGGTCCACATAAATAAAAAAAATAATATTAAAAAGGTGTGTTTGTTAAAAACAAGGATTGGTTGAGTCCATGTGGGCAGGGCATGAAGTACAACAGATCGACCAAGGATGTGAGCAAGTGAGGTATGTATGTAGAGAGAGATCCGCCATTGATGGAGGTAGGGAGGATTGTAGAGTCCGGTGGACTCGTAGTTAAAATCATTATCACATCATAGTAATTGCTGCTTCGTTAAATTCCGAATGCACACAAATAAATACAAATATTTTTGGCACCTTGTGGAATCGTATAATGATCCACAGCTAAAATTAAGCTGTTTCATATTTTATTTTATTTTTTAAATGCAAAAGTATTTTATTAAAATTTTAGAATAAGGTATAAAACATATCCAAAAGTTATTTTAATAAAAATAATATTAATATATTTACGAAGAATTTCAAGATAATGATGTTATTTACATTTAACACTGAAGAAGATTCAACTCTCAGGTTATATTATTCTCTCTCCTTTGTTTTACCAACTCCTGAAAAGTAAATAAAGTCAATGAAATATGCAAGTTTTTAAACATACAGTACAGGTTAAGATAAATCTAGGAAGGAATTGAACAAACAGAATCGAATCAAAATTTTGGTTGAACTATTGGGCTGGATTACGCAAGACCAATGGGCTTCCGACATTAAATTCAATAATTCCCAAAGCCCAACTCAGAAATATAACCAACTAAAATTATTGGATGCCAACAGCAACATGATTGAGAGTGTACGTTCCAAATTCAATTGCTACATGCAATCTAATAAGCAAACTAAGGATATCATAACAAATTCTAGCTGGCCGTATGAATCAGACACTTCATCTATAAAAACCACCCAACACCAGAATGGATACTCCTGTATGAAACAACTCTTGAGGTTTTGACTCCTACGAAGCCGGGGCTTCGAACACTGCATTTGACTGCTCATAGCATAAGGTCACCTCTGAGCAGCATACGGTACCCACCCACGCACATGCCTAACATCAGATGAGAAATATATGCCAACTTTGAGTTTCTATATCTTGTTCAGCTTCTCAGCCCTCACAATTGGGTTGGCTTTGGCTATAGCTTCCTGTCCTGCAGCACGATAATCAAAGGGGCAGTTGTGTTTGTCAGAGTAACGATGATTGTCACAGAAAAAATTCCCACATCGACAACTGAAGCCTGTCAAACCAACGCGCTTTCTGCATGTGCCACACCGTTTTGGGTTTTCCTTGACTTCTCCAGGTCCCTCCTCACACGCTGGTGACTCAGCAGACATTTGAGATGAAACCACAACGACATCTGGTGATGTAGCGTTGGTTTCAAGAGTGACTGCAACATCATCCCCTTTGATGCTGCTGGTGCTCCCGTTTACAATGCTTTGGAAGGATGATGCAGCAACCCTAGCTTGTTCTTGCTTCAGAACAAAATCTTTGTAACATTTGGAGCACATGTTCATGGTTGCTGCCGTTCCAAAGAATCCACAATTGTTTAGACAGAGAACTGGGGCTTGAGAAGTTTGGCATCCCATCTCATTTTGTTCCATTCTTGAATATTCCCTGCCACGGGTATCACAAATCAAAACCCGAACTATCACAGCATAACAGAATTATCCACACAGCACAATATATAAGTCTTGCCTCCCCCAAAAATTCACACTGAACTAATCATTGAGCATATACTTAGGAGTCATTGACAGACAAAGATCTTACAATTTTCTATTTCTCCAACACTCAGAAACAGAAAAGAGAAAATAAATCTTAAATCTTATACTATATCTCCAGCAGACTGTCAACAACCATAGTGAACTTCAAGACAAGCTATCCCGAATCAGAAAAGAAATAGTATTCCAAGCTACAACAGGATCAGGTTCTAGAAAGTATCATTACTTATGTTAAAAAAATGTGACAATGATAAAAGATAGAGACTCTATGGTCAAATAATATACCACGTAAAAGATGATGAACATCATGGATATTTAAAATAAAAAAAAAAAAAGGAATTTTCACACCATAATATTACAATCAAAAGAAGAAGAAGAAGAATAAAAACAAATTACCCTTGACTATCCAGTATGTTTGTATCAATTTACACTCGAACATCAATCAATTGAAAGGTATCAGTTAATAACAAAATTTCAATATCATATTTATAAGCAACATGATTAATAGAGTAATTTTTTTCATGTAACACCATCTTCGAATTTTTCCAAGCGATCTCTTTAGAAAACTCTGCAAGCCCTGAATAAATAAAAGCCTGTTGACACCATTCAAACAACTAATATTTATTTCAACCTTTTTTTTCTGCAATAACTAGCAGGTTAAGAGTATACTTGAATTACATCAATATAGCATCAGTCATAGCGGATAATATAAGAAGCTGATATTGAAATCTGTTATACAGGCGAGTTTCACATATATAACAAAAGTACAGTGATTGGAGCGGAAGAGATGCCAATTTTTGAAGCCTGTAAAACTCCTGCCCTTCCCCAGCTCTTCTATTATCCTATCTAGATTTGGGGGAAATGTTTGTTAGAACAATCCTAAAAACAGAATCCATTACTGAAAACTTAATCAGGTTAGAGGGTTTTTGATTGAATAGCAAAACATAAAAAAGAAATAACACAATGTATATAGAAGAAAAACACAAAAATAAAATAAAATAATAAAATAAGAGTGAAAAATCGGAGAGAAACCATTTCGTATGGCAACATCTTAAGGTTTTTAGCCCAAATCCTACTATACTATCTGATTGTTGGAAATTGACATCAAAGTAAAACAATTAATATTCTTAAATTTCACACACACACGAACACATATTACATATATATGCTTGAAGCATGATTGATACGTTGGCCAGTTTCATGGCACGCTTTGATCAGATTATACCCAAAAAAGAAAAACAAAATTACAATCTGAATTGGTCAAATAACATTTTGCCTTCATCCAATCAAATTTAAATTTGTAATGAAATCACATCATACATACAATAACACGAAAAGATATATCATAAACATGTGATGCGATACTATAGGTTCACCTGTTAGCGTAGGAGACAAGAGAGAATAGCTCGTCAGATTTTCCGCCTCCGATCCCTGCTAAACAGAAATCGAACAAATAATCAAACTAAGAACACAGAAATCCATCAAAATGCGTAGATAATTAATTCAAATGCGCGTCAGAGATAAATCGAAAGAGACTAACCCTAAAAGCGAACAGGAAATGGTATGCGAGAAATTAGAAAGAGGAAAGAGGTGATGGTAGAAGTAAAGGCTTTTCATAGAGGCGATAGTGAATGAAAAATGAGGTGGTCGTCTATTCTCGGTGTAGCTGATCTTTTGCCACGTTTCACGTTTTTACTGGTGCAATTCGAAACTGTTTTTCTTTAACCAAAGAGGAAATGCCACATATGCCCTCAACTATATGACTACCCCTTAAACAATTTTTTTAACAAATTCATCCATTATTTTTATAAAATTAAACAAACATACCCTTTATATTTTAAAATTGAACAGTCATACCCCTTATTTATTAAAAATGAATCATCCAAACTCTTATGTAAAAAATATAAAATCAATATATAATTTTCTTTTAAGTTGATCTACGAACAATCCGACCATTGAAAACTTTCAAACTATATATTGAAATGAAGAACTATTTACAATCTTTCCATCTACCATTTTGGATTTTAAATTTCAATATTAATTGAGACACATTTTTTATGCCACAATCTCATAGCAATTTTTCCAAAATTATAATGTAAGCTTATTTTAAGTGAATTTCCAATCAATTAAACCGTAAAAAAATTTACAAACTTGATATCGTAAGAAAACTCTTCTTATGAGCTTTTCATTTATGGTTTCAAATTTCAAATTCAATATTAATAGACTAATTATTTAATTATTTTTATTAAAAGTTATAAGTTATAAAAAATATATATATTAATGTGTTTTCTCAATGAATTTATTGTAAAAAATAATAATAATAAACATATCAATTAATAATAAATTTGAAATCTAAAAGTGTAGATATGGAATTCTTAAGAAGGATGTTTATTTTAACATAAAGATTGAAATTTTTAACGGTCGAATCGTTTGGAAAATTAGGTTACAAAATGCTTTAAAATTATCATGATAGAAGGGCATGTTTGTTTAATTTTATAAAGATAAAGGGTTTATTTGTTCAAAAAATAGTTTATGAGCTTAATTGATCCGGGTGATATAGTTCAAGAGCATATGTGACCCTTTGCCCTGAATTTGACTTCAATAAAAAGTGAAACATATTTTTAAGTAATAATTTGATTAAATAAAATTCCGAGTAAATATATTTGAGTTAATATTTTTTTTAAGTAATTAATTTGAGTTAACGCAATTTTAGCTAAATATTTATTAAATAAAAAATTATAATAAACGCATTATTTCGAGTAATGTGAGTAGAATATTTTTCGAGTTAAAAATTAGAGTAATGTACTTTTTGGTAGATGTTTTTCTGAGTTAATAATTTGAATTAAACTTAAAATTCGAGTAATGCGTATTAAAATGATTTAGGTCAAATAAATTTTCGAGTTAATGTGTTCGAGTTAAATTCGAGCAAGACCCAATAATTTACTCGAAACTGTGCTAACTTGAATATATTAACTCAAATTTTAAATTGAAATTTAATTTTCAATTTAGCATTGCTTAATTCAAATGTATTACATGAAATACATTTCGACTTTTTAGTTAATTTCGACATAAAATATGGAGTATATATTTTTATAAAAATAGAATTAAAAAATTCTATATCTTATTGGGCACCATAGAAATGACTCTTGAAAATAGTTATTCAGAAAAGGTAGTTTCGCCCATCTAAGAGGCCCCACGCTCCGGCTCGACAGTTTGTAAGAGATGTAAATTATGATAACTTAATCGACTAATACCTTTAACCCACTTCGGATGAAATTCGATAATTAGTCATTGTACAAGTTGTCTATTTATTTGACCAGTTGAGTTACCCACACGACGACTTTTGAAAATAGTTATTTCGTGCCAACCAATCTTTTCACGTTTACCGTTTGAAAAAAAAAATTATTATTTTTGAATAATAAATAGTGTAGTTATTATATAAGGACGATTCTAGATGCGTTATTAGGATGATTCATAATTTCTTAAAATTGATGTCGTGACTGATTTTTGGACAAAAAAATTGATAATGGAAGGAAATCTAATCAAAGACCGATTCTATAAAAATAATGAGTGTGTTTGGAAATGGGTTTAAAATTGTAGAATCTGAATTTAGAATTTCCAATACCCTAGTCGTGAATCAAGATCACGGTTAATTTATTATTTTCGGCTCTCGAATTACCTATTTTACCCCGACGAGTCCTGCGCTCCTGAATACACGATAAATAGGGTTTGGGGTCATTTTCCTCACTGCCCATAGCTGCTCTTCCTCACCGGAAAAGCTTCTGGGTGTAACCCTCCCCCCACCGGCAATCTCCTTGTATGTAACTCCGTTAAATTGGATAATTGGATTATTTAAATTCTTTCTCCCGATTTTTCCCAATTCATAGTCGCCCGAATTCACTCACGAAGTGGTTCCTTTAATAAAGTTTGATTATGTTCGTAGATGCTAAATTCTATAAGTTATATACGATCAATCGAAAATAGGTCAATTACTGTTTCCATTCATATATTTACGCTGTTTGGAAGACCTGGTAGAGCCTTGTAGCGGTTTTATCGAATACGAAATTGTGTTAGGGTTTAGCGGCCTGTTGCTGATTTGCGGAGATGGAAGGAGATGATCGGACATTTAGGGTTAATTTCTCAAGTGAAGGAGTTTCGAGGCTTCGCGATGCCGTCGAGGAGAAGCTTAAGGAGTTTATGGGTGACTACACAGACGATACTCTCGTGGTATGAAAATGGGAAATTTTGAGAATTTAATTGAATTTTCTGAAACTCATTTTTTATTCAGAATTAAGTATATTTGGATTATTGATTTGGATCGTACGGCGTGGTTTGCTACACTAATAGATTGAAAAATGCGTGCAGTTCCTTAGAGTTCTATTATTGCAGTTGCTATATGGTGTGGATTATATTAATTGGATCATTAATCAGTCTTCTCTAGCTTTTAGTAATGCCAATTTGAATGAATGACACCGAATAGGACTTATGGGAATACCAACATTTGGTGCATTTAAATTGGCCACATTGTGATTATTCAATATGTTTGTCATACCGATTATATGGAGACTGAAATTGCAATAAATGTGAGTCCTGTGTTCAATTTGTGAATTTAGTGAAGTTATTTCTGAAGCTCTTTTCTATCTGTATTTGCTCCCATGGTCTCATGAGGTTATATTCAGTTTGCATAAATGAAGATGCACCATCTGATATCTGCAACTAATCTCTTCAATACTCAGTGCAACTACTTTCAACCTTGGCCTTTGTGTTATAACTGGAATGAATGTAATAAATTTCTATGACTAAATGGCACAGTGGTTGATAGAAGATCTAATTTGGAGTAATATTTACTACTTCAGAACGTCTCAGCTACTTACAGTAGGGTTTTATTTTTATAGGACTTGGCCTGTTCTAAGTTAGTTTTGGGTTGGCGGTGCTGCAGTGAACTCTCTTTAGATTGAGATTGCTTTAGTCACTTAGTGCCAATTCATTTAGCCTTCAGGCTTCTATTGAATCTCTCTGTCACTTCCTAAACAACCCCCCAAACCCCCACCCCATGAGGGTTGGCAGATTGGGGACAATACTTGCATGAAAATTACTATCAACTCGTTCTCTCTTCATGGATAATTTCCTTCAATTAACCTGCATGAGTCATTTGGTTTTATCATATTTTTTTTTGGATTTAACTGACATTAAGCTGATGAAGCAATTAGGATCAATTCCCAATAATGTATTCCTTTTGGAAGCTTATATAGTAAAAGTCACATTATCTGCAATATGTTATTATCTATTTATGTTTATATGGTATTGAAGAGAATATCAACTAATTAGTGTAATTTGGAAAAAAAGTTTCATCAACTGTTATTACAGATATGAGTTGCCTTTTACTTTTATCCAATCCAATGAAAACTTACAGCTTTCTATCTGTGATGCTCATATTGAGTTCAACTGAAGTCAGATCTGATATAGCATCTATAGCTTTTCAGATGAATAATTTGCCTAAACTATGTTTTTCCTTAGTTTGAGCGATTATCTTGTCTGCTACAGCTCAGGTTCTCATGACAGTAGTTGTTGCCTTTTTGTTGACCAGTATCTGTTTTTCTTTGTATATTTTTTTTCCGTCTCCTAACCCTTGTTAATATTATTATGTACAACTTGTTAGCTTTTGGATGATAATTAATTAAGTCATCTCCTTCAACTGTTCCACAGCATAAACAATTTGAGCAGTGTTGGTGCCAATAGTACGATGTTTTAACTGAATTTTGTTTTGTTAAGTAATAATTGTATTGAATTATTTGAGAATTTCTAAGAAATATTTGATTAATATTCAATTATATTAATATCTGTTTAATTGCACTATTTCATAGTATGCCCCTCCATATCTCCATTCTTTATGTTTTTTAGTGCGATACCAATTCAGTTCAAGCATCTCTCATCACAGATTTCTATTGGGGTCTGTTAATTTTTTACATGCATTCACTCCTTGGGAATATCCTTCTTGTCTTGTAGGTGTACCAAATTCTGTTAAAATTTATTGAACTCTCCTTCGTATCTTATGTGCTTGTCTCCAGGAATATGTGATAGTCTTGCTGAAGAATGGTAGGAGCAAGGATGAAGCAAAAAATGAGTTGGATGTCTTTTTGGGAGACGACAGCGATTCTTTCATATCTTGGTGAGGTTTCTTTAATTAGCCTTATAATATGATGTTCATTGGGTCTAAACAATAAGTTGATATCTGTAATCATTACGACTATTATGCATAGGCTCTGGGATCATCTTGGATCTAATTTAAGTCTATACATGCAACCACAAGAACGTCATCACGATGGAGTCTCCAAAACAAAGCCGGCGGCAGGGGATAAGGCTGTAAAAAATGAGTCTCATCCAATTGAAGATACTCAGAGAAGAGAATCGATTAAAACAGGACATCGTCATAGTTCAGAAAGCAAAGGGTTCACAAGGGAAGTGGATGAAAATGAAGTCACCCCTCCTCAGAAAGCAGTGGCTGACAATGTGAAGTCCATGGATACACCTCAAGTTAGAGATATACAACCCCACTCATCTCGCTCTCCTAGGTCAACAATCCATAAGAAAAGAAGGAGAAATGAGGATCAGCAGTCAAGACAGGTAATATTTTCATATCGAGTTTAGACTGGATAAAACTGTCAGGGAGCCATAATACGCCAAATAAATCCACAAAATTTTTTTATTCTTTTTTGTACATAAGTTACAAAAGGAATCATCTGTGAGTGTTGCTTTCTACCACTAGAACGATATTTGTGCATCACAGGATACGTTGTATTGGTACCTCATTGGTGCATACTTTCTTCCTGAAGTGTTTGTATGTTGTCGATTGGCCTTTATTTAATCCTTATAACTCTTTTTTTAGCAGATGAATATTTATTAGAAAAGTGATAGATAGTACAAAGGGATGAGAAATCTGTCAATTTTTAGTTAAAAGAAAACTTTATTTTTTGCACTGTGATATATAACAGTCTCAGGAACACTTAGATCCCTATCATATATGTCGTAACTTGTCATCTTAATGGTCTCTGACTTATCTTACAATTGTTGAAAATTTTGTATTGCTTTTCTCTCATTGTTTTACTAAATTTGATAGAGGGAGTTGTCTCAGCCGACTGTAAGTGCACCAAGGAGGCTGCTGCAGTTTGCAGTACGTGATGCTGTTGCCACTTCTAGGCCATCCTATGCAACAGTAGAGCCCTCATTCAAAAAACTGCGATCTGTCGTTTCTACAACAGTGGATTCATCCCTGGAAGAACGCCCTCAGAGGATCCAACGTGCCTCCATGTCAGCTGCTATTAAAGCTATGGCAGAAGCGGTTAAGGATGCGACAAAAATTAGACCCTCGCGCAACGTGTTTGATAGACTCGGTCATGCTGCATATGTTTCGAACACTACTGATCATCAAGAATATGGAGTTGCTGCTGAACATTTTGGTGATGGAGATTTTAGTGTTGAATTGGAGAACTTACACTCATCTTATCACCCACAAAATGACGGAATCATCATGCAAGAAGGGAACATGTCATCTTTTCTTGACCCAACCATGGATGCTGACTTTGGATATGATGATGAAGATTACGAAGATGCTGAATTAAGGGGACAGGAAGCTGTAGATATTTCTCGGTCAGGCACATCTGGTAGAAACTGGGTAGAGAACTCCCTAAAGTTACAATATGGAGGTGATGACAACGTAGATGAAACACTGCACAGAACAAGCAGTGATTTCAGTCACCCTGTAACAGTGCATAATGCATCCTTTAAAATTGCTTCATCTGTAAGCATGAATACCCGGAAACAACAATATCAGGAAGTGACAGAGGAAATTGAGATGGATAATCACAAAATAATGCTAGGTGGTGATACTGTGTCGACCAAGTCTGGAGAATGGTTCATGAAGGAGAACAACAATCCTACGGCAGCTTTGATCACAAATGTAAGTAATTCAACTGAAATCATTCATGCTACCTTTACATGTCCCTTTCTTGTAACACAGTCACCTTATTTACCCATCTTTCTGGTTCTTTCTCATAGGTAAAGTCTGATAATATTCATCTGCAATCTGAAAAGACTCAAACACCATCTGGTGAGCTTTGTTATCCTTACCATTGGTTCATCTTGACTGCTTATGGAAGTTATGCTTGTCGGCATAGTTGTGTTTTGTCTTGTTTGTATTGTTAGGTTGATGTACCAATTTGAATTTTTTTTTCCCTCTGGTAGTATTTCCCACAGTTGTGGACCTAATTTTTTTTTGAACATTTAAACTAATTTATATTGTTATAGTGTCTTGCATGGTATTAGTATAGATCCGTTAGCTAACGCTTGGGGGTGTGCAATGCAGCTGTTCGTAATACTGGTCTACCAACTGACGATGCTGATTCTCGAACCATCTTCGTTAGCAATGTAATTTCTTGAATCTTTACCACGAACTTTCTTTTGGTTTATTGCTACTGCTTTTTTATTTGCTTTTTCCTCCTTTTTATTTGTTGGTTGCTTATACATTTATTACCATGGGTTAGGTTCATTTTGCTGCTACTAAAGATAGCCTTTTGAGACATTTCAACAAGTTCGGTGAAGTCCTCAAAGTTATTATTTTAACTAATCCAGCTACTGGACTACCTAAAGGGTAAGGTGTTTCAAGTGCTTCATTATCCATTTTCTTCGCCTGCTATTGTTTATGTTATTCTGAAGTACATTGCTTATCCAGGTCAGCATGCATAGAATTTATGAGAAAGGAATCGGCTGAGCTTGCTTTATCTTTGGATGGCACCTCTTTTATGTCTCGCATATTGAAGGTATGTATTTGAAGGGTTTTATTGTGCTTAAGATGAATGAACTGTCTAAATGTTGTTGACCACAAATATGTTCAAGAGATAATAATGATTCACATATTTCTTTCTTATATCTGAACTGCTGTCTGTGAGCTAAAATAAAGAGCAGAAGAGCTGCTATTTGTATTTAAAAACTATAGTTGATTAAGTTTCAGTACTTTCTTTCAGAATTATTTTTTATAATGGTCTTTTTATTTTGAGGGGAGGAGGGTTAAGTTGAACGCCGTTATCTCCTAAAACCATCCTTCCAACTCTTAAAACATTGAACTCAATTGAATGAAATGCTACCTTCATCATATGGAGCCTAGCATCCAAATATTCTGTTTGAAATATACTACTTTATCTACAGAAGGTTATCTGTCAGCACTTGGCATCTAGGGCGTACCTCAGATTTTTTTTTTTTCTTGAACATGATTTACTGTGGGATATCATGTGGCAGTATGTTTAGTTATAATTTGCTTGAATTTTTATAAAGACCATGAAAATGTATGATCAGAATCAGATATACATTTTCTGCTCATAATTGTTATAATGGGTCACACTCCTTGGTCTGAAGTAATGTTTCAAATCATTATCAATTAGTAAATGAACAGAATTGACTTTTATTTTATTTAAATTTATAATAGTGTTTGTCTCTAAAATCATATAGTATTGATATTTTTAATGTTTAAAAGATTTTTATAAGTAGGATACATATGTAGAGCTACCTGTGTTTTTGTATTTGTATGAATCTTTATTTACTGTTAAGTAATATATCAATCAAAGTATTATATTGAAACTCAGTTTGCAATATGTATGATCACCGTGAGAGAACTGACAAAAGTTTTAATGTGGTCTGTAAACTTCAATGTATGATGCGCCATCTTTTATCGACATGTGTTGAACTTGGTTGAAGTAGATATTTATGTCTATGAAAATTTTTAACACGTTAGCTCACATGCAGATTGTAAAGAAAAGATCTGCTCAGGCTGATGATGCATCTTCCCCAACATGGCCTCGTCGAGCGTCTCCATTCCCTGTTCCAAGATATGGCAGAATACCTTTCTCTGGGGGGATGCCCTCTTTATACAGAGCTCGTATGCCTATAAAGCCTGGAGCAAGGAGTTTCCAGTGGAAGCGAGGGGGCGATTCAACTGGAGCGGACACACTCAGTCAGGCTGTAGTTCCATCACCCCGTAGTCTCAAGTATGTTCGACCGGAAGCGAAGACAAACGGAAGTTCTGACACTGCTTAGAATCATTTTTTTAGCTGGGAAATTTTTTTGGATTAATCCGGGATGAAGAGCCATTTTAATTATGATATTGTTTTTGGTGGTTGGATATGTCATTAGTGGGGCAAGGTGGTGCAAAAATTTCAAGGGATAACTGTTACTAGGGTTTAGGGTGTTAAGGGGAAGATGATATATCTGGTCTCTTGTTGTGAATATCGTGGACCATTGGGCTTACACATTCATCATTTCTTCTTTCTCTCCACTTTAATCTCAATGGAATTTCGAAAATAAAATTGTTTTCTTTACTTGGTTAACTTTACTGTTGTATACTTGGAATGTTAGATGAACAAAGTTTATGCAGGCCACGGCCATTTGGCCACCCATGCATAAGTTTCAATTAATAACGTATTTTGTGGCTTTTTGTAATCATTTTGCAATCATTCTAGGTATATTTTTGCGAGCTTTCTTCATTAAATCTTTAATGAAAATGATAGACAAGGTTGCATCGTTTTACTTGAACAACTCCATCTAATCAAGAAATAGTATGCGATCTTGTTTTATACGAACTCTCCAATTTAAACCTTAAGAATATAATGAACATAAACCACAAGAGTATTTACTAGCACCTAATCAAACTTGGTCCAATAACAAATACTAAATAATTGTGAAGTTCTTATGTATTTCTTGTGATACGGAATGATTCATTATCAAAATATATTTATTAATAGTTAAATTATGCTGATAGTTTATTTTTATCATATTAAAATACTCTAAAATCGTATTATAATATATTATTCATTATACTTTACAAAAATATATTTTAACTATCAATAAATTTATTTTGCTTATATACCCGTCTCATATAAGTATTATTATTATAAGACACTTTGACACATAATACATCACGTCAGTAACATAATTAGAAGTTTTCATACATTAAACTTAGAGTCCAATTGATATGCATCTGGTGCACCCGAACGATTTTAATCGTTAGATTAAATTTTAATTTGATCTCCACTATAAAATAAAATAAAATACTAATTAATTTTTTTTGTAAAAAATAACTACCCAGTATACTATATTTTTAAGTAATTAACCTAGATGCACGAATCACCCTAAAATTTAAGTAAAGAGTATCTAATTACAAAAATGACCCTCCCTCTTAAGTTGAGCAAAAGATACGCCAGCCATTTTCTTGTGTGGTGATCTTGAACAATGGCTTCAAGAATTCCTCGCAAGTTATGCGCCAATCTTCTCAATCAATCCCTCTCCTTGCACTTCAAACCCTCCTCCATTCACCAAACATCCCTACTTTTTTCCACTTTTAATCCCTCTCGCCACCAAAATTTGATCAGATCTTTCACCCAAAACCCCACTTTCACCCGCTACACTCAAGCCGCCGATCATCCACCATTTCTTCAGAAAACCCTAGTTAATCGCACTCCGAATCTTTCGTCTAATCAATGTCTAAAGTTTCCCCCCAAATCACTCGCTGTTTCTCCTTCGCTGCTAAACCCTCAGAATTTCCAAAACCAATTTGCGATTCACGGATTCTTATCCACCTCCAATCCAGATGAATCGTCATCACACACGGAAAAAAAAACCTGAAAACCAAGGTGAATTCAAGCACCAAGAAATCACAGGGCCCACTGTGGACCGAGATCTATCGGCATTAGCCAATGAGACGCGGGAGGTTCTGGAGACGATGATGAAGACCGTATAAGTTTAAGCAAAGTCTTAGCTAGTTTAGGGTTATTGCATCTTGGTTTGGGAGCCTGGATATCATACACTACTCGAGGTTCGCCCATTCCGGAGGTGTCAATTCAGAGCTTGCTAGCTTTTGGGCTTCCATTCTCGTTGGCTTTCATGATGAGAAGAGCGTTGAAGCCAATCTACTTCTTCAAGAAAATGGAGGAGCAGGAGAGGTTGCAGATTTTGACCCTCACCCTACAGGTTACCAAGAATTTGAATACGTTTTTTGTGCGTGTTCGTGGGGTTTCATATCTATGCATTGCTGGTGCATCTGTTGGCTTGATTTACGTTCTAGTTACTAGATGATTTCAAGCAGCACTTTGGATGATTTTTGTTATGCTGAGGTTGATAAACTTCTTGGGAAGTTATGTTTAGTATTGATTATGGATTTTGAATAGTATGAATAAATAGCACATTTGCCATCTTATTGTTACTGCATTGTTATTGTTTTAACCTTAGCAGGAGGGATGTGTTTTAGAGTATGAACACAATTAAGTTCAAATTTTTAGCATATATGATGAGTTATATTTATTTCGATATTTGATTTTCTTGAAACAGTGGAAGAAACCTATTACAGAATGTTTCTAAAATTAAGATGTGTAGTTTGTTTACTCATCAGGCAATGTTGTTGCTTCATTGTAAATGGTGACAGATTTGATGTTGTTGGATTAGTGTGGTGTATTGATGCCTTCACTTTGTGGCATCCCAGCCGTTGATTATATGTAGTTTAGAAGGCGATTAGATTAGGGATTAGAGTTGAGTCTGAAGCTTAATTTATTTTCATTACCGGAACTTCTATTTTTTTGTGTGTTTGGATGGAGCATTCACTCACAATGTTTTTTTAGAACTTAAACCTTACCATTTGGAATACACATTTGGAACCGATAATCAAAACATCAAATGGAAGACACATTTGCAATTTATGAAAGTGAAAAGTGATGTGTCTTCCCTCTCGTGCTGGAATACTATGACTACACAATTGGAACAGGCAATCTAATCTCTATTTGGAATGGGCTAGGTTTTTTTTGGGTCTTTAAATTTGGTATATCCCAAGTAGTGCAAAATTTTTTTAAATGGAAACTTGAATAAGGAAAATCCAATTAGAAACTAGTACAACGAGATCCATTATTTTTTCAAAATCAACATGTGAATTGTGATCCAGCCTTTTCAAAGAAGGTAATAGTTCAAAAAAAAAAGAGGCGGAAAATTAAGAATTATTAATCCTTCTTTTTGATGCAAGAGAAAGCCAACAACAGAATCCACAAATTAAAAAAACCCAGGTTAAACATGTTAAAGAACGACCCAGAAAACACAACATAAACAAGGACGGATTTTTTTGATTTTAACAAATTAAAGAGAGTAAGAAATTGACAAGAGAATCAGATCTCCGCCTATTTGATGCATCAACACAGAGAAATTCTCAATAGGTATCTTACAGAACAACAAAACCTCATTTCATTAAGAGCGTAAGTTGGAGCAATCTAAGCGCCCCGTCTCTTTTTGAATCGCTCCCGAGCGCCTAAATTGCCTTCGTCTTCTTTGTTTTGTTTAGCATTTGATTCATTACCACCCGTGTCTTCACCGGTTTCTTCGTCCCTTTTCCGTATCAAACCTCCAAATACAGCTGCTGGGACTTCTTTTTGGGCTATCTCAACCTTGTCTTCATCGTCTGACTCACTATCTTCTGGAAGTTCGATGTCCTCTCTATTTGTTGTTGTCTCTCCTCCATTTTGCTGCATTCCAGCGCTCACAAATCCTAACCTTCTACCTGTTTCTTTCGATGTGGTGTCATTGGCTGCAGGGAGTAATTGCCTTTCAAGGACAGCCATTTCATCATCAGCAACACCAGCCTTCTTGAGAACATCCTTCGCTTCTTCGAGGGTCTGCATCTGATCCTTTTGCATCAAGTACTCCGGCAAAATAAAGTGCGTCTGGAGATATTAGAAAAATATGGAATATGTTGAGAATGGAGAGAAATAGAAACGCAGTGAGACAGTAAACTAAGTATTAGATTCTGGAGAGCTAAGTAGGAATAAATGAATACCTGGCTATAACTAGCAGAGACACTTCTTTTCACACGGAGCATCTCTCGGAAGGTAACTTCGTTTCCATGCTGCACCTCAAACTCATGCCATTTGTTCCAGAATTCAGGATCAGTTCGTGGGTCAGCAAACTGAGAAGCATGCTTATACAAAGCACGACTACGATCAATTTCACCCATTATCTTCTCAAGTTCAGCATACTTCAAGCACATAATTTTCACATCCTTATCTGGAAGACCCGACTCAATCGCTTGCTCATAAATCTGTCTTGTTTTTGGAAGACCAAATATTTCAGCTGCCCGAGCAATGTATATCTCATACATGCCCAATTTCTCATTGGGTGGGACGGCTTTTGTTGCCTGATCATATACCTCCATCGCTCTTTTAGCCAGACCGTAGTCTTCCTCAAGCTTAGCGTATTGAAGAAAAATGGGTTTCACAGAATCTGCAGGGGCCTAATCAAAGGGAGAGACTATATTAGTGAGCATCTTGAAAATATAAATTGCAAATGAATGGACTAAACATCACTCTGTTTATGATTCAAAGTACAGCTCTTGATCACAAATGCTAGGTCACAACATAGAAGCACAAATCGAAAAGGCAAGGACAATAACATCCGATCAAATCTATTAAATATTAACTCAACACATGCTGTACATAACAGAATAGTAGTGTCTCACAATAACAATGTCGTCTGGCACAACGAGTTTTCATCAAAGCACGAAACTGACATTTCAAAGCTTCTATGCTAGGTGTCAACTTAAGGTTGAATGAGGACCATTTTTCAAAATGATTTTTCTTTCCTCAACCGTAAGATAATAGAGATTTTCCTTATAATCTGTGGTCAATCCAACTTAAACACGAGCACCCCTACATATACTATTTAGATCCTTATTCAAGAGTGATTGTTAGAAGAACTGAAAAAATAAATAAAAATTCTAAGAGCTGAGAAAATATCCTCTAGGTCTACAATTCAGAAACAACGATTAAAATTAAAGAAACTAGCATAAAAAAACTAACATACCGCTTTAACTGCATTTTCAAATAATTCCCGAGCTCGTTCTAGCTTTGTTTTCCCATATCTCTTAACAAACTTGGAGAGATAAGTGACCCATATATCCTTCACATGTGGGTACTTGAAGATCTTGACTCCTCTCTCATAGACTCTAAAAGAATCTTCAAAGTACTTGTTATCCTGGATAAATGGACAAGCAAAAATATTTGAGTCTAACTTCACTGGGATAATCAAGGACACAAGAGAGAATAGAATCCTACTTACTTCCAAAAGCATTGCGTAGTTTATTATGATTTGAGGAGTGGCTATTCTCAAGTCCAATATCCTTTCATAAACTGCTCTAGTAGACTCCAAGCTTCCCAGGCTTTCCTCCAAATCGACATAAAATGTCCAAAGCCTAAGGGATTTGTGAAGCTTCATTTGAACAGGTTCATTGCCATCAACAGCCACTAAAGAAGGATAAGAAGTCAATTTACAAGTTCAAGTATACCAAATAATTGGAAGAAAAAGGTTATATCAAAGAACACAGGTAAAAAGATCAAGATAGAAATCAAAGATCCAAGACAGGACAAGAACATAATTTCATCGGTATTAATCTACACGAAAAGAAACTAGTCCAAGTAATGAAAATATACCTCTCCTCTTAACCTCAGCTGATGGCTCTGCAGTAGCACGGCGCATCAGTTCCAGTGCACCATTGAAGTTTTTGTGCCTGAGCTCCATCTCAGCCCACTCACACCAGACACTGGCTAGATGGTCCAACGTCTTATAATTCACTTGCACTGCTTTATCTAATATCACCCGGGCATTGGAGACGTCTTTATGGCTCTCATATAATTTTGCAAATGAAACCCACAAAGTATGAGGTTTCCCCACAGCCTTCATAGGATCCACTGTCCTCACAGCTTGTGTGTAAGTCAAAATTTGTTTTGTTGGGTTCCCTTCAAAAAGCTTAACTCTTCTATGCCACTGCTCTACATTGTGAGGATTCTGTCTCAAAAGCACACTGTTAGCCAACTCAGGCCTCCTATCCATCAGATATTCCAACCTTGCCAACCTCAAATCCACATCCTTG
The DNA here is from genome assembly GCA_023678885.1 of Pogostemon cablin. Taxonomy (NCBI): domain Eukaryota; kingdom Viridiplantae; phylum Streptophyta; class Magnoliopsida; order Lamiales; family Lamiaceae; genus Pogostemon; species Pogostemon cablin. The sequence goes on along the minus strand of CM042952.1, from coordinate 30,199,126 downwards.
TCATCCTTCATCCAAAACTTGTCAATTCTCTTACGCAACTTCTCAATATCCAACCGATCATCCTCTTCTTCCTCGTCCGACTCCTCTCCATTTTCCTCATCATCCTCTTCATCACTATCATCCATGCTTTCCATTTTAATAGACAGCATACTCTCCTCAAACTGAGAATACGCATCAAATATGACACTGAAATCTCTCACTGTAATTACTGTTGTCATCCCTTCCTCAAAAATATCCCTGGCTTTCTCAAGCAAACCTCTCCGTATGTAATAATCGGCCAACGATGTCCACAGCCTCCCAACCTCGTCTGTGAACTTCCGAATCCCGCCTCTAATTATGGCATCAACATTCAATCCTGATATCTCACTGGCATGTTGGGTCAAAATATCACACAATTCCAACCACAATCTGTGCTTCGTCTTCCCCTTTATAGAGTAAAATCGGTCATCATTCAAAACCCCAGCTAGCCTCTCAGCGGCCTCCTGCCACAACTCCGAATTAATCAAGAACTCAATAAAATCCTCAATGTGACTAGGGTCATACTTCAAGTACCTCCTATACACTCTCAACGAGGTCTCAATCGGAACCCCCTTCTGCGACACGAAGACCAAATAATATTCCCAAATTCGATCATGCTGAGTAACTGGGAGAGCGCACAATGCCCGATCAAAAGTGTGCCTTGTCTTGCTAACCAGCTTCTGCTGTGTCAGTGACTGCAGATACATGATCCAAATCCGTGGCATCTTGTGCATCGTAGCGAGAGCTCGTTCGAAAGTGTTGTTTAGGGTTTGATACTGAGGGTGAGAAATGGGCAAATTCCTCACAATTTCGAGACGCTCGCGGAGGTAAGCGTGCCATAGCTTGTAGCTTCCCGGTAAAGCTTTGAGAGCACGCTCGTAAATAATCGATCGTTTCTTGAACGTGGCATCACTTCGCGCAATTAGGTATCGCCACCACAACTTCAAATTATTAGGGTTCCTCAAGACTTCCTCCTCGTATAAATAATCCTCTTCGCTTGGATAAAACTCTTGAGCAATTGCCATCCTTGATTTTGAAAAAAAATTCCGATGAGGCTCCGACTATCAGATCTCCCTTCCCTTCTTATCTAACGCTGTCCGCGACACTGGAGATTGGCGGCGGAGCGACGGGGACGGGCGGCGGAAATTGTTGGGTTAGAAGATATCAGTGGGGCCTGATATGTACGAGGGTAATTTTGAGTTTTCCTACTTGCGATTTCTTCTTTCTAAAGGAATTATCTGATTTACTTAATTAACGATTCAAAATACTAAGAAGATGAACATTAATTTATCAACGGCCCAATTTTTTATGGGCTTTCTACACTAATGGGCTTCTATTGCCAAATGCACATGCGAGAAGCAGTCTTGAAAGCCCATTTCATACGATTCTTTAACAAAAAATATGGGCCCTCCAAGTCCATTACATGTTTTGCATAATTGACTAATATTATTTATCAAAAAAGTATTTATTTTAATAAAATTAAAAAAATTCTGTCAAAAAAAAAATCAAAATTATTTATCCAACTCATGTTATTAAAGCATCTTTCCTTAAAAGGAGAGTATGAAAAAATTATTAGTTTTTTTTCACTTTCAGATGTTAACACATTTATTGGTTCTTGGCAAATTTGAAATTTTGTTCGATTTTACTCCATCCATCCCATAATACTTTTCACATTTACTGTTCCACGTTGTTTAAGAAAAGTGATATTTTTTTACTAATTTTATTGACTTTGGAAGGTATTGTAGTATTTTTAAGTAATAAAAAAATATAAAGTAATGATATGTGTGTGAAAAATGAGTGACATATTTGAAATTAAAGAAACTTTTGATGTTGTTAGATAAAGTGATGTTTCCTTTTTTGGAGTGTGAAAAGTTTTGTGAGACAAACAAATGAGGAAAGTATCAAAAGTATTATGATACAGGGAGTATATTTTACAAGTAATTAAGTACTCCGTCATATCACATTGGAATTTATATAAATTCAAGAAACCTTACAGAAAGAATTTATGTGTATCAATTTATGGCTAGATTAAACTTAATCTTCTTCTACCTCTCTGTGCTGTTTTGTGTTCAATTTTGCATGGTAAGACATAAATATATAATTTCAAATTTTCATCACTTCATATTTGATATATCAAATGAGTTTATTTTCATCAACTATTTCGGCACTAATCTATCATAAAAATTTTAAACTCTAAAGATTATTAATTATTTTTCTCATTAATTATCCAACTTGTCATCAATAATAATTAAATAACAATTCATTTATATTAGTATTTTCTTATTTAATCAGTCATTCAATTGAGATGGGGTTCACCATATTACTTCTTAGGTGATTATTAATTTTTATTGTAGTGGAATTAATTAATCCAATAATTTTAACCAAATTAATTTGATGAATGGGCAGGGGCATCGATCGTGGTGCGTGGCAAAAGCCAAAGTGTCAAATTTAGATCTTAGCAGCTATGTGAGGTCCGTTTGTCGAAAAGACCCGAATGGGTGTCGGATTATCCTACCCGGTGGGATCTGCTTTGATTCGTATTCGAACATGGTAATAAGGAACCGATCACAAGCATCTTTTCTCCTCCACAAGAAAACAGTCAAACCAAAATTTGCAATAAAACCTATGGTGAAATAATCCACCATTATCCACGTAAGTAACTTTTGTTTTTTTCATTTTATTCAACAATATCCTTTCGTCACTAAACGAACATTTGTTCATTACATATTAAATTTCATCATCTAAAAAAATATTATATTAATTATGAACTTTAAAAATATATCTTAATTATAAATTTATTATTCTTTTTTATAATTTATTTATTTAATAAAAATACTATATTACTTTTCAAAAGTTAATAAAATTTGATTGAAAATAACTTTTCTTAAGCATACTATCATCTACGGTAATAATACAACTTAACATGAGAATGACCGAATATAAACTATAAAATCTTAATTTAAATGGAGTAACTACTTTCATTTATATTATGATAAGACTATAAAGTCTTTACAAGGATTATTTTTTTTAATGAATTAAATTATGAGGTGTGTTTAGAGAATTTTGGGTAATATATTTAAATTATAATATCTCGTTAATTTTGTTTTGCAGCAAGAACAACGATTGGACGAATATCTTACAGCTTTCTATGCTTTGCACCCGTGATTGACTGATTTCCGATTCCGCAGAGCCTTCAGGCTTGAATTTTGCTCGATTTAATAATAGAAATGACTAATTGTTAAATAATAATTTAAATTGTAATTTTCCTAAATAAATGATGTCTTTTTATTTTTTTAGGGATATAAGAATAAGAGTCATACGCCACTAATATAACTAAAATATGAAAATCGCACACTCTGGCTCTAATATATATTAAATTATAATACTCTTTAAATCATGTATAAAAAAATGAATGGATACAATCAACTAGCGGAGAGAGTATAACATAGGAGTTGATATCTATTATATGCGGGTGCATAGAGTTAGTTTTCATATACTTAATCTGTATAACGTTTGATTTGGTAATGTATAGTATGTATTTTTTAATGAATTTTTTCTTTTTATATTTAGTTGTACCATTAATTAATTATTATACTCCCTCTGTCCAGATTATAGGTCCGCATTTATTTTTTGCATAAGGAATATTATTATTTGATGTGTAGTGTGTAGTTGTATTAGTAGTGAGTGGTGGGTCAATGGTCATATGTGGGGTCCTCTTATTAAAAGGAGAAAATGGGACGCCGAATATACTATAATAATGAATTTTCGATAGGACGGAGGGAATAAAATTTAAATTTAATAAATTGTATAAATTTTTTAGACTTATTTAGCTGATATACTCTCGTACATGATCCAAACAAAATCTAACTCTTGGATAATTTTTCTTTCAGTCTTGTGCATTTGCTCAACTAGATTTCGACTTCTCTCCGGCTCCAGCGCCGTCTCCAGACAGCAGCGACGCCTCTTATTCCTTCTCTGTCTCAGCTGCTATGCTTGTTTCCTCCTTCACTGTCTCTCTGTTGGCCCTCGCCAATCACTGAGTATCAATAAGGATCCGATCATCCATGTCTTGTTGTTATTAATACTAAGATTGATTTTTTGGGATATTTATTTTTATTTCATCCATTATTTTGTGATGGATGGCTATATTTACATGATTATATTGATTAATGAAATGAAATTTATATTACCTGCAGACCTTCATTCACTGTTAATATTATTTTTCTTTAAAATTTGAATAATAAATAATTAACACCTAAATCTGGAATATCATTACACGGAGAAACATGTAAATGTTGATGGTGAGGAAAGTCGATAAAGTTTGATGTTTATAATGTCAATCTTATTGATTTTTTTATATATATTTTTTTAAAGGGTGATAACTAATTAGTACATTAGAATTTTTGGTTCGAACTGCACATAAAGATTTATAGATAAATTTTTTTAGTAAGTAATTCTTTAAAGTTATCTGATTTAGTAATATTTATGGAAAAATCATTTTAAAGAAATATCTCAACGGTTACTTTAAATTTTATGGAAAAAATAATCTTAAAGAGTGATCTCAATTCTCAACATTGTATTATCAATACTAATTAGTAAACTTAAAAAAAAATTAATTGCGTACTATAGAGTAGAAAATAGAGACAGCTGTTGTTACACGTTTTAACTTTTAAATACGCAAGGACGACAAGCAAACGAGAAATGGTCTAAATCATTTCAAATTTTCATTTGCCCTAATCAACATTTTTAACATGAGTTGGCCTCTTGTATATTACTATAATATTTTATTTTTAAGAATATAAAATTTAATTAATAGCTGTATTATTTCAACATGAAAAACTTTGTTTTTTTTTAATTAAATTAAATTAAATGCCAGTTTACCTCCACTTTTACCTTTTCTTTTTCGACCCAAGAAAAACCCTAATTTTGGTTTTATGGCGCGTTCATCTTAATTTATGAAGTAGCATTTACCAACAAACGTAATTCCCCGTGCACAAAGATGCTAGCTTATTTGTAATATTAATTTAGAATTAATTTCTTGTAAATCGAGTTTACAGGATAAACCATGCAGTTTAAAGACCTAGCAATACATAAGGTATAATAAAATTGAAAGGGGAACCACAGAGTTTAGGGTTAGAAAAGATCATGATTCATATACTAATCTATGTAAACCGAACTTATAAGAGTGTTTGTTAATAATTTAAATATTTTAGGTGTATTAATAGTCGTCCCCAAAATAAAAACACTGAAGCTTGAAAAGGGATAGTGCCAACCCACAAAAAGGGGTTTTGCAGGGACCCTGAAAAAACCTCATAACCCAAGCAAAAAGCACAAGCCTCATAATTCATATATACTGCTGACATCCAGTTAGCAAATGTAGCACACAACCACACCACTCATATCCACAAATTTTATTTTTCAACATCAATTATACCAAGCTGCTTCCCCAGGCATTCGTCAACGACTTAAAAATAACAGATTCCATGGTTAATATATCAAGTCTTGCATACATTCCATGTCTGGTAGGTATACATGGATGACCTGGTCTTGATACTAGAATCCGATGATGCATTCAAGGGAAGAAGAATTACTGTATCTGAAACTGTCGACAACAAAAATAAAATTTTAAAACAAAAACACTAGTGTTACAAGAAGTTTCTTCAGGCTTTCTGGTAAGAATACTTCTACTGCTTAAAAGATTTCTTAAGGGTATTCATAGGGTTTAGTATTTAATAATTTGGACAAACCTCGAGGGGTTGGTACTTGGTAATATCCCAAAAATCCTTTTAAGCAGTATAAGCATTTTCTTATCCAGGGGGTGCATTCAATTTCCAGTAAAAATATACCTTATCAACAAATCCTAAACATTTCATTATGTCATATCTGTTCTGAGATTTAACAGGCCACATACATGGATAATATCTATATTTCCAGTAAATTTTCTTAAAATTTTAAAAATCCAGATATTTCATTATATTATGCGCAGTAATCTACAATCTATATTGGCAGGTATAAAAAAACCTCTATCTAATAGTCTCTATGGCTGATGGCTCTATCCCTAGAATCAATGATTTATTTCTTCGCATTATTTTCATCATTCTGACATCTTTCTTCAACACTTGAATCTCACGCATATTTCTCTCCTCACCTCAAAACACATAATAAACTTATTTTTATGATCATGAATTTTAGGAATCCCAAAAAGTTTAACATATAAAGTGACATTACAAAGGGACTTATGTTAGATTTAAATTGATTCTATACTGCTTTACGTCCCATTAACAACAACAGAAACACAAAATATTCAGTAAAAAAATTTCAAAAAATCAAGCACATTCAATTTTAAAACATATTCCAATATATTATTCTGAATACCATATCTGCAAACCAAAAGGTGAAAAATGAAAAGGCAACGCATGTCAAATCAATTATATTTAATACAACAAAAAGATCTACTCACCTTGTAAAAATAAGGTTGATCCATCAATTTTTTGAATTATTTAGCTGGATGCCACCAAAAGCTTGACTCTTATAAGTTCATGAATGACGCTTGTAGTTTACATGATATATGCTTTAAAATTTCAAGTCCTGAACATAGATATCAAATTATAAGCTGATATGCATTCATGATAGATGTTCAACCCAGCATGAACTAAGAATATAATATAATATGAGAATAGAAAGACAGTAACCACTCCACCATAAATTTACTGAACTACTAATTAAAAGAATATAACATGAGGAAAGCAAAACAGTGTTCACTTCAACTTAATTTATTGAGCTATATATATATATATATATAATTGAATATAGCAGCATGACCGTAATCATTCTACAAATCACATAAAGTTAGAACGCTAAAAATATTAAAATTACACGATTTTCTGATGTTAAAAAAGAAAAACGATTAGATGGGAGGAAAAAAATTAAATATATGCATTTACACTTTTGAGAGAGAAGGATTACTTGAGCACTTGAGATCTCTTAATCTTTTTGTCAACTTATCTGTAAATTATTAAGAAAATCGGAGAGCCTGAAAGTAAGAGCAACAAAAATGTGAATAAGCAGAATTATAATTTTTTTATAGAAAAGATATAGGATGCATTTGAGCAAAAAATGACCAACAGAAAAAATGTTTACCTTATATCCTTGGCAATCACTATATTTCCATCCTCAGCCCCAAGATGACGAAGAACTACCTCTTCAAGACGACCATCACGATATGCATGCTATAAAAGAGAAAAATGCATGAACATACAAACAAACAAAAAGAAAGAATATGGGCAAACCATTGTAATTAGAGAAAATAAAGTATACCTTATAAAAACAACTAGTCCCAAATGGACATGAACCATTCCCAAAGTCAAAGTGTTTGCAATCAATGGATCTAAAAGAGTAACCGTCAAATTGAATAATAGAATAGAACGAAGCAAAGCAAGAGACAAGAGGTAAGGGGGATAGGTCAATAGTACCTCAGCTTGGACTTGTAGCTCTCAACAATCTCCTGCTTGTGTTCTCTAGAGGAATACCAAATGACACTAGGAATTACAAAGTATGAAAGCTTTCGACATATAGGACAGGATCTCAAAGCTGAATTAGGATCCATGCCCGATGAACGAGAACTACCCCGCCAATTTCTAATACATGATATACAAAATGGATGATCACATTCAGACAGTATCCCAAACTTCCGCTCTGCTGCTGCAGACTTGGAGAGGACCCTTTCAAGGCAAACACTGCATTCTATGTCATGACTGTGAGTGAGTGCTTCTAGATGCTTTTGCCTTGTCTCACAAGTTTTCATGTGTTCTTCTCTCTCTTGAGGTCTAAAAGGATGTAAGCAATGTTTTCTGCACGTAGGACAAAGATCCCCATGAATGTGAGGACAAGTGTCACCACGTGGACAATCACCAACAGCAGCAAAGGAGCATATTGGTCGGTCAGCAGGATCATCGCCCCTAATATTTGAAATTTCATCATCACCTTGATGCTGCCCAGAATTCTCACCCCATACCGGTATACTAGGTTGATGCATTGGTCTGCTAGAAGCTGAATGTTCAGCCGTGGATACATTAGCAGCAAATGTTGCTGTTCCAGAAGAAATTCCATTACAGGTAGAAACATCAGAGGATGAAGACAAAGCCGGAGACTGCATCCGAGAGAGTTTAACATGATCATATCTACACCGGGATCCATAAGCGCAAACTCCTTTTTGATAATAAGTACATACCTGGAACAACATAAACGGGGGTGGGTGAGATCAAATTAGAACATCAAAACATAACTACTTCTGCTATAAGGTTAATGAGGACTCACATTATTAGGAGGGGCCTTCCAATCATGAGAATACTCACAGTGTTCCCCTTTAAGACATGCACCATGAACAAAAAATTTGCAAAGAATCCTACACAAAAATGTATCATCAAATACCGTTAGTGTTTATCAAGTGTTCTAACATGCCAAATGCTGCAAACAACATTTCCATCTGTCAAAAGGAGACACGGGACTTAAATCTAGCTCAAGCTCCCCGATAAGAAAGAACCTGTCAAGGTCTTTTAATAAATGCATGAACCTATTAAGAAAAAGAGTCCCACAGGATAAAAAGATTATTTAGAATCCAACAATTAATAACTTTAGAGATACATAAGTGCAGAATTGGTTATGCTCAACTAATATTTAGGAGGATGGAAGGTTGTACTAGCTAGATTTGCTTACAATCAATTAACGTTATCCCACAAAGTGTGTAAACAATAATGAGCAAAATAGAACAATGCATATTCTATCTCAGCCACAGTTTTATCCCTATGCTTAACAGCCGACATGAGTCGAACTTTTATGATTGTAAGCACAAAAAAGAGCTGTTTAATTAAGATTTAAGACGACATCACATACGTCATACTGTACAAAAAAGAAACCTGGTATAAATTACCCTTCCCCTTTGGGATTGGCAAGTCAATTGATTGATCCTGTTCTATTTTTTCAATTCTCCCAGCGTAAGCCCAATTAAGATGAACGAAATACAATCCCAACAAATCAATGCAAGAATATTAAATCCAGAGGATTCACAATGATCAGCATAAATTGAATTCAACAAAACCGCGAGAGAAACCATGAATCGAATTACAAAATGTTTGAAAAATCAGGAGATTTCACGAAATAATGATAAATGAAGGTTTTCTCAAATATTGTTTACCTTTTTGACATGTTTTTGTTGATAATCCCTAAGAAAAACCAGGAAAAAGTTCGGAGAGAAGGGGGAGATATCAATCGATGAAGAAAACACGGACACTCCGGAGTGAATTTAGGGCTTTTGGTAGTTGTTAGGTAAATTGCTTTCGAATGCGATCCTCCAACCTCTACTATATTTTGGGAAGGCACCTCTTGATTACAAGTTTGTGACAATTTTTCAACATTTTGTTTCCTATTAGTTTGTGAGATACAATTTGTACTCCATCCAAAGTCCAAACATTGTTCACTGAGAAAAAATAAATAAATAAATAAATAAAATAATTAATATATATAAATATATATACTTTTTTTTTTAATCTACCCATATAATTGTTCATCCCAAAAAAAAAAAAAATTCTAGCCTAGCATATCAAAAATACATATTAATTTCAAAATTATAATCCCTTCATTCAACACACAATATATTTTATATTTTATTTATTACATAAAAATACTATATTATTATAAACAATTAAATTATACTGCATAATAAATATAAATGCAAGTAGAAAATATATAAATTATTTATTTATTAGTACATTTAAATAAATTCATTCATAAAATAGATGAATAAATTATTTATAATTAATATAATTATTTGAGCTCGAATTAATCAAAATTAAGTGAGTTCAAATTCAAGTCAAGTGAAGTTGATTAAAGTCTAACAAGCTTAAAATATATATAATTGGTTTGAGCCAAGTCAACTAAGCTTATATTTAGACCATCAACACTAATTAAATTAAATATGTTTAAATTAAGTCCAATATAAGTCTAATTAAATTAAATGGAAAAAAAATTCAGTTCAACAGACTTAATTAAATTGAATTCATCTTAATATAATCAACGTAAATTTTAAAATCATTTAAAAAATGAGTACTCTCTTTAAAGATGAATACATGTGAGACATGCATGTATAAGACAAGTTGATTCATCGATTATTATTAAAGTATAGTTATTATATAAGTAAATTATGCTTATTAAAAATTAGTTAAAATATGGTAGTAGGCGTGAATCATGTTATCACTCTAAAATTATATTTTAATAATCATTCATCATATTTAAAAAAAAAATATTCAATCCATTCCATGTTAACATTTATGTTTTTATTTTTTTATTTTTTTGTTGTACAAATTAAAGTTTACATTTCATATTTTGTCAAATTGAGCCAACACAAAATAATTAATTATTTTATATAGGGTTCACACACAACACTAATACATTTTACAGTTATTATTATTTATTTCACCTCACTATACCTCACTTTTGAGAAATCCCTCATTCCTCTCTATTTTGCATGCTATGACTTTCATTCCTTCTCCTAAAACCCAATCATTTTTTATTAATATTATTTTAATGATATAATTTTTTTATAAAATTAAAAAATGGTAAAAATAATAATTTTATGTTAATAATAACAAAATATAATAAAATAAATAATTATTAGTAAAAAATATGAATTCATCCCTAAAGAATCATACCAAATAATATCAATAGTTATGATACTCATTCCATATTATCAACCAAAAATCTTAATATGTATATTTGTAAAGTAGTTTCCTTATTTGAATTTTTCGAAAACACACCTGTTACAATTCTGTTATTCTCAAAATAAAAATTTATATGTGTTTTGCTTATATTGGTTGAGTATTTATGATTATATATTAATTGTGTTTTGGTTTTGATCGAACTTAATTATCTTGATATATATATTCTAAAGTAATTTTCTAATATAAATTTTTTAAAACATGAGTGTTGATTTAATGTCATTAAAAACTTTAAATAACAAATAATATTTTAAAATTTTAATTGGTTGAATAATTAATAAATAATTTAATATTTACTTAATATTAATTTTATTTCACCAAATTAATTGAAATCATTTATAACTAAAACAAAAATTGTAATTAATTTATATAATAAAAATAAATATTAAATTAATTAAGACATTTAAAACATATAATAATAAAATTGATTCTTATTAGTTTTGTCAAATCCAAAATAAAAAGAAATAATCTACATTTAAAAGATAAAGTGCATAAATTAATATTTAATTTAATTGATTTATATTTTATTTAAAAATATCCTCGAATATATAGAATATCAATTTATTTACGTTAGAAGATTAAAAAAATATCACATAATAATATTTTCTATATAAAAACATAAAATATTAATTATAAAGTTTAAAAATGTAATATGTGGGCGTATTTAACTATTAGTTTACTAATACATTCATATTTATTAAATAATATATTTTAAATTAAAATTAAAATTTTGTAATTCACGAGTACCATACTAGTATAAGAATAAAATACAAATCCATTACCATTTCCAAAAATAATTCACATTCCAATTCGTTTCCGTAAAGCAAATGCCCCCTAAAATTTCTTTAATTTAATAGCCTTTGTGTGTAATTTGAACACACACAAAACTCGCTCGAGGGCGGCACGCTTTTACTAAAGTGGCGTTTACCAGGAAGGCGGCACGCTTATATCCCGAGTTGCGTAAAGTTTAAAAGGTAGACCGAGAAAACGCTACTTTCTCTAGAATAGGTTCAACTTTTGAAATATTGGCCCCTCCAATTTTCTTTTCCACTCAAAAAGTTTATAATTAATCCCACCTTTTTCTTTTTTATTCTATTGAGACCGTTTCATTTTCCCTAATTAATTAAATGAATAACATAAAATAAAAATAAAAATGAAGATGACATTATTTATAATTTTATATTTTTAAATTTTACATTCAATTTGTCTGGTTAGGCAACATCATCATCCGCTTGCCGCTTCGTTTTCAGTCATCACTCTCTCACTCCCCCACCCTCTCTCTCTCTCTTCCCCCGCTCCCATATTCTTGCTAGCTTTGACCTTTCATGTTCCTTTGGACCATCTCACGTTAATCTTGCTGCTCTGTGAGTTTTTCTCATTTATTTCTTATTACAAAGTTTGCTTGGGTTTTTTTTTTTTTTTTTTGGCGCTAGTTTCTCATATTCTTGCATTTCTTGTGGGGTTTCTTGAACTGCTTCGCTCTCGCAGTTTCTCAACTTGTGGATTTTGCTTTAAGTCTGCTTTTGAGCTACAGGATACAACTCCACAGTGGAATATAGTTCGTGATGTATGGGAAGCTTTCTTGCACCCTTTTTTATCCTTTTGGATCATGTTGTATTTTCCTGGTATTTTCAAGATTCTTGTCTGTTCATTTCGCGTGAGTGATCACTCTGTCTTAATTTTCATATATTTTTTGATTATTGATGTATGTTTCCATCTACTTGTATATAATTGTATGAATTTACTACCACACCCGCGGCCGCCGTTTCTGCTCTTCTTTTGTTTTATTGCACTCAGGGGTTAATATTTTTCTTTCATTTTAGATGTGACCTTTTTTGGGGTCAAAATATGAATTAACATTTGCTTTGGTTTAGAACAGTTTGAGGTTCTTTAATTTTCGTAGTAGAATGAGAATGGTTAAGTTGAGGTAGGCTTTTGATGTTGACATCTGTAGTGTAATATACTGTGATATGAACTGCTTAATTTTATGGCATGGAGTATATTGAAGCAAATTCTTACCCTGCTTATGATCTTGACGCCCTATTCTATGTGCATATTATGTTTTATGCCTTTGACAGTGCATGTGCTCATTCATGGCGACGATGTCTAGACTTGGAATTGACATATTTCGAATTTCTCCCGACTACCAGTGCAGGCTCTTGTAAGATTTTTTCAATATCTAGAAAGGTTAAAGAGCTCTGAATTTATTGCGCAAAAGAATCTCTCGCGTTGGAAGACATAATAAATTAATTGCTGTTGCTGATGAAGGCTGCAATATGTCTTCAAGCAATGCTGCTCTTTTCTGGAGTTTTCTTCATTGCACTAGGTCAACATTTTATCCATCATCATAATGTCCTTCTACAGCATAACTAATTTTGATATCTGGCAAATTGTGTGTAAAATAGTAAGTTATATCAGTGTCTCTATTTGGTAAAATAATGTTAATTAACTAAAGAGATGTGTTGTTCATTTTACTTTACATGAATGTATCCCCAAAACTAAGATTTGACTAGCTAATTTGGAAGTTCAAACTTCCCAAAATTTGTTAATTTTGGTATTCTTGATTCTACAGGTTCATTTGTTGGAATAAATATAGGAACTGATGTTTCAAAACTACCGTCAGCTGTTGATATAGTTGAGATTCTCAAAGCACAGCAAATAACTCATGTCCGCCTATACGATGCTGATCCCCACATGCTGAATGCTCTCTCTGGTACTGGCATTGAGGTCATGGTTAGTGTTACGAACGAGGAACTCCTAGGAATTGGAAGATCACCATCAGCTGCTGCTGTGTGGATTAACAAAAATATTGCAGCTTATGTGTCGAAAACCAATATCACTGCACTTGCTGTGGGCAGTGAAGTTCTTACATCCATTCCTAACATTGCTCCTGTTCTAGTTCCTGCCATGAATTACCTATATAAAGCTTTAGTTGCTTCAAATCTAAACAATCTTGTTAAAGTCTCGACACCACATTCGTTGGATGTAATTCCTCGGCCCTTTCCTCCTTCTGCTGCCAACTTTAACTCATCCTGGAACTCTACTATTTACGGGATCCTTCAGTTCTTGAAAAACACAAATTCCTTTTACATGTTAAATGCTTATCCTTATTTTGAGTATGTCAAGAACAATGGCATATTTCCTCTAGAATATGCTCTTTTCGAACCCCTCCCCTCGGTCAAACAAATTGTTGACCCTAACACATTGTTTCACTATAACAGCATGTTTGATGCCTTGGTGGATGCAGCCTATAACTCTATAGCTGATCTAAACTTTTCAGGAATCCCTATTGTTGTTACTGAAACGGGGTGGCCGTGGTTAGGAGGTGCCAACGAGCCTGATGCTTCTTTAGGCAATGCTGAAGCATATAATAATAACTTGGTTAAGCGCGTGTTGAATGATTCTGGGCCACCTAGTCAGCCCACCATTCCAGTTTCTACATACATTTTTGAATTGTTCAACGAAGACAAGAGGCTCGGCCCGGTTTCAGAGAGAAATTGGGGTGTCCTATACACTAATGGCACTGCTGTTTATGACCTTAAGCTTAGTTCTTCTGGAAGTCTTAATGCAAACTTTTCAACAGTATTTTGTGTTGCAAACCCGAGTGCTGATGACCGTTCGCTACAAAATGGACTTAACTGGGCTTGTGGGCCTGGCCAGGCGAACTGCACGGCTATTCAGCAAGGGCAGCCTTGCTATATCCCTGATACATATCAGAATCATGCTTCTTATGCTTACAATGATTACTATCAGAGAATGCACAGCTCAGGCGGGACATGCGACTTTAATGGCTCGGCAATGATTACGAGTGTTGATCCTAGTAAGTAACATAAGATGCAATTCTTCTTGTTTGTTTATAAGGGACTACTTTAAACATATCTACTTTCACATTCAGTTCTTCTCTTTGATTATCTAAATTATGTTCATATCTACTGTTTTTTGCCTTACTTATGCCTGTGTTATGTGGTGGGTAGTTACTTGAACATGTAAATGGTTTCACTTCAACACAAATTGCCATAATAGAGCATTATTTGGTTAACTTTGCCATATTTTCAACAAAGATGTCTTGTAGTCGATAATTTATGTTTAATATTTCATCATCGTTGTTGCTGTAAGATATTGATCACTAGGATAAAACTGCATGGCCTTAGTGTATATAGCTTAGAATTGGACTTGTGTAGTAGCTACAACTAAGATTTCGCTCCTCTTGTTTTATACGATGATTCAAATTGCTAAAACTTCACTTGTAGTCTTTAAATTTCAAGCATTTCCTCTGATTTGGTTGAACTTGATTATTGGTTTCTCATTTGACTTCATGATTGCATTATAGAACCGTAGTAATCTTATTTCGTGTGTTGATCGACAGGTTATGGATCGTGTACATTTACAGGAAGGTATTACTTCACATTGATCATAGCTTCATCAAATCTATATGTATGAGATGTTTAGCAAAGGTACATAATTTACTCTTATCTGCCTCTCTAACACATTGCCTTGAACTCCAAATGCAGTTTGAATTCGAGCACGGGTGGATTGTTTCCACCCCCGGCCCTCGGACCCATCGGCCCATCGTCTGGAAGTTCGAGGAAGTTCACACATTTTGATGCGACACTTGTGTTGATTTCTTCACTATGTTTGCTCAATATTATGCAGAAGAAATTGTAGCATTGACCATTTTCTGAGAGATTTATGGATTGCTTGATTTTAGACAATGTATTCTGTAACATAATAGTTGTAGTTATATTTACACAAAAGTATTTGATATGTATATATTTTTTTTCAATAGGAACTAAGAAATGTATTGATAATATGTGTAATAGTTTTTTTTTTAATTATTGGTTAGATTATTAGGAAAGAAAATCAAGAGGTAATAAAGAAGGAAATCAAATCACAAAGTCATTAAAGATATAATAATGACATGACGTAGAATTAATTAGGAAAGAGCGTAAAAATTAACGTTATTCTACTTTAAAAAAAGAGTTAGACTCCGCTCGGGTGTGTCCCGACATATAAATTTTTGCCTTAAAAAAAAGGCGTTAGGATTTCTTTTTTAAGAAAAAAAAGTGATATTATTGTCACCCGAACTTTTAGTTAAGCACCTATTTTTCTGATTTAATTTTTGTGAAAAGACAAAAATAACCTTATACTTTTACTTAAGGCACTCATTTTTTGATTTAATTTTTGTGAAAAGACAAAAATAACCTTATATTAAATTCGCTTTAAATTTATTGAAACCACAAAATCTTTTTTACTTCACACACTCAAATCTCAAAATTCCTGAACTTGATCATAGTTAAACAAAATATTTATAATTTTGATTATTACCTGTTCGAATTTCGTTCATGAATTAGAAAATTTAAGTGAAATAATCACATGAGATATTTGAGATAATCAAATGTTGGAATGAATTGACAAACCAATTCACGACTCCAAACCCTAGTATTGATTCACACTATTAATCAATTCAATAGTACGACATTCAAAACTAAAAATACAAAATATTTTTTGATGCGATTGATAGAATTAGTCAATCAAGAGTTCTTATTTCCAATCATGAATAATTAAATTTTAAATATATTTGGGTAAAATTGCTGCTTCTTTCCTCCTTCTTTGTCAGAACTGATAGTGTGAATAAATTTGTTGGTTTCTTTTCTTCATCGCACCGCGAAAGATTGCTGGTATTTTTTTTGTTTTGTTTTCCGTATTTGCTTGAATTTCTTCAACATTGACGAAATGAAAGAGAGAATGGACGGATGGGGAAGAAGATTGCAGGGCGCAGATGGTTAATTAATTTTGGATAGTTATTTATTTGATTTAGTCTTAGGGTTATTTTAGTCTTTTTAAATAAATAAAATCAAGATATCAGGTGTCATTAGTAAAGGTTCGGGTGACAATAGCGCCGCAAAAAAAAAGAAATAATGAAGGAAAAAAATGTTCTTTCTTGTTTTTGTGGGGTTTGGTGACCAAAAAAGTCACACTGCATCTTCTGCGCCATTTTTGTGTATCATCTTCTGTGTCACAGTTAAGTGATGACATGTAAGAGGGGGAAATAAATCCAATCATTATCCCCTAAGATTTAAGGTTTAGGGTATAATTTTTCTCTCATACGTATCGTCTATCTAATGAGATGACACAAAAGATGATGTATCAAATGATACAGAGAATACAAGTCGAAAAAGTGACTTTAATGAAATTGAAAAATGTCTTTCTTGTATAATTATGATTTATTTATATACTCCATAATTTTGCAATCTAAATCAACACGTGGTCAAATATGAATGAATACGATGATAGTGTGAATGAAAATGGGACTTGAAATTTATTAAGGCCGGGCCGAATACCACCTGGATTTCCATATTTTTAATTAATTGAAGAATTTGCAAAACAGCTCTCCAAAACTCATTGGATGTCACAATTAATCTATTTATTACTTGGCTGCTTATAATTTGTGTTACTTCAGTCTTTCCAGGAATATTCTGCCGTTGACTGTTGACTTTCTCCTTATCTTTTTAGGTCAATGCAGTTAGAGTGGTACGCATTTTTTCATGTCTTCTTAAATAATAATAACTACTTCTTCCATCCCATATAGATTAGTATAATTTTTTTTGGTACGAAAATTAAAGAGTATAATAATTTAATATAAAGTGGAGTAAAGTGAAGTGAGAGAAATAATATTTAATGTGTAGTGGGTAGTTGTATTAGAGGTGATATGTGGGGCCCATGAGAATAGATTAATTGTTTTTTGTGTGGGTCCATGTATTAAAAAGGAAATGTGTCAACTTTAGTGGGACAAACCAAAAAGGAAAGTGTGTCAACTTCTATGGGAGGGAGGGAGTATAAATTAATAATAGGAGTAATATGTTTCATCCATGTTCGCGAACTATTAGGGTCTCGATTCGATAAAATGTTCGTTCAAACTCGTTCGTTAACCTTAACAAACCAAACCAAACTTAAATTTTGAGCTTGAATAGTCTATCAACCCAAACTCAAGCCTAAGGGTATTCGACTCCAAAGCTCGCGAACATATTCGTTAGAGATCGTTAATGACTCGCAAACGTATTCGTAAATTTTATAATTATTTTTAGTATTATATATTACTATTATTTATTTATTTATATTTAATAATTAAATATTTTATATTAAACCACACAAATATGATAAAAACTTAAATCATTATTTAAATATTTTTATAACGTTTATAATTATATTTTGTTTGTTTATTTTATATTATGAATAATATTAGATGTTTATAAACCAAACATTCTTTTAATATTTACGAACAAAAATATTTAAATATTCATGAAAAAATGTGCATAAACAAGTTACTTTATGTGTTCGTGAACACGTTCGTGAGCCTTAACAAACAGTTTGAGTTCGAGCTTGAGTTCGATATTTTTTTTCTTGAAGAGTTCGAGCTCAGACTCGAGTTAACTATAATTTCTTAACAAACGATACTCAAACCTAATAATGTTCGACTCGATTCGGTTCAATTACATCCCATGATGCTGAATTAAAGCCCAACTCCAAAAGAAGGTCATAGGATAGATTATAATCATAAAATTTTAAAATTAAATTCAGGAGCCATCCACACATATCATTAATGTGTATTTTTCAAGATACCCAATGAAAGTATAAATGGCCGTATATATATTTAAAAAATCTGGCTAATCTCCTCATTTATTTGTAGTAATTAGTAAAAATAAATTCGACATATTATTTACTATAAATGAGTACGATGTTCTTGAAAAACGGCCTGTGGCCTTCAGACATTTCCAAGTCGTACTAAAAGTCAAATTCAAGACCAAAAATGTCTATATATTCCAACCCATTGGAAACCACAGTGTCATCGTTCATGCAAAAGGTACAACACTCCTCACATTTCTAAGGTTTGTTACTTTTTTCCCTTGTAAGTTTGTCTTCATTGATTTAGCCTCCATAGCTTTTAATTATAACGCAGTTTGTGCATATTTGATTCATAATTTATATCAAATATATATTTGAATATTCATGACATGCATGTTACACTCTTAAACAGGCAATCATATATCTCTTAATTCACAATTCACATAGAAAGCAATGACTATGGACCAACCCCACACAGCTCAAAAGGTGGCTGCTCATCTTTTCAAATCATCCTCAGCTGAAGCTGCTTATCTTCGTCCGTCTTTCTCTCGCCGGAACTACACTAATGCTGCTGTCTCGCCCGTATTCGTGCAAGCCCCATCGGAGAAAGGATTTTCTAGCTTCGCCGTTGATTTTCTCATGGGTGGAGTTTCCAGGGCTGTGTCCAAAACAGCCACTGCTCCGATCGAGCGGGTGAAGCTCTTGATTCAAAACCAGGTTGAAATGATCAAGTCAGGCAGGCTGTCTGAACCCTACAAAGGAATTGGTGACTGTTTCAAGAGAACAATAAAGGATGAAGGTCTTATCTCTTTGTGGAGGAGTAACAACACCAATGTCATCCGTTACTTCCCAACTCAGGCAAGTTGTCTGAATCTTCACCACAGAAAAACTGTTTTTTACCTGCAGAATATTTTGTTGATAAAAATCTTAATTTTATAGTTGGTAATTTTCTTGATAAAGTGGTGGTTGGTAAATTTTTGGAAAATGAAAATTCAATTCTGTTGATAAATAATTCAATTGGTAATTAGTTGCTAATAAGTAATATATTAAAGATTCCATTTAAAAACATAAATAAATTCGCAGTCATTATGTTGCTAAAAGAAAAATGTAATTTTTGTTGGTAATAGTATTGATAAGTCTTTGAATGTTCATGCAGGCGTTGAATTTTGCATTCAAGGATCACTTTAATAACATGTTTAACGTGAAAAAAGATAGAGATGGCTACTGGAAGTGGTTTGCTGCGAACCTGGCCTCAGGTGGTGCAGCTGGTGCGACTTCCCTCCTCTTCGTATATTCCTTGGACTACGCTCGTACTAGATTAACGAACGATGCCAAGGCTGCAAAGATGGGAGGAGGGAAGCAGTTTAATGGCCTAATTGATGTCTATAGGAAAAACTTTAGCATCCGATGGAATTGCTGGATTGTATCGTGGATTCAACATATCATGTGCTGGAATTGTAGTGTACCGCGGACTCTACTTCGGAATGTACGACTCTTTGAAGCCGGTGGTTCTCACCAGAAAGTTGCAGGTAAATGTGTATTTTTGTAAGAGTAACTTGATTAAGTATTAAACGATTTATCTCTCTATAAGTTTAAGCTTTTGGATGAGGCAGTCATTTAGCATGCATTGTATTAGAGCCCTGACCAATTAAATGACCACCTCATTTAAAAGCTTAAGCTAATGAAGAGGAAAGTCGTTTAATATTTAATCAAATCACTCTAACAATTTTTGTTAACATAGATTTTATATAACTCTCAACACCACACTAATTACTGACAAAATTGATCACTTTCAGGACAGTTTCTTTGCTAGCTTCGCCCTCGGCTGGCTAATCACGAATGCTGCAGGTCTTGCATCGTATCCAATCGACACCATGCAGAGAAGGATGATGATGACTTCTGGTGAAGCAGTGAAGTACAAAAGCTCATTGGATGCATTTTCTCAAATTTTGAAAAATGAGGGTGTTAAATCTCTGTTTAAAGGTGGTGGTGCAAACATTTTGAGGGCCGTTGCTGGTGCTGGTGTGCTTGCTGGCTATGACAAGATGCAGGTGCTCCTTGTCGGAAAGAAATACGGATCCGGTGGCGCGTGAGCTCTACTGTCGCCACCCTTGGGAAGAAGCTACGATTGATATTTTGGGATTTGACTTTTGAGTATAGCAAGAAATGAATGTTTGCACGTTTGATTCATGTTACATTTCATAGGGCTCTAGTTTCTTGAAGCATTTTGTTATCATATCCATTCTTTAATTTATGTGACATTCCATTTCGTAGGGTTGTAGTTTCGATTTTGTGTTGAAAGAAAAAAAAAAAATCTATCATTTGTCATGTGTTAACATAATGAAGTATAAATATTTTGATGTAAAAATATCAAATTGAACAGTTTCATACTAATTCATTCTATTAATTTTGCCCACATATCTTTTATATTATAATCATTTATTTGTCTTACAATATTTTTCACATTAAAAAAAATACTAGTAATTAATAATATATCATATAATCTAAAAAAATTACTTAAATTTTAAATTTATCCCTTCTTTTACATATTAATAAAATTACTTTACACTTATTTAAAACTAAAATTATTAAAATATTCGAAAAATTAATAGAATTAATTAAAAGAATATTAAAAGGAATAAGATATGTGCCATGTTGCTTAAACCAAAGCTTCCCTCGATTTACTCACCCCTAATTTTGCGCTGCGCTGCCACTAGCGTAAAGTCAAGGCGGAGAGCACCGCTTCTCAAAGCTAGTATTTTTAGAATTAATCCACTCCATCACTGAACACAGGTAGATTACGGTTGTTTATTTGCTATGTTATGTATCGATCTGTAATTCACTTCAGTTTTTGTGTAAATGATTGCTCCTCTGCATTCTTCTTTGTAATTTTGGGATCGTTGGCGTTTTATTTTCTAGTTCTTGTACTTAATTTTTAGATCTGACAAATATATGAAATTTTCTTTTTCGCGATTCAGTCGTTTTCTCTGTAGCACCACCATGTGCATACTACTTCCTCGTTTGTCTCTCACTCTCTTTTTTTTTCCACTTTTATTTTTGATGCATATCCTTGAGATCTTTGTGTTTTAGTTTGTGATTCTTCTTACGAAATAGCCTGATTCTGAATTCCAGTGGTTGTCTTCATGAGTTGCTAACTAGCGCCAAACATTATTTCATGAATAGTACTGTTCGATTAGTGTTTCTGAAACTTGAAATTAAGCGGTTTTTTTTTGCATAATAATACTCTAGACACGCCCCATCCATTATTTAAAATGTCAAAAATAACTCAATTGTGCAGAAATTTTATAGTTTTGCCACTATGTTTTGCGAATATTTACAATGAAAAGTTACTTGAGTCCATGTTATTTATTTATCTAATTTTAAGTGAAAGTTTTGAGGAAAAGCGAGGCTAAATTGATCTGCAAATTTTGACTTGTATACTGACAAAATTGTAAAATTTCACCTAAAA
Organism: Pogostemon cablin; assembly: GCA_023678885.1. NCBI lineage: Eukaryota > Viridiplantae > Streptophyta > Magnoliopsida > Lamiales > Lamiaceae > Pogostemon > Pogostemon cablin. The sequence goes on along the minus strand of CM042952.1, from coordinate 30,177,244 downwards.
TTGGATTTTTCACATGCTGAGATTGCTTATGAGGTGTGTTTAGAGTATCCCTGGTGCAATTAGGCACACCCTATAATAATATAACTAGAGCACTTGATGAATATCTGTTTGGCAGTTGTTATTTTTAATTGCCTCCCCCACCCCCTTTCTTTTATGACATCGAAAGTTTCAGAAAATTCTTTCCAATGGGTTAAGAATTTCAAACCATCATAACAAATCCATTACAGTTGATAGTGCCAATGAGAACTAAGTTTTGCGTAGGTTGGGCAATGAGCTTTGAGTACTTGCCCAATAAGAAATTACCTGAATTGATTGGGTTTTCACAAGAAATGCGGGTTTGGGTTACTTTTTCAGCTATGTCATAACTTTATGATGGCACCCAACATTTTGAACTGTTTCTCTTTCACACGCTAAACCCTCGTAATATTGCTGCAGTAAATTTGTATGCTCTATTTTTCTGCTAGCTTTTGTTCTGGCTTCTAAGGGGCTATTCACCATACAGGTTTATTGTATTCTGACAGTTTTCTTCTTGTTTACATAGAAAACAAATGGATCAGCCACGCTACCCCACCACTGCTCAGAAAGTGGCTGGTCAACTCTTCAGATCATCTCCAGCTCAGGCTTTTGAAGGTGGTCTTTCCCAGACATCTTACTATCAATCAAAATTCAAATATGGGAACTACACCAATGCTGCATTGCAGTTCCCGATGACTTACCCTTCTCGATCAACAACTGACCTTTCCATGGTGAAATCCACTGTGTCCCCGGTATTTGTGCAAGCACCATTGGAGAAAGGATTTGCCAGCTTTGCTATTGACTTTCTCATGGGTGGAGTCTCGGCTGCTGTGTCCAAGACAGCTGCTGCTCCGATTGAGCGTGTGAAACTTTTGATACAGAATCAGGATGAAATGATTAAGGCTGGTCGGTTATCTGAACCATACAAAGGCATTGGTGATTGCTTCAGCAGAACAATAAAAGATGAAGGAGTTGGTTCATTGTGGAGGGGGAACACTGCTAATGTGATCCGTTACTTCCCTACTCAGGCAAGTAATATTAATCCTAACTTCCGGCCTTCCTGTTTCTCTTAAGTATTTCCTTTCTCCATGCATACATACAAGTTAAGACAATCTTTTAAATTACTTGCAGGCCTTGAATTTTGCGTTCAAGGATTACTTTAAGAGGCTTTTTAACTTTAAGAAAGATAGAGATGGATATTGGAAATGGTTTGCTGGGAACCTGGCCTCAGGAGGTGCTGCCGGTGCTTCTTCCCTTCTCTTCGTTTATTCCTTGGACTATGCTCGTACCAGGTTGGCAAATGATGCCAAGGCTGCAAAGAAGGGAGGAGGTAGGCAGTTCAATGGCTTGATTGATGTCTATAGGAAAACTTTAGCATCAGATGGAATTGCTGGATTGTATCGTGGATTCAATATATCTTGTGTGGGAATCATTGTGTACCGTGGTTTATATTTTGGAATGTATGATTCCTTGAAGCCAGTACTGCTCACTGGAAACTTGCAGGTACCTATACTCGTAATTATCTTGATTATATTATTCTTTGGACTCTTTTACTTCTCCTGCAATAACTAGTTTTCCACACGTGTATCCCTCCCATTGCTAGGTTTACTTTTTGTACTAACTACTAATGCTTGGTTAGATAGCCAAAGGCCTGGTTGTATTTTGAAGTCGGGCTATTACGTTTTTTTTATCCCACCTACTCTCTGATTCATTATATCCTAAGATGTAATTTGACCAAGTGAGCAGTGAATACAAATCTTAGTATATCATTGGACATGAACATTTGTTATGAAACCTACCTCCCACTAATCAAACATTGCTGCCGCCATCTCACGCTTTATCTGTCATCTTCCTGATCCTGGCCCACCAGATCCAAGCTGCTGCATGTCTAAGGAGAGGATTTTTTAATGCTTCCAAGTAGAATTTTAGTTGTTTTATTAGGATGAGGCAGCGGGTTTCAGTTCTGCGAGTGAATGCATAGTGAATTGCTTGTGTAATTAGACAAAGCGGCTTTGGAATTGCCTTTCAGTAAAGATGTTTTAGTGAAATGCACTTCAGTTTCTTTTATCTCCCAGTGAACTTACCCAATGGTCGATTACTAATTTTATCATATTAAAAGTTAATTAACCTAACAATCCGATATTGTCTTCGTCTTTGTTGTTGGTTTGCTGCATGTAATTTCATCAAAGTTTGAGGCTCATTCTTTCTTGCTTGTGTCTCTCTGGTTGCTACACTAGTGTTTTAACTTTTAAAAAAATTCTCTCAATTTCAGGATAGCTTCTTTGCTAGCTTTGCCCTTGGTTGGCTCATCACAAATGGAGCTGGTCTTGCTTCATATCCGATTGATACTGTTCGTAGAAGAATGATGATGACCTCCGGTGAAGCAGTAAAATACAAAAGCTCTCTGGATGCGTTCTCTCAGATCTTGAAGAACGAGGGTGCGAAATCTTTGTTCAAGGGTGCGGGTGCAAACATCCTCAGGGCCGTTGCTGGTGCCGGCGTGCTTGCAGGCTATGATAAGCTGCAGTTACTTGTGTTTGGAAAGAAGTACGGATCGGGTGGTGGTTAAGGCACAGTGTGGTTATTACAAGGCATGATTATGACGATCAATAAGATGAACTGTTGCAATTTTGAATAATTCTTTTGGGGTAGGCCCCTAAACCAGTCTTAATTATATCTTGGATTTAGAAGACAATTTCATTTTATGTAAGCCTTGGTAATTATTCAGGCAAAATGACTGTCTAAAAATCGAATCCAAGATTTAGGAGACGATTTCATTTTCTGTAGCCTTGGATGTTTTGTTTGGCGAGTTTGATCATAGCTTTTTAACCTTTTGTTTTTTCTTCTTTCAAAATGGCACAGAGAGACTAAAAAACTATGATCTTGCTATCAACAAACGCCCATGTGGCATACACATTGCACCATGTATGATCAAAAAAAAATTGAGAAAAATTGAACGTAATCTCATGGTACTAAATTGATACAAACATTTTTTTGGGACAAAATAAATTTTGAACTCTTCATAATCATACCTGTTAACATGCAAAATAAATATCATTTGAAATGTTCTTCTGGTTACAAATCTAAATCGAGAAAGAACCGTTACTATTCAAGTACATTTCCAACTGGAGTATCAGCAGCCGCCAATCATTTAGTGCAGTCTGCCACCACATTGCGTTGACCATTTCCGTTGTAATATTTCTTGTCAATAGTGTTTTTCTGGTTCATCATGTTATCAGTTTAGGGTTCACGCTCATTCCCATGGTAGGATTTGATGAGTACTTTTAGTTTCTAATTGATGAAACCAGTGATTGCTTTGTCGTGTGTTGTTCTTAATATGTAGTATTCTAAATTTGTCAGATTCAAATACGATTCTATTTATGAGAAACCATTTACCATGCAGTTATATATGATTATTACCCCATTTTAAAATGTTACCCTGACAGACGAGTTTATTTTCTGGACAGGACTCAATGACAATGAGCATGGATCATCCAAACTACCCCACCACAGCTTTTGAGGGTGGTCTTCCTCAGTCATCTTTTTATCGATCTAGATACAATTATGGAAACTACACTAATGCTGCATTGACTTATTCATCTCGACCAACATCCGACCTTTCCATGGTCAAATCCCCTGTATTTGTGCAATCCCCATCAGAGAATGGGTTTACCAGCTTTGCTATTCGCTTTCTCATGGGGTGGAGTCTCAACTGCTCTGGCCAAGACAGCTGCTGCTCCGATTGAGCGTGTGAAACTTTTGATACAGTGTCAGGATGAATTGATTAAGGCGGGTAGGTTATCTCGACCATACAGAGGCATTGGTGATTGTTTCAGTAGGAAATTAAAATATGAAGGAGTTCGTTCGTTGTGGAGGGGGAACACCGCTAATGTGATCCGTTACTTCCCTAAACAAGCAAGTTATATACTCACTTTCTATTCCATATAATGTTTTCTTTTTATTTCTCCCTAGATACTTGTTAAGACATTCAATTATTTTCAGCCCCTGGATTGTTTGTTCAAGGATTACTTTAGAAGGCTTTTTAACATTAACAAAGAAAAAGATGGATATTGGAAATGGTTTGCTGGAAACCTGGCCTCAGGAGGTGCTGCTGGTGCTTCTTCCCTCGTCTTTGTTTATTCCTTGGACTATGCTCGTTCTAGATTGGCTAATGATGTAGAGAAGGGAGGAGGTAGGCAGTTCAGTGGGTTGATTGATGTCTACAGGAAGACGTTAGCATCAGATGGAATTGCTGGACAGTATCGTGGATTCACTATAACTTGTGTTGGAATCATTGTGTTTCGTGGTTTATTTTTTGGAATGTATGATTCCTTGAAGCCAGTGCTGATCACCGAGAATTTGCATGTAATGATCATTACATTAATTCATATGACTAGCTTGTATACTTTGTTTGCTCTATTGATGATTTGACATGGAGTGTAATCAAATGCCATGTTATAAGCTCTTAAATTAGCTGCATTGATGAGTAATCAAATGCCATGTTACCGTTCAAGGATTTCTCATCTTTTTTCGTGTCCAACTGTTTATTACTAGAATTTTTTTGTTTTGTTTTGTTTTGTTGTTTTTTAGGCTGGAGTTATTTATATGCGAAATTACACAAGTGATTTATGATAATGACTTTATCAAATATTTTTCTTAATACTGCTTCAGAGGACTTTTTATAACCCTGTGTATGAGTATATTTTAAATTTTGTTCTTTATTTTGAGAAAAAAGATCAAAAGTTCTCCTTGTAAGTTTGTCTTCATTGATTTAGCCTCCATAGATTTTATGACGCATTTTTATGTATTTGATTCATAGTTTATATATGAAATAATTTTGAATATTGACACGCATGTTAGTTGTATGACATGCATGATTTAGTTTTAAAAATGAAGTCTTATTCGATGTTGTTAATAAAAGATGTTTTGCATGAATTTCTCTTAGGCGATGTTTGGCCCTGGGTTTCAATTATTTGAATAGGGTTTCAAACACCAACTCTGTTTCACTCTGAGATTTGATAAATAGATTTTAAGAATTCCACCTAATTCCTACAATCTCACCCTATACCCAATATAGCCGGGCTATAAGTGTTGTCAGAAGGTTGACCATTCCAATGTCTATAAAAATAAATTTTTATTATTTTCAATATATGAAAAGTGTTGCAGTGTGTTAAATATTAATTTTTACCCAATTCGTGTTTGCAGGATTAAAAAATAATAATAAAAAAATAAAAAATTTCACCATCAGTATTATGCTTTTGTACCTAATTCATTTCCCAATGCTTTCTCCATATCCCACTCATCCCTATTATCTCCTCCAAATACCACCTATCCCTATTATATATATATATATTGATTTGACATAAAGTTAAAATTTATTCTATAAAAACTCAAAACAAACATAACTATTCATTTGGTTTTCAAAACTCAAGTTTTTAAATCCAAATTTTCAAATTCCACAAAAACTCAAAACAAACACCACATTAAAGATATTAAGGAACATTTTAGAGTTGTTATGTGGCATTTATGTTGGACTAGTACAGATTAGACCCCATTCAAATCATCTTCTATTTCATCTGTTAAATACTTGTATGTTTTATAATCAATACCTCAATTACCATCACTTGTGCAAGAATTGAATGACAATTAATTAAGATATATTCCCTCTATATTTCAAAAATACTTGCCCACTTTCTATTATTGCTCAATTTAAAAAATACTTGCATATCCTAAAAATGAAAAACAATACAATATCAAAACCCCATTTCAAGACCCGTTACCAGAGATAACTCCCGAGATCTTCATTATATCTTTGATTTAGAAGACAATTTCATTTTATATAGCCTCGGTAATTATTCAGGCAAAATGACTATCTAAAAATAGAGTCTTCATTTCTTTTGAAAAAAAGTTATTATTATTTTTTTGGAATTGGTATGCAACATTTATCGAGCTTTACCTAAGATGTTTTGTTTGGTGAGTTTGATCATAGGTTTTAAACCTTTTCTTTTTTCTTCATTCATTTGTGAGTTACGTTTGCAAGACCATAACATCACCTCTCTCTCTTTGGGGTTGTTGGACTTCTTAATTCATAAAAATATAACTTTATTAGTATATTCCATCTGTTCGCCCAAATGAAGGTCTTTTATTTTGTGCACATTAATTAAGGAATATTATTATTTAATGTGTTGTTGGTAGTTGTATTAGTGGGAGTGTAGACCCATATTTTAATTGTATTAGTGAGTGTGTGTGGATCCCATGTGTATAAAAAAAGAAATGACCCTCTTTAAATCGAACAACTAAAATGAAAAAAAAAGTCTCTTTCGAATCGACAGAAGGTGTATTATTTTCAAAAGGCACGCGTGTTATTTAAGTATTTTGATATTTTGCAGAGTTTGAAATTTAGAATGCCAAAAGTTATTGGTCAACTGATGGAAAGCCAAGCAGCTGCTCATATACACTAGAAGCCGTACCTTTTCGGGCTTGTCCTTCTCCCAAGGAACCTGCTCTCTCCCTGCCGATGATATTCTGGTTTTATTAAATATTTATGACTTTTATTAAGGATTTTATGAATTTTTAATGAAAAAGTTATCAAATTTTACTTATATTTTGCAAATAGTTTATGTAATTCTCCTTCAATTCCTTTGAAGAAATAGCCTTTATTATTATTTTTATCATGTAAATTAAGAAATATAACATTGTGTAAATGAGGAAATAATGTAATATTTTAATAATATAATCAAATTTTACTTATATTGCAAATAGTTTATGTGATTCTCCTTCAATTCCTTTGAAGAAGTGGCGTTTATTATTATATTTTTTTTCAAGCAAATTAAGAAATATAACATTTATTGTGTAAATGAAGAAAGAATGTAATATTTTAATGTATTTGATTAGTGTTATGTGTAGACCCGTCTCATTTATTAAAACGGGAAATAACTCCTTGTATTGAGATGAATGAAATGAAAAAATTTACTCCCTCCGTCCGTCCGAAAGGTGGACATTTTGCCATTTTGAGCGTCCGCACCAAAGGTCTACATTTCTTTTTTTAAACACATGAAACCACACACATCACTAATACAATAAGTTTATGGGACTCATACACCCCACTAATACAACTACCAACTATACATTAAATAATAATACTCCTTAATACACGTGCAAAAAATAAATATGCACCTTTAGGGCGGACGGAGGGAGTACTTTTTTCCATAGAAACGAACGGATCAATTAACTGTACCATGATCACTTTATCAATTCATCTATTAATTTTTATTAAAAGTTTATTATTTTTTATTACTCTCACCAAACTTTTTTTATAAGACAAATTCACATAAAGTTTTATTTAATCTACACTAATAAATAAAATAAAAAAAATATATTTTAAAAAATAACTACTTATTACACAATATTTTAATATTATACCCATCTTGGGGTGCATCAGTACTTTCCAAAATTTTATTTTAATTAAGGCAAATACTTGTTTGATGGAAAGATTTTGTGATAAAGTGAGAAAACAATTAATAAAAAGTGATAAAATTATTATAAATTATTTTATGAATAATTTACAATACAAATGAAAAGTGATAAAATATATTCCACTATATATTTATTAAAAAGTAAATTAATTACAAAAGTACTAGAATTATACAAGTTGCCTCTTGTCAATGCAGTTGGTGCATTACACCCAATGACATACAATAAGATCCGTTCCCCAATTGTGGCCGCTTATTTATTTAGCATACGGAGTACAGTCTTCTTAAATAGACCAGCCTTTGATTCGCTCACCCCACACCTGCCGCCATTGTGTTGCGATCCATCCACTCCCACTAGCGTAGGGTTAAGGCGGAGACTACGGCTCAAACGCTTACCAAGGTATGATCACTCTCCGTGTCCTACCCAATTGTCTCTTCGTAGATTGCTGTTTGGAAATTTGTTCGATCAGCTGTCGGTCTGTGCTTAGACTACGTAAATTCTATATCGATCTGATTATTTTCTTGATTGACTGATTGTGTTTTGCGTCTTTTCTTTAGAATCTTGGTTTTCTTTTTGTATTTTTATTGTGCTTGAATTCCAGATCTGATGGATATGGATGTAGTTTCTTTGCAAATGTTATTACTACTTTTTTTTCCCCAAATTCCTTGACATCTGGTTCATCGTGTTTTTATTCTAGGGTCACGCGCATTTCCATCGTACGATTTGACGAGTAATTTTAGTTTCTAATTGATGTAACATTTTCCGCACATGTGATTGCTTTGTCGCGTGTTGTTCTGATTATGTATTATTCAAAATTTTAGCTAGCAAAGATTAACGGCAGTCGTTCGTATGGATGTCAATTTGACCCTCTTTCTTTCTTAACGATGCTGGATTTCAAGTTTTTATCTGATCTACTGATGGCCATGATATCATACATATTTTTGTTTATTTGGAATTGAAAATGATGGAATTCAGTTTCTTTCCTGGTATGACCCGCTGTTAAATTTAACTCCTCGGATCCTGTACAACAACTTACGTAATATACTCTGAATTTTGGATGCTGAATGATTCTTAACTTAGGTTGAACTTTCTCAGATTCAAATATGCGCTTAAGTTGATGTGCCATATAGTTTTTATCTGTTCAAATTTAGAGCATCTTTTTTTTACCATGCAGTTATGATTATTATTTTACTCTGACAGATGAGTTTATTATCTGCACAGGACTCAATGACCATGGATCATCCAAACTACCCCACCACAGCCCAGAAGGTGGCTGGCCAGTTCTTCAGATCATCTCCAGCTCAAGCTTTTGAGGGTGGTCTTCCTCAGTCATCTTTTAATCGATCAAGATACAATTATGGAAACTACACTAATGCTGCATTGCAGTTTCCCGTGACTTATTCTTCTCGTTCAACATCTGACCTTCCCATGGTCAAATGTACTGTTTCCCCTGTATTTGTGCAAGCCCCATCAGAGAAAGGATTTACCAGCTTTGCTATTGACTTTCTCATGGGTGGAGTCTCAGCTGCTGTGTCCAAGACAGCTGCTGCTCCGATTGAGCGTGTGAAACTTTTGATACAGAATCAGGATGAAATGATTAAGGCTGGTAGGTTGTCCGAACCATACAAAGGAATTGGTGATTGTTTCAGTAGGACAATGAAAGAGGAAGGAGTTAGTTCGTTGTGGAGGGGGAACACCGCTAATGTGATCCGTTACTTCCCTACACAGGCAAGTTATATGACTTTCTGTTCCTCATAATGATTTTTTATTTCTCCCTTAATACTCGTTCAGACATTCAATTTAATTACTTTCAGGCCCTGAATTTTGCGTTCAAGGATTACTTTAAAAGGCTTTTTAACTTTAAGAAAGATAAAGATGGATATTGGAAATGGTTTGCTGGAAACCTGGCCTCAGGAGGTGCTGCTGGTGCTTCTTCCCTCCTCTTTGTTTATTCCTTGGACTATGCTCGTACTAGATTGGCTAATGATGCCAAGGCTGCAAAGAAGGGAGGAGGTAGGCAGTTCAATGGGTTGATTGATGTCTACAGGAAGACGTTAGCATCAGATGGAATTGCTGGGCTGTATCGTGGATTCAATATATCTTGTGTTGGAATCATTGTGTATCGTGGTTTATATTTTGGAATGTATGATTCCTTGAAGCCCGTACTGCTCACCGGGAATTTGCAGGTAACTGTACTTTCGCATTTAATGATTACATTAATTTGTATGACTTGTCTACTTTGCTACTTTGCTACTTTGCTCTAGATTAGCTAGATTGATGATTTATTCCCCAGACCAAACTTGATTTTGTGTGGCCAGACATGGAGTGTAACCAAAGGCCTTATTATAAACTCTTACAAATGCTGTGTATCCTATAAAGCTTCATTTTGTTTTTGTTAATCATATTTTCTTGACCCTCTTGTATCCATTCTTCACTCTTTTCTTTACATCCGTTATTCATTTTCTTATGTCTTCATTTCCTTTTCCACCTATATGAAGTCTGGGCCATAGTTTGACAAATTTGTTTTTATTTTTATTTTTATTTTTCTTAATAATAGTTGTTTCACACGATGAGGCAACGGGCCTTTCTTTTGCCAATGAGTTTATGGTGGATTGCTTATGTAGTTACAGAAAAACTAAGAATTGAGTTTCAAAATCAACTTAATAGTAGAACAAACATCAGATTTAGGAAGTGAACAAGCCATGGTATTTGACTCTTGTCCTCACATTTATAATTGGACTGTTATATTCCCTTGCGTGGACAAACTCATTCCTTTTTGTTATATGCTTGTTTAGCTAGTTTATTCAGCTCACCCTGTTGAAAATAATTGTTTCAGGATAGCTTCTTTGCTAGCTTTGCCCTTGGTTGGCTCATCACAAATGGTGCTGGCCTTGCTTCCTATCCGATTGACACTGTTCGTAGAAGAATGATGATGACCTCCGGTGAAGCAGTGAAATACAAAAGCTCATTGGACGCCTTCTCTCAGATCTTGAAGAACGAGGGCGCTAAATCTCTGTTCAAGGGCGCTGGTGCAAACATTCTTAGGGCCGTCGCTGGTGCTGGTGTGCTTGCTGGCTATGACAAGCTGCAGTTAATTGTGTTCGGAAAGAAGTATGGATCGGGTGGTGCTTAAGCAACAACGTCTACAAGACTATCAACATTGATAATGAGACGTGATTATGACGACCAATAAGATTAATTTATTGCAAATTTTTGAATAAAATTTTTGTGGGGGTTTTCCCCAGAACCAGATTTTTGTTTTGACCTGCGATTGTAGTTGACATTTTACGACTAGCTGCTGTTAATGCAGCCGAGGGCTTGAGATTCTGATGACTGTTAAGGCTTATAGTTTTTTAATCTTTCTCTTGGCAAATGAGAATTGCATTTTTTTCTTAATAAGTGCGTTTTGAATGAAGGATTTCTGATCTTTTTTTATGCCTCGTGTTAAACAGTTTATTACAATTATATTGTTATTTTGTTTTTTAGGCTGGAATTATTTATATGCGAAATTACAGAATCAAATATTTTTCTTAATACTGCTTAAGAGGACCTTTTATCATCCCGTTTATGAGTTTATTTCAAATTTGGATTTCTGATTCTAAACTTAAGCTGCTTTTTTATAACTTTTCACCCAAATTGATCATAACGCACATTACATATAATTAACATCAACAGAATTAGTCTTGAGAAACCTTGTTAATTTTTAGACGAATGGAATAAATTATGTTGAATAATGCATTCCTCTGTAATTCGAGTTTTTGCAGCAGCGATTTCGGTCCAATCACCGGAAACTGCGAGTGTCCCCTTGGATGGTGGATTTCAAGTAAGATTACTAAATTACTAATTAATTTCACGAATCCTACCCTACGCACCTGACAACGTCTTATTCTCTCTTCTCTTAGTTAGCATCCTGCCTATGAGTCCATACCCTTTAACGTTGTGGTCGTGCAGATGGAAGTTTTGTTTGTAATGAAATTGTCGAGTAGGTGATAGCTTAACTCATTGGATTCAAGTTAGGATGCCTGGGGATTTGTCTTGGTTATTCTCTGTTGAATGGATGTCATTTGGCAATTTTGATTTAATTGGAATTTCTGACATGCTTGGAGCTCCCTTTATTTTATTTCACAGTGTGGGTTTGCTCATTCTAGTTCTTTCCCCTGCGCAGGTGCAGTTTGTAGGAATGAGGTGCCCTAAAAGATTGAAGGCGTCGATCCAATTGACGAATCGGTTGTTTTGTCTCATCATTCTTTTGAGTTTGATATTTCCTGCATCTATCCATGAAGCAACTTAGTGTGGTACTCCTTTTGCCCTTTATTGGAGATGTTTCGCCTCAATGTCGATTTGTTACTTGAGAAGAATTTGTGATGCATTCGACTAGATTAAATGGGGCATACAGATTAATAATCAATAAACACAGTGCTCCGAAATCATCAATTATCACATTTATTGAAGACAATGATGATAAAACCAATTTTATTTGATCAAATGTATTGCATACATGAAAGAAAGTAAATAGCATTATAAAGTAGATCTAAGGTTTACAAGCACACTGCCATGAAGTTTAGCGTCCAAGGCTTGGAATTCCGATATATAGTAGAATAAGTCAGTACATAGATCTTGTTGATACAAAATTTACTTGACTGCTTCTCTTCAGCAATTCCCCCTTGGTAAGGTATCAGACATTTATGAACATGTATCCGAATGAATTTAGAAAACATAAAAGAACAAATGTTTATTGAATTTCAATATTGATTTTGAAAAATAATTAGATGTTCATGAAGGGTGTTGTGTGATTTAATAGTAAGTCGGTGGAGGTGGGGATTTGTAGACATAGGGAGGAGGTGGTGGGGACTTGTAGACATAGGGAGGTGGTGGTGGGGATTTGTATACATATGGAGGCGGCGGTGGTGATTCATACTTGTAGGGTGGGGGAGGAGGTGACTCATATTTGTAAGGTGGTGGAGGTGGAGATTTGTAGACATATGGTGGTGGGGGTGGCGACTCATATTTGTACGGTGGTGGAGGTGGAGACTTGTAGACATATGGTGGTGGGGGTGGTGATTTGTATACATATGGAGGTGGTGGGGGTGGAGATTTATAGACATAAGGCGGTGGTGGTGGTGATTCATATTTGTAAGGTGGAGGAGGTGGGGACTTGTAAACGTATGGTGGTGGTGGTGGTGACTCATATTTGTAAGGAGGTGGGGGTGGAGACTTGTAGATATAAGGCGGTGGTGGTGGGGATTTGTACACATATGGAGGTGGCGGTGGTGATTCATACTTGTAGGGTGGGGGAGGTGGGGACTTGTAAACGTATGGTGGTGGTGGTGGGGATTTGTACACATATGGAGGCGGCGGTGGTGATTCATACTTGTAGGGTGGGGGAGGAGGTGACTCATACTTGTAAGGTGGTGGAGGTGGGGACTTGTAAACGTATGGTGGTGGTGGTGGGGATTTGTACACATATGGAGGCGGCGGTGGTGATTCATACTTGTAGGGTGGGGGAGGAGGTGACTCATACTTGTAAGGTGGAGGAGGTGGGGACTTGTAGACGTATGGTGGTGGGGGAGGTGACTCGTATTTGTAAGGTGGTGGAGGTGGAGATTTGTAGACATAAGGTGGTGGTGGTGGAGATTTGTACACATATGGAGGTGGTGGTGGTGATTCATACTTGTAGGGTGGGGGAGGTGGGGACTTGTAGACATATGGTGGGGGTGGAGGTGACTCATATTTATAAGGTGGTGGAGGTGGAGATTTGTAGACATAGGGTGGTGGAGGTGACTCATATTTGTAAGGTGGAGGTGGGGGTGATTCGTATTTATAGGGTGGAGGAGGTGGAGACTTGTAGATGTAAGGTGGAGGTGGGGGTGACTCATACTTGTAAGGTGGTGGAGGTGGAGATTTATAAACATATGGAGGTGGTGGTGGTGATTCGTATTTGTATGGTGGGGGAGGTGGTGACTCATATTTGTAAGGTGGGGGAGGTGGAGACTTGTAAACGTATGGTGGTGGTGGTGGTGACTCATACTTGTAAGGTGGTGGAGGTGGAGACTTGTAGACATAAGACAGTGGTGGTGGGGATTTGTACACATATGGAGGCGGTGGTGGAGATTCATACTTGTATGGTGGTGGAGGAGGTGACTCATATTTGTAAGGTGGAGGAGGTGGGGACTTGTAGACATATGGCGGTGGTGGTGGGGATTTGTACACGTATGGAGGCGGTGGTGGTGATTCATACTTGTAGGGTGGGGGAGGAGGTGATTCATACTTGTAAGGTGGTGGAGGTGGGGACTTGTAGACATATGGAGGTGGTGGTGGTGGTGATTCATACTTATAAGGTGGGGGTGGTGGAGACTTGTACACATATGGTGGCGGTGGTGGTGATTCGTATTTGTATGGTGGTGGAGGTGGAGACTCATACTTGTACGGTGGTGGGGGTGGTGACTCGTACTTGTAAGGTGGTGGAGGAGGAGATTTGTAAATGTATGGAGGAGGTGGTGGTGATTCATACTTGTATGGTGGAGGAGGGGGGGACTTGTACACATATGGTGGTGGTGGGGGTGATTTGTACTTGTAAGGTGGTGGAGGTGGAGACTTGTACACATATGGCGGTGGTGGTGGGGACTTGTAGACATATGGTGGTGGTGGAGGTGATTCATACTTATATGATGGAGTTGGATATGACTCATATTTAAGAGATGATGGAGGTGGACAGTCGTCTTTGTATGGTGCCGGCGGTGATTTGTACGTGTCCGCATTTGCAGTTATTGCGAAGGCGGAGAAGAGAGCTACCAGAACCCACAGTCGGGGCTCCATGAAGCTCCTCATGGTTGCTACAATATGTAAGTTTTCCTTCCCACTACTTTTTATTTCTATCTGAATTGCTTTCTGCTACATGAAGCTCCATATATATAGCCACTTCTAGTAATCATGCTTTGAAAAAGTCCTTTTTTTTTTTTTTTTTGCTACATGCTTACCACTTCCTTCTTAGTATTTTTCTAAAGGCTGGATAGCTTCTCATTCAGTAGGTTCATATACAATAACAATTCAATACATTAATATGCTTTATTATTCCAAATTCAACTCTGCTAACAACTTATAATTTATATTATGATGTTAATCAATATATTATATTAGTTTGTTTTGATCAAGTGCATCAAGTTAACTACTAAATTCGACTAATTATTGCTCTGACTTTTATTTGTGAATTGATGTTTGCACTAACGAAAATGAAATTATCACATTTTAATATTTTAGACAGCTTGCAGATGAGAGGTGAGAAATTTCTTGAGACTGTAATAGCTTAATATTTGTGTCGGTGGGAATATTTGTTTAAGATGAAAGAATTTGTATTAAATATTTTAAATTCATCATTCTCATTTACATTAAAAAAAAAAATCCTCTTAAAGAGTAACTGAAAATAAGAGTGTTCACTTTAGATCTATTAGATAATTAATTAGTCTATACAAACGCCAATTTTTAATTCTCCACCGTAATTATCATAATTCTAATGTCATAAAATAAATATTCTAACAAATTTTCTTGGGGGCTCATTTTTCTTAATCAATTTCTATATTATTCATATTTAATTTTAAATATTATAAGCAATATTATTGAATTTAAAATTTCTAATTCTTATTTTCATAAGGAATATTGATCAATTTAAATTTGAGAAAAATGATGAATTCTTGTTCCATTTTATTGGCATTATAATCTATATCGGGGGCATATCAGGTTTGTTGGTTGCTTAAAAAATTGAGTTTACTAAATGTCTGAAATGATTATTTAAAGTTTGAATATTAATTTTATGCCCCTATTAAACACATATTACTTGCATTTCTAAATATTTAAGTTTCTCCATATCTCTTTCTTTGATCTCGCAATCTTCTATTTAACTTTCCATTCTTTAGTTTCAATAACTTCAGTTTATGTGTCTTTTTTCCTTTTACTTTATGCTACAGCAGCACTAAATGGATACAGAATAATGTTCTATTTTTCTTCTTTAATCTCACAATTTATCAAGAAATTTTTGCTTGCATTATTTTGTCTACATATTGAAATTGATAATAAAAAACTTATGATTATTTTTTTTTTTTTGGGAAAATACTCCATTTGATCTTACTATAGAACACATACAGTGAAAATATGATTTGTATAGTTTCCAGTTCCACACAATTTAAAAATATATTATTAATAAGATACATACTACTTTCCTCTTTAACATGATATCACTAATTAAGACTATATCACGTCTCATGGATGCATTCTGCGAGACGGTACCACGTAAGTTTTTCATTTTAAAAACTTTTTAGAAAAAGATTGATTCTCTGTGTTTGATGTCCCCTTTGCTTATATTTCTTAATTCATTGTACAAAAAAAAATGTTGAGATATATCACACTTAAATGCCTGATTGTCATGGTGTTGAGTGGCTTGTGGCTTTATCACTAAAACATGTTAGTCTTTGCATATAATGAGTGGTTGTAAGCATTCTTGCTATGAATTGATGCTCGTTAGTGAATGGTCATGTGGATGATAACTTAATAATCTTGTTCATAATTGATTAATATTGAGGGCCCTTCAACGGGAGTTCAATTCTTGGGAAATTTATATTTGTTGCATCTATTCGAAAAGCAATGTTACAGTATTGTTCTTCTATCCTTTATCGTAGACGAAGTTCACATTTAGCTCTCTTTCAACCAGTTTTGTTTTTTGAAAAGAATTCGTGATGCATTAGACTAGACTAACCAAAGAATATGTCGATCATCAATAAACACGCTCTTAAACTATCCATTTTAATCAACTGGTGAAATAGCAGGAGCAGCACGATTTAAACTAGGTAGGATTACTTGGTTAGGTTTCTTACTCTAGTAGCAACTCTAAATAGCCAATGAATTAAGTCAACCTAAACTAGGCTGGATAACTTAGGTGAACTTCTACTCTGATAGCATCTCTGAACAGACGTTGGAGCAAGTCAAACTTACATATAAAGTTAGTACCATGTTATATTTTTGGAAGACGATGATAGTAAAACCATTTCATTTGATTAAATGCAGTAATTACATTATGGAACAAGAATAAGATCTAAAAGATCCAGCCCCCAAGAATAGGATGTGTGATATACAATTAAAAAAATCAATGTGCATTAGACTGCTGCAATTTCTCCAAGGAAAGATAATGGAAACGTTGAATAACAAACGGAAAATGATAATTTTTCAATGTAATTGGCGATGGAAAAAACGCAAATAGCATTACAAAGTAGATCTAAAGTTTACGAGTACACATCAATGAAGTTTGGCATCGAAGGCTTGGAACTTTGATAATACAATAGGAAAGGTTAATATATAAATCCTTATGAGGTAGAATTCACTTGATTGCTCCCCTTTAGCAATTCCTCATTTGGTAAGATATAATATATTAAAGAATGAATTTAGAGTATAGAATAACAAATTTTTATTTAAAATTCAATATTAAGGTGGAAAGTGTTGTATGCTTTTAATAGTAAGTCGGTGGTGGGGGAGGTGACTCGTATTTGTAAGGTGGAGGAGGTGGGGATTTGTAAACGTATGGTGATGGTGGAGGTGGGGACTTGTAGACATATGGAGGTGGTGGTGGGGATTTGTACACATATGGAGGCGGCGGTGGTGATTCATACTTGTAGGGTGGGGGAGGAGGTGACTCATACTTGTAAGGTGGTGGAGGTGGGGACTTGTAGACGTATGGTGGTGGGGGAGGTGACTCGTATTTGTAAGGTGGTAGAGGTGGAGATTTGTAGACATAAGGTGGTGGTGGTGGAGATTTGTACACATATGGATGTGGTGGTGGTGATTCATACTTGTAGGGTGGAGGAGGTGGGGACTTGTAAACATATGGTGGTGGTGGAGGTGACTCGTATTTATAAGGTGGTGGAGGTGGAGATTTGTAGACATAAGGTGGAGGAGGTGGTGACTCATATTTGTAAGGTGGAGGTGGGGGTGACTCATACTTGTAAGGTGGTGGAGGTGGAGATTTATAAACATATGGAGGTGGTGGTGGTGGTGGTGATTCATATTTGTATGGTGGAGGTGGTGACTCATATTTGTAAGGTGGGGGAGGTGGAGACTTGTAAACATATGGTGGTGGTGGTGGGGATTTGTACACATACGGAGGTGGTGGTGGAGATTCATACTTGTAGGGTGGGGGAGGAGGTGACTCATACTTGTATGGTGGTGGAGGTGGGGACTTGTAGACGTACGGTGGCGGGGGAGGTGACTCGTATTTGTAAGGTGGTGGAGGTGGAGATTTGTAGACATAAGGTGGTGGTGGTGGTGGTGGAGATTTGTACACATATGGAGGTGGTGGTGGTGATTCATACTTGTAGGGTGGGGGAGGTGGGGACTTGTAGACATATGGTGGGGGTGGAGGTGACTCGTATTTATAAGGTGGTGGAGGTGGAGATTTGTAGACATAGGGTGGAGGAGGTGGTGACTCATATTTGTAAGGTGGAGGTGGTGGTGACTCATACTTGTAAGGTGGTTGAGGTGGAGATTTATAAACATATGGAGGTGGTGGTGGTGATTCGTATTTGTATGGTGGGGAAGGTGGTGACTCATATTTGTAAGGTGGGGGAGGTGGAGACTTGTAAACGTATTGTGGTGGTGGTGGTGACTCATACTTGTAAGGTGGTGGAGGTGGAGACTTGTAGGCATATGGCGGTGGTGGTGGGGATTTGTACACATATGGAGGAGGTGGTGGAGATTCATATTTGTAGGGTGGGGGAGGAGGTGACTCATACTTGTAAGGTGGTGGAGGTGGGGACTTGTAGACATATGGTGGGGGGGGAGGTGACTCGTATTTGTAAGGTGGTGGAGGTGGAGATTTGTAGACATAAGGTGGTGGTGGTGGAGATTTGTATTTGTAGGGTGGTGGTGGAGGTGATTCATACTTGTAAGGTGGAGGAGGTGGCGACTTGTAGACATACGGTGGTGGTGGAGGTGATTCATATTTGTAAGGCGGTGGAGGGGGGGACTTATAGACATATGGTGGTGGTGGTGGTGATACGTATTTGTAAGGTGGCGGGGGTGGAGAGTTGTATTTGTATGGTGGTGGTGGGGGTGATTCGTATTTATAAGGTGGTGGAGGTGGAGATTTATACACATATGGAGGTGGTGGTGGTGATTTGTACATGTATGCTGGTGGCGGCGGCGACTCATACTTATAAGGTGGCGGTGGTGGGGATGCATACTCATAAGGCAGGGATGGTGGTGAGTGTTTTTTCCAGTAATCCCATGGGCCAGCATTTGCAGTTATTGCAAAGGCGGAGAAGAGAGCTACCAGAACCCATAGTCGGGGTTCCATGAAGCTCCGCATGGCTACTACAATATGTATGTTTTTCTTCCCACCTCTTTTTATTTCTGTCTGAATTGCTTCTGCTACCTTAAGCACCCCATATATATATAGCCATATCTTGAAATCACGTTTTGAATAAGTCTTCAATTATTTGGCTACATGCTTACTACTTCCTTTTGTCTTTGTCTTTTTTTAATGGTTTGATAGTATCTCATTCAGTAGGTACGGATGTAAGAACCAGTCAATATATTAATATGTTTTAATATTCCTAAATTTCAATGCTGCTAACAACATATGATCTAGATTATGATGTTAACCAATACATTATGTTTGTTTGTTTTACAGAAGTGTGCCAAGTAGACAATTAAGTACGAATAATTCTTTTTTTTGAAAGCAAGTACGAATGATTCTTAATCTGACTTATATTTGTGAATTGATGTTCAAAACGGAATTAGAACATTTTCATATTTTATACATCTCGCCTATGAAAGGTGAGATGTTTCTTGAGGCTGTAATGGCACAATGTTTGTGTCGGTGAGTATAATACTCTCAAAAAGTCACATTATTTTTTGTATGATTCTTAGTATTTAAGGGTGGGCATGAACTCTTCAATAGAAATTCTTTGGAGTTAGATAAAGAATTCGTATAAAGATTTTAAATACATTATTCTCACTAATAACTTTTTTTTCATTAAACCCTCTTTAAAAGTAATTAAAAATTACAGAGTTATTTTAGATCTATTGATAATGAATTAGTATTAATTTTAAATTCTCTGCTGCAATAAATGAAATTAAAAATAAAAAATAAAAATTAACAAATCTCCTTTAGGGGGGGCCATTTTTCTTCGTAGTTTTATGTATTTTTCACTTATTAATTTTGGATAATTTTAAGTAATATGAATGAATATAAGATTTCTAATACTTTTTTTCACAAGGAATATTGATCAACTTAATTTTAGAAAAATGATGAGTGTTTGTTTCATCTTATTCGCATGATAATTTTTCATAGTTTCCATCTTTTTTCCGTATTAGGGGGCATGACATTTTGGTTGATTTGCTTAAAAATTGAGTTTACTCAGCTTGATGATTATAATTTTAGATATTAGTTTGATGACTATTAAACACATACTAACTCCGTCCCATTACTATTGACACATTTATCTATATTATAAGATAAATGTGTCAATAGTATTACTTACATTTCTCAAATATGTAATTCTCTTATTTTTTTTCTTGCATTCTTCCTTTGATCTCACAATAATATCTTAATCTGAAATTTTAAAATGAGTGGCTATTGAATTTCCATTCAACTTTTTTTTTCTTCTTGAAAAGCCTTCAGTTTATACCATGTCATATTACTGTATGCTATAGCAGCACTAAATTGATACAGAAGAGTGTCCTATTTGTCTCCATGAATATTGCAAAGAATCTAGGAATTTTTGCTTGCATTATTTGGAAAGCATATGGAATTGATAACATCAGGCCCATTTTCTTTTTTATTAGACTTGACTACATGAAATTGTATCACAAAAGGCACCGTGGAAATTGGTACTTGTTCAATGAAAATGTGATTCATATAGTTTCAACACAATGTAAAAATACACAGTAAAAATGGTACCACGTCTTTTCTCTTAACATGATATTACTTCTTTATACAATTCACGGATGCAATCTCCGAGATGATTCAATGCAAGTTTTTTTTTTCTTAACCTTGTAAAAAAGATTGATTCTCTGTGTCTTATGTCCCCTTTGCTTATATATGTCTAATTTATTGTATCAACAAAAAAAATTCAGAATTCTCACACTTGAACACCTGCATTGTCATGGTATTGAGTGGTTTCAATTCGCTTATGAATTGATGTTTGTTGGTAAATGGTCATGTAGATGATAACTCAATAATCTTGTTCATTATTTATTAGAGTTGAGGGCCCTTCAATGGGGTTTCAACTCTTTGGGAATTCATGTTTGTTGCATCTATTTGAAAAGCAATGTTGTAGTATGATTTTTTTTCTTTTTCTTTATTGTAGGTGAAGTAAACGTTTAGTTCTCTTTTAACTAATTTTTCTATTTAAAGAATTTGTCATGCATTGGAACTATACTAAAATAAGAATAAGGATATAGATCCATCATTAATAAACATGCTCTTAAACTTTCCCATTTAATCAAGAGTGGTGCGATTTAAACAAGTTAATTTAGCTTATTTATAGCAACTTCTAATAACCAATGGACTAAGCCAACCTAAACTAGGCAGGATAGACTTAGGTTAACTTTCCTATTCTGATAGCATCTCTGAATAGCAAATGACTAAGTTAAACTTAATATAAAGTAAATAACACGTTATATTTGTTGAAGACAATGATAGTAAAACCATTTCATTTGATTAAATATAGTAATTACATAATAACTTGATTCAAATCTAAAAGATCAAACATTCTAGCCTCAGGGCTAGGATGTGTAGTGTACAAATAAAAAAATTAATGCACTGGACTGCCAATCTGAAATTTCTGCGTAGTAAGTTCGAAGAACAAACAGGAAATAATTATTTTCTCAATGTAATTTTTGATGTAAAAAGACAGAGAATAGTAAGCGTTTTGCTAGCAAATTGCGAAATGTTGATAAAAGGGTGTTTAAAAAATTAATAGTAAGTTGGTGGTGGTGGTGACTTGTAGACATAAGACGGTGGTGGTGGTGACTTGTAGACATAAGGCGGTGGTGGTGGGGATTTATACACATATGGAAGTGGTGGTGGAGATTCATACTTGTACGGTGGGGGAGGAGGTGACTTATACTTGTAAGGTGGTGGAGGTGGGGACTTGTAAACGTATGGTGGCGGGGGAGGTGACTCGTATTTGTAAGGTGGTGGAGGTGGAGATTTGTAGACATAAGGTGGTGGTGGTGGAGATTTGTACACATATGGAGGTGGTGGTGGTGATTCATACTTGTAGGGTGGGGGAGGTGGGGACTTGTAGACATATGGTGGGGGTGGAGGTGACTCGTATTTATAAGGTGGTGGAGGTGGAGATTTGTAGACATAGGGTGGAGGAGGTGGTGACTCATATTTGTAAGGTGGAGGTGGGGGTGATTCATACTTGTAAGGTTGTGGAGGTGGAAATTTATAAACATATGGAGGTGGCGGTGGTGATTCATATTTGTATGGTGGAGGAGGTGGTGACTCATATTTGTAAGGTGGGGGAGGTGGAGACTTGTAAACATATGGTGGTGGTGGTGACTCATACTTGTAAGGTGGTGGAGGTGGAGACTTGTAGACATATGGTGGTGGTGGTGGAGATTCATACTTGTAGGGTGGGGGAGGAGGTGACTCATATTTGTAAGGTGGTGGAGGTGGGGACTTGTAGACATATGGTGGCGGGGGAGGTGACTCATATTTGTAAGGTGGTGGAGGTGGGGAGTTGTAGACATATGGTGGCGGGGGAGGTGACTCGTATTTGTAAGGTGGTGGAGGTGGAGATTTGTAGACATAAGGTGGTGGTGGTGGGGATTTGTACACATATGGAGGAGGGGGTGGTGATTCATATTTGTAGGGTGGAGGAGGAGGTGACTCATATTTATAAGATGGAGGAGGTGGAGATTTGTAGACATAAGGTGGCGGTGGTGGTGACTCATATTTGTAAGGTGGTGGAGGTGGAGACTTGTAAACGTAAGGAGGTGCTGGTGGTGATTTGTACACATATGGTGGGGGTGGGGGTGACTCATATTTGTAAGGTGGAGGAGGTGGGGATTTGTACACATATGGTGGTGGTGGAGGTGATTCATATTTGTAAGGTGGAGGAGGTGGGGATTTGTAAACATAAGGTGGTGGCGGTGGTGACTCATATTTGTACGGTGGAGGTGGAGGTGGAGGTGACTCGTATTTGTATGGTGGGGGAGGTGGCGACTTGTAAACATATGGCGGCGGTGGTGAAGATTTGTACATATATGGAGGAGGCGGTGGTGATTCATATTTGTAGGGTTGAGGAGGAGGTGATTCATGTTTATAAGGTGGGGGAGGTGACTTATATTTGTATGGTGGGGGAGGAGGTGACTTGTAGACATATGGTAGCGGTGGAGGTGATTCATATTTGTATGGTGGGGGTGGCGGTGGAGACTCATACTTGTAATGCGGAGGTGGAGGAGACTTGTACATATATGGTGGGGGTGGTGGTGATTCATATTTGTATGAAGGTGGAGGTGGTGACTTATAAATATAAGGTGGTGGAGGTGAAGACTTGTATTTATAGGGTGGTGGCGGAGGTGACTCGTACTTGTACGAGTATTCATAAGGTAGAGATGGTGGATCAGCATTTGCATTTACGACAAATGCTGAGAAGAGAGCAAGCAGAATCCACAGTCGGGGCTCCATGAATCTTATCATGGCTTCTTGGCAACTGCCAATATGTAAGCTCCACTCTTTCTTCTTACTACTTTAAATTCTCTTCTTGTTTGATCTGTGTTTGCATCTCACATGATATATATAGGGACTTCTTGTTGAAAAGGTCCACTATTATTTGACAACATGTTTACCACTTCCTTTCAAGTGATTCTTGTTACACAAAAAAGTTTTATTTATTTACTGTATAGAAGAAAGTCTTCAATCTGTATCTACAACCACCTCAGAAGAGTTATTTATTAACTAACAAGGAAACATGTTTGATTGTTTGATGCATTCAGTTGAGCCGTTCTTGTTTCCGGCAAATTATAAAATAAAATTTGTAAGTCAGACTCGGTCCACAAAATGCTTTGATGTTTTCATCTTTGTTATTAATTATGGTACATTAATAACAGAAAATGTAAGTCTTAAATGTCTTTATACATACAAAGCATATTTTATACAACCCGAATCCCCTATTCCACTTTGATATTCCACTCCCTATTCCATAACTTATTTCCAATTAAAAAACTATACTCTAGTTAATGACCATTAAACCCTTGGGGTATGAATGAGATGAAAATTTGGTCGTTGATTACGACACGTGTCAAAAATCTAATTAGTGCAATAGTAGATGAAACACATAATGGAATAGGTGATCCCATTTGTATTTCATAGGACCTGAGATACTCATATACCCAAATTTGGCCATAAATTAATCTCTATTATTTCTTAAACAGATCTCTTTTAACTTTACTGATTTAATATAAAGTGTTTAAATTACTAGAATCAATAAATGCGAGTACAATTTTTATTCTGTAATGTGAAAAACTAAAACTTGGAAAAGTTTCCCATTGACAAAAATAATATTATATAAAATTACTTTTTTAAGAATTTCTATAGTACTAATTATTATTTCATTACCAACTTTTGTTTCATCGTATGAAAATTCACAATGAATTAATTGCGCAATAATATGTGTTATTGCAACTGTTTTCTCTCTCTTGCAGACTTGCATTTTGTGACTGATTATAATTAATAATCCTTCACTAGGTGGGATGTCTCATCAAACTTATTTTTTTATATATATTTTGCATCTATCCAAGAAGCAAGGCTGTGTAAATGTTATTTTTACACGTTTATTGCAGTTGAAAAACTAGTTTTGTTGTTTGATTAGAATTTATAGTTCATTTGACTAAATTAAAAGAATCATATAGATTCAAAATATTGCCTTCTCCTAATTAATGGCTTCTGCAAGTAAAATGTCTGAAACTGCATATCTTATACGTAGAGTAGTTGTACTACTGAAGCTGTATTAACATTGTGCTATAAGAGTGAAAGTTAGCATTATTATTATGAATTAATGTATATATATGATACTTCCTCCGTTCCAATACACATTTAACACTTATCGAAGATACTGAGTTTAAGAATATGTTTTTATTATCCAACTTTATTGATTTTTTAGGGTAATGTAGTATAATAATAAACAAATGATAAAATAAGCTATCTGTTAGATGAGGTGATATTTTTTAAAATAAAGTGTATTGAAATGTTATTTATTCGGACACTTTTACTATTTTTGGATGTGAAAAGTGTAATGAGTTAATGAGACTATATTTTTTTTGTTAATTTTTTTCTGCTTCCAACCCAAAAATAGTAAGTTATCTGTTTATAGATGGCAATGATATAATAAAAAAGAAATTTATTTGATCAACTGTATCAAGGTACATGGAAGAAAGGTACATGAGTGTGAATAAAATGTAAGAAAAAAAATGAAAGATTCACGAGCACTCTGCACGGGAGTCTAGCTTCCAAGGCAAAGAACTCTGGCATACAAAGGAAAAGATGACTGTGGTTTCGCTTCTGAAGCATAAAATTCTTGACTCTTCCCTTGCAATTCATCTTCGAATATTTTAATTAGACATATAATGAAAAAAACTTTATTTTTCAATGGAATTTGTGATGGAATAATGCATAGAAGAAAAAGAATTTGTTTTACAGTGTCCCATGAATGATGAGATATTGGATAGGGGTGTTGAAAGTGCTAGTAGTAAATTGGTGGTGGTGGAGGTGAAACATATTTGTACGGTGGCGGAGGTGGAGACTTGTAGATATAAGGTGGTGGTGGTGACTCATATTTATAAGGTGGGGGAGGTGGGGACTTGTAAACATAAGGTGGCGGGGGAGGTGACTCATACTTGTACGGTGGTGGGGGTGGGGATTTGTAAACGTACGGAGGAGGTGGTGGGGATTCGTATTTGTATGGTGGGGGAGGAGGTGACTTGTACACATATGGTGGCGGTGGAGGTGACTCATACTTGTATGGTGGTGGGGGTGGTGATTTGTAAACATACGGAGGAGGTGGTGGTGATTCGTATTTGTATGGTGGGGGAGGAGGTGACTTGTAAACATAAGGTGGCGGTGGAGGTGATTCATACTTGTATGGTGGTGGGGTTGGGGATTTGTAAACGTACGGAGGAGGTGGTGACTCGTATTTGTATGGTGGAGGAGGAGGTGGCTTGTACACATACGGTGGTGGTGGAGGTGATTCATACTTGTAAGGTGGGGGAGGAGGTGACTCATACTTGTAAGGTGGGGGAGGTGGGGAGTTGTATACATATGGTGGCGGCGGAGGTGACTCATATTTGTAAGGTGGTGGAGGTGGTGACTCATATTTGTAGGGTGGGGGTGGAGGTGACTCGTATTTGTAAGTTGGAGGAGGTGGGGATTTGTAAATGTAAGGTGGCGGTGGAGGTGACTCGTACTTGTAAGGTGGTGGAGGTGGGGATTTGTAAACATATGGAGGCGGTGGTGGTGATTCGTATTTGTAGGGTGGAGGAGGAGATTCATACTTGTAAGGTGGTGGAGGTGGGGATTTGTAAACATATGGAGGGGGTGGTGGTGATTCATATTTGTATGGAGGAGGAGGTGATTCATACTTGTAAGGTGGTGGAGGTGGGGATTTGTAAATATATGGAGGGGGTGGTGGTGATTCATACTTGTATGGTGGAGGAGGAGGTGACTTGTAGACATATGGTGGTGGTGGTGGCGACTCATACTTGTATGGTGGAGGCGGTGGAGATTTGTATACATATGGAGGAGGTGGTGGAGATTCATATTTGTAAGGTGGTGGTGGAGGAGACTTGTACACATATGGTGGCAGCGGTGGTGATTCATATTTGTAGGGTGGAGGTGGAGGAGGCTTGTGCACATATGGTGGGGGTGGTGGTGACTCATATTTGTAGGGTGGTGGAGGTGGTGACTCGTATTTATACGGTGGATGAGGTGGGGACTTGTAGACATATGGTGGTGGTGGTGGCGATTCATATTTGTAGGGTGGTGGTGGCGGCGACTTGTAGACATATGGTGGAGGAGGTGGTGATTCATACTTGTACGATGGAGGTGGTGATTTATGCTTCTTGTGTGGGTAATGAGATTTTTCATAGCTATAAGGAGGCGGCGGCGATGAGGAATACTTGTATGGCGGAGGTGGTAGTGACTTATATACGTACGGAGGGGGCGGAGGTGATTCATAAATATAAGGAGGAGGTGGCGGGGAGCTGTACACATACGGCTTTGCTGTATGCTTCCAAGTTCCCTTGGGCTTGTAATGCGCATTTGCGGCAACCACAAATGCGGAAATTAGAGCTACCAGAACCCACAGTCGGGGTTCCATGGAGCTCGACATTGCTACTACAATATGTAAGTTTCACTTCCTAACACTCTTATTTCTTTGCTTGTTTGATTTCTAGCAACTTATCACATGCTATATATAGCCAATTCTGATAATCATGTGTTGAACGTGTCCTCAATTATCTACCTTAGTGCTTGCCACTCCCTGTCATTTTTTAATGTTTGGTAGTTGCATATGAGTGATAAACTTAAGATTGTGTTATTTAAAAATATTAAATTTCTTAGATTTAACGCTGCTAACAGCTAATAATTGATATTAATATTTTTAAAATATTACTAGTTTTTTTTTTATTAACCGACGAATATTAATTGACACTTGACAGTTAGCTTGTTCCCAGTCTGACCAATCTAAGGGTAAGAGGTAAGAATTAAAAACAAGTTCACCACTCAAAGAAATTCACCCAAGAGAATGAAACTTGCAGACAAGTATTCAATAAAATTTCTGCTAAAACGATAATAATATTAATCTGCTGCTTCTTTTATACATGATACATCTATTTATCTTTGAACAATCCTCCGATAATGGAAAATAGACATTTTGAGAATCAACATCTTATAATGACATAGTGAATCTAATTTGACCAAACTTGAATGCTGCAACCTCTAATATGCTGGATTAAAGTTTTAGAATGCTACAACATAATTATACCAGATAATGGGCTGCTCAAAGGCAATGTTTTTGCCCGCTTTTATTTCCGAAACGATCAGCCCGAAGTTGTTGGGCTCGTTTGCATCAGTTTTGATTGAATTATTTCTTATTGATTTTGGATGAATTTTGCAATCCTTCGAACTTTTAACTTTTTAAAATGCATATTACAATGATTCGAAATAAATTAAATGAAAATAATGGAGTAGTTAAGATCTAGTATTTCATAATAAAGAAGTCCAAAAAATCTTTATTTTCAAAATCTCCACCA
The DNA here is from genome assembly GCA_023678885.1 of Pogostemon cablin. NCBI lineage: Eukaryota > Viridiplantae > Streptophyta > Magnoliopsida > Lamiales > Lamiaceae > Pogostemon > Pogostemon cablin. The sequence continues at coordinate 30,149,452 of CM042952.1, read as the reverse complement.
ACCCCAGAAATAATTTGTAATGATGGATTTAGAAATTTACATCACAAATTCATATAGCAATTTTTTTTCTTCCTTGATGTTTTAATGGGACCTTTTATCTTAATTTTTTTTTCATTTTTTTTACTTTTAATCATATTTACTACTAATTTGGTAATTGATTGAATACTCTACTCGTTTCATATTAAAAATTCTGATCAATTTAAATTTTGTAAAACTGATAAATATATTATAGTCCCCAGTTATTACTATCATATATTTTTTAAATTATTTTCCTAATTTCTTTCTCCTCCACGTAAAGGGCATACCACGTCGGATTATGATGAACAAGTCAGCCATTAGTTTAATGCAAACATATGACTTGCGTTTCTGGAGCAGTTAAATCTGTTTACCTGGTATTCTCTTACACCTGATTTACATTTGTGGATTACTAGCTATTGAATTTTTCCGCACTAGCTATTGAATTTTTCCGCTAGTAGCATATTCTAAGTTGAAAGGTTTCAGTATATAAATGTTTCGTTATTCGATCTGTTTATGTATTACAGGTTTACAGCAGCTGTGTTTTTGGTCCAATTATTACCAAATAATGAAGAGTTCATCTCTATGTGTTGGATGAGAAGTCATTAATAATTTAATGATGCTTTGATTTAATCTCTCTCATAAACTTTGTGTTGAGTGGATTATATGTGGAATTAGCATGCGTGCATGCTCAGTTTTTTGTGTTGTGTATATTCTCTGCATCAATCCACAAGTAATGAATGCAATATTGCTACTGAAGAAAATGATAATAAAACAATTTTATTTGATCAAATGTATTAAGTACATGAATGAAATATAATAAGACCTAAGATTCACAAGCACACAGCTCAGAAGTTTGGCCTCCAAGGGCTAAGAACTCTGATATACAAAGGAAAAGATCACTCTTCAGCTCAATTTTTAAGCATCATTTTCATGACTGCTTTCTTCTGCAACTCCTCCTTTGCATGATAATTGACATTTTAGATGAGAGAGTGAAAAAGAAATTTATTTTTTAATGGAATTTGCGATGGTAAAAAACATAGAAGAAAAAGTATCTGTTTGGAATTTAAAACTGCTATGAGATGTTCATTGAGGGTGTTGAAAGTATTAGTAGTAAATTGGTGGTGGGGGAGGTGACGCGTATACGTATGGTGGAGGTGGTGGTGATTTGTATACGTATGGGGGTGGTGGAGGTGAGACATATTTGTATGGTGGAGGAGGTGGGGATTTATAGACATATGGTGGAGGTGGGGGTGACTCATATTTGTAAGGTGGTGGAGGTGGGGATTTATAGACATATGGCGGTGGTGGTGGAGATTTGTACACATATGGAGGTGGTGGTGGTGATTCATATTTGTAAGGTGGAGGAGGTGGAGAACTGTAGACAAAAGGTGGTGGCGGTGGAGATTTGTAGACATATGGAGGAGGAGGAGGTGACTCATACTTGTAGGGCGGGGGAGGTGGAGACTTGTAAACATATGGTGGTGGTGGAGGCGACTCATATTTGTAAGGTGGTGGAGGTGGAGATTTGTATACATATGGCGGTGGTGGTGGTGATTCATACTTGTAGGGTGGGGGAGGGGGTGACTCATATTTGTAAGGTGGAGGAGGTGGGGACTTGTAAACATATGGTGGTGGAGGTGGTGATTCATATTTGTAAGGTGGTGGGGGTGGAGAACTATAGACATAAGGGGGTGGTGGTGGAGATTTGTACACATATGAAGGTGGCGGAGGTGATTCGTACTTGTAGGGTGGGGGAGGTGGTGATTTGTAGACATATGGTGGTGGAGGTGGAGATTTGTAGACATAAGGTGGTGGTGGTGGAGATTTGTACACATATGGAGGTGGAGGAGGCGACTCATACTTGTATGGTGGGGGAGGTGGGGACTTGTAGACATATGGTGGTGGTGGTGGGGATTCATATTTGTAAGGTGGTGGAGGTGGAGACTTGTAGACATAAGGTGGTGGAGGAGGTGATTCATACTTGTAGGGTGGGGGAGGAGGCGACTCGTACTTGTAAGGTGGGGGAGGTGGGGATTTGTAGACATATGGTGGTGGTGGTGGTGATTCATATTTGTAAGGTGGTGGAGGTGGAGACTTGTAGACATAAGGTGGTGGTGGTGGAGATTTGTACACATATGGAGGGGGAGGTGGTGATTCATACTTATAGGGTGGGGGAGGAGGCGACTCGTACTTGTAAGGTGTGGGAGGTGGGGACTTGTAGACATACGGTGGTGGTGGTGGGGATTCATATTTGTATGATGGTGGAGGGGGAGACTTGTAGACATAAGGTGGTGGTGGTGGAGATTTGTATACGTATGGAGGGGGAGGTGGTGATTCATACTTGTAGGGTGGGGGAGGAGGCGACTCGTACTTGTAAGGTGGGGGAGGTGGAGACTTGTAAACATAAGGTGGTGGTGGGGGAGATTTGTATACGTATGGAGGGGGAGGTGGTGATTCATACTTGTAGGGTGGGGGAGGAAGCGACTCGTACTTGTAAGGTGGGGGAGGTGGAGACTTATAGACATATGGTGGTGGTGGTGGGGATTCATATTTGTATGGTGGTGGTGGTGGTGATTCGTATTTGTATGGCGGGGGCGGTGGAGACTTGTAGACATATGGTGGTGGTGGTGGTGACTCATATTTGTATGGTGGAGGTGGTGGAGATTTGTATACATATGGAGGGGGTGGTGGTGATTCATATTTATAAGGTGGGGGAGGTGGAGACTTATAAACATAAGGTGGCGGAGGCGGTGATTCATACTTGTAAGGTGGTGGTGGAGGCGACTCATACTTGTATGGTGGAGGCGGTGGAGATTTATAAACATACGGGGGTGGTGGTGGTGATTCATATTTGTAGGGTGGGGGTGGAGGCGATTCATATTTATAAGGTGGTGGAGGTGGGGACTTATATACATATGGTGGTGGTGGAGGCGACTCGTACTTGTAGGGCGGTGGGGGTGGAGATTTGTAAACATATGGAGGTGGAGGTGGCGACTTGTACTTATAAGGCGGTGGTGGAGGTGACTCATACTTATAAGGCGGCGGCGGCGACACGTAATAGTATGGCGGAGAGCTGTACTCATAAGGCATGGATGGTGGTGAGTGGTTCTTCCAGTAATCCCACGGCGTCCAAGATCCCCACGAGGGGTTGGCATTCGCAGCAACTGCGAATGCCGAGAAGAGAGCTACCAAAACCCACAGTCGGGGTTCCATGAAGCTCCGCATGGCTACTACAATATGTAACTTCTTCTTCCTACTAACTTTTGTTTTCTCTCTGTATTGCTTCTCCCTCTCTTATCACTTCATATATATAGCCACTCTTCTAATAATATTTTGAACAAGTCCTACATTATTTGTATTAACATGCTCACCACCACTCCTTTTTTCATTTTTTTAAAACATGGTTTGGTATTTGCTTATGTAGTAGGAATGCATTAAGAACATGTCAGAAAATAAGCAATCCTCAAATTCAACGTTGAAACAGCTTTTAATTCATATTAAAATTTTAAGTTGGTATATTATATTGTTTTCTTGCAGAAGTAAATTTACAGTATAACCATGTTCGACTATTTCTTACTTTGGCTGGTCTGTGAATTGATGTTAAAACTAACCGAAAACGAAATTTACACGCTTATTACTTCGGACAGCGTTTAAATCTAAGTTAATAATACGTTTTTGGTATCTTTTGAAGACTTTAATTTCTTGAAATTAGTAAAATAAGGTTTTAGCCTTATTTAAACAAGGTTTGAAACTAACAGACTAACCTAAATAATTAACTAAGGAAACTTGTTTGACTCTTTGATGCTTTCAACTTAACAGCTCTTCCTTGTTACAGTAATATCTACTGAATTTTACTTGTATTTTGAGAAAGAATACTGAGTCTACTTTGTTCTATCTTCGGGGTTGGTTCGATGAATTTAGCTAATATTACATTCCTCCGCTGTTCATGTTGGTGAAGTCGAGTCGAGACGAACCAAATCCTAGTCCCGTTCACGTATTTTCTGTATGATATAAGATGAAGTACTAATTAAATTGTGAATGCATGTCTAATAAGTATTACCTGCATTTTTTTGATTAATTTGAATCACTCGTGGTATTATTTCACCCATAATTTACTATGTAATTAAATTACTACATATTAGACGGTCGATCTATATTCTTTGTGGTTACTTGTACAAGTATTGTTGACCTTTTTGTAGTAATACAGATACTAACTCATAAATTAATAGATCTTGATGTAAGAAAACAAAAATAAGGATAAAAAAAAATCCAAGATAATCACTGAGCATCCAAATGAAGGAATGTGCATCTAAATGAAGGAAATGTTGATTGTAATGAGTGAATGAGCATCAAAATGAAGGAATATGCATCTAAATGAAGGAAATGTTGATCGTAATGAGTGAATGAGCATCAAAATGAAGGAATATGCATCTAAATTAAGGAAATATTTATCGTAATGAGTGAATGAACATCAAAACGAAGGAAATGTTGATCCCAATGAGTGAATGAGCATCAAAATGAAGGAATATGTTTTGAAATGAAGGAAATGTTGATCGTAATAAGTGAATGAGCACCAAAATGAAGGAATATGCATCAAAATAAAGGAAATGTTGATCGTAATGAGTGAATGAGCATCGAAATGAAGGAAATGTTGATCGTAATGAGTGAATGAACATCAAATGAAGGAATATGCATCTAAATGAATGAAATGTTGATCGTAATGACAGAACTTGAGCATCAAAATGAAGAAATATGCATCGAAATGAAGCGTAGATCGTAATGAGTGAATGAACATCAAAATGAATGAAACGTTGATCGTAATGAGTGAATGATCACCAAAATGAAAGAATATGCATCGAAATGAAGGAAATGTTGATCGTAATGAGTGAATGAGCATCAAAATGATGGAATATGCATCGAAATGAAGGGAATGTTGATCCTAATGAGTGAATGAAGATTAAAATGAAAGAAATGTTGATCGTAATGAGTGAATGAGCATCAAAATGAAGGAATATACATCTAAATGAAGGAAATGTTGATCGTAATGAGTGAATGAGCGTGAAAATGAAGGAATATGCATCGAAATAAAGGAGATGTTGATTCTAATGAGTAAATGAACATCAAAATGAAGGAATATGCATCTAAATGAAGGAAATGTTTATCGTAATGAGTGAATGAGCATCAAAATGAAGGAATATACATCGAAATGAAGTAAATGTTGATCCTAATGAGTGAATGAACATCAAAATGAAGGAAATGTTGATCGTAATGAGTGAATGAGTACCAAAATGAAGGAATATGCATCGAAATGAAGGAAATGTTGATCGTAATGAGTGAATGAGCATCAAAATGAAGGAATACGCATTGAAATGAAGGAAATATAGATCGTAATGAGTAAATGAGCATCAAAATGAAGGAATATGCATCGAAATGAAGGAAATGTTTATCGTAATGAGTGAATGAACATCAAAATGAAGGAATATGCATCGAAATGAAGGAAATGTTGATCAAAGCCCACATGAGGTAACTGATCATCCACATTTTTTCTTAATCATATAAGTTGAAAGAAATTACAGAACAACGTCAAGAAAGAGATAAACCCAGTTATATAAATGTTGGAAATTTTTTAAAATTGCAACTAAATAAATAAATGAGCAATTTTGAAATATACTAGGGAAGGTTTTCATGAATGTTTGATGCATACAGCTCTTCTTTTTTTAAACTAATTTTTGCGAATCTGGATTTCACTAATGATGCTTTTGGTTGTTATTCTGGGCAGGTTCAAGATAATTGGAGATTGTGTTGACTTGAATGTTTCACTAACTTGTAAACTAGAGTTCATTTGGTAAGATGTTCATATTTATAATTCCATGTGATATAAGTCATGAGATGTACTATCATGCTATTGAGTGTATGTTTACACCGAAAGACTAAAATTTGCCTCTCTCCAATGCCCTCAAATTCTAGGTTTTTCGAAAATTGTATTTTTTAACATTAAAAATCTCATATACTTTAATATAAAAACTTGTATGGTTTATTTTCTGAGAAAAAAAAAAAGTGAATTTTTTTAAATCAAATATGTATACTCCCTCCGTCCGCTAGAAAAAAGGTATTTTTTTCATTTTGGTCATCCGATCCAAGTAGGGTCATTTCATTTTTTACACATATAGGACCCACACACACCCACCAATACAACTAAAATATAGGGTTCATACTTTCACTAATACAACTACTCACTACACATTAAATAATAATACTCCTTAATCAACGTGCACAAAAGTAAAAGTCCCTCTTTCGAGCGGACGGAGGGAGTATTATTCATATTTTTATACACATTATGCACCAAGGATACAAGAGACCAACACCAAGGATACAAGAGATCAACTCTTAAAAAAAATGCTAAGAATACGGGTTTTAAGAGAATTAATGGCATGAATTATACCTAAAAGTAAATATTAGGAGTATCTTCGTCGTCCTAGTGAATTGTAATCGATTGCTTTTTCACTAGTATTAAAAGTTATACAGCTCATCGTAAATCTTAATTACACTAATGATTCTATCATTTCAAAACTTGCAAGTTGCATTAGGATCATGTTCAGTTCTAATATAGATGTGGAGAAATATTGACATCTTTTGTGTGTGAAAACGCGTCTGATGATGTGATTTGCTATTTTCATTATTGAGAGATGTTGGATGTAATGATTATGCTATTATTATTTTATCAACAGTATATAATTTAATTAGATTATTACAGCTAATATTAAGGTATAAACAATTCGATCTTAATGCACGAGAATCAGAAATAAGGAAGAAGGAAAGCCGACACGAACGAAGTAGGTGAATGGTGATACTCTAAGTCAACTTCTCTTCATGTATTTAATTTATAAGATATCACAGAATAAAATATGAAGAATTAAGTAATCCCACTTAATCTAGGCAACAAAATTAAGTTGATTGCCACTGAATCTTGAAAACGATCCAAATCAAAATTGCAGACCGTGCTCCCGGGCAGCAGCTGCAAGGGCCTCGATCCGGCCATGGTACGGATAGCCGCCTCGGTCGAAGGCCACCTGCGTTATCCCTTTCTCGAGACACGCTTTTGCAATAAACTCACCTACTCTTTTAGCAACATCCTATCACAAGTTTAAAAAAGAAAAATATTAATTCTCATCAAACAAAATCATGTAAAAGATAAAGATAAAAGCATCACTTTAAATGCTGAAAGTGCTACCTTTTGCTAGGTTTTACTAGTCCATATTACCCTAAGTGCACCTTATGGCAGTTTAGTTCATTATGATAGCCTTGTTGGGTGCTGCATTCATTTGTAAATCTCTCAAGAGTCGTAGTATGAAAGTCGGAAAGTAATACGTGCAGTTTATTCGTTCCCATGGGAAAAGGGCAGAATTCTAAAGAAAGATGTAGTATCATCAAGAGGAGGTCCGATGTATACCATATTAAGAGAGTACAGTTGGTAGCATCATGGAGAACTTATTCAATGCGAAGTGAGATTTAGGGGGAACTCAGCAACATGTAACGAGGACCAAAGTTAAATATCTCTAGAGTCAAGAGACTTTAGAAAGACAAATGATACTCAAATTCTTCAGTAAGAAACATGTTCCAAGCACAGTATGCATTTCTAGCCATTCGTCAGACAAAGAAAATGGAGATTTCATCGTGCAACTTACAATAGTTGGGCCGGAGCTGTAGTCAAACTCCTCTGACATAGGTTTCTGCATGGTGGAGGCTGAAGCAAGGGTATGCATCTTTGAGTCATCTATTACCTGGGCATAAATGTGCTTGTTGGAGCGAAAGATGCATAATCTTGGCCTTTCCGGTGTCCCTTCAACCTGAGGAGGTGAAAACCAACTCAATTAGGATTCTTAGGCATCACATAGATGCATCACTGACCAATGTAAAGACGAGACAGAAGTGCAGTTGGAAGACTTGGGTCTATAGGTTAGTAGGGAAACAGAACAAAGCCAGGCTCCTTTTGAATAAATACTAAACTAGATTAGATGGTATTCAACACTAAAGTAAATTAATAGGCAGCCGCAAACTACACTTATACAATGAACCGAACCTATTAGTTAGGAAAAGAACAGCGGGAGATATCAGTAATGGCCAGAAAAAGATGTACATTATGATTTATCCTCTCATATCAAACTATTCAAGAAGGTTCTCCGTTTTAACTTCCAGATCCCATTAAAATTTAGTATTAAACCCAACCTAAAACTCAAAATTTTAGTGAAAAAACTAAAGTTCCTTCATCCCAAAAGTACCCAAAATACACAGGCATATCACACTAAACTCCAATTCCTACACTCAGAAACAAAACCAAACCTAGGCCTAACGACTGCTGCTCAATATCAAAACAATCTAAACAGAGCATCCTCTCCATCCGTCGAAATCATTCCCTAGTAGCAATGTTTCTGATTATATCCTGCTACAGATAGGCAGATATTATGAAATGAATAATACTTTGTCCTAATATATATACACAATACAGCAATCCCCTAAAATTAGGAAACAATTCCTACAATTAAGTAAATCAAATATTCATAATTATTCTATATACACCTACTCAGTGTTGTACACGAAACATGATTATAAGAAAGTTATATGGACTATATAACAAACAATCCCTCCTGGAATGTATAATGCTGCTATTGACCCATCTCCCAAGGCATACTACTTAACAAAACCTCGCAGGCGTATCCCTTAAAATATTCGAATCACTTCATACAAACATTTTCGCAAACACTTGGCGTCCCCACATAACTTCAACTACTTCACGCACTTACAGCATATCCCTTATTTGAATCCCTTCTCCAAGTATACCATCTTTGTACAAATGCTTTCAATCTTCAACTAAAAATCGCAATTCTTAAAAAGCTTAAAGTAAGATGCTCAACAACCACAGACACATGAAGAAAATCAAACGGAAGGAAAGAGGGAGGAAGTAAGGCTTGCCTTCTTGCGAATGCGGGTATGACGAGCAGTTCTGTCCTGTCTACGGGTTTTGGACGCGGCTTCGACGACGAGGCGGCGAGGGTGGCGGATGGCTTGTGAAGAAACTGAATTCAGCCGAATTCCGTTACAGAGCTGGTGGTGGTGGGTGGTGGCAATGCTACTCTGAAGAAACGATAGCGAAAGAGAACTGCACGACATTTGCGAATTGTGAATTCTTGCTCTCACTATTTCTTATGATCCGTGTGGGAAGGAGAAAGAAGCGATTTTTCTCCAATTTTTGGATAAGGAGAGAGACAGTGAGAGAAAGAAAAATTGCAGTTGGCTCCCTTTAAAACTCAGAAATCCTATTTTGTACCCCTAAAGAGTATATTGTGTTAGAATGTGTGTAGTAGAAATATAAATTCATTAATTTAGAATGCAAACCAATTTAACAATTTTAATCATTGATTAAGTTTTAACGTAATCTTTGTCATTAAATAAAATAAAATAATAAAAAATTTTAAAAGATAACTACATGGCAAAAACTCCTGTACACCCAGGCGCACGGACCACATTTCGTGCGCCTTTAGAATTTTGTGTTAAATTGTATATCATTTAGTATATAGATGTGTATCCTTTATTTTCTTAAAAAATTATTGTGTGTATCTGGGCGCATGAACAACACTCTGTGCGCCTTTACAATTTTGTGTTAAATTGTATATCTTTTAGTATAAAAATATGTACCCTTTATTTTCTAAAGAAAAAATATTAATGAAAAGTGTATACCCTTTAAAACAAAATGGTATACTTTTTATTAATTAAAGTGTATATCCTTTAGATCAAAGCAATGTACCCTTACCCATAATATTAAATTTTTAAAGGCGCACGGAATGTACTCTCACGCCTAGGCGCACGCAACCTCACTCTATCTACGTACTACAGCCAAAGAGTATCCATAAATTTATAGTACTATACTATACTCATGTTCAAAAATATTTTCTTACTCATATACTTCTTCTTCCCTCCCAATTTTTTTTTTTCATTTTATCTATTTCACAAAAGTTTTTACATTTTTAAAATGTAAAAAAAATAATCAAACCAACTAATTTCCCTCATACTATTTTATTTACAACTCATACTTATCACATTTTACATATTTTATCATTTGCTATTATAAAAAAATACCAAATATCCAAAAGTGAGCACTTTTTTAATCCACCTGTACAAAAATATGAAAAATAGAACTGAGAGAAAGGAAGAGTATAATAAAAGTAAAATAATGATTCATTACAAAATAAAAATTAATTTTAGTAAATATTAATAGAAAATGGTTAATTTTAGAAAATTTATTGTTAAAAATCAAAACTAAGTATTCCAATTTCTAGTAAATATTGGTGAATTTATAATTGATTTACCTAAATATAAATTTATTTGGAGTTGTGCATAATGTTCAATGGTATAATATTTAGGGTTAATTTCTAAAAAATTCACCAATTTATTGGGGAATTTCAAATTTATCATGACCTTTTATTTTTGTCATTTCTAAAAAATTCATCAATTTATTGGGGATTTTCAAATTTATCATGATCTTTTATTTTGTCAATTCAATACACGATCTATTTAATATTTTCAATTTTATCACGACCTTTTATTTTTGTTAATTCAATACGCAATCTATTTAATTTTTCAATTCTATCACAACTTTTATTTTTTCAATTTGATACACCATTTATTTTATATTTTCAATTTAGTTCAATATTATTATTATTATTTAATTATGGATTTTTTAAAAGAAATATAATAAATTAAATTAAACTATAAAATATGTGGTGAATTCTTTATCACTAGCTATTGTGATAGTTTTATTTAATTGTCGGTTTCATAAAAAAATTAATAATAATAATAATAATAATAATATAAAATAACTGGCGAGTTCTTTAGCACTAGTTATTGATAGATTTATCGATTTTAAAAGTTATATTCTTACAAAAAAATTAGCATACACTAACTAAATTTTTTATTATTACTTCCTCATTAACTCATAATTTTTATTTCGTCCATTTTTATAATTCATATATATATTCCTTTATTATATTGAAAAAAAAGTTATAAAAATAACGAAACAAAAATCGAAAAAAATAATATTGTGGACCTTTGCCAGTATAATAACAATAATAATAATAATAATAATAATAATAATAATAATAATAATAATAATAATAATAATAAGTTATGGACGTTTTAATACAATGATTGTTGCAGTTTTATTTTGCAAAATGAAAACACATTATTATTAACCCACATTAAAAAAACAAATAATAATAATAAATAATAATAATAATAATAATGAATTGAACTGAAAATATAAAATAAGTGGCGTATCAAAATGAAAAAATAAAAGTTATGATAAAATTGAAAATATTAAATAGATTGCGTATTGAATTGATAAAAATAAAAGGTTATGATAGAATTGAAAATATTAAACAAATCGTATATTGAATTGACAAGGGGTGTGATAAATTTGAAAATCCTTAATAAGGTGGTGAATTTTTTAGAAATTAACCCTAATATTTATTTTAGAGGTTATACATTTTTAATACAGTAGGAAGAGTATTAATGTTTGAATAAAAAAAGTTAAAGAGAAATAAAAAATTTCTGGATAACCAAGAATATAATTTTTTATAATTACAAGATTACATAGGAAAGAGGATATAAAATTAAATTCTGGTGCACTAAAATAAGATATCCTAAATTTATTTTGATAAGCTATTAACATGAGATTAATGATTCCCCTAAAAATAAAAATAAAAACAAACAAAAATGAGCTTAGCAATAAAGAATTGAGGTAAAATATGCATAAAATTTGGTAAGAGTTGCAATATTAAAATTCACCGTACATAAACGTTATTAAAATCGCCAACTCCAACGGTCGAAAATGAAATGCTACTTAAAATTGCTCAACAAAAGGTGGGGCCCTCCACTAACGGTACTCTGCTCTCTTCCCTTTCCCTCTTCTCTCTTCCTCTTCCCCTCCTCGACACTTGTCTCTCTCTCACACACACACTCACGCAGAAAGCTTGTGCGATAATCTGCAATCTGGGATTTATACGCACACTGTATATAACAATTACTCCATCTGCTTTTGGTAATCTTTATAGGCGCTAATTTAGAGTCTTTGTGAGGTCGTAGAAGTAAGTAATTAATGGAGGTAGCAATAATCGATTGGAAGAACATCGATTCAAGATTTGTGAAAGACGATTTGTACGAGTACATAAATGCACCAAAGTGGGTGGATCTCTCCGCTCCAGATGACCCCGTTGATGATGAAGCTTGGTTCTGCCGTCCAGGTAACTGAAATCACACACACATAAATGTGTTTGTTATGTGGGGATGGATTTAGGTTTTCTTGCTTCTTTCTTGAGTTCGATTTTTTTTTTTCATTTCTTTTCCGTAGGTTGTAATCACCCCAAGACAGCTCAAGATTTCTTCGATGTGAAAGAGAGGACGCCAATTTCGAGTTCTAAGGTTTCTTTTCTTCGCCATTTCTTGATTTCCATCAGTCTAGAATATGTAATTTGGTTCACAATTTCTTGAAATTTTAAGATATTTCTGCTGTTATGATTATTGAGTTGATGAAGATGCTGATTGCTGAGTCGGTGATTCTTTAGATGTTTGTGCTTGCATTTCCAAGATTTACCCTTAAGAAGGGTTTGCTTCTTCATGAATATGTTTATGACCTGCTAAACCCTAAAGAAATCCTGGGAAAACTCAAATGGTTGCGTCTTATGTGAGTGAAATGGGTTTGCTTCTTATCTTCACACACCTCTCTCTCACTCTCTGTTAAGATCTTGAAACAACTACCCCCTCATTTTCTTGATTACATCAATATTTCCCATCTAGTAAATTGGAAACTTACCCCTGCCCCTTTTCCTCAGTTCTTGTATTTGCTATCTTCTGTAAACCTTTCTTTCATGTAACTCATCCTTATTGCTTACACTGCAAATGTTCTTTTTATCTTTCATCAAAATGTAGGACAGTTTGAATATGGTAAAAGATAGTCACTTCATATGTTGTAGTTTTTGTCCTTTTTAAGAGGAAATTGATGTTCAGATTGATCATACTTTGCCTCATACTTCTTTGTTTCTTGTTACACAGATTCGAAGATCGGCCAGTGTATCCGATATTCCTCCATTTGGTGATGGAAGCAAGAGGTATATCTAGTTGTAGACTCTTATTTTTACCCTGTTGTGCATATCCAATCCATACTAACATTTAAACTTACAGAGATGCAACACTGAAGAAGAGAGGAACAAATAAACCTTTCGGATTATCCAACAAGGACTCGAAATATTACAAAACTGTGGAAGATGGTGAAAATCAAGACCCCAATTTCTCAACCCCTCCAAACCCCAAAGCTAAGGCTGGAAAGGAGGCAATCAAATCAAGCACAGAGAAGAAACAAACTATTGATAGTGTGTTGAAGGAAGAACGGACACCAAAGCTGCGGAGTACTCAGTCTGCTCGGAATTTGTTCTCAGGTGGGGATTTGCTGAACAAAGTAGCTGAGTTCTGCAATGAGTTGAAGAAATTGGCGACAAGGGCACGCGATGATGAAAAACAGGGGGTCGGAGGTCATATGGACGACAATGAAGGAGTTCTGGATAATGGAGAGAAAGAAAGGAAGCCGTTGCTTGAGTTAAGTAAGGAGAAAAGTGAAGTGATGGACAAGAGTGGTTCCAAGGGGAAGCAGAGGAGGAAAAAGTGAGTTTCTTGATTTGGGGGAATATGATTATATGCAATTGTATCAATACTAATTCCATATTGATATCTGTACTTTAATTTGTCAATGCAGAAGATATGATGATGCAGAGAACACCCCAATTTCCATTGATGTGAAGAACATCAAACATCAAATAGGAGGGAGCTCGTTGCCAATCCGTACCACTCCTCCCACTCCACAGTGTTTCTCAGCTGGTCATGGCCATTCTAAAGCCACAGCTTCCAAGCCTTTCAGAGCCAGACCTTTGGTATGTAATACATAAGAACTTTAATCTCCTTTTCGACCATTTAGTTTTACAGTTCACTGATTATTAAGTCGCGTGGTTGAAGAATCAGGAGAGAGGCATTCTACAGGAGCTGAGAGATTCAAACAAGGATGAAACCAGAATGGAGAAGGGGGAGGAGAAGACAACCAACCATGGCAGTGGTGAAGTTGGTGAAAAGGAAGCAAGAACTTTGGATGTTTTCTGGTTCCTCAAGCCTTGCACTCTTTCAAGTTGAATCAATTCATACAAACAGCATCTCTATACAGGATTAATCTGCACATACCCATTCTTTAATTCTTTCATTATATTTACTTACATTCATTTACTGGATTATGTTTACACTGTTCTTGATTCTTTTGTTATTGAGGTGGACAAAATAAAGTACAAACATTGCTGCATTCGGCCAATTTCCAGCTAATTAATAAGTGAGAATTTGGGATCCTTTGTTGCTTTATATTTCAACTTGTGAAGAAACCTTCAGATTTTCAGGTTAATTTACGTTCCTTTGAACTATGGTCTTTTCTTTACTGACCAGCTCTTGGCTGTCATTTTTTATTATTTTTTATTTTTATTTTTTTTGCGCTAAGACATTCATGTAGGGCTATATGTAATGTAACTAACATCAAAAATCCTGAAATATATCTATCCAAAAGTGGAAACTTCATAGTGCACCAACAATTGAAGAATGATTTTGTTATGATTCCAAATTGTAGATAATCCACTCAACAATCAGAAGACAAAGATATCTGAACTTTCTGATATGGGGAAATTTAGAAAAGAGAAAAGATGGATTATATACAACAATAGTACAATCTGTCTGTCTCTCTATACCAAAGCACATCCTGTTCAATAACACTAAAAGGGGGAATGAAGAAAGCATTCACAAATTCAATTTCACTCCACAAGTGTGGGAATGAACAATTCGCACATCCGCGAATGAAGATGAAAATCCAAATCCCTAATTAAATATAGAAAAAAAAAAAAAAAAAACCTAAGAGGAACCGCAGAGCAGACAATTGAAGATCCCCGTTGTGGCGTACCTCCAAATAGGATAAACCCTAGGCGTATGAGCACTCGTCTCTCCCCAAATCTCCTCCATAGTCCTCACGAAACGACTCAAATACCTCACCGGCGGGATGTAAAGAGCCAACGGAACGGCAGAAAACGCAACCGCGAAGAATAACTGAAGCATCTTAAAGTCGATAATTGAAGATCAGCACAAATTTGCGTGAAATAGTTGAGAATTGAGATTGAAAGGTGTTGATAAATATCAGGATTTTGGAATTATTATTGAGGGCAATCTCCAAGGATTTGGAATGAAGTTGGAGTATCTAGAAGTCTACAGTTGTCCAATGCCATGAGGATCTTGTTTTTTTCTTTAATGGGTGAACTTACCTAATCAATTGTCTTCTCAACATAAAAGAGAGTACATTGACCTTATCCATTTTATTTTTTTCCATTCAAGTCCTTTGTTTATTTTTATTGGATGACTCTTTTAGAGCTATAACACCATCAAATCCGAATGAACAAAATGTTAAATTGAATTGTATCAGTCTCTATTAGGGTTATTACTTACTCCCTCCGTCCCGCACCAATGGTGCATTTTGCTTTTTTGCACGTAGATTAAGGAGTATTATTATTTAATGTGTAGTTGTATTAGTGGAAGTGTAGACCCCATGTTTTAATTGTATTAGTAGGTGAGTGTGGGACCCATGTGTATAAAAAAAGAAAGAGAACCCTTTGGGTGAGACGACAAAAATGGAAAAAAAGAGACCCTTGGTGCGGGACGGAAGGAGTATTTTTGTACTTGCTGTTTTATTTTCCAATTATTTCTTCAATTTTCAAAATATTAAATATCAAAATACTTATATTTTTTTAGTTTTTAAAAGATTTCATAAATAAATTATAAAATTTTAATTCTTAGAGTTTAAGTATTTAATTTTCACAAAATTTAATAAATGTTATTTATTGATTTTTTATCCTTTAAATTAAATATTAAAAATAATTAAATTTGTTCATTCTTGAGAATTTTTTCCCATTTTATTTTCATCATAATATATTATCTTTTAATTTTTATACTTTTATCTAAAGGGAGATGCTATTTGCACCCCAAATTTATTAAATGAACCTCATTAATTTATTGATTTAAAATATGTCTATGTGAGAAGACCTAAATACATTTATATAAATAATAAAATATGATTAGTTATGAAAGCACGAATAAAGATAGCATAGGCCTGGGATATTCTTCCGCGCAAGTAATAAGAGGTTGCGTGTTAGTAATTCAATCTATTTTGAGAAAATATATTCTATTACCTTTATTCATAATTGCGAAAAATATTGCACGTATATTCGTATGGCAACTTCCTGAATGGTCTGAGATTTAGAAGAATGGAATAAAGAGATCCATATTAAATGCACCTATAACGGTATTCCATTATCCGAAAGAGAGCGGTTATTTACACCCCAAATCTTCTAAATGCACCCCATTAGTTTTTAAATTTAAATCTTTATAATTGGTAAGACTAAAATACCCTTATCTTTTATACAGAGTACTAATATTAATATATGAGCTTCTAACAAGTCTAAACTGATTGTTAAAATGAGAATTATTACATCATTCATTTATTTCACTCTATCATCTTTAAAATGAGAAAAAAATTAATCTGAATCTATTTGAATAAATCGATGATCTCTGCAGAATTGCCTATCCATTGATGCGGAAATTTAGATAAATATCAAATATTGGTTGATCAATCTCTATACTGATCGTTACCACATCAATCTCACACAAAAGAGCAAAAGGATTGTAATAAAAATTCAGATTTGAACATTGCATTGTATAGTAGATAATACGCTCTCGCTGCATCAAGATCTCTCTTTCGCTTTCATGTAAATGATGATAACTTAAAGTGAAGATATGGGTTTGAGCAGTAGCGAGAAAAATGTTGTTGGAACATCGTTTATTCGTCTTCATCTTCATCTTTAGGCGAAGTCAGATTATGAGGAAGCAGGGATTGAGGTCGTCTGGTCTCCGATCTTACGGCTCTGGAAAAGATGCAATCAAGGTGATATTGAGGGCTCTTTGATTCCAATGCCATGTTGCGACAGATCTGTTGTTGTAATATGTTAAAGATTTTAAGGAGATTTATCATTGAATTGTGTTTCAAGATTTGAAGTTGTTCATTTGCAGAGGGATCTGCTAGTTTAATCCGAATGAGAAAAGGGATGGGGATGCTGCTAAATCATTCTATTTCATCCTAATTTCAATGCACGATGAATATAAACACCAATATTACTCAATAGAAACACAATATCTTCATGCCCTTGCTAAAATTACACAATTTAGAATCAAACTAAATAAGACGAGCAATCAATCAACCAATTCCCAATAGTGGACTTGGGGATTTAATGAAACCTTCGCATCCAAAAGACTCGATTTTGCGGAATTCGAAGAAGAGGGCATCTCATTGAAATTCGAAGTCTCACCCAAATTGACTTGAAAAGGCGAATGATTTGTGGGAAAGGAAGCTCGAACTTTCACAAAGTTGCAAGAAGAGGAGGTGGTATTGTAATATAAAGATAGGGCATGGGAGCTGTGGGGGTTTCTGATAATGGAGGCGAAGATTCCTAAGCCAAAAACAGAAGAGAATCAGAAAAGGCAAATCTTTGATGGAACGAGGACCATAATTGTAAGAGATCTGAAAATACTGTATTTGGGCTTCAAATCCTAAGTTATTAAGAGTATTATGTTTGGATAGATTCACGGGGTTTATTTATAAAAATTATATCACATGTTTAATTCTAATTAAAAGGGTAATATAGTCTTGCATGGGTATGTTTAATAAATAATGCTTGTTTATTGTATAATATTAATGAGTTGTATTTAGTAATTGGGGTTCGTTTAGTATATTCGAGGGTGTAAATAGTCATCCCCTTATTTAAAACATTTAACATATTTATTATTTATTTTTTAAAAAGATACCATAATATTTCTAAAACTTAAAATTTTCTTAATCTCCTTACCCCCCATAAGAGTGATGAAAAATAATAACAATAATAATCTCCAAAGGTGGTTTCATACCCTTTCCCTGAATAATTTAGTGTGTTTGGGCCATGTTACCATGTATTCAAAATGGGCTTATTAATTTAACAGTGGGCCTCGGAAACTTGACTCATTGGGCCATTGGTTTAACATTGGATTTGCTTTGGTTGTTAACTAACAAACAAACTTGATACTACTGTGATTCTTTGACTCTCAACTCACAATTTATTGTCGTAATATTTTGATAGTTGCCAAGATATTATCCGTAGGTCATCATCTTAATTCTCAACTAGTGATATTCTAATAGTTGCCAAGATATTATGTGTAGGTCATCATCATCTTATTCTTAACTAGTGAAGGATGGAAAAGGAGACGTATACAATTCTGAGTTAATTATTATGATCGAGAGTTGCAATAAATTTGGGGTATTAGATAATTTGATAAATGCTATTTTTATTATTTTGTATATTATATAAGTGGAGCTTGACATATTATTCACACTAAATAAAATTTATCAATGAAATTTACTAACAAATTGAATTTGATTTGGCAAAAAATTGTGTGCCTGAAAACACATCATGTCCTATGAGAACATAAGAATAATATTAATTAAACTCTTGTATTTTCATGGGGGCACGGTCTGTCCCGGAAACACAGGAGACCAACTCATTTGATAATTATTAATGAATTGTCAACAAAAATTATTATTTCTTTGACAACGAAATACCAATAAAATTTTAATATTTTTACTAATAAAATAATATCCATTTTTATTGGCAAAGACTTGTATAAAATTGTCTCACGTTTCCCTTAAGACCGTCTCACGTTTCACTTAAGGGCTTACGTGACATGGATAAAAAGTGATAACTTCTGTAATAACAAGTGATATTCAATTAATGAAGAGTGATTGTGCTATTTTATGAAGAATTTATAGTATAAATAAAAAGTATAGTATTTTATAGTAAAAAAAGATAACTATTTTAAAAAGTATAAAATGATCTCACGTGAACATGAGAAAGTCTACCCACACATTTTTATTTAACAAAGTAGTTACAACTGTATACATAGGAGTGTAAGATATACAATAATTATAGGTATTTGATATATCTATACGTGATTTATTTCCTTATAAGAACGAACAAATATTTAAGAAAAATAAGATCTTGAAATAAACGTAGTTTTTTTCCTTTTAAAAGAAATGAAATTTATATTTAAAATAATAATATTAATAATAATAAACGAGATTACTATATGTCCAAATTCATCGTCCTCCTACAGTTATAGCTTTTGTATTAAATATCGTAATCTTTAAAATAAAAATTTATACTAATAATATTTTGAAAAAATAATATTTTTCTTACTCAAATATTAATACAATTCATATTTCAAAACAACTCTTTCAATATCTTTATAAATTAAAATAGTTACTTTTTTAAATACGATGTTATTAAATTCTTAAATACCACTAATGCAAGAAACAACTAAAAATAAAATAGAGCAAACATTAGCAGAAGATTATTGTTTTAATTTGTTACAATGATTTATTGTTTTAATTTGTTACAATGATGACTACTAGCACTACATTGCAGCTAATAAAAGACAAGAAACAAGTTGCTCAGGAAACCAAGAAGAATTTTCAGGCATCATTGGCCAGGTAGGACAACCGAAAGAAATTAAATCTGCAAGTTGATTAAATAGTCTTCTCCTAATCACCCCCTAAATAATTGAATAATTCTCACGTAACTTGTATGCACTCGGAGCACGGGACATATTTTGTGCGCCTTTAAAATTTTGTGTTAAATTGTATACCCTTTTCTATAAAGATGTGTAATTTTATTTTCTGAAGAAAAATAAAATATATTAATAGAAAATGTATATCCTTTATAACAAAATGGAGTATTATTATTAATTAAAGTGTATATTATTTAGAGCAAAATAATGTATCCTTATCTATAATACTAAATTCTAAAAGCGCACACCGTGCACCGGGTCGGGCGCACGCAAACCTCACTCATATAAAAATCATTTACTCATTTATTCTATAATATAAATTTTACACTTTTCTTTTTTTTTTCACAATTAATTTAACATAAAAATATATACATACCCCAACCAAAAATATATTCTAATTACTAATTTACCATTCTCAATCTAACACAATTAATAATTTATTTATTACCTAAAAAAACTGCATAATCCTCCAAAAGTCAATAAATCAAAAACTAAATTTTCGTGAATTAACGTTTGCTCGGGATGAAAGTAGGAATGACGACGGGTAAGGTATTATTTTTTTTCCGTCATTTATGCAATTATATCATCGCTACACATACCCATTTAATATTACTTGTTATACTCTCATTCTCGAACCCGATCATGCTATCCGTAGGGTACCGAACACTAAACATGTTTTTCTATATTTATATTCATGTAAGAAAAATGAATGAATAATGAATGGAGAAATTCTTTTTAAATGATATACTCGTGTGATCAAATCTCATAAGAAAAATGAATGAATAATAAATTTAAAGATACCGACACTTTTGTGAATATCTATTCTGTCTAGCAGACAAACATGTGTGCCTTTGCAATTGTAAAATGGAAATAAACTCAATTTACATGCCTCATTAATTTTGTGGAAGTATTATAACAATTTACTTTACGGATTTTGGTGCAAGAAGAGATCTTTTATTCGGGATTTCTATTTATTACTTACGTAAATACTCATGTGATAATCAAAACATGAGGTTGGCTGTAAAGATGCTTCATTTTACGTTTTTTTTTTATCGTTTTTGACAAATAAATTTAATCAAATATGGCTAAACTGCATATGTATCGCTAATAGGGATCCCAGGGTTTGAAACCGTACTCTATTCAAAATTTTTGTGAGATTTTTTTTTCACTTCCCAAATCCGTTTATAAACACATGTTTTAATAGGGTTAAATTGATCAGATAACCAATAATACTCGCGAAACTGTCATTCCAGATGGAGGGAGTATATTAGGTTGGATACGCAGTACTACCCATGAATTGTCGTCCTAAACAGAAAGAGTAGTATATACTACTCCCTCCATCCATTGTCAACCTATTCATTTTGTAAATTTTTGGTCGTACATCCTTAATCTATTCATTTATCTTTTTGGACTATGGGACACACACCCTCCACTAATACAAATAAAATATGGTATCACACTCTCCACTAATACAACGTACCCACTACACATAAAATAATAATACTCTTTAATCCACGTGTAAAAAGTTAATTGATACATTGTTCTTTTTCTTCCTCTCATTTTTCTGGTGCACAAGTACCTCAAAAAAATTCAAGGTTAAAAATAATAAAAGCAATAATAACAGTCGAAAGAAATATTGATAATAACGAGAAAATAAGCATCAAAATGTAAGAAATATGTATCGAAACAAATAAAATTTTGATCGATGGACGGAGGGAGTACTTCATTTGCCTCATAATAAATTTCATATTTTCTATTTTTGTTCCACTTATATTAAACTTCATTACCATAATTACTCTCAAATATAAATTTACCCCTTTTACCTCACACACATAAAATTTACTACTTTTATCTAACACATAATATATTTTATAATTTATTTATTTATAATCCATAAATAATATTCCCTCCGTCCACGTATTTTTACCCACTTTTCATTTTGGGTTGTCCCACATATTTTTATTCATTCTATAAATGATAAAAATACATAATATTTTGTTATCTATTTTTTACAATTCCAACAACTTTAATTACTATTTTACACTTCATACATCATTCTCAACCGCTTTATTTAATTTTTCTTTTTAAATTATTAATATATTAAAATTTTCCGGACTCTCAATCATGTCGAACCTTATTCAAATTTCTTGGAAGACTAGCTAGCCTTATTTGGCTCTTCCTCTCTCTTTGTCTTTCCTATTGACACAAAAATATTTTAAGAGAGATAAGGGTGGATCATTCAATATAAATAGACATTCTGCTTAGCGTTGTTGGCATCAATAAAATGGACCACATATCCAAATTAAAAGAGAAAATAGCTGATCATATGGAAAAGCTTGGAGTTCATGCCAATGGCAGCAGCCACAACCACAACCACACCCCATACTCAGAAGACGAACGCTTCATAAAGCTGTTGCAGTCGAAGGAGAAGGTAACTAAGCTTCACTTCTATCTACAAGACGCTCTCGGCGGCCAAAACGCCACCGTATGGGAGGTGGCACGGGCGTCCATGACCGCCTCGTCCGCCAACTCGGTCGGCCAGGTCAGAGTCCTGGACGACTTGATGACGGCCGGGCCGGATCGGGACTCCGAGAAGCTGGGCCGGGCCCAGGGGATGATCACCTTCTCGGGCCTTGAAGAATCGGCCCTCACCATGAACCTTAACTTCTACTTCTCCGCCGGTAAGTACAAGGGGAGCACGCTTTGTATTGTCGGGAGGAATCCGATCTCCTCCAGCAACCGGGAGCTGCCGGTGGTCGGTGGCACCGGCGTTTTCCGGATGGCGCGTGGCTATTGCATCTCCAATACTCATTCGTATGATGTTGCCACCAATTACGGCGTTCTCGAATATACCGTTTACGTTGCTTATCGAGATGAAGACCCTGTTGGAGACGATGATGAGTGATTTAGATTTTTATTTTATTTTTTTCTGCATGAATTGTGCTTTAATAAAATTACATGTGGCTTGTGAGTTTATTGAGTACTA
This sequence comes from Pogostemon cablin, assembly GCA_023678885.1. Taxonomy (NCBI): domain Eukaryota; kingdom Viridiplantae; phylum Streptophyta; class Magnoliopsida; order Lamiales; family Lamiaceae; genus Pogostemon; species Pogostemon cablin. Next base: position 30,126,678 of record CM042952.1, on the reverse strand, counting down.
GTAGTACTTTTACGCAGAATATTTTGCTTGGATCACTTGTTTCGAACTTTGTAATTTATTTTGTATTTCAGTTTTTAAATGAGTGATAAGTGTTATTGTAATATTTTAATTAACTTCACGTGCCTAATGATTTATTTATTTATTATGTAACACCAGTAAAACTCGAATTATTGATTAAAAAAATCCAATCTAACAACTTATGGCCATAAATATTGGTATGATTTGAATAATTGGGACTTAATAATGTACGTGAAAAAAATTATAATACACTAAAAAAAAATTAAATTTGTTGGTAATTATCAATGGATTAGCAATCAAAATCACATTTTAAAATTAGCAGCTTAATGCCAACGGATTTATTCTCTATTTTAGCAACGGAATTCAATCCGTTGGTAATTACCAACGGATTAGCAAGGGAATCATTATATAAATTATCAACGGAATTATTAGCAAAGGATTATCAACGGAATTGATTTTTCATTGCTAAAAATTTAGCAACCACCACTTTAACAACGGATTCTTTTGTTAATCCGTTGGTAAGCCATTTAATAATGGAATTAAGACTTTTAGCAACGGAATATTTCGTTGTTAAAAAATAGTTTTTTTGTAATGATAGTAGTGCTATGTATTTGTTGAGTATCGTATTATGTTATTTGACTTTGTATACTCCCTCCGTCCTACGTATTTTTACTCATTTTCCATTTTGGGGTGTCCCACGTATTTTTACTCATTTCATTTATGGTAAAAATACACTACACATCTTATCTACTTTTTACACTTTATTCATAAATCTCAACAACTTTTTTTTACTTTTTTACACTTAATTCATCATTCTCAATAACTTTATTTACTTTTTCACCCAATATTACTAATTTATGACTACTTTTTCATACATTATTATATATTAAAAAACAACACTTCTTAATTTATGTTCCCGTACAAACGGGTAAAAATACCTGGAACGGATGGAGTATTATTTTTGTGATAACATTGATAAAGGATGACATAATACAGATCCCCTTTTATTTCTTTATATATATATATTTGTAAGGGTATCTGTTTAAATGCTCAATTTAATAAAAATAATTTTTTTTTTCTTGTTGACTCAGTTTAAATAAATGATTCAATTATACATATTATTATGACTCGATTCAAAATAAATTGATTAAAAATTTTAAATCAAATTACAAATAGAATAAATTTATTGTTGTCATTTTTTACATTTTAACATATATTGATCTAAGTACGTACGTATGTGTTAAAATAATTTATTTATAAATGAAATGTTATCCTTTATATTGTGTCACATCTCAATAAAAGAAATTCGATAAGTTGTTCTATGTTAACAATATTATTCTCAATCGCAAATCACTATCAAATTCTTCTTTGTCTAACCTATTTGTCTGCCTCCCCTTCGCTGTAAGCATCTATGAATAAATGAACGTCTAAGTAAATAATTAAAAAATATATATTTTAATTTTCGGCTGAATTTGTGAAAATTCTAAACTCTAAAATATGCATGCTAGAAATTTATAAATGTAATTCTTCTAATTTAGATACGTTGGGAAAAGAAAATTTAAATTAAAGCACAAATACAATGTTATTACGTAAGTAAGCAGGATAATATGAACTATATAAAATAAACATTTTGTGTTAAAATACACATGTTGAAGTCAATTAGACATGACCCAATACTTGTGTACGATACATGCATCAAACACATATATCCCTTGCGAGTAGCTACTTATGAGAGATTGTTTGTGAGACGTGTTAAAGTATGTTTATTATATAGATAATGTATATTTAATGTTGTTAAAGTATGTTTTGTGAAGTATGATAGATGATGAATTAAAGCATAATTTTATAATGTTATAATATGATTCATTATTTATATATTTTAACTACAAATAAGCATACTTTAATTATATAATAAGCATACTTTAATAACGGATCAACCCGTCTCACAAATTATTTTTGTTATACAATAGATAATTAATTTAAATATATTATTATTATTATTATTATTATTATTATTATTATTATTATTATTACTCCATCTATTCCAATATTATCTGTGCTTTTCCCTTAAAATTTTTCAAAAGAATTGTAAAAAGTATCATTTATTTGTGTTGTTCCCTTATATAAAAATTCAAAGGAATTGTGAAACAATCAAAGAAAGTATTCCATTTTTTAACATCAAATCTAAGTACTTTATAAGACAATTTATACAAGTAGATTTAATATCTCATAATATAAACTTTAGTCATAAAGTCGAATAATTTGATTAATTAGAAAAAGAATTATAATGGCCAACTTGTATTACTAAATTCCCACCTTGTGTGTAATATAGCTATTTGTTTCAATTGACCGTTGAATTAACTAACAAAGAGTTGGTATAGATTACGTAATTAATTTAATGGATTAATAATTCGTCATCTGATAAGTCATGTAATTACTGTTCCTTTTATTAAAGTAGTAGTTAAACTACTGTCTTTATTAAATTAAACTTTACATCGTAATTTTTTTTCTTTTTTCTTCTCTTATAAAATATTCCTATTTTACTTTCTGATTCCCTCTCTTTGGAGATGTAATTTGACAGTATTAAAAGTCTAATGTTAAATTTTCTGCCCACTGCTTAGTTTTTTATTAAGACAAATTCTCTTTGTGAGACGTTAATTAAAACAAATTCTCTTGTGAGACGTTATTTAGGTGAGACGGTTTGTGAGACGTGTTAAAGTGTATTTATTATTTAGATAAAATATGTTTAATGATTGTTAAAGTATGTTTACTAAAGTACGCTAGATTATGCATTAAAGTATGATTTTAATGTGTTATAATTTGATTTATTATTGATATACTTTAACTGTAAATAAACATATTTTATCTATACAATAGCATACTTAGTGATGGGTCGACCCGTCTCGCAAGAGAGTATCTCATTTATTAATTCTTAATATTTATATATTTATTTTATAAGATTTGTTAATTTTTACAGTTTTATAATATTTTCAAATTAATATTATATTTTATTTATTTATATTCATAAAGATTAATTATTTTTAATATTTACGATTTAATTGTCACATGTTTATATTTTCTAAATGAATTTAATGTATGCACCAAAATTATGGAGTATACCAAATTAATTACAAGTTCAAAACCCATTTTATACAAAAAGTGTTACTCCTTTTAAGCATATATATACACAGTGGAAATGCATTATAGAAGAATAAGAAACATATTCAAGAAGTCCGAATTGAAATTTATCTTTTACTACATAAAAATTTGATAACTGATAAAATCTTAAATAAAAAATTAAAAAAAGTTTAATGGAAACGAAAGTACTAGTCATCATATAGAGTAATGGTGAAACACGTAGAATTGGTTGATTTTCGAATTTGGTAGATGGTGTTTATCCGTGGCGGCTCATCATGATGATTGAACATTGATCCAGTCATCAAGAATAATATACTGCACCATTTTATTGAATTCAAACACCAATAAATAGGCAAAGTATTCATTTGCAAATTATTTCTTTGGAATTTACCTTGATTATATCAAAATTGTGTGTGTTTTTTTTAGTAATATCAAAATTACACTTTACAATTATGAAAAATATTACTTATAATCAGATTATGATATGTTGTAATTTTGAATACTTTATTGAGTTGAATAATATTTTACATTTAAAAGATTTTATTACTTTAAAAAATAATTTTTTATATACTATGATCTATTATTGATAAAATTATAGTGTATAATTAACCTAATTCATAAGAGAGAGTATCCCAATAGTTATTATTATTAGTCAGCACAAGTTTACACATGTATTTGGATTAACTTGATTTTATTCAATATAAGTATGTGAAAGGATCATAAAACTATAAAAATGGAGTATAACATTAAATTCAAATGATAAACTCAATTTCTAAAGACAAACTGATAAATAATATAATTCATCCGTTCCATAATAATTGTCTTATTTTTTATTTTTATCCGTCCTCACAATAGATGTCACACTCTAAAAATGGGACGTAACATCAACTTATAACCTCAAATACATTTTAATTTTAAATTTATCACTCTTATTAACATACATAACAATTAGTATAATTTTTTACTATTACATAAAAAAGACTGCATTATTTTTTAAAAATAAAAAAATTAACAAAGTCGATAGAAAATAATTTTTTAAAACTCTATATCTACCATAAGTGCGACGCTTAATATGAGATGGAGGGAGTAATAATATTCTACGAGACTTATTCGTGGTAATAGTCTATTAGACAGTGAAACCTAAAATGTTAGCCGAAGCCCAAAATATCGTTGTAAAAGCCCATTGCATTATTATGGGTATACACTGTTCAAAATATGTTAGCCAAAGCCCAAGTTTCAAAACCAAAGCCCATAACATCACTAATAAAAAGCCCAATTATTTTTGGGAAATCAGGATATCGGGGTAAGAAAGTGAACGACACGTCACTTAATCCCCTAGGTAGCACATAAACTTCGTACATCCTTGGGTCATATGCTCCGAGGGTTCTGCCAACACCATTTTTCATTTTCGGCTCCCCAATTTCCATCTCCAAATTGCAGGTAAAATAGTTGAAATCACAGATTCAGGAATCTGAGACGGCGATGGCAGGGCGTTTGAGATCGGGTCTTCCTCTACTTCGTGGAGCTCTGGCTTCCGGCAATCTCTCTTCCTTCCAGAGATCCGTCGATCCGAAAGCCGTTCTCTGCCCTAATATCTCCAACAATGAGGTATAATCATACATGGTAGATTTACAGATTCTTGTTTAACTTGCTAATAATGGAGTTTTAGGTTTTCATTTCTTTGGAGGAATCTATCAGTTATAGGTTATTCGCGTTGCCATACAGTAATGGACGCTTTTCAGTGATTTCCGTTTCTCTTAATCAATGAATTTTGTAGTTTGATTTCCTTGGGGTAATTTTGATTGGTGTGATTAATTTCAGTTTGTAAGGAGCTTTGCAAGTGCCTCTCCAGCCAAAGAGCAGAAGGTTAAGGTAATTTTCAGTTGATGCTAAATATTTTGTATAATACTGATTTATAAGACATTACGTGTTTATCATTATCTGTTGAAGATGGTTGTAATTAATTGTCTGTCCTTATGTTTGCACATTCAGTGAACTCCCAGCAGTACCCTTTTTCTCATTATGTCAGAAATAGTTTGTTCAGAATTTTTTTTAGGCTTAAATTCTATACTGAGCTCGAGCTAAATTTGCTACATTAGTTTACTCTGTGGATTCTATTGTTTTCAACCTGCAGGAATGCAATTAGTGATCGCCTAGAGGCATTTGTTCATGAATAATTATTTCTTGCAAACTTATACCTTACTGAAATAGTTCTCAACTGTGATTTAAGAAGTTTCAATCTGTGTTAATGGTGATAATGGAGGAGATTTTAAAACCTATGCGTGTTATAATGGAAAAGATTTTATCAGCAGATTGCTCTATTCTAATGCAGATTTTACATTATTTTAGTGCAAAATTACAATACAGCTCCAGCAGTTTGTACTATATTTTTACACTATAAAGAATATTCCAAGAATATTCTATTTTATATTAAATTTTAAATTAAAATTTATATGATATTTTAATTTAATAAATTATATATTTTTATTATTAAAAAATGAAATTATATATTCTACTATAATTTATAAATCATTTCAAATAAAAAATAAATTATTATAAATCAATCTAATAGAATTAAAATTAAAATTTAAAATAATATTTAAAAATATATAGATAAAAATATAAATAACAGTAGATAATAATAATAATATAGATAAATATATGGATAAATACATGTAAAAAAAATAAAAAATAAAAAAGAAAAGAGCAGAAAAGTAGAATAGCGCAGAGATATGTGCCACATCTGACGCATTACTGTACATTATTTTAATTTAGCGCAGCCCTTAGCGCATTGCTGGAGAAAAAATCTCACGCTAGAATAGTGCTTTAGAGCACTGCTGGAGATGCTCTCACAAAGCTACTTCGGTGGTTATAATATATTCTCATGTTTGATTGATTGTGATTCAGCTTCCTTTGAAGTTGTTTGGGGCATCTGGGAACTATGCTTCGGCCTTGTATATAGCAGCAGTAAAAACCAACTCACTCGATGCTGTTGAATCTGAACTCCTCTCCCTTGTTGAGGCATCGAAGAAAAGCCCTACATTTGCTCAATTCATGAAGGACCTCTCAGTTACCAAAGACACAAGAGTGAAGGCTATAACTGATGTTTGTGAGCAAGCTAAATTTTCAGAAATCACAAAGAATTTCTTGGGTTGGTGTCTTTACCTTTGTGTTTTTCTTATATTAGTTAATGATGACTTCTGTGTATTTGAATGCTCTTGAATAAGATAAGTGCCCATGGCAGTGGATTGGGAGTTTATCTCTTAAGAGTATTCATATGATACCATAAATTTGAACTGGATGCCGTCGATTGCTAACTTTCTCAAGTCATTTACATATTTCTAGAAAATTGAGTCTGGCACGTCACTGTGTCTAGATAGTAGAAGTTTCATCATGTGAGACACTATAGTTTATTTTAGCTGTACTTCTTTAGGGTGTATGAGGAAAGTGGTCCTATGGTTGGGAGGTTGGTTGTCTTGAAAGTGCTCTCTAGGTTGATAGGCCGAGGAGGATCATGGAGCAGGAAATAGGGAAATTTTCATTGGATTTCATCAGCATTAGAGAGCTTAAAACAAAGTTGTGTCAAGAGATAAGAAGGAAATGCCCTTGATTTGATTTAATGTAAATGAGAATCATATTTATATATATATAAGAAATAAAATGGAAGGATACCCATGAGTGAAAACATATTATGATAACTGTGTACCTTTTAAGAAGTAATGGCTACTCACAAATTATGCAAGCTTGGTTTTGCTAGCTATAATTTCCTCAGTGTTGTATGTAGACTACAAAATCAATCTAATGTAATTCATTATGCTGATTAAATTCTTTCATCTACTTGAAAATTGATGAGTATTATCTGGCAATATCTGAAATCACAGTTTTTTCTGTCATGACATATTTTGAGACCTTTGTAACAGTTCTTGTTGCTGAATATGGGAGGCTGCGACTCCTAGAGCGTATATCCCAGAGATTCTCTACGCTGACCATGGCACATAGAGGGGAAGTTCAAGCAATAGTAACCACTGTAATTGTAAGTGTTACTCCTGCTATGTAATTCTTACTCTGTGCTGGATGCAATTTGCACAAAATGAAATAGAATTAAAGAGTTAACAAATCATAGCTACCTGTGTGCACCCCCAAAATACCTCTCTCAACCAACTCCTCCAATGTTGTGGCCCTTGTGTATGTATTTGTCTACGTGGCGCAAACTTTAGATACGCTGCTAAATACAGCAACACTTGTGCCCTTCAAGTGGTCCTTGGCAGTATTGTCTTGGATGTCTATACTTTGACGGTTCAATTTTACCTTGTTTTATGTAGACTCCCCTTGTTCTTGTTCTGTGCTTACTGTTTGTATTTACATTTGTTCTGTTTGATTTTTGCATTATTGAGGATAATGTGCGTAGCCTTTTAACATAGTGTTGGAGATCTGATAATGCGCGTAGTGTGCATGACCTTACAGTGCCCCCCCCCCCCCACCACCCTCTCTAAATTTAATGTTTTAAATATAATTTGTGAGTCAATGTTCCTCGATCATTTGTTTGATTTTAATACATCACACAAGTAGCATTTGTTTCAACTCTTCGGCAAAAGCTGTAAAATTCAATCCTTATGGCCTTTAAATGTGTAATGTGATCTCATAACTATCAAAGCCTCATTTCGGACATCCAGTATCATTTGCCTGTTTTTCAGCTCAGAATCTCTCTCTCTTGTTTGTGCAGCCTCTGCCTCCAGAGGAGGAAAAACAATTGAAAGAAACACTTCAATACATCCTTGGAGAAGGGAAGAAAGTTAAGGTGGAACAGAAGGTAAACTCTACTATTCTGTTTTTATTCAAGACTAGTTACTGCTACAATTTTTAGCATGTACAATGACTGATTCATTTCTATATTTTGCTAAATCATGTGTAGGTTGATCCCAGTATTCTTGGTGGGCTTATTGTTGAATTTGACCAAAAGGTGTTTGATATGTCTATAAAGTCTAGGGCAGCCCAGATGGAGCGCTTCCTTCGTCAACCTGCCCACTTGGATGGTAACTAAATGGATACCACACGAAGGCACATCCATGCTTATTTTCGTCTTGTTCCTAGTAGTGATCAAAACGAGCATTGTCGAATGTGAGTGATGATCGCTTCCGTTGTTTTCAAATACTGATCTGCTGCATGCAAATAAAAGCTGCTCACTTTTGTTTTGAGGCCACATATGAGTGTCTCGTGTTATTTAATGAGGAATACAAACACCTTTTACTTCATTTGAAATCACTGCTTCTTGTAGTTTCATTTCCGGTTCTGAATGAATTTTAGATCACTCTTTTCGATTTTCGAGCAGAAATAATCAAGTTAAAGAATACATGGTGGTTAATTTGTTTACATGAGATAGCACATGTATGTAGTCTTGAGAATTTTTTTTTACCCCACCTTTAAAGGGTATTTTATTAAACGTCAAATTTATAAAATAGCCTTAACTTCTTGTTGATCAAGTTAAAATAAATCATTCAATTGTACCTATCTTTATGACTTGGTTGTACATATTATAACTCGATAAAAGCTTTTAAACTGAGTCCAGTCAAGAATATTTTTGTTATTTTGGGTATTTAAATATTTTCTAATGTATATGGGAAATTGTAAAATCATTTAGGGTACTTTGAAATTTTACCATATACAGTGTCTCATACAACACCAATTTATCAATACTAATGTTATGTTATGGTTCAACTTATTTGGTGTCATTAATTAATGATGTCTTTCATCTGATTTGGATTAGTAACTTTGGGGCTTTGGGCAACACTAGAAAATGTTAAATATCTTCATTCCCTACTTGGATAATACACAAAATAACTAGTTAAATATCATTATCAATAAACAAAAAAATGGAGTATATGTGATGATGAATCCGAATAGGAGAGAGAAAAAGGCTTCCAAAGTTGATCATGTTCAGCAAACTCTTTTGAGTACCTTACCAGTTTCCCCAATTCTTCTTTTTCTCGCGCTAAAAACAAACCATCTATCAAAGTCCAATCACACACGTGGCATGAAGATATAATCTGGTGTGTGTTGGTCCTATTCTGATGATGAGTAATTCTTACTCTAATTAATTTGTTGATTTGAGACCATATATGAATAAAGAATTAATGAATGCACTTAATATATGTGATCCCATTGACCAATATTTAAGCAAACTCATGTTATATTTTGTTCATGCAAATCTTAATCTAATAATCATGAAATCATTACTTGAAGCTAGGTTAATACATACTCCATATAATTGCATTCTTGAATCTGAACTTAATTCAGAAAATATTATTGCACCTGAAGGCCACTTCTTATTTAATTTGTATAATTTCAAAACGATTACCAATTACTCCTAGTATATTAATCAAATCGTTATGTAATTAATTAAATAAATAAATAAAGAATGAGATGCATAATACATATGAGTTATGACAGATATTTAAAATATGGAATAATAAATGAAATATGAATTTGAAATAGGTAATCCCATCTGCCGTAGAACCTACTTGAAATTCAAATATTAATTGAATATGATTCTTTTTTTTCATCATTTCGTATGTCATTTTGGTTTATTATTTATTATGTGTCATTAGTTATATAATTAGCGAGTAAGATGGAGAAGAAAACTAATCAATCATTATTCCTAAAATTTATACTTTATTTTATCATGTTATGGATACTTTCTTCACCTCTGATCATATATGTCATGTATACAATGGGCACAACACATAAAATATTTAATCAAAACAATACAGAAAGTTCGGACTGGTTGATGATTGGCCAGGAGCTTAATTAGCTCGCAAACAAATAAACAAAAATTAAATAAAAAGGGAAACCCCCCAATCATGCTTGGCCAAATAATTTGCTTAAGAATAGCGTTAACTCAATGCCCGACAATCATGCTTCAAAATGTGGTTAATTCTGGTACTTCATGCAACAAAAATCAGAATAATTAAGTTATACTACTATATTCGAATTAAATAATACAGTACTATAGTCTATAGTACTATAGACTAACTTCCTTAAAGACCACCATCAGGGACTGTACTTAAAATACTTCGGTTTCTGACCGCTGTGTGTGTGTGTGTGTGTGTGTGTGTGTGAGAGAGAGAGAGAGAGAGAGAGAGAGAGAGAGAGAGAGAGAGAGAGAGAGAGAGAGAGAGAGAGAGAGATTTAAGGTTAAAGAAAGCTTGATAGAGTGGTAATGGTGATTATGATGGTGATGGCACATGGGATATAGTTAATAATTTTAACTATATTGTACATGCATATATATTAATATTATTACAAGAAAATTATAAAATAGAGCTAGGTGGGGTGTGGGTGGGTAGAGTGGAGGGGGACCTTTTGAAGGTCAGGGGGATAATTAGAAAGAAAGGGATGTTGGGTGTTCTTGTCTTTGACTCTATCCAAGTCTTTTTCCCATTGGAATGAATTTTCTTCACTCACAAGGTAATCATCATATCTCCCTATCTATCTATTAATATTTTGTTACACAATTTGCTTCCACTTCACTTAATCTTCATGTTAATATATCAGCTTCATTTTCACACCCTCATGCAGCTTGCATATATCCACAAGTGTGATCAATTGAGTCATTAATCATGAGGAAACCTGCAGATGCAATGATGGTGATGAAGGAAAAGGACATTGATGGTAAGGTTAAACTGAGGAAGGGGCTGTGGTCTCCGGAGGAAGACGAGAAGCTGATGCATTACATGTTGGTGGACGGGCAGGGGTGTTGGAGCGACATTGCGCGCAATGCTGGCCTCCTCAGGTGTGGTAAGAGTTGCCGTCTCAGGTGGATCAATTATCTTAGGCCTGATCTCAAGCGTGGCGCCTTCTCGCCTCAAGAGGAAGCCCTTATCCTTCATCTCCACTCCCTTCTTGGCAATAGGTATCACATTATCATCCATTACTATATGTCAATCATGTAGCTAGTATAGTTAGTCATGCATCATGCATATTTATATGTACTAGGTGGTCTCAAATAGCAGCGCGTCTTCCGGGGAGGACAGACAATGAAATCAAGAACTTCTGGAACTCCACCATCAAAAGGAGGTTGAAGAAAGGTGATTCAAGATCTTCACCAAACAACACTACTACTACTGATCATTCATCAGATGATCATACCTATTGCAACTTTGGTGGTGTCATGGGAAACGCAGTTTTCGTGCAAGAATACGAAGAATACATGAGTGGATCACTACATCCACCCCCCATCCCTATAAATCCCACAACTGATATTCCATTGCCTGCATTTGAAAATCATGTTGAAGAGTATTTAAGGGGGTATGAAGAAATGGATGATCATCCATGTATGGTGATGGGGATGGAAAATGACTTATCTGTCCCTGGTGTTAGTGATGTGAATTGCAGTACCAACCACTTCAATAATACTAGCTTAGTAGATGATCATGAGTTGGTTGGAGTTGGAGAAGGATGGGATCAATGGGAGGGCTTGTTGCCTAATTGCTTACCTTTTCTTGATAATTTCCAACTTCAATGATAATCTCCATATTACCCCCACAAAACATGCATGAGATGAACAAAATTCTAGGGGCGTAAAGGGGATTTCATCTTGCATGACTGAATTAATTGTGAATAGAGGTGACATTAATAATGTGAGCTTAATTTTGTTCAATTTGTTGTGCATGTCGCCACGGTTATGTAGATTGAATAATACTAGAGGAATTGTTAATAGTCTTCTTCGATATGTAATTCTACTTTGTAAAAGAAATGAGAATAAGGATGTTTTAGTAGCTAACTACTATATACTACAACATAATTACTGCATTTTAATTTCTATTTTTTTTTCGATGTTGTAATTCTGCAACTTATTTTAACATTAAATTCATAATTATTGCTATACTTATATGATTAGAATTTCACCATGTACATTTGCAACGGATAAAAAATATTATATTCTTCCAATTTTCGAAAACCTCATTTACACATAGTTCAAACATAAATTCTGCATATATTGCGATACCATGGTCTCCACTATCCACTTTATTTTCAAATTACGTATCATCACTCCGTCCAAGAAAACGCAAGACTAGATGGTTATATACACTTATGATATAATAAAATATACTACCTAAAAGGAAAATATCAATTGCAAGGGGAAATGTTTAGATTTTTCTCCCAGTATTCACCCATTAACTCGTATAATAGGAGATGTAATACCAAAATATAATAGGACATCCGAGATCTTATACGCTACATTTTAATAATCTTAGGCCTCTTAGAAAATAGTTGACACCTATGTACAAAGTTAAAACTTCTGCAAGTAGTTAAATTATTATTTGAAAAGTCTTGCGTGACATTGTTTCAAGTGAGATCATTTTATATTTTTTAAATTAGTTATCATTTTTGCTAAAAAAAATTCCTATAAAATGTTAGTATCATTTTTCATTTATACTATAAATTGTTCAAAGGAGAAGAAAAGCTGAATCAATACTAAAAACTAATATTTGAAACTAATGTTTGTGAAAAAAAAAACTAATTAATAGCAAAGGAGAAGTGGAGTAGATTCTAATTAAAACTAATATTTCTGGAAAAAAAAATTATTTGAAATTTTTGTCAACATTTTTGAAATAAAATATTATAAATGTTGATGGGAGTGGGTGACAGTAATTGATTAAAAAAAACTATCTAAAACTTTTGTCAACATTTTGAATAAAGTATTATAAATGGTAATATTTGGATTCCACTTTTTTTCTATTAATGATCAAGAAATAAAATAAGTATAATAAATTTGTTCTAATAATCTTTTCAACATATAAAATTATTAATCCATTTGGTTATCAGTTTTTAATCCCAACTCTTATTATAAAATAAAAAAGTGAGTTTGAGCCTCAATCCCAACCATTTGAAATACTATAAAAGCATTCATTTTCAAAACAAAAGTTCAAATACTATAAAAGCATTCATTTTCCAACATACTTGAAAGAGTACTTTTACTCTTCCCCGTCAAGATCACTGGAGTGAAGATCTACTTGTCATGAAGACATTATCTATGTAAATCAACTGCTATTTTCCATGAAGACTGCCTTAATCTACAACATACAATTTCCCTAATAATTGATACAGTTCTATCTTCCCTAATAATTGATACAGTTCTATATGACAATAATTGATTAAAATTAAGATAAAAAAAAAACTATCGGAAACTTTTGTCAACATATATAATTGTCAAATCATAAATACTCTGATAACACACCTTACTGTTATATAATAATAAAAAGATAAGTTTTAATAGGTAATTTAGAGAAAGGGTTCAAATTTATGTGTTTGGAGAGGTAGAAAAGACATTCAAATCGTAATGTTTTGAATATTCCATATACCACTTCAAAAGTCTTAATAAAAACAAAATCTATTGTGAGACCGTAATTACATAAGATGAATTATGAAACGGGTCAACCACTTAATTATTAAAGTATGTTTGTTATATACTTAAATATATGTTTTAGTATGATGAATAATGAATTAAAGTATATTTTTAAAGTGTTATAATATAATTTACTAAATACATACTTTAACTTCTTATAAGCATATTTTATCTATATAACAATTAACTATTATACTTTAACAACAAGTTGACTCATCTCACATAAACTCGTCTCACAATATAGTACCTACTTAATAAAAAAATCTGTGAAAAAAATAAAAAAAGACAATGACCAGGATGGGCAAGGGGCACCAATTTTGAAATTTACAACTTCCTTCCTTCACAAATGTATTTTTTGCTGTTTCATCTCATTTCTTTATTTTTTTTCTAAATTTACGGTTACTGCTATTTTTTTCGTTTTATTCTTTTTTTTATTTTGTTTATTTTTCTTTTTTTTATTTATTTAATTTTAGGGTATAATTGTAATTTTTTCCTTGTAGTTTATGGTATAACTTATCCTTATGGTTTAAGGTATAAGTGTAATTTTACCCTTGTGGTTTATGGTGTAATTTATCCCTAAAATTTAGGGTATAATTGTAATTTTACCCTTATAGTTTAGGGTATAATTTATCCCTAGAGTTTAGGATATAATTGTAATTTTACTCTTGTGGTTTAGGGTATAATTTTACTGATTTAGAGTATAATTGTAATTTTACTGATTTAGGGTTTAATTTAAGTGTAGGGTATAATTTATCCTAGAATTTAGAATATAATAATAATCATGTAAGTATAAAATAATAATAAATTTAAAAAAAAAACAACATTAATTAAGGAATATAAATTAATTAAGAAAGGAGGCCCCACCAATTCATTACCCATATCCTACTCTAAAAATAAAAATGGAATTAAGAGTACTTTTTAATATTGGAGCCAAACGCGACATTGGCAGTTTGGCACTATGGTGATGGAGTCACGAATAATCTCCACATCGGATGTCATGCTATTTTTCCCCTCACTCCCTAATAATATCTCCATTAACAACCCACCACAACCCAACCTTCCAATAAAATATTTATTCCTCTCACATTCACATATACAATTCACAACCCAACCCAATCTCAAAATTTTAATACTCCATCAACAACTCAATCCAACCCAAATTTTTTAATAAAATATTCATTTATCTCATTTACAAATATACACTATAATTATTAATATAAAATTATATATTATTTAAAGAATTTTAAATATATTAAAAATTATAACAACTTCATATTTTAAAATTATTTTAGTTCCGTAATTATAGTAAAAAAATTATTTTAAAAACACACCAAAAATAATTTACGAACCAATAACATGAAATTGAAATAAAATAATTTTTTTATAATAATTCAAAATGTGTTAATATTATAATCTATTTATTGAAAGAGAAAATATAAGAATTTTAATTATTTTTTATAAAATAAAAATAAATTATATTATTATTTATAAAGAATATAAATTATATATATATATAATTTAATTAAAATGTAATGGGGTGTGACACGTGTCACATGTACATATGTTGTGGAGTGGGTTGCTGCATAACTCTGCGGTCCAACCGGTTGCCATATTAGTCAACATTTTCTATTTTTTTTATTTTACAAAGTTTTGTCGTATGTGAACGACCTGAGTTGCAGGTCATGAATGTGGGTGGTCTAAACCCTACACCGTCCCCATTTTTAGAAACCCTAATCCGGCAGCCTACTAATTTGCCGCTCATTTTCCATCGCTGCCGTGCAGATGAGCTCCAAAGAGGAGAAGCTCTGGGGAGGACGATTTGAGGAGAGCGTCACCGACGCCGTCGAGAAATTTACGGAGTCGATCTCGTTTGATAAAGCCCTTTACAAGCATGACATTATGGGCAGCAGAGCTCACGCTTCAATGCTTGCTCATCAGGTGCGACTTTGTTGATTATACAGCGATTATAATAGATAATGTATCTGTTTCTGTATGTTTTACTCTGCTTTTGTGGGTATTTCTCCGTATTTATTACCTGAATTTATTTATTTTTTATCGCGCTATGTCAGTGTACATGAGCAGTTGGGTTTTAGTCTTATAAACTGAACGGTTTGTTTCTCTAGGGGTTGATGACGGATGGTGATAGGGACACAATTCTGAAAGGACTTGATGTGATTGAGGAGCAGATTGAGAGGGGAGAGTTCGCATGGAGGACTGATAGAGAGGATGTTCTCATGAACATTGAAGCTGCCCTCATCTACTTGGTTGGTGAACCAGCCAAAAAGCTTCATACTGCACGCAGTAGAAATGATCAAGTCTGTACTGATTTTCGGCTCTGGTGTAGGGATGCTGTTGATGCAATTGTTTTAAGAATTAAAAATCTTCAGGTAACATGTTGTAGTAGCTTAGTAGGGTTATGTTGCTTTTTGGAACTCTGAGCAGCTGTTTTTTATTCAATTCGTTGCTTGATGTCACACCAGTGTATATTGATTGGCGTAACACTGGCATTACCAGAGCTAAAGAACTTAACTGTCAAATGATGAGGAACGTTTCTGTGGTGATTATAATTCATAGCATTCTTTTATGATATTCTTGTTTTGCTCTAACTTTGATGGTTATTCTGTGCATTTTTCAGGTTTCTTTGGTGAATCTGGCTTCGAGGAACAAGCATCTTATAGTTCCAGGATATACCCATTTGCAAAGAGCACAACCTGTTCTTCTGCCTCATCTTCTTTTAGCATATGTTGAACAGGTTAGTTTATTCAGGAATGGTAATTAAATAGTATGCGATTTCAATATCCCACTAGCGCGTATATGTATGATGCTGAAGAAGGAAACAAAAGTTAGCATGAATAGCATTTTCACTGTAAGAAAATTAAAACTAAGCTATTGAAATGTGATGTAGTTGTTTGGTGGAGTGAGAGGAGTATCTTCAAGTGTTAAGAGATGCTTTAAAAATATTATCAATTGCACAACCTTTGATTCAATGATGTGTTGCAGCTTGAACGTGATGCATGCCGTTTGTTGGATTGCCGCGGGAGAATTAATTTTTGTCCCCTTGGTGCCTGTGCATTAGCTGGCACTGGACTACCCATTGATAGGTTCATGACTGCAGAGGCTCTCGGATTCACTTCCCCAATGAGGAACAGGTATGGTTTTTTTGCATTTATGCATGACTTTGTATTTTGTTTTGCAGTGGAAACTCAGACAATCTTTGACATACCTTTTGACAGTCTTGAAGTTGATGGTTCACTAGTGTTTCGAGAATTTGGCAATCATGGGCCATGTTTAATGTCTATATTACTATAGTCAGGTCTGCTTTACTTTTGAATTAGTATTGAATTGAATTTAGGTGATAATGTCATGTAGTTGTTCTAGATTGGCTTGTTATCAGAATTACCTCTGTTGTGTTATATTCCCCTTTGATTTTTTGAATTTTTGTATTTTCTGTGACATTTATATGAAACAGCATTGATGCAGTTTCTGATCGAGATTTTGTGTTGGAGTTCCTTTCTGCAAATTCCATCGTACCTATCCATCTGTCCCGGCTGGGTGAAGAATGGGTGTTATGGGCATCAGAAGAATTTGGCTTTATCACCCCTAGTGACTCTGTTTCAACAGGAAGCAGTATAATGCCTCAGAAAAAGAACCCAGACCCAATGGAACTTGTCCAAGGCAAATCTGCTAGAGTTGTAGGGGATCTGGTTTCACTTCTTGTGTTGTGCAAGGGTCTTCCTCTTGCGTACAACAGGGATTTACAGGTTAGTTATCATGCATCCTCTTACCTACATTGAAGTTATATAAGGTCCAGCTGGGGTTGCTAGCTTTCCATGCCAGCAACCTCTTATATACTATATCCGCCTCCCACCCTTTCCAATCGTTGCTGGTTGGTTTATTATTTTTTAAAGGCTAATGCTTATCAGCTTATCGCCACATCATTTTACCTCTTTGGACAGGAAGACAAGGAACCTGCATTTGACAGCGTCAGAACGATAATCGGGATGCTTGAAGTCTCTGCAGAATTTGCGGAAAATATTACCTTTAACCAGGCTAAAATCCGAAATTCTTTACCAGCTGGTCATCTTGATGCAACAACACTTGCAGACTACCTTGTCAAAAGGTATATTATGTTCGTAAGCATACATTCTACTCCATTCAAATTCGAACTCTTTAAACTGCCAAGTCTGAGCAATTTCTGGGGTTTTTTTGCTTGATATATTAAGCAAATATGAACAACTATAAATGCAAAATTTTTCCATTGAGGCTTATTCCCTATGGTCTAGGAATGGTTCTGAATGAGATGGGTTTAATTTTCTGCCTTCATAAATTTTCTTATTACATTCTCTCGGTATGAAGTGGGCGTTGTGAGGTAGGTTGAAATGTTTCCCTTATTTGATTGCTAATCGTGATATGCTGCTTTGTTCAGGGAGTGCCTTTCAGAACTGCCCATGATATTGTTGGGCGTTCAGTTGCTTTCTGTGTTTCGAGAAAATGTCAACTTGAGAATCTGAACCTCGATGAGTTGAGAAGTATAAGCCCAACATTCGACAAGGATGTTTACGAGTATCTTGGAGTGGAGAATGCAATAAAAAATTTCAGTTCATATGGCTCCACCGGGTTGGAATGTGTATCCACCCAACTTGATTACTGGACTACCAAGTTAGGATTGAGAGGGTAAGTCATGATAGTATCATAATCTACGTGGAGTATTTTCTATTTCCATTCTTGTAAACTATAAATAAGTGAGACATCAGTCGCAATGTTTGGTAAGTCATTAGATTCAATCTTGATCTACTCACCAACCACATTATTCTCTCCCTAGGTTTACACGATTAGTACATATTTGCACTAGCAGAAAGCATATGTTGGTTGTTAGGTTTAATTTGTCTCACCATCATATGAGACTGGAATTGATCGTTTAAGCGAGGTAAACTTTAATTACGATAATTTAGTATGAATTTGGATTGAGTGGAAACTGAGATTTTATTACAAGGTCATTTCTATAATGTTGCCTGGATCAAGATAGCCACACTACGCATTTAAATTATTCTTGTGTTTTATTTTAACTATTCTAGAGTTTCGTTATACTACAATTTTTTTAATTTTGTCAAAAATAGTCCCATTCTTAAATCCAATTCAACGATATTTTCAAGGGAAAACTGCAGTTATAAATATCCATTTGACTGAAAGAAGTCACCAGAAGCAAGTGGTTGAGATTTAAAAAGTATGGAGATGATGTAAGAGAAAGAGAGATACACGTATGAATCGCATTTAATAGCACAAAGATGTAAGTCGCGATAGAGGGTCCCACGGATGAGGATTTCCGTACGATTAGATCTTATCCCACCAAACAACAATTCAAAGTCTCACCCACTCCACTAGTCTCTCTCATAAATGCTCACACCCCCATCACCGCCCCCCATCTACCCTCCAAGATTATTAAGACAGATGTGCATTTAATGATAAACCCAGAAAGAATTCAAAACAACCAATGGACATGGACATGGAAATTAAGACAGAATATATAATGTAATGAAATAAAAGATTCAATTCAATATAATGCGATAGGCGTTGCCAGGAGTACAAAAAAAATATTACAATAACGCCCAAACCGGACTGGGGTTTCCAATATTACAGCCCAGATAACAAATGGAAAAACTCGATGTTATGTTAATCAATAAAATGGGTACATATACTTAAAGGGGTGAAATGAAATTCCAGCTTTACCCTTGCCACCACCACCACCAAGCCCAAAAATATTTTTACTTCCTAAGAGGTCTCTTTTCTCTCTCTAACTGAAAAATGAATGTTTGCTAGACTACAAGCTGATCGAGTCGCATCAGATCGAGCCCAGACCCTATAACACATTCCCCATCAATTGAGTCAAATTTGATTTTACCCCAAAGAATTTTAAAGTAGTCAATTTGAGAGTTCGTTTTTGAACACACCGGATGGCGCAGCACCGGAGGCGGAAGCTGCTGGTTTGTTCGTCATCTCAGGTGGTGATTCTTTCACGAGGGATTGCACCCACGATACATCAGGCTCGTCCCCATCGTTATTGTGCTCGACCATAGATGTTCTTTTCAGGTATGCTTGGTCGTCAGGACCAACAGACCAATCAACTTTCTCAGCTTGGGCCGATCCCCATTTTGCCCAAGCAGTGGAGGGCGATCCAACGGTGGGAGTGCGAATCGATCCAAGATCCCGGGAAATGAGATGCATCTGTTGCTGCTGCTTCTCACGCTGAGCAAAAGCAGAGAGTCGTGAGCTCAAAGGAGATGCAGTCTCTAAGCTCCTCGGGGACATCCTTGGTGATGAGAGACCAAAAGAAGCCTGCAAGTGTTCAACATTCCCAGGAGAAAAAACGTTAGTATTAATCGGTGACAGAATGCTCTGTGGCTGTTGGAACTGGTTGAGTACTGCTGATTTGTGCATGGGAGAAAATACACCAGAAGCCACTGCCAGATCAGCAAATCTAGGTGAGGATGAAAACTCAGCTGAAAAAAGCTCTTCGAGGTTGGAAGGAGTCAGTGATGACTTGGACCGACCAGAACGATTCAACATAGAAGAATTGTGTCGCGACTGGGATAGACATGCCAAGTCATTCATAACCATTTGCTGGGCATCAAAATCGTGCAACATATTCAGATCATCAGGCGGACTATCGCGAGCACTGAGAGAGGATCTTAACCGACTTGATTGGAGATTGCTACCAGGGAGATGGAGGGTCGGAACATTTGGCTGAGGCCAAGCTGCAGATGAATGAGGTATACCATTTGCCGTAGGCGAAAGGTTTTGATTAAATTGAGGAGAGTGCAGCTTGGGTGAGCTAGGGAAAATGCTTAGCGCTGCAGCCATGTCCATAAAACTAGCCGCTGAGGCAGCTGACCTTGGAGAAGGAACACCAGATCCAGTAGAGACATACAAAGGGCGAAGTTCCTCTTGGGTGTGGGCAAAGAAGCACACCTGTCTAGCACAGCTAGTTCCATCTTTACACAGCCTAGTTCTGTACTGTGCCGGGTGAAGCCAGCATTCAAACACACCATGGGCATACTCACACATGTCCCCCCGCCTACAAGCACCCTTTCTAAAATCAGGACAAGGGACACAGCTATAATGAAACTTCCTCGGGTCTCTCCTACGGGCATTTTCTCCTGGGTGCACAAACGGACATTCAGTCCAATCATGAGAATAGGCCCTTGAACAAGGTCTGACCTTAAATGAATACATGCGGAACTCATCGGTTGAATAAATACTATTCCTGATGTCCGGAAGGGATGGATCCACAGGATACTGCTTTTTCTCAGACACAGAATTAGGAGGAACGTCAATGAACTTTGTGGTAGTGGGTGAAGATGCGGAATCAGAAGGGGATGATGGAGAGTTACTCTCTGGAGATGATGATAAAACAGGTGAAGAGGCATTGGATGAGGATATGGAAACCCTTAAATTGCAATCACCAACAAACCCATCAGATGAACTGTTCAGAAGCAGGTCCTCAAGAGCAGCTTTAGCACCAAGAATCCTCGGAGGAACAACAATGAGATCAACAGGGCGCTTACCACAGGCATCCTCAACATTTGGATCAGCACCAGCAGATAACAGCAGCTTTACAACATCAAAAGCATTAACAGATCCTCCAAACGCAGCACAATGGAGGGCTGTCCACTTGTCTTGTCCACACGCTCTATTCAATTCAACTTCTGGTAGTGCAACAATTAACTTCAACACATCAACACTACCATATGTAGCAGCTACCATTATAGGTGTTCTTTCTTCCTGGGTAATCTGCTTCGAACCATTCTTGCGAACATACCAAGGTCCAGCCTCATCTACAGCAGACAAATCAAGCTCGATAGATCTCCTGAAAGCTTCAGCATCATTGTTGGCAGCAAATTCAAGCAAACTGGAAAGGGAATCTTCAGTCTCCACAGATAAATCACTCAATCCCTTCATTCCCTGAGATTGTGCAAGTCCAGCTGATCTGGTAGTGGAAGAGTTAGAGTTTGATTGCTCTGGTCCACTGCACATAGTCCAGTCAACTGCATGTCAAACAGCATACTATTTATGTTGTAATATATCTGTGTTTGTATGCGTCATATTTTGAAATAATCAACCTCATCAAATAGAAAGCACATAAACAAGGAGTTGAAAACAAGTCAGATGATACCAATACAATCAACCATAAGTAGAGAAACCCATATTTAGCAGTTACTACAAGAAACCCTAAAGGCAAATTCCTTATTTTTTAGTAAGAATAGAAACCCTATTAGCAAATTTCGACTTTTGCAGCTGTAAGAGCAAGTTCCATATTTTGCACTTGTACAAGAAGCCCTATTAGCAAGTCACATACTTTATTTCCAAACACAAGCAGCAATATTTTTCGGTTTATTTTTCTATTTATCCATAAAGGTAAAACATCTCACCATGTGCATTTAATACATTATCTATATCATCTGAGTACTAATTTCAAGACTGCAAATTTAAAGGATGGGGATACAAGTCAAAAACTATAATCTAATTTCACACTCCAGTTCAAAAGCAAAATTACTCCAACGATTTTACCAATTACAGTCTAAATAGCGAAACTTCCTAAGGCAGGATGAATATTAACACCAAACATAGATTCAGGATGTCTGCTTACCAAAACTCAGCTGACCTAAGATCGTTAAAGATTCACTTCAAAAATCAAAACCAGTAGAACAAAAAAATTCGATAATATTAGACCTAATACGCTGTCTTAATCCAAAACCCAAAAGACAAATAAAATCAATTTCGCAAATCATGTAAACGAAAGCTCTTCGCGGAAAAACAAAGCAGATCAGTTCAGATTGAAGTCTAACGCAAGTCCCAATAAAAAAGAAGAAAGCAAAAAAACTCACCGATGAAATCAAAAATGGGGAGATTCGGCAGAAGATCTACGAACGGTTCATAATCAGTCACTCATTTACCGATCCATTGGTGGGAGTGACAAAGAGGGTGAGATAAGAAACCCGCGGGCAATATTCATCGGAGAGGCTTTTCACGTATATACGTAGAGGAGCAGTATGTATGTATAGGTGGGAGAGAGGAAGAGAAATCGCGAGAAAGCGAAAGAGGGGTAGATTGTTTTGTTGTGTAGTCAGAGAAAATGTTATAGATACATACACTGGAATTGTATGTCTGTGTCCTAGGAGTGAAGAGAGAGAGAGATGAAAGAGCGGTTTTGAAATTGAAATGAAAATGGAAATGGAAATGAAATTCAAATTGAAATGAAATGGCGTTGAAATTGATGCGAAATTATATGTATATTATGGAAGAGAATCTTTCGTGGGCGGTGGGTTGGGCCCGTTGGGGGTGGTTTCAGTATGGGGCTTTGCGCGCGCTTCCTTTTTTTTCTAATTTCTTTTGCTTAATATTTTACAAAAGGGAAATTTATCCTCACTTTTAATTTGCATAAAATTAAAATTAAAATTAAAATTAAAATTAAAATAAATAAATAGAGTGCCTATATTCTTAATCTTGACTAGTAAAGCTACTAGCTAGGCTTAATCTGTTTCGTAGCTTATGAATGTTTCGTTCGGTGATGTTCTTTTGAATGCGATAAAGAAGTTGGATTTAGTATTATGTATATTTAATAAATTCAACAAATAATAATCTATGTTTGTTTTAAATATTTAAATATAATAAATTTTAACTTTATACTAAATCAATATGTAAAAATGTGTGAAGATACATGTAAGACATAGATTTAATCTGATTTACAAACTCCAACTATCATAATAAATGGATTACATAATCTCAAATTTGAATTAAAAAATTGAAAACAAACAAGTATTTTGCAAACTACAATAGAAATGGATTAAAAAATCGAAAACAAGTCTAGTTAGGAGAATTGTGAGTCAGTTTTGTTTCAATTAAATAATATTCCATCCTTCGTATTTCCGATTAAAAAAGAGTTACTTTTTTACTAACTTTTATTAACTTTTGAATGTATTTTAGTATTTTTAAGTAATAAAGTAGTAAAATATAAGTAATGTTAATTTAATAATAAATTTGAAATTAAAATAAAATTCGAAATTATTAGATAAAATGTTATTTTCTTATAAGACACACAAATAAAAAAAATATGAAGTATTGTGCGAGTTGTATAGGAATATAATCTTAATACAACCCCACTTATTATAAGAATTGAAAAGTTATTTTTTTTCATAATTTATTTATTAAATTTTTATTATAATGTCGCACAAAGTGAATATATTGTTACAATTTAAATATTGAATTTAACTAAAATTCTATACAATTTGTATTGTATGAATAATTTGAATATATAACAAAAAAATATACTTTAATAATATATAAATTAAAGAAATAAATATTAATTGAGTTGAATTAAATTAAATTAAATTTGATTTTTTATTATTTATTTTTGGATAACATGCAATTTTTATTTCTCATTTGTATAATATTTTATTATAATACTTTATAAACATGTTCAGAATATTTTGCACTAGGGTTCTGACTTAGATTTAATTTAAGTAGGTTTGATCCAATTTCGCAAATCTAAGTGTAATTGATGCAAATAAAATTGTGCAATTGTAAAACATTGAGTGTTTTATAAATATAATTTAGTAGAATTTTAATATTTGTAAGAAAATTATAGAGCTATTAGCATTTAATATAAGTTGATTAAGTGTAAAGATTATAATAATTAATGTATATTATTTCTTTCCTACCATAGAACCCTTTATTTGTTTCAATTGATTTGTTTTTCTCAAAACATCTTAACACTTTATTTATTGACTTCAATATTTGAATTTTTGAATTTTTTTTAATATCTTATACTGCACATAATATAAATTACACTTTAGTTATTATCCCATAAAAAACTAATCAAATTAGCATGTAAACGTAGTAATTTTTTTTAATCAGCATATAACCATAAATGCAATTTGTTATATGGGATAAAGTATTTCCTCTGTCTGCCAAATAAGAGGTCATTTATTTTTTTACATAAATTAAATAGTATTACTATTTAATGTATAGTGTGTAGTTAAATTAATTGTATATGTATCTTATATTTTAATTGTATTAGAAATGTGTGTAAATCTTATATATTTGAAAAAGAAAATTAGATTATTCAAAACCAACCTCAAAATGAAAAAATAAGATCTCACCGAAATAGCTGTGTACATAAAATAAGAGATTTCATAGTCTAGGTATTTTGAATGATGTTATTATGCTATAGTTGCAATAATTATTTTTATTTTTAATAAAGCCATGTAAATTCGACACACTATTCCCTGTATTCTTAAAAATAATTAGCACCTCTCCTTGTCTCTATACATATACAAAATTATTTGAAATTTGTTTTTTAAACATTTTTAAAGGCAAAAAGAAAAAAGGAAAAAATAAAAGTTCTTTTTGGATGTGAAAAATTAATTGAAGATATAGTGGTAATTATACTTAAAATTGGAATTTGTTTGTTTATTTAATTGAAATGCTATAATTAAACAAGGAGTTTGTGCTGTCGGAGTAAGCAGGTCAACACTGAACAAGATAAAAGTCACGGATTTGAAATGGAAACTAAATCACTAAGATGATGGCTTCAAGTCCACCAATAAAGCCTGTGAAAGAATGGACGGAAGTAGTGTAACCAGAGTTCAAATCAAATTGTTAATAAATGAAATTTAGCTAATAATTTTTTTTAATCACTAAATTAATTTTTATTATTAAATTGAATTACAAGATTATTTCAATCTTACAAGTATAGATGAAATTGAAAGTGTTTGAAATACTCCCTCCATTGTTTGCTTTTAAGGATATCATTTTTTCATTTTGCGCGTCTGCCCCCAAGGATTTCATTTTCTTTATATATATGTATATATATGATTCACACACACTCACTAAAACAATTAAAAAATGAGACTCACACCTCCACTTATACAACTATTCACTACATATTAAATAATAATATTACACTTTTACTCAACCACAATATGATCTAAACCCCACTTTTTAAAAGATTATTGAGGAAATCTCTTCTTACCACTAACCTAATATCATACCTTTTATTTCGAATTCAGAGAATATTTTTTACAAAATTGATATTTTTAAAATAATTTGCATTTAGCGTACGAAATAAATAATATTTAATTAATCACTCTAATTATCCATTTATACAACTTTAAAAATGAGTGATTACTATTTTTAAATGAAAAAACATTACATTTCGAATTTCGATATATTGTAATTTTTTTTGAATAAGTATATTTTTATTTTAAAAAAATTATATTTTATATATATATAAATATTTTTTATATATAATAAAGCACACTTTAAAAGTCAAAATTAGACCAAAATTTTTCCTACCATTTTAATCTACCTAATTTAGTCTGGTAATATTAAATTTTAGTCTTTCATTAGTTATTGTAACATTCCATCCATTTATTGTAATTACTAATCTTTAACAACATCTCATCGATTTTTATTTTATCTCATCTACTCATTTTTTTGGATTCCATAATATATGAGTATATGTTTAAGTAATTTTTTTTACGTGAATTAATAATATTATTTGGACAATCTTTATCTTCATTGTTGTAATATTTTATTTATTTTATATATTTTTATTTTATCTCATCCATTAATGGCCTCCAGTAATATATATATATATATATATATATATATATATATATCAGTTGATTATTTATATATATATATATATATATATATATATATATATATATATATATATATATATATATATATATATATCAGTTGATTATTTATATATCTAAGTAATTTTATTTTATTTACATGAATCCATAATATTATTTGACAATTTTTATTTTTTATTTATATTTTTTATTTGATTATCTTTTTATATATCTAAATTATTTTTTTATTTTTTTTAAAAGTAAATTATTTTTTATTATATGAACTCATATATTTAAATTATTAATTAAAATTTATTGACAAAAGTAATACTTTTGCTTTGTTTTTAACGTGAATACATAACATCATTTATACAATCTTTATCTTTATTGTTGTAATATTTTATTTATTTTGTATATTATTAATTTCATTGTCCAAAATATTTTCTTATGTTAAAAACTTATTTTAATTTTAAACTTTGTCTAAAATATAATTAATTTAACATTAAAAGAGAATTTATATATATATAATTAATAATGAAATATTTTTAATAAAATATTAATTTAAACAATTATTTTATTTTTTATCTCATCCATTCATTTTCTTGGCCTCCCGGATGTTAAACGGGCTGAACCTGAACCTACATGGCCAGACCTATATGGTTACGGGCTAAACGGGCCACGGGTTAAGCGATCCATGTTAAACGGGCCGTCATTTATGCGAACCTAACTCTAACCTTAGCGATCCTTGGAATAAACAGACCACTAATGGGTCGGTGAATAAAAAAAATATTAATTTAATTTGAAAAACAATTAAACATTAAAAATAATAAAACACGCTTTAAAAGTCAAAATCAGACCAAAATTTTTCCTACCATTTAATCTACCTAATTTAGCTTGGTAATATTAAATTTCGGTCATTCATTAGTTATTGTAACATCTCATCCCTTTATTGTAATTACCAATCTTTAACAACATCTCTTCCATTTATTTTATTTTTTATTTTATCTCATCCACTCATTTTCTTTGTCTCTCATAATATATGAGTATATATTTAAGTAATTTTTTTACGTGAATTCATAATATTATTTGGACAATCTTTACCTTCATTGTTGTAATATTTTATTTATTTTATATATTTTTATTTTATCTCATCCATTAATTTTCTTGGCTCCCATAATATATATATGTGTGTGTGTGTCAATTGGTTATTTATATATCTAAGTTATTTTATTTTATTTACATGAATTCATAATATCATTTGTACAATTTTTATCTTTTATTTATATTTTTTATTTTATTATCTTTTTATATATCTAAATTATCTTTTAAATTTTTTTTAAGGTAAATTATTTTTTATTATATGAACTCATATATTTAAATTATTAATTAAAATTTTTTGTCAAAAGTAATACTTTTATTTTGTTTTTAATGTGAATACATAACATCATTTATAGAATTTTTATCTTTATTATTGTAATATTTTATTTACTTTGTATATTATTAATTTCATTGTTCAGAATATTTTCTTATGTTAAAAACTTATTTTAATTTTAAACTTTGTCTAAAATATAATTAATTCAACATTAAAAGAGAATTTATATATTTAATTAATAATAAAATGTGATACCCGAGCTTTTCATTACTCATGTGTCAATAAAATTTAATTTGTGTTATGTGAATTTTATAATTATGTGATAATTATGTGGCAATTATGTGATAATTATTTTTACATTTTAATTATCTTTACATTTATTTGAGACATACGTGATAAATATAGTGACAATATGTGAATATATAGGTGCATAAATATTTACGTACAATTATTTTGGATATATATATATAATATAATTATTTTATGAGTATAAATATATTATTCCTTAATTATTAAGTATCACATGTGTTCTCGTAATAATAATAGTGATAAGAAAAATATACACGTATGTGTATTAATTTGTAAATGTATCATATCTTAATCATTAAGTATTGCACGTATATTCGTAATGAATAATAACAATAATACTAGTAATAATAATAATAAAAGAAGAAGAAATTTGATTGATTGGGGGAGCGGTGGATTAAACCGACTCACCACAATTTCACATATATATATAAGGGGACAAGTGGTGGAGTTGATACCCCATTCAGGAGATTAACTGCGAGAAAAAAAAAGGGAAAGAAAGAGAGAAAGAGAGAAAGAGAGGGATAAAAAGAGAGAGAGAAAAAAAAAGAAAGAGAGAGAAGAAGAAAGAATAGAAGAGGTGAGTGTGCGCCGGAATGGAAGGGATTAGTTGCAATTCTTCACGAGGTTTATACTATTATCACTATTAGGTGTCCAGGTAAGTAGAAGTCCAACTACAATGCATAAACATGTTATTTATGAATTATTTATGATTAATATGTGATAATTATGTTATGTGTTATTTGTGATTAGTTTAATTACGTTATGAATTATTTGGAGATTAATTTGTGATACAAGCTGGGAATTTATGTAATTTGGAGAAAGTAGGGTTCATATTCAACAATATTATTTGTAAATTATTTGTGATAAATTTGCAATACAAGTTGTGGATCTATGCGATTTGAAATAATATCATTATCCTATATAGATATGTGTGATTGAAAACTGTTGAAAATATATTTATATGGCTTGAAAAGATATTGGTTATAAGGATTTGTGGGATCCAAGATGAAGTTGTTATTCAAAAAAGAGATCTGTGTGATCCAAACTGAAGTGGTTATTCTATAAATGGATTTATGTGATTGAGGTGAAGTTGATATTTCATAAATGGATTTGTGTGAATTGAAATTAAGTTGTTGTTTTATTGTGATTAAATGTTGATATTGATATTGTAAATGATTTATGTTGCACATTTAATTGTTTTGGTTGCATATCATGCATAAATATGAAAATTGTTTTCTCCAAAATTAATAAGATACTAATGGTGTGTGCGGTCACTATATATGCATCTCTGTCAGGATTCGGAAAAATCGTTCCCGACGCTTTATTCTGAGTTCGGAAAATCGTTCTCAGTACTTTATTAGGGGGTTGGAAAAATTATCTCCAACACTCTGTCAGGGTTCGAAAAAATCTTTCTCAACACTTTATTCAGGGATCGGAATCGATCCGACACTAAGTGTGTCTATTGAGCTCATTTGGGGTGCATATCATAAGTGTGTCGTGGGGATCCCGCAACGTGAACCATTTTCAAAATAAAAGAGACCAATTAGAAAGATTAGGAAATAGGCGATAGAGAACTAAATATATTTTCATGCACTGACATGCTTGATTTATACTTACTGAGATTTTGTCTCACTAGTTTATGCATTGTATGTGAGCCTGAGATGATTAAGTATGTGGTGTGTTGTGCAAGCTGTGGAGCTCCTTCAGGGTTTTGAGCAGATGTACATATATGACGACCTGTTGGGGTAGGCCGTAGATTATTTTGTTTTCGCTGATGTTTTATTATGTAATATAATAAGTATTGTCACAAATTTGTGTGGTTTGATGTGGTGTAAGAAACCAGTTGCGTATGTTGAACTGGTGTGATGGTTTTGGTTATAAATATATTATGTGAGAAAAAAAATATATGCAGATTTTAATGATGATGTTTATGTTAATTAGTATTCTAATTATAAGTTACGTAAGGTGGGTCGTGTCATAAAATATTTTTAATAAAATATTAATTTAAATAATTTTTTTTATCTCATATATTTATTTTCTTGACCTCCCAAATCCCAATATATATAATACATGTCAATTGATTATTTATATATCTAAGTAATTTTATTTTTTTTCATAAATACATAATATCATTTGGACAATCTTTATTTTTATTGTTGTAATATTTTATTTATTTTATATATTTTTATTTTATTATCTTTTTATATATCTAAGTTATTTTTTAAATTTCTTGTTAAAGGTAAATTATTTTTTATTATATGACCTCATATATTTAAATTATTAATTGAAATTTATTGTCAAAAGTATTATTTTTTGTTTTGTTTTTAATATGAATACATAACATCATTTATACGATCTTTATTTTTATTGTTGTAATATTTTATTTATTTTGTATATTATTAATTTCATTGTCCAAAATATTTTCTTATGTTAAAAACTTATTTTAATTTTAAACTTTGTCTAAAATATAATTATTTTAATATTAAAAGAGAATTTATATAATATTTAATTAATAATAAAATATTTTTAATAAAATATTAATTAAAAAAATAAATAAATATAAATATGGATAAAATAAATGAATATTAAATAAGTATGGGTAACCCGGGAATTTTGATAAATGGGTATGAGATGAGTACGGGTATAATAATAAAAATTTTAACGGGGCGGGTACATATACGGGTATTTAATAAACGGATACGAGTATAAATACCCCAAAAAATGTGGGTACCCTGACGGTTGATTTTTTTATTCCTATATGCTATAACTATATACTTTTTATTTTTGTTTATTTCAAAATTTATGAACATAATAATATATAGTACAATATTAACACTCTTAAGGTACCACAAAATTAAGTAATAGATTTTATGTTATATTTAATTAATAATAGTATACTAATTTTTAATAAAATATTAATTTAAAATGAGACGTATACGAATACAAGTAATTAATATTTAAACGGATATGAGTATCCAAAAATAAGCGGATATCTTACCCGTTGTCATCTCTATTCCCACATGCTATAACTTCACATTTTTTTTATCTTGAAATTTATGCACATAATAATATAATAATACTTTTACGGTACCATAAAATTACTGCTTACTTTTTTCTATAAAAAATATGCAATGTGTTATAAATAATTACTTCTTTCTAGGAATGTAAATATTATTATCGAACCAAATGTAGTATATATATATATATATATATATATATATATATATATATATATATATTTATAATACAGTTAAAATAATATTTTAATTAATTTTTTTTCAATTTATCTAAATAATTTAAATAAATTACAAACACTTTAAATAATTTAATTAATTTTCAAACATTTGATCTCAAAGAATTACAATGTCATAATATTTTCGCCTATTTTAAAGGTGGTCATTACGTGAATTAGATTTTTTTGTGTAGTGGGTATTTGTTTATGCAATGAATAGTGAGTCATATGTGAGATCATTTTACTAAAAGAAGAAAATTTATACATTTGGAGTGAATATCCTAAATAGAAAAATAAAGACATGTAAAAAATAAAAAATAAATGATATTAAAAAATAAATAAATTAAATATCAACCATGTCCCTGCAACACACATGTTATGATGGCTAGTTTACATTAAAATGAATGTGTGAACCAAGGGTATTCTAAGTGCACATATAAAAAAAAAAGTTCAAAATAAATATGTCAAAAATTATTGCTAATATACCATCTAATTTTTTTACGAAAATTACATAAATGGTACATAGACGGACTAAAACATCTTTAAGGGTAGTATATCGACATATTCACTGACTTAAAAACCAATATGAATGTATTAAAAAAGATATTAAAGTCAAGAGATACCTATTCGGTAAATTTAATAGAAAGAATATTGATATTTCGTTAAAGAGTTTGAAGGTAAATTTTAATTATTTTTTAAATTCTCCCGTATAATTATCTTTTTAATTTATAATTCTTAATTATAAATATAATTATTCCACATTCCCGCCATATAGACTCTACATATTAAAAAAAAAATCCAAGTTGGAATATAAAAAAATGGAGTTATTTTTTAACTGAGCCAACAACTATGAGCCGAGCATAAATTTATTAATACAATTCGAATAATAAATAGCTTTACGTACATCATCTCAGGAATAAAATTTCAAGTCTCATATTACTTTCACAATTAATGATATTTTATTCTTATTTCTGAATTTATTTATTTATTGATAATAATCGAGATTAAGATTTTATAACGAGCGAGAAGACAGCACATCCGTCCTCACCGAGCCCATCAAGCCTACTGGGCCTAAGGCCCTAATTAAAGGCCATGGCCCACACCGAAACCCATCAATTGGGCTCTTCAAGAAGAACACAATAATTTACATATTTATTTATTTATTCGCTTCTCTCTCCACTCCACTCCACTCCACTCCGAAAAGAAAACGGTGCTCACCAAATCACGATAATCGAATCTCAAAATCGTAAGCACTGATCAAAACAGTTGAAATTGAAACGAAGAAATTCAAGCATGGCGTTTGTGGTTGGGCTTTACTCCAACGCATGATTTGACCAATTGCTTCAAACCCTTCCGTGGAGATTTCTTCACCGGCGATTCTCTCTGTTCTTTGCTTCTCTCACCTTCCAATTCCTCCAATTGTAAGCACAGCTGTTTCACCCAATTAAATTTACACCGATTAGCTTTGAATTCAATTGTTTGCTTTCCAGTCATTATTGAATTGGAATAAAATCGTAATCCTAGCTAACCTTCAAAATTCGATCCTCAGCGTGAACTAACCGTTCGATCAAGGTGCCTTTCTGCTCCACCTCCATCATGACCTCATTCACCGGGCGGCAGTGCTTCTCCAGGCGCTCCGGCGAGAAATCGCCCGTCCATTGGTGGCCGTCGCTCGTTAAGGTTCCGCTTGATGTGGTGGATGCGTATGAATACGAGCTCTTTGGAGATGGCTGATCGCTTCGAATATCTTCCAATTGCCTTAACTGTTACAAATTTCAGGTAAATCATCATTCAACATACATTATCTCTACATATAGGCACACATATAAGTATAATATATGAGAAACAGAGTAGTTACGATGTTATCGAGTCGATTGAGCCTTGAGAGCATTGGTATTGGTTCTTCCAAGCCTGACATGATCGATCAAATTGGTTTTGAGCCAACAGAAAAGGAGCACTTTAGACAACAATTAGGGTAGACGGAACAAGATTCGGGGTGGATGGAAGTGCATATAAAGGTGGATAAAGATGTGAGATCAGCATATGGGGATAAGTTTTATTGAAATACTAAAATTGGAGTGGTGATACGTGTTATGGGCGATAAGGTTAATTTAGAGCTTGTTGGATTAACTCATTGTTCGACACGTTACAATCCACATGCAAATTTATCACCCCACGGCCACGTGTCCTACACTGCATTGGTACTCTCACTACACCTCTCTTAGTGTTAGCATCTGTCGGCTCACCTCATAGCTTTTTATAGTGAAGATATTGATTTCCATAGGAGGCATATAAATGAAATTCTTGCAAGTTTCTAGTTACATATGACATGAAAAATAAAAGTCGTTTTATATTCTTTCTATCAAGAGTACAATACATAATTGTCTTTTTATAAATATTTTAATTAATTAATTAATTGTATATACAATCAAGAGACTTTAAATAAATTATGGGTTAAAACAAAAACGCAGGAATTTGAACTTCAATGATAAATGAGTTAAGTGTTCTCACATTCAGTCGGTGAAATTGGTGAGCCCATCTATTAATACTAGGCCCATTCATTAGTAATTTAGAACAGGGGATTAAATACCGAATCATTCAATAATAATACGTGAGCCCATAATCAGATTCTCGCAATTAATATAGAATATTTTGTGAATCTGTACTACATGCGGGCTAGAATTTTGCATCTGGCATAGCAAAAAACTGAATATCCCATCAATCTTTTTCTTGATCAGGCTTTGTGCTGTCTTCTGATGGCCATTGGATGGTTTCCAGAAGCCTCTCTCTCATCAACTTCAAATTATCATCTGAAATCTCGTTGTATATTTCAGCATGATCGCATTTCTGCACATCCATCGTCATAAATCAGGCCATGGAAAAGATATAACAATTAGTATTGTGTATGTATACATATGTATGTAATACCTTAATCCATCTGCCGTACAGGGTGAGGCGTGTTATCATCACTCTCTCAGCAAGGTCGCGTCTTTCCTGAAATAAAAGATGAAGAATTATCAAATGAGATGTTGGTTTTCTTGCAGGATTGAGTCATTTTTGAGAGAGTTACCTTAACAAGAATCTGAAGAAAGCGTTTGGGGTTGTTTGGTACATTGTCTGCCACAAAGCTATCAAATTGCACTAGGTAATTAATCATAACTATGACTTTCGAAATGTTATAGATGGGGGAAGGTAATGAATGTGATTGGCTTACTTATTGAACCATTGGTACTGTGGTGGATTCAATTCATAGAGCTGTTCAAGAACTGTTCTTACAGCTTTAAATGTGAAGAAGCTGATTAGTTCCTGCAATTAGATCAATCACATTCTTAAGCTTCGTGTTTTAGAATAAAAACAGTAACAAAAGGGATTCCATTATATACATGTTATTAGCAATTCTATTCATTTTGGACCTAAAGAAAGAATAATTTGTCACCATTTTGACATCATTGAAGGTGTCCTCATACTGTCCTCCCACATCAACAACAGTGAAGCTCTTGTGTCTCTTTCTTGAACAACCATTTCTGGTGATATGGGAGATCGATTTTGCAGAAAACCGCGATTGGTGCCACGAATCCAAGAAAGAAGTGCTGAGTTGCATTCCCTTAGCCTTGATGATGAAACCAGTTGAAGAAATCGAATGGAGGCACAAACATGGGCTCTCTGGAAGAGATTTCAGTGCCATAGAATGTTAAAAGAACCCCACAAATCTTTATCCTAGGCTGATAACAGATGGAAAAGATTGAGAAGAGCAGAAATACTCAGCAAAGAGTTGCAACAACACTTATAAGTTTAGATAACTGGTTCTTATGGATTTTTCTCTTCAAGAATCTGTCTCGACTTTCTGATATTTTCGTATATGATTGTCTTTTTTTTTTTTTTTTTCCTATTATGTTTATGAGGTCCCAAATTGTCCACATAGTTGTTTCTTGTTTTGTCATAATATCTCGTGCTGCCAACTCTTACTTTTCTTCCTTGGGCATGTGATCAGGTAAATAGATTTTCAAGTCTCAATGGGAATTTAGGTATAGAATCCTCAATCCATTTTTCCGGAATATAAAAGAAGAAGAAATTCCATGGGTTTATTATTGTTAAATTTTTACAATAATTGTAACAGTAGCAAATTTTATATACAAATTGATTGACTTAGGAATTTAACCTTACAAATTTATGAGTAAAATTAAGGTGCTGGTGCACCTAGTTACTAAAAAACGGATCAACCACCACCTTTGTCTTAAATTAAATAAAATAATTAGAAATTTAAAAAAATAAAAATAACTGTAACCTAAAAAATTAACACATCAGCCTTAGTGCACCAGGTGCCATAACCCACAAATTTGATTTAAAAAAGCAATAAAAGCGTGCAAAGTAAATATGTATAGTTTCTTTGAACACGTGATATAACCCAAATGAAGACGTTCAAAGAAAACGACACCTATGCGTCGGACACAAGATCCTCGTATCATCACGTGTATTGAATGAGAATATGAACATTCAATTGACAAAATACTTAGAAGTATTGGAAACTAACGATAAAACACCCAACTAATGGTACTGTCTTCCAGAAAACAACGAATAAATTAAATTGCATTAAGCGTGTATGATATTCCAACTTACAAAAAGCAAACGTAGCATTTTCTTAACTAAATATGTGATAATTATAAGAAAAGATACAATCTCTCTCTACACGGAAGTGAATTTCACATCCACCAAAAACGAAAAAAAAAAACCTCCAAAATGAGAAGGGATAGAACATACAATTACACACAGCTTTCTCTTGCACTTCAAAACTTGGGAAGCTCTGTGGAAGTTCAGTATCATCATCTTCACTCTAGCAGTTAATTCCACATTGTTCTACATCTGGTCCAGTGACTCTAGTGGTGAATGGATCAACGCGCACCCACAACAAAGAGAAGATCGAAGCTAGAAGAATGGACCATACGACTACAATTGTGGGTGTTCGGTTCTGTCGACCCATAAGACCTTTGAGGAAAGGATAGAGATGCACAATCACCCAGAAGGCGAAGAATAATTTTCCAAATAATGGCCCCCACGATTGGTAGCCACTGTTGATAGCATAGGAAATTCCGGCTACAACACCAACTATGTTTATGATGAGGAGAGTGGTAGGAGGAATAAGAAGAGTTGTCCATTTAAACATGTAAAGCTCGGCAAAATCTCCATCTTCGTCCGAGGCCTTAGACGTGACAGTGAAGTTGGTATCTATTCCGGCTAGGACTTTGAGCAACCCTTGAAAGACAGCAAATAGATGAGCTGACACGCCTCCAATGACCCAGAATTGTTCGTTTCTCCACCATTCATCGATTCCCACACCACTCCACCTCATTTCCAATATACCAGTAGCAAAGATGGAAAGAAAGAGGGATAGAAACCAGATACTAGCAAGGTTACTGATCTGCAGTAGAGAATACACATTATGTTAAATATGTTCATCAGGGGAATTGCTCTCCCACCCATGGTGTGTTTGTGGTACAGCGCAACGCAACATTGGCGCGGCAGGCACATTAAGCTGCATCCATGCGGATAAGAGACGAATGCTGTGTTTATCGGGATTTCAGCAAATATATTGAATTTGAGGATAAATAAATATATATATATATACCTGTGGGATAATGAATTTCCCAGTAAGCAAGCAAACAGCTGGCAGTGTGCAGTAAAGTAAAAGAGGAATAGCGGTGACAGGGTAAATTGTTGTGTTGACATATGCAAATCTCTCTAACCATTTAAGCCTTCCGTTGTAGCCATACCAAATTGGACAATGCCTACTAAATAGAATCTCCACAGATCCCAAGGCCCACCGAAGCACTTGATTCAATCGATCAGAAAGATTAATTGGAGCTGATCCCTTAAAAGCTGGTCTCGGAGGCATGCAGTAAATCGAACGCCAGCCACGGGCATGCATCTTAAATCCTGTAAGAATATCTTCCGTAACCGAACCATATATCCATCCGATCTGCTCACAAGAAATGAAAATAAGTCTCGTAAAGAAACTGCATGGATCTGATTCGAAAAATCACGCACATTTTATGCAGAGTCAGTAAGCATCATCACTACATTAGCAAAAGTTACTTTTGTGTGGCTCTAATCTGGACGTAGACGCAACAAAATAACTACATATTATTCTTTCTGAGCAAATGTTTGTTCCCACGATTTTAGAGAAGAATTAAACAAGGATATGACAGAAAAAAAATTCAATGACTTTTAAAATCATTCTCACAACTTAAAATGCCTTTGCATGACTATGCCAAGAATAAACAGAATGCATCTTGAAACAGTTCCCAGGACTCAAACAAAAGATAAAATGCCTTTGCATGGAAGCAAATTGCATAAAAGAAGATGTAAACAGGCAACTGCCTTGAGGAATGAAGCATGAAATTTGAAGGGAACAGTCTAATTCCAAATGCCAGCTGTTCGATTAGCCAAAGACTACTATCGATGTTATTTATCAGATCTTCACTTCTAATGAACATCAATGCAATACAATTTACCACAAATTTGTCAAGGACTCCTTTTCACAAAAAAATTCATAAAAGAAAAGGTCGAAATCTAAAGCAGTTTTATACTCAATTAGTAAGACTCTAGACAACTCAAAAGTATCAGAATTTGATCCTTTATATAGTCATGCTTCTATTAGAAGTCAACTGACGCGGGAGCTGACGCGGGAATTGAAATTTTGGCAGCATTAACTCAGCAAAAGATCACCAACAGTCAATCAACTTCAAGAATTAATCTGTTTTAATTGGGAAGGAGTTATGGTGCATACTTTATATGGTTGGAAAGCTCTTCGAGTCTAGTTTCCAGAAACATTTACGGATCTCAAAAATAATATTCATAAAGTTATGGTCATTTGACTGAAGTGTGACAGGCTGGTGCATCATACGAAAGTTACTGGACCAACTCGACTTTTCTGATTTTTGATGATTCCTCTACTCATTATGGACCTTGGTATCTTCATATTCTTAGTCTTTATCTATCTTTTATTAAGTTTTACATTTATTTGGAGTCTAAGTTATTAGTTTCAATGTCTTGAGAATGTTCAAGTCTCATTTATTTCTTTTGACTCACTTGGAGGTTGTTCCAAGTCATGCCTATATAATGACATCATTTGTATGTTTGGAAGGCAAACAATTTCGAAATTAAACTATCTTAAGCTATTAAGCTTGTTAGAAGATGTTATCTTCTTGTATCTTGCTCTAAACTCTTTTGGTGGATTCCTAGAGTGGTGAGTGTTGAGTGTTCTCTTGTGTTAACTCCTACTTCTCTAATTTCCCGGTGTCAGCAACAGTAACAGATCACACAATAAACAGTAATTAAATGCCATGCAAAATTCTAAAATGAGAGTAAGTAAACCTACCTCACTTCCCCATTCTGTCTTATCTTCATATCCACAACTAATGACATGAATAGCCTCTTTCAGAAGATTATCTGGTGTGGCCGACTGAGGAACACCACCATTTTCCATCAAGGTGGATGCGACAAAAACTGCTGACTGTCCAAATCTTTTTTCCAGGCTCATTTGGGACATAAGCAATGACTTTTCATCATCAAACCCAGCACCTTAATGAATATTAAGATGGATTAGCAACATAACCAGAGATAAAGCAAACAGGCTGACACAGAAATTTTCATAAATATACTTCACTGAAAGCAATGACAGGCAAAGGAACAAACTGCGTTTGGACACATGAAATTGTGCTGAAGTATTATCTAAAGCAGAAACACAAGTTTATGAATGCCACAAAATGAATTTTTAAATACCAGAATTTGTATTTTTAAAAAATAATGCTCATATACAAAGAAACAATGAAATCTTTACAAAAGCATGATACTACACACCCGGTGGAGGGTTAATGGATAATTGAATGTTTAGAGTTGGTTGTTTCAAGGTTACCGTACCTTCAACACCCTCCTCTATATCCTCCAAGTTGAAAATAGGAACAGTGGGATCAACATGCTTGCTAGATTTCTTTTTATCTGACCCCTTCTTGCTTGATTTAGAACTTTTCTTACTTGATCGACCAAAGCAGGAAGAAAGAATTTTAGTTTTTTTACTCGGAGGTTTGTGAGGGGGCTCATAACCATAGAGAGCTGTTCTGTTGAAGACACATCCAGTGCCCACGTATACAGGGCCTTGAATGCCATCTAAACCTCTCAAGTTAATCTAGCAAGCAAAAAAGAAACCATTCTAATTAGTCTACGCAGACAGAATATATATATGTATATATAAGAAAAAAACAAATGAAAGGACAACTTGGCAGAAGGGATAGTCCTTTAATACAAGGGAAATATTTAAGAAAGATCTAGGTCTTTGATTAAGTGATAGTAGGTGAGAATATCAAATATCTGTGTAGATGAACCCAAAAGTAGAGGGAATGGGCTTAAAGATGACACCAATCAACTATATTACAACTTTTCTTACGAGTAAATCACAAAGACCCATAACAAGAAAAAACAATGATGATAAACTCACATCAAAGAAGACAGTGTTGCGGTTGGCATATCGATCACTCTTGTCTATACCATCAAATCTCTGTGGAAACTGAACATAGCACACATATTTTCCTAGATTTGGGTCCATAAGAAAGCACATTGCTTCACGCAAGGCCTTACTGTTATTTATGTAGTGATCACAGTCAAGATTCAACAAGAAAGGTCCATTGGTTAGAACTGCTGACACGCGAACCTGAAAGTAAGTTAGTGAGATTGTTAAAGTTGCAGCAAGTTGTGAAAATGAAAAATTACAACATTTGACCGCTTACCAGTGCATTCATGGCACCAGCTTTCTTGTGATGCTGGAAACCTGGACGCTTCTCACGAGAAACATACACTAAACGTGGCAGCTCATTACCTTCACTATCAAGGCCTCCACTTTGACCCAAGAAAACCTGTGAACAAGAAAGTACTGATTATAGATGTTTCAGTAAAAAGTTTTGAGGAAATTTAAGAAACTAGATAATAGTTGAGGTTGCATGCATAATCATACCCGGCATAGCTGTTGATAAGATATCAAATAAATAGAAGCATGGCAAAGGAAATTGACATTTTAAAAGGTTTAAGTTCAGTAATCTAAAACGAAGCCCACCTGGATCATTCCAGGGTGATCCCTTGTATTATTTCCAGGCCATGGTGTACCATCTTGCATGATCCAACCTTCCTCAGGAACTTTTTGGGCCTTGGATACAAGTTGATTAATACGAATTTTGAATTCTTCATATTCTCTCTACAGGAGAAACAGGAAATATGAGATGCTGCACCGTATGTGAAGAGTCAATTTGGTCACAGAACAACTCTAACCTTCATAGCCCTGCGGTCTTTTACAAAAGATGGCTGAACTTTATCTTTTAAGTAGTCAATTTTCTGAGCAAAGTACCATTCAGGGGCACGTGGCTCAATACTGTACTTCTTGGTAAATGGAACCCATTTCCTTGCAAATTCAGCTGTCTCTGATAGAGCTTCAAACGTCAACATGGCAGAACCATCATCAGAAACATAGCA
The DNA here is from genome assembly GCA_023678885.1 of Pogostemon cablin. NCBI lineage: Eukaryota > Viridiplantae > Streptophyta > Magnoliopsida > Lamiales > Lamiaceae > Pogostemon > Pogostemon cablin. The sequence continues at coordinate 30,086,050 of CM042952.1, read as the reverse complement.
AGACACTTTGTCTACAGGATAGTCTACCGATAGAATTGACAAAACAGTATTAGCTGTAACAAGAGGAGGCTCCTTTAGAGGATCAACTGTACTGACAAATATGTCAACAGCAGCTAACTGTGATGGCTCTCCTTCACGATCATATCTGTTGTTTCATGTAGTTTTCAAAATTAGAGTGTAAAGGAATTATTATATCTGCATAAAAACCAAAAAGGAGACCACAGGAGCCACGAGGTAGATTTAAAAAAAAAAAGAAAAGATTAATCATTTTGACATAATAATGGCCAATACAATAAATTCAGAGTAAAACTACGCACAAGAGTTTAACTTAAAAAATGCAAAAGAATGCGCAAATGTGTAGGCATATATGGACAACAGATGGTTTTCTCACCTTAGAGCAAGCCTGTCCAGATAAGTTTCACGGTTTATAGGAAGCCATTTTGGGAACTGATCAAGAATCCAGGAAATTGCAAACCAGATCTCACAAATTACAGAAATCAACCACAATGCATACGCATTGGTTACAGGGTTCGTTATTCTATAATGTAAGAAAATACAGAGAATTGCCAGACGCAACACAATAACCATCCTGTAAGGGTTTATCCTTGATGATGGAATAGAAACCTTTCTCGATAGAGGCTGACGGGCTTCATCATTCCTAAACAAAAAAATATAAGAAAATTAGGGATGTTAGAATGGCTCCTATGTCAACAAAAAAAAGAGAAGCTAAATCATTGTGAGATTATTGCAGCCATATCAGAACAATACATGGTGTTCTATGAACTTAATCATTTATTAATGTTATGATATATTACACCCTATATGGAAAAAAACTCACAGTAGGGAGTCATCCACAAGAACATCTGTTGCGGCATCTATATCTCCCACTCCTCTTTCAGAAGGAGGGTGGCTAGTAGTCATTGGTATAGCAGGTTTTTCTTGCTTCATCTTCCAGCCATCTACTCTTTCTTTCCATGCAACATTGCCTAAGCCTGGGGATCCAAACTCCCTCACTGGATCCACAATCCTGGCTGCAGAACAACAGGAAGAATACATTAGGCAAAGAACTGGAGAGATTCAACAGAGATATTGGTAAAAGATCAATTATAATGAATTAAAATTTTACGTTTTCCACCACCTCCAGGAGGAGGTGATGCCATTGAAAGGCGCCCAGGTGAGGCCGCAGACAGTTCACCAGAAACCTGCAAAACAGATTATCCCATCATTTTAGTAACCCACTGATAGTGACGCGCACACAGATAATTAAAGAGGCTCAAGGCCACAATCATAACTCTAATCCTAATTACTATGGGTGAGGCTTGCGTGCGCCCGGGCGCACGGGAACACATTCCGTGCGCCTTTAGAAATTTAGTATTATGGGTAAGGGTACATTGCTTTGGTTTAAAGGGTATACACTTTAATTAATAAAAGGTAAACCATTTTGTTCTAAAGGGTATACACTTTTCATTAATATTTTTTTTCTTTAGAAAATAAAGGGTACACATTTTTATACTAAAGGTTATACAATTTAACACAAAATTCTAAAGGCGCACGGAGTGTTGTTTATGCGCCCAGATACACACAATAATTTTCTTTAGAAAATAAAGGGTACACATCTGTATACTAAAGGGTATACAATTTAACACAAAATTCTAAAGGCGCACGGAATGTGGTCCGTGCGCCCGGGTGCGTGCACAGGAGTTTTTGCCAATTACTATTATGGCAGGAATAGAAAATAGGAAACTAAATAATCTAAATTAAGGAAATTATTGACTTGAAATAAAATACTAAAATAACTTATTCCTTCTTGCTCTATCACCCGCCCCGTTGACACATACAAACATATAAGCATTGAAACTTACATCTGTTCCGTTTGTGAGCAAGGGAATGTGATTATGAGAGGGCTCCCTGTCATACTTGGGTGCAACAGGACCTTCCCCTCGCCCATAATTCATGTGCCAGCTCAACATACGCTCTGAATTCTTCTGCTTGTCACTTTGACTTTCAGAGTAATGGACATCATCAGCAACACCATCGTCCTCTCCATCACCATTAATTGCAGGACTCCCTGTTTGAAGGTGTAAGATTCTTATTTCAAAACGAGATTTTCATCACAACTCAGAGCTCAAAATTCAGTTTTATCTCTTTTTCCCAGTCATGACCATACAGCCATTCACTATACTAATATATACTAACATTACAATAATTTCCATATATATTTGTATATTCATGCATTATACAAAAATATCATCAGAACCAAATATAAGTTTTAATCATAGAATCATTATTTGATGCAAATCTATTTCAAAAAAAATACAATGAGACTATGATGATAGAATATATAATAGGTTTTAATGTGGCACCACCAGTAAATGGGATCTCTATGACATTGATGATAAGGTTGAGATTGTCTCCCGCAGATACATAAAAAGGTCCTCTATTAATATGGCGCAATAATGTAATCTAAAAATAAGCTAAAGTTAACAAACTATTTCCAAACAAAACTTCATCTCCCAAGAAATTTCTAAAAGAACCAAAGGAATGAAAACAGAGCCCAAAATTTCATTCTAGATGTTCTCTCTGACCTGGTACTCACCAATGATGCAAATCGCTCTACCAAAACCCAATGATGATTCTGGTAGCTGAATACTTTCCTACTACGCACTCAATTAAATGCTTTCTGTCATTCATTTTATACTTCTCTTATCACAGGAAAGTACATCCAGTGAAAGACAAATCTTAACTTCTGATTGCAGTTCTGCAACTCAATATCAATTTCAGTACTGGAGTAGTGTAAGTCATAATCTAATTTTAGTTAGTGATACACATCATCAAGTTGTTTCAATCCGTGGTGTATTCTAACCTGAAATAAAATGGGAAGGATCTAAATGAAGCAGCCACTTTAAGTAGCACTTACTGTACCTTTATGTCTCTTGTATCTGGTTTTGCACTGAGGACAACTCTGATTCGCTTCCTTTCTCTCATATTCATAGCAAGGTCTGCAAACTGGAAACGCACAGACATCGCATGCAACAAATGGCTCACCATCGACAGTCAACCCCACATTATCACCACAGATCTGACAGACCTGGATGCCCATGGTCTTCAAGGTCTTCCCCTAGCAACCGAACGTAAGAACTTAGTAAAATAAAACATCTATAATTTAAAAATGAAAATGAACAGCACACTTCTACTAACCTTAGTTTCTAATTCGGATTCCATTCTCACTCGGCCTAGTTGAGAGCAATGGATCAAATTCAGACAAATATACGTTTCACTTTGACTAACATTTCCAAAGCCGTTAAAACGCCCACCTGTAGAAGTGAAAAACATTACACAGTTCTAATGCTCTTCCACCGGAAAATCAACGGACACCCACTTCAATTCCCTTAATTCACTTAACAGATCTACTGATCTAGAAACCAAGTAAAAAGTAAAGAGACAAAGTCCAATGTAAACTCTGGATATACTAAACCAAATAGTTGATCTCTTACTGCTAAGTTGAAGTAACTCATGTCTCAGAAGTCAACAGAGTCTTCAATGATCAACTCACCGAAAATTTGGCCACAAAATCCAAGCTGCATTGGATTCCATTTCACGATTTAAAAAGGAAAAAATAGCTAAACATATTCAATCAATAAATGGCAGATGCGCTCTCAGATTGGCACAGACACTGAATCACACACTGTTTCCTGTAAACACATTAAGTGAAAAAAGAAATTCTCACCTTACGATTCAAACGCTCTCACAAAATCTCAGCAGACTGATGTACACTTTCCCCGATCAACAATAATCTGACATCCAACGGATCAATTCTCCACCGATCTGATGCATATGATGATAGCACACAAACGCCGACAAATTGAAATGACAATGAACGATCACCAAGAAATGTAAAATCGGAGAAGAGGCCAGGTACAGCGAGTAGAAAGAAACCACTGACTGTCGGCTCCGCTTTCTTCTACTTTCGCTCTCTATACAGATATATAATTACGTGTATGTATCTATAGCTGTTGATGACTGTACTTGCCAATTATTTTTATGATTATATTTTATATTTTATTACTACTATTATTATTATTATTATTTAGAATTTAGAATATAAATAAATAAAAAAATTAAATGGATAAAGAAACTGGTGCGTGAAAGAGAAGTCGACAAGATCGTAGAGAGAACAGCCGTTGCTCAAATAAGTCCACCGACAGAGTGATGACAGTTGTACATGGAAGTGTTCGTTACTACATCGCTTCAAATGCTTGTACCTTTTAGACTCGTATTGCCCTTCGTTTTGTGGAGTATGACTTTTCCACTTGACTTTTTGGAATTTTCAAGATCAGAATATCTTCAAACAATATTAATCCCTTTTTACCCAATAATTAAAATACAAAAATTAAAGACTTAATATAACAAATTAATGACTATATGCTAATTAAGAAAATAAAATATAAAAATTAAAAACTTAATTCAACACATTAATGAATATCTCTAATTAAAAAAATAAAATATAAAAATTAAAGATTTAACAAATTAAAAAGAAAAAAAGCCGGAAAATACTTACCCTAAATAACACGGAAATTTTACTATTATATATATATAATTAAAATATAAAAACTAAAGACTTAATTTAACAAATTAACAATCTGCTAGTTAAAGGAAATAAAATGCTCCATCTGTCCGCCACAAAAGGATCCATTTATTTTTTGCACTTGAATCAACGAGTATTATTTAATTGTGTGAGTCTCATGTGTGTAAAAAATGAAAAAAAAATTATTGAGGAAGCCCAAAATAAAAAAAATGATTATTTGGAGCGGATAAAGGGAGTATAAAAACTAAAGACTTAATTTAACAAATTAATAACTATCTGCTAATTAAGAAAGTGATAATTAATTATGAAAGCGTAAAATTATTTCCCCATAAAACGGCATGACACGAGACTTACTACTTGTGAAACAAATAGAATAAATATATATTTATAATAGTACCTATAACGTGACACTTCCTATGCCACTTTGTTGAATAATAAGTGAGAAAGACGAGATAAACTATATCCTAAAGGGCAAAAGATTGAATACGCGAGAGAGACGAGAAATTATACCTTAAATCAATTTATAAAGAAATGTCTTAGGAGGTGTAGGGATGTATTAACAATGTGTCACATTACATTTGGTTCTCTTAATTTGTACTCCCTCCGTCCCGCCAAAATTTCAAATTTTTATTATATTGGGCGTCCCACTCAGATGTTCTCATTTTTATTTTTTAGTAAAAAGGACTCATCACTGTCAATCACTCCCCTATAATACATCTATGTAAATATACATAAAATAATAATACTCCTTAATTCATGTACAAAAAATAAACGATCACCTTTGTCCGAGAAGTAGTATTTTTAAATAAGTAAATAAAATTCTAAAAAAGGAAAGTTTGCGGGAGGGAGTAATTTATGCAATTCAATTTTAACCAATTATTACTTCTTGACAAAACCCTAATTACCCGTCATTTCCACTCTCTCATTCTCAACAAACAACCGGGACGGCAGCGGCCACCTCCATTTCCACTCCATTTCTCCTATATATTTCAGGCCAACCACCACCACCTTGTCTCGCCCCCACCCATTCTCCGACGTTGGCCGCGTCACTACTTTTTCGGTCACAATTGAAAACTCTGTGATTCGATACTGGTTTCATGAGCGGATTCTTGTGTGTTTCAGGGAATTTTGTTTTAAACTGGTAGAGGTTCGATTGGGCCGGCGGGCAGAAAGCTGTTGGGGGACGGAGCGCACGGTTCAATACTATAAATAGGCAACGAAGGAGGCGGCTCTGGAGTTAGAGAGTCGGCAGTGGGTCATCTGGTATGCTCCTGTCGTTTCATGTAATCGAGGATATTTTTAACATTTTGCGGTATGGTTATTTTGTATGAAATTGATTATACTAGGGTTAAAAGAAGTCGGCCAAATAACTGAATAAGTGAATAAATATTCAAGATTCTTAAATACCCTTCCATTCGTGTTTCTAGAAACAAGAAATACTATTAAATTTTGATAGATTGAATCGTTGCAGAGATTTGGAATACATGGCTTCATTTGGGTCTCTGAAGCAAGCAATTTTTGATAAACAAGCAAGAAAACAGTACGTAAACTCTATTGAATGTATTCGTAAGGTAATTTGATATCTGTATTTCTACTTAATTTATAAATTTATAGGCAGTATCAAGATCATATCCGAGGACTCAACGCTTTTGATCGTCACAAAAAGTTCCTAAATGATTATGGTTAGTTTTTCAACTTGGCTTTTGGAATTTGTTACGCCCAAGAACCTAAAACGACTATATTTGTTGAATGCACCAGTAAATTTGGGTTGGTGGAGTTAGTATCTTTCTTTTATGGATAGTATCATGTGCACTTTGCATTATATCTTACCACTTGTTTAAACTTGCTGCTCTCATTAAATTTTTAATTTCTTGTGTACTGTGATACCTACCGAAGTCTCAGCGTGAAATTAAATACTAATATTAATGGACAGCAAACATAAACGAATTTACTGGGCTTCTCTGACAAAATGGGTAGCGTTTTCCTTATACAAATTACAGAACACATGGAGTAAGACTATGGTATAGCCTTGAATTTGGCAAACCACAACAAATTCTGTTTTAAGTTTTATTAATTTGTTTGTGTGCAGATAATTTTTATGGGACGCAGAAATCTGCTCGAGAAACATTGCCAGTCAAGACTGATCAGGATACCATTAGAGAAGGATATCGGTAGGGTTGTTTTCTCACCCTTTGTTTTTTTAATTGAAGCCTCATTATATAAATGTGTGGCACTCTTCTTTGGGGGAGTAAGTTGGAATCCATACATACAGTGCATGTGTGAGGAGTTTTCCTTTGGGGTGACAACTGACAAGGGTCTTGGACTTGGTCTGTATTTTTGTTGGATATGCCTTTTGAATCCTGGATTATTAGATGGAGACAGAATTGAGCTCAAAATTGAATTCCAGGTTCAGGATTTAGCTATACGAATCATATGAAAAATGATTTGATCTGTGATATAGGTTTGTTTGGGCTAGTGAATGATAAAGTATATAAAATTTTTACCTCTATTATATTTTGCAGCGGTTGTGTATGATAGTTGGTTTTCATTATGATTTGCTTTCCTCTGATGATTTGATTTATCAGTGATCATGTCTATATATTTCATCCTTTGGCCAAAGGTTCATAATGACTGAGGAAGATGAGATGAATCCTTCTTGGGAGCAAAGGCTGGTAAAGCGCTACTATGACAAGCTGTTCAAGGAGTATCCTTTAAAATGCGATATTTTTCACATTTCTGAATTCTGTTTTCTGATTTATGAAATTTCTATATATTTTTAATTATGTAGTGTATTGTTTAATGAAAGTCTTTATTAAATTGTTATAAATCTGAATTGTATACTTTGAGCTGCTCTGCTGCTACCTTAAAATTTTCTGCAGTGATCTTTTCATTGGTATGGAATCATTAGCTATTATGACAGTTTATAAGGGATGAGTTTTCCAATCTGTTTATTATTGTTAAGTCTTCACTCATTGAAGATACTGCATGGCTGATATGTCTCATTACAAGACTGGCAAGGTATGAATGCTTTGCTATATACTTAATATCTTTTACTCTGTTTTATAAATAATATGTTTCAGTTCTGTAGTGTATGTTCTATGGCAGGCCATAAGGGTTTTGTACAGGAAAAGAAAATTCTTTTCCATTTCATAACAAAAAATTTCATATCTGATCACTCTCTCATTTCCAGACATGTTGCGTCAATTGTAATCACAATTCTTTCCATAACACTCATTTTTATTCTATTATATCATCCTTCAAGTTTTTTTAGTTACTATTCACCAAAAATAGGGAAAGGAGAACTTTCTTATTACCGACCACAAACCAAGGGACTGTGTGTAACCATAGTACCTACAAGTAACCTAATGAACAATAAATTGGCTTAGATGTGTGTATGAGTTACCAGATATATTGCTGGTTATCATTCAAAACATATCTTACACACTGTTATTGGAACTTGGAAGACAAGATATGTTTAATGTATGTTTCTTTCTTTTTTTTGAGTTAAACGCTGTGTGCAACTGTGCATGCAACGATATCATAAATAAAATGCATTTTATTTTAATCACTAATTAATTAAGCATTCTTTACATGAATGTGAGATTTTCCCTTTTGTTATTTGGTATTGTTTTCTGCTAATCATGGGGTTTTCTTGTTTTTAGATTGGTCTTAGGTGGAGGACTGGAAAGGAAGTGATATCCGGGAAAGGTATATTCCCACCTATAATTACCTTTTCTCTTCTAATTTTATTTTCATATGATAATTGATTTTTTCTCTTAAATTCTTTTTTAAGTGCTTAAACTGATGCTTGTAGTTGTGGGATATGCCTTGATATCCTTTTTCCAGTAAATTTGCTTGGTTTATTGGGCATAAAGTTTTTTGAAATTCCATTCTACTTCACATAACCAAGGATTCATCTCATAAAAAAGGAAACAGATTAGGGCATTAATTACTTTGTTTCATTCTAATACCATTTCTACATATTGACTTTTCCTTCTTGGCATTCTCTGGTTTCATTTTTATTGTTCAGTGATTGCAAAGGTCCCAGATCTATGCTCTACTTAGATATAGAGTATTTCACGATACCAATTTTATTGATGAAGTGGTGGAACTGATTGAAGTTATAAATGGATATTTGTAACAACAGAACATTTTTTTCCTTGTGCTAGAAAGTGATATTTCCAGTTTTGTTTACGTTAATTTAGCAGCACTAGTTAAAATATATTCATTACTTTATTAGGGAGTGCTAATTACGCTTTGGTTTGGGGGAAATATCTGGGAGGTAAAGTTATGATATGATGAAGTTAGTAAGAAATGCTTTTGAAAATGTAAATGTGTTTGTTGGGTTTTAGTAGAAAGTATTGGGAAAGAAAATTTGGTGAGGTCACAAACAAATGTGGTTTCTTAACTGCACCAGACACACTGGTATCCAATATGAAATTACTTTCCTTTCATATATAATTTGCTGGATAGGTGATGTTATCAAATAAACATGGCTAGGGATTTGGATTGATCAAGAGAAATTTAGGTTTCAAAGTTTTGTTTGCTCTATAGGTAGTATAGTTACTATTGGCAATGGTGTTGTTTACCATTTCATTGTTAATAGTGAGGTTTGTGTTGTATTTTTGTACTCCATTTTATTAATAGGTTACTTATTGGTGATTAAATTATGAAAATCTGTCAGTGATGGACTTTTAGTCAATTGATCTTAACAGAGACCAAAATGCTTTGTTTCAAGCAACCAGTGGGTGTGCAATATTCTTGCCAATCTGATGCCTTCCCTTAACTCTCATTTGTACCAGTTATAATTCAGAAAGAGTAACTTAATTAGGTAAAAGAGCATAAATGTTTACTCAAATTGGATTCTTGTCCATGTATTATCTTTGTGGATGGTGCTATGCACAGTGCATGATTGTTTCTGTTCTGTTGTTTTTAACTGTCCATGTGGTTGAGCTTGACTGGACACCTCTTGATTTTCAGGACAGTTTTCATGCGGTAATAAGCAGTGTGACAGAAAAGATGGTTTGGCAAGCTATGAGGCAAGTCACAGACGAGGTTAACATAGATTTTTTTTTTTGTTAATAGTGAATGTATATAGAAGTGATTGACTTTTCTTTAATGATTTTGGCTTATCACTGTGGCCTACGTGGACAAGTAAATTGCTTTATGTTTGGACCACCTACTTCCTGAATCAGTATTAAAGGAAGAACTGAAATGTAGGATTGTTAGGAAAGTGAACAATTTGCTAGAAAATGCCTTTTATTGCCAGTTTCCAAATTCTATTATCTTCTTGTCTGAGATGTGCAGCATGGATATTGAGAAATAGGCATAAGCCTAATGTTTGTTTTTCTGGTTCCCAATTATGTATACCAGATTATTGCAATGTGGCTGTCTGTAATGATAAAATTTTCTAATATATCTGTATTATGTTACTATTCACCAAATTTTCACTTGTCGTTTTATTGTTTAAGATACTTGACATGTTAAATGTGATTAAAGGGTAAACCTATAATTACATACCAGAAATATAGGATATTCTCTATCTTTGGATTTTTTGTTTTCCTTCGCTGACTAATACATACGCAGGTGAACTTCTTATATTTTGAAGCTGGTGAAAGCAAGCAAGCTCTAGTGAAATTAGTTGCGTGTGAGAGGTAATCCATTAGCACTCTTACACTTTTGTCAATCAATGCTACCTTTTAAATCATGTAATTCTTTCATTAATCTAAAACATCGCATGCAGAATTGTGTAACTAATTTTCAGATTTTGTAAATTAGTTGGAAAAGCTTATTCATAGCAATGACATAATGGCTAAGCAATGGAGGGCATAAGGATGTGATATAAGTCAAAACATTGTAGGGCATGAGTAAAATTACTCAAATCAGAGAAGCAATATGGTTTTTGGATAACCTTGTGAGAGAAGCTGAGTGATGTTTTTGGAGTTCATATGATATGCTCAAATATTTTTTTTTAAGTTCATAACCCTTAAGTTGTTGGATCTATTTTTAAAGTTAGTTGTTGGGAGTATATTATAGAATAAGGTCAAGCACCTTTTAAGATCTACATAGTAATGGTTGTGTCGTAATTGAAGTTATCTAAGTACGATAATGTATTGTTCCCTGTACATGCAATTATACTACTGCAAGTTATATGATGTTCAATATGTAATAATTTTCCTTCCTTTGCTGGTGGGTTTTGTAATTCCTGAACCCTTGTATTGAAAGTGATTCTTGATTAGATGTGCAGAGAAGCTTTATTATAAGAAACAGAAAGAAAAGGAACAGTTGAAACAAAAAGAGAATGTAAAACACCATAGGAAAAGGTGAGCATATGTTGCAAATCTAGAGATAGGGGTTTTCATAATATTGTTTCCATGCTACTAACAAACTTCCTCATCTCAGAGATCGATCTGAAAGCGATGATGATACAAGTGTTGGCTACAATAAAGGAAAAGACAGGAGAAAAGGTATGTTAACTTCATGGTTTCTTCCTGCATGAAAAGTTGTTGCATGGTTTTGTGGTGAAGAATTTTAATTATGGAAACCTTCAATGTAGCTTGACAAACATTTGGCTAAAGATGCTTAAATTATGATAGTAATAATAAGTGTTATTCAGCTAATGGTTGTCCCTAGAGCAGAAAAGATAAATGCAGTGTCAAACAGTGTAATTTTTATCATCTTGACAGGGTCCTTTGTTAATGTTGTGGATATTACGGATCGATTTCTTGCGGATAAAAGAAATTGTTTACTTTCTTTTAGCAATAAGGAATAAAATTTATAATTTGAATTTATGATTTACAGGTACTTATTCTCTTCAGTTCTTCGAACTAACTAGTACTTTATAAAATCGAAGGACCTTTGTTACCAATGTGTGTTTTTCTTAATTTTTGAAGTGTTTCCGCTACAAAAAGAGTTCTTTAACATGCAAAACCTAAATCTATGGCGCTTATTGGTCCTTCCTTCAAATTCACATTTTTCTTTCATCGGAAAGTTTGTTTTTCAGCGCTGAGCTGGTAAATTATCACGTTCTGGTTTCAGGAGACAAGGCATTGGCTTCGAGCAGTGATCAGAAATCTGAGGATGATGAAAACTTTGACGAGTATCTGGATGGAATGTTTATTTGATCGAAATTTGAATACTAGTGTGTTCTATACAAAGTTGTATTCTGGGTTTGAGATATGCCTCGAGTGGGATGCAATTTAGTACCTTACTTTATATACTTGCCCACATAAATGGACAGTCACAGAATCATATGTATATATGGGATTTAACCTGGTGTATTTTGTTAATTATAAAATCTGTTTTTAGTTCGAATTATGTATTTATAGATTCGGATGCCATCGACTACATTTACTAAGTTATTGTATGATTATATTTATTTGTAGGTGTCTCATACTCCATTTGATTAGTTTTATGTTTTCTTAATTAATTATATTATTAATATAAGATGATATCATTTTTTTGAAGAACGTTAATTTATATTACTAATAGTTCACGATATAATTATCATTTTTTATTAATTAAGTATTACTCCTTGATAAAAAGTTATTAATTCTCATCTGTTTTATTGAAGTAAATTTGAGACGATTTTATATGAGTTTTTTTCCCTCTTGAGTTAGTCTTCCATAAATTAGATTTACGTAGTTCGTCAATGTTCTTTATTTATAGTTTGTCTCTAAGACAGTGTTGGGCTGATAATTTGTCGAATTATCTTACACAAGTCTATTTTGCCATAAGGTTTATATTTATAGTTTGTCTAGAACAGTGTTGGGCTGAGAATTTGTAGAATTAACTGGTACTCAAAATACTTTATAATTTTCTACTAATTTGAAATCAGATTTTAATTTTATTTAAAAATAATAATAATTAAATAAACTTTATACATACATGCGTACTCTTTATAAAGAGTTGATATTAGGTGCACCCGGGTGCATCTATGTATAACTTTTTATTCTATTTTGTATACCTATTATTCTATTTTGTATACGTGTTTCTTAATAATTGTATATTTTTTTCACACTAATTTTTTCATTTAAAAAACTAGTATCTATATGTGTATAACTTTTTATTCAATAGTGTATACATGTTCTTTAATAATTGAATATCTTTTTACACTTAATTTTTTATTAAAAAAACTAACAATTAAATTGTATATTTTTTTGTTCATAATTGTATACTCCCTCCGTCCCAGGTTAAGAGTCTCATTTGCTTTTGGACACATGAATTAAGGAATATTATTATTTAATGTGTAGTGGGTAGTTGTATTAATGGGCCATATTTTAATTGTATTAGTGGGTGTGGGTGAGTCCCATGTGTCCAAAAAAGGAAATGAGACTCTTTGAGTGGGACGACCAAAATGGTAAAATGACCCTCTTAACCTGGAACGGAGGGAGTATGTTTTTGTTTATATTTATATACATTTTTTAAAGTGTGTGCACCCTGTCTTAGGGTGCACCCGGATGAACAGTATAATTAGCCCTTTATAAATATGCACTTTGACGAAGTTGGAGATTCTTTTAAAAAGTAAAAAAAATAAAAAATTATAATGTTTAAGATAAAAAACGTTTAGTTGGATCAATTATTTATGAGGGATTTTCATATGAACTCTTCACCACACATCAATGATTTTAGTTGGAGTTCAACACTCTATAATGTAATTTTTATATATTAAAAAATAATTTAAATAAAATCATAATGTAATCGTTCACCATAAGTGTTTGTTTAGTTGCTGATTTTTTAATTATCATATAAATATAGTGTGTTTTTTTGTTTGTCCTTTTATGAAAATTAAAAGTTGGCACAAAAAGTTTCACCCTCTAAAAAAAAAATGCAAATGGAGATTAAAAGGATAGATTGAAGATTTCAGCGGGTTTAAGTTTAGCTACGGCGATTTCATGCTACAACAGGTTGTAGTAATGCCACCCACGTGTCTCGATCAGGTTCAAGCGTCAACTCACGTGGCGTTTAACTCCGTTTATTGGGTTCCGTTACGACTTTGGAAGACGACTAATCGCCGTCAATCTGCCGTTAATATTCCCACGCGTCGGCCTGCAACAGTTGGACCCATTATCTCTTATTACAAATGGTGTACACTGGAGATCGGTGGAGGAAGTAAATCGCAGGATGTGCCTCAAGTGGCTTATAGAGAGGGCTCACTGTTAAACTTGTACTTGCAAGGGGCCAAATCCATACCAAAGGCAGGATTCGAACCCCACCCTGCAGCAACCAAGCTCAGTTAGAAGACCTTTACACCCTCCCCTCTACCACTTGATATATGCCCTGGTGGCCTATTATCTCTTATTATAAGCCCGCCACGTTGTGGTCCATGCTGGTCTATGTTCGCCAAGCGTTCTTTAAAACTTTTACTCCTAATAAAATCCAATATGGTTTACTAAAAATAAAAAAAAATAATAATAAAAAAAGAATGGTTGAAACAAATTTTATAATAATTTCAATTAAGCAGAGTTACCAGCAAATTCTCCCTTGCTTTAAAGAACTTTTTATTTAAAAGCAATATTAAGTATAATTTTTCTCTACAGAGCTGATCATTTGTTATGATGAATGGAGACAATGTCCAACATTTATCCTGTAATAGTTTCAAGTTAACCTTGGAGTAGATCTATATTGTAAATCACCAAAAAATGATGTACATTTTTTAGGGTAATTCTCTTACTCATATTATTAATACATAATTGCTTTTTCTGATAAAAATAATAATTTTTCAAGTAATTTTTATCAATTTAAGAAAAGAATTATGAAGTTGCTCTTTAATTAATCAACCCCCAGTTATAATCTATTCTATGTGATAATTTAAATAGACTTTTTATGATTTAGAAGAAAGAAGAATTCATAATTCATAACATGTTTAACATGCATGTTTATAATTCATCTTCTAACTTACCTAATTAAGTAATGTGCTTTAGATGATCTTTTGTACAACAATCATATTATTTACGATTAAGATAGTTTGTTTAGATAAATTAATTTCACAAATATGAAATCATGGTTCTACCTATTCTTTCAATAGACCATCCATAATTAAACGCACAGAACACAATATATTATCATAAAGACTGTTGACTTAGAACACACACTGTGTGGAGGTGAGTAGAGTGTTAGAATGTGTATGTGTATGTTCCACAACACAACCTCCACCCACCTTTGAGTTTAAACCCCACCAAACGCTTTTGATGATGTTGAGTGACTTATGTTTTGTAATAACAAGTCATCTCAAATGATCTCTACACTTTGTCCACGTGTCTTTCTACCTGGGCCCCCCTCTTAACCCTACAAACTCTATCTCAACAATGGAGCAACAATATCTAACAATTACTTTCCCGTCGCGTCCTAATAATTATGCGACACCTCCTCCATATTCAGATTCAATCAGTTAAAAAAAATAGTAATTTTATTGACATTTAACGATAAAGTAGTATTTTTAAATAAATAAATGACAAAATAAATTATACGGAGATTGATGATATTATTATAAAGTTATTTGTTTTGAAAATTTTACTATTTTTTGGAATGAAGAATGTAATGAAGCGATTTGAAAATCATTGAATAATGTTATATGTTTATATTGAGTTTTTTTTTAATGTTAAATTTTAATTTTATGACAAACTAATGTGTAAGAAGTATATGATGAAACAAGATGGTCTAGCTCACCTGGCCACTGAGCTCCTCATCTGGTGAATGACCATGGTTCAATTCCTTTGAGAACGAATTGAAATATAGAATTATAAGAATTTTAGGAAAATAATCTTAGAATATGAATGTACTAATTTCTAACCACTAAATTAATTAAATAATAAGCACGTATAAAGGTTGGTGATGTTGTATTTAATAAAATTTATAGATATATATAGGGATAATTTTTTAACCTAAGATATGTTTTATACTCCACTTAAGAGAAATAGTAATAAAATTTCTAATGTCATTGACATTTAATTAACCTTAATTGCTCTTATATTTAAGTAGAGCAGCCTTCCTTTTAAACGTTGGCTGCTTTTGAATTTGTCAAAATATTGGATTGACGATACTTACACTAAGTATAGTAATTAATTATTTAACCTAATCTGTGGTGGTGATTCTTGTTTTGATTAGGTCAATTTTTTAATTTTCAACCGCCGGCTTAAATTAACTTTTATTAACCGCAGATTAGATCACAATTAATTAGTCTAGTAAACTTTTATTTCATTATTATTGGAAAAAAAAAGAAGTGCGTGTTAAGCTTGATCGCGAATTATATGATCTCAGAAAATATTTTTTTATGTAATATTGCTTACTCCCTCCATCCCATCCTTATAGTTACTCTTCTTTTGTAAATTACAAAGGAAACATAACTATAAGGATGAGACAAAGGAATCGTAACTATAAAGATGAAATGGAGAAAGTATTATTTTGTAGCCATATATATTATCATGATTCATGATTTATTTATTTCTTATCAGGTAACTTTTTACTTAAAGTTCTTTTTTCTCTTTAAACTTTTAAGAGGATAATTATAGTAATTTTTACTTTTATTTATTATATATATATATTACTCCATATTTATTCTCCTCGATTTCATGATAGGTTACACACTTCTTTCATTTGTCAGTTCCATAAACACCTTCATCCTAAAAGAAATGAAACACATATTTATCCAATAACCTTAATTTTTTTTGGTCGGTAAATATAATTTATTAAATTAAGAGAAATAAAATACAAAGGCACCAGAGGTACCAAGTTGCGACATAAATATGCCTCAAGAATAGACATTCTTGAATGTCTCTAAAGGTGTTACAGACTAAGAACTACAACAACTGACAAAAACAGCAGGAAATTTAGCATGACACCAACTCCAAAACCTATTTTTGATCTCGCTAATAACTATATTATCATTCCAACTCCATGCCTCAGAAAATAATCTTATTCCTCTATTTCCATATCACTCAAGTAATACAAATCCAAAGACCCAAGACAATTTTTATACATTTTTTTCTCCCAATATTGATGAAAAATGACGAAAGTTACATTTACTATCTTTGTGCATGACCCAGCTAATAACCAACCAATTTAAAATGGAGTTTCATACTGTCCGAGTCGCTACTCAAGTGAAGAACAAATGATCGGCATTCTCTTCATTCCTATCGTTACAAAGGCTGCAATTAGTGTCAGTCAACTGGGAAACATTCCACTTCCTCAACTTAGATTTCGTTGGAAGTCTGTCATGCAGCAGGCGCCAAACACATGTTGCTGCTTTGAATGAAGCACAGGTCTTCCATACGTCCCTGAATATTATATTATTGAGAGTTGTTTGATCAGTTGGTTGAGATATTTCCTTGATGCTCTTGTAAGCTTCTTTAGTCACGTAGGTCTTTGATCTTGAGTTCTTCCATCTCCAAACATCTCCGGCTGCTCTTTTTGGTGTGAACCTGTTTAAGATAGAATTAAACTCATTAAAAGAACCTAGCTCTCTATCAAACATTGGTCTTCTCCATTTGACATCCCTTTTCCAAACATCATCCACCCAAGATCCTATCTACTTAATCCTTGCTTATTTATTGACACTAATCTGATAGAGTCCTGGGAATTGAGACCTCAGAGACATATCCCCAGCCCACCTCTCCTCCCAAAAACTTATCTTCGACCTATCTCCAACCTCCGGGTAAATGTTCAACCACATCCACTTCCCCTCTCTACCATTACCTAACTCCACTACCCTTTTCCACCACCATGAAGACACTCGATTCCCATTCACCAAACTGAAACCCTCATCTCCTAGCACAATCCCTCCATGAAGAGACTTAATAATTTTGACCCATAATCCTCACTATTTCCCATGAACCTCCATAACTATTTTCTTACTAAAGCCTTATTAAACTAATCCACTCTCCTCACCCCTAGACCCCCTTCCATGACATAATTTTACACTTTATGATGACTAAAATACTCCCAAAATTCAATAAAATTGATTTAAAAAAATATATTTATTAAACAATAAGGGTGAAGCCTATGACTATTTTAATTTTTTTCCTTAGAATTAAGTATTATAAAGTACTCCCTCCGTCCGGATTCAAGGGTGCAGTTTGCTTTTGGGCACGGAGATTAAGGAGTATTGTTATTTAATGTGTAACAGATAGTTGTATTAATGGAGGTGTGAGTCACATTTTTTAATTGTATTAGTGGGTGTGTGTGGATAAAAAATGAAATGAGACCCTTGGGGGCGGACGCCCAAAATAGAAAAATGATAATCTTGAAAGAGGACGGAGGGAGTATAATTATCTTACTAAATTACTCCCTCCGGCCACTTACGAGATATCTATTTTACCATTTTGGGCTTCAACTTCGAAGGTGGGCTTCAACTTCGAAGGTATCCATTTCCCCTATTTAGTGAAAAAGTATATTATGTAGCCCACCACTTCCTTCTAATATAACTACCCACTTTACATATAATAATAATACTCCTTAATTCACACGTAAAAAGCAAACGAGTACCTTTCAAGTGGCCGAAGGGAGTATAATTTAAAAAAAATTGTATGTGCAGCATCCACACATGCCCATTTTCTATTACTAATACGTGTAATTTATTGGAATATTGCCAGTGTAAACGCGAATTTTTGTTTTCATTTGAATTAATTGTGTCAATAAGAAAAAAAATAATAAAGAAAAACATACAATTGTGCGAACTGCGAAGAGAATAGAGGGCAAATCCGACATTTGGTGGTGACCATGGGCCACCGGAACACGTTGTAGCCATTAGCTAATCTATGATGTAATTATTTTATTTTTATTTTTATTTTATTTCATTATTTTTATTTTATATTATTCTCTCTCCCTCCTTAACAGTAACAGAAGACAAAGAGAGCGACATTGGCGTGGAAATTAAAAAATTGGACAACACATAATTCAATTACTCTCTCTCTCCTTCTATAAATCCTCTCTCTTCAATATCTTGGCATTTTATAACTAGCTGATGTATACATCCATTGTTTTTATGTGTTGTTTTCTCACAATCTGCTTCTGAACTTTGCCCAGAGTGGTAAAATGGGTTTGCCATAGCTTTGGATTTCGTTCGGAGCGCTTTACTCATCCTACTAAATTGAGGTATTTTTATATGAATTTCATTTATTTTATTCACTATGTCGGTCCTAATTAGGTCTTCCGCACTCTTTAATTTTATGAATGTTAAATTTTTAAGTTTTCAAATTTGATTGTATGTTTTGATAATTAAAAAATAAATAAAAATTAGAACTTCTTGTTGAAATTGATTATTGACCCTTTTGGATTAAGAGAATAAAAAGATTTTTTGTTTTGTTTTATTTTTGATTATTTTTCTTAAATTTGAAGTACGCTATTGTTGATTGTAATTCCTTTTACCGAAGAATTTTGAAGTGAGAAATTTTGCAGAATAAAAGTTTGGAAGAAATTATGTATCAAGGCGTAAACTTGGGTATTGATCATAGAGTTGGAATTCTCTAAATTGGATTATTGAGTAATTACGACGGGAGGGACAATATTTGCTTCCTCTAGATCTTTGATTGGTGGCTAATTATATTTAGTCCAATTGTAATGTTCCAGTGTGGCTATTTCTTGTTGTAATTTGTGCAGTGTGTTTTAGTTGGTCAAGTCATGTCTTGTTTACGGAAGTGTTTTATGCCACTCGTTGCTATTATTTTTAGTGGACCTGTCATAACTCTTGATACTTGAAGGTCATTTGGGTAGATTGTTCTTCGTTTAACATCTTACTTGCCCTCTGGAACCCAAAAGAAGAAAAGGAAAGGGATAAGAAAATGATATTCTGTTAAAAAAACTGATAAGAATCTGCTTGTAGATCTGTTTTTCGTGAGGTGCCACTATACCCTGCAGAAAGTCCATGGTGGGAGTAATTGTTACTCCCTGTTACATGCTACTTCATTTAATTATGAATTTTTGCTTGTGGGAGAAAAAGATTAGGTTCTCTAAAGTCTAATGACAATGGAGGCCATTAGATGAGATTTTTCGCCATCACATTATGGATGGAATATTAAATTGCAAATAAAGGCAAAAAATAAATTATTGCTCCTTATATGGAGCTTTGAAATGCATAACATAATTGCATTCTTTTACATCTTTGTTTGTCTTGCTAAATTGGTCAAATTAAAATGAAAGGAAGAAAAAACAAAGAAGGGTCCAGTACAAAAAAGTAGAAACCCACAGGTGGGTAAAAAGAAAAGGAAGTCCACATAAGGATATCAAAGGTCCGAGTTGGCATTGTCAAAACCTACTTATGTAAAACCCAGTGGAAAAAACCATAAGAAGGAAAAAGAGTATTAATAAGCCATTAAGGACATCTTTGTTTGTCATGCATTAACACTGTAAAAAAAGAAAAATAATTATTTTCTTTTGTGTGTTGGGTGGTGGGGTATATCTGTTTTTCTTCCTTTGTTTTTATATAAATCAATAATTGTTGGTGTAGTGAATTATGATCAGGCTATTAATTGTTTGGGAGAGTCAACAAAATGCCCACACTTGCCAAAAGTAATAATCAGCAACTAGAGGCAGGATTCCCAACCTCAACAGCCTACAGCCAGCCTTGGTGGCAGGGTCTTGGGAATAATGGCATGCCTTCTTCTGGCCATCAAGAAACTGAATCTGTAGCCACTGCAACTCTACACTTAAATGGCACTGCCGAAGGGAATTCCAAGGATACAGACACCAACTCTGCTCTTCAATCTGGTATCTTTCTGTGCTTTAGCATATATATAACTGTTCTTAGTTTTGTTTAATGTTCTATATAGTTACTTTTTAAGAAAAATGGTTTCTGTATAATTATTCTGGTCACAATCCTCCTTTTTTGTCTTGCAATGTCTGAACTTCTGAGTTATCTTATTGATCTATAATTACTATTGAATATCATTGAACGGTGGGCTGGCTTCATTATTCAATATATAGTGAGCAGTTGTATTGACTATTGAGAGTCTGAAACAACTGATGGTTGCCATTAGAGAATTCGTGTCTTAAATGTCACGCAAATACATCTCTATGTTTCTAAGATCTTCGCAACTTTATTGTATTTTAGTTGTACTAGAAGCTTTTGTCTTCATTTTTGAATCGAAGTTTAAAGAATATTGTGATATCGGCTTAGCGGTTAGAAGAATTTTGATTTGACTTACTTAATATTTTGCAGAATCTGTGTGCAGCATTTGATTGTTATTTACATATTAACTTTGTGGGTGATATCATGTTGTTGAGATAGAAGTAGCGGAATATTCTTTTTAGGCTCAAAAGCTCTATCTCATTGTTGCCTATGTTTAAGCTAAGTATGACTACATGTCATCTTTCAGGGTTAAATGGAAGCAACAGTGAGCAAGAGCAGCAGCAAGTTTATGCTTCACAAATGGAACTTGTTGGTCATTCAATTGTGAGGCCTTTCTCTGTATGCCTGTAGTTGAACGAGTTTCCTTTGGATGGCTGCATAGTTTTCTGTGCTGTTTCTAGTATGCACTTCTTATTTTCTCTTACATGGATCTATTTTTGTTTCCCTTTTCTATATTTGTACAGATGTTGGCATCATATCCCTATGCAGATCCACAATATAGGGGAATGTTGGCCTACGGGTCACCGGTAAGTACATAATGTGGCTAATTCTAATCTTGACAGGCATGTGATAAGTAATATGGAGGATATCATGAAAAAAAAAAATGATTTGTCATACTTGTTAATGGTATGAATTTATCTATATATGCATCTTCTGTGGTATGCAGAAATCTTTGTCAGCACATGGCTTCAATATAATGCTTTAGCTGCTTGTATCTTGGTGTCCTCTGAGATATATGGCCTTCTTCACTTTTATCTATTATAATTATTTTGAAAAAAATCACCAGCTTTTAGCCAGATATGCATGCATATACACTACTAAACCTGAGAGCTTTGTGTTCAAATTCTTTTTATTATATCATCTAATGTCAACGGTGTCTTCTTGCATATGTTGATATCAATGTCAATGTTTTGTTATATCATGCCAAAATGATTTTTCGTCTTTGATTTACAATAAAACTTTTTGGATTTATCCACAGGTTCATCCTCACCTGATTGGATATCACCCAGCAAGAATGCCTTTGCCTCTTGAAATGGAAGAGGAGCCTGTCTATGTGAATGCAAAACAGTATCATGGAATTCTTAGGCGAAGGCAAATACGGGCAAAAGCGGAATTGGAAAAGAAATTGGTAAAAAATAGAAAGGTAGCATAACGCTTCCTCCCAAATTCTCTTACTTTATTCACCTCTATAAAACGATTGACTTGAGGCTTGGTGTCAAGCACAGAAGCATATATTTGTGGATGCCACACACACACCACTCCTCTGAAATTGAAGAACTGAAGTACTTGGATGAATAAATCTACTACAAAAGATGTAATCTAATTTTCTGTGGCATCCTGCACACTTGAAATGTTGGTTTAGTTTTCACTGTGATTCTAAATGAGTACCTGAAAGGTGGAATAGGATGTTCTCACAGTGATTGGAAATACACACACGTTCATCTGAGATTTAGGTGCCTTATCTTTAATTTTCTATGGTATTTTAAGTGCCCGTGCCCTTTTTTATGTCATATGTATACGATAGATTTTTAAAACCGTAGAGAAGATAAATTCTGGGTTGATGTGTATAAAAGAATTATTTTTTATATCATATTTCTCAATAAATACCCTGTGAATGGTTGGTTTAAATGCAGCCCTATCTTCATGAATCTCGGCACCAACATGCCATGAGAAGGGCAAGAGGCTCTGGAGGCCGTTTCCTAAATTCCAAAAAGCACGATGGTAATGCGAAAGATACCCAGCAATCAAAATCTGGGGAAATTGCTTCAGCACAATCCTGCTCTTCTGCTTCTGCACAGTTATCCTCCAACAATATTGGCATATCTAATCAACATGATGATGGGGCTTCTACTCTTCGAAGTAGCAAACAGGTTCTCCCAAATGGTTTCCACCATGATCATGGTCTAGCATCGTATTATGCACAATCGACCAGAAGAGATCTGGAACAGACGCTGTTGAATTGGGGCCCACAAGGGCCTTCCTCCAGCAGATAAGAAGCTACTCCTTTCTGGGTCGATGATAGGTCATCACCGCCTCTTCTAATGGTGGTCTGAGGCTGGTTTTTGTGACCCTCGTTTGATCCACGGTCAGGAAACTTCAACCGCATGGCTTGTCTGTCAGGCAATTCATTCTTGGCTTGGTTACTCTTATGGTGCAGGGATGAGACGGATGCAAGAAATATGATGAGGTAGACTTTTTCTACCGTTGTCCGTTTCTCCACCATGTTTTCCCTAGTGTAAATTAAGGTAAGGATGTAGACTCTGTGTCAAGTTTCTCAAACTCTGGATTGTGTGTAAATGTGAAACTTGAATTGTAGACTTTTGTGTGAATATTATGATATCTCTTTGGTTGCTCAACTGGTGAATTGTGTTTCACTTAACTGCTCTAACATGATCTCATTGGTATTTATTTCCCTGTTATCAAGTGCTTCAGTTACTTTTTTTTTTGTTTCCTTTCAAATACGATAATGGAATAGTAGAGAGAAATGTCAAATTTTGAATGTTGAATGAAACTTTTGATAAGATAGATTAGAGCAGCAATGATATTATTTTTATGTATATGTGGTTTTAAAATTTAATTTGGTACAAGAAAGTACAATGAAAAAGTATCAAGATAGACCATTATGTTATATTACATGCACTAAATTAGATGTTCATACTTATGACTCATGTAAAACTTTTATTGAATATTTATTCTCCACATATAATTTCTTGATCCAGGAAGCATTAAATTTCTCATAATCAGGAAAAAGGAGTGTTATAATATAATCACTATCATTTTTATTTATTTTTAAATCGTATAATCAGTACTATTTACACTCATTCATAAGTGCACAAATGACGGTTATGGTTAATTTATTTTCCTAAAATAATTTCTTGAGCAAATAATGTATGTGAGCTCCAGTGAGCTTTATATTTCCCTTAATTAGTAAAAGTAATAAATATCAATATCCTACTGAATAAAATGCACACTAATTGACGTTTAATGTGCAATTATCGCTCCAATGTATGGAGTATTTAATTTCTTGATCACAAAAAAGTACTGGGCTCATTTGAATTTATACCATTTACATAATTAGAATTTATCTCAATAATATATTAAAAAATTAATTAAATATATTAATACTCTTCAAATTTCAATTGACTCTTTCATTAAATATTACTTTTATTAATTAAATGAATACCATTTAGACTTCAAATGTTATATACTTGAACACTTTATGCACTTGAGTGCAAAAGAGACCAATTTTTTTTAAAAAAATTAAAAAGCCAATATAGTTGGTATTCTCTCGCTCCATGTTACATTTTACTAAATACTAGAATATTCCACGAATATTATATATATATATATATATATATATATATATATATATATATATATATATATATATATATATATATATATATATGACATTTTTTCATGGCCACACAAACAATAATAATACAATTAATCACTAAAATACAATACATTTTTAGTATCCGTAAAAACAAGAAGTAATTGTAAAAAGTGTCCGGCAGGGTTTAATTTTTCTTTATTACCCCAAATATAAGGGGAACTCTTTTTTTGCTCGAATGACGGATTTAACCTTCACTCGGAAATGAATTCGTGTAACATAATACATTCGTTTAAAAATTTCGTGTTAAATAATGAGTTGAGTTTTTTTATTAAAAAATTTTTAACACGAATATTTGAAATTTTTTACACGAAATTTTCGTGTCAGATAATGAGTTGAGTTTTTTTAAAAAAAAGAAATTAACACTAATTTTTGTAATTTTTTACACGAAATTTTCGTGTCAAATAATGAATTGAGTTTTTTTTTAAAAAAAATTTAATACAAATTTGTGTAATTTTTTACACGAAATTTTCGTGTAAAAAATTTTCGTGTTAAATAATGAGTTAAGTTTTTTTTTTAAAAAATTTTAACACGAATTTGTATAATTTTTTACATGAAAATTTCGTATCAAAATTTTCGAGTCAAATAATGAGTTCATTTTTTTATAAAAAAATAACACGAATTTGTGTAATTTTTTACACGAAATTTTCGTGTCAAATAATGAGTTCAGTTTTTTTTTTAAAAAAATTTAACACGAATTTGTGTAATTTTTTACACGAAATTTTCGTGTCAAATATTTTCGTGTCAAATAAATATTTTTTAATAATTTTTCAAGTAAAAATGGTTTTACTCGAACACTTTACTCGAATATATTACTCGAAATTCGTATAAAAGGTATTTTGATCAAATCAGGTATAAAAAGATACAGTGTTAAAAATAGAGTAAAAAATATATAAAAAAAAATTAGGGTACAGTAAAAATTTTCTCTGAAAACAATTTAGTAACAAAATTCATGGACGACAGTATTTTGTTTGGCTCAATTGGTTTTTTAACATCTGATTATTGACTAATTATGATTGTGGGCTGTTTGGCGTCCAATTAAAGCTCTCTCTCTCTCTCTAAATTGGTGTAATCGCAAATTACCTAACTTAACCTCCTAATTGACAAAATATTTGTACACAATTAAAGGAAAAAAAATTAAAAATAATAGAAAACCACACGCAGTCAATCACACGGACACAATATGTTCAAACTTAGGAAGCATGCCCAATTTAGGAAATGTGCCCAATTTTGACTTTTACTAATAGTCAACCCAAGTTCTCTTGGTTAAAGAGGTCAAATCATATGAACGTTCTTTTTAATTAAAGTATTAATTAACTATTAATCTTTTCCAACTTGTTAATGCAAATTGTATGCTCCTTAATTTTCTTTTGCCTAACACAATATAAACTCTTCTACATTATTACATGAATTATTTATTTATAAATTTAATATGGCGAAAAAAGGATTATACTCCATGTATTTATGATCTGTTTGATCAATAGATTTGCCAATAAACTCCAGCATGTTTGAATAGAACAAAAGATTCAGAGACATCTTATGTATAATTATAAATGTGCTACCTAATGTTGCTTATTTGGTAATTAATTATATTAACACAAATACATAGTTCACCATTATTTTTCTTGTTGCAATAATGGGGACATCTTGTATTCTATTTGTCAGTAGGTGTTATTATTTATTAAATTAAAACATATAAATTCAAGAAAAAGTTATATATGATGATATTAGTAAAAGTAGCATATTGGTAACCAAACATAATTCGGCTTTAATAACTAACATAAAGCTTCATAGTTGAAATCTACCTGAAGTGTTAACTACTCTTCATTGTCAACCTTTTGAATCTAATACAGAACAAAATGCACAAAACTGAAACTAAAGGTGAGCCATTTTCCTCCTCAATCAGTTTCATATCCATTATTTTTGCTGCTATATATACATGTGTCTTTTCTGGTCATCATATCTATCATTTTCAAACAATACTTAGTTTCAATAGATACATACATATAAAACCTCTCTCCATTTGAAAGAACTAAAAGAAGAAGAAAAATGAGGCCAAGTGTTATCATTGTCACTGTTTTCATCATCTTGTCATCTTCTTCCTCCACTTTTGGCAGATGCACTTCAATGGTTAATACTACTCGAACCTCGATAACTCCTAAAATTGACTATGTGAAAAAACCGGAACCAAAACCAGCCGTCCCAGCTCCACATAAGGCTGAACAACTCGTTTTGAACGTCGAAGATTTTGGAGCCAAAGCTGATGGAAAGTCAGATAATGTCCTGGTATATTTAAGTATAATTTTGCATGATCACTAAATTCATGATGTATTCTTGCATTGATTGATGTTGGATAGATTATAGTTTAGGTAGATTACCATTAAATGAAAGTGTTACTTTTGCAGGCATTCAAGAAAGCTTGGGATAAGGCTTGTAATTCTCTGGAAACAGCAAAAATTGTTGTGCCAAAAGGGAAAACTTATTATGTTGAGCATATAAATTTTACAGGTCCTTGCCAGTCTCCTGTTTCCATGGAGGTAAGTACATGAACATGCATGTTAATTCATGCAATAATGAGTTAAAATTAATAAATCATGTGAAAGATAATTGATCATTGATGCTATATATACCTTTCTGATATTTTTTGTAGATCCAAGGAACAATCAAGTCCTTCCCTCGAATGTACGATACCCCTAAAAAACTTTGGATAAAGTTTGAAGATGTAGAAAATATGGATGTTTTTGGCGGTGGAACTATTGATGGCAATGGTGAAGTATGGTGGAAGAATTCTTGCAGAATCAAGAAAACTAAGGTACATCAGTTTTCTTATGTTTCATACTATTATTATCACTTATTTGTAGGATGAACTAATTCTATGTAACACGAGATGAAACATCGTATTAATAGAACATGTTGTGCTGACACTTTTCTCTTGTTCTATTTTGAAGCCATGTCAAAGCCAAAGTGCACCAACAGTAAGTTTTCTTGCATCTCTTTTCTTAATTAAACTAACCTTAATTATAACATTATTTTAGAATATGATAAGTAATGTATCCTATGTTTGTGTTTCAAACAGGCTGTAACTTTCAAGAACTGCACAAATTTGAGAGTGAGCAGGTTGAAGCTGGTAAATGCACAGCAAATGCATGTAAACTTCCAAGATTGCAGCAATGTTAGGGCTTCGAAACTCGCGGTGATAGCACCGGGAGACAGCCCCAACACAGATGGAATTCATGTTACAAAAACATCCAACATTGATATTCTTGAATCTCTGATTGCAACAGGTAGATTTATCACTAGTTTCATGCTGATACAGTTAGCTTGATTATGGGTGTAACTATGTTTAACCTAGAATGATCAAAGTGATGATTATTGGGTTTTGATCTGGTGTGGACTAGGTGATGACTGTATCTCCATTGTTAATGGATCAAGAAATGTTGGAGTGAGAAACATAGTTTGTGGACCAGGTCATGGGATCAGGTATACATCCACCTTTGTTTATAATTTATATTAAATAAAATACCCTTGTTTTATAGTATTATGGAAAAAAAAAACCCAAGTTGTCAAAACTTCAAAATGTTATCTACATGTCATATTCTGAACCTTTTTGTATTAGCTCAATATTATTAAGGAGTTCTTGTAAACAATCTTTATTGACTTGAACTAGTTTCTTTCTTAATTATGGTGAAATTATTAATTATTCAGAGTATTGATTTGCAGCATTGGAAGCTTAGGTGAGGACAACACTGAGAATTATGTATCAGATATATCTGTAAAGAGAGTTATGCTTACAGGAACCACCAATGGAGTAAGAATCAAGACCTGGCAGGTACTTTCTCTCTCTAAAAATCCATTTTCAGACAATTACTAAATGAGTATCATACTTATTATTGCGAAGATCTAATTTTTTTTTTCATACAAAGCAGTTATGCATTTTCAATGTAATATGTCCAAAAATAGTTTATGTAACAATATGCAGGGTGGCAGTGGAGTTGCAAGGAATATAAAGTTTGAAGACATTTTGATGAGAAATGTTTCCAATCCCATTATCATAAATCAGTATTACTGTGATAAAAATAAGGAATGTGGTGAAGAGGTACAAATCTCCAAATATTATTACTCTTGTTAGTGTTATCACTACAGATCAACAATTAAAAAAAAAAAAAAAGGAAGAATAAAGATTAGTTACATACGTAATTTTTTGAAATCTGCATCAATTAAAAGAGAAAGGGATTGCCAATTTTTCAAAATTCTGATTTTATTATAATTATCAATAAATAATTAATAGATTGTTTAATGACATAATATGCAGAAATCAGCAGTACAAGTGCAGAATGTGGTATACAAGAATATAAGAGGCAGTAGTGCTTCAAAGGTGGCAATAAACTTCAACTGCAGCAGGTCATTTCCATGCAGAAATCTGAAATTGGAAAATGTGAATTTAAGTGCTCAACCTAAAGGAGAAAAGCTTGAAGCTTTTTGCAGTAATCTTGCACACCAAACTGCCAACCTCGATTCGTTTCCAAGTTGCTCTGTTCGCAATTAAACGTAATTCATTCGATTAGAGTTAACCCGGTCATCCTCTGTTTCAGCGTCGTGTCTTTTGATCCGTCTCAACACGTCTTGTACATGACACCAACGGCGGAATGAAATATGACATTGAATAGAGAGATGTAAATGTAATAGGAGTTTCCAGGTAGATAGAATAAAGAAAATATTTTAGAAAAGGAATTTTTTGGTAAATGTATTAGGGAAAAAGAATGTAAGAAAGCTGTTGATATTTGCTTTCTAACAGTAGTAGTCATAGTTCAAAATATATGTTAAATACACATGTTGTTTGATTTGTTATTGAAATTGGAAATTATTTGAAATTTTCTTCAACAGCACCCTTCATTCTCTTTCCCATTCAATACTTTTCCTTTAAATAGGGTTTATATATAGGACATAGATATGTAGGAACCATTGATAGACATAACAGGGTATAATGGGTATTTCACATTTCAGGCAGGTAAACTGACTAGCGTCTTCAACTATATAATACTACGTCATATGAACTCAATATACTTAAATGTACTAAATCAGACTTACACACACTTGTGGTGTGATTAAAGGCACATCCTCCAAGTTTGAAGAGCCATCACCACCAGAAAGACCAACATCTACCAGAGGGTAGTTCTCCGACAAAAGATCTGTGCTCGTTGTCGCAGCATCAATTTGCTCCATACGGTCATCATCATCGCAACTAGCATTAATTGAATGAGCTTCAGTGTCTGGCTCTGCTGATGCACCTAAAAGAGCTTCAAGGGAGGACTTGGTACTCGTATCTGCATCACAGGTGAACTTGACTTCTAAGATAGGAAACTGGAAGTCCACCAAAGAGGCATGTGCAGACTTGGAGATGTTTGCAGTATGATTACCGAATACATCGGAGACATTTTCAGATTCAAGACGTAAAACCTGTTCTGGAGAAGCATTGCCCTGATGATGATTGGTTTTAAGTCTCTGAGGTTCAGGACCCGTATTGGTTACTTCAAAATAATATTCTATCACACTAGCTTCAGAGCTTCCGTTTAAGTGACTATTACCGAGGCATGTTCCACTTTCCTTCACAGAAACAGAAGGGTAATTATCATTAGATGCTGACCCCAAGTCACTGGAACTCCCACTTTTACTGAAATCAGACGCGTCTGAAGATGTGAATAGATTGCTGAAAGGAGGAGCCATTTCTTTACTACAATCCTTCTCATTTTCAGTAACAGAAGCAGAATCCGAAGAAGAACGAGAATAATTGAGATGCTCCTCTTCATTTTCAGTTTCTTCTAAAGTAAAATCAGGAGCCTTGATTGTAAGGACTTGAGCATATCGCGGTGACTCTTCATTGACATTGTCTGCAGCAGGAGATCCTACAGCCTTGATATCGAAACATTCAGCGTGTCCCTGATGTATTTTTCCCTCATTCACTTGGCTGGATGTTTCAATAAGTTCAGAATCATTAATTGAAGCATTAGATAAGAACGCATCAAGAGATGCTGCCAAAGCTGATTCAAGTGACAGAGCTTTCTTCGGTTTTATTTCAGGAGAATCCTTCAAATGATTCAAATCATCATTCTCATCCTCAGTTTTGCCAAGTGAAAATTCAGCTGCACTAACTACAAGGCTAGGATGAAAGTTTACATCACTGGATAAGTCAGGAATTTGATTACATGAAATATCATTTTTTTCAAGATCTGATGTCTCATGAGGTGGATACTCACTATGATCATTACAGAGAGAACTTGAATCCGATTCACTGCATAAAAATGCAGGAGCAGAGATTCTTGTGAAATGTGGCAAATTGTGAGAATTTCTAACAAGTTTCTCAAGTTGATTCTCAACCTGCTGAAGCCTGGCTTCCATCTTTTCTATGGGCTTCAACAATTTTTCTTCAAACCTCAAACAAATATCTTCCACTCTACTAAGCCGAGAAACAACCTGTTCCAAAGCTATCTCAAGACGTGCTGGCAGCAAATCATTTATGTTATTGGGGTCAGCACATTTCTTTGCAGAAGTTTGTGGCTGGTATTCAGATGACACAGCAGGATCCTTAAGTTCAACTGACTCAGCTGTATCCTTATTAGGTTCTTTCTGCTTTAAAAACTGTCGTTCATAATCCAATTTGTCATTTTTCATAGATCCAATTTCCATCTTATCATCCTTGATCACTTCATTGGAAGTGAATTTGTCTTCAACTCGGTCGAATCCTGATTTTGACATTTGCAGAAGAGTTGGCATGAACATGGCCATTAGAGAACTTTGCATGGAGTTACCGCCCACCGATGCCTCATTGCCTGAATCAAGCGTTTCCACAGGCTCCACAAACAGATATATTTCATCAACAAATACATGTCCTTTCTCCTGAAGCGATAAAAATCGGATTGTAAGAGAAAAGCAAGGATCTGAATCATTTATTTGTGCTGTGGCCTCGTAAAGATCCTGCAGAAAAGTTATAATATAACCTGTTAACTTGTTGCCTATAAAGAAATTAAAGCTTTCTAATTTCTTCTGACAGTTAATAACAAAATCAAAATTAGAATGTTGGGCCTATACCATCATAGTGAAAGGGCTTACGAGCTCTGGTAACAAATACTAGGATTAGTAGAGATTTAGAGCATGATATTTTCTACCGTGCTGCTTGCACAAGGAAAATGATTACTGAAGACAAAGCACAGACTGCAAAGATTAATTACTAAAACAAAAGCTTCATCAGAAAATTCCACAATGAAGCTCCTTCATAAGTATCCATGTTAGTCTGTTACTGAGTAGCAACTAAACAACTCACTAAATCATACATAAAGAGAGAAGTAATTAGAAAGAGAAACTGCTCCATTAAGCTTGTACTTAGTAACTTAAAAAATTATGACATGCTGAGCAGTATTTTAAATGGGGAATATAACATTATCATTTCAATAATTAACTAAGTGAATAATTGCCAAAAAAATAGGATGATGATGCAAACAAAATTACAAAATTATAAATATTTTCAATGAAGTAAAATAACTATAATCAATCAAACAATAGGGAATATTTCAGGAGAGTGAAGGTCAGTGGTAAGTTGCTGTTAGTTTGGAGAGAGATTAAATTATCTTAGGGAAAAGATAGATGTCCTCACACCTGTATGTGACTCAATCCATCAGTACTACTATTATCTGAAGAAGAGCTTTGCCCGATCTCAACAGCTCTAATATTAAT
This sequence comes from Pogostemon cablin, assembly GCA_023678885.1. Lineage (NCBI taxonomy): Eukaryota > Viridiplantae > Streptophyta > Magnoliopsida > Lamiales > Lamiaceae > Pogostemon > Pogostemon cablin. The sequence continues at coordinate 30,054,280 of CM042952.1, read as the reverse complement.
CCAATCATCTTCACCAGTGACAATATTTCCCTTGTCTGAGGCAGTTTCAGAAGTTATGTCTCTAGATGGACCCTCCCCATGCTTGTTTGCAACATCTTCAGGTGAACTGGCCTGGAGTACTTTGTCATCTCTTTCAGCAACACCACATCGAACTGTACAGAGATACTCATTGATATTACGAGGTGACTGTGTGTAATAGATCTCATACGTACGAGCTGTGCTCCGGACATAAACTTGAACAATTTCATACTTCTGCCCAAAACATACTGCAAGGATTTATATAATACAGATCAGAAGATGTTGCCATAAAATTCAGTATGATAATAGAGAAATCATTATTAAAGCATCAGTCTTCCAATGGATTAGAAAAAAAAGCATCACTCTTCCCCATGCTTATATCCTTGGCTCCTTCCAAACAGTATTAAACAATTTTCTACCCCTTACGTAATAGCGCAAGTCGTACACAGAAGATATAGCCTTCAACTCAGCCACCTATTACAGATATCTGGCATGATAAAGGTACTGGCTTCATTTTAACACGCAATAAATTACTTAAGACTGGTTTATTTATCATATATGTAATACAAACTTAACTATCAATAAATTTTTTCGTACCATGTGTAATATTCATGATTCACAGTTTCACACCCTCCAACTGAGTGAAAATACTCAATCATTACTTTGTACAATTCTTATTCCAACAGTAACATGTTAAATAAGTGCAAAAAAGCCAAATTAAAGAAACAGAATAAGTGTTCCTCAGTTATTATAGAGACTGGTAATGTTTAAACCCCCTACAATCAGCATAAACTCTGTGAAGAACATTAATGACACAGTGAATGAATCAGAAACAATTCAATGAATAGCATTCGAACGGAATACCGCTCAACCAAACAAAGAGAGACGGAAAAAGATTGGAAAAGTACACTTGATTTCACAGGGGGCAGAGTCGGGCAGAGGAGGGTTGAGGATAAGAGGTGATTTAGGGCCGGGATCGGAATCAGCAATCGCGTGATCGGAGGAGTCGACGGCGATGGAATCTTTGAGAGAGCCCTGGGCAATGGCCCAATTGGATTCGCAACTCCACTGAATCATACTGCTGCGTGTGTATTCCTGCCAACAGGGTTTTGAGAGCTTATAGGTAACGATCACTGTTTCTCCTCGCCGTTGCGTACTGCCTACGACCTGCCTTCCATTGTTTATTTTTTTCTCTATTTTAAAAAAATTAATAATTGCTGATTGTTAACGTTCTGAAAAAATAAATAAAATAGTGTAAAATGCTCTGTTTAATTATATTATTTTATTTAATGATTAAGAATAAATTATAAATGCAACTTGGACTCAAACTTTTTAAATATATTAGTAGGTTTAATCAATGAATTTTTAAACGAACATATTACTTATTAATTTTTTCATTAAAAATAAATTTGAAGATAAAATATAGTATATTTTGATTTAAAAACAATAAAATGAAAAATAATTTCAACTCCGTTGTCTAGTTGGTTAGGATAATCGGCTCTCACCCGAGAGACCCGGGTTCAAGTCAATCTTAGTTTAATTATTTTCTGAAATTGCTGAATTTTTGGCACTTCTTGAAGCACTCCGCATGGCCACTTCTCTCTACATGACGAACTTTTCTATTATTGGGGATGCTGGCACAGTTATTCTATGTGCTTTGGGCGAGTCGAACTTTTCTATTATTGGGGATGCGCATGTTCTCCCTATTTTTGATTGCTGAATTTTTGGCACTTCTTGAAGCACTCCGCATGGCCACTTCCACTTCTCTCTACATGACGAACTTTTCTATTATTGGGGATGCTGGCACAGTTATTCTATGTGCTTTGGGCGAGTCGAACTTTTCTATTATTGGGGATGCGCATGTTCTCCCTATTTTTGAAGATATCTGTCTCGGATGAAATTACGTGGAATTCTAAGCCGAATTTCATTATGTTAAATAGTATTGGCTGTTTCCAGCCCCTTTAAATGAATATACTTTATTTTCTCAAAAAAAAAATCCTAGTTTAATTTGCTAAAATAAAAATATAATCTTGTGGTGCATAACTAATTTAACAGCCCTTCAAAAACCATTTTTTCTAAACCATCACTTCTCTTGTCACCTCACAAAACCGATCATCAATGGCTACAAGTCTAAGCTTCAACTCCACAAGAATAAACAATTTCCCCCCCTCTACCATAATCCCTTTCTCTCACTTCTCCACCAAGCAAAATTATCCACCCCACAGGAAAAACCCTCAATTTCCACCTTGTCTTTCTTCACTCTCTGAAAGCTCAGTATCTTCGACCCCATTACAGCCTGAAACTGGGAAATCCATTGAGTATGAGGAAGAAGAAGAAGACGATGACCCGACTATAGAACTGAGTTATCTGGACCCGGAAACGGTTCCTGAGAGTGTTACAGAGTGGGAGGTGGATTTCTGCTCTAGGCCAATTCTGGATATTAGGGGGAAAAAGATTTGGGAGCTTGTGGTTTGTGATGCCTCACTCTCACTTCAGTACACTAAGTACTTCCCTAATAATGTTATCAATAGTGTGACTCTAAAGAATGCCATAGTTTCCATCTGCGATGAATTGGGTGTTCCTTTGCCAGAGAAAATTCGATTTTTTAGGTGATTCTTTTGTTGTTTTTTTGTTTTATTCAGCAGATGTGATTTGTGGGAATCTGAGTTTGTTGGTGATGGTTATGCAGGTCACAGATGCAGACGATTATAACAAGAGCTTGCAACGAGCTTGGTATAAAACCCATTCCTGGTAAAAGGGTACGTATAGTGGTTGTTTTCTGTGCTTTTAGTCTTTGCCACTTCACTTTAGCAAATAATTCAAGTAAAATAGCTAGGATTGTTGCCTACAAAACATAAGCAAGAACCTATTCTCTGTATGATACTCACCTTTGGGTATTTTGATATCTAGTGCAAGCAAGTAATTTCCTGAGTTAAGCTGAAGTAATCAACTGCTTGTATATCTAACTACAAGCTGTGCCTGTGGATCAAAAACTAAAATGTTGTTTGTCTCTGTATTTCAGTGTTTATCTCTGGTTCTGTGGCTTGAAGAGCGTTATGTAACTGTGTACACTAGGCATCCTGGTTTTCAGAAAGGATCCAAGCCTCTTCTTTCGCTCGACAATCCTTTCCCTATGGAACTTCCAGAAAATCTTTTTGGTGAAAAATGGGCTTTCGTTCAGTTGCCTTATTCAGGTAACTACACAAGTCCGAGTGGGTTGGATATTATAAATGTAAATGCTCGTAGGGAGTTCTGTCCAACCTTCATAATTATCTATAAAGTGGGTAAAGAACTTCCTTGCCGATTGTAACCTATCGAGTTAAATTCAGTGGGTTAACTATTCAGGAAACATTGACTAGTTTTTCTGATCAGCTGTTCGGGAAGAGGCTTCTTCCTGCAGACGAGCTTTGCTTTTGGTGCAACTCTAGACTTGGATCTTCTGGGGATCCAAGTAAGTGATAAGACATTAATTCCTGGACTTGCAGTTGCATCTTCTCGAGCTAAACCATTGGCAGGTACTTATCCTTATTTTTAATATCACCACCCTAAAATATCCATCATCAGACAGTTTTCTCACAGTATTTGATGCAGCATGGATGAATGGCTTAGAAGTTTGTTCAATTGAAGCCGATACGAGTCGAGCTTGTTTAGTTCTCTCTGTTGGGATCTCAACATGCTATATTTATGCCACTTACAAGAAAACACCAACTACTACGAGTGAAGCTGAAGCTTGGGAAGCAGCAAAAAGGGCCTGTGGAGGCTTACACTTTCTTGCCATTCAAGATGACTTAGATTCCGATGAATGCATCGGGTTTTGGCTCTTACTAGACTTGCCGCCTCCACCCGTATGATCTTGTTCTTAAGATAACACACGAGAGAGTGAGAGTGAGAGTGAGAGTGAGAGAGAGAGAGCATTCTACTTGGAAAAATCTTTCATTGAGAATAATTATTGCATTTAGAAAGGAATTAGCTTTATATTCATTGCATTCCATTTCTGTGATTCTTCCTTGATTGTGAAGTAATGTTTTATCCTGCACAGAAGCAGTGCATGCCAAGTAAACAAATGATAGATATACGAGAGATTGCTGACAAGTATTTTCTACTTTTATCAGTCAAATACAACTTAAATTTAAAATAAAATACATTTAAAGAAAAAAAAAAGAATAGTTCAATGTAGAGTGTAGCAGCTATATGGAGCAAAAGAGAATGTTATTCCCCACTCCCAGTTGTGCAATACATGTCAAAATATCATCATCCATACCTCTAAATACGTGAATACTATCTACGATTTACAGAGAAAAGACAATACAAAGCTGATGACAATGCAATTTGCAACAATAACAATAGATAAAATCACAACTAGGTAAGGCTTAAAAGCATCAACTCAACTGAAAGAAACTACGTATAAGATGGAAATACAATGGCATCAAAGCCGTTTTGTCACTTCGAATGGAATCTGGTTGATCAAGAATTGACTATGCTGAGGTGTGAGAGAGGAAGGACTTCAGAGAGAAAATCAGCGACCCAATTCTCCATGCATTCAGAGATGTAAGCAGTTGCCTCGTCGATTCCTCAGGGCAATTGAATTTGGAATCTTTTTTCAAGTATCCATTACTCTTTGACTGCTTGCTTTCAGTAAAGCATTTCTATTGACAAGAGAGATCTAAACTAATGCTTGTGCTTCTGAGAAACAAAACGTATTCCTTGCTTCCCAAGTTCAAAGTTCTTGGACTTTCCATCATCAAGGGCAATGGAAACAGTTGATGTACCCTCAAGGACTTCAATTACAGTTCCTCTATGCCTGGAAAAGAGAAATCGATACCATATCTGAGATAATGAAGCCTTTAATGAAGAACAGCACATTAGAACACTTGAGACACAGGCTTTCAGAAAGACTAGAGCTAGACTTTCTACTTTTAAGGTCCCTATCAGCCTATCCTTAGATTTCAAACATAACCAAAAAGAATAAATTCAGGCATTTGAATATTTTATCTTCATTTGTCTCATATCTACTGAACATTTTTGAAGAAAGAACGGAACTCACCAGGAGTTGTTAGATGGCTGATGAATTTCTACTCTTTTCCCAGCAGCATCTTTTCCTAATTTCTGCAGTATCCAGTTGGCATCCGTGAAGTCATTCATGGTGCTATCCTCACGCCCCTGCAATGCATATTCATCGCCCACAGCTGGTCTCTTACGTTTCGACCTCTGACCCCTTGTATAAGTTATCTCATCCTTCCCAGCAAGAGGCAAAGGGTTGTGATTTCCAGTATTCATATTACTGGGAACATTTTGGTTTCCATTATTTGAATTCTTGGGGATTTTGAACTTCAAAAAAGGCTTGCGATCCTTCGTTGAAGCCTGTGACATGGAGGGTGTGCTACTACTGTCATCAACCAGGTCACCAGAAACAGATCCATCCTCAGCATGCTTTATAGATGAATGTTTGTTCCTCTTGCTAACTGGGACATCAGATCCACTCCTTGCAGAGGCACTATCGTCAGTACTTCTTTTTCCTAGTCCCAAGTACTTTGGAGAGACAGATTCATAGCCCTCAATGAATTCTCCTGCTCCAGCGAGTTTTGAGCTAATGTTAGAGGGCTCTAAATTGGAATTTTTTAGCTTAATCGTGTGGCCTTCTTTTCCCCGTAGCTTAGAACCTTTCCTCTTATCAGCATGATCTGTTTTGTATGCTGCAACAAACAAGACACGCACCATATTTTAAACGGCATATAGGCACACACAACATGAGAAGGATGGTAAAATGAAGGTGAAAAATACAGAGCAGATATTGTCAAACTGTAGCATGTAAATTAACCTTTCTGTTCCCCAAATTTAGCTGAAGTGTCAGGCCTGTCAATGTACTCATGATGTTTTAGTTGACCTGTATCTTCAGCACCTACTGAGTAGACATACACAACATTGATTTACTACATCAGAAGTTCAAGAATGGAATATTTAAATGATATGATTCTAGTCAATGGCTAAAGTAAGTATTCAGAATTTCAAATTCTCAGAATTTTAACCAAAAAAATGACATCAGTTTGGATTGTTAATTAAAAGCAGAGCAGGAAAGAAGCTTAAAAGATGACTACGATCATGATAAATGACTAAGTATAACAATAACTAGTGAATATTAAAATGTTTGCCTATGGAGACAAGTAACACTGGGCATACCTTTTGATGAATTCAATTCTTCTCCAGTTGTATTTCTACTTCGCCCACCCAGATGTATAACAAGCTTCGGCCCCTGCGCTGTCTTTGGCGCACCACTGTTGCTTCCAAGTTCCTCCCTATTTGTCAAGCCAAGAGATTTATTATTACTCTTTATCTTGATAGTTCTAGCTGTCTTGTTCATATTGGGTGCTGAAACCTCATTAACATGCTTTTGTTTAGAGGTCACAGTCTCATTTACTGCACTGGCGCTCTCAGCTAAACCTCCAGTATGAGGTGAGAAATCAGCATCAGGTTCACCAGAAAACAGTATATCTTTGTTCTTGTGACTGCCAGTAATCTTTCCAGATTGACCATCAGTATGCCTACCAAAACTCTGATATGCATCTCCTTCACTAATCAAAGAGGCTTCATTACCCTTTTTCTTTCCATACTTTTTATTAGAAGATTTTTTTCCATTTTCCTTCCCCTTTCGCGGTGAGTTATCATCTAACCCTTTAAGAGAGAACTTCAAAGAACGACCATATTCATTCTTTATGGGTAGAGGTCCACTATCTTCATCATCCGAAAAAGGTGAAATGTCAAATATTTCTTCTTGAGTAGGCAAACCAGCAGCTGCCCTCAAGCTTACAATCAAATCCTTGTCAGCTTCGTCTCTTCGTCTCCAGAGCTCCTGAACAGCCTCCTCAAGATTTCTAATCTGAAGGAGGATACACGATTGAGCTCAAAGGCAAATACAAACAAAAGAAAAGCAAGCGCAATATTTGCACGAGATATATCACTTTAAACAACGCTGATGAAATCCCACCTGAGAGCATTCTCCTCGACATGTTGGACAAACATATTGAAGATTTCCATCAACTTGAAATTGCATGTATTTAGCATCACTGAGAAATTGTGCCCACATAGAATCAGTATGTCAGAACAAGGTAGAAAGAGGTAGCCAGAAAATCAAAGTGGTAAAGAGCAATGAGTGTTAAGAAATTAATAATGCCGAGAAAATGAGAAGCATAATAAGAAAATTAATATGAAGAGCATAAATACTTAAGATTAAGAGCAGGAAGAAAACACATGCATAACTTCAGGCCAACTAGCAAACATGTATGTCCCAACAAAAGCTCAAAGCTATCTTTTAAAGAATTTCCCATGGTCTATGTTTACTTTAGTCCTTGCATGATTGAACATAAGACATATCAGTCCAAAGAGGTTAATGAACAAGAGCTAGACCTGATCCCATCACAGGGACAGTGAACCCAGCGTTGACAGACGTCACAGCATACCATAGGAGTTGATTCAGAGTCTCTGTAAACCTGCAATTTGTAAAGGAAATTAGGAAAATATAAAAGCAATCAACTTTTCTTGAATAAACAAATAGGCAATTCCCTATGATTTTCATGGTGGAAGAGATCTGATATAAGTTGATTAGGTGAAATGACTAGACAGAGCACTATGTTGTACCTTCAAACAAACTGGGCAATAATTGTCCTTCACAAACAATCTTCCGCAAGCATCACAACAGGTATACCCCAAAAACCACCTGCAGAATTACAAATTTAAAGTGTCATGGATAGATTACATTTACTATTTTTCCTCCAGATCTCTCTCATTATATCGTGACATTTGAGGTATGAGAGAATACATATTTGGTAGCTAAAATGAAGAAATACACAACATATTGAGAAACCAACCTCTCATCCTTGAGGGGAAAAACAGCATGTAGTTTATTACATTTATTGATTGGTCTCAGATTCTCTATTATGAGGCACATCAACCAATAATTTCGGCTTACATGCAAACTACAGCAACTGGCCCAAATATTAACTAATTTGCTTCTGAACAAAGTTTAGAATGTATACTTACGTACAAGTAGCTCCAATCACCATACAAAGAAGTTGGAAGTGCCAAAAAGTTTCAAATTTCAAAAAAATTCTAATCAATTGGATGGCCAAGGAACCTATAAGCACTAAATAGCAATACCCACTTTCTGGTAGACTGTGGGTACAGATGGAATACTAGTGCATGAAAAGTAAAAAAAAATTAGGTAACCTGAAGACAATAGTCCAAATTAGGTAAAAATACAAACCTTACACTTAAGCCATTTCCAGGGACTGATGAACCACAACTGTGACATTTGGTATGCTTTGGACACAGATAAGGTCCACGACCAACATTCTGCATATTTCAGAAATGAACAATATTAGCTAATCAATAATTGACATAACTTATTCAGGAATAGGAACTTCATAGCACACCTTGTGTGCGGGTTGTTGGCAATAACAGTGATATGCACCATCACACCTCTTACAGAACATTAATTTATTAGGATCACCAGTTCTTCGACAGACCTAAGTAACCAAAAATATAAAAATAGATTGTGATTAAAATAATAGAGAGTTGTAATTTTACCAACCTCCCAAATTATCAGATGCTGGACAGCTGTCCAAAGAAGCCATCATATCAAACAGATGAAGGGAAAAAAGCAGGATCTCTAATGCCTTCTATATCATACTCAACAACTCATAAGCAACACAGAAGGATGAATTTGGACTAGATTATATTTGGCTTTCATTCTTGAAAAGGAGAAATGTCTTCTATAAAATGTGATCCAAACAATTAATTAACTATTGCACATGACAGCCCCTTCACCAATGCCTTCATTCACAAACATGGCTCAGCATCACATCATCACTTATCAACACCCATTTTCGCAAAATTACTCAAATTGCTTCACGAAGCAATAATTTCTCAAAGAAACACAAAGATCTTGGATGATAGTGCATAATTCTTGCATAGATGTTTAGCAAAGGGATCCATGGAATCTGAGGGGGCCTCTAGAACATGAAGCACAGAAATGAATCCTAAAAATTAAATAAGTAAAAATAAGTTTACTTAATATACTGATATACCTTATATTTCAGATTTTTTTTATTTATTAATTCTCTAATGTAAGATTTTATTATTTGATCAAAATTATTATAAACTAAATGAAATGATAATATATGTAACCAACTAATACAGAACGTAAAAGATAATTCGGCAGTGGGTGAGTAATACAGGTGTGCAGGATGCTGGAAAGTCAACTGCTTCGTTCTTATAGAGGAGATGACCTTTGCACCCATAGTGCCTCACCTCTAATATCTATCAATTGTACTCCACATAAAATTAGCAATTTAACTTTCATGCCATAATAACATGGAGTGAAGATAAGACAATGACTTTAAAAATGCAATAATAGAGAATTTGCCTTAAGTACAAAAAATAAGACATTAACCTCGCATAAACGACAAGATGGACAAGTCCAAGAACTCCAGTGAAAAAGATCTGTAACCAAGAGTTCCGTCATCAAATGCACAAGCAGATAATAATTACTCTTTTGCAACTATAAATGATTAAATTACCTCTATTTTGAGACCAATTTTTCAGACAGCTCCGGTGATACTTCTTGCCACAATTATTGCAAGGTAGCATCTTCCTTGCCCTTTCACTGCCTTCATATTCACCAGAAAAGCATAGGCGACACATAACTTTGGTAGTTGACTGACCTTGCTCTTCTCCAACAACATCCTTTGCAGGAGTCTGCAGAAAACTCATTTTATAAGACTAAGAGAGTCTCAAGAGAACATATCTGAACAGATCAAAGTCTCTATGCATTCAAACAGTATCTTGAAGAGAAAATGCACATTGCAACTCTAAAATCAATATCTTCCTATAAAGCAATGTCTGAGATAGTCATGAAAATGATAATTGGAGAAAGAAAATACTACACTCAAAGGCACATGTACGTCAAATGAATACAAAATTGGAAGACGCAGTGCTTTAGTAACCAATGACATGAAATATTATATACATAACCATGGTCACCAATAATAAGCAGGTGTTTTTAATGGACAGAAAACACAGGCATGATAAAAGAAGGCCTTTGTCATTTCTGTAATAAAATAATGGATTTAACACAGTAGTCCATTGTATAATATCTCTAGAAGATTTTACATGTTATTCTGTGAAACCATTGACCATCGTAACACTAATATTCAGACCCAATAAATGTACCCAATATTCAGCACAAAAAAAGCAGCAGAAGTAGGAAAAAAATAGAGATTTCATGTAACAACCAAGGAAAAAGCTGTCTGCCTTTCTCTTTCTCTCCAAGAAGAGGAATCTCCAGCCTTTTTTTTTTTTTTTTTCTGTTAAAGCATTCAGCAATTTACTATGCGTATAGCCTCATTTCATATCAAATAACAATGAACTAAACAGGATTCTCACTTCTTTTCACAACAGGATAATATTTAAGGCAAATATAGCTCCATAATAATTTCATAACTATCAAAAAAAAATGTAACGCTCTCAGATAAGCCAACAATATCGACAAAATATGCTGCGTCGGCAATACGTCATAATGGCAGATAGTACAAGTAATTTATCCCATAAAGAAAATTTTAATTTCAAAGAAAGTTTTTTAAATATAAACAATTATGACAACAAACTCATGGTAATGTTGCACGAAGCAGCAATAGTTTCTCCTGCCATAAATGCAAAAGTAAACGACAAGATCACATTTTCTTACAAGTAAAACCACCTTTACATGAAAACATTCCACGTATTACGTACATCATCTAATGCTGCATTGCAACACGCGGAACATGTTTAAGTTGATAAGTTAACTGATGGACATAGCATGTGCATAGTTTAAGGACATAAGGACGATTTTCTAAACAAATGGTTAATTTAGTTAATAAGTTAATTCTTCTAAACAGTTTAAAGGCATTAACAGACACGATTTTGAAACAAACACTTCACGTCTATACCTAAACATGGCCAGATCACGATATGTCCACACCACTCCAGTCTAAACCTGAACATGGCTAGAGCACGAAATGGGAATGATTCATCTATTAAACTTTAATACTTTTCCACAAACAAAACTCCAAGAGTTAAAAGAGAAGCCACACACGTAACAAAAATATCAAATAAACAATTTAAATTGAATCAATTATTCAAAAGAGAAAAACTACCTCCAAATCACCAGACTCAAACCTCCTAGCATAATCCTCAGCCACCATTGAGGCGGCGGCAGCTTGTTTCTGCAGTGCAACCCTTTTTAACTGCGCCGACGCCGCCGCGGCCGACTCATCTCCTCCCACCCACACATCCGCCACAAATTGGGGGATGGCAGGTGGGGGAGCAGGGGTAACAACAACTTTGGGAACCTTAACCTGAATGGTTGCATTCTCCCTCCCCTTGATCAACCACGGGTCCTTCAAGAATTGCTCAACCCTAGCTACCTCCTGCGAAAAGTCTTCCTTACCCTTGTCGCTCCGTAGCCTCCCCGGAAATCCCAATGCACAGAAACATATCCTCCGGCTGCAAACAGTAAACAATTCGTTCAAAACTCAAAACCCATCTCACTCCTACACACACAAGCACACTCGAATGAATGACTCTGAAAAATAAAATGGGAGGGGATAGATACAGATACACACACATATACAAGTGTGCGCACCACAAATAATTGGACTCAGTGAGAAGATTAGAGAAGGGGTTACCAGGTAATTGGGCAAGCAACATGAAAGGCCATAAAAAATATGAGAAAAAAAGGGGGAAATTAAATTAATTTGTATGTTTAAACCAGTGTTTAAATTGGTGTTGTGGGGGAAAATAAAAGTTTTAATCTTTAGGTTGAATTGCAAAAAATAATGGGAAATTCGAAATGATTTTTTGAGGAGGAGAGAGAGAGAATGAAGTAGAGGGATAGATAAGGAAGGTGGGAGGTTTTTGGGCTGATATGATGCTTTACTGCGTTTGTGGCAATGACAAATTCGGCCCATTTATAAATTAGCCCACATATTAAAATAATGGGCCCATTATAAAATTATTCTGGGTTTTTGCTTTAGGCTTTTGGCATCAATATTAGGTTTGAATTGAACTTTCTTTGAATGATAATAGTAATTAGTTTTCTATAATGAATGAATTAGTTAGCTCCATGTTGTTATATGTAAATTAAAAAAAATAAAAAATTCTTATTTATTTATTTATAACATAATTAGTTTCCTATAATGATTGAACGAGTTAGCTCCATGTTGTACCCTTTATTTAGAAATAAAAAATATCTTCTTAAATATATACAATTTTCTAAAAAATGGAATTATGTATTATTACAATTACTATTTATCTATGCAAATTTTTTTTAGGACCGAGTATTAGCAGCCAATAAGGTGATGGAAAATTCTATCAACAACTCTTAGTTTTCACTGTGTTGAATGGGGTCACGTGTCGAACGTCGAATGACCACCCAAAAATCTTCCCCAAATCCCTCGGCCATATGAATTGGATAAATCAGAAATTCTCCTCCAAGATAAAGGTATAAAATCTCCCACACCCACAACAAATATTAGGACTTGTATTACTCACGATTCGCACTCGAAATCCGAAGAAAATCGCTGTTTCTTGTGACCAAGAAAACAACCATGGCCACCTCGCCGGCCTTCTTCTCATCGATTCTCAACGTTCCCAGTTCCAAGATCTCAAACCCTGATCTGGGCTCTCACCGGATCGGTTTTTGTGCGAGAAAACGGCAATCTTTCACTCATTTCCATCCGATGAATCCCATTTCGATCGGCGATACATGCCCCTCATCTTCGGGTTCTTGCAATGCTGCCACCATCGCCAATTCCTTAACTCTTGATCAAGACAGTATTAACGATGAGGAGCTGAAGAAAGCGGAGACGAAATACGGGTCGAAAGTCCGGGTTACGGTGCCCCTCAAAGTGTACCATGTGACCAAATTGCCGGAATTCGATTTGACAGGGCAGGTTGGTGTGTTGAAAGATTATGTTGGGGTTTATAAGGGGAAAAAGATATCAGCTAACTTGCCTTACAAGGTGGAGTTCTTGATTGAAGACGCTGCGGGGCGTGATGGCAAGCCAGTGAAGTTTGTTGCGCATTTAAGGGAAGATGAGTTTGAGTTTCTTGACTGACTCTATTCACTGTTTTTAATCAAGTTATTGCTTTCGTTTCTTCCCTTTTTTTGATGATATGATATTAGTTGTAATAATTTTGTCTATTACTAATGGCAACATTCTATACCGTTTTTATCTTGTTTGGCCTTACTTGTATTGTCATTGGTTTTCCTTGTGTTTCTGGTGATTGCTGTTAGGGTGATGGGGTTGATTGCTATAGCTACCATAATCAAATAAGCTACGCCATTCCCTTTTAGCTGTATAATAATAGTTGAATCGAATTTCTATACGTGTGACTGTTTTCTGTTGGTAAAAGATCACAGTGACAATAGATGTCTTTGTGTGGAAATTTGGTCTATAATTCTTCTTTTGTAGTTGAGATTTTCTTAGTAACTTTTGATTTCAAGGCTTTTCGGTGTTGTTTAGGGCTAAAATGGTGTAGTGGAGGAATAAAGAATAAAATTGTCTGCTTTTCCTTTAAACTGCCTGGATATATTATCCAGAATGATGAATAAAACGAAAAAGGCTTGGTTGAATTCTTTTCCTAGCCAGCTTCACCCATCTTGTTTATCTCACCGACTACCATGAGTGGCCCATCACTCCATCAGACATAGATTTCCCACGACCGTTACAATCTTTTTGTCTTTATACGAGTGGATTACATTCATTAACTTTTTGTGTGCATGCAAACCTCGTTCATCAACTTTGGGTTTTGGTGCATTCAGAGGTTATGAAGTCTATAACTAGAATCTTAATATTGACTACCGTAATTTTTCTTTTGTTTGCTGAATTCTCACTTCGCAAGGATGAAGGATTACTTAGGTGTGCGGAAGCTGACTCATGGAAATTATCTCATTTCATTGTTTCCTTTTTTCCTTTTCTGATAAGCAAGCAGGCATACTAAATTTTGAAGTCTGAGATTTAAGGTATGTAATTTTTTTACTACCATTTTCCATTCCACTGTGCAATTAAGTGTCCCTTCTGAAACCTGTTAATATTACGGTATGTATTATTTGGATATAGCATGATAGAACTGTTACTCCTATTTTACAATATAAGTTGATAACATCATAGTAATCATTTATAAATTTCGTGTGGAGTGGAAAAAGATTGAGTGTAAGCAGATGGTTAGTTTCCCTTTGCAAGAAAAAGCATAAATGTTTGGTCTCCGCTATCTATAAGCATAACCATATGTGTTAGAGTAATTAATTCAGTCTCAAGATGCCAAAAAGGTATATTATCTCTTTTAAGTTTTAGCATGTCAGCTATTTATAGAATATTCTCTTTGAGTTAGCTGCAAAAGTGGATCATTGTTATTCGAGTCAAGCATGTGCCTTTTTGCACCTTATTGGTGAACGGTGAATGGTGTGATTGAACATTTGTTATATAATAATGTAGGGGAGGAGAGAACTTAGGAACTATTCCGGTGTTCTCCCTCATTTGCAGTTTGTGCATCCCATTTTGCTTATCGTTGTTGGGACTTTCTGTTTTGGGTTAATATTCTATGAACTGATCCGAAAGAGAAAGATCTTGATAAATTGTATACTATTTTTAATCCAATGAAGTTTGAACATTAGAGCTTTAAGTATGTCAGCTGTAATTGTTTGGTAATTCTGCTTTGGTTAGCTCGATACCAATCGACTCTATGGAACTGCATGCATATTCCATTTTCCTTGTTCTCTTTGAGCCCTTCTCTTGCCTTTACCCTGGATAAAAGCAAGATAGCCATAATCATTCAGTCTGCATGTCCTATAACTCATAATAAATGCTGAATACTGAGGTTTTACAGTTTGCTCAAGGCAGAATCTGAAAACAGCCTAATGAAATAAAGGGTTATGTCATGTGGTTTCGTTTCGTTTTGTGCGGATGAAACGTGTCGAGTGCGAAAAATGTCTCTATATCCATAGTATTCTGCAGTAGTGTGTTGTAGCATATATTACTGTACATCAGAAAAATGTCTCTATATCCATAGTATTCTGCAGTAGTGTGTTGTAGCAGATATTACTGTGCCTCAGCACCATATTCATCATATTCCTAGTTATATTATTGTTTGTTCTGCATCACTTGCTCTTTTTTGGGCAGTTTTCTGCTTTGATTTTAGAAATTAAAAACTTATGTTAACAATAACATTTCTATTTCCGAGCATGCTATCAAGTAATGTAAGGAATGGATTTTGCAAACAATATTATTTCCATTATAATTTATTAACTTTGGACATGGTCTAATTGAGTGTATATTCCTCAACACATAATTAAATATAAATAAATAAAAGGAACACTTCTTTGTATTCTTTAATAATCCAAAAGTAGAGCAAAGTCAAACATTATAATGAATCCAACTTGAGAACTTAGTGGTCATTTTATGGATAGACGCAGTATTTAGGCTTACCAATTTATCATTTACTGTTTAAGTATTATTTTTTCAAAGTCAAACAAAATTTGTACCTAACTACCTATTAATAACTTTAAAATAGTTGTCACAAGATGAAATATCATGAATAGTCTTATAAACACTTGGATAACAACTAATTAAAAGAGTGAGTCTCTTAACACGAATTTAGATTTGTGTCTCTTTATAATTTTTGTGCCCTTTTACAATTTAAACTCCCTAGCAATACATAAATTTAAATAGAATTGGACGGGGAAGTGTTGTTGAACACGGACGGGAGCTTTTGCCTAATTAAAAGTTTAGTTATTATTATCCTTACAGCTGTTTTATTAATCATATAATCGAATTTCCTTACAAACAGCTGTTTTCCAAATTCATACGTTTTCAGCCAATATCGATTGAAATTAATAGTTAAGAGGAGTGATAGACATCATTATTATTATTATCACTCTAACAATTCAAAAATACAAGCCCTCCTAAATTAAATTCTTCATGCATGATTTAGAGAATCTATTATTGTGAAATGATTTCATATTTCGAACGTAAAGTGATATGAATGTCTAATACTTATAGAACTTTAATCATGTGCAAAATTTATTTAAATAGTTAAAATTTTATATTTATTGATTAATCTTTCAAATTAAATATATGTATTGAAGAAAATTGTCTATACTACAGTAATGATTTTTTACAAGTAAAGAAAGATGCCATTTTATAATTACACTAGTTTTTAATACGTGATACGCATGTTGCATGCATGTCATACATTATATTAATTATTTTTTTGTTATTTTTTTAATCCCTGCAAATATTGCAATGAGTAATCATAATGGCATTAAACGATGCCACTACCGATGAAATAGTGTTCAAACATGATGAAATAAAAGCATGAACATGTAAGAAAGTTATAATGTTAATTATGCCAAATGATTTAAGAAAATTAATATAATAGAGTGTATTCATCATACATAGAAATACTAGATAGAAGAAAATATCAATCTATAAGAAAAGAACGAAGGAAAATCAATTGAAAATGTGAATTGCATGAAAAGTTACATATTCATAGGCTAATCATAAACATGCACATATATGAGGAACCAGGGTTTGATGAGTGTAAATAAAATTTTTGGGATGATATTTCATTGACCTAGATAAAATATTAAGTACTTATTCAAATTGATATCACTTATTCTTGGGGTGAAATTTTTTATTGATGTGAGCACTCATACTTCAATTTCAACACCACTTTGTGTGTACTTTTCAAAATTCAAATCTGCAATATACAAAATCAAATAATTGTTTGTTAAGATTTAAAGAATTATAGGAAAACAGACAAAATACCAAAAAAAAATATATAAGGAGAAAACTTAAAAGAATTAAACAACTTAACCCGTGCTTAAAAAAATTCAAAAGAATAGTAAGAATCATCACCATCAATAGCAAAATAAGTGGAAAATTATGCAAAATAATCTAAACAAACCTACTAATATGTTCGACAGTATAAAAATACATGGTTAAAAGAATAATACTAATAACATCTTGTTGTGTAGTTTTAATTTGAGCGTATCCTAAATCATTTATGTACGGATTCATTTTTTTATTCTCCTCATTTTTTTAAGAGAAATCCATATATTTTTTTTTAACTACTTCATGGGCACAAACCTTCCTAATAAATTACTTGGCGGATTTTGACATCAAATCAGAATGAATACTATAACAATGATGTTGAAGCTAGTAACCCAATCATATCACCGGAGCAATCCCGAAAATCTGTCAAAAGTCTTTTCATATCTTCCACTCCACTTTGTAAGATCTTCGTTGAGAAAATAACACTTACTATCAACTGATGAATCCCCAAAGAAAGAGCACAAGTAATCATCGTGTTGAAACTCTCACTCCAGAAATTTGTTTCTGTTTTTATTTTTTTATTATTATTAAAGAAAAACCAAAGAGAAAGTTGAAGAGCTATGTTAATCGTTCCTCCACTTTCAAATTGTTTTGTCATCACATTAGTTAATATAGTATTGTAACATGAAGTTAAAGAGTTGTATGAACATAAAAAGTTTGTGAGTTAAATAAGCATATAATGAGTAATTATGAATTTGCATTTAATTATGTGAACATTACAAACACGTAAAAAAGAATTTAATTGCATTATTTTTAATAATAATTAATAATAAAATTGATATAAAAAATGAAAAGTCGTCACATGTATATTTTATATTAATAATAAATTAGGTTAATGAATTGTAATGATGATGATAATTCAAGTGTCATCCTAACAATTAATAAGATGGAAATTTTTTTTAAAAAAATTATAAATAAAGGGCAAAAATGTAGTAAGTGAAAATAGGTTAGGACAAAATTGAAAAAAAATGTTAACCAAGGCTAAGACACTTTTAATATAGGAAAAAACTCATGTGCCCCGGGGAAACGAATAAATACTATGTGTCTCTATGTGAACACAACTCTACCCCTCTATATCCTATTTAAACCTATGTATTGCTAGGTGTTTAAATTGCAAAGAGGTACGAAAATTGAAAAAGTGCACGGAGCACACTATATCTTATTTAAACCTATGTATTGCTAGGTGTTTAAATTGTAAAGAGGTACGAAAATTGAAAAAGCGCATGGAATGTGCTCCGTGCGCTCGAGTGAGGGGAGTCTCACTCTTTAATATATTATTATGATATGATGATTGATTTTGTCATTATAATATTTGATTTGATTTGATAAAACATTTATTTATATCATTAAAACTCGTTCACTGTATTATCAAAACAAAAATTGCGTTTTAATTATTATGAAATTTATATCATTTTCCCTTAAATGGGATTGTTAATACAAATGTGGACTGGTACATTTTACTAGAAAACCCTAATTAGAAAATCTGTCCCAAATTTTGTTCTTCCCTTGAATATAGGATAGTAATTTTTCGAACCGGACGGTACGGAAAGGGAAAGAAGAACAAAACCCCCCCTCAAATCTTGATTATTTGACGTGGTAAATACCATTAATTTATTCAAACCCCAAAAGTAAAAAGTACAAACAGTGAACGGTCCCTGGTTTTGGCTTACGGATTACATATACAAGCGACGTTATAAGAAATGGTGGTGGTGAGATAGTGCTTGAATTCAATTTCTAAAGCATTTACCATCCATTCATCTTCCTCAATTGTGCGAATCAAAATTCGATGAGAAGGAAAGTTGGGTGAAGGTTAAAAAAGGTGGGTTTTCTTTATTCTTTAGTTTTCCCTTTAATTTGACTGCCCACCTCAAGATTTGTGTAAAATTTGTGCAAGAACTTTGTATATATATGTCGTGTAAAACCCTCAAAGTTGAAGATTGATCTTCCCATGGAATAGGTACAATTCCGGCATGTGATTATTTGTGGGTTTAAGATTCTTTCGGTAATTGGCGGTGTTTCCTGATTTTCTGTTCCTGATGATTATTGTATCATTAACTCTTTCGATTTCCGGATTTAACAATCTCAACTTCTCATTCGAGGATTTTATGCATTTAATGTTTCCATTTTTTACTGGGCTTTGGGGGGTTTATAGCGATGCTGGGATGATTTCTTTCATTTTTTTTTTTTTTTAGTTTTGCCATTTGTAGTGTGTCTGCCTTAGCCACTACCTGATTCTTGTATGTTGCAGCCTGTTTATTTTACAGGGATCAAGATTGACTTTATTTGTTTTTTCGGTGGGGGTGGTGATTGGGGTTAAAATTTTCTGATTCCAAAGAAACTTAATTTTAACGACACCAGCCACTGGATTGATGAAAGGAATATGGAATTTTTGTTTACTTCTTGACAGAGTTAATAGGCCACTGGTTTGATTCTATATGATATGTATCCCTTTGATGATGTAGTTATTATTTCTTTAGCTTAAAGTTTACTTTTTGAATAATTGTTGTTGATGCTTGAAATGTGGACTCTGTTTCTAAATATTTAATATCCATATGCAGGAGAGCAGGACTCTACCAATCAGTGAGCTATAACTACTGTATGCTGTTAGCTCAGCATTTCTGATGGTTGGTCCTGCTCACTTCTCTGAGTAAGACACAAATATCAGGTCCCTTTGGATGCAATTATTCTTTTATACAGTATCAGATTCTTAATGAATGTGATGATGGTGCTGTGACTTGCTAGATTCTGACTTATAGAAAGGATGGATTTTAAAGTGAAGCAAATCCCCTTAGTATTTCTCCTTATAGTCTTATTTAGTCAAGGTATAAAAGCCAACCAAGAACCAGAAATTATACAAAGATCAAGAACTGCTCCCCAAAGGAATGCTGGCCGCGGTGTGATAGATGGGTCTGGTACAGAGCATATAGTTAACTCCGATAAAAGTGATAATGGAATGGGTGAGTGGCAGGATGGATATAATAGAGTCTCAGTCTCAACAGTTGCATTTTTTACTGTAGCAATGGCTGCTGCTACTGGTTTAGGTGCGCTGCCATTCTTCTTTATGGAACTTGATCCTCAGTGGGCTGGAATATGCAACGGAATGGCCGCAGGAGTAATGCTTGCTGCTAGCTTTGACCTTATACAAGAAGGGCAGGGCCATGGAAGTGGAAGTTGGGTTGTGTTGGGTATTTTGGCCGGTGGAGTTTTCATATGGCTTTGCAAGAAGGTGAGTGTTCATCTTTAATATGTATGTATGTATATATGTATATTTCCTTTTTTAGACTATTTCACTTCTTGGAATTTTTTTTTTTTTTTTTTTTTTGTGAAATGAACTCACCATCAATTGCACTTTTTTTCTTCTTCAAACTCAGGTTCTTGAGCAATATTGTGAAGTGAGCATGCTGGACATAAAGGGAGCAGACGCAGCAAAAGTCATCCTTGTAGTTGGAATTATGACTCTTCATTCTTTTGGAGAGGGATCTGGTGTTGGAGTTTCCTTTGCTGGTTCTAAGGGTTTATCCCAAGGGATACTGGTAACTTTGGCCATTGCAGTGCACAACATACCGGAGGGATTGGCTGTTAGTATGGTCCTGGCATCAAGAGGAGTGTCTCCCCAGAAAGCCATGTTATGGAGCGTGATTACATCTCTGCCACAGGTAATGAAATTTGGTTATGGTCCATGATTAAGATACAATATCATTACTTCATTTGTTAGAAATGCAGAAAGGATATATTTTCTCGTACAAATATATGATGTTGCCATATTGTACTCCATTGGAAGAACAGAGAACTGATCGCCATGTATACAATGACTGGGGACTGTGGATGTTGTCATTGTGAGATTGGTGTTTGGGCATGTACTTATATTCACCTGGTCTATCTCTAGAATTATGACTTAACTTCACACCTTATATGTGATCATTGAATCTGATATTCCTTCCCTGCATATCAATATGAAATGGATTCAATATGAAACAAAGCTATTTGCTATTGATGACTTATGAGAAAGAAGATATAATCTACATACCATTCCTTGAAATTAAGTGGGTGTTTGCAAGAAATTGTAGCTGCTTTTAAGTTTTAATCATTTTTACGAAAGCAGCCCACTCACAGCTTTTAACTTTTGAAAGTTATTATTATTAGTCTTAAGCAATTTCATACTCCCCATAATAATATTTGAGGATGGTGAATGTGATGCTGAGGCATGTTAAGTTTTTGTTTCCACTTTGTGTATGGGACTGCAAAGTTGCCTCTCAATACACAATGACACTCATTATTGGAAGGTTGAGCAATACATTTTGGCTCTTGGCCAGGTGGTCGTTTGTTATAACATTTGTAGAGGGTCTTACAATCCTTGAAATTGATCATTTTGTTTAATTTGTTGATCCAGCCTATTGTAGCGGTTCCCTCATTTATATGTGCTGATGCATTTAACAAGTTCCTACCTTTTGCAACGGGATTTGCTGCCGGTTGTATGATATGGATGGTGATGGCCGAGGTTCTTCCTGATGGCTTCAAGGTAACGTAAAAAAGAAAAGAAAAACTCAATTTAATTAAGGTTGGGGCTATTGATACAAGAATATATTTTGCCCAACTATTTTTTTTCCCTTTTCATTTTGTCTTGTCCATAGTAGTATTAACCCTGGCCTTGTTCCTGGACCAATGGTTTACTTTTTTCCTTTTGCAGGAGTCTTCCCCTTCTCAGGTTGCTTCGGCAGCTACACTTTCTGTCGCATTTATGGAAGCCCTTGGTGCTGTTTTTGATCATTTCAGTCGCAACTACAAGTGAGCTCTCCGTCTCCTCACTCTGTCATCTATGTTTCTACCCTGGATTTTACTCCTGTCTATTTTTTGCTGATAACTCAGTAATTTTACTTTCAGTCCAGAGGATGCTTCCGGCCTCTTTGTTTCTCTACTATTTGGTCTAGGTCCATTGCTCGGCGGTGTTGCCCTCATCGCATTTGCTCTAGCTTTCAGGCTCCAGCATGCACTCCTTACCGGTGTGGCCTCTGGCATTGCCTTTGTTCTTGGCGCATGGAGACCCCTTCAATTACTACTCGCTTCCAAGATGGGGCTTCTCGCGCTCCTCTTTCTTCTCGGACTGGGAGCAGCTTTTATCCACACATCCATTTCCATTCTCACAAAGTCAGGCGTCCACAAGAAGACCTCAGCCAACACATTATCTTCCATGACAAGCTTTTCAGTGAGCGCACTCACCCTTCAGTCAATCTTATCCTGTGTGGCAATCGCCCTCCACGCCCTCACCGAGGGGCTTGCGTTGGGGGTGGCTGCACCAAAAGCCTACGGGCTTGGAAGGCACATGGTCCTTCCTGTATCTCTCCACGGGTTCCCCCGCGGTGCAGCTGTGGCTAGCTGCATCTTTGGAGCGACCGACAGCTGGCACGCGGCTCTGTTGTCGGGCGCCCTGATAGGGTTTGTGGGGCCAGTATCAGCCATAGGAGCGATACTAGCTGGAATCGACTACAGCGGGTTGGACCATCTGATGGTGTTGGCGTGCGGGGGGCTGTTCCCCTGCTTTGGGAACATAGTGAGTAGAGCGGTGAAGTTGAACAGAAGGAAGAGCGTTTTAGGGTTGGTGATAGGGGTGGTGTTTGCTAGTACGTGTCTAACGTGCACCAAGCTTGTGTGTTTGCTTACGCCCTACTGCAACTCTGCTCCGGAGGCAGTTAGATAATGACGATGACGATGACGACGCCGTTTTTGTTTGTTTATATGAACTCTGCTCCACATTGTACCAACATTACTCTACAATCTAATATCCTTCGTACTTGATTTCTAAACATATGAACTAGATTTGAATAGTTTGAATGAGCTCAAACTCCTGCTCTTTTAAGTGACTGAACTACAACTTGTTGAACACGAGTTGACTCGCATATAGGGCTTTGAAAACTGCATCTCAAAATAGAATTGACTCAATTTGCTCTTGTGATTAACTTACAAGATGGGATGTACTGGTTCAAACAATTAGTAACAAATTTCATACATCACAAGTTATTCACATGAACATGATGCAACTGCAAATAAATTAGAGGGAATGCTCCACTGTACCCTGCATGGTTTTTTTTTTAAATCCCAATTTTAACAAAAGAGCATTGACTCGGTTGACATATTCATGTGTCGATTAAATTTTTAAAATCGAGTCGGTTATTTTTGGGAATTTTATAATTTCACACTAAATATAGGGTATTAAAAAAAATTGTAAAATTCAAAAGGGCACAGTAAAATTTTACCCAATAAATTAATCTACATGGTAGAATTACATTTCACCTACAAAATATTGTAGCCTGGCAGGCTCAAAACAGTTTAAGCTCGGTGTTTCCAGATTCAATACGAATTTTTGCAGTATACAAAGCGGGTGATACATTTGAGAAGGTAATTCAATTCGTATATAATCTTGAAGTGTATAAACTAATTATGCTCCGCCCACTTTTTGAGTTTTAAGGCCAAACAAGTTTTCGAATAACTTAGTGGCTGTAGGAGGAATATCCATGGGCCGCGGTGCCATTAAATTGACGATCTTTTCGTGAACATTATACCTGATAAAATCATTCCAGGAGTCAATGAACTGCAGCAGATAATGGGAATGCAGTATGTCTTGAAGATAATCTATCCATTTTAAAAACTTACCGAATCTTGCGACTCTATGAAGCACGACGATCAACAATTTTTCTTTTCTTAGTTTGCAGTCTTTTGAGAGCATAAAAAGCCGTCTCTGTTCATTGAAAAACATATTCGGTAACATTTTGTCATGATTTTTCCCAGGTATGGCTGAGGTTGCCGTGTAAAACGTAAGAAACGATCAAGAACATATATACGTAAAAAGACATGTTATCCAAAGTATCCAAGACGGAGCATTTTGAGTGGTAAAATCTACAATTTCTCATGAGCATTATATGTAACTACATTAACATAGCATCGAAATTTTTTTAAAATCGGCCTAGTTTAAATCGCTCCAAAAATATACCGTAAAGTAAGAAGAGCTTGAAAGGTCTCAGAAGAATAATGTTGCAATAGTCAATATTTCCACAGGAGGACAGCTGAGTTCTTTTTTTTTACATGCGACCAAAGAAAATGGATAACCATGCAAGGGTGCAAGCAGTAACAATTTCAATATAGGCACTATAGGTCACTTAGGAAGAAATTAAATGCAATATAAAAATGAGGCTAGTAGTTTCATCCAAAGACCTAGTTTAAGTGTAGTTCTCGTCTAAAATTCATAAAATTGACCTAATGTCATCCCTTCTCATTCAATAAAGTAAATCACAATGCAATATATTATACATGGATTTCGTTTCCATTTAAAAAGTATACAAAACCTAATGAAAAACTTCCTCTAAAAACTAAACCAGTCAGGTGTCGGCAAGAAATAAAAGCACAAGAAACATAGGTTATATCATTATAATAAAACAGTCTTTCAGTGAATAAAAAAGGAAAGATCTACTCAGAATTTCGAGAATTTAATATTTACTGCATGATGTGGCGTGTGACGCATGGAGAAGTTACGTGTATCTTAAAATAGATATAAACACAAAAACTTACCAGACGATGATGGGTCAATTGTTTCAAAAAACTCTTTCAGTAATTGCTGGTAAAATTCAGAGTCATCCAAAAGTTCAGGGTCATCGTTTGCATAAGTTTCCTGATCAGGCATTTCAAAAAGGGTTAGACTCCAAATGTGATAAGAGAACAGCCCTCAAGACAGGGTGGAGGAGTCTACCAACTATAAACCAGACTCTTGGTTATTTTTTTTAAAATTTGTGGCGATACTTTTTGGGTTATATACATTAAATACTTGCAGTATGGTAATTCATTCACATATTTATAAACCACACAAAAGCGGTCACGAAAATTTATTCTTTTTTATTTAATCATCACATTCTTTTTAGACTATTTATCAGCAAAGCGACACACAACAAAGATCTTAATGCATAATAAAAACTTTTGATTGCTATTTCAACCAAAGAGAGTAATGCAAATAAATTCATAATTAGAAAATGATAATACCTCTTGCTTGGTATTCTCCATATCACCAGGAAAGCCAAGAAACATAAAAATAAAAAAATAAACATACATAGGAGATATGAGGAGTAACAAATGATCAAATTAACCCAAAATCAAGCTAATAATTCATTTCAAACCTACATTTCCAAATACAGCTACTGCTGATCTGTTCTGCTGCATCCCCTTAATCATTTTACTTGGATCCCTCATATAAGCAGTCACTCGTTCACTTATACTCTGAAGAAAAAAAAGAGTCAGTAGCAGATATTTGCAGAATTCATGCTATAAGGTTCACTTGTGTGTCTTAAAGGAAACCTGATTAAAGGCATGCAATTAGTCTTTAATAGCAGCTGCACCAGTTGTCACCTGGGTCTTCCTATGCCATTTATTGATTGACTTGTTTCTAAAAGAAGCCATTCTACAATATACATCTAATGGTTAGTATCAGCTACAAATAAGACCTAACATCCAAGAAAATATATGTTCATTATATTTGAAGCATTAATTAACTCCTGACATATAGCCAATCGTAGAATGTGACATTTGCAAAAACACATGTAATATATCTCTAACAACAATTAAGATAATATACATGAAACCGATTCAATTTATACGATTCCAGAAGTGCCTTCAACTCTTGCCACTGAAAGCTATAAGACATTAAAACCTACCAAACTCCAAATGTAACAGGAAATTACATCAAAAGAAATTTAAAGTAAAATTCAAAGAGACTGATCCAAAATTGTTTGGTAGCAAAAAGAAATTACATTGCTGGTACTCTAAATATGATATTTAGAAAACAATAAAGCATAATAATGTAAGATTTAACAATATAGTATCAGATAATGGGAGTGATACCTTGATTGCATTTTGGAAAACTGCATCCATTCTTCATCAATATCCCCATTTGAGCTATGAGAAGTTTCTAATTGAATGGAATTACCTTAAGAAGTTCATCAACAGTTACTAATTTTTCAAATATGTGTGTGTGTGTGTGCGCGCGTGGACCATAACATGCATACCTTCTCCAAATTGGGTAATTGATGGATTGTTTGCAATCAATGCCCGAGTAAGTTAAAAGCATGACAAAAAGAAAATGTTAGCATTGAGCACCACAAAATTTACTAAAAATTAAAATGTCATACAAAGGCTTATGATTGAAGATGAAAATAGATAAATTCTTTCTAGACCTGCTGTAATTCCAATACAGAATCAAATGTTTTCTTTGATGAAGCAAGTAAATCTGAATATGCTACACTGACTTCACTATCAGCTTCACAGAAAAAGACCTAACAGGTTCCTGCGGACGACAAAAATTCAAATGATGTTTCAGAGCATGGCATGTTGTTAAACATAAGTAAAGTGATTTTCACCAACTCAACCTGTGGAAGTCTGTTAGAATTTGAGAATGGTTTCTGTAGCAAGAATCTGAATTCAAGCATCTTGTCCCACAGAGCCTTGTCAAAAAAAGAACATGTAGTCAGTATTAGAACAACAACCAAGGTAATAAGTGCAGGCTGTGCAGCAAAGTAGTTATATCAAACAAATAGTGTTGCAACCAAGATCATCAAAGATTAACCAGATCAACATTTCAAATATACACTTGATATCGGAACCAACATAAAACTTATATATCTAGTAAAGATTATCGATCTAACAAGAAATGGTCTACATGTGATGAATTAATTCATTTACATCATACCCTTTGATTTTTTACAGCTCGACCTTTTCTAATATCCTCATCCTTGTGCTGCTTTAGATTCCTCAAAATATCTCTGGATTAAAAAATCATAAGAAATTAGCATGTGATGCAGATGTAAGCTAAAATCTAACAAGGAGTCAACAGTACCAGAGACAAACAATAACACATAAAACCAATTTATAGGATAAGTTGACTTGAAACAGTAATGATTAATAGCATCCTCTCATCACATGGGTTATAGGTGAAAAAGATTCAGTAGTTAATCTCTCCACATAGGCTGCGATCGAAACAATTTGAGTTTTAACTTTAAACAGATTCATAATATCTTAATTTGTTATAAACTACCAATGAAGATATTGGAGAAAGACTACAAGATCTTAATTCTTCAATTGAGTTACTAAGAAGAATTTTAAAGTTCAAATCCTAGCCGGATATACTTTCTTCTATATACTGATCTGAAGGCATTACTAATCTTGTATCAAAGCCACTTGCAAACCATTTATCAACAGCTGGACTACAGCGCAAACAACTAGAGGAACATAAAGCAACGTCAAACAAGACATACTGCTCCTCCTTTTTAAGTTCACTGAATTCTTTCTCCAGCTCTTCCATCTCCTCCACTTTTTCAACATCTTTCTGGGCACCTTCTTCTATGTCCTCTTCCGAGCCTTCCTCATCGTCATCATGGTCGTTATCATCATCTTCGTCTAGGTCGTCGTCATCATAATCATTCTGGTCATCTTCATTCTCATCATGGAAATTGTACTCATCATCATCATCATCCAACTAAATACGTGGAAAGAAGAAATAAACAGTATCAGAAATGGCTTATAAAAAATACCACATGGACAGTGAAAAAATAAGGAAGCGCTCTATACATTCATAACTGGGTCGTCCATGTTGTTGTCAAATCCCATATCGCTATCACTCTCAGCAATTTTCTTTGATTTCTTCTTCCCCATTATTAGATAAATACCTGAGCACAACAAGCGGAAGAAATCAAACGACGTTAATTTAAGTTAAAATAGTCATTTGAATTATATTAACAAAGCACCAGAAATACATAGTTTTGCGCACAAATTAGAATAAAATTATCATCATTATGTAATTGACAATAATCGGAAATCTAATCGCACGCAATATAGATTGTGTGTAGAGAAATTGAACCCAAAAGGACTAAAATTAAATTGGAATGAAATTACAAAAAGAAGCCAACAAATCCGCAGCCGCATTTACCAGGAACTCGAAATTATCAACAGGTAGCCTTCGCCTAAAGAAGAACCGATACTGAGAGTCTGAGAGAATGAAGAAACGACTATGAGACGTCTTCAATTGCTGTTAATTTTCTCACTGCAACTCTTAGTCTACGACGCCGAATCTGCCAGGTAGGGTGAGGTGAGGTAGGCTAGGTTTTCTTAGACCAGAGCGGGAGCAGGGGATGGGGTTTAGGGTTTTTCTTTCTTTAGGTTATCAATTTGGGAATTAGGGATTGCTAATCGGCTTCTAAAATAAAATAATAATAATAATAATAATAAGAAGTGATATATGAAACGACATCGTTTTAATATTCCCAAAACTTCAATAATGTAGTACTTTTTAGGTTAGGGGGTATTTGACTATGGAATGCAGATCTGTCTATTATGGGACTTAAATTACTTTCGCTGTAGTTACACTGAAAAGTGAAATCGAGTCTCTTATTAAAGAGGATTCAGGTCCATTTATTTGAGATGCAATATTATGAAGATGAATGAATATATAGCAGTAAATGATCAGGTGTGGCTGCCAGTTATAGTTTCATTTCAACCTAATTTCTTTACCAACTGCCATAAGTAACATTATTAATTATAAATTGAAAGAATAATTATATCATATAATTAATATTAAATTATGAGTAAAAATAGACTATTCAATTGATTTTCAATAGAGGCGGCAAAAAGGCCTGGCCGGTACCGGTCCATCGGGCCAATGCACGTTTATGGGCCGGCCCGGGTTAGTTTTTGGCGGTCTTTATTTTTTGTTGCCCAGCCTAGCTCATACTAGGCCATCGGGTCATTTCGACCCATTAATATTAATTTATTTTTAAAAATTTTAATTAAAAAAATTAAATTTTATTTATTTTAATACGTGTAATAATAATTTTATAAGTCAATATTGAATATTATCCTCAAATTTATAATTAGATATAAATGGTAAATAATCTATTCAAGTTAATTATTACTTAAATCAAATAAATTAGGATTTATTATTTGGGGTCGATTGTATTATTAAGAGTTGTTAAATAATGTATTGGAGCTATTTAACATCAATAATCACGATTATTATGTGATTAAATTATAATATTAGCATCCAACTTATTTCATTATTATAATATAATAATAGAATTTAAATCTAACTTTTACAATTTTCAACAACATTAAATCTCATACACAATTTTTTTTCCATTCTATAGACTAATTATATATTTTTTCTTTCTACTTAACTTTATTTCTATCATATACAATATTAAATCTCATACACAACTTATCACATTATTTTATATGTATATATATTTTCTTTCTCCTTAACCTTATTTCTATCATAGAGTAATAAAAATATACAAGTAAAATAGAAAATTCATATATAATTTGAAGATTATAACTATTTTAAAAAGTTATTTTTATGACTATTTTTATATATTTAAATTTAAGTTATTTAAATATAATTTATAAATCAAATAAATTAAGTATCACAAATAATTTATGATTAAATATTAAATAAAATATAAATAAAATGACCGGACTAAAAAAGTCAAAAAAATTGGTCAAAAGCGGGCCGAGCCATTTGGCCCACCGGGCTTGATGGACGGAGCCAAAACGGTCTGGTTCTTTTCGGGCTTATATTTTAATGGCCCAACCTAGCCTACTTATGGAGGGCTACGGACCGGGCCATTTTTTTGCCGGCTCTAATTTTCAATAACACCCAAAGGTCACCTAAAATAACTGGAAATACTTGGGTTATATTGGCTTTATGTTTTTTGAAATAACTTATAACTTTTTTTAAGAAAAATATAATTACTTATATATTATAAATTGTTTATAAAATAATTAATTGTACCACTATTATTTTTTATTAATTCAAATATAGTGGAGTAATTTTTTATTAAAATATACTATCATATATTTATCTTAAATAAATCTTTTCTCCTCATCAAACGATCCATATGAATGAATATTGTCTGCTGTGGTTTTGTGAATTTTGTATAATAAAAATAGATTTGGAAAATGAATTATTGGTGTGGAATAATGCACATGGGATGACAAATTATAAGAGAGTAATTTGCGGCATGGCATGGGGAGCAGACCAATCATCTTGACCGTCCATCCCTGGCCCACCCTAATCACCGTTTTTCTGTTCATTGCTACGTAAAGGTTGAAAAGCCCACCCCGCGTCCATACTCCATATTGTATGTGTTTGAGTATGGAGCCTAAATTCTTTGGGCTCGTATTTTTTTTGCCTAATTGATCCTAATGAGCTTATCATTAGGACAAGTTATCTTGATCAAAAAATTATTCATTGTGTTATCTTGATCAAGAAGTTATCCATTGTGTTATCTAGATCAAGATGTTTTCTCATTGTAATTGACTAGTCCAACAAGGTAAGAAAAATTCTGGCTTGGTATCACCCCCAGATGTAGTCGAAAGACGAACTGGGTAAACAAATCTTGTGTTATTCGTGTCATCGTGTGCGTGTGTGTCTAAATTCCTAACAACTGGTATCAAGAGCCTCGGGTTCGAAGGGAGCAGTCACGATGAGCGACGAGAAGATTTTAATCAAACAGTTTGACGGATCAAATTTTGGGTTCTGGAAGATGCAGATCGAGGATTATCTCTACGACAAAAATCTGTATGTGCCCTTAGAAGAGAAGGTGAAACCCGAAAAAATGGATCTGAAGGAGTGGAATCTGTTGAACAGAAAGGAGATGAGTGCGATACGTTTATCGTTGTCCATGAACGTAGCCTACTACACAACTAAAGCCAAGTCCGCAAGGGAGATGCTGCAAATCCTGGAGGAGATGTACCAAAAGCCCACAACTGCGAACAAGGTTCATTTGATCAGACGATTGTTCAACCTCAGAATGTCGGAGAGCACACTTGTGCAGCAACATCTGAACGAGTTCAACATGATCATTGGGCAGTTGTGTTCAGTCGAAATCGAATTCACTGACGAGGTACTTGCTTTGGATTTGTTATCTTCTTTGCCAGATAGTTGGGCTGCCACAGTAACTGCAGTTAGTGTTTCTTCCGCGAAAGATAAATTGAAGCTTGACGAAGTGAGAGATCTGATGATTAGCGAGGAGGTTCGCAGAAAAGAGTTTGGATCTACTTTAGGGTCAATGCTGAACACGGAGGATAGGGGCAGATCAAAGGGTAGGCAGAATCGTGGTAGATCAAAGTCCAAAGGAAATAGTCAATCCAAAAAAGACAAAGACTCAATCCAGTGCTGGAATTGTGATGAGTTTGGTCACTACATGAATCAGTGTACAGCGCCCAAGAAAAACAAGAAGGAACAGAATGAGAAGAAGACAGCAAACGCAACCATAGATGATATTGGAGATGCGTTGGTCTTAAGTGTCAGTAGTCCGCTGGAATCATAGGTGTTGGATTTTGGAGCATCATTTCACTCATTGATCTTGCAGGAGCTATGACCAATGTTGATTTGTGGCACTGTCGGCTGGGTCACATGAGCGAGAAATGAATGAAGGTAATGTGTTCGAAAGGGAGACTTCCAGGGCTGAAATCTGTTGAAGTTGGCCTATGCGAGGACTGTGTTTTCGGGAAACAGAGAAGAGTAAGTTTCTCGAGAGGTGGCAGAACCTTGAAGGCAGAAAAGTTAGAGTTGGTGCATAGCGATCTATGGGTACCATCGCCCACGAAGTCCCTTGGTGGTTCGGAGTACTACATGACCTTCATCGATGACTCTACTCGAAAGGTATGGGTTTATTTTCTGAAAAATAAAACTGATGCATTTGATACTTTTGGGAAGTGGAAAGCCCTTGTAGAGAATGAAACGGGGCTGAAAGTAAAGTGTCTTCGTTCTGACAATGGAGGTGAATATGAACTCCGTGAGTTCAAGGAATATTGTGCTGAGAATGAGATTCGCATGGAGAAGACCGTGAGAGGAACTCCCCAGCAAAATGGAGTGGCAGAACTAATGAACAAAACTTTGAATGAGTGAGCTAGATGCATGAGATTGAAGAGTGGACTGCCTAAGATGTTTTGGGCAGATGCAATAAACACAGCAGCATACCTAATTAACAGAGGTCCATCAGTTCCGTTGGAAAACAGAATACCAGAGGAAAAATGGACAGGAAAAGAAGTAAATCTGTCTTATTTGCGTGTCTTTGGTTGTGTTGCATATGCTCATATTAGTTCTAATGATAGAAGCAAGTTAGATGTTAAATCTGTTAAGTGTACGTTCATTGGTTATGGTGGTGATGAGTTCGGTTATAGACTCTGGGATGAGAACAACAGAAAGATTATTCGCAGTAGAGATGTGGTTTTCAATGAACAGGTAATGTACAAGAACAGATTGGAGGCATCAAATTCTGACAAGACTAATACCCAAGAAGTCGAGTTAGACATCTCAAACTCGAGTGAGAGCAAGGAGAGTCAGAATGAGGAAGAGGTTCTCATTGGAGAACCAAGGACACCACCACCACCATTGGAGGATCCGTTGCAGAGACCAGCTAGAGAGCGACGTGCACCTGATAGGTATTCGCCCTCTAACTACTACGTGTTACTTACTGATGATGGTGAGCCTGAGTGTTATGCTGAGGCAGAGCAGAGTGAAGATAGACGAAAATGGAGAGGTGCTATGGATGATGAGTTAGCATCTCTTCTGTTGAATGACACTTGGGAACTTGTTGAGCTCCCAAAGGGCAAAAAGGCTTTGCACTGCAAGTGGGTCTACCGAATCAAGAATGAAGCTGACGGTAGCAGACACTACAATGCCCGGTTGATTGTTAAGGGGTTTGAGCAGCTGCATGGTATTGACTATACTGATGTCTTTACTCCAGTTGTGAAACTGACCACTATTCGAATGTCGTTGAGTATGGTAGCTGCTGAAAACTTGATATTGCATCAGATGGATGTGAAGACGATATTTCTCCATGGTGAATTGGTGGAAGAGTTGTACATGATACAGCCTGAGGGTTTCGTAGAGAAGGGAAAGGAGCCACTTGTATGCAAATTAAAGAAAAGTTTGTATGGCCTAAAACAAGCCCCAAAGCAGTGGTATAAGAAGTTTGATAGCTTCATGATGGAGATTGATTACCATAGATGTCACGCTGATCATTGTTGCTACTACAAGAGGTTTGACAAAAGCTTCCTTATTCTCTTGCTATATGTTGATGATATTTTGATCATAGGAGTCGATGCAAGAGAGGTATATAAGTTGAAGAAACAGTTGTCAGAACGGTTCTCCATGAAGGATCTTGGAGAGGCAAAACAGATTTTGGGCATGAGGATTGAACGTGATAAGGCGACGTGATATGTATATCTTTCGCAGACGAGTTACATTCAGAAGGTCCTGGAAAGATTCAACATGTCAGAGTCGAAGCCTGTGAGTGTTCCACTGGGAAGTCAATTCAAACTTTCAAAGAAGGAATCACCAAAGAACAAGGAGGAACGTGCACAAATGATGAGTGGTCCATATGCTTCAGCAATTGGTAGCATCATGTATGCCATGGTGTGTACAAGACCAGATATTACTCATGCAGTGGGAGTAGTAAGTCGGTTCATGAGTGATCCGAGCAAGCAACATTGGGAATCAGTGAAGTGGGTACTGCGATACTTGAGAGGTACCACATACAATGCTTTGTGTTTCAAAGGCAAGAGTGTGGCGCTGGTGGATTATGTGGATGCAGACTTGGCATCTAATGATCTTGGTGGGAGAAGAAGTACAACCCGGTATGTCTTTACTTATAGTGGTACTGCTATATCTTGGACTTCTAAGTTGCAGAAGGTTGTTGCATTTTCCACCACTGAGGCAGAATATATAGCTGTGACAGAGGCAAGTAAGGAGATAGTGTGGTTGCAGAATTTCTTGGGGGAACTTGGGAAGGAGCATGAAAATAATATTCTTTTCAGTGATAGTCAAAGTGCTATATTTCTTGCAAAGAATCCGACATTTCACTCAAAAACAAAGCATGTTGAATTGAAGTATCACTACATCCGTCACCTTTTGGAGAAGAAGGTCTTACAGCTTATGAAGATCCTTGAAAATGAGAATCCAGCGGACATGTTTACTAAGGTGGTGACCTTAGAGAAATTGAAGCTATGCATAGCTTCAATTGGCCTTGGAACTTGAAGAAAAGACTAGGTGATGTCAGGCGGATACGGGAGGAGAACTAAAAGATATGCTACATGGAGGATTTAGTCTCCAAGTGGGAGATTGTTGGAGTATGGAGCCTAATGGGCTTAGGATTAGGACAAGTTATCTTGATCAAAAAGTTATCCATTGTGTTATCTTGATCAAGAAGTTATCCATTATGTTATCTTGATCAAGAAGTTATCCATTGTGTTATCTAGATCAAGATATTTTCTCATTGTAGTTGACTAGTCCAACAAGGCAAGAAAAATCCTGGCTTGGTATCGCCCCCAGATGTAGTCGAAAGACGAACTGGGTAAACAAATCTCGTGTTATTCGTGTCATCGTGTGCGTGTGTGTCTAAATTCCTAACAGTCTGGCCGAGAGGTAAATCATAGTAACCTCTGGACTCGATAGAATAGTATAAAGATCAATAAGGACTGGACGGTTACTCATTGTATATTATTATTTTATGTGAATTGTTTAGTTGTATAAGCTGGACTTGATAGAATAGTATAATGATCAATAAGAATTAGACGGTTACTCATTGTATATTATTATATTATGTGAATTGTTTAGTTGTATAAGATGGATAATGGTGACTCTTTTTACTAAAAGAAAAAAATGAGGACCTTTGAATGAGACGCTTAATATAGTAAAATGTAGATCTTTCGGCATAATGGAAAGAATAGTAAATTACTCTTATGTTGCGATAATGTAATTTTATCTTTGGTCATCTCTACAACTAGTTGAGCTGTCCATGTCCATACAATTCACTATTTTTCATTCATTTCAAATACAACAAACTTTATTTCTTTTATAATACTAAATAATTTCATTATTTACATGTGTATTTATATACTAAATATGTATTCTATATTTAGTAAAAATATATGCACCATGTATGTGAAGTCTTATTTAGGAACGCTACCAATGTAAAATATGAAGTTCTAATATCTGCACCATATTAGCACGCCACCATGTGGAAATTGAATCCAATTAGGGAGAAGATCCACACTCAGAAAATGGGACACATAAAATGTAGGGTTATGTGGATATATCCACGAATGCCATAGCAAATTCCAACCATACTACTTGATTAAGCAATAATTGTAGCATTAATGTGTTAGGACACAGATATATAGTACACTCTATTATCGTTGAAAATGAATTTATTGGCAATAAAAGCTGAGTTACTGCACATTATGGGAGTTGTTTCGTAGTTAATAATTTGAATTAATTAAATCAATTATTAAATCCCTAGAAATAGATGTGTTAAATGTTTCAATAAGATCATACTTCCTAATGCAATAATTGAGTAGGATATCATAATTTTCATTTCCTTTCCTAATGTATATCAAATTTTTAAATTTGACTGTCACCAAAAAGTAAAAACTTCTTAAGCGATGATTATTCAAAAATAAAAAATTATTTTTTCTTAAACGAATACAAGTAATTATGCTGTCTTATTCCTTGTCTGCATTATTTTGTAAGATTTGATGACAATGATTGTTAAAGGTCATGTTAGATTCTCATTTCGAAAGAAAGAGTAGAGTTTGTTCAAAATTCAAATCTTACTATGTAAAAAAGAGACAAGTTTAATCCATGAAAAAATTATTTTAATTACTCGATAACATGAATGGAATTGCATTGATCAAAGTGAAAGCTAATTTAAGATTCCCTTATTAGGAGTATTTATTATTCTCTAATTTCCGATTTATTAAATTTTATACTTTAGTTTTAGTTTGTTCTGCATTAAATTTTACAATTAAAAAAAAATATATTCCAATCTTCAATACTAAAAATACATACTCCTTAATTATAAATGTATCACTCTCACTTAATATTGATTATAATATACTTTATAATTTATTTATTATTTTAAAATATTATATTATATTCCAAAGATTAATAAAATTAATAAAAAAATAATTCTTTTTTAAATTCCATATTCAGAATACGAGAAATATTACAAATTTGGTTTTTATAAATTCTTCCTATGTACACCTGTTAAAGCTACTTAAACTTAAAATAAACATGTCCTAATTAGTCTCCGTAAAATTCACTTTACGCTAATAACACCTTTATATATAAATAAATCTAAAAATATAAAATTAGTAAAAATGAAATATATTTTCTTAGAGAAACTCTCTTGTGAGACGGATTATTTGTG
Organism: Pogostemon cablin; assembly: GCA_023678885.1. Lineage (NCBI taxonomy): Eukaryota > Viridiplantae > Streptophyta > Magnoliopsida > Lamiales > Lamiaceae > Pogostemon > Pogostemon cablin. The sequence continues at coordinate 30,018,093 of CM042952.1, read as the reverse complement.
AGACGGGTGTGAGACGGGTCAACCCATCATTAAAGCATGTTTATTGTAGAGACAAAGTATGCTTATTTGTAATTAAAGTATGTCAATAATAAATTATATTATAACACGTTGAAATCATACTTTAATGCATAATTCAACATATTTTAGAAAACATACTTTATCTAAAAAAATAGACATACTTTAACAAGTCTCACAAACCGTCTCACATAAATAGCTTATCACAAGAAAATTTATCATTTTCTTAATCCACTAAAAACTTGTGTGCCCCGGACACCATGCGCCCAAATAATTTTTAGTATTAAATGACATACCATTTAATATAAGCACGTGTATAATTTATTTTCTAAAAAAAAAAATTAATGAAAATATATAATCTTTAAAAAAAAATATTGTATCCTTATTTTGTATAACCTTTAAAAAAATTTAAAAATATTATACCCTCACATCACCTTGTGCATATGAGAATACTCCCTCCATCCAACTCAAATAGTATCATTTTAATATATTGGACGTCTCATTCAAATTGCAACATTATCTTCTTTTAGTAAAAAGACCCACTAAGAGCATCTCCAATAGATTCTCTAAACTATAAAATTATTTATATTTTAAAGAAATTCAACTAAAACCTCACTCCAACAAGTTGTCTATTTTTACTTTTAATTTTACATAACAAGTTTCATTCTTCAAATTTAGATAACCAAATTAAGTTCTTTAAAATTAAATGCATTAATGATTTATTATTTCCAATGTTTTTGTTAATTAAATAATATGGAATGAAGAGTTAAAGTAAATTTTATATTGCATTAATAATAAAAACAAAAATAAAGAAAATGTATAGAAAATATGTGTAATTAATTAACATTGGGAATAGAGAGAATAAAATTCAAATATAAAGAATGTGTTAGAAGACTTTTAAAATATCATTCTTTATATTAACAAACCTCTCTATTTTATAAAAATTTTCTCTCTAAAATTTAAATAAGCTCTTGGAGTTGCTCTAATAGTAGTAGTTTACTACAAAATACCCACTCTTTTAACAATATCATATGGAGTAATTAAATTAAGAATTCCATGCTTTTCACTTTATAGAAAAACACAAAATAAAATTAAAATTAAAATTCTCAGTTGGTGCTTCTGTTATAAATAAATGCGTAGCTAACGGACCTAAATAATCTCTGCGAGGGACCTCTCTTGACTCCACCACCACCCTCTTTCTCTCTCCTTGTGCCAATGGCGGTAAACATATTTTTCTTGCTATCTCTCTGCTTCTTCTACGCTGTTTCTGCTCTCACGCCACCACCTGTTCCTTTGGAAGGTATCACATTAAGCTCAGCTCTGCTAATTTTGTCAGTTTTTTTTTCTCGCATTACAGAGTATTGGATCTTTGCCAGTTCCTCGTTTTCTTAGGGTTTCTTTAAATGTCAATCTACTTGGTGACTTGCTGTGCAAATGTTTTCTTTCAGCTGACTTATAGGTTGTGCATTTTGTATTCGCAAACTTTCTGAATCTCTGGTATTGAAACTGAGATGTTTACTCTGTCTGTGTGTGAGTGAATCGGAATGAGGTGAAGAAATTTGTCGTTTCGAAGATACTAATGGTCTTGTTTGATGTATTTCCAGGGCTGCTACCCAATGGGAATTTCGAAGAAGTGCCAAATCCCAAAGACATCAAGAAAACAGTGCTCCTTGGCAAAAATGCCTTACCCAAATGGGAAATCAATGGCTTGGTTGAGTACATCTCCGGCGGGCCTCAGCCCGGCGGGATGTTCTTTGCCGTTGCCCACGGCGTCCACGCCGTTCGGCTGGGCAACGAGGCCTCTATCTCCCAAACAATCCCTGTAAAAAATGGGTCACTGTATGCACTCACATTTGGTGCATCAAGAACCTGTGCTCAGGATGAGGTGTTGAGGGTTTCAGTGCCCACTCAATCAGGGGACCTCCCCCTGCAAACCCTCTATAGCAGCTATGGTGGTGACACTTATGCTTGGGGTTTTATTGCAACCTCCAATGCTGTGAAGGTCACTTTCCACAATCCTGGGATGCAAGAGGACCCTGCTTGTGGCCCTCTCTTGGATGCTGTTGCTATCAAGGAACTTTTCCCTCCCAAGCCCTCTAGAGGTATTGCTCAATCACTTAGATCTTTCCATTGCATATCTTTAAAAAATATTATATTGAATATTGTTTATCACATTATTTATTGGATCTTGCATCTATTACTTGGAAATTTGAAGCAACCATAGCAAGCTGAGCCTGAGTTTCACTGTGTGGGTAGACTTTTATGAGTTACTACTACTATATTTTGCCTAAAATAACATAGATTTGTTGGATTCTGTAGTTGAATCAGATATTTGGGTCATAACTTGCACCGACATAATTATTTAATACTCCCTTCTCAGATCTAACTTGTTTATGTGATCTATGTTGAACATGATTTTTAATTTCAAAACTGTTGGATTTGATATATTTTATATAAAAATGCATGTCACTATCAGTTTGATGAATAACATGACTATGGAGTAAATATTTTACTCCAAGAACTACCTTGAACAGGAACTCATTAAATTGTGCGAAATCACTTCATCTTTTGGTAATTCTTCTTGCAGTGAACCTGGTGAAGAATGATGGTTTTGAGGAGGGTCCTCATCTCTTGATCAACTCCTCACACGGCGTCCTTCTTCCTCCAAAACAGAAAGACCTTACCTCCCCGCTCCCCGGCTGGATCATCGAATCTCTAAAAGCCATAAAATTCATAGATTCACAGCATTTCAACGTCCCATTCGGAAAAGCGGCAGTTGAACTACTTGCAGGAAGAGAGAGTGCCATTGCTCAAGTCATCAGAACTATCCCCAACAAAACCTACGACCTTACCTTCTCTGTAGGAGATGCTAAGAATGGTTGTCATGGATCCATGATGATTGAAGCCTTCGCTGCAAAAGCAGCCATGAAAGCTCCTTTTAAATCAGAAGGAAAAGGAAAATTCGCCACTTACAAATTCCAGTTCACTGCAGTATCGGATAGGACCAGGCTGACGTTCTTCAGCTCCTTCTACCATACTAGGATCAACGACTATGGAACACTCTGTGGTCCTGTTCTAGATCAGGTCCGGGTTCTCCCCGCCGCTAAGAAGATTTGATGCATCTGCATTGTAAAACCCCTGAAGCCCCTATGGCATAATATATGTAAGAGAGATATAGCAATGGGTATTAGACTTCGTTTCAAGAGGCTAATCCATTGACGAGGCATGCTTTGTAATTGCTTCAATGTTAGATTTTCACTGTTTCCTTTGCCATCACTCTTTCAAATGTGAGTCAAAGATTTTCAGAGCACACATGAACATGAAATAAAAACTGGCTGATCTTCAAATGCTAAAAAGAAACGGAAGTTAGATACAGCATTAAAAACAAATAAATTGTTCAACAGTGATTGATATATATCATCATATCTCTTTTGCTATATCCATATTCAGTGAATTACATCAGTTGTAGACTGCATTTCCCACCATTAGGAAAAAATCTGTGAGAATATAGATACAAAATGACTGATCGAGCATTTCGACCGTCTTCTAACAGAGCATCCACCATTCTGGGGGTAACTTACAGTTTATCAAATTAAATATCTTCCTTGGATGCATCTAACAAGCCGATAAAGCATTTTTCCAATAAAAATTCTGCATTAACCCAAGCATGGTATTTGTCTGGAAAAACTATCAGGATAACATGTTTAACCACTCCAAGTTATAATTGATAAACAAAAAGAAATGAGTGAAAAGGATACTGAATAAAATGTACAATCTTTTCCAACTGCCTTCATTAGCATATCCACACCTAGCAAAGCAGCATATGCATGAGAACAATTATATGACATACAAGCCAGATAAGAACCACTATAACCAATTTAGGATTTGCGACCGACTCTTCTATATAGTGAACCACCAAGAAAGTTCGAGTTTAAAAAAGAGAGCAGTATGCGTAGTATGGTAAAAACATATGAAACATTATAGTCTTGCTTTTATTAGTCAATGCAGTTCAATATGAATAGATTGTGAATGTGAAAAAAACGATAATCATTTTTCAAACATAGTATATCATCTATTAGCAACAACACAATGAGAAGCAAATAAATCCAAACCAGAACGCATCAATAACAATAATAATTAAACACACTGGTTACCTCCAGGATGAAACTTCATATATGGTGCAATATTGTAAACACGACCTTTCAGAACAGTCCACATGGAGCCTTCGGATTGATGTTGTTTAACTTCACTCAACGAAATAAATTTCTTATTTGATCCTGAAGAAAAAACAATGTCAAACCAAAATAAAGGAGTTCTGAGCCAAGTTTATAGTAGAGAGGATATTACTGAATGTGCTTCACAATAAGACGCGAGTCACGTTACATAAGGTGCTGGGAAGCCATTTAGGAATGCTAACAAATTCCGGAAACAACCAAATGACCATATTAACATACAAAGATCAGATTTGTTTGAACTATTCTTGGTCCGCTATGGTCATTGCAAAGCACAAGTATTAAAGCTATATGGTTGACAGTAAAATGCAGCATGGTATTTATTATCCTTTCCATGCTAATCAAAATAGTTTAAATTTCCTCACATGAAAACTTTTAACTAGAAAAGCTAAATGAAGCAGTCTTCAGGAGATTAAAAAGACCACCCATCTCAGGAGTAGGCAAGTCAAAAATAGAGTTTTGAGAATGAGGATAAACAAAAGTGTCCATATATTCTTTAAATACTGTGAAGTGCGAAGTAGATCACCCAATGTTTATTAATTGAATTTACACATAACTACCAACCCGAAAGGTCAGGGTGAGTTCGGGTAAGCATAAGCCAGTCCATCTGACTATATCCCTTCTCAAAAGGAACCTTTGAACGGGCCTTAGGCTTCCTGAAAGGAGTCTTCTCTTCTGATGGAGCCTCGGCTGAACTTCCAGTACTCTCTTGTGCTGCTTGTTTTGGCTGTTGATCAATTGGTCCACCAGACGAAGCATCAATCACGTTAAAGGGCAGAGATCCCACCTTTCCCTGCTTCTGAGAAGAAGCATCAATTTTCCATATACTACCAATGCTCTTATCAGCAGCATTCTCATTTCCTTCATCTATATGAATCCTATCAACAACATCAACATCTTTCTGCCTTTCAACACTATCTATACATGGTCCAACCTGTCACATTCAGACAATTTCAGAAACAAGAATTGGATGTTTACAGAAAAAAAGTGTTTTTTTTTTTCAATGGGAAAACCTGAGTTTAAACTTAAACTTATACAGGGCAGAATGCTGAAAATATACTAATAAAAGTTTCAACAATGAATCAAGAACTTACTGGACAAAAGGTGAACTCATCATCATCAGCCATTATCCCTAAAGCAAGATTTTTGTAGGCAAATTTCAAGATTTGCTCTGTACAGATGGTTTGAAAATTTTCAAAACAGCTTGTTCTACAAACTACATAAAACTGATGAATAACAACATTAATAATATTCAACTGCATTAAGCAAAAACGTTGAACCCTTTATCCTGATTTTACGGTATAATAAGGTATAATAAGATTGGAAGGGGGAACACTGAACCCGAATTACAAAGTGTTTGCCATTAATAATTAATTCTCATTTCAAAGATTCCTCGTTTGTTAATGGCCATTTGGATAGTGTTATTTACAAAATCCATGCGGGGAACAATTTCAAAAGACTAGTTCTGCAAATCTGGAACCCCTTATTTCATACTGATCATTTATTTCGTTTCAAATGTATATAGTTTTTAATCAATAAGTATGTGAATTCGCTTCTTCTTGCGTCTCATTCAATACTATTCTGCAAACTTATCCCATGATCAACAAAAAATCATTAATAGATTGATGAGATGCAACGTTAATGTTCAAGAAATAATCTTGAAGCACTGGGGGTTGTGTGTGTGTGTGGTGGGGGGGGGGGGGGGATGGGGGGGTGGAGGAGGGGGAGAGAGGGGCGTACTCTTTGTTGACCGGCTGACCGAGCACCGAGCAGTAGTTGTATTTTCTTGGTCTAGACTAGATGGAGGAAATTTTATTGGTCAACATTTTAGTAATTTATTTATGTATTTATTACTAAATAAATAATCTGAAAAGAAAAATATTCCGCCGGCGTATTATAATTGTCTTCGTGGGCTGGATGGGGAATTTTAAACATTTATAGATTAACATTTTGGACAATTTGCCCAATACATAAAGCCTTCGTTCTTGGGCCCATGTAAGCCCAATTATCTAATGAACGGAATAATCGTCAAATTAATTTTTTCACAAATAATTATTGATAAATCAAACTTAACTTGTTATTTTCATTCCAGAAATTAATTCGAATCGCATCCAAATATAATCTTTTTTATTATTTATATTTATATTTTTTAATTTTAAAAGATTGCAAAGTGCTAACCAGATGTCAAATATCTGTTGACACTAATTAATTTAAATTAAAAAGAATGGAGTATTATAATTTGAAATCTTAACTTGTCTTTTCCCTGGCCATTAGCTGTCAAGCGGTGCAATTGTATTTATTAAGGGATCATAAAGATAAAATTAAAACATATAAATAAATACAATTTACTTATTTTTTTTTTGGATAAATTGATTTTTTTTGGTGAGAAATATTTTATGAAACAAACAAAGAGGAAAGTATGAAAGGTATTACGGGAGAGAGGAGTATATTTTAATGCATATACTTCCTCCGTCCCAGTCAAGGTGTGTCATTTGTTTTTTGCCGGTCAAAGTGTATCATTTTGCCGGTCATTTATTTTTTGCACGTAAATTAAGGAGTATTATTAGTGTGTCATTTGTTTTTTTGCCCGGTCTAAACGGATCTATATCGAAGTCGAAATTCCAACTATAGACTATAGGCGGACTAGGTATTCTCAAAAAGTCACTCAAGAAAAACTTCGATTTCCAAACCCTTGCGATAGATTCTACCTTCGAAAGATAATAAAATAGTGTTATTTGGACGAGAGGGGAGTATATATTTCTCACTAATAGTCTGTATATAATTCTTACACAGTCTCGCATGATTCTCATGTTGAGATGTCTTTTAAGAAAGTGTATTGAATAAAATTACAATACTATTAAACCCCAAAAATTGATGAAGGAATGAATTAGTTAAATTAAATTTAAAAAAAATAAAAATCTCTGAAGATATCAGACTCATCGAATCAAAAAATGGAATTACAGCAAAAATAAGAATTGTGAGCAAAGATTGAATGAATTTTTAGCTACTCTCTAATGCCAAATTAAACTGTTGAGGCAATAATACGAGTCAGTTGAATCAATCCGGGCACCAGTTTCGGAGCCATATCGCGCCGCCGGATCCCAGGTGGTGGCGCCGCCACACGAAACACCGTCATGTTGCTGATGGTGGTGGGCATCGTCATGTCCGGCGGGAGCGGGAGGGTGGTAGTACAGTCGGGCAGTTTGGGGGCAGTGAGAATGAAATCTGCAAGCGATCCTCACACCTGCATCCAAAAGCTCCATATACTTCCCCATCTCTCTGAATTAAATCGAAGAATTTGCTGAGAGAGATTGAATTGAAATCGGAAGAGATGAAGAATGGAATGGGGATTTTACAGATGCTATAGAATATAAAAGGAGGAGGAGTGTTTGCTTGAGAGAAATTTGGAGTCGGAATTGGGATTATATACTCGTTGATTCAGGTCTTTCGCTAGGCTTTCCTCATGGACATCAATTTGCTATTGTACCCCTATACTTTAGATTATTCACACCTTTGATGTTATTCAGAATTTGTGGCATGCCCCTCTATTTTCTTGTATTATTTTTGTTATCCTTCGTTAGGTTCGGTGAAGGTGTGTGAGTCAGACCTGCTTTATTCTATTACGTGACCCCTGGTTTATAAATTACTAATGGGCAAATTATTATATTTGGATAAATTTTTTTGGTATTCATGTGAGATTCCTTATGCGATGAGTTAAATATATTTATTATATTTATAAATAGTTAAAATTTATTTTTCTAAAGTATAATAAATAATTTATTATTATTATAATATAATTTGTTATAAGATACTTTAACTTAGAAAGAACTAGTATAGTCTTTCATTCTATTTCTGTAGGAGTATATAATAAGGCAAGATTTTTATAATTTTATATAAAGATCTTACTTTTAGTTTAAGTTTCAATTTAATTTTGATTTTATAAGTGTTTAAATTTAAGGTTTAAAATTAGTGTTTTTTTTTCATATTAAGATTCAATTTTAAATTTTAAATTTTACAGTAAAATTTCTTTTTTGATTTTAAGTTATATAAAAAAAATTATACACCTTCAAATCAAATTATGATATTGAATACAATATGCATTTTTTAAGTGATATTTTGTGTCAACCTATAATATATATTGAATTTGAAAAATAAAATTATCACAAGTCTTAAGTCTGAGAAATAAATAAATTTGAACCTTCAAATAATACATTTTTATAATAACATTCAATAGTGAGATTTACATAAAAAAAATTAAATATTTATATGAAAATTTTCCCAATTTTCCTGTAAGGAAATGTGGAGAATATAGGATGAACATTTAAAATAGATCCAAATATAAGGGGCATTTTGCAAATTAGAAAAGTCAAGCTTATTGGTGGGAGCATTTAATAATTTAAATTCAGCGAATGTGTACCAAAGCCGCGTCATGTTTCCGCAAGATGCCAACCGTTAAATATGCCTGTACGTACTATTATACCCTTCGCCTTTCACAAAATTACGTTTGACATTTTTGGAGGACCTAGTCATAAATTTGTCATTTATTACCCTTAATTTTAACTATTTACCATTCTTTTATTAAATGCATTATTAGGTGGTAATTCACTTTCTAACCTCCAACCTAACCAACACATAATTGTGGTTTAATGTGCTTGCAAGTGCAGTTCAACCGATCTAGCAACGAGATAACTTGTATAATGATTAAAGATTGAATTCCACCCGCAACGTGGGAGTAACCTCTTAATTAAACTAAAGAAAATCAGGAGTGATCGAATGGATAAAGTGATATTCTAGAGAATGGACTCTTTAGCTTAGCATTAAAATACTTCTTAATAATTTTTAAAAAATATTTCCTATTTTTTATTAGTTTTAATTAGTTTTTTTATTATTTTAGTATTTTTTTATTTTTCTTATTATTTTGTGTCGTGTAAACATGATTTTTAGTGTTCTTATCGTGTCAATACGAAACTTTATTTTGTTGTGTTCAAATTTACCTCTATTGTGCCGCTATCATGATTATGAGAGTGAATATACGATCATCACTAATTGTGATGATGAGAAAACTTCTATTATATACACTTCAAGGCAGTACACGATCTCCGTAAATCATGGAAACCAAATCAAATCAAGAAATAAATACAAACAATAATATAAAAAAATACAAGGTCAACTCTTTCCCTTAATACTCCAGTCAAGCGCTGCGTGGGATGTAAGCAGACGCAAAGCTTAGAACGCAAGAACTCAAAAGCCGGTCGAGGTAGCCCTTTGGTGAAAATATCAGCAAGGTGAAGATGAGACGGAACAAATTGAGTGTGTAACTTTCCCGAGAAAACCAGCTCACGAATAAAATGACAATCAATATCAATATGTTTAGCTCGCTTGTGAGAGACTGGATTCTGACTGAGGAAAATGACACTCTTATTGTCACATAGGAGTGTCGCAGGAGTAATAGGCGATTGATGAAGCTCCTGGAGTAAATTAGCCAATGCCTTGTACTCAGACTCACAACTAGAGCGAGCAAGAGTGGGCTGCTTCTTAGCACTCTAAGAGACGAGATTCCTCCCAAGAATATGGAATAGCCATAAGTGGGTTTCTAAACACCTGGCCCAATCGGCATCAGAATATCCCACTATAGATTTTTCTGGATGGTGAGTGAAGCTAAGACCATAATGAATGGTACCCTTCACGTAACGAAGAACCCGTTTCACGGCGAGGAAGTGATCATCAGCGGAGGAATGAAGAAACTGACTGACTGAGTTGACTGCGAAGGATAAATCAGGCCTAGTTATAGTTAAATACTGCAACACCCCAACCAAAGAGCGGTAAAGTGTAGGATCATCGAATAATGATCCAGTATTCTGTAAAGAACTGCCAGCAGCTAGTGGAGTAGAGACAGGCTTACAGTCCAACATATCAGCACGTTCTAGAATATCATGAGCGTATTTCGCCTGACCAATGAAAAGACCAGCAGAAGTATATGAAACTTCAAGCCCCAAAAAATAGTTCAGCTTACCCAGATATTTGATAGCAAACTCTACATGAGTGCGAGCTATGAACTGCTGCAGAAGACGTGGATCATTTCCTGTAAGGATAATATCATCCACATAAAGGAGAAGATTTAGAAGAGAAGAACCTCGCCGAAGACAAAATAATGAGGAATCAGATTGAGTCTGTCGAAATTCCAAAGTTAACAGATAAGAACTGAATCTCTGAAACCAAACCAAAGGAGCCTGGCGAAGACCATATAAAGCCTTTTTGAGCCGACAAACATGAGTCGGAATGCGTGGATCAATAAAACCAGGGGGTTGAGCCATGTAAACAGGTTTTGTCAGCACACCATTTAAAAAGGCATTCTTCACATCCAAATGATGCAGAGACCATTTACGATGCACAACCAGAGCGAGAATGGTACGAACTGTAGCAGCCTTGACAACAGGACTAAAAGTGTGATGAAAATCAGAACCAGGAATCTGAGTGGAGCCCTGAGCAACAAGACGAGCTTTGTGTCGCTCAATGGAGCCATCTGACTGGTATTTTGTCCGAAATACCCACTTCAAACCAACGATATTGATGTAAGGAGAAGGAGGAACCAAATCCCATGTTTGATTATTCATTAGTGCATCAATTTCCTCTTGCATAGTAGCCATCCAATGAGGAAATTTGGAAGCCGACTTGAAATCTTGAGGCTTAGAAGCAGTAGCAAGAGACGAAAGAAAAACTGTTGAAGCAAGATCAACAGGGTACCTGGGTTTGAAAATGCCAGCTTGTGACCGTGTAACCATCGGATGAGTAGACACGGGTGGCACTGGAAGTGGGGGAGCCATGAGAACAAGGTGTCCCGGTGAAGGCATGTTATCAGGCTCAGCTACTGGTGCTGGTGTGGTGGCAGCAGTTTGTGGAGGAACATCATCAACCAACTCTGGATCCGTATGAAGTCGAGACGGAGCAGAGGAGCTGGGAACCACTGTGCAAGGGGCAACGGGATCCAAGATACTTGATATAGGCAATTCTTGTGTTGACTGAGTAGTACTGCCAGTGAAGGGAAAAATCTGCTCATCGAATTGAGCATGACGTGTGATCGCTATTTTCTTTTACCCTCAAGTGTAAGAGATCGATTGTAGTGCGCGTGGCCAAGTAAAATATCATTCTCACGAGATCGTTATAAATTTAATAAGTAATTATGTATGATAATTCAAATGCAAGACAAATCTGGGATTTTGTTTGAGAAGATAATTTAATTAAACTAATAAAACTAAATTAAAATAAATAAACTAATTATGCAATAAATAAATCACGCAAAAGAAACGATTTAAGAATTCAAATATGGAGAATTAGTAATGTTCGGGCAAACAATTTAACTATGTGACTAATTTATCTATACCCAAATTAATTACCTACAGACGTTTATAAGAGGATTACTAAGCCTAGTTAAATCACCTTGATCGGGTAAGATCTAACACTTATAATGAGATGAAAATCCTAGGATCAATAAGAAATTAACTCCCTTTCCCTCTATTAGTACTTCATGCTAAATTCCATTAAAGGCTAGAGCACTAGACTTCCCTTTCTAGGTACGCGGTTGGTAACCCTTTTTGTCTCATTACCAATTACCTAATAATGATGTTTTACCAAGTAATTAATATCCCAAATTGATTGTCTAACACTCTTAGGTATTATAGGCCAATCCCCTAAGACTGTCACAGAAAACAATAATTATTATGCAGAAATAGAGAATCCTATTAACTATCAATCAGTGATACTGTCAAGAATAATTAAAGGAATCAAAACCCAAAAAACACAATAATATGAAGTCTCAAAATATCCTCTTCAATAAGCAAATAAACAATCTGTTGAATAATCAATCCAAGTCTAGGGCAATCAAATCACATAGTCAAAATTGTCTAAAGCCCTAACATTACCACAAAGAAACTTAGCCCATGGATTTATGAGGACAATCACAAAGATATAATAAACCCTAACCATTGTGCTAAAATAACAAAGATAAATAACTGAAAAATAAAGAACCCTTTTTGAGGACTCCGATTCTTCAATCATGATCTTTGTTGGAATCTCCGTCTTCGATCCAAGTAGCAACTCCGATCGTCTCTCATGTAGAAGGATGGAAGATGATGGGTGGAGGCTGGTTACTGCCTCTGTAGGCGTTAATATGGTGTGTGGTCGTGTCAATTCTGCTTCTGTATATGTTCTTTTATACTATCAAGCTGGGCCAACTTAACGCACACGGTATTGGATATGGGCCGCTCGGTACCAGACGCCATACCGAGTGCATCACCGGGCATACCACCCGGCAAGACAGTCGATAGGCCGCTGAGTTGCAACATAGGAGCGCCCGATTTGATGAATGACATGCACGGTTGACTACTATGGGTGCCCGGTTGATAGAAGCTTCGCCCGATGTGAATAATATGCAGAAAAGCTGCTCACTCGACACCATGCCCGTTTAGAAATAAGTATGCTCAGTTTTGTGGCCTTCGTGCTCGATTTGGAGGCTTTTGTGCTCGATTTGGTGCTTGGCAGCTGCGCGACTCCACGATTCTGAGCATAACTTCTTCACCCGGAATCAGATTTGAGTAATTCTTGTGCCTACGCGATCCTCTCTTCATTGTCTTTCTATATATATAAATAAATTATAGAAACTCCAACATTTGAATATAAAAAACTGATGCAAAATGACACCAACGTGCTGAGCAGGAACAACTTGCGCGACTTCACTGTTTTGATCATAACTTTCTCGTTTGAAATCCGATCTAGGTGTTTCTTGAGCCAAAATGATCTTCTCTTCCGTAGCTTTCAAACTATATATCACATGACAAATTTGGACAACCACACAGATACAGAAAAATTATTGAAATTGGACATCTGTTTGCTTGCAAATAGCACGAATTAATCATTCATTCCAACTTTGAGTTCTTGATCATTTTTCCTATCAAAACACAACAAAATACCTCTCCTGCACCTTTTAGTCAATAATACTTAGAAGTAATAAGATTTGTGCAAATAATATCAATTGTACACTCAAAGAGGTATCAAATCGGGCTCAACAGTACATGAATTTCCACTCTCATCAACGTGTGATGTAGATACGTGCGGAAGAGGGATTGAAGTATCAAAAACCCTTGTGAGCACTGCTATAGCCCAAAAAAATACAGGACCGACTGCGAGGTGAAAGCTTAGTAGCTGCATAGTCCCGAAGAAAAGGAAAAACCCTGCATCCAAATGATTTAAAAACAGCGTAATCTGGAACACTGTGAGATAACAATTCATACAGAGATTTGTGATCCAGGACAGAAGATGGCAGACGATTGATGACATACACAGCAGTGGCAAAGGCATCAAACCATAAGGTTGCAGGGACAGAAGCATGAAATAACATGGAGAGGCCAGTTTCAGTGATATGTCTGTGTTTTCGTTCCACTCTACCATTTTGCTGTGGAGTATAAGGGCATGAGAGTCGATGAAAAATACCATGATGAACCATAAAATCAGAAACTCGTTTGTTCACAAACTCAGTACCTCCATCAGATTGAAATACTTTAACAGGTCGAGAGAATTGTGTACAAACGAAGGTATGAAACCGAACCAACACATCATAGATAACACCAAATGAAACATGCCCTAGGCGCAAATGCCACAAATTAAAACTAGCTCGTAAATCTTTAGTGTGTAGAGTAGCAACCAAAGTCGAGCCACCTTTCTTTAGTACATATAGGCCATTTTCACACCTTCCCTGAGCTAGAACTGCCTTTGTCACTTGATTCTGAATAGCAAAGGACTTGTCAGAAAATATAACATCAACATCACAATTTGAGGTCAATTTGCTAATGGACAATAAATTTTTAGTGAGTTTCGGTACCACCAAAACATCCAACAAATCAATATCAGGCGAAATATGACTCGAACCAATATGAGAAATGGATAGAGAACTCCCATTACTAACAGTGACTAAGCTATTACCAGAGTATGGTTCGAAAGAATCCAATTGAGTGTTGTGAGGAGTCATGTGTGCTGAGGCTCCGGAATCAAGTACCAATCCGAGCTCGAACAAAGAGGAGAGACATTGCAGGCGGTATGAAAGGATTGAGCAAGGTCAACCGTGTTGGAGTGGGAGGCTGATTGAGCACTAGCCTCAGTTTGGAGCTGCAAGAAATGGGGACACTTGTCGGCAAAGTGATCCCCCGACACAGCTGGCACCACGGTGTAAATGAGATGCAGCCGCCACGACCACCACCACCGGGACGATGTTGTACAGTGGGAGAGCCTCCGCGAGACCGCTGCTATTCAGATGTGCGAGGGCCCTCGTTGCGGGATTCGGAGGCAACAAACACGGCTGGAGATGCCATGGCTGGGGCACTTTTCATGGAGCGTGTCATCAGGTCGAATTGGACCGCCTGATGAAGAAGATCGCGGAACGACGGTACTGGATGCATAGCCATCCGAGTGTCAGTAAAATTCGCGAACGAGTGGCCGAGTCCCTGAAGAAACCAGTGACTCTTGTCACCTTCATCCACTGGTTTTTGAATAGCGGACAACAGATCACACAACAACTTGAAGCGACGGCCATAGTCTGCCACCGACTGATCTTCGTGGCGGAGGGACAACAACTCCTCCCGTAACTGGTTCACACGCGACGTGGAGCCGTTGGCGAAGACAGACTCCAGTGCCTGCCAAGCGGAGTGAAACGATGTGCAGTCGAGAACCTCAGCCATGGCCTCCGATTCTAGTGTCGTGTACAGCACACCCAGAATCTTTTGTTCACGCAAGAACTAGGACGAATAGGCTGGATTAGGATATTCCACGCCTGTATCTGAAGTGAGGGTTTTAGGAGGGATCGGAGAAGACCCATCAATGAGATCCAACATCTCGAAGGTAGTTGCCATGGAGAGAAACTGGCGCTTCCACATTAAGTATGTAGAAGTTGATAGCTTGATCTGGACGAGGTTGATCATCGCCGTCGTTTGAGAAGAGGGGGAGGTGCCGGGTGCCGCCATGAATCGGCCGAGAAGAAAAGAGAAAAGGGCCGAGAGGAGAAAAAGAGGAGAAGGGAAGAGAAGGAAAAGCAGTTAGGGTTTACGATTTCTGGCTGATACCATATGAGAGTGAATATACGATCATCACTAATTGTGATGATGAGAAAACTTCTATTATATACACTTCAAGGCAGTACATGATCTCCGTAAATCATGGAAACCAAATCAAATCAAGAAATAAATACAAACAATAACATACAAAAATACAAGGTCAACTCTTTCCCTTAATAATGATAATACGGAACACAAGCCGTTAACAAGAATTAACACCCTGCTCCAACCTACCACCGTATTCAAATCAATTTTCTCCAATGAATTAGTACTAATAATTTTTCATGCTACAATTCTTAAAAATAAATGCTAGTTATTCATAAAAATTATACGTATATTGTAGTTTCAAATTATTATCGAAATTCAATATTTATATCAATTAGAATTAATGTTGTAATTTAGATTTAACTTAATATTGAAAAAGAAGTCTTCCTTATTTTTATTTTTTCATATGTACTGTAGTAACATAAAAAATATATTCTTACTAAAATAATGTATAATAGGAGTATTTAATTAATCTTTGGTTCATCAATCTAAATCTGTCCACCGTAAAGAATCAAATTGTCCAAATGAGTTTAGAATAAATAATATTATAAAGAATTAGTTATAATTGGACTTATTAGTTGCCTTTTCCACTTCTTGAAGTTGGCCCTTTTCTTATTTCAAATGTAAATTTGACTAATTTATTTTCCTTTGTATATCCATGAAAGGCCATGCTTTCTTTGCCTTCAATTCTTATTTCAATTTTGACTTAAATAAATATAATTGTGGGTTAATTAATTATATTAAATTCCTTTTCATAATCGAAATCATACACACTTTTCAGATTTTGCATTCCCAAAACTAAACTTGGCCTTTCTACTTAAGTTCTGTTAAATTTATGTTCCAATTTTTTGTTAGAAAGTTCCCTTTTTTGTAGGATGCAAAATTATGGAGTATTATTATATTTATCAGTATTATTATTATTATTATGACAACGGTTTCTTGCTCATTTAAGTTTACGCCAATGTTAGTAACATTTTAACAATTAGATTTGGCAGTAGAATCAGGTTGCATTCTATACCAAATTAGTACCTAATTAGAGACATTGTTAAATAAAAAAACTGATCAATAATCACATTTAAGTCAAATAAAATAATTAAAATTTTAAGAAATAAAAATAACTGCACCAAAAAAAAAAACTAGAACTTACTGCTGCTTTCAAAAAGCTTACTGCTACGTTACATCCATAAAAAACATTAAAACAAAAAAAATAATTACTCCATAAAATGTAGTAGCAAATTATATTTCTTCATATATATAAAACTCCATTTCGAATTACAAGTATGAATCAGGCGACACTATAAAGAATGAATTCAGTAGTATCAACCCGGGTCCCACCTTTGGACCCAAAACCCGCCGCCGCATCCTTGTTGGCACCGCCACTGCCGTTGCGCTGGTGGAGGCCGGCGGTAGCATCCGCCGGAGGGTGGTAGTACATTCTGGCTGTTTGGGGACAATGAGAATGGAATCTGCAAGCAATTCTGACACCAGCATCCAAAAGCTCCATATATTTCCCATCTCTCCCCGATTTCTCGAGATTAAAATTGGGAAGAGATGAAGAAGAAAATTAGGGATTAAAATTTTGAAAGGGTGTGAAAGATTTAGAAAACGTTCCAACCCATAAATTTGGGAGAGGGAGAAGAGGAGAGAGATTTTGACAGTTTTCTTAAGAGAAAAAGGGATGTGTAGTTCAGAATATATATATATATATATATATATATATATATATATATATTGGCTTTACTTTCGTGATCAGGGAATTTGCTTTCTAGCCATATATAAAAATTAGTAAATGTTATTTCACTGAAACGGTTACATCAAGTACTCATGTACGATGCGAATACAGATCAAACTCCTATGTATCCATCTATCCAATCTACCTGAGCCATATGGCTAGTGGTGAATACAAATGAAAACAAAACAAAGTCTACATTAACAATTTAAGTACAATGATGCTATTTGTATTTTGATATTCTCCGCTATGTGTGTAGGTGATAGCATCTTCGTAACAAATTGTAGAGCATTTCTTTCATTCCAAATATGGTAGACTGTGGTGGCGAAGGAAATGTATAGAAGTCTTCTTGCCTTTTTGCTCCCTATATTTCGAAAGGCTTCAGTCACTGTGCTAAACCTACTACTCCTCCATCCGACCCATCTCTTTATCTCATCCCAAATGAGTGTTGTGTATGGGCAATGAAAGAAGAGATGCGATGTAGTTTCCATATCAAAGCAGAAACCACATCGCTTATCTTCTCCCGTGCACCAAACTCTATCTTTCGTAGAAAGTCGTTCTCTGTGAAGAAGCCAAATTCTAAAGCTGTACTTTCTAACAATCCATTTGTGTCATATCTATTTATAAACAAAGCTTGGGCTCTCTGTGTACCTGCTCCTCAAATGTGTGTACATTCGGTTTGCTTTGAAAGCACCATTCTCCATGCATTGCTCCATAACACTGACCACTCATTCCTCATTTGCCTCACTTGCCACTTCATCTCTAATGGCTATAAGTGTTCTCCATGAATAGGTCGAGTTAGCTCCTGGAGAGGCCACTGTCCACTGAGAGGAAGAAAGATAGATGGAATGTATCCACTTCACCCACAACGAGGAGGCTTCACTATGAATATCCCACAAGGCTGCCGAGAGTAAAGCTCTATTCCAAGTGGAGATATCCTTTAACCCTAGCCCTCCTGCATTCTTGGGTTGAAGGATGTCTTTCCAGCTCACCGGACTCACGTACGTCCCCCAAAAGAACCTACGAATCAGAGTCTCCACTTTTTTTTATCACTATCACAAGGATCTTGACAATACCACACCAAAAAGATAGAATACTATAGATCCTTGATATAATTAACTCCAGACGACCTGTAAATGACAACAACTTAAAGGACCAACTCTGTATCATGTTGTTGATATCATTCAATAGAGGCGTGAAATCATCCACTCCTATCCTTCTGTTACATATCGGGATGCCCAAGTATTTAAAAGGAATGATACCTCTATTGAATGGGATTATGTCAGAAATCTACTCCATCATGTGACTTGAAATTTCAGAAGTAAAAATATTGTACTTCTGTCGGTTGACCATCAAACCAGACACATTTCCAAAACTCTTCAATGTTAGATCAATGGATTTGGCTGTATCAATATTTCCATATCCAAGAATGAGTAGGTCATCAGAAAATATGAGGTGGGAGACTTTTATTCTCCTACAAATTCTTGAGTGAAATCTGTAGCCATGGAGCTCCGCTCTCTTCATCAATCGGCTGAAGTAATCCATGCAGATAATGAAAAGAAGGGAAGAAATAGGATCCCCCTGACGAATTCCCCTTTTTCCTCTGAAGAATCCTTCTGGTTTACCGTTAATCAGAAGAGAGTAAGAAGTAGTAGTAACACACTGCTGAATCCACATTCTAAACTTGGGAGGGAATCGCAATCCTTCAAGCAAGTCAAAGAGGAAAGTCCACTGCACTGAGTCATATGCTTTGGAGATGTCAACTTTCACTGCCATCCTGGGGGCTATAGTGTCATTTCTTCTACCATACCCTCTGAAAATCTCTTCTGCCAACAGCACACAATCCCTCAATTTCCTACCTTTTACAAATCCAAACTGAGATGAATTTATCAAAGTAGGAAGACACTCACGCAATCGGCCTGCCAATATCCTGGAGATGATTTTATAGATAGTGTTATAACAAGAGATTGGTCTGTAATATGTTACCTGTGGTTCGTATATTTTTTTCGGAACTAAGGATATGAATGTAACATTGATTTGTTTAAGGAGCTTTCCTTTCCGAAAAAATTCTTGAACTGCTGCAACCACATCTCTTCCTACGACACTCCATGCTCTTTTAAAGAACGACGAACTGTATCCATCTGGGCCCGGGGATTTATTCTTGTTGATCGATCATAAAGCAACCTTAATCAGCTCCTTCTCCACTGCTCTAACATGCCTGTTTGCTTCCTCCTCACTCACTGACTGCCCTAACTGGAGAACTTTATGCTCAACACGAGTAGCCGGTGGACTTTTCTTACCAAGAATTGATTGATAATAAGTTAAGAATTTATCAATCATTTCTTGGTAGGAAGTGGTATGGCCTTGATCAGTGAAGATTCTGTAAATGCCATTTTTTGCTCCATTACTACGGATGAGAGAGTAGAAGTACTTGGTCGGGCGATCCTGATTCTTGATATGATTGTTCTTAAGCACCTGTAATAAGAAACCAGCTTCACAATCCTCCGAGTGTTTCTGTTTGTTGAGTTCAGCTCCTATCTCCAACCGAAGATCCTGGTTACTTGGGTCTGTCATAAATAGAGATTGGAGGTGAGACAAATATTCCTTTCCACTTTTCACCCTCTCTGATATGTGAGTATAATTCTGATGGTGCAGATCCTTGAGGGGTTTCTTCATCAATTTCAGCTTCTGGCACAGTACGTACTGTTTAGTTCCTACAAAAAACCCTGCCAATGAGACAAAGTTAGGAGAATAAAATTCTCGTGGTTAGTCCAAAAGTTACAAAATCTGAACGGTCTTATAATGTGGGGTTGAGGATTTTGGAAAGAAGTAATATTTGGGTAATGGTCGGATTGAGTGCCCTGATGCAGAAAGGAAGTATCAAGTTCCCATCCCATGCTTCTCCAAATTTTACAAGTCATCACTCTATCAAGTTTAGAACAGATAGTACCATTAGTCCAAGTATAGAAACACCCCGATGAGCGAGTATCCTCGATCCCCAACATAGAACAAGTTTCATGAAATTCTCGGATGCCCGAATCAATAGTGGTGCCAGTTCTCTCATTCTCATATCGAACACAGTTGGAATCTCTCCCCAATATACAAGGCAAGGTGTTATAGTGGAATAGTGAAGTAAGATGATGCCATAAAGGTCTTCTTGCAACATATCTATTATGGGCATAGACAACCATAAGAGTGAAGTGTTTACTGTAGTGAGACAATAAACATTAACACTGATGGCTTGATCAAACAACACAAAGTTTTCCAACTGAACTCTTAGAGGATTCTAAGCAATCAAAATTCTTCCTCCATTACAATAGTCAAAGTTATGATTACAACTCCATCCTGGTAGAACTTTTCTTACAATTTCATCCACCTTACTATAATTCAATCTTGTTTCCACTAACCCCGATAAGGCTACATCATGATCATGCACAAGATTTTTAAGTGCGTTGTGAGTTGGCTTGCGCCCCAACCCACGCACATTCCATATTAGTAGACTCATGATGAACAGTCGGATAAGGGGAGCCCATCAATCATCTTGTTCGTCCAATTAGCACATGCATCCAGCTTTTCAAAATCATCCACATCTCCCCGGGATTTTGCTCTCTTGTACTTGAAGTTTCTTCTTGTTGATGCTGATGACTCTCCACTCTGCACAATCGGCATTCATCGCTGAGGAGTATTACACGCTGCAGTCGGAGTGTTGTAGAGGTGTCTCAATGCAATGGATTTCATTGACCTGCTCTGTATCCATCTGTTTATATTCCAGGACGTCAGATGAGTGCTTCTTTGTGTCAGGTTTATGGTTCTGGTTCAATGGCCTATTTCCTCGATTTCTGTTTTTCTTTCGCCTCCCCTGCTGAAAAGCTCCATTTCCTGCTCTATTGTGTTGATCTTGTTGCTGATTTTCCTCCATTGGCTGCTTCTCTTTTGCTCGGCACTCATGTGCATGGTGTTCCAAAATGTTACACTCTCTACAGTATTTGGGATGGAACTCATAAACAATTCTCTGCCGAAAGCCGCCATATCTGTTCTTCACCCAAATTTCTTCCGGTAGAGGATAGGAATCATCAACCTCCACCAATATACGAGCATAAGATACCATGTCTTTATTAGCTGTAGCGAAGTCCATCATTTTCGGTTCACCTATTGCAGAAGCAATAAGACTGAGTCTTTCCGGGGCCCAATACTTCAGTGGGAGAGAAGACATCTTAATCCAGACTGGGACAGTTTCAATTTCTGCCTCATCGAATTGGAAATCTTCCGACATTCTTTTCAACATAAGGTATTTGAGATTTCCTTCATACGGGGCACTCTGAAGGACTGATTGGACATCCTTTTCATTGGTAATCTTAAAGATTGTCCAACCACTGTCATGGCTGTAAACTCTCACTTCCACTCCCCATTTGTTTATAATATCCTTAACAGCTTGAAAACCCAGACAACGTCCTGCAAAATACCCCAATAAGGGTATATTTCCACTCTTCATCCTCGAGGACATCATCTGGTATTTCCACAACCCCAGGTTGTTGCGGTGGAATATATTTGAGGGAATAGTTTAGATTTGGATGACGGTTATCAGTGTGATTGTTGGAGTGAGGAGGGTTGGTTTGAGCAGTGGCCAAATGAGGGGAGAGAGACGGATGTGGTTCATGGCTGGTGGGTGGAGGAGGGTTGGGGTGGGTGGGGCGGCCTGAGGGATCAGCTAGAGGGATAGAGTAAAGAGAAGCAGAGGGTTGCGAGATGTTGAGGCTCCAGGAGTATTAGTGGTGGCTGATGGAAGGGGAGGGTTTTGTTTTCTGGAAGAGGGGACAGAGCGTGGGTTGGGATTGAACGGAGTAAGAACGACCAAAGTCATTCTCGAAGATGTCATACTCGCTGGAGAGGGGAAAATATTAGAGGCAGGAGGAACGGTGGCTTGGGGAGAAGAAGGGGTGGATCGGGAATAAGGAATATGTGACTAAGGAGTGGATAGTTTGTGCATAGAGCCCAACAATTTGTCTTTAAAGGTACAAGGGGAGAGTGAGGGTGAGGGGTTGTCAGGGGGCAGGGGGAAAAAGAAGAGCAATTTGACATAGAATTAGAATTATTGGAGGGGTTGGAAAAAGTGTCTCCTTTTGGGCATGTCTTAGTAACAGGTGGTGGAGTGATAACTGCTCTACCCACCCATTTTTTCTTATCTCTCACATTGGACACAGCTTCCAAAACATTTAGAATTAGTGAATTTAAATTGTTACCGTTCACCTTTTCCATCGGATGATCAGTGTCTTTGCCATATCCAGACGGTGGAGATCCACTCCCTTCCATGAGATCTGATGGTATAACGCTGATTCCGTTCATGTGAGTTCTCAATGGGATAACATCTTCATCCATCATTTCAATAAGGCTGGAGCATTTGGATTCAAACAGGGTATCACTGAGCAATTCTTCATCTTTGTTAGCCGGAGACAGATCTAAGATAGAGCACTGAGTTTTAAGTTTACACTCCATGCGTGATGGAGTGAGGGTGTAGGATACTCCATTGACAAGGATCTTGGACTTCTTCAAGTAAAAACCAGGTCTTCTCTCCCCACTGACCGGTGAGGAGGGGGCAGAACATACTCGAAGGTGCTTCATCTTCACTGGAGATCAACCCTATTTCAATGGCGACAACTGATGGAGACTACTAGGTGGTAGCCGGCTCACCGGACTCCATCAGTTTCGTTGTGAGTAGGGATCCAAAGCTCAAAGGGGAAGAGAGAATGAGTTAAAATAAAAAAAATTAAAAATTAAAAAATAAAAAAAATAAAAATAAATGAAAAAAAATAAAAAAAAATTTTAAAAAAAATTATACCCCTATGGATTGCACTATTTGCAGGATAATACAATTGAGACTTTAGCAAATTTGCGCACGCAACCCTGTTTTTCGAACAGTTCTCATTCGAACCTTGTTGTTTTATCTCTTACGTTAGTATCTTGTGTCAGACTTTTTAAGCATATATAATATTTTATTTTAAAAGTATATACCCTTTAATTAATTAATAAAGACATTATATTTTCACTGAAAAAAATTGTTGAAATATGAAAAATAATAAATTTTGATTAAAAATGTTCTTTTCTCTTAAAAAATAAAAAATATGCAATTTTATATTAAAGAGTATAACATTTAATATTATTAAATAATATGAGCAAAACTTTGCTTTTGCATTATTGTATCTGTGTCAAGTGGGCTTATAAATAATTGGGTTTGAATATTTTAAACTTCTTTTTTCATTTATGATTCTGATTTGAAACAAATAAACATACAAACTAGTTTATAATGACGTAACTAGGAATCTTTTATTTTAAGTTGAAATTTCATATCACTAAAAATATTTTTTTACTTGATTTTTTTAATATTAAAAGATAACAACTAAAATACTATTAAAAATGATCAAACTATAAAGATAATTTCTTTATATAATAGTCGCATGAAATTCTAATGAATTGTAAAGAAAAATTATGTTAAAATATAATAAATTGCAAAATAATGAAAGATAAAAAATTAAAAAATATATATATTAAAAAAATATAGAGTATGGTCTAGTTTTGAAATTCACCATAGTTTAAGGACTCCTTTGCAATAATGAGAAATATTCCATGTGGTAAGAGAATTAATTCAACTCTTGCATCCGCTTCAAGTTTCCGCAATGTTCTAAGCGTAACATAATAGGAAAATGTTGGAGAGCAAATTACTAATGTACCCTTGATTAATTACCCCTAATTTTCCATCAACTACGTTGTTCTAAGTTTGACGGAGTATAACAAAACAGTGAAAATGACATAAAATAGCCATCTTTACTTAAAAATAATTTATTTTGACCATCTATATTAGGAACAATTTATTCTAGTCACTTTATTAGAAGTGACCAAAATATCATTTGAAAGGAATCCACTAATCACATGTTGAATAATCTGATGTCTCTCTTTTTAACCAAAAAGTACCAAAGTACAATAATTTATTTTACAGATGCATTAATTTTTTATTTTTTACATGCCTCATGAATGTATTTATTTATTTAAATGCAAAAAGATGCATTTTACGATTTTTTCTAATTTTTTCTGAAAAAAATATAGGTCGAATAGAACAAATTATTTGGACCGAATAGAACAATCATTTGGACCGAATAGAAGACATGTTGGTTGAATAGAAGAAAATTTTTATCCATATGAAAATTTTTCTATTTTTTTATGAAAATACATAGGTCGAATAGAACAAACTATTTGGGCCGAATAGAACATTTGGGCCGAATAAAAGACATGTAGGTCGAATAGAAGAAAATTTTTATCCGTATGAAAAATTTTTCAAATTTTTCTGGAAAAAAAATATAGGCCGAATAAAACAAACCATTTGGGCCGAATAGAAGAACCATTTGGGCCGAATAGAAGGCATATAACCCGAATAAAAAAAAAATTTATCCGTATGAAATTTTTTTCAATTTTTTTCTGGAAAAAAAAGGCCAAATAGAATAAAATATTTGGGCCAAATCGAAGAAAAATTTTATCCATTTGAAAATTTTTTCTATTTTTTTTAAAAAATAGGCCGAATAGGCCAAGTCATATAGGTCGAATAGAAGGAATTTTGGGCCGAATAGAAGAAACTTAGGCCGAATAGAAGAATTATTTTTTTTAGATTTTTTTATAATTTTTAATGTGGTCCCACTACTATTTAATGCGGTCAACAAAAACATAATGATGGTCCAATGATTTTTGTCCTTTCTCCTGACAGTTATGTGGTAAATTGGGAATAATCATTAACAGTGACTAGAAAAAATTGATTCTTATGTAGGTGACCAAATAAAATTATACTTAGTGTATAGTACTCATTTAAAATTTAGACCCAACAAAATAATAACATCAACATGGACTATTATTAACGTGTATCATATTACTTAAAATAAAAAGACATGTATAATAATATACTCCCTCCGTCTGCCCGAAAGAGGGGTGTTTACTTTTGTGCACGTTGATTAATGAGTATTATTATTAATGTGTAGTGGATAGTTGTATTAGTGAGAGTGTAGACCCCATATTTTAGTTGTATTAGTGGGTGTGTGTGGGTCCTATGTGTGTAAAAAAGGAAATGACTCTCTTTGAAGCGGACGACCAAAATGAAAAAAAGACCCTCTTTCGAGTGGACGAGGGAGTATAAAACTTACGAATTAAACGTGTATTATGACAATTATTATAATATTCATCGCCAATTTTATACATTTATAAATGTGTAGGTAATAAATGTTCGGGCGATTAGAATTAGATTAATATAATTAATTAATTAAAAATAAAATGAAATATTCTTGAGAATTAATGGACTTATTCTTTTACTTTTTCCTCTTCATCTAGAGACTAAAAGTTTTAATATGACTTTTTTCGTGTGTACAATAGTTGACCTAGCTTTTTAAACCATTAATTAATGGTTAGGTTTTCATCCATCTTCCCATTTTAAATTTAACGTAATTAAATTTCATGTTTTAATTAGTCATCTTGAAATTACTAAAATAGAAATGGTCATTAATGAAAGTCCACATTATTTTTTATTTTTAATAAAGATCTCATGGAAAACGAATTTGTAGTTGGTGCAAGGCTGAGGTATTTGATGCAAAAAAATTACTATGAGATGTAATTTGTGGTTTAAAATTGCATTTTAATTTACCATCAAACGATTTTAATCAGAATAATATATTTTAATGATGAATTAAAATTACTTGGAAGATTATAGCTAGAGATAAAATATTGTATTTCTCTTGAATATATATAACACATGCAGATTTAGGCATTAAATTGTACTTTTAGAAGACAAGCTATAGATGAAAAATTAATTTTATACGAAATAAAATATAAAATAATTTACTATCTTGAAAATCATTCAGACATAATTTAAATTATTACCTATAAAATAGGTAATCAACAAAATAATGCATATACACATTGGTAAAATTACACAATTTGGGTCTTGGGGCCCAAAAAGAATTGGACTTCCCATTAAATAACCCATTATATTTCTAATATATGTTAATACGAATTACTTTTGGGGTCATTTTAGATGCACTTCACTATTATATATAAATTTAAAATACTAAAATAGGTTGTATGGTATACTAATAGGCAGTTATTTTAAAGTTATAATTATTGTATTACAATTAATGATGGAGATTATATTAAAATTTAATCTAATGATTAAATTTACTCTTAATTTTGTAATTAAGATTGTTAATTCATAATTTTTATTATTATTTTTTAAATGTAAGTTAAGAGTATTCCCATGGATGTATAACACGGTGGAAAAATCTTTATAGGGATTATACAAAATAAAATTTGAGATCCCAAATCAATCCTAGAGTACAATATATATTAAAAAAAATTAAAATTTAAAAACTAGCAATATTCTTACACTAAAAGCATGCATGCACTGATTGTATATTTGTATTGATCAAATGTGAAAGGTATCTAATTAGTTGTGAATGGAATATATATAAATCACCTACTTCTTTACACCTACTAGTATTATAATAATTATTTCAAATTTAATGTTCTACTAATAAAATATGAATTTGAAATAAATATATTAGCCATACGTATATATATGGGTTAAGCTTTATTAATTAGTTCATTTTTATGATGCATTAATTGAATATGTAAAATTTCGCTTGCATAAAATGGAAAAGAAAGACAAATGAACTTTTTATCGATTTATTCTGAGGGATAATAAATAACAATTAACCCACAAATTAACCAATATTACTTTCTCTCTCTCTATTTTTTTTTTTAAATTTTCTTTCAATATTTCTTGTAAGCTTCGTTGAAGCCGATCATGCAGCCAAATAAATAATAATACTATTTGTTTGGTAAAAAAAATGATGATATATGATTCTATTAAAAAATGAAAAAAAAAAAAGAAAAGAATTTAATATGAATGAGTGGCATGAAGGCTGAAGCTTGTAATGGGGGCAACAAACAATCATCAATCTTGATTTATAAAGTTTCAACATCAACGAAAAAAAAGTCAGATTTATACACCCAATAAAGATTAGGAATCTATGGCTTCATATTTATTAATTTCAGTGAAATGATGTACAGTTTAAAGATAACCTCACAATCTCACAGAAAAAAAAAAAGATTTTTGTCTAATATTGTAATAATTGGACAACTTAACTTCTCCTGATTCTATCGTTGATGTATAGTTTATATTCTATTTGTGTGAATTTTGCTGTTGATGCTACGATTAGATTCAAATGATAATGAGTGACGGCATCACACCACTAATTTTGGATGATTATTTTACACTAACTGAAGTTATAAAACTACTTTTAAATTTTAAGTCTAACCCAATCCCTATCACAAAAGATCACCTATTTCATTTCTATATTTCATCTCTTATTCTATTAATTAGATTTTTACAATATGTTATAATTAGGGCTGTAAACGAGCCGAGCCGAGCTTAACGAAGATTGAGTCCCATTTGTTAAGAAATAAACGAGTTCGAGCTCGTTAGTGAAAGCTCATTTCGTTCGCAAACCTGCTCGTTAACGTGTTCACGAACTTTTGTTAAAGAACATGTTTGATAAAATGTTCATAAAACTTTTGTTCGTGAACACCTATATAATTTCGTTCGTGAACATGATAAACAAACACATCTATCCTAAAATAACAAAATATTCATCAACTACCAATAATTTTTTTTATTTCATAAAAATAAGAAAATTTAACATGTATAAATGCTTTCAATATTTTTATATTATATTTATATTATAAAGAATAATAATAAATTATACATATATATATATATATATATATATATATAAATGAATACTAAACGAGCTTGTTCACGAGCTTTTAACAAACGAGCTACGCAATACTCAAACTCTGTTCGTTTACATAATGAGCTTAATTTAACGAACACAAACTAGCTCTTAACAAGCTGAGTCAAGAGCTGTTTACCGCACGCTTTGTTCGTTTACACCCCTAGTTATAATCAATGCACAAAATTCACCACATGCCCTAAGAGTTTAATGGTAATTGGTAGAGTATATATTTTTTTTATATATTTATGAAACACAAATGAAACATCAAACGTGGAATAGAAAATTCAATCAGTCACTATCATACATCATGTAGTGCTAATCCGAGATATCTCAATCAAAAACTGGTATTGACAGGCCTATTGCAAAGTATCGTGACCATGTGATCATAATATGAGAATTGTGAGCTAGTGTGTGTCATTGTAATCGATAAAGGTATCGACTATACAACGAGTTTCATGAAATTAATAGAAAATGATAATACTAGAAGACTTGGGCACATAGTAATTAATTTGAACACAATTTTCTTATAGTTAAGTAGTTACATTATATATTACAGATGACATTATATTAAGTACGTGAATTTTATACAGGCCTATTTTTTTTAAGCATTAATTTTAAAAACACAATTGTATTAATAAAACTAATTCTATGAAATACAATCATATCAAAATTACTTCGATTTCTAAAGGTGCAATAATTAAAATGTGACACATCGATTTTTAGTGTACATGAATCACACATATGGACCAATAATTCCGCGGTTATAGTGCACATCACACGTATACTTGGCTCATGGACGACCAACTACTTCCAATTATTTAATTTCATGTTTTATTGATAACAATTTTATAAACAAAAAGCATAAGTTACTTCTCAATGTTTTCATACCTCTCATATTACTCATTTTGTTAGACACTTACGTAGTTTATTTTTTAAGACAATCACACAATTCTTGTTCTAAATTTTTAAGACAATCACACAATTTTTATTATTTAGAATAAAATGGTGACAACCCCTAATGAGGAGAATATGAGATGTTATTGGATCCTGTGAATTTTTTAAATCTAGGAAGATTTTATAGAACGGCTTTGACATTACTTTTTTTTTTTCATATAAATATTTATGTATGACAAATTCTCTTGTGAGACGTTAATTTCATGAGACGGTTTGTGATACATGGTAAAGTATGTTAATTATTTAGATAAAATATGTTTAATGGTTATTAAAGTATGTTTTCTAAAATAGGTTGAATTAAGTATTAAAGTATGATTTTAGCGTGTTATAATACAAATATACTTTAACTACAAATAAACATACTTTATCTACACAATAAGCATACTTTAGTGATGAGTCTCAAAAGAGAGTTTCTATTTATGTAAATTTATTTTAATATAACAAATAAAAGAAGAATATTTTAATAAAAAATAATACTTTAATTAAACAAAAGTGACAGCGGCAGAGTAATTCATATTATTAACAATATATTCGTAATTTAATTTATTAACACTATTCGTACGTAGTATATAAGTAAAAATTATATTATTTTCAGTGAAACCTGACAATATATTTCTTTGATTAAAAAAAATATTCCTTTTTAATTAAGAAAAAGCAAAAATAATTTCATGTGCAAAAATATATCTCATAATGTTGCTCTTTTATTGGAGAAGAAAGGAAAATGTATACTAATTGTAGGATGCAATATATTTTAGCTCGATTCCCCTACAAACCACATTAAAATGAAATAAAATAAAATAAAATAAAAACATGGAGAAAATATTGAAAAAAAAGAAAAAACGGCAGAATGAAGGGGATTTTCGGATCCACATGATCATCAGCATGCACGTGTCAAAAACAAAAGATGGCTTGCCTTCCACTATCCTCTTGAAAGTTGATAGTTCACACGTTAGTTTTGTGGTAGGTTAAAAAAAATCTCCTTAAAAAACAATAAAAATTAAATTAAATTATGCCTAAAATTTAATATTGAACAATATATGTAAGGATTAAATTTTAAAACAATATAATGAAAGAAATTGCATGTTTAGATGCAATTATAATCAATATTCAAAAACAGCTATTTTATTCATTAAATAATAATTAAAAAAAAACGGATGGCATTTTGCCCACGTGTATAATACATAGAAAATGAGAAGTAAAGAGGAAGCTCACTAAAAGACACGGAATGCCAGAGTGGACTAAAGTCAACAAAAGAATAGACCAATTATATAAACCCACCCATGCGTCTATGTACCGCCACACACTCGATCATTCTCATTCTTGATTCATATTCTTCATGGACAACCCGACCCGAACCCGATGCTCTGTTCTCATTGTTGGAGCCGGTATCTCTGGCATTTCGGCGGCGAAGGTGCTGGCTGAGAATGGGGTGGAGGATTTTGTGATTCTAGAGGCGGATGACAGAATAGGGGGGAGGATTATGAAGAAGGACTTCGCCGGAGTAACGGTGGAGCTCGGCGCCGGTTGGATCGCCGGCGTAGGCGGAAACCTGATGAATCCGGTTTGGGAATTGGCCCGTCGATCAAATCTCCAGACTTGCTTTTCAGATTATTCCAACGCTCGCTACAATATCTATGACCAAAAGTCGGTTTCTTCAACATCCCAATTCCCATCAATCAATTTAATTTACTGATAATTGAGGGTTATTATAATGCAGTGGGAAGATATTTCCGAGAGGAGTAGCGGAGGCCGCCTATCAAAAGGCGGTGGATTCCGCCATTGAGAAGCTGCGGAATCCCGATTCCGACGACGAAACGCCGTCGTAAGGCCTTTTTTGTTATTTTATTAATTAAAAAATATTTATGGGAACGAAATAAAATATTAATTGAAGTTGTAGTGTTGCGTACTTACGGAATAAATCGGGATATTTAATTCGCAGATCTCCACAGCAGCCAATTGACTTGGCAATTGACTTCATGTTGCATGACTTTGAAATGGCTGGTAAATTTCTACTTCTTTATTTATTTGGAGTTCGTCAATTTAATTTTTTTACGGAGCAGTGATAAGTTTGTTGATGCAGAGGTGGAACCAATTTCAACTTACGTTGACTTTGGAGAAAAGGAATATCTAGTTGCTGATGAAAGAGGATACCAACATTTGGTACATAATATGGCATCAACCTTTCTTTTTACCTCAGAGAGTAAAATTTTCGACACTAGATTGAAACTCAACACGGTAAATATCACTCATAAATTCTTAATAAAAATAGTCAACATTAATAACCAAAATTATTTTGATATAATGTCGCAGGTAGTTAAGGAATTAGAGCAGTGGAGAAATGGGGTAGTAGTAAAAACGGAAGATGGTAGTATATACGAGGCCAAATACGTAATTTTGGCCGTCAGCATCGGTGTCCTCCAAAGCGACCTAGTCTCCTTCTCCCCTCCATTGCCCGTATGTCATGATCATCTCTTAATTTCACCATTACTATAATAAAATAATTATCTAATAAAAAAAAAAATCAATGCGACAGATGTGGAAAAGAGAGGCGATATCGAAACTAGAAATCATGGTGTACACAAAGGTGTTCTTAAAATTTCCATATAGATTTTGGTCATGTGAGGCAGACAAAGAGTTCTTCATCTACGCCCACCAGAAGAGGGGCTACTACACGTTTTGGCAGGTAATTAATTCATTATTTAATTAATTTCATGATCTGTTTAATTAATTATAATTAAAAAATAAATGGTACAGCACATGGAGAAGGCTTACCCAGGGTCGAACATCCTGGTAGTTACTCTCACCAACGAAGAATCAAAACGGGTGGAAGCACAGTC
Source organism: Pogostemon cablin (assembly GCA_023678885.1). Classification (NCBI taxonomy): domain Eukaryota; kingdom Viridiplantae; phylum Streptophyta; class Magnoliopsida; order Lamiales; family Lamiaceae; genus Pogostemon; species Pogostemon cablin. The sequence goes on along the minus strand of CM042952.1, from coordinate 29,986,359 downwards.
GGATGAGGAAACCATGAGAGAGGCAATGGAAGTCCTGAGGAACATGTTCGGGCCGAACATTCCGGAAGCTTCCGACATTGTCGTACCTCGTTGGTGGACCCACCCCTTCCAGCGTGGCAGCTATAGTAACTACCCCATACACGTTGATCATCACCTTGTTAACCACATCAAGGTGTGCCCATCTAGCTCTTTTTCAATATTTCATTAATTAATAATTAAGAAATAAATAAATTATGCAGGCACCCGTGGGAAGGATATATTTCAGCGGCGAACATACAAGCGAAAAATTCAATGGATACGTGCACGGCGGTTATCTTTCTGGTAATTAATTAATTAACTAATTTTTTTGAACTCCAAATAATTTTGATCATATTATTAGTATTTTTTTCAAATAAATAATCAATTGAATTAAAATTTGGGCAGGTATTGATACGAGTAAAGCTTTACTGGAAGAAATGACAAGTGAGATAAATAGTGAAAATCAAAGAATAGTTCTGGCCTTGACAATGGCACAACCTGCTGCGGCATTCGATCGCCTCCTCCGTCTTCATAGTAGTACTAATCTGGGATTTCCAGGACATCTCTCATGACTCCAACATACGATCCATAAATTTAACGATGTGACATACGAGATTGAAGCTTCAACTCAAGTATATCAATCTCTAATTAGTTGCCATTTTTAAGGCAAATTATATGTTTAGATAATTACCAATCATCATATATATATATGTAAGTGTGAGTGTACATTATTTCCCACCGAAGTTAGTGACTTTGATAACGTTTTTTTTTTTTTTATGTAAAAATTGTCAAGTGTGAGTGAACACTGAAATAAATATTGCATAAAAGAAAGAATTCTATAATGGTGTACCCCACCATTAGGGGCCCCCACCGCCCTTGCCTTGGGGATTGGTGGAGGAGGTAAATCGCAGGATGTGCCTCAAGTGGCTTATAGGGAGGGCTCACTGTTAAACTTGTGCTTGCAAGGGGCCAAATCCATGCCAAAGACAAAATTCGAACCCCCACCCTGCAGCAACCAAGCTCAGCTGGAAAACCTTTCCACCCTCCCGTCTACCACTTGAGCTATGCCCTGGGTCAAAGAATTCTATAATCAATTATATACAAAGTTTTATATACGGTGTAAGTCACGGACTCAGATATTTAACATGAATAATCAATTGGTGATATTATAAAAATGAACTAATAATGTTCTAATATTGTCCATTGCTAATAAAGGATTGTCTTTTTACGTTTAGGTAATCATTAAATTAATTTCACAGTGATTCATTATCACACAAACCAATCAAACTCTATGTTATTATACGTGTTTGATATCTACGCGTTGGAGGAGACAATTCTACCCTCAGGGACACCAGAATATCTCCCATAAAAGAGAGCAGCAAATTAACACACAAATGAGAGAACCACAAACATGAGTATCAATGATGAATACAAATACTCCAGCTCGTGGTTTAGAGAAAATTACACATGTTTAATTGGTCTGAATACATTTAATATTTTATTCACACCCCTATTTTCTACACCATCAACACTCTAATTAAAAAGGTTGAATTTAGAATGGAACTATGGAAGCGGACGTCAATTAAATTCAAAGCTTCAGTAATGTTAACAAGAATAATTTAATAGCAGGCTATGCGATTCAGCGAATGAATTAAAGATTTTAATCTGAAAGGTTTTTGCACGTTTTCTTGATGTCACACCAGAATGCAAAATTTTATTCTCTAGAGGGAAAATATCAATTCTAGACTCTAGTCCTATAAGCGATTTAAACTTTTTAATTTGTCTTTTTTTTTTTTGAAATATCAAATTTAATCATTTTATTATTCCATTTTTAGTCTCTTTTGTTTCATTTTAATTCTTGGTTTCCAATTTATAGTCCATTATCTATTAATTTTTTAATTTTAGTTATTTTTATCTGAAAATATGGACTAAAAATGGATAAGAAATATCAAAATTGCACAAAAGAGGATTAAAATTTGAAAAAAAAAATCAAAAAAAAAAAAATACAAAAGAGAAAAAAGAGATAAAGTTGAAATTTGACATATATTATATTAATATACATACAAGACTAATTATGATATTAACCTTCTTTGTAAACATAATTTCTTCAACGCTCATAACTGATCATATTAATTCAACTACTTCTCATAAAGAATAATCGATTTATTCATAGTCAAATAATTGGATTAATTATTACTCCCTAAACCCTAATCTCACCAGTATGTTTAAACTTTGAGAATTTTGCACTTTTGGTCCCACTGGACACATAATCTCTTCAAAATAGTTTCAATATTTTTACTTTTAGTTCCAAACAATTATTTCTTTGCAGAATTGGTCCCATAAGACTTTAACCTATCATATTTAGTCTCATTCAATTACACTATTGGTCCCAAGAAATTAAATTCATATTTTATTTATTTATTTTTTAATGTTATCAAATTATTATTAAATTCAAAAAAGACATGCTAAAAAATAAATAAACAATAATAAATAGAATAAAATAAAATATGAATAGGCAAAAACTCCTGTGCACCCGGGGGCACGGACCACATTCCATGCGCCTTTAGAATTTTGTGTTAAATTGTATACTCTTTAGTATACAGATGTGTACCCTTTATTTTTTCTAAAGAAAATTATTGTGTGTATTTGGGCGCATGAACAACACTCCGTACGCCTTTAGAATTTTGTGGTAAATTGTATACCCTTTAGTATAAAGATGTATCCTTTATTTTCTAAAGAAAAAAAATATTAATGAAAAGTGTATACCCTTTACCTTTTATTAATTAAAGTGTATACTCTTTAGACCAAATCAATGTACCCTTGCCCATAATACTAAATTTCTAAAGGCACACGGAATGTGTTCTCGTGCGTCCGGGCGCACGCAAGCCTCACTCATATGAATATATAGTTACACTATTGGTTCTTTTATTTTATTTATTTATTTACTTATTTATTATTATTTTTATTTTTTATTTGACAATTAAATCTTTGCAAATTTGGTTCGATAAAACTTCAACCTTGCATATTTAGTCTTATACAGATGTATTATTGATCCAAAAAATTTATATTCATATTTTATTTTATTTATTTACTTACTTTTTTATTTTTTTTATTTATTGTTTTCAAAAAAGACATGTTCAAAATAATAATAATAATAAATAAATAAATAAATAAATACTCCCTCCGTCCCGCGTTAACATTAACGTTTGCTTTTTTGCACGGAGATTAAGAGATAATATAATATTTTAATGTGTAGTACTGAAGTGAGAGTAATATTTAATGTAAAGTGAGTAGTTGTATTATTGTTGTGTGTGAGTCTTACGTGGAATAATTAATTATTTCGTGTGGACCCAACTTGATAAAAAAGAAAATGTAAACCTTAACTTGGGACAACCCCAAATGAAAAGTGTAAACGTTATCATTTATTATTTTATTTAATGTTAGATTTTTATTACTTTTTAAAACATGTTCAAAATAATAATAATAATAATAATAATAAGTATTAAATAAATAAATAAATAAATATAAAATAAAATATGAATTTAATTTATTTGAATCAATAATGTAATTGAATATGATTAAATATGCTAGATTAAAGTCTTATGAGTCCAATCTGTAAGAAATAATAGTTTGAGACTAAAAGTGAAAGTAGTGAAACTATTTTGAAGAGGTTATGTGTTACGTAAAACTTAAAACAGCTACTAAGCCTTTGAACCTTTCGAAGCGTTAACTATTGTTAATAATGGGTGGATTTTCAGGCACCTATCTAGATTTCTCCATTTAATTAAAATTGTTTACCCGCATCTTACACGGTCATACCAAATTTTAATTAAGTTGGCATTAAATCAATTAATTAATAATGAAATAAATTTAATTTTAATTAATTATATTAAAAGGAATATCAAGAGAAGATAACAAACACTCGTTTGAATTGAGTTCAATCGCGCACCTTAATTTATGGATTATTTTTTAATATGTAAAACGTTTATAGTTAGAGAAATGAATTAATAATCGTAAAACATTTAATTATATCACTATTAAAATTCTACAATATTGTAAGATTTTGTATTTATATCTAGATGAATAATATTTTTAATATATATATACACGTGGAATATTTTTAGTTATAGGAAATAAAAAAGAATTAAAGCGGAGCGAAATGGCAGTGTGGAGTAGCAGAAAACACGTATAAAAGCCAACTCCCCCGCTTCAAGTTCCGGATCCGCAGTAGCATGGAAAATCCGACCCGAAGTCGGTGGAGTGTTGTGGTGGTGGGAGCTGGTATGTCGGGCATAACGGCGGCAAAGGTACTGGCGGAGAATGGCGTGGAGGATTTTGTGATTCTAGAGGCGGCTGACAGGATAGGGGGGAGGATTAGGAAGAAGGTCTTCGGCGGAGTAACGGTGGAGCTCGGGGCGGGTTGGATCACCGGCGTTGGCGGAAAACGGATCAACCCGGTTTGGGAAATGGCCCGTCGATCCAATCTCCGTACCCGCTTCTCTGATGACAAAAATGCTCGCTACAACATCTATGACAAAAAGTAATCTCCCATCAATCCAACTTAATTCATCATTTACTTAAAATTGATAGTTTAGTTTAATAATGATAATTAAGGAGATTATTAATTAATGGAGTATAAAAATAATGAATGCTATGCAGTGGGAAGATATTTCCGAGAGAAGTAGTGGAGGCCTCTTACAATATGGCGGTGGAGTCCGCTATTCAACACCTGCGAAATCAGCAATCTATTTCAGATGAAACGCTGCCGTATGGCCTTCTTACACAATATATTTATTGATTATATTAACGTCAAATCTACTACGATTTTTTCGAATTTATGTATACCTGCCCATAATATGGAATTTAAAGATTAACTTTTAATTATAAAAATAGAGTGTTTCCCAATTATTATGGAATGAATCAATTACAGTATTTAATTTGCAGATCTCCAAAGCAGCCAATTGACTTGGCAATTGACTTCATGTTGCATGAGTTTGAAATGGCTGGTAAATTTGCAGATTAGTAATTTTATTTCTTGTCTATCTTCTCGTTGATCGGTTGATATACCATTTTACAACTGTTCGGATTCTCTGTGCCATTTAGTACATCATATCCTGTGCCAAATCATTAGATAGACGACACGTAGGAGAGAGAAACTATACCCTAATACTTAAACCCTAGGGGGCAATGATTGAATTTATTTTCCCCCTCACTTAACGCATGACACAGAAGATGATGCACGAAAATTGAGCAAAACATCCAGTGTGCATTTTACGCACTGATGTTGAATTGAACGGTAACAATTTTATTTTTTATTTTTTAAATTTAAATAAAATTGTGCACTTCCGAGACAATATATTTTGGTCCTTAAATATCAGGTTTAATTTGTTCAATTGGAGTATTCAATTCCAAATTTGCAATATAATTAAGTTAGTGATACTCATTAACTTAACATATTTTAGTAACTGTCCTTATATATACTTTTTAAGACACTATAGTTGGGGTTGATTATTTAAGGGTATTATTATGTTTTAAATTTTACTCAATATATTTACTGACTTATAAGATTGATGGATTTGTGTACGTAGAGGTGGAACCCATATCAACTTATAGTGAATTTGGAGAAGATGAATATGTTGTTGGCGATGAACGAGGCTACGAACATTTGGTGCATAATTTAGCTGCCCAATTTCTTTTTACCTCCAAACTTCAAATCTTGGATACTAGATTGAAACTCAACGCGGTAACATCCTAAATTACTCAATACTAAAAATTACTAATCTTCCGTCAAGCTAATTTCTTGGTCTTTCTTTTTCCATTCTAGCTAACTTAATTTTTCCACAGTTTATGAAAATTTTAGCTGGACAGAGGGAGTAGTTAATTTTGGATTATATATGTATAATGAGTTGGTAACGAAGTGTAATAATTTGTTTTTTAGAGCAGATAGTTAGGGAATTAGAGCAGTCGGAAGAGGGGGTACGTGTAAGAACGGAGGATGGTAGTGTTTACGAAGCCAAGTACGTGATTTTGTCTGTTAGCATCGGTGTTCTTCAGACCCACCTCATTTCCTTCCACCCTCCTTTGCCCGTACGATCTGTCTATTCTATTAAATTCATTTACTCCTATCTCATGAATTATTAGTTGTATATAGTTAATAAAAAAAAATTGACAGATGTGGAAAAGAGAGGCCATATCGAAAATTGATATAATGGTGTACACAAAGGTGTTCTTAAAATTTCCATATAAATTTTGGCCTTGTGGGCCGCATCAAGACTTCTTCATCTACGCCCACGAAAAGAGGGGCTACTACACCATTTGGCAGGTCTGTAAGGGTAACTCTTCACTTTTACTGTAAATAAATGATTAAGCTATAACAAAGAGAGTGGTGGTACATGCAGCACATGGAGAAGCTTCATCCGAGGTCTAATATCCTGATGGTTACTCTCACCAATGAAGAATCAAAGCGAGTGGAAGCCCAAAGTGATGAAGATACGATGAGGGAAGCTATGCAAGTTTTGAGGAGCATCTTCGGCCCCCACATTCCAGAACCTTCCGACATACTCGTCCCCCGATGGTGGAAAGATCCCTTCCACCGCGGCAGCTATAGCAACTACCCCATCCTTGTCAATCAAAATCTTCTTAACCATGTAAAGGTACTATGTTCAAGTGTTTTTTTTTTTTTTTTTTTCATTTATTTGCATCGGAGAAACCAGAACCCACCGTTTGTTGCAGGCACCGGTAGGAAGGATATTTTTTACAGGGGAACATACCAGCCTCAAGTTCAGTGGATACGTACACGGTGCTTATCTTTCAGGTGCACCAACCCACTCTAGTACACTATTATTTTATTATTCTTTTTCTAAAATATGCTCCATATAATTTGTTTATTTTCAATTTGAGCAGGTATTGATACAAGTAAAGCTGTACTTGAAGAAATATTAACAACTGATCATGCTGAAAGGAGAAATGATGATCAAACATTTATACTAACTTGAGATCTTTTATAGGAGTAATATTTTAATAAAGTGTGAGATCAGATCATAATCCCCAACACTCAATAAGATTAATAAAGTTGATGAACATCTTATTATATATCAAACACCTTACGATTGAGCATGTATACATGATGATTAGGGTGTGAATGTGAAGAGGTTTTTGTCCTCCAAACTTTGAATAGTATCCTTCATACTTTGGCCCACTGAAATAAATTTGACACCCAATTTTTTGGCCTTGTCATTTGAAACTAGGAAGGGTACTGCCCTTGCTGATTCATAATTATCCTCTGGACTGCAATTACAATTTTATAACAACAATCATTAATATCTTATATATGAGATGTGGTAGATGAATATTATAAGAGTAATTAATTAGTTACCTGTTGGGGAGTGTAAGGTTGGGATAGAGAGGGCGCAAGATAGCGAGAGCATGAGAGCACCATAGGATTTGAGCCACGACACAATATCTGCCATGTGCTGAAGGATCCTCAATAGCTGACACGTGTGCGTGCGCAACATCTCTGACATCAACGTATGTGAAGACTCCACCTGGCATTCCGGAATCGCTCTTCCCTTGCGTGATTAAGCTGATGAAACAGCCAGTGGTTTCGTTGATACTTGGTTGGAGGAGTGGTCCAATCACCAAACCAGGGTTGATAACCACCAAGTCAACCCCATTTTGTTGGGCGAATTTTATTGCAGCTTCCTCCGCCAATGTCTTCGAAAGAACATACCAGTGCTGCCCATTCTTCGATTTAGTGATATGGATTTGGTCTTAATTTGAAAGAAATAGAATTAATATATATATATATACCTTAACTTCCTTGGCAAATATTGGATCGGAGTACCATGTTTCGTCCACAACGTATTGGACGTCGGTGGGGCTTCTCCTAAACATAACGGAGGCCATGGAAGATGTTAACACCACCCGTTTGACCGACGTCGTTTTAGCACACGATTTTAGAACATTCAGCGTTCCCTTCACCGCTGGCTCTATCACTTCCGCCTGTCGATGCATTACATTCAAGACTAATGGTGTGTCGTTTCACAATTAATATGCATACATATATACCTTGCTAATTATTAAAATTACTCAAGTCCCAGCTTAACTCCTTCAGCCTAGGTCCTGCAATACACAGAGTATATAGGATATTTGGAAGGGGGACCACATGGTTTACACCGTGAACTGATTTATACAAATGTTTGTGATGTCCTTTTGCTCTTTTAGTATACAACGACATTGACTAATTTTGGGGTTTAATTCTGTGATTGATAAACATGTAAAAGGAGTACAAATAAAGTAGATAATGTCAAGCAATTTATTTGAGTGTCATGAATTGTTGGTAAATTCTTCTACTTCACATTAGTTGAGTATTATAGACTTTCAACATGATACCTTACACCAAAATTACGTTCTTTCTGGCAGACATTCCACCAAGAGCAGTTTTTATTTTATCATTCACATACACTTATGTAAATTGGGTTCACGGTATAATTCTGTAGTTCTCGTTCCAATCCTATATACCAAATGTTTACAAGGTTTAACTCAAGAACGCAAATAGTCTTGTGAATCAGGTCCATATAGGAGTATAGTATAAATCATGTTGCCCCTACTTACAATCTTATTATATCCTATATATTGGTAAGGTGTTTAAATTAATGGAGAACTTACTCTTTGAAGGAATGATCCATTAATTTAAAAGATATAGAGGTGGACCTGGGGGTTGTCGAGATGATGAAATTCTAGTATGACGGGAGAGGCAGTGTGAAAGACGGCACGGCAGCCGTGGATGGCGTCATCAAAGGATCCGTCGTGGAGTAAGTCGGCTTCGTAGAGATGGAGCCGTTCTCCGGCTCCTTGAAGCGCCTTCAAGTGTTCCACCCTTGCGGGATCACCTGCATGTAAATAAATCATTAACGATACAAATTAACTAGTAATTAAGTGGGGGAGAGAAAGATAGTAACTGAGGTTACGAACGGTGGCGTTGACGGTGTAGCCGCGGCTGAGCAAGAGCTTAACGAGCCATGAAGCTATGTAGCCGGAGGCTCCGGTGACGCACACCAACTGTTCCATTAATGCTTCAATAAAAACACAGAGAAAGAACTTTTTGTGGCTCTAATTTTCCTTACTCTATCCTCCCGCTATTACTCTTATTATTATATTCTTTTTTAATTCCTTACTCTACCACCTCACCTATACAGTTATCAATCCCCACTCCATTTTCTGCATATATCATACTCCCCCCCTTGGGTCCCAAATGTTCTTTTTTTTACTGGCGTCGTACTTGACCATCTCATTTCTTTTTTTACACATATATATGAAACTACACACTCTCTTTAATATAATTAAAATATAAGACTCATACACCCACTAATACAACTACTCACTACACATTAAATAATAATACTCCCTCCGTCCACCTTTAAGGGTGTCATTTGCTTTTTGCACGGGGATTAAGGAGTATTATTATTTAATGTGTAGTGGGTAGTTGTATTAATGGATGTGTGTGTCCTATTTTTTAGTTGTATTAGTGGGTGTGTGTGGGTCCATATATATAAAAAAAAGAAATGAGACCCTTGGAGGCAGACGCCTAAAATGGAAAAATGATACCCTTGAAAGGAGATGGAGGGTCTACTCCTTAATTCACGTGTAAAATGTAAATGTGTCTCATTGAATCGGATGGGAAGTATTTTATATAATATAAATAAAAATAAATACGGAGGAAGTATTTTATACTCCCTCCGTCCCACGGCAAGGGTAGTTTTTATTTTTTTGGCACGTGGATTAAGAAGTATTATTATTTAATGTGTGGTGAGTAGTTGTATTAGTGGGAGTGCGGGCTCCATATTTTAATTATATTAGAGTGGATGTGTGTGTTCCATGTGTGTAAAAAGGAAAGAAGGTCATTTGGATGGGACGATTAAAATGACAAAAAATAACCCTTTGGGTGGGACAAATGGAGTATAATATAAATAAAAATAAATACATTACTCATACATAATTAGTTAAGAGTTAGATAACGTTAATATGGATATAAGTATATATAATTTGGCAGAGCCTTTTCCGAGAGAATAATTATATTAAAAATAGACGTCCAATGGAGATATTACGTATTTATTACTTGGTGCTATTGTTTTCATTCCACGTGTTGAAGACATTACGTTTTTATTACTTGGTACTATTGTTAGGCACCGGATGCTTGTAATACCTAAATATTATATATCATGATGTTACACATATACCATGTTACCCACATTAATATGTATGCGTTAGGGTAGGAAAATCTCAAATTTATTACTTGGTGCTATTGTTAGTTGGGTTTCATTCCACGTGTTGATGACATTAAGTATCCATTAGTTGCAACTATTGTTAGGCAACTTAAATAACCACGTGTTGATGACATTAAGCATCCATTAGTTGCAACTACTGTTACGCAACTATAAATGTTATATTTCTTGTTACATATATTATATAAATGCGGTAGGAAAATCTCAATCATTTCTTTGATATTTTTTTTAAGTCTAAATTTTATCTTTTACTCAATAACTATTTACAAATGTAATAAAAGATTCTAACTGTCCGTTAATTTAAATGACATCACTTATTTTACAATAATGTTTCATCTCATATTCCACAAATTAAATGTTTGTCACGTATCATAATTAATGATCAAAAATTTAACACATGCCTCAAAGATTTAATGATCATTTGTAGAGTATAATTTTTTTATATTGTGAAATAACAATAAAATAGCGAATGTGGACCATCAAAATTCAACTTGCCGTTAATTGGTCTTTATTCCACGCGCGTATCGATCATTTTATTTAGGGTCAATTTACAGAAAAAAGTCTCCACCTTTATTTCAATTGCAAATTAGTCTACACTTTTAAAATTTAACAAAAAAGTACACAACTTGAAAATTAAGCCATCAGTTAGATTTTGACCAATTTTAATTGCCCCAATCCTAGGTGGAAAATAAAATTAAAAATAAATAAAGTAAATAAAAAAAAGAAGAAAGAAAATCCATGGTGGAAAAAATGTTAAAGTAAAAAAAAAAGAGTGCTGCCCAAATGGGGACTATGTCTTCTCTCCCTCTGCCGTCAAAGATACCATTTCAGCCACCACTCACCACACTGATCCACTGTTGCAACCACTCGCCGGTTGTTGAGAGTGGAATTTCACGCATTTTATGTGTGCACATTATATCGTTTTGCCTAGGAAAGTTATTGTTTTTGCATAGAATTGTGTACGTTTGAGTATTTACACGATTTTGAAGCTACTAAGGTGTTTTTGTGAGTCTTGAAGGCAGAAAACAGGGGAAAACAGATCAGAGTAGGGAGTAGCATAGAACAGATCCGGAACGGACCAGCTCGGGAACAACTCGAATGGCCTCTCGGGCCAAGCTCGTGTTTTTCAGCGGTCAGATGGAGCCGAGTGGGGGTCAGATTGGCCCACATGACGTGGCAAGTGGGCTGGACCCCACTCGGATGCCGTTCGACCAGGTCCAAACCCAGCTCAAGCCGAGCTGGGTGCCGAGCGGCCCAATTTCAGGCCCAGACGAGGCTGTTCGATACAGCACTATATTCACACCCTTCAGATCGCGATTTGAACAGAATTCATCACGAAAAAGCCCTACATCAGTCCAAGACATAAAGAGGGAGATCAATACACAAATTGGAGAGAACCCATCCATAATCCATCAATTTCTCACGCCAAAAACACTCCATATCAGATTCACATCTGATTTTTCATCTTCCATCCATCTTCAAGTGGTTCCAAGTGCTAATCGAGGGAGATCGGACGATCGGAGAGACGGAGAAGGAACGCAGACTCACACTTACGTTAGGTTTCGTGTCTCTATTCTTTTCTTTCCTTTTATTTTGATTTGTGATATGAATTGCATAGCTATGAGAGTTGATTGTAACCTCATGGGCTAATTTCTTAAACAGTTCTAGAGTTTGATGATTTGATTTGATTGATTTGGGAACCTAGACCAAATATTAGGATTTTATGCAGTTGATATTTTGATTTTACTTAATTTATTCAGACTTGCTTTTCTGCTTTGTAACATCTTCATAATATTTTCATGAAATCCGCTATAATACTTGAATTATTGTGTTAGCTTGTGTGCGTTCATGATTGGTATTGTCTATCTGTTAGGAATTGAAGTAGTTCCGCTATAAACTTTAATTCCATAAACTGGTAAATCAAATACTTGATTATTTTAGTGGAACAATGCAATTAAACATTAAGTATGAAGTGAATAGAACCTTGTAGTAATTCCAGAAAATATCTTGTTAGTCGAACTTACCATCCGGAGGTATTGTTGTTTGCTTTGATTAGTATCCAGGAATGAAGTTTGGTAATATTCACGTACCTTAGGATTTAAACCAGAAAATACTATTAGCTTAAAATCGGATCATATCTGGTGGGTTAATAGGGTTATGTGGTGTATTTTCATTGAAACGACATGAATGAACAATTGAATGTCTAGTAACCTGAATTAATTGGTCTATACCTGATACCTTAAAACTGTTCATTATCTCTTGATTAGAACTTGCTTTATTTTTATTGCTTTTAATTAATTCAATACTTAATATTTCAGCAATTAGATAATTAAATTCACAAAACTTTGGAAATTGGTTACTTAATTCTGATTAGATAGTAATTTAGATTAAATAAATAATTAGCTGTCTCAATGAGATCGATAATTTAACTTGGGTACTTGCTGCTACGATTGACATCCTTATAGTTGAGAATTACTACATTGGAGTGTTCAAAATACGCATATCACCGGTAGTTCATCGCTGCAGATCCTCTTTCTCGTTGGAAACGCGAACCCACCATCGTTGGCGAGATTGGTGATCTTTCATCGGAGAAGATGGGCGTCAGGGTTTTGTTATTAAAAAAAATTAAAATTTTTATTTTCCACCTAGGATTGAAGCAGTCAAAATTGGTCCAAATGTGATATGTGGCTTAATTTGCAATCCCTTATTAAAGTTGTATACTTTTTTGCTAAATTTTAAAAATGTAAATTTATTTGCAATTGAAACAAGGTGGAGATTTTTTTTGCAATTAATCCTTTAATTTATTGCTATTGGTGTTAGTTGAATTTTGTAATTATTTACGTTTGTTCGATGTTTAATTTGTAGCTTTCTAAGTTTCAATTGAATTCCACTGAGCAGATTACACCTCGTTAGCACTATTTTACTGCACACATATAGCAAAAAATAAAACGCAATTCATTCATAGCACTTTGTAGTAATATTTTTTATAACAAAATTAAAAATGTCATATATTGTTTACTAATTTTATTTTTTATTTGATTTGATTAGATATATTACTCATTTTACTTTTCATATTTGCTTTTAATTTTGATGCGAAATTAATTTGATAAAACTAGTAACATACGTAAATTTTAATTGATTATAAAATAATAATTAAAAAAAATGTGATCATAAAATGAGAGATATATTACAAAGTAATTAAACTAAAAAAATTGAGTTGCGTTTGATTGGGTTATATATTTGAAATTCAATTAATTTAAAAAGAAAAATTAGATTTTTACGCATTTTAAATAAATTAATTTGAATTTGGATGTATTTTAAATTTATTTATAAATAAAATTTAACACCCAATGTTTTTGCCTTTTCATTTGAAACTTGGAAGCCTGATTCATTCTCCTCTGAACTGCATTGCATTGCATACAACAATAATTAATACTTTAATTAATTATTAATTAATACACAATATATACTCCTACCTGTTGGGGAAATTACAAGTGGAATAGAGACGGCGCAAGATAGCCAAAGCTTGAGAGCAGGGCAGGACTTGAGCAACTAGACAGTATCTGCCATGAGCTGAAGCTTCCTCAAATGCTTCCGCAACATCCCTCACATCTACGTATATAAATACATCACCTCCCATTGCTTCTCCAAACTTTCCTGCTAATTCATTCTTCATTAGACTACTATTTAATATCCAATTTTTAAAATAATATTGCTTCTAGTAATGTACCTTGTTTGATCATGGTAATAAAAGAGTGAGTGTTGATTACCACCAACTCAACACCATTTTCTTGTGCAAATTTTGTTGCAGCTTCCTCACCCAATGTTTTCGAAAGAGCATACCAGTGCTGAAATTAATTTAATTTCATATACAAGTCTGTCTTTTAAGCTTAATAATTTGATTTCTTTAGATTTTCTAATCTGTAGAAACATACTTGAAATTGCTCAACAAGTTTAGGGTCGGAAAACCAGGTTTCGTCTGCTACAAGGCCGGGCTCTTTCTTGCAGAGGACGGAGGACATTGAAGACGTTAGCACCACCCGTTTGAGGGAGGACGCCGCCTTCAAGCACGACCGGAGAACATTGAGCGTGCCACTCACCGCTGGCTCTATTAGTTCCATCTGTGTGCATGCTATTGCTAATTATGGATGTTGTAGTAAAGGTAGCATAGAGTAGTGCGTACTACCTGGGGGTTGTTGAGATGATGAGATTCGAGAATGACGGGAGAGGCAGTGTGAAAGACGCCATGGCAGCCATGGATGACCTCGTCGAGCAAGTCGGCCTGGAATAAATGCAGCCGTTCTTGGGCTCCTTCAAGACCCTTCAAGTGTTCCACCTTACTGGGATCACCTACAAGATTCATTTACTGCATTAATTAATTAATACGTGCATGAGAATCATGAGAGACAGAAAGTAAGTTACTGAGGTTACGAACTGTGGCCCTAACGGCAGAGTAAAACCTTAACGAGCCACGACGCTACGAAGCCGGAGCCTCCGGTGACGCAGACCACCACATTCGCCATCACCTATCCTATATAAGTAACCTCAGTGAATGGAATGGATCAATTGTTTGCTTTAAGGCTAAGTGTAATTAAAAAGCTTGAGAAGAGCATTTCTACATGTTCCTTGTTTCTCGCCCCAGTATACTGCTCATGCCTTAATTACTTGGTTTTTTGATTAAAAATTTTCAGTTAATCCAAATATGCATGTATGTTGAACGTTGATAATACAAGATTATTTGAATGCATATATTAGTAATGATAAATATTTAATTTTCGTGTCTTAAAAGGTAAAAAATAAATCGAACCTGCATATACGAGTGTGCTTTTCATTCCTGGTGATTAAAAACAACAACAAACAGAGTTAAACAGATCGTATTTTGATCAGTATTGGAACTAAAATGGAGTGTGCTTAAATGTCAGAAAATACATTATATTTCAGCGTTTACATTAAAGAACATATGGTACAATCTAAACAAGTAGAGTGATCCATGTATAAGGAAGACCAGAAATATAATGTTGAAAATTGAAAAATACATGAATACAAGTCAAAATTGTGAGTTGCTAAGAAACGCAACCATACACCGGCTACTCTGAAACAACCTGTCTATTTGCTGCCATACTGCCGATTGGATCTCTAGAAGCTTCCGTGCCTTCTCCTGTAACGCCTCTTGCCGCCGTACACTTTCACCATGAATCTATACATCATCAAACATTACTTTTAATGAGCTCCAAATATGCATAAATGGACAAGAAAATCATACTTGACATGAATTCTTTACCTTCAAGAACAACCGCATTAGAGCCTGTATAAACTCAAAGTTGTTTCTGTCTGAAATTTCTTGTATGAAGTAATCCAACAGAAGTTCAATGAAATCCAATTCAGGTCTCTTGCTGGTCTCTTGCTCATCAGCATCGTCGTCATCGTCTATAATTTGAAGTATCCTGAGTTCCATATCCAAGGCTGAAGGAGATAGACCTTTGATATAATCAGTGAATGCTGCAACTGCACAGATTCACGCACGTGTAAACTAACTTCATTTTGGAGATAACTTTTCAAAATATAATCTTGAAAGCAAACAATGATGAAAAGATGACTTACAATTCTTGTCCTCTGCACATGATTTGAGGAATTGCAAGAACTGGGATGCTGGAATGTCGGTATTTTTCTTTGACTTCACTGTTTCATCAGCTTCTGAGTCCTTCTCACCTTCAGCAGATTCCCTAGGTTTAAACACAATGTCTCCAGAGAGAGACGGAATAGATGGCAAGAAAAAAGGAGCCTTTTCTGGTTTCTTCGGAGGCTCGATTGGTTTATTCCTGGCTTTAATAATATCCAGATTGATCAAGCTCTGCCACTGACTCTTAGGCAGCAGAGAGAGAGTGACAAGATCCGGTATTTGTTGATGAACAACTGAAGGGGAAGAAGCATCATGCACTTCTTCAGGATTTACTTTAGTTTCTTCAAAATCGGAATCTAGAGAAGTTCCTGTTGAGACAGACGGTAAATGGGCATTTATTATCTCTTTGCCACTCCCGAAGGAACCAGCTTTAGTAGGAGCAGAAAACATTGCCTGATTAACCCACAGATAAACTCCGTTCTGATCCACATGTGTCGTCGCCAAAACATCCATATTTGGGGATAGAGACAATGCTGTTACAGACACATCAACCTGTATAGCATCTATCTGTCTAGCCAGGATTACATCCCAAACTCTCAGAGTTCCATCCATGCTGGATGTTAACAGCCATTTTCCATCCTCACTAAAGCACATATCTGTTATACGATCTGAGTGACCTTCAAATTTTCGAACCATCCTCAGTGCAACAGCATCAAACAAACGAATAACTAAGTCATCCGCCACAGTAGCCAGAAGTCCATTGCAACGGTGATAGACAATCTTGACCAGCAAACAGCCCACCTCCCACCGGGATTTTAGTCCACGTCCCTTGAAGTCCCAAACTTTTACATCTCCATTGAAACCAGCACTTATCATGATGGTGTTGGTTGAATCACAAGTAATGCCAACCACTTCTCCATTGTGAGCACATGCTTTTCCTTCTGACATATCAACATAACTGCCTCGGCTAATTCCTGACTGAAGATTGAATCGCTCAACCCAACCACCAGCCGTCCCAACAACTGCAAAATTCCCACATGCACTGATGGCACATGCTTTAACTGGTGTTGGATCCTCTGGGTGAGGCGATAGAATATGCTCTCCAATCACAAAGTTTTGAAGCCTCCAGACATATGCTTGAGCAGTATCCATATGACATGTAACCACATTGCACCAATCACGTTCTCTGATTTCAGCAACATCAAATGCGATAACTGGTTTAAGTTTTATCTCTGTTTCTTTCAGCTTGAGTTTCTTTGCTCTTTTAGACACGTGGCGTTGAGAAAGTTCTCTGCTCTGCTGATCCTGGATGACAGAGAAAAGCCGGAAGGCACGGTCCTGTCCAGCAGAAAGGATGTGCCTTCCATTTGCATAAAATTTAATACATCTAGGAGGAGCACTATGCCCACTTCTAAAACGTAGTAGACGTGCATCACCATCGCTAGTATCGAAGATCCACATTTTAATCGAGTTGTCAGCTGATGAACTCATCAATACAGGCTCACTAGCAAAAAAGTGAAGAGAAACTATTGCGCAATCATGGGCCTCTCCAATGACAGACTGAAGTCTCCTCTTCTCAAGATTCCAAATACTTATCACACCGGATGAACCCCCAGATGCTAAAAGAGGTTGTCCATCTGTTCTGAAAGATAAAGCCGTCACTGCTCCTCGAGTAGAATGAGTAAATGAAACAATTTCTTCATCGTATTTTATGTTGTGAACATGAATCTTTCCATCAGAACAGCCAACAGCAACAACATCTAGAGCTGGTGACGAAACACAGCAGGATATAGCTGAGCTCCAACCTTTGAACTCATAAATTTTTGTCTTTGTGCTAATGTTCCATAGCTGCAAAGAACCTTCTTGACTTCCAACGATCACCTAATAACAGTGTTTGTGAAATGAAAAAATTAAAACAAGTGAAGAATGTATTCCTACTTGAATGCCACCAGTGGCATAAATATGGTACCTTGTTCAGATACGTATCTGGATGCATTATGCAACCCGGCGTGAACTTGTTTCCTAGTGAAATATGACCAACTGGAGAATTATCTACGGTTATCCCTTTGAATGCCCAAATGAAGATAGTGCCTTTGACATCAATGCTTAATATGTGGTCGCCAAAAAGTAGCAAGTGATTAACCTTCGCATTATGGCTTTCCCAAGTTGCCACCTGTAAGATTGTTACCCGCAAGTTAACATTAAGCAAATCACCACAAATATAGTAGAAGCATAAAGTATCATGACAAAATTGGGAGACACTAAACAACCACAGCTAGTCCAGGTGATTCTAGACACGTAGATGAGCAGCTGGTTCACAAAATCAGTTTTATCTACAAACCATTGCATCCCTATTCTCTGAACATGCGATTACATGGATGCATAAAACTATAGTATCTCTATTTCAAACTACAACAAACTGATTGAAATTAAGTACATATTCTCTATGTTCCAAGTCTGCATCTTAATCCATAGTGCACAAGAAAGGAACATAACACTAAAATCCCAACACCTAGGGGGACTAGGGAAGGATAAAAAAATAAACATTCTACACATCAAGATTTTGAGTTCAGCAGGGAATACCTGATGAGCACGTCTAAAAACAGCAATATTATGACCATATGCTGCAAATGTGTAGTCACGATAAGAAGCTAAAGCTCGAATCTTCTTCGGCAGTTGAGGACCTAAATTTTTCTCATAAAATTAATAATCTACATGAGACAATAAAACCATTGAACTAGGACAGCTAAAGCAACCAGAGAACAGAGTGAGACGTGTGGATTAAATGTAATCTAAGTTAACCACCAAAAAAAAAAAAATAGAAAAGTAAATACAGTAAAGAATATGCAAGAAGTGGCGCTCCTGTAATGTTCCATTATAAAAATTCAATCAAAAACCATTTTATCTATCTTTCTAAGCCAGCAACCTCACACATTTAAAGCTTGTTCTAGACAATTTTATAGCTCAAAGCGAAAGAAATACACATACAGCTAACTTTAAGAAAAAGTCTTGTGCAGAATGCTTACCGACGAGTACCAAATTCAGCTTCCCGCACTGCCAAAAACGAAATAAAGCTATATTAGATTCTTCTTGGAAAAATAAATTCAAAACTGATAATCGTAAACTGGGCGAGACAAATGCAAGGAGTAAATTGAATACGTTGTAAATTTGAAAAGCCTTGCCGACGCTGACGGTAACAAAAGTTTCAGTTCCGAGACGCTGTACGGAGAAGGGAACGTGAGACGTTATATACCCAATTGCTCGAAATGGTTCGAATATACCCATTATCAGACTCCTTTCTTGCTCTCAATCAAAGAACCCGAAGTCCAAAAGAAATAACACCGCCGTAGATGGTGGAGTGGAGGAGCAAGGAGGGCGGAGGCAAGAGTAGGGTTTTGATTTCGCGGGTTGTTGAAGTTTCTCATTATATTATTTTCATGCATTTCATTTTACTAAGTTGACGGCCCAATATTAATTATTTAATTGGGCTTTAATCGGGGCCCAATAAAAACATCGAAAATAAATTTATTCTCGAATAATGCAGGGTTGAGATAACGCAAAACCCTACTGAATTGCGAAGTCAGCCATGGGGATTCTATCTTGGTTCAGCAAAGGCGATAAAAAGAAGGAAGTGTCTTCGGTCTCCCAACCCGAGCCTAAGACCCAACCCGTGGAGGCGCCGGGCATGAATGGGGCGGTTGAAGTTCGAAAACCCGAAATTCAGGCGGCGGATATTTCAGTTTTCGAGTTTGGTTCGGTGGCGGCCTCCGCCGATAAGGTGACCCTTGCCGGATACTGCCCCGTTTCAGACGAACTGGAGCCGTGCCGGTGGGAGATTCTGCCCGCTGGTGGCTCCGACGCCCCTCAATTCCGTGTGGTATTTTGAATTGTAGAACAGGAATTCAGAGAGTGTGGCATCTTCATGTTTAATACTTATTTCGAATATTATTATCCTGTAAACAAAACTATTCTATAATTTCAATTCACCATGGGTATCTGTTAATCATCTAATTATTTTTAGCCCTAATGATTTTAATTGTCACTTTCTGCCACGTTTGGATTTCTATGATAAACTGATAAGAACATCAAAGAAAAAACAGAAATGATAAAAATTGAAGGTCCCACTTAATTAAAATGATAAAACAATTAAATTGTAAATATATAAATAATGAAAATGTGTTAATTTTACTAGTTGCATAGAATGCAAAACCTGTCAATTCAGGCCATGAAACCGATAGAGAGTTTTGAAGGGTTGGTATTTGATCTTACTACTCCAGAAAAATCTTCAATTCTTTTCCTTTATTTTCATTTGTATCTTCAATGGCTATGTTCTCATCTTCGATTGCAGCCAATCCTTTCTCTTTCTGCATATCTGCGCCAAAGAAACTTCCCAGAAAATTTGCGATCTCAGTTGCTTCATTAAACCCTTCTTCTTCTTCTTCGACTGAAGCTTCTCGCGAATCTCAATCACCCACAAGAATTGAAAATTCTACTGCATCCTTGTCTTCTGTTGAATCGCAGGTTTCTCCTTATAGTTATGCGCTGGCAAATCCGAATGGAAATCCGGTAGTCAAATTTGTTCAATCTACCGAGTCTACCATTGAGAAGGTATTTGGTATGATTTTTTTTTTGTAAAATTGAAAGGAGGGTTGCTTTTAATTGAGTAGGATTGGATTTATAATTCTCAGTGATCAGTCATGTTCATTGCATAACTCTTTCATATATGTGTGCAGGTGATATTTGATTTTCGGTTCCTGGCACTGCTAGCCGTTGGGGGTTCATTAGCAGGTTCTGTGCTGTGTTTTCTCAATGTAAATTCACTTTTTCCACTCAATGGTCGAGAAAAATCAAATGATTTAATGAGATTTTAGCATTCTCACTTCTATAAATTCATGAAACTTTTGTAGGGATGCGTTTACATATTTGATGCGTATAAAGTATATTGGACGTGCTGCGTTAAAGGGATCCATTCTGGCAAAATGGTTCTACAACTAGTTGAAGCCATAGGTGAGTTTTTTAAATTCTTAGAGGTTAGTCGTTGTTTTCGTTTATACTTGGTATCAGTCCTAGCTTGCTGCATGGTTTCTTTTAAGTCCTATGATTCTGGAATGTGCTTATGTTACATTCAATCCAGTACTGATTAACATACTCACATTTCACACCTCTGTTCAAGTCATTTCATTATTAATCTATTAAAAATATAGCTATACATGCAGAGTTCCATTATTCATATGAACCAATTTCTCCTTGGCACACGATTATGTCAATCAGTCAGTTTCTAATTCTCTTCATTATCCAGATGTGTATCTGGCCGGAACGGTTATGTTAATATTCGGCATGGGCTTGTATGGATTATTCATTTCAAATGTGCCTCCTGATGTACCTTGCGCTGCTGATCGTGCACTCAGGGGTTCTTCCTTGTTTGGGATGTTTGCTTTGAAGGTAATTAATTATTAACTCCATCATCTACTCTGCTTGTGAAATGAATTTTTCCATGTCTGTAACTGGTGTTTGAATTGCAGGAGAGGCCAAAATGGATGAAGATCAGCTCACTGGATGAGCTGAAGACGAAAGTGGGACATGTTATTGTGATGATCCTTCTGGTGAAGATGTTTGAAAGGAGTAAAATGGTGACAATAACGACAGGGATGGACTTGTTGAGCTACTCTGTATGCATATTCCTGTCTTCTGCTTCCTTGTACATTTTGCACAATCTACATAAGTCCGAATCGGATGTGGCAAAACACCATTAACACACATGCTCAATTCTTGTACAAGCAAACATTATTGGATTTGCAATTATCACCAATGTACCATTATACTTGTGTTTTATTTATGAGAAGCATTGTCCTAAATAATATTATGAGGCGCTTTGTTAGAGTTATTAGGGAAGGGTAATGGAAATGAAAATGTATTGATTTCAATTTCTCATGTTTAGTTAAAGGTATTGGGAATCCAAATTTCTCAATCATTCTTATTGATTTAATATGTACATTCACTCCCTTCTATCAATTTCATTCTCATTACCCTAATCATTGATTATCATTGCCATTATCATTCCGAAATTTGAATCAAGCACCTCCTTAGGTAAAATCGGCTCCCCCCACTCAAAGAATACCCTAATTTTCCAATTTATTCTAAAATGTAACCTAATTATTTCTACATACCGCATACAATTTTAGGTGTTGAAAATTGGGAGGAATTTATGAAAAAAGCAAGAGGAAATAAAAGTGGATTTAGGGGGAAAAAGTAAAAACTTCGGAAAAAAAAGTGGAGAAAAGCCTAAATAACCAATTTTTAAGGTTGGAAATCATTGTCACCCATCAAATAACTTATATAACAACCATACTAAATTGTTCATTTTTGGATCAAAATACTCTCACTATGTCGGAATGCTATGTCGGGTTCCGACACTGATTCCGACATCATCGGTTGTCGGATTCGGTGTCGAAACTCCGACATAGCATTCCGACATGGTGGGGTATTTCATCAGATGTCGAAATTGATGTCGAAATCCCGACATAGCATTCCTACATGGTGGGGGTATTTTGGTCAAAAAATAGACAATTGGGTATGAATGTTATATAAGTTATTTAATGGGTGACAATGATTTTTATCTTTGCATTTTGGATATTTTTGACCATTGGCACAAAAAAAAAGGAAATAAAAAAGAGAATAAAATGCAGAAATGAAATAATGAAAAATCGACAAAGAATATGTGATTTCTCTTGACGGGAAAAAGTAAGAACTTAGAAAAAAGGAAATAAAAAAAGGAAAATTAATCGAAAAATGTGGGAATAAAATAGTGAAAAAGGGATAAAGAATGCGTTTGCCGGGAGTCGAACCCGGGTCTATTGCTTGGAAGGCAATTATCCTAACCGTTGGACTACAAACGCTTGGTTGGAAAATGCTATATAATATTAATCATGTAAATTGAAATACAAAGGGAATACACGCAATAAAATAAAAATTAGTTATTGGATGAAATTTTTAATAGTTAAAGGAATATTGCCCTGACCTAGTAAATAATGAGCAGGATGCCTATTTTGCTTCACCCCTCTATGCTCCTAGCAAGCTTTTCTAATTAAAAATAAATTGGTATGTGTATATTTCGTGTAAAATAAAATTATGAAGAGGGTAAGGATGAAAATATAGCGTCCTTAATCATACATAACATCTCTGATAAATTTTTTTCTAAAGAAGACATGGTATTATTCATGACTTGTCATGTGCACCACATATTCATATAAGGCAAATGCTTTTATGAGACATATGAGAAAGTTATAATAATATATTAATAAAACTTTATATTCAGATTAATGAAAAGTGAATATATATAGAAAGTTATAATACTTTTAATAAAAATAACAACATATCATTGATAAAAATGTTCACATACAAGTGTTGCTCAAAAGTATTTAAAATTGATAAATTATGAATAACATTTCAGGATCCCTTACAAAAATGAGTGATTTTAATTAAAGATGTGTTTATTCCGTTGCAAAACTAATGAGTAGGCATTACAGTATCTCTATTATAATCATAAATTTGAATGACAGCATTTGATATTATCCCCAAAGAGAGGCATTCAGAGGTGTAGAATTCAGGGAAATAGTGTGTTCTTGCTTTTACTATTACCAGAGTCTCCAGCTCCACTGCGTTCTTCAAGAAGTATCTGGCCATTGAAACCGGCAGCTCCTTCGCCGTAAACCCTTTTATCTTCACATACTTGAGAAATGGAATCACCATCTCCCACTCCCTCAAATACTTCCTCCCATAATTCTCCCAATATAGGCTCTTCCCAAATGCATTCTTTCCAAGCTGCACACCATCATCATTATATTCAGTTTAAATACTGTTTTTAGTGTTAATTAATCAAGAAACGACTTACGTTGATGAAAACCTTCTCAATATATGGACACTTTTTCAAGAAAATGGCGATATCTGAGGGATTGATGAAGCTCTCTGGTGCCACGAATAAGTTGAATTCCTTCAGTTTAAGTAGAATGAGTTCCATGTCTTTGTACTTGTACTCTTTAAACCTTGCACAAAGCCCCTAAAAACACACACACAGTAATTAGTGTTAAATGATCATATCATCTAAAAGTTTAATTTGATAGAGATGTTAATCGTTTAATACTCAATCAAATTACTTTAATACGCCCAAGCGAGGTTAATTTTTGCCTCAAGGTTCAAACCCTAAACCCTTTATTAGGGCATAACTCTAATATCATGTTAAAAAACCACCTCATTTAAAGCGTCTCTTATAAATGGGTGGCTATGACTCTGGGCATTTGCTAGGCTATAACTCTGATATTATGTTAAATTAAATAATCACCTCATTTAAAAGCTTGAGGTGATAGAGGTGAATCATTTTTAATGCTTAATCAAATCACTATAACAATTTAGGTCTTGTTTTCTGTTTCATTTTTTTATTTAATATTACCTCAAGAAATGTGCTGGTAATGGTTAATGTCTCAACAGAAGCCAGGCTATTCACCATGTCCTTTCTGTGAGGAAGCAGCTGGAAGGTTCTCGGGTGAGAGATTTCAAGAATCACCTCGTTCAGACACGGCAGATCGCAGTAAAATACGAACTCAGTGATTTTACCGTGGTAATATAATCCCCGGAGAGAAGGCGCATTAATGGCAACAGAATGCACATCAGAGCACGTGTTCACCGACAATGTCTGCAGGGACGGAGACGAAGCCATGAGAGACAGAATGGAGCTGCACTTCACCAGCTTCACGGCCCGCAGAGCCACACAGTTCTTAAACAGGGCCTGGATCAGAGCGGGCCGGGCCCTCACCTCCTGGAACGTGATTTCTCTCAGAAAACAGAGCCCGTTGGAGTCCAGAGGCAGGTGGAGCTCGCAGTTGACGAGCTTCATCACTCTAATGGCTTCGGAGTTCACCAGATCGTAGCTGAGGGTGAATTTCTTCTTGGAGGGGGTTAAATCCAGCTCGAATTCCTTCACTCGGTGAGAGACTGCCATGTCGATCCAGTGGGAAACAAGGCTGGTTTCAGAAGTGGCGTCGTAATAGAGTTTGAATGTTTCAGCAGATTTGATAGTATGGTTGGAGAAGAAGTTGTTGACGCTGCTTCTGTACTCGTCTCTGGTTAGATTCGCGGCGAAGTTCCGGTCGAAGCAGAGATGACGGCAGCATTTCCAGGTGTATCTGAACCTCTTGGAGAGAACAGAGAGGGAGCAGAGTTCTTTAAGAGAGAGGAAGGAGAGAATGTTCTCGATGACATCTTCCGGCAACTCTGGGTTTATGGTACTCCGTCTCCGGCGAGCTTCGGAGATCATTACAATGGAAATGAACAAAGAAAATGTCTTGTGCTGGAGATTTTTTTTCATCAAGGTTTGTTATATATTGTTGAATGAGTATTTATGACAATTTTCCTAGTTTGTGTTGTGTGATTATGAGGAATAATAGCTACTAAAAGTTTGTATTTGAGTGATTGTGCACACCCTGGATTTCAATGGGAAAATAGGATAGAAATAATTAAACCTGAAATAATATTACGACATCATTGTTGATTCCAACTTTGATTTCAGATTGGAAAGAAATCTACTCCCGAATGATTATATAAGCAACTTTTTAGTAGCAATTCCATAAGGATTAAGACAAACTTTAATGTAATTTTGTCTTTAATTCTTCGTGTAATTTAATTATTTGTATGCCATAAATTAATTTTGCTTTTTCTTCTCAAAGGATTGCGACATTTAATTCCTTTATTGGAGATTTGTATCATTCCTGACAAGAGATTATTATAATATAAATATGATGCATTTAATTTGTGTGTATATACACATAGACATTAACATGCAATCGACTGCAGGTGTCAAAGCATTCTTCAAAACTCGTAGAGTCAACAAAGTCAATAAAAAAGAGTAACTTTTCTTAAACGATTAGAACAACAAATGGGAAGCTTAGCTTAACTCGGGACGAAGTGAGTATTTTCTAATAAAAGTGTGAGAATCAATCTAATAATCAATTGAACTAATCAAACATTAGAGCTTTTCACAAAAAATCGTAATAGGGTTCAATAAATTTACAGGCCCACTCTGGACATATACTACTCTGTGTATACATATACCAGATTAGTAGCGCAGTAGCCAAGTTGTATCTATACTCTATTGCAACAAGGCTCAACAAAAAGGATAAGCAATTGTTATGCTATAGCTTTCTTCCATGCAAAAAATGGTGCGTCTCAGTGAGTAGTTACACTCTTTGCAAGATTTCTAGGTTGATCAACATTATGTCCCCGTAGTACTGTCAAGTGATATGCCAGAAGCTGCAGCCACGGAGAAAGCACATTGATAAATCAGAGTTAGACATCGTTAATCGACGACTATTATAGAAAGAGTAAACACCACAATACCTGCAATGGGACTATGTTGATTACGGGTTGTAGGCAGTCCTCAACCTGAGGAACTTCGATTATACGAGTCGATCCTCCAACATGTACAGATGGAGCATCGCCTTGAGTGCACATCACTATGAGTCGACCTTTCCTAGCATGAAGCTGTTGAATGACTGACTGCTGTTTGCTGTACATCGCAAGAGATAACAGAGACTAACATTATAACGTATATATCACATACAAGAATTCTTTTTGCTGGGAAGATTATTAACCTGAAGCAAGCATCGCGTGTAGCAATAACAACAATGGGGAGAGTTTCATCAACTAAAGCTAATGGACCGTGTTTCATTTCACCAGCAAGTATTCCTTCACTGTGCATTAGTGCAACCTCTTTTACCTTCAACGCACCTTCCAAAGCTGTTGCATAGTTATATCCTCTTCCAAAAACTAATAGTGATTGCTCCGCGATCAGTAGTTTGGCCAGATCCTTCATTTCCTGATCAAGCTTGAGAACTTCTCTTACTTTACCTGGAATATTAGAAAAGGAGAGAAAGAGGAATCATGGATGTGGTTAGAACGACAGTACATCGTTCAAATATGTTACTCTTGTTGCAGATGTTATCTAGCACATTAAACCACAAATACCTGGCAAGTCAAATAGACCATCAATGATTGCTTCCCTTCTTGTTTGACTAGATATTGTGTCCCCTCCAATTGCAAGAGCCAACATAGCCATCACTACGATCTGGCTTGTGTATGCCTGTTCATGAAAATAAACATCATATCTAGAGTAATCTGGAGGCCGGTGAAACCAACTTGCATATGGGTGCATGTGCGCACGCGCATATGTATGTAATGCAATTCACGTACCTTTGTACTCGCAACTCCTATCTCACAGCCAGCATTTAAATGAGCACCGCAATGAGTGTTCCTGGCAATTGCACTCCCAACCGTATTTGTTATACCAACACATAAAGCGCCATTTTCTAATGCGTATTCCAATGCCTGCAATGTATCAGCAGTTTCACCAGATTGACTAACAAAAACTGCTGTATCATCTCTGTAGATGGGTCCCTGCCTATCCAACAGATCACTAGCAATTTCCATGGTAACAGGGATACCTGCAAACATAACATTACTTAGGGTACAATAAGGCAAAAAAGTGTTACTAATTATTGTAATCATAGTCAACACTAACCAGAAAGTTCTTCTAAAATGGGCCTTACAGCTAACGCTGCATTATAGCTAGTCCCACAGCCAATAAAAACAATCCTCCTGCTTCTCCTTATGGTTCTGAGATGATCTTTTACCCCTCCTAAAAGGACACTCTTGGATTTGCACGATCCTCCACGTATAAGCCTTCCTCGCATTGTTGTTGTAAGAGATTCAGGCTGTTCGTGAATTTCTTTCTGCATGTAGTGCTCATACTTCCCTTTATTAATTTGTTCAACCTCCATTTCCAGAACTGATAACGCACGTTGGACAGAGGCAGGTCTCGTAAATGTCCCACCATGTTCACCTTTAGCATTCTCAAACTTGAAAATGGATGCACGTCCATCCTGAAGCAGTGAAATTAAAAAAAATGAGTTCACATGAGAAGGGAAATGAACCCAGTATTTCTTTAAGCGAACATGCAATATATGTAAACGTGTATGGTTTAAAATGAATATATTCTATATTATGTGTACCAACCCTAACATTTCTTCAATGTTTAAATGTGTTTAAGAACCTCATCTCCTTAATAATCATATGGGTGTCATCCTTATGGCTGGATAACAGATCCAGCTTCTATTTGACATTATTTGATCAACCACTTTACCATAGCAATAGACAATTCATGTACACATAACCAAACATAAAAATGCAGTCACACAGCATGATATAAATCAATTACAATAAACGTAAATTAAGTAATACAACAAAAAATAGTACCTTCAGATGAACAACTTCATTATCTTCAATAACTAAGACCTTTTTGGTGTGCTCAACCAGAGCACTGGCATCACTTGACAAAAAGAGTTCTTTTGGTTGCCCATTGCTTGAAAGAAATTTAATATCATTAAAAGATGGCCCAACATTTGCCTCCTCATCAAACTCCTGCAACAACAGGGATACTTCTATCAAAACACATTTACTTAATATTACAATTTTCTAGCCCCAAAGATATTGATGCTCAAAAATGCGATTGTTAGAAAGTCACAGAAGATATTCCGTAAAGCAGAAAAAGATAACTTCTACCATTTTAAGTATAATATAGATCTACAAATATATGGAAGCTGAGTATGAGAAAGGCCTAAATTTTTCGTATAGGAATAACCTCAGCTAAAGTTCATCAATAAAAAAAATTATAAAAAAAGAAGAAATTTTTTTAGCAACAAGGGTCAATAGAACTTACTTTCACTCCAAGGAGCAATGGACTACCACGTTTGCATGCAATCAATTCATTAGGAAAATGGCGGCTTTTAAAAATGAGAGCATATGCTCCTTCAAGGTGCCTCATAACTTCAAGCACAAGTTGACTAAATGTCACACTACTATCACCTACAAGAAATGAGTAAGAAATTCACACCAAGATCAATTGAGAGCAAAAAATGTACAGGACAATATAAAAGTAAAAAAAAAAAAAATGAATAGGAACCTCTCAAACAAACAACTCATTTGTTTGAGATGCAACAAATATTTAAAGTCATTTCTTTATTTGCTAAATTCCAAAAGTTTGATTGTGTTTGCAATCAAATAAGAGGGTGCGATTTATGCAACAATTAACCCAAAATAATTAATTAATTAATTAAAGAAATAACTAAAGCCTTCATAGCAATATATACCTTCTTCTTTTGAATTGTCAAAAATGAACTTTGCAAGCTTTGGTATGACTTCTGTATCAGTTTCCGATTTAAAAGTAAAACCATGTCGAACTAACGTCTCTTTTAACACCTAAAACATAATTTAGTACAGCATTAATGCATAAATCAGAAAGAGATACCTAGTAGTCAAGAAAAATGAAAGCAACCATAAGAAGAGTCAACATAGAATCGATATCTAACTTTTAAATGAGCTCCATATAAAGAGAGAAATATCAATTGGCAGCAAAAATAGATTAATAAGGAGACAAGATACAGATTCATTGAATGCAATGTCCAAACAGAAATTGTAACAACAGGATACAATAACTTTATTAAAAAGGAGGAAACAAGCAATTAAAAAGATGTCATTTTATAAAAGCAAACCCAAGCACATGAACTGGAAATAATCAATTAAAGAGATTTCATTCACGTAAAGAGAGAGCAGTCAGCAAAAAAAACAACATACTCAATCCTAAACCATAAAAGTAAACAAAGATATATGCTATGAAATTGTTTTTCTAGTACTACGGGTAATGTCCCTATAAAAATAAAATCATACTGTATATATATTACTACCAAGAACCAATGGTCAATAATCTGAATAAAAAATTAGGTGAGTAGGTGACTTCAGTCAAGTAAAAATAAAAATTATATCAAATATGCAGCAGCAACCACCACGTCAATGCAATAAATCTATCAATTAAAATAAAAGGTATTTCATTATCACAATGGAAATAAAAGAATGTAGCCAGAGAACAAAACGGAAATACCCAAACCTCATAATTAGTTATAACTCCATTATGAACAACCAAAAACTCGTTTCCGGGATCAGATGTTTGAGGATGACTATTCCTTGGAGCTGGTTCTCCATGTGTTGCCCATCGGGTATGTGCTATTCCAGCGTGCATCAAGAAAGACTCTTCCAAATTTAAGTCCGTCACAGAAACCTCTGACAATATGGAAAATGAACCACAAAAAAATTACAAACATGTAGAGAAAGCAGAAAAATTATGAATATTACTATTTTCAGAGAAAGCAAATCTCACATTTTAAGAAAAGGTACTACAAAGAATTTAAAAGCTCTTAGATAGAAATGTCACAAGATCTCAAATGTTTTATTGACAGCATTCAACTCAACTTCTTGAGTACTCATACAATTCACCCAACCCAATTGCATGCAACACAAAAGATCCAGCATCTTACTATTGTAAACCTGTCTCTTTGTTCACAAACATGCACCATGTCAAACATTCTAAAGCCTATCCACAGGACCACCTGTAGCAAATTCATCTCTGACAGCAGAAATTCTGAACTAGACTTTCTTCAAAAGTGTAAGTAAAATCGCACAATGGAATTGCCATAAATTCATAATCATATAATGAAAAACGATACTTGGAGTCAAGAAGATGAGCCAAGGTGCTACTCATTAATCAAATAGATAGCACTGTAACCTAAAAATGCAAATCTCAAAGCATCAAAAACTCAGTAAAATAAGTTTGAACTGTTGGCACAGACAGGAAAGCATTAAAGACCATGATCAAAACCAGATGCAGAAACTGGAATCATAAATACGATAACACTAATATCTACCGAGAGTACAGTTTTACATTTCAATATCAAATAAAATTGCATACATTTCAAAGATAATCTAATGAAACTAAATAAAACCCATAGACTGAAACTAACGTAATTTCCCAAAATCATCACAGATGTTTTTTTTTTCGATCACAAAAGCAAACCATACCAGAAGTATTGCACAGAGAATAAATAAAATATAAACAGAGTTTGGCGGGTGCGTTAGATAAAAACCTTGACAGACGGCCTTGACAAGTGATTCAATGTTGCCTTCTTGGCGGAATACGAGAGGCGGAGGGGAGACATCGGAATCCACATTGACGGCGGAATCAATGGAAATTCCGGAGGAATCATAGCCTCGGTACTCCAAACGACGGAGGCCATTGAAAAGCACTTCCAAAATGTAGCGTCTCTCCCTGCTAACATTAAAATTCAGATACGCGAAAATCCCACACATATTTTCCCCCTTTCCGTCCCCTTCTCTTCTTCGCGTTTGATGGTTTCCGCAGGCGATGAGGCAAAATTGTGCAGTATTAATGGATTCAAGGATTATATAGGCGAATAATTTTGACCAGTCGGTTTGTGAGATCTTTGGAGTTGAATTTGACAATAACAGGTCAGTTTTGGTGTTCAAAGTTGTTTGACCTCATGCTGTCGAGAGTGGATCAAATGATTACAGAACATTGCTTTCCAACTCCATTCATCGCTGTAATTAATGATTGATATGAAAATATTTGATTATGATTTCTGGGTATTAGTTAGTGTAAACACTGGTTTAGTGAAGCGGTATTGTAATTAAGCGCGGATCAATACGCTCTAATAGCGTTTGGCGTGCGTAATTACGAATTAAGGGTGACTTATTTATCTGTTCTGTCATAGAATAGAATCGAAAAAATTAAAATGGAATGTTAAGAAATCTCAAATCCAATAAAATCACTTGTGTACGTAATACACCTCTTTCATTAGTATGTACTATATAATATAATTAAAATAATCTATTATTAAATGTGATAATTCATTATCAATACATGATGTACGTTTATAGAGTATTATTTTTAATAAGATTTCAGATAATTATTTTAAATTAAATAAAATAAAGGATTGGAATTGTCCTAAAAAAAATATTCATCCTAATCTTTTAATTTATCGAATTGAGACTTAATTTAATGTTTAAACTTTAAACGGGCTTTGGCCCATTAGTGGCCCATCGGTCTAGAGAGAAATCCCATAGCTGAAGTTAAGAGTGTAAAAACCCTAAATTCAGAATTCGGAACCCTAAAAAATTGGAGGGGGTTTTTGGAAATGACGCAGAAGGGGAATCTATTCAAAGGACAGCAGAAAAAGAAATCAATTCCTCCCAATCGACATGGCAAGGCCTCCCACACTCGAAAGGGTAATTCACATCATAAATACACCGCATGTTAATTTTACAAATTGAAAGGCTGCCTGATTATGATCTGTTATTGGCTGATGAAGGTAAGAGAGTGGTGAAGCCAACGAAGGTGACCAAAGAGATGGACGCTGATAAGGTATGCTTTTCCAAACTATTTTATTCAGTAATTTTGAATGGAAATTCTTAATTCGTGCTGTAAATTTTGAAAGAAAACTGTTCTATGGCTAATATTTTACTAAACTGATGCTTAGGTAAAATGATTCAAGCTTTAAAAAGGTTATATTTGATAGAATGTGAAGTGATTAGGAATATGATGTGCAGACTGATATAAATTTAAGGTTTTGTTTGGCTTAAGGATTTCTCATGATGTTGGATTTTAAAGAATTCTGTGGTGAAGTTGGCATTTGTATGTGTCATTAGAATGTTGTGATAAGCATAACTTAAGTTCCACTGTTACGTAATTTTGATTAATGCATGCTATGTTGATTTTAATCGGTTACTTTTAGGTTGAAGTACCCTTTATGATAAGTAAGAGATCTCTCTGTCTTGAATATGCTTGACTTGTCTAATGATTTTTTTTTTAATTTTTTTTTTAATTTTTGACTATATTAAAAGTAAGAAAGAGTTGGGGAAGTTTTTCTTAAATGCCCATTAACACATTTTTGAGAATGTGATCAGTGGTTTGCTTTGCTTCCGCAAAGACATAAAACTCTGATGCATTGAATTCTGGATTATGTACAAATTGGAATGATTTAGTCTTTAAGTTGGGAATATACCATGCTTATCTTGTGGTGGGTTTCATTATTGAATGCATGGTTGTTGACTATCATCAACTAAAGCATGCATATGTGGAACCAATTCTCATGAACTCCTGACTATCATCAACTAAAGCATGCATATGTGTGAACCAATTCTCATGAATTCCTGAAGGTATATTAATGCTACACTTTTAACAATCTGTGATCGTTAGAGATGGAACCTGAGATAATGCTAAAATATAGTATGAATTTTCAATTTCAGGCAACCGAATCTGATTTCGTAATATGACCTTCTTCTGCTCTTAAGATTGTCTCTGCTAATAAACTTTTTCTTGGGGGTTTTTCAGGAGCTGAGCAAGTTTATAAACTACTGCAATGAGGTTAAAGCGGCAACGGCTGCCAATAAAGAAGGTGGTCAATTAAGTATTGTCAAAGATTCCTCAGATGGTGCCAAGAAGTAGATGGCAGCTGCATGCATTATGATAATTTTGCTTGTTGAAACATAAACTCAAGAGTTTCAAGTGTACTAGAATTGTAGTTTTGATAAAAAAAATTTCTGTCCTTGTTTAATTGGTTTGGTTAGTCTTGGGTGGCCGTGTGTAATTTATCTTTGTTTCATACACATAAATCTTTATGGGGAGTTAGAATGCCTGAGAAATGTGAAGAAATGACACATCTGCTCCCATATCTATTGAGATTCTTTTTTGGTTCATACCCATTAGATTTTATTGCTGTTATCATTTTAACACAGTGAATTATAGAGTGCTGGAATGTGTAGGATTATTTGGCTGCCAAGATGTGCATACTCAGTGCGATCGCCTCAGTCCCAATAGGCATTTAAATCTGTTTGCAACAATTTTACATTTGATCAGGGGGAATCTATGCATAGAATTTCAAAATTCATAGATGTCTTATAAAATGAAGACGATTAGATGTTAATGTATGTTGCAATTTTCATTTAGTTAGCTTTTGGATTCCATTTCGGTTTCTTTTACTTGTTTGGATCCACTTGATACATTGATGAATTCATAGAAACTCACAAACTGGTATCAGCTAGAAAGAATTAAAATGAAGCGAATATCAACCAATCTAGAAAAATCACAACAGCAATTTTGCTTGAATTAATTACTGATAAGAGCGATATTTAGTCATGTTGATGGATGTTCATTCATACCCTTGCAGGTGTAACTGTAAATTGAGGTTAACCAGTGTAGCTTCAAACTCATCTTCTCTAGCCAACAAAAGCATTCCAAAAGGTGATTACTAGCAAAATATCTATCGTTTTAAACACAGAAAATTAAAGGGCGTGAGAATAGAACAATTGAAGTTTTCTTTCCAAAAGGTAATTACTAGCAAACATACTGATGCTCAAGAATGCTGGCACTTCAATGTATAGAGCACAGCTCCAGAGGGACGTGGAGATGATCCTTGTTGGATTCTTACCATGTACTTCAAAGAGCAATTAATGAGAACCCAAAATTAAAGCTAACACTTTAGAGCGCATTCAAAAGCAAGTTTTTTTTCTTTGACAAAGATTTTCGTCCAACATAAAGAACAAATAATATCTTCAAATGAGAAAATACAAAAACAGATGTTCATCATGATAGTAAAATATTCAATTACCCAAGACCTCCAATGTTGGTTCTTTCAGTACATTAATCATACATCCAGGCCACCAGAAAGACCATACTCCGTCATGAGGGTGTGCTGATATTCAGTTCTGACTATATCAGTATTTAAACAAAATACTGACGGGTGAAATAATGGTAATCACTCTGCTTTGTTCTCCGTTGCTCCAGGTTTCTCATCTGACTTTGAGTCTGAAGAACAACACCCACCACCGTGGTGGTGATGGTGGTGGTGGTGATGATGGTGCTTCCTTCCCTTCAATTGTTTTCTCATATCATAAGCATCTTCTCCATCAGCATAATATTTGGCCTCCACATCATGTATCTTGTACCCTAAGGTTTCAGTATACAAATTGAAGGCAGCCCTATTACTTTTCCTGACATGCAGTGATACATACTCTGCCCCATACACCTGTTTCAAGAAGAAAAAAACTTGCTCAATCTATATTTAAATATCAAGGATACTAATACAGGTAGATTTATACATCTAGCTATCACAAACTAGGGATCCTAGATCTGTTCCAAATTGCCTAATTTTCTCCAAACAGTCGAGAGAATGCAAGCAGCACAATGAACAACTCAAAACATACCCAAACTTTTCCAATTTATAGTTTCTACAACCTCTTGTGACGATTACACACTCAAGACCAGTGCATGTAGAGATTAACAACCAATAACACCTCTTCATTTGAATAAATTTGGCAGAAGATTATTCCTATCATAATATATACCACATGCCTAAAAGCTAAAAACCTTTTAAAGCGGCACTTCGCGGTTTTGTACTTTACTGCAGTATTGCAAATACTAATACAAGCTCCTGTGGAATTGTGCAACATCACAAACACATTTTCAGTTTTAGTAATGACTTAAAAAAAAAAAAATCATACTTCTGCTTTTTAATTTTAAAGTTAAAACATGAATGTCATATCAAACAAACATGTTTTCTAAGCTAAATCCTACTTTGCACACAAATACATCAATCCTTTTTCCCTTTCGAATTCTAGTTGTAAGAATAAATCAAATGGATCTTTTCTGGAATCATGGAGGAAGGTAATAGCTGTTGTTTTTTAATGATGGCAACACATAACCCCAATGTATGAAGTATATAAATACATCTAAAACAAAAGATACGCAATCGCAAAACATTGCTAATTCTTGCAAACGCCGGGTCTCACTATTAAGGGCAGCAAAAACAAAAATTACGCAAAAAGAAAACAAGCTGGCCCTATAGAAATTGCCAGGTCTAAAAAAATTCAACTAACCAAATATAATTGCTATCATCAGTTGTCACAACTCTTATCATAACATAAAAAATAATGCAATAAAGTTCAATATTTGAGGCAAAATTCAATTCAAAGCTCACAACAGAGTTTTTGAGCGACGATAGAATTATAAAGAAACAAAAAATGAACTAGTGAACCTGTTCCATGGCGTTTTGAGCGGCAGTCATGAGTTTGGTGGCGAGGCCGAGTTTCCGGTGAGTTCGGAGGACTGCGAGGGAGGTGATATGGCCGTGACACTCGGTGGTTTCCTCCTCCATCTTGGCCAAGACGTATCCGACGATCTTGCCGTTGTAATCCTCGGCGACGTAGAGGAGCTGTGGCCATGAGAGAATATGGTAGAGATAGTACTTCATCTGATAATTCTCCGGGAGGCAGAACAAATTGCACGCCTGCATCGCCAACAAATCATCCACAGTCGCCTTCCTGATGCACACCATTGTGAGTTGTATCAAGCTGTGGTGGCCAAAGGATTTAGGGTTTCGATCTTGATTCTGGAATTTGGGGAACGGCAGTCAAATTGGAAAAGTATTTATTACTGGTAGCATTCAGATATTATAAGTGATTAACCACATTAATTAATTAATTAAATAGTGAGTAAATATCAATTTTGATCATGTATCTTTTATTAAATTCAATTTTAGTCCTATAACTTATAGTATTTTCAATTTTAGTCTTTTTAATTTTAATTTTGGTCCATTATCTTTTAAAATTTCAATTTTAGTCCTATTAATCTCAAAAATAGTCTTATATCTTTTTTAATTATCAAAATTAGTCTTATTATAAATTATATTATATTTCAAAAGATACAGTACTAATTTTGATAATTCAAAAAGATATAGGACTAAATTTGAAACTTATAGGACTAAAAATGAAAATATAAAAGTTATAGGACTAAAATTGAAAATAAAATGACTAAAATTGAAAATACTAAAAGTTACAAGATTAAAATTGGATTTGGTAAAAGATATAGGACCAAAATTGATATTTTCTCCACGTAAAGTAGTATTTTACACTCATAAAATTTAATTTTTTTTCGAGAAAATATCAATTTTGGTCCGGTATCTTTTATCAAATTCCAATTTTAGTCCTGTAATTTTTAGTATTTTCAATTTTAGTCCTTTTAGTATCAATTTTGGTCCTATAACTTTTAAAATTTTAATTTTAGTCATTTAAATTTCAAATTTAGTTCTATATCTTTATGAGTTATTAAAATCAATCCCGTATCTTTTAAAATATGATATAATTTATAATATGACTAATTTTAATAATTTAAAAAGATATAGGACTAATTTTAAAACTAAAAGGACTAAAATTGAAAATTTAAAAAATACAGGACCAAAATTGAAACTAAAATGACTAAAATTGAAAATAGCAAAAGTTACAGGACTAAAATTGGATTTAGTAAAAGATACGGGACCAAAATTGATATTTTCTCTTTTTTTTTTTCTATTTATTATTTTGTGAACAAGATGGTTACAAATTTATATAAAGTTAATGTATGTATTTTTAAGTTAATATATGTATTTTTAAAGTATGATTTATTATAATATAATTTACAACAAATAAATTTTAACTACCAATAAAAATATTTTTTTTCTATATAATAACTATATTGAATCATATTAAATTCTCACTTTTTATTTATTTTTATCCTTTCCATGTTTATTTTTCACACAACTTTTTACCTTCTAAAAAAATTAAAAAATATCATAAGAATCTATCATATTCCCTCCATCCCGGCGTAAGAGGGCTATTTGCTTTTTTGCACCTATATTAAAGAGTATTATCATTTAATGTGTAGTGGGTAGTTGTATTAGTGGGAGTGTGTGTCCCATATTTTAATTGTATTAGAGGGGGTGTGAGTCTCATGTGTGTAAAAAAGGAAAATGAGACTCTTTGAGTGGGACGATCAAAATGAAAAAATGACTCTCTTAGCCTGGGACGGAGGGAGTACTTGATAAGTCGTAATTTTACACGATTATTTTGGATGAAATTCACTTCTTTACGCGTGAGTTGTGAATTATTTAATGTTAATTACGACTTATTTCTATTTCATACACTTGAGCTTTTATTATTTTTTTCTTATTAAAACAGGCAAAAATTGAGATAAATTGTACAATCACAATAATTTATTTTTGTGTGACAGTCACACAATAATTTTTATTGCAGGAAAATTAAACAGTTGACCAAGATAATTAAGGAAAATAAGGATTTGATGATCAACAATAAATAAAAACTTACCAATAATAAGATACAAGGAATCTGGACACACATTCAAGAAGGAAGGTCAAAGATAAATTAATTTAGGATCCTTATATTAATCTTGGACATTATTCAAGAAATTACGAACCGGGAACTCACGTTGGGAGCTACACGCCAGAAAGCAGATTGGGGACGAAGCACCACCAGTTGAAGAACACGGGTTTTATTGTGTTTAATTTAATTTAATTTCGATTATGTAATTTCGTTTCTAGTCCAAGAATTGTGAACCTTCGTAAAATAATTTATATGTTTGGTTAGGAATAAATTATCAACATGCTTTATGAATTTATTTTGTGATTGCCTTTGATGTTAATCTTGAATTTTCAATTATTTGTGTAGACTATCCCTCTCATAGGTGATTGATTATTCAATAGTTATTTTGATGTTATAATCCGTAATTGTTATAATATTTCAAATTAAGTAACAAAGTGACGGAGTACCTCTTGAAATCACGAAATCTAGGTTGTATGATTCTTAGCCGGTTTTCATAGCCTAGTAGTCATAATATCTAAATCTTAATGCATTGTCGAATTCGAATCCATAGGGTCACTCAACAATAGTTTAATCTAGAGGTCGTACCCTAGGTTATTAATCTTAAGGATATTTCGGGTTAATTTGGTCGTACCATTAGCCTAGGGACTTGAGTTTAGGAATTTGTTGGGATTTTAGGAATTTGATTCATGTGAATTAGGCTACGGGAGGGGATCAAATCTTTGGACTATGTTTCAATTTTATTTGTTCTTATAATTTTATTCTTCTTGTTATTTTAATTTTTTTTAATTTTACATGCTTGTTAGTTGTTAGTTTTAATTCAATCTCCCCTTTTGGTTACTTTTAAAAACACAAATTATTCAATTTAAATTCAGTTACTCTCTGTGGGTTCGACCTTTACTTACTCTACTATATTCTTAGTGGATTTGTTTGGAAAAATTATAAATCTTATTTTTGGGTGCCTGCGACATCTCACCAGTACTTCATACACTTTATTTAAATCTAAAAAGACACTCATATTTAACACATCTAAAAGTCAATTTTTTCTTACTCTCGTGACAAGTTATGAAAAAAAATAAAGAGGAAGTAAATACTTCATTCATCATCAATATATTTATTTGTTTTTAGCACATGGATTAAGAAGTATTATTATTTTATGTGTAGTAGGTAGTTGTATTAGTGGAGGATGTAATCTCATATTTTATTTGTATTAGTGGAGGGTGTAGGTCCCGTAGTCCAAAAAAGAAAATTGATATATTAATGATGAACGACCTAAAATGGTAAAATTAATAGATTGACAGTAGACAAAGGGAGTAGTATTTTATTAAAAATATATTTATTCTAAAATTATTAATAAATAATTTAATTTGTCCACTTTTAAAAGAAATATACTATTACACACACTTTTCAAATTTCCATAATCATTAACAACTCAAAAAATATCCTGGAAATATGAGAGTGAGAATACATACATGATACATACACATACAAATAACATTGAGGGGCTGCAACAATAATCCGATGAAAATAAAAGGCCTGTCATTTACTTCCAAAGCGCCACACCCTAATGCATTTATCACTATGTGCAGTAACAACTTTCTGCATTCCCACAGCCAAGCATGAAATAGGAGCTCGGCTTGGCATCGCATACAGACGATCATCATCCCAGACCCTTATGGCCTTTTTCTTCTCAACAACATTCTTCACATTTGTTCGGTTAGACGCCGTATTTCTGTGGTCCTCAATCATCCATCTCGACAATACTTCCCCACTATCCTTATCGACTATTCTCAACACACCGTCTATTCCACCAACAACAAGTGTTGATTTATCATTTAGCAGGTGGTTCATAGAATAAAGCACGTTTGGACCAACTCTCGTCTCCCATAGTCTTCTCAATGTTCTGCACATAACCAACTACAGCAACAACTCCATTTGGATAAGGTGAACAGGAGAAGAGGGAAAGGAACCATACTAACCTGAGGTCCCAACAAGATGCATACCCTGTACTCGATCCAGCAATTAGTGAATATGAGTTTGGGTTCAGACACAAAGTTTTTATGCTTGCTGCAAAAAGTAAACATGGATAAAGATCAAGACATTTACTGTAACTAAGATACAACCATCCATCACAAAATCATCACCAACAAACATGTATGAGCAACAGATTTGACTAGTTTTATCACAAAAACCTGCATAACGAGCAGTGTCCAAGGCAACCACCCGCTGATCAAATGAAAGATCTGATATTGAAATGGTACCAAGAGAAGAACCGCTAACAATCAATTGCTCATCACTGAAAGATAAACTCGATACTTCCCCAGCATGCATCCTGCAGCAATTGAAGGAACAAAAATCAAAATCTTCCTCTAGTAAATGAGAAGATGCTCCAGTATCTGTGAAAATATGATAAAACGACCCCTAAGTTATACAATGACATTTATCCATACAATTGATGGAGCCATTTGACAACTGTAATTTGGATGATACTTGAGAATGGCCTATAACCAATCTTAGCAGTTTTAATAAAAATACACAACCTCACGTTCAGAATAATTGATACTTGT
This sequence comes from Pogostemon cablin, assembly GCA_023678885.1. Classification (NCBI taxonomy): domain Eukaryota; kingdom Viridiplantae; phylum Streptophyta; class Magnoliopsida; order Lamiales; family Lamiaceae; genus Pogostemon; species Pogostemon cablin. The sequence goes on along the minus strand of CM042952.1, from coordinate 29,945,767 downwards.
CCAAGAAAATGAAAATAGACATAAACATTGGCACATGGTTAAATTGATGTGAAAATGGAAGATGGTCTTCGTAAATAATTTAAAAAAAAAAAAAACGAAAGTTGATCAAGTGTTGGGAACTTAAAGGCAGCACATACTTAATTATATGTGAAATCTTTCTGCTGTACATGTCAAAAACGCGGACTTTCCCATCCTCACAACCAACCACTGCCAGTGGATCTATGTAACTGCACACAAGGAACATTCAGTATGAAATATTTCACACATGTTTATGAATAGTACATGGAGTATTATATTGCTACTGTTTTATGAACACCAAGAAAAGACAACTTTGTAAGTAATGATAAACAACAAGCAAAAACATGCGGGGGTCACTTACAAGCCAATCAATTAACAAACTTATAAAATTTTAAATAGAATATGTAAATGGTTCTATATAGACATGTTACAAGTGATTATATTCTCAGTCGAATAAAACTGATCAAAAGAAGTTCCACGACAACCATCAAATGGCACAACTAAGTCTCATTGCCTCCCATAATGATAATAAACTTTGCCTTCAATTCTAATTTTCTGGGGGAGAAAGAATTTCCACGTAAGGACTGCATGCTAAGTAAGAGATTAAAATATTACCCACCTCATACATAATCCTCTGGTAAACAAACCTTCACGTGTGGAAAAAAGATTTCTACTCCCGGAATGCTTCCATATGCATATATGAGTCCCAACAAGACCAACAACCTATAGATTGATAAGAAGAGACAGCCCAAAGTTATGCAGGCAGTGTTCTGCTTTTAGTCTAATAATAAACCCAAATTTTAGAGTAGAATTTTCATAAACTTCGATCATCATATTATGAATTCAAGGCAAGTCATAATTTTAAATTCTAAGTTTGCCTAATTGTTCCAATCTTTATAAATTCAAGTTATAAACTGAATCCCTTCAGTAAGCCATGTGATTAAAGCTTACCAAATCTCTGAAAACCAGGTATAATTACATGAAATCATGTACATAATGTCACAAATTCATAGCAAATAAATTAAGACAAAACAGACATAAGGTTATTTTTAGCAAGAGTTACAACAATGCTATACAAAATACTGTGTAAGGACTCATTCAAAACACATTCCCAAAAACACTGGAAAATATTTGAAGTATCAACTACTTCATAATTACCTTCCCTTCATCAAAATCAAAATCAATCAGCGGAGCCTTATCAGGTAGATGATATTCATCCAGTCCTCTGCAGCTCTCAGCAGACCAGAGACGCATCACCTGTCATTATATGGTGTAAATATTTGATCTGAATATGTATTTACATTTTCCAAACAGCATGACAGATAAGTATAATCATGCACTCACATAGCAACTCATTTATGACAGATACAGGTCCACCTTCTTCATACTAAATAAAATATAAGGAATTTTTAAACCCCAAACCCCGCCATTAATATTTGAGTTAATATTAAGGGCAACTATTATGCTAAAAGGACATAGTTTTTACTACTGAGACTTGACGAGTGGAACCACTAATTTTCAAAATCTAACATCCTTTTCTATTGAAACGCCAGCCTGCAAAATGCTGCCTTTCAAAACAGAAAATTGCAAATGATTGGAGAAGCTGCCTGGGGCCTACTTCACATAATTATTCTAATTGAACCAGCTCAGTAGATTTTCATAAAAAAATTATCGAAAAGTACATCGCCAAATATATATATAAAACAACAAGGTTTTTCTATGATTGAATATTGAATTATCCATCTACATTTCATACTGAATATAAAATGATGAGAAGGTGAAGAAATATATATTTTATAAAAGATCAAATGCTTGCTACCTTATCTCCAACACCTGTAAGAATCACTCCCATCTTCATTCTACATTTATAGAACCTAAGAGAAAACCAGGAAGAAAAAAGTTAAGCATTCAACAACAACTAGAGACTCAAAGAGAACACAATAAAAAATCTGTAAAACTAGCATATCACAGAATTTATCAATAAAAAGTGTGCAGTGTTCATAGGATAACATAAGCCTGTGTGAGGTTATCATGCCAATTTATGAAGAGAAAAAAAGGTAGACTTTATGAAGAAAAGCAAATGATATATCAGAGGAAAAAATGATTACCCTACCGAGTGAGCTTTCCACTGAAAAATATCTACAGGACCTTTCTGTAAAGATAATCTTTGTCGATCCATAGCTACCTGCTCCATCTGTATATTGATTAATCTTTCCAAATAATTAGACAAATCAGACACGCTAACAGGACCGGTGTGGTGTTGTTTGTGATATTGTATCTGAAGTAGCTTCAGTTTATTAATAACCGAGCGCCTTCAATGACAGAAAAAAGAAACATAAATGATTTCGTAAAACATATTACTGCGAAATGCATGCAAAACAAAATTAAATTACGCTTTTCTAATCTAATTTTTGCATCGAAACGAACCAATTCACCATTTAACCCAATACAAAGTACTTAAAAGAAATCCCCCAAAAATTATACATCAGGTTTTTGACTCAAACAACAAATACACCGAAAAGATTAAAATAATGAGAAGTAGTAATCGTTTAAATGATTATTTATATTACAACAAGCGCCAATATAGTCAGATGAGTACCATGACTTGCATACTGCGGAGCAACGAATGAGGTGTACAAAGTCGAGAAAAGCGAAAATCATACACAGAGCGTCGCTTCCCAAGGCGTCAATGGTTGTTACAGAGGAACGCCGCTGCCTCTTTACCGACGGCGGCCTGAGGCCGCCTGAGGACGTAGGATCCATGATTTTTTGCCGGCAAATTTCGCTGCTGCTCTGCTTTTCACTTTGGATAACTAGATTTACCGGATACTTCTTGGAGGGAGCGAGAACTATAAATTGTTGGGCCTACTATTCTAAAACCTAGAGTTCGTTTATCGCGAAGTAAAATTTTTTTAGCCCAACTTTTCTAAAAACAAAAGCCCGTTTAATTTGGGCTTTTCAAACGCCATAGTGGAATTGCCTAGTAATTTACAAATGATACTCCAATTAAGTGCTAAATAATGTTAAGCCCAATTATCAGTAATTTATATATATACACACACATTAGGGTTTCCATTTGGAAAAAAATAGATGTTTCTTTATTTGGATAAAATTTGAAAATATGGTCATCTTATTGCAACCAAGCCAAGAAAATACTAAGTATTATTTCCAACATTTAAACAATAATTAAAAGAAAAAAGAAAACTAATTAGTGGATGAAGAAAAAAGAGTAGAGTTATTGGAAGTAGGGAGAGGGTTCCCAGCAAGGAAATGTGTAATAAGTGAAAGGGCAGTGGCAGGTTGGTACATTGGCACTTCATGCCCTGCCCCTCTTACTGTTACAAATCTAAGCCCTTCATATTCTTGTGTATAACCACCAACCTGTACCCACACTACATATCAATTAATTTATTTATAAAGTAAATTTTATAATTTAAAAAAAAAAAAAATTGGAAATGTATATATATACCTGTCCAGAAAGATACCAAGGTAGCCATGAAGTTAGAGGGTGAAGATCCATGAGTTGAATTCCAAGTTTTGTTGAAGTTACTGGTACTCTTCCATCAACATCCCCACTGCATTAATTACAATTATATTATTTTTTGGAATTAAAGAAAATAAAAAAAATATATATATATATATATATATATATAAATATAATATAACCTGTATATCCAAAGTGGAAGACCCTTGGCGATCAAGTGTTTGAGAAGAGGAATGACAGTTGATGGGCTATCTTTCCATTTCTTGATCTCTTGGCTGCAACCAAATTTAATTCTTTATCTTAATTAGTGTTATTTAATTATAGTTATATTTGATTAAGTTAATGAAAATAAACCTGCATCCTTGCCAATTATAAAGAATTTTGGTAACATTGGCATGAAGTGCCCGTTGAACATCGGCCCTGTTGAGGTATGCATTTACGTAATTGTCATTGCAAGGATCAACACTACTCACTCCCTGCTGTTTTTTTCAATACTATATATTAATATGTGATGAAATTAAATACTAATT